>CM064346.1:3365058-4819225 GCA_032595735.1 Pelochelys cantorii | reverse complement strand
CACAAAAAGTTAGCAAATGGTTGTAGATCACTGCTGTGGTCATTTATTTGTTCACACACTAGACCGGGGTGGGGAACCTAAACCCCAGAGGATCTGTGTGGATCCAGCCCCTGAGGTTCAGGGCTTCCCCCACAGAATTGGGGAGTTCATGCTGGTGCTGGACGGGGCTGGAGCACGCAAAATCTCCTAGACAGAGCCCCTTTAGGCTCTAGTGTGTGAGGGGAATGTGAGAAGTGTCTTTCTCCTTCTCAGTCGGGGGCCACATAAGTGAAGGTTATGTAGTGATCAACGGCTCCATGTCAGGTTGGAGGTCAGTTTCTAGCTGAGAGCCCCAAGGATCGGTTTTGTTCTACATATTTATTAATGACCTGGATGAGGGGATGGATTGTACCCCCAGCAAGTTCGCAGATAACACTAAGCTAGGGGGAGAGGTAGATATGCTGGAGGGCAGGGATAGGGTCCAGAGTAATCTGGACAAATTGGAGGATTGGGCCAAAAGAAATCTGATGAGGTTCAACAAGGACAAGTGCAGAGTCCTGCACTTAGGACGGAAGAATCCCAAGCATTGTTACAGGCTGGGGACCAACTGGCTAAGTAGCAGCTGTGCAGAAAAGGAGCTAGGGATTACAGTGGATGAGAAGCTGGATATGAGTCAACAGCGTGCCCTTGTAGCCAAGAAGGTTAATGGCATATTAGGGTGCATTAGGAGGAGCATTGCCAGCAGATCCAGAGAAGTGATTATTCCCCTTTATTCGGCTCTGGTGAGGCCACATCTGGGAGTATTGTGTCCAGTCCTGGGCCCCCCCCACTATAGAAAGGATGTGGACGCATTGGAGAGGGTCCAGCGGAGGGCGACCAAAATGATTAGGGGGCTGGAGCATATGACCTATGAGGAGAAATTGAGGGATTTGGGTTTGTTTAGTCCGCAAAAGAGAAGAGTGAGGGGGATTTGATAGCAGCCTTCAACTTCCTGAAGGGAGGTTGCAAAGAGGATGGAGAGAGGCTGTTCTCAGTAGTGACGGATGGCAGAACAAGGAGCAATCGTCTCAAGTACAGTAGGAGAGGTCTAGGTTGGATATTAGGAAAAACTATTTCACTAGGAGGGTGGGGAAGCACTGGAATGGGTTACCTGGGGAGATGGTGGAATCTCCATCCCTAGAGTTTTTAAGTCTTGGCTTGACAAAGCCCTGGCTGGGTTGATTTAGTTGGGGTTCGTCCTGCCTTGGGCAGGAGGCTGACTTGATGACCTCCTGAGATCTCTTCCAGCTCTACGATTCTAGGGTTGTTTTTCATTCGTTTGTTTTTGCTTCTCACTTGTGTGTAGCCTCTGACTGATTTTTCTGTGGGCCAGCAGCCCCAGACCCAAAAAAAGGTTCCCCACCCCTTCACTAGACAGTAGAGTGTGCATATTTTTATTTTACATGGCACATTCCTTGTGCTCTTGACAGATTATATTAATCTATCAGTGAAACCTTGAAGTCTAATTGCCTATAAAAATGGTTGCAAAAATAATTTGCCCCCTTTAGTGTTTTTGCATCATGTCAAAATTAAGGTTACCAAAAACAATCTTTTACTGGATCAACTTCTGTCAATGAAAAACACCATCTTTTGAGCTTTAGATCTAGAGAAGACTTCAGGGTGGCTCAAAAGCTTGTCTAACCCACAAAAGCTGGTCTAATAAAAGACCCACCTTGTCTTATTCATATCCTGGGACCTCCTCAGCTACAGCTACACCTACACCTACACTGCATACACAAAGAATCTCATTTTCTTTTCTCCAGTGACCTCTAGTGGTGAATACGTGTGACCATGAAGTGAAAGGAGGACTGTACCCTACTGCAAAGAGGATCAGAGTGAGATTTAGAAGTTCATCGACCTGTAAGAGGAAAAGTTTCCCCTAATGAAGACACCAACTAAGGTGACACTACACTGAGGAAAGGTAGATATTCAGACAGACACAGATCGCCATCTTGCCCCATGAAAGTTAATGGGGCAGTATGAGTTCAGAGAAAAAGCCCCTGAATCTCAGGCCTAGTTCTGTAGTAAAAAATTCCTCTTTGCACTTGGCAAAAACAACTGCTTTGCATTAACTTGTGAGGGCATTTCCCATTTGTTCAGGAAAAAGACTTTCTTCCAACAAACAAATCCAAACCAGAGTCAGTACTTGTGCATGCACCTGTATTTCCAGACAACTTTCAGGCCTTGTTCTAGCCCCACTGCATTTCAAACCTCTCTTTTTTTTCTCTTTTTTTATTAGTCATTTATGCTGCAGTCACCCCTAGAGACACTATTCTACAAATACATCAGATATGTCGCAAGTGGCAGTTCCAGTGCAAAGAGCTAATTCCCAAAGTCTTTTAAATTCTTGAAAGACTCTCTCCTCATCAGGAAAGACAAGTTAATCAAAACTTCATGCTAGCAAGCGCTTTTGTGACAACACAGACACAGCTCATGCTCCCCAAGTGCCCCCTTGCAAGACCAGGCGCTGCAGTGCTTGCACCTGAGTTTAACTCTCTTTGGCCTATTCTTGCCAGACAAGTGATGTGAAACTCCAGCCAAGCCCCTTTACGGCATTCAATCCTTTGCAGAGTCCCTAGTCTAAGTCCAATGCAACACCAAGAGAAAAGAAAGTCTCCTCAACTCTTCTTTACAGGCAGGCTTCCAGCAGCAATGGCCTGTCTCACCATCTCACTTCCAGACCCAATCACTCCAACCATCCAGGTCAGATCTACTCTCTTACCAAGGGACAGACAGTTCCTCGCTGATGCCCAGCTTCTTCGCTCATTTAGGAGCAGCCTGTCCACTCCTTCCCCAGCCAGCACTCAACTTCTGGACTTTCCTCCTCTATCAACTCATTAACTCTTCTCCCTTGCCAGGGGATTCCGGCCTGCCTTCTGCAGGGAGATCCTCTTCTTAAATCCAACACCAGGCACAGGTATAGCAGGGTTGGGCCACCTGAACAGGATGGACTGACCCAACTTTCTGGCCCTTTCAGGGGAAAGCCTCCTAGTTACCCAAAAGCATTCAGCTGTCTGACATGACTGAAGGTACAGTCATGCCACAGTCTCCATAAAGGCATGTCATTAGCTATTGGCTTGTCCATCTAAAATGGAGTTTTATCCATTGCACCATGACACTGAGCCAACCTTATTGTCGAATCCCAATTAGAAAATAGTTCTAAAAAGGAAAGATCAGTGCTTAGAACTGTACACTGGGCACTTTTCAATCCACATTTTCCAGGCATCAGTGCTCTTTATTGTACTCATGTAACTTTAAAATAAGACTATTGAGAAAAGAGCACCTTTAACTTACTGCCAAATATTTCAAGTCACATTTTTTGTGTCCTTAAATGGCAGCCAACTAACCTTACTGCTTTGTTTGTAATTTGCCTGTACAGCTACAAGGCAGGGGCAGTAATATTTCAATCAACTCACTACCTTAGTGATAGAATCTGGAGTTTTCTTAAGCGTGCTTAATAGTGGTACCTTGGCCTTCTTCATGTGACCCATAATTTTCCCCAGATCTTCAACATCAACGACAGAGTTATGACTTCCATCTTCCTCGGAGCCCAACTCCTCCTCACTGGTGGTTTCAAATAACTCCTCCACCTATGCAAGAAAGATTGCAGAAGGCATGTTAGAAGCTTGCATGCTATTTTATACATACCAAGCCCTGCCTATTCTAGCCTGCTGTTCAGTTCCATAATATCTAGCAAAGACTTCTGGAAGGTTAACAGTGGGACAATATTTGATCTATATTAAAGCACAGAAATGCCAGTTACGTAACAGTAAAAAGCCTGATGAATTGTTTTGAATGAATGTAAGAGTACACAAAGCATTTGCCTCTCAGTCTGGGAAATATGGCTCCTAGATTCATTCCACTCTCTTTTGTGGAAACCATTTCATATTTAGCTAGAAGCCATCTTGTATAACAGAAACCATTTCAGCTTCCTGCTTTAGCAGGTAGACCAGAGTGAACTTTCTATTACCCCATGTGCCAGGCCAGGCAGATGTGCTATTGGAATGTGTTAACTGAGCTGGTTGAAAAAGGAGCTTCACTCCCTCGCACCTGCCCACCATCTTGCTGATAAGGCTTTGCTTTTCTAAGTTTAATTGATGATTTCTGTAATTGGATGCCCTGACATCAGACTTGTTTGGTTAAGGGTATAAAGATACTAGGTTTGACTGTATTAGCCAGCCTTACTGGGCCCGGCTCTGCTGGGACCACGTTTGGCTCACTGTGTGCCTTATTGATCAATAAAGCTGTTTGTCAGCTGCCAAAACAGAGGGAGTTTTTGCTTCAACACTTTCCTGATCCATCCACTGGCCACCATGTCAATGGCAGTTAAAAAAAAAAAAATCACAGGTTAGGACAAAAAGCCCCCAACTCCCATTGAACTCCCATGGGATTTAGGCACCTTAGTGCCTTAGGATCCTTTGAAAATCCATAGCAGAGTGGACAGTGAACAAGACAGGAAGGGAGCTGCCTCAGAGCAAGGAGCTTGTCTTACTTCCCTGTAAAGAGTCAGGTACAGCAGCTGGCCTGTATTAATATAACAATGCCTGGCCCTCTCGTGGTAGGCTAAAGAAAAGACAGCCTTGCACTCCCAAACCCAGCCAGTGGAAAGAGCAACTGTCTTCCGGGAAGGTCTACAGTGCAAAGGCAATGCTGCCCTATGCTCTAGGCAGATTACTGAAGCAGCTCTGCAGCTGTTGCTTTCTCTGTCTACCCAGCAACAGAGGATCCTCTAATCAAAATCTGTTCTTAACGCAAACACTGTGGAAGAGACACAAGCAGTCAGACATGTAAGTACTCAGAGGAACTAGCGGAGCTGGCTCAAACAATGCTGCCAATTTACAGCTGCAAAGAGATTCTAAGCAGCTCACCTGACCAGCAACCAACTGGACCACTAGTGGTGCTTTTAACTGCTCCTCTTGCACAGTAAACAAGCGGCTTCTCCCTGCCAGTGGAGATACCTT
The DNA here is from genome assembly GCA_032595735.1 of Pelochelys cantorii. Classification (NCBI taxonomy): domain Eukaryota; kingdom Metazoa; phylum Chordata; order Testudines; family Trionychidae; genus Pelochelys; species Pelochelys cantorii. The sequence goes on along the minus strand of CM064346.1, from coordinate 4,814,246 downwards.
GGGGTGGCATTTAAACAAGAAATTCTCTCTGCCAGTCACCCTGACTCCTGTCCACACACACAACCCTCAGTTCTAGACACACTCATTGTCCACTCCAGGGAACAGAAGGCAGGCACAGGTGTGAGGGTAAAAGTCATGGAGTGGATCTTAGCCCTATGAACTGGGGAAAGAGTCCAATGGAAACCACAGATGAATTTAAACGAGCCCTGCTAAGAGAGAGACTTTCCACAGAAGTAATGCCCGTGGGTTTTGGACCTACCTCATTGTTCTCCTGCTCAGACATCCTTTGCTCATGATCGGATCCCTCCTTGCTCCGCTTCCCTTTAGATTTGCACTTGCCTTTTTTACAGTTCCCACTGCAGGGCTCCCTCTCCCCTTTGCAAAGTGCCTGGAGCCTAACAAGGAACTTGGCCTTCCACGCACCAAAGTCCGCCTCGATACTGCCGTGCTTGCTTTTGGTTACATTACAGTCCCCCTCCGCTCGAGTCATGACACGACTGGCACTGAGCATCCACAACCACTTGTCAAGGTTTTTTCCAACCTAAGATGGGAAGAGGAAAAGAGCCCAGGAACTTAAAGAGTCAATCATTCCGAAAAAAATTGGAAAGGAATTTAGAAAAAGGTAGTTAGATGCATGGCCATAGCCGGCTGACTTCATGACTGGGAACTATGGATTTCTGAGCTATCATACCAGATCTGGTGCCGACACGGAGTACAAACTTGAACCTTAGCTTCTCTGCAGCTCATAGTTTCTTCATTAGTAAAACAGTATTATTGTCACCACTGACTATGTCCAATTCGGGGTACCAAACTTTAAGGAAAGATGTCAACAAACTGGAGAGAGTCCAGAGAACAGCAACAAAAATTATTTAAAAAAAAAAATGTAAAAACCTAAGCAGTGAGGAAAGGTTAAAAAAAAAAATCTGGGCATATTTAGTTTTAAGAAAAGAAGGCTGAGAAGGAACACAATTAGTCTCCAAATCTCTTGAAGGCGGTTATAAAGAGGACTGTGTTCTCAGTGTCCACTAGAGGTCAGAAAAGTAGTAACTGGCTTAATTTAGAAAATTAAGGGAGGGAAATTTAGGTTATATATTAGGAGAAACTTTCTACTTCTAAGCATAGTTAAGCTCTAGAAGGGGCTTCCAAAGAAGGCTGTGGAATCTCCATCACTGGAAGATTTTAAGAACAGGCTGGACAAACCCTTGACAGGGGTCTAGGTGGGGGTGGGCCACATGCGGCTCATTAGCCACCTCCTAGCAGGCAGCCATTTCTTGAGGAGGTGGGGGGTGGGGGAGAAGTCTTCATTTGCTTCTTTACCCTGTAAAGCAACGGTCTCCAGCCCATCGATTGCAATCGACTGGTCACTCCTGGAGCCTCTGACACCGAATGGCCGTTTCAGGGCCGCTAGCAATTCAGCAGCACAGCAGGTTACCTGCCATATGCCCATGCCACTCCTGGAAGCAACCAGCTGCTAGCACATCTCTGCATGCCCTTGGCAGGAAAAGGGGAGGAAAGCATCATCACATACAGCCCCCAGCCCCATTCTCGCAACTCCTATTGGCCAGAAACTGACCAACCAGAGCTGCGAGGGCAGTGCCTGTGGGTGCAGGCAGTGCATGGAGGCTCGCTCTCCCCCTCCCAACAAAGGTCTTGCAGAGACGTACCAGCGGCCTGCTACTTCTGGTAGCCGTGCGGGGCCATGGCATGCAGGCAGCCAACATGAGCCCAGCTGCACTGCCAGCACCTCTGGTAAGTGCTTCCTGGTCACAGCCTGCACCCTCTCCTGCACCCAAACTGCCTCCCAGACTCTGCACTACTTCCTCCCCAGCCCAGAGCCCCCTCCTCGACCAAATTCTCTCCCAGAGGCTAATTTATTCCATCACCTATTTTGTTCAAGTCCAAATTTGTCTGTCATCTGCTGTATACCTGCTTCCCTGGGCATGTGTACAGAAGCTTTGCGTGTCATGTGGCTCCTGAAACATTTTGGTCAAAAGACAAACAAAAACAATTGCTTTGAAAAATTGCCAACCCTGGTCTAGGTTTGTCTGGTCCTGCTTAAGTGCAGGGAGCTGGACTTCAGGACTTCCTCAGGTCCATTCCAGTCCTGTATTTCTATGATTCTATAATAGAGGCATTTTAGAGGATAGTTTACAGCATTTGCTAGTAATAACCAAGCCTATGTATGTAGAGTACCAGGTACTGTCATCAGGCCCTCAAGTACTATACAGATACATTCTGATAAGTTAACATGATTTTCTCTGACTTGAACACAGTCAGTTAAAAGTATTAAACACCATCAGACTCTCACATTGTTTGCCAATAACAACATTTACATGATCCAGTACAGATAACAAAATGCAAAGGAGTACTTCAAAAAAAGGGAGAGAGTCAATAAGAAGTCAGTGGTTTATTTTGTCTTTAAAAAAACCACACAGATCAGCTTTTCACAAAACAAATTTAACAGCTTTAACTACTAGTTTTAAAAGTTTCACAGTGAGAGATTTACAGAATGTATTCTGTATCTAGTAGGGATGTGATTATTATTATTATTATTTTTTTTTTTTTGGTAAACATGTAACCTCTGAAAATTTCAGCGGTTACACATTTACACCTAGGACAGAAGGTGGGAGGAGGGGGCTCTGTGGGAGCTGGAGCGTGCGGGCAGCTGGCTTTTAAGCCAGCTCCCTGCAAACACCAGCTCCCATGGAGCCACTTGTCCCCGCCTCCTGTGCTGTTGCCTCTGATACAGGGGCAGGGCGGGGCAGGCGGCTCGCAGGGAGCCTGCTTAAAAGCCAGCCTTCCACGTGCACCAGCTCCTGCCTGCTCCCCGCCCCTGCTGGGAGCCTTGCATGTAACTGTGAAGGTTAACTGATGGGCCCAGGCTGATGGATTTACTGTGTACACGGTCATGTTCCTAGTGTATACTACAAAGGCTGGGAATCAGAGTTACTATGTAGCTTTACAGGTATCTTTACTACCCTGATGAAAACAATCCACAAGTTAACATGGTACCAATAGGAATCATTCCTCTTCACTTTGAAAGGATGCTGCACTTGATAGGGAGCTGGATCTGGCTTTATATACCGCCTCCTTTAAACAGCTCATTTTCCAACTTCTTCTTAAAACCAAGATTCCAGAAGAGTAACTCCCTCAACCTGAGAGGTGCAGACACTGAAGTTGCTTAGTAACTCTTCGGGATCAGGGAAAAAAAAAAGAAAATCCAACTCACTGTGTTGTAGTGGTCCACATATACTGAATTTCCCAAGCCAAACACAGCATATCTCATGCCTTTCAGATAGGTTTTGCCAAACCTAAAGTCATTCACAGCCTCTTCTAACCATTTGCAGAACCATGCTGCATTCTCAGTTGGCTGTCCATCGGTGTAGGTAGCAACAAGAAACACACAAATATTTTTGCTGGTTGCCTGAAGACAGTATATCAGAAAAAAATAGTACTTTAAAGGGATGATCAGTGCATTTTCAAACACAACTTTAATACAGGTTGGACCTGCCTGGTCCGGCACTCTTGGGACCTGACCAGTCCCAGATGAGGGATTTTGGCAGATCAAGGGAGGTAATTTGTGACCCCCCTGGCCCTGCCAGGGTCAACCCCTCCAGGCAGCTGCACACCATGGCTCCGGGACCCACTGGACAGCCACACGATGCAGCTCTGGGACCCACCTACGTTGCCACAGCTCCCTGCCCACCGAGTCACTATCACCGCAGCTTCCTGCCCCACCAGGCCACCACTACCATGGCCCCCAGCCCCATGTGCTAGAGCTCCCAGCAACACTAGGCAGTCCTGCCGTCAACTTGCTTGAGGGCGCTGCCCTGCCATCCCCACAGGGGTCCCTGATGCTGGCTCTCCACCGGGACTCTCTGGTCCTGCAACATCTGTGTAGGACCAGAGATCCATGTAAGACCACAGATGTTGCAGGACCAGAGAGTCCAGGTTTAGAGAGTTTCAACCTTTATTAGAGTGTCAGAAAGAAAACGTCCTTTCAGAAGTCTAGTCATGAAGTCTACGGCAGAATACCCTAGGCAAGAAACTGGTAAATTCACTCTCAGTATAAATCAGGGGTGACCAATAATTTTTGACAGGGACAACTCCAAGATTTTGGAAAGTGGTCAAGGGCTGCACTTTTCCATGATATTAATGGAGGAGGTGCGGAGTCTGGGATGGAGGTTGGGTGCAGAGGGGAGCTTAGGGTAAGGAACTGGGGTGCAGGGGTTTGGTGTGTGACCTAGGGTAGGAGGGGATTGTGATCTGGGGCAGGAGATTGGGGTGCCAGATGCAGGAGGGGGTATGGGTACAAGAGGGGGACAGAGAGTTTGGGTACGTTGAGTGGGGGGCAGAAGGTAGGCTGTGGCCAGGACAGTTACCAGCCAGCACACAAGCCAGCCTGCCTGCCTGCCGAGCTTAAAATGTTTTCCAGCCAGCCTGCCTGCTTGCCTGGCCATATGCTTCAATAAATAACAAAGCCAAACAGAGGGTGCGTGGTTCTTCTTGGCTGCCTGTTATTCCAACAAGCAGTTCCCACTGGCTGGTTTCTGGCCAGAGCTGGCCAATGGGATTGTACTGGCGGCGGGCGGCTCCTGAAACTCCCCCCCTCCCCTCCAGTTTTGCAACAGAAACTGAGCCCAGCAGCTGCATTTCTGCACAGCACATGGGGCTGCAGGGGAGCCTGCCTGGGACTCCCCACTGCCTCCACGGGCCAAATCCAGTGGCTTGGTGGGCCAGATCCAGCCCACAGGCCGTATTTTGCCCAGGCCTGGTATAAACCACTGCTTAAATAAACTAGGACACTGTATAAACCAACATTTTTCCCCAAAAAGCACTTCCATCCAAGGAGCTAGAGCAGTGGTAACCAGCCAGTCGATCAGGATCTACCGGTAGATCTTGCAGCCTCTGACAGGTGATCTTGACTGGTTTGGCCAAGAGGCTACCAAGTGCCAGCACTTCAGCTGCCCCTCCCCCCACTGCTGTTCATCTCCTGCCCTTTGCCTTGGAGCAGTTTCCCTCTCCCACCCTGTATTCTCCTCAGAACAGAGCAGGGGCACAACAGGGCTTGGACAGAGGGAGTTTGCTGGCTGCTTTTGACAGCGGTGCAGGGCCAGGGCAGGGGGGAGCCTGTCTTAGCTCCACTGCACCACCTCCCAAGAGCCACCTGAGGTAAGCAGTGTCCAGCTGGAGCCTGCATCCTGAATCCCATCCCAGTCATGAACCCCCTCCTGCACCCCAAGCCCCGGCTCCAGCCCTGAGCCCTCCTACACCCAAACTCCCTTACATAGCCTGTACCCTCACCCCCCCTCCCCCCACATCTCAACTCCTGCCCCAGGTTCACCCTCTCGCACTCCAAATCCCTTAGCCCAAGACCACAGTCTGCGCCCCAACCCTCTGCCCCTGCCTGGTGAAAGGGAAGGAGGATGAGGGAGGGAAGGAGGACGGAGTGAGCAGGGGCAGAGCCTTGGAGAAGGGGCATGAAGGAGGCGGGGCCACGGTATTTATATTTGAGGTAGATCCTGGATTGAATTTAAATTCAAAAAGTGATCTCATACTTTAAAAGGTTGGAGACCACTGATCTAGAGGAACTTTATGAACATCAACTAAATAAATCTCAATACCCTACTGAAGTAGGAATGAAATATTATTGGTTGCAGACAGGACACTAAGGGCACAGTGAGGGACTTGAGCAATATCTTGGTCTTACTTGAGAAAGCTTGCAGCAGAACCAAGAAAAGAACTCCAATCTCCAAGCTCATAGGCCTGTGTTTCAGACAGACTACCCATCCTACCTCATCTTAGAAAAGAAATAGGCAGTTGGTATTAAATAAGGGCCAACATTAAAACTATTTCAAGGCAGCGTTTTAGGCTATAAGAAGCCCTGCAATGAAGGCTCCCTATTTACCCCAGAGATGCACTCTTCAAAACAAATCTTGTGGAATTTGCAGGGACCTAAGGGAGGTTTGCGGTGAGAGGCACAAGAGAAAGAAGCCCTCAACAGACCCAGGAAATAGCTACAATAAATAAATGTAACAATGTAGGAAAAGACTGACAGGCAGACAAAGACAAACAGAAAAATACTAACCTCTTCTGCAAGACAATCATCTGGATCATAGTCTCTCATGTTAATGATTTCTGCTGGCAGATTAAGGGAGAGAATTGCTTCAGCAAGAACTGTTGCAAATCCCTGGAGTGAGAGACACAGAAAGGCTTTAACTGCAATAACCCAAGTGAACGAAGAGTCAAACAAATTATGCTCTATCCAGCAACCATGAGAAGGTGTTAGAAACTCACAAGCCTTGAAATAAGAAGCTGATAATATTTCCATATGGTTATCATGTACAGAAGCAGAAAAAAGATACCTATGAAACATGCATGCTCCACTTCTTTTATAAAAAGTGAAGTGCATTTTGTCTTGGAAAAAGTTAGTATTTCAGATTTTTTAAGACTATTTCTGCAGACAAAAAAAAAAAAAGTCACTCAACTTTAATCATTTTTTGTCTTTGAGAAGGAAACTTTATAAAGCAGCATCTCTCCCTACAAGAGAAATTTAAAGCTATGCCAATAGATTAAAAGAGTATATTTTAAGAGTGCATGTAATTAATAATCCCTTAGATTTTTAAAGATGAATAATTATTTAAAACCTAATTTCCTCTTCATTTTTTATTGTATTGGACAACAAAAACCTAATCAATTTCACTTTGGGGTTGTTGCACAATGCACTGCTTGCAAGGCAAAGTTACACTTCCATAACATCTTGTCAACATAGAATAAAAATTACTTTTACCTTAGCAGTGCCAGTTTGAGAGCCGTAGAAAATCTTCACCCCAGCAACATAAACCTTCTTTGCTTTTGGCACTGTGTATCCATTTACTAGCACATCCTCTGTTACTTTCGACTGAATTAGTTTTTGTGTGGATTTTTCATCCTACAACACAATTGTAGTATCTTAATCATACCCCTTTCAAACTCATCTTAAACTAGTTTTCATATAAAAACAAAAATCACCTAGACAAATCTTCAGCATTAAGTTGGTGAGCACTACCAAATGTAACTAAAACATATCACTATTACAATAGGACCAAACACAATCAAACAAACATCACTCTCATTGAAGTAAACCACATTACTGTAATCTGATTTTACACTATAGGGTGTGACTTGATCACAGCATGTGTCTGAAGACATTTCTTCCTCCCATCCCACATATCTACATGGTTCACCCACATACACAACTGAACAAATATTTAATGAGGGCGTTTATACCATCTTGAATGGTTTAATCCTACTCTTAGTGAAATCATGGAACTTTTATTGTTAACCTCACTGGGAACAGGACTTGCTTCTAAAATATCAGGTGTAAGCAGTTGTCACAGACATGATTCTACATTGAAAAAAAGTACCCAGTGCAGAATAGAAAATCATCATCACAGAGTAAACGGGGCGATTACGTGAGATTAGTTCATACATTGATTATAAGGCAATAAATTAATCAGCAGTTATGCTTTCAATATATTTCTCATTCACTTCAAAGTACTATGATTTTCAAGGATGCCAAACCTCATTTAAACTTTAAGTAGTTAGAATTTGCACATGGCCTAGAGTGGACTACACTGAAATGAAAGGCCACATTCCCCCACAAAGGTGGATACATTTCAGCAGTGGGTTAAAGAATTGCTGGATACTTGCAGTTCAAAGAATGTAAATACTAGAATTGTGAAGTCTCGCTTACCTGCTTTTTGATTTTGGGGGTAATGAACTGAAAGCAGATCCAAATACTGATGCCCAAAGCTGCACTAGTGTAGATGTAAAACCTGTTTAGCCATAAGGACATTAGATGAGCATAGAAGTAGCTCCAGACATCCATTGATGCATCTAAAATGAGAATGAATCATGATTGCCATCTCCCAATCCAAAAAAGCAACAGCAGTTTCCTTCTTCATCAACCATTTTGAAAAAACAACACAAACACCCTGCATCTGCCTGTCCACTGACCTTAACTCTTCTCAGTCTCCAAATCATGCAGTAACAGGTAGAAATCAAGATGGCTTTTGGCTATGGACATAATCATTATAAATGAATTAGGGATTTGCTGGCCTTTTACCCAGTGAAACATGGCTGCACAGACTAAGCATAACTGCAGCCTCATATGCAGGCCAAAGCCCAGAGTGTTACAGGACATCCCAAGTTTCAATAGCATAGTTCTGGTGCACTTAGTCTTAAACAACATGGTCTGTGCCATTATAGACTCTTAATTAATAGTCTTAATGCAAAGCCAAACTTCATCTCACTGGCCACTGTCTTGCAATGAATCCAATGTATGTGAAACCTTGCACCTTTTATAGAGTTCTGCTGACTTCCAAGAGCTCAGTGCAGGATTAGAACCATTACAACTGCTCACATTACACAAGTTTTAATACACTGAGTATCGTGACATGCTTAATATTTTGATTAAACTGAACATACTTTATCAGCATTATACAAGGCGCATAGCCACCAAGTTTTTATTTAAAAACAGTATTTCCTTTTAAAGTACAGCATTAAGAGCAATGTACATTGCACTGTAGTAAACAGTGCTATTTCCCCATTCTCTTTGAGTGCTAAGACCACAGGTTAACAAAATAAGACTAACTCAAATTAATTCTTTCTGAAGAGCAGGGACTTCTTATGCTCCTAAATGGGCTCCAACATCAGGATTCCAATAGATGCTAGGGTCCATGGTCAGGTCTGCTATCCACAAGCGTGCAAGTAGGAGAAGGACAAGTTTCTTGGAAACTGAATGCAAAGACTCATTTTATCAGCAGTGTCCATTGGGAATGGTCACACCACCACTTTTCTCACACTGTCAGCTCACTCATTGATACATTACCCCACTTCCACAGGCTGGCCATCCCTGCCTAGCATTTCAATCAGAATGAGTTACTTGAAAGGAAAGAAATGAGGAGTCACTGGGATAGTAATTTGTAACTACAGTCAGCCCTACAAGCAGCTGCCTTCAGGGCCAGCTATGTAACAATTAATTCCCTCAGAGGTCGGAGTTGTAATGCCAAAAACACTGAAGACAACAAAATGTTTGTGAAGATAAAGGTGAGCAGCAGACATTTTCCAATGATCTTGAAGCAGCAAAAACCCAAAGAACTTGTCTAGACTAAGGAAATTTGCACCAGTCTAACTACACAGATGTAATCATATAACTGCAAGCCCTTTAGAATCAGCTCTGTTAATAAACGAGCTTTCAAGGTCCACAACCAAACCAGGAGCACCAGGCAATAAAAGCTTAACCTAGCCTTCCTTGCAACAGAAATCTCTTTTTGGTAGAAGGCATACCTTAAAAAACAAGTTTTCCTAGAAGTTTGGAGACCTGGAAACTAACCCCTGCTCTACCAGTGGTTTGATATTGCATGTGTAACAACTCTTCTTGTCAAACTCTTTGGTCTCATTCCCCCTCTTTGTCAAACAGGGATAAAGTTGCTTACCCTCTCCAGCCTTGTTCTAGTGGCTAACACTTCAAACAAAAAAGTTAACTAGCTCAGCTTGGAACACAAATAACCCTCTGGGTCCAAATTTTACTGCAACAGGATCTAATTCCATCCCACCAGGCAGCAATCTAGCCACAGTCTCTAAATACTCATACTCTAGCAGCATACTCATAACCCCAAGAATAGCCCAGCCTATTCCTTACTGCTCCATCCCTAGAGGTTTTTAAGTCTTGGCTTGACAAAGTCCTGACTGGGTTGATTTAGTTGGGATTAGTCCTGCCTTAGGCAGGGGGCTGGACTTGATAACCTCCTGAGGTCTCATCCAGCTCTATGAGTCAGAGGCACACCAGCCTTTCCTTTTGTGGAGTTTAGATACACTCAGCTGTCTGTGATTAGCACCTTCAATCCTGGCTCCAAATTAACACCAAAAAGCCAAAACCATTAGCTAAGGGAGGGGGGGGGGGGAAGACATTCCGTTGGGGCACCACTAATTCAGGGTTACCTTTACATTTCTCTCATATTAACAAGTTTTGCTTTGGGTATTTTCATCAGAGACATATTCCAATCTCATTTTTATTTGTAAAGCCAACCTGTACCTTTGTGGTTCCAGCAGCCCTAAGGTTTTAAGATATTGGTCATAGGAGTCACTGCTTCCAAGCAGGGCTCCAATTTGACTCCTTTTTAAAAGAATAAGCAAATGAGCGTGTGTTGTACTGGGACCTAAAAGCAGCAGGTGAGTGAGCCCATTCCCACCTTGCTAGGAGCTGCAAGATAACAGGCCAGCCTTGATGTGCTATACTAAATCGGTGTCCTGTCAGCCTCCTAGGGGACATGCCTTCTGTCAAGACACTTAACTAGAATGATTCCTTAATAATCATTAGGCCTTTCCACACAATAGCACTTACCCATGGCACTGAGCGTCAACACAAGAAGCCAATGTAGTTGAAACCAGAAACACCATCCAAAAAGTCCGTATTCCAGAGCCAGATGTGTCAATTACAAGTCACCCGGCTCTGTTCTAAGTAGGAAACTTAACCGGGACGGAGACATCCCTGGGAGCTCGTGGGGGCAGCCATGTTGTTTGCAGAGGGATGCTGGGAGGCTGAGGGGCTTTTCCTCCTCCCCACTTCACTTTACAGATCGCCAATCCGGAGAAAGAAACCTAGACGGAGCTGTTGCGCGGAGGGCGGGGGTGCCAGTGTTTATTCCTCATGCCTAGGGGAAACCGCCATCCTCACAAACACGCTACACGTGTACAGGAGAGAAAAATACCCACCAAGCTCTCACACCCACAAACAGCAGAGGGGCGGGCTGGAGAAATGGGCTTGGCACAATCACAAAGCCGAGCGCACGCAACCGCACGGGAACCGCCTCCCGCGGTTAACATGCCAACAGAAACGCACTGCAGCCCCGGCCCCACGCTGCACGAACACCCCGGGCCAGCCCGCCCCCGCATCACCGCGGGATCACAGCCCCCCGCCCTCCCCCCGCATCACCCCGGGATCACAGCCCCCCCGCCCGCCCCCGCATCACCCCGGGATCACAGCCCCCCCGCCCGCCGCGGCACCACCCCGGGATCACAGCCCCCCGCCCTCCCCCCGCATCACCCCGGGATCACAGCCCCCCGCCCGCCCCCCGCATCACCCCGGGATCACAGCCCCCCGCCCGCCCCCGCATCACCTCGGGATCACAGCCCCCCGCCCTCCCCCCGCATCACCCCGGGATCACAGCCCCCCCGCCCGCCCCCGCATCACCTCGGGATCACAGCCCCCCCGCCCGCCGCGGCACCACCCCGGGATCACAGCCCCCCGCCCTCCCCCCGCATCACCTCGGGCCAGCCCGCCCCCGCATCACCTCGGGATCACAGCCCCCCGCCCTCCCCCCGCATCACCTCGGGATCACAGCCCCCCGCCCGCCCCCGCATCACCCCGGGATCACAGCCCCCCCGCCCGCCCCCGCATCACCTCGGGATCACAGCCCCCCCGCCCGCCGCGGCACCACCCCGGGATCACAGCCCCCCCGCCCGCCCTCGCACCACCCCGGGATCACAGCCCCCCGCCCTCCCCCCGCATCACCCCGGGATCACAGCCCCCGGCCCGCCCCCGCATCACCTCGGGATCACAGCCCGCCGCCCTCCCCCCGCATCACCTCGGGCCAGCCCGCCCCCGCATCACCTCGGGATCACAGCCCCCCGCCCTCCCCCCGCATCACCTCGGGATCACAGCCCCCCCGCCCGCCCCGGCACCACCCCGGGATCACAGCCCCCCGCCCTCCCCCCGCATCACCCCGGGATCACAGCCCCCGGCCCGCCCCCGCATCACCTCGGGATCACAGCCCGCCGCCCTCCCCCCGCATCACCTCGGGATCACAGCCCCCCCGCCCGCCCTCGCACCACCCCGGGATCACAGCCCCCCGCCCTCCCCCCGCATCACCCCGGGATCACAGCCCCCCGCCCTCCCCCCGCATCACCCCGGGATCACAGCCCCCGGCCCGCCCCCGCATCACCTCGGGATCACAGCCCGCCGCCCTCCCCCCGCATCACCTCGGGCCAGCCCGCCCCCGCATCACCTCGGGATCACAGCCCCCCGCCCTCCCCCCGCATCACCTCGGGATCACAGCCCCCCCGCCCGCCCCGGCACCACCCCGGGATCACAGCCCCCCGCCCTCCCTCCGCATCACCTCGGGCCAGCCCGCCCCCGCCCCCCGGCACCACCCCGGGATCACAGCCACCCGCCCGCCCCCGCATCACCTCGGGATCACAGCCACCCGCCCGCCCCCGCATCACCTCGGGCCAGCCCGCCCCCGCATCACCTCGGGATCACAGCCCCCCGCCCGCCCCCGCATCACCTCGGGCCAGCCCGCCCCCGCATCACCCCGGGATCACAGCCCCCCGCCCTCCCCCCGCATCACCTCGGGATCACAGCCCCCCCGCCCGCCCCCGCATCACCTCGGGCCAGCCCGCCCCCGCCCCCCGGCACCACCCCGGGATCACAGCCACCCGCCCGCCCCCCGCATCACCTCGGGATCACAGCCACCCGCCCGCCCCCGCATCACCTCGGGCCAGCCCGCCCCCGCATCACCTCGGGATCACAGCCCCCCGCCCGCCCCCGCATCACCTCGGGCCAGCCCGCCCCCGCATCACCCCGGGATCACAGCCCCCCGCCCTCCCCCCGCATCACCTCGGGATCACAGCCCCCCGCCCTCCCCCCGCATCACCTCGGGCCAGCCCGCCCCCGCCCCCCGGCACCACCCCGGGATCACAGCCCCCCGCCCTCCCCCCGCATCACCTCGGGATCACAGCCACCCGCCCGCCCCCGCATCACCTCGGGCCAGCCCGCCCCCGCATCACCTCGGGATCACAGCCCCCCGCCCGCCCCCGCATCACCTCGGGCCTGCCCGCCCCCGCATCACCCCGGGATCACAGCCCCCCGCCCGCCCCCGCATCACCTCGGGATCACAGCCCCCCGCCCTCCCCCCGCATCACCTCGGGATCACAGCCACCCGCCCGCCCCCGCATCACCTCGGGCCAGCCCGCCCCCGCATCACCTCGGGATCACAGCCCCCCGCCCGCCCCCGCATCACCTCGGGATCACAGCCCCCCGCCCTCCCCCCGCATCACCTCGGGATCACAGCACCCCCGCCCGACCCGGCACCACCCCGGCATCACAGCCCCCCGCCCGCCCCCGCATCACCTCGGGATCACAGCCCCCCCGCCCGCCCCGGCACCACCCCGGCATCACAGCCCCCCGCCCGCCCCCCGCATCACCCCGGGATCACAGCCCCCCGCCCGCCCCCGCATCACCCCGGGATCACAGCCCCCCGCCCTCCCCCCGCATCACCTCGGGATCACAGCCCCCCGCCCTCCCCCCGCATCACCTCGGGCCAGCCCGCCCCCGCATCACCTCGGGATCACAGCCCCCCGCCCTCCCCCCGCATCACCTCGGGATCACAGCCCCCCGCCCGCCCCCGCATCACCTCGGGCCAGCCCGCCCCCGCCCCCCGGCACCACCCCGGGATCGCAGCCCCCGCCCCGGCTGAGCGGGGGTTCGGACGGGCCGCTGTTTCGCGAACCCAGGCAGGGAGACCCAGCGCGCTGTTGGGCGCCGGGGGCACTTTGCCTTAAGTTCTACAAAACCGCCCGCCGCCGCTGAGCGCCTCCGCCGAGCGGGACTGTCTCTCCGCTCCGCTCCGCTCCTCCGCCCGGCTGACACGGGCGGGCTCCATTCGGAGCAACGCACCGGGACAGTAGGACGGGCGGTGTGACGGGGGGCCGGACCCATCACTGCGGGGTGCCCCACTGCTGCTGGGGGCCCATCACTAGACGACACGGCAGAGGCGCCGGGGCACGCCCCGTGGGTCTGTCTCCGGGAGCAGGGACGGGGCTGAGCGTGCCCCGCTGCCACGGGACTCATGCCGGGGTGGGGGGCGCCCACTCGCTTAGGCTCAGAGACTGTTCCCGATCGCCCTCCCCGGTGCCAGGGCAGTCGGGGTCAGACCGGGCCTGGCTGACTTCCCCCTCCCCCAGCACCGGGCCACGGCGGTCCCGGGGGTCTGCGAGGGGTCCCCAAACGCACGCGCGTTCGCACCTCCTGCCCCCTAGTGTGTGACCGCTGCGCCGGAACCTCGGATTCACGGGCCTCGTTCCCCCCCGCACGACTTTAGGCGGCGCCCTCCGCCGCCTACTTCCGGCGTGGCGGCTGACGTCACAAGCGGCGGAGGCAACGACAGCCAATGGTAGCGGCGCAGAGCGTGTGCGCAGCTTGTTTACAGGCCGCGTTTCTTCGACCGCCCAGGCCTCGCTAGCCTGACGGGCCGCCAGCATGTCCATCTTCACCCCCACCAACCAGATCCGCCTCACCAACGTGGCCGTGGTGCGGACCCGGCGCGCGGGCAAGCGCTTCGAGATCGCCTGCTACCGCAACAAGGTCATGGGCTGGCGGAGCGGCGCGTGAGTACGGGGCGGCTGGGGGCGAGCCTGAGGGGGAGGGGGCGGAGGGGGGCGAGCCTGAGGGGGAGGGGGCGGAGCGGCGCGTGAGTACGGGGCGGCTGGGGGCGAGCCTGAGGGGGAAGGGGCGGAGGGGGGCGAGCCTGAGGGGGTGGCGGGGGGCCTGTATGGGCGGGCCGGGGGTGAGGGAAACGGGGGAGGGCTCCGAGGGGAGAGGGGGGTTCATGGCTTGGGGCCAGGGGGTGGAAGGAGGCAGGTGCCCCGAGGGGGTGAGGAGCTGAGGCCGTTTGAGGGGTGGGACCCTCTTTTTGTTGGCGCGGTTTGGGGGGGGGGGGAGGGGAGACCCAGATAGCTGAGGGCTGGGCCGGAGGCCCCAGGCGGTGCCGGGAAGAACCTTCTCTGAGGTGCCTGTCCACAGCCAGCTCCTAGTGAAATGGACTAGGTCAGGCCATTCTACTTCTCCAACGGGGGCTGCCACTTGCAGAGCGGGGGTGACCCAGGGATGGAGTCAAGACACATATGTTAAAGTATGTGGATGCTCTCACTCAGGTTTTAGTTTTCTGTGATTAAGCCTGGCCTGCATTTACGCTACAACTTATGTCAATATAAGCCAGCCTCTGAACAACATAAATTGCATGGATCTAAGCACAGCTGCAGACAAGCATTTTTCACTGCCATAGTTGCTGTTGGGGGTGGATTAATTAAGTCAATGGGAGAGCTTTCTCTCTCTACTTAAAACAGCTACACTAGAGAGCACCCGCTAGTGTAGTCATAGCCTTAGACATTAGGCTGAGGAAGCTAGGTTAATTGTGTAAAAAACCACACCATTGAGTGCTGCATTTAAGTCAGTGGAAGCATACTTCTATCAGCATGGCTACAGTAATTCCTCATTTAACACGGTAGCTACATTTCAGAAAATGATTGTGCTAAGTGAAAACGTGATATGCGGGGTCAATTTTCTCATTGAAAATAATGGAAAAGGTGGGGGTCGCGTTTCAAGTGCACGTGTGCTCGCAGCTCCAGCCTGCACTTGTTAGCAGCTGGGACCAGGACATAAGGTTGAGGGAGAAAGGGGACTGGGGTTATAGCAGGGAGGGGAGGTGTTTAGCTCTGGAGAAGGGAAGGGAAAGACAGGAGAGGGGGCCGGCAGCTGGGTTTCCCCAGCTGGCCGGTCACTGGCAGCTGCACGGGGCTTCCTCTGCCTCCTTACAAAGTGGTGGAG
This sequence comes from Pelochelys cantorii, assembly GCA_032595735.1. Lineage (NCBI taxonomy): Eukaryota > Metazoa > Chordata > Testudines > Trionychidae > Pelochelys > Pelochelys cantorii. Next base: position 4,798,597 of record CM064346.1, on the reverse strand, counting down.
GTTTGCCGCTCGCCGTGCAGTTCCCCAGTGACCCCCTCTAGCCAGATGCCTTGCGTCCGGCCAGAGGGGGTCACCGGGGAACGGCACTGTGAGTGGCAAACCTCTGCCGCTTTGCAGGGAGACAGGGGAAGCCTCGCGCGGCCACCGGCCGGCCCTAGGGGAAATCATGTTATTGCGGGGATGGGGTCATGTTGTTTGAAAAATGTTCCCTAAAAAAAAAATCATGCTATTGCGAAAACGTGTTAAGTGGGCACATGTTAAGTGAGGAATTATTGTACTGGCAGTTGAGGAGGCTGTTGCTGTGTTGACAAAAAAAAAAAAAAACCTGCTGCTGCTGTAGGGTGCACATATGCTAAGGAGATTATGACAACGTAACTTCTCTCCTGTATACCTTGAATCCTCTTTAAGTCTTTACTCACTCTTTGAACTTAAAGATACTTTTCACATCTTTAGTTTATTTGCCTTAACTTTTCTAAGTGTCCTCCTCTCCTCAGTATGAGAAAGTGTCCCTCCTTTCAACCGGTTGCGCCTTTTTTCCTGTGTATATTGCTTTACTTCAGCATTTAGAAATATTCTGTTCCTGCTTCCAGTTTTGACAGCTCTTATTTGAAAAATATTGATGTATTTTGTTTATTGCAGTGTTTCTACTTATAGATGGCAGTGCTTGTTTTGTTTCTGCACCGCTAATCTTAAAAAGGCAACAGCAGTTTAAGAGTAAAGACCTCTTCCTGCAGTCACTATTCATTCAAGAAGTCTTTCTATCTGAAACTTATATTATCCCTATTAGCATAATGTTTGAGTACCTATTGAGTCTTTTATATTTTGTCTCAGCAATGTTTTTCTTTCGCTTCTCTGACAAAGCTAAGGATTTAACTTTAAAACAAAAAACTAGTCTCTTAAAGTAAATATTTTATGTCTCATATTTAGCATCCTAAAGGAAAACTGATTCCACTGGGCATTGTAGAAAGAGTATAAAAGCAGCTCTTAAAATCAATGTTGACTTTTTTTAAATCCCAGTGAAAATAGTTCTCTATAAATAAAAACATTCTCCTGCAGTGCTTGCAAAACAAATGTTTCAGCATTGAAAGCCAAAATGAGAATTGCTTAACTGATTTTCATGGTTGCAGCTGCAAGAAGTGATGAAAGTAAAAAATCGGTATAAACTAAAGGAGAAATAAATTGAATTTTAAAATTCTTTCCTTTTTAGTAACTAAGGTGGTGATAGTAATCTGGGAAGGAAATTTGTTTCTCAAAGCTACAAAAGAAATGTCCATTTTTTATTATACAATTAGATTTACCAAGGGCCTTGAACTACGTTCCTCGGCAGTGCTGAGAAGGTCTGACAGTTGCCTACATCCAAGTTCCCAGCTTCCACTAATTGGTGCTCTAGCCTCAAACACAATGGAAACCACAAGATTACTCCCTGCTAGTTAATGCTATGCTTGCACATGTTTTCTAATTATAAATACAATTGTTATTTACCAGTGAAAAAGACATTGATGAAGTTCTGCAGACCAACACAGTATTTGTAAACGTCTCTAAAGGTCAAGTTGCAAAGAAGGAAGATCTCCTCAAAGCTTTTGGGACTGATGACCAAACAGAAATCTGCAAGATGGTAGGTCCTGTATACATGAAAGCATAGAATTAATACACGTTGTGAATCACAGAAGGTTCTACCCTTCCTCTATTCAAATTTAGCTAAACTGAATCTTCACCTATCAATTGATGCTGTTAAATTTTCTAGTATTGGTAACAGTTTGGGGTAAACTTTTTTTTCCCCCTTTCTCTTTGGAAGTACAGTGGATTAAATCTGTGGTCTTCATCAACACCACTTTGTGCCCATTGTGTGTTCCTCACAAATCTTGTGAACAAAGCAGGATCCTGTCAATCAGTAGACTTATGGGGCATGTCTGTGCAATGCCTAGTTCCTATCAGCTGTGTTTCTGATTCAGTAAAGGATCCTTTCACTACTGAACCAGCTTCCCAGTGGAAAGGGAAGAGACATTCTTCTTGCTATCTAATCTTTCCAGTGAGATATTTATGAAACTGAAATCAGATTGCATACACTTTTTATATAGTACCACTAAGATGCATTGTCTTTTACAGACATGTCAGAGGCAAGGTCCCTGTCCCAAAGCACTGTAACTAGACCATGGAGGAAAAGATGTAATAAAGTTGTGTTTCACACGTGTCCTGATCCAAAAGATTTTAGCTATATTGGTATATTTATAGTGTAATAATGTGAGAGGGTGAATTTAATAATTCTGTTTCATTTTTAAATAGTTTCAGTGCTAAAGGCAAACCTGTTACTTTTTTTTTTATTGGTACACCTATATAAACTAGGGATCCCGTTAAACTTAATGTTTAACAGGTTAACTAATTTAACAGGTTGACTGATTAAATGGGGCAGATGGGGAGGCCGTTCCAGCCCAGTGGGCTGGAGCGCCCCCACCACAGCTAGGCTTGAGTGGTCCCCACACAAGGGCTGTTCCAGTCCCATGGTGCTGCTGGCTTGAAGCCTTGTACAAGAGGGGAGCAGAAGCAGCAGTGGGCCACTTGCACCCCACCGCTGCCATTTCCACCCTGCACAAGCCTGCTAACATCACAACCAATCCCGCGCAGGCCGGGAGCCAGCAGCGCCCCTGCCCCCCCCCCCCCCCCCGCCTCACTTGCAGGGCTGCTTGGTAAGTATCACCCATTAAGGGTAATGCTTACTGGTAACCAGTTACCTGTTCACATCCCTAATATAAGCTGTTAAATTCCAGAAATGAATTTGACCCTTACCTAAAAAACACTGCAGTTTCCTTTGTATAGTTTAACAAAACAACCATTACACTGTTACATAAGGGGGTTTTTTTGTATTACAAAAGAACTTGTTGTGCTGCAGAATAACCTAGTCAAGTTAAAGATGAATACGCTAGTAAATTAAACTAACATATACAATAATTGTTACTTCTAGAATAAATCAATGTTTCCCAGAGCTAGAATTCTATTCATCAGTCAAACATGTATTATTGTTATTAATAAAATTTTTTATTGTTGCTTTATCATTTCTAGATTTTAACAAAAGGGGAGTTGCAGGTGTCCGACAAAGAGCGGCATACCCAATTGGAGCAGATGTTTAGAGACATTGCAACTATTGTAGCTGATAAGTGTGTGAACCCTGAAACAAAGAGGCCATACACAGTAATTCTTATAGAAAGAGCCATGAAGGATATCCACTATTCTGTTAAACCAAACAAGAGCACTAAACAACAGGTCAGTATCACTCCCCAAAAATTCTGTTTTCACTTAGAATTTTGTATGTAGTTTTCTTATTAACATCCACAGGAGTCACGTTAGCCTACATCTAAGGATGGTGAGTGAGTATTTTTTTGGCAGACGGAGATGGCATAGGAGCTGAATGTTAAAAAGAAACACATGCATTCTGAAACTCAGTAGTTTGGTTTATCTGTCCACAAAAGAGGGAAAGGAAGCCAACTACAGATTATTAAAACAGCAGCAAAATTGGGTGTAAAACTAAAGTAAGAATACTCAAAGCTCATGTCCTCCTCTTACCTTCTGATGTTCAATGGGATAGTATGTTTATCCTTCACTTTGAATGTCCTGATTCTCATAGCTTTGTTATAACCGCCTTATTTAACACTCTTTTTTCCAGTTTTTCTGACACCTTAAATCCAATTCCAGCAATACTTCAGTGAAAAGATGTGCCTTCTCATGTTATTCAGTTCTGATCAGACTATACCCAACCTATTGGAGAATTTTTCTGGGGAATCTATAAGCAGTTGTAAATAATACTAATGATAATGCTGTGGTGCTTTGTAAATAATCAATGAGCATGAACTATAAATGAAATTCACTTATGTCTTTCCAGGCTTTGGAAGTGATCAGACAGTTAAAGGAGACTATGCAGATTGAGCGGGCTCACATGAGACTGCGCTTCATTCTTCCACCAAAAGAGGGCAAGAAGCTAAAAGAGAAACTCAAACCACTGATCAAAGTCATAGAGAGTGAAGATTTCGATGATCAGTTAGAAATTGTAAGAATCTCATTTCTATAGTCACTTTTTCTACATTTAGTTGTCTTTTGAAGGCTACATGTAAAACCGGGGCGGGGCGGGTTGAGTTAGCTCAAATTGTACTGGAGCCTTGAAACTGAATTAATCAGAGATGCATAGTTCAGAGTTTGGGGGGTTGTTTTTTTTAATTTGTTTTAGCCTTAGTGACTGCTTTCAAATCCTTAAAAAGCCAGGACTGTCAGAACACTTGCATCAGGAATGGGAGTTCTGAGTAGGCATGATTCAGTCATCTACATCTATCCATATTTGTTGTAGAATTGCAGGCTCAAACTTTGAAAAATAGAATTCAACAGCTTTTAGCAGTGTTATGTTTAATTTACCCTTTTTCACATTTTGCCAGTCTCCTATGTTAGGAAGGACATTCCATTTTAATTCTTATGGCTTGTGTTTTGCACTGGATTTTACTGCTATTCAGTTCTGACAGTACTATGACTTATTTAAAAGATATTCCACCAAAATAATTATAAATTAAACAAGATCTGTATTTAATAATACTTTGAGCTACTTACAGCAGACTTGGCTCCTTCCACAGTTTCACTGCTGGATTATTAGCAAGTCAAGCATGGGCAGAGGGAGCTGCAAAACTCCCCCAAACAAGGTGCATCCCTGTGGATTATTTAAATACAGGCTTCTAGGGATGTGGAAAAAAATTGCTTAACACCTGGTGGGTCAGTAACTTTTGTATATTAAAATGCCACAGGAGAAAAAGGAAATAATATAAACTAAATCTTCACTGACTGACACACAATGTTGCAGGTGTGCCTCATTGACCCAGGCTGCTTCAGGGAGATTGACGAATTGATCCGGTGTGAAACTAAAGGGAAAGGCACCCTTGAAGTACTGAGTCTGAAAGACGTGGAAGAAGGAGATGAAAAGTTTGAATGAAACACTTCCCACAATCTCACTTGTTTGGCAAACACTATTAAGAGGCAGGGTTAAGCCATCTCATTCTGTTAAGTTTTTGTTTTTCCAATCTATTGCTGCCGAATAATTGCTGACACTAGATCTATTTGGGATTTTTCCATGCAGTGTTTCTTTGTATTTGTCTGGGTAACAAGTGCCTTTAATAAAGAGGTGTTTAAATATTTGCGTAGCACTAGCAAGGACAGAGTTATAGGACTCGGCTGTGAAAAGCTATACTAGCTTTGTTTTGGTGTGGGTGTTGATGAAATGAAAGTGTTCATCTGCAGTATCTAGTGTGCCAAGTCCTTTTCCCTTTAATTTGGTGCTGGGTGGAAGGCTGCACGTATCCCAGAGAGGCATATTGCATAAGAGAAACCTATACAAGCACATGAATTAAATGAGGTATATCTGCTAAAATAGTGCACAGAGTTAAAGAATGTAATATAAACCTTGGTTAACAGCAGCATTAAATGTGTGACCTAGACTGCTCCATACTACTGCTAGAGAAATTTAGCTGTTTGTAAATAGAGGACCATTCTTCTATATTTTATTCATGGGGCACATAAAAAATATACATCCTAACTTGGAAAAAAGTGTTTGCGTAATTTATTCTTTCAACTGTTAAATGAATTATAATATATACATAGAGTATTTTATAGGCTCTGGTAGTGGGGTGGTGGCTCTTTCTGCTTCTGAGAGACTGAAGCTGTGCTTTTAAACTATGTAAAAATTCACCACCTAAATAAACCTGATCGAGAATAGATAAAGCATCTCATTACAGTTGTGCCCTAGTTTACTTAGCCGAGATAAAAGCATAAATGCTTTCAACTTCTCTGTTAGCTCAATTCTAGATCCCTTTGTGTGTCTTGGTGATTACACACAACATTTCTATCAACCCACCTTCGGTAGAAGTTACAGGATTCTAAATGATTTCCTTCATAAACTTACAGCACAGTTTTTCAGACTAGATAATATATGAATAATATAGCTAAGCACTAAGCGTCTCCAAGAGATGTAGTCATATTCTGTGAGAGAATACAAAATGGAGGGGAAAGAATAAAGAACACTAACTCAGCCTACTCATCTATACAGAGTTCAAGGATAAACATGGAATTTAAATGGAGCCCCTAGAATTAAACATCAGTTTTTCACAACAGTAGGACTATGCACCAAAACTTGCATTAGTAGTTTGCCATAATTTCTGTTTCCTAGTTTTAGGGGATGATATATATATTTGACACAGGGGGCATCTGATCACATGCATACATTTTCTGCAAAGACCTGTGTATTCTCAGTTTGTAACTGCAACACTTACTGCTAACACATGTACCTAGCAAAGCTCCTCTCAGAAATTTGTCTCCTCTTTAGTCTGATGGCCTGAACATCTTCAAGGGGCAGACTTTGCAGGTGAGGCCAATAATCAATTTAGACATACTTAAGTTGCATTGGTGTTTAAAACCCAATGATATTCAATGGGATATGGGCTCCTTAGTCATTAAGCATTTTGCAAGTTGAAATTACTTGGGGGGTTTCCTGACAACTCCTTTTATGAACTAGCGATGTAAAAATCCCATTTCATTGGTTAAATGTATTGTTTAACTGGCTAACCCATTAAAGGGAGGCAGGTGGGGTAGGACAGAGCAGCCCCTGCCTGTAGGGCATCTAGGCATGCCTTGGACAGAGGCTGCTCTAGACAGCCAGGGTAGCCCCTGTCTGCAATGGGCCCTGCAGGGCTAGAGCAGCTCGTAAGCATCACCCATTAAGGGTGATGCTCACCAGTTAACTGGTTCATCTTTCACATGCCTAATGTAGACACACTCATGTTAGAATAAGTGGCTACACAAAACTACAAGGTTAAGTGAATAAATTTCTCCATGTTAATAAGCCATTGATTGTGCTCCTCTTTGTGATGTTTGAGCACTGAAGATATGAAAGTTACTGGGACTCATTAATCTCAGTTGAGTTGCTTGCAGCTTCAGCCATCACAGCCTCTAAAATGATTAGAGCAATTTCACTTTAGTAATAAAGCTTAGTTTCTGGAGAACAAAGTTGGCTGTCATCATCAGGAGAAAGAGATGGGTTGCAGTATTGTAGGAGAATCCAATTCAACTTTGAGTGTTGAAAGTCTATCGCCCTGTAAAGCCTTTGCCTTGGATACAGAGTTTTTCAGGTTCTCACTATCATAGAGGAAGTTCCTTTTTGACTTTTTGTAATTATGTACAGTTGGTTTGTTTAATGATTATGGCTCAGGAAGAATGGCTGACAGGTATCAAAATAAACATTAAAGTTGTCGACTATCACGTGTGACTTCCCACTCTGCTTCAAATAACACCGATACTTCCTTGCACAGTGGTTTTCCTGAATGTGGATGCAATTCAGATACATGTAAAGATTATAATTCTGTCATCTTACTTAATGTGCTTATCCTCCAACAGTGAGGAAGCAGAAATGAAGATTGGTAACAGTTTAGGAGCACACACAGTACCCCTAATTGGACAGTGCTCAGAGCTAAAAACACTAAATCTAAGCAATATATACATATGCATTTAAGAAACTGACAACTAGAAGTAATTAAAACTTTATTAAATATACTTTAGATTTTTTTAACTGAGTAGATGTTTATGAACATTAAAATCCATTTGTATTCAATCCTCCTGTATGTTCAACCTACTTTAGCTACAATTGTATATCATCTACTTCCATAGAAGTCTGTCTGAAAATATCAGTTCAATATATATTTAATGCACAGCATCCTAAAATACAAATTGGTTCTACTGATAAAAGTAGTTGCTGAGTGGTGGATACCATGTTTAGTCTTCATCAGAAATGAGTCCCACTTTAGCAGATACCAGTAGATTTCCTTTGTCTCTAGTACTTAAATATGGCTACGTCTAGATTACAAGGTTTTTGTGGGATACCAGAAGTATCCCACAAAAACCCTGCTGCGTCCAAGGAATGCATTTGCTCTTCCGCTTTTTTTTGCAGAAGAGCAAATGCGCTCTTTTGGGGAGCCCTGTATACCTCATTTCACAAGGCATAAGGGCTCTGCTGAAAGAGGAGGCTTTTCTGCCATTTGGCCCCATCTAGATTGGGCCAAATGGTAGAAAAGCATCTTCTGCAAAAGCAATCGGAAAAAGCTACGCAAATTGCAGAGTTCAATTTGCATAGCTTTTTCTGATAAAGCCCCAAAATCTAGACCTAGTCTGAAACAGTAAGTTATGCAGTCTTCTACAGAGGGCAGCAGTGAAGGTGTTCCACACTATCATAAAAAGCATATAGAAACAGAAGCCCTACACTTGCAAAATAAGGATCCATCTGTATCCCCATGACACAGCAAGAAATAAATGTATTAAGACCCACAAAAAAGCCTGTCCAATCCTAAATTTTGTATAAGAGAAACTTTCCCTAATAGAAATACAAGTCATGTATGTGGATAGAGTCTTATGTTTAGGGATAAGAAATGAAAAACGTTTGGCGGGCTAATAAATATGCTGAAACAGGCTTAGGAAGTGTCACACCAGCTACTAGGATTTCACAGAAAGTCTGGTACTGTACATTTTTTTAATAAAAGCAAGATTTTTCCCAAACATCTCCCATAGCATGTTCCAATGCCTATTTTCTATTCTTTGTTTTAAAAGGTCCTGCCTTTCAATGATGCTTTGTCATTTAAAAAGCACTTTAAAATAAACAGCATTTTAAATTTAAAGTGTTATCTATCAGCAGAGAAGTTGTAGCTTGGCTCCTATAACTTTCCATGTTTGCCACTATGAAAGATGCTTGTCGTTTTCAGTGCTATAGGTGTATGCTGTCTCTCTGGAAGCTGAGCAGCACCACACATGCTTTCCAGGACGTGTTTTGACTCTGACATCATTGAGCAGCTAAAGGAACATAGTGGTCCTAGGTAAATAACTATTTTTTCACAGCCAATTGGATCACTATGAAGTTTACTTATTTACCTCTTTATGAAAAGATTACTGAATTGCTGAGATGCTTCAAATGTAGATCACATCTGAGTCATGTTGCTGAACCTATATGCAAATCAAAGAGAAGTTATTTCCACCCTAAAGTTCTGTTTCAGCATTTGAGTGGGTGCCAACACTCTGGGGCTTTTGATGTGACTTCTTAAAATGGCTTGCCTTTTTTTCCTGCCATTCCCCATCCTCTCCTATGGAAGTTTGCCCACGATAGATATCAGATTGCAGTTTAGATCCTGTTTTTCTGTATTATTTGCATTAGGAAAATGCTGCTTCTGTCCGACTGTATTGGACTCTCAGTTCTAGGCCCACAAAGGCTGCAAGTTAACATCTCTAATTGTCCTGAAAATCTTTGTGATAAACAGAGGTTTGACTTCTGTAGTCTGGACTGCCATCATCCGGCAAGATCTGTAGTCTGGCATCTCTGGATGCTCCCGGGCTGGAACACTCAGCGAGAAAAGCAAGGCCCATGCTCAGCAATTCCGACCTTGTCCTTTCAGAGGGCTGCAAATAACTCATTCATGACACTCAAGCTCAGGGCTGAGTGGAGATGGGAGAACACTTGGGAAGAGGCAGGATGGCTGAGGAGCCCTGCAGCCTGGCAGCCACAGGGCTCAGAATGTTCCCTGCCCCCAGCAGCAAAGCTTCGTAGCCTCTCTGCCTCTTCCCCTGAGTGCACCCCCCACCCCCATCAAAGCTGGCCCCTCTGCTACTGCCAGAGCTGATTCCTGTGGCTGGTGCAGCAGAGGGGCCAGCATTGACTTTCCCTGGTCCAGCAAACAGAGGTGAAAGTAAGGGAGTGTGCCTGGGTGCGCAGCTCCAGCAAAAACTGGCTAAGCTGCAACAAAAGCCAGTGGGGAGCTATTTAAAGAGCTGGCAGGGGCCCAGGTTGCAAAAGGACAGCACCTGTCAGAAATTTAAGTTCCTTTCACCCCTGCCGGCAAATTCCCTGGTTTGTGACTGGTCAGGTCCCAAGGGTGCCGGACCAGGGATATACAACCTGTATATGAAGGCAGTCACAAGCACAGCTCAAGGTTATTGATCATTGATTAGAAACTCTGGCCCTAGCCTCATTCACCTACATCAATATTCCTTGATAGTCCAATTCGTTCTCTAGCAACCAACACAATTAGTAGTTCATAAATAAAGCTGCTTGCTGCTCACTGATCTATAACAGTTGCTTGCCCTTAAACCATTGTCAGACTATGAAGAAAATGCAGCTACTGAATACAAACCCTCTTGTTATCTAAAGGGGATTTATCTTCCATTCATATTCCAGCTTCAAATCAGAAGCGGAATGAAGTCAGTTTGTCTCATCCTAGCCCCATGTTGCCTGTTTTACAATCTGCCTTAAATGGCCATGTGTGGCAGAACTAGAACAGTTAGCAAACATTTCGCAGTTTGGGACTGGGGGGCGTGGGGAGATGCTTTCCAAGCTATTTCCTCATTTTCACAAGCACTAAATTCATTCACATTTTGGGAAAATACATACAAATCTCATTACCTTTATCATCTGTTTTCTGCTTCCTGTCCCCACACTGCTGGCAACAAATGCATTTGTTTGAAAAGCTGACTTTTCCACTGGCGCTGCCTGTTGACTTTTGTTGGTACATGGCCAGCTGCTTGTGGCAGTTAACGGATAAGCTGGGAAGGCCTTTCGAAGATTTATATCCAACAAATCTGCAGCTTCAAAGCTTTTCATCCATGAGGGAGCCTTTAAAGAGAAGAACATGTGAAAGTGTTCTCACTACATTAACTCAGGTTAAGCCAGTGGTGGGCAACCTGCAGCATGCAGGCCACATGTGGCCCGTGAGGGGTCTATGTATGGCTTGCAAGACACTTGGTTTATGGTTACCCACACGCAGGGTTGCCACATTCCGCTGGTTTCAATCGCATATTTTTTCCGAACAGCATTACTAAAGTGACAGGTGCATAAAGCGAGGGCACGTGAAGTGAGGTGAATGCTAACCGCACACAACATTGACTGTGAGATCCGTGCACCCGCTCTGCAGCCAATCAAAGTGCTGCTACAGTTCAGTCAGCACCCCTCAAATTCTAGGTCTGCAAGCACAGTGAGCAAAACTCCCCTATCCTAGGAGACAGTCTCAGCCAGGACAATCTTGCAGCTCACTGAGATGAAGGAGGGCCAGTCATGTAGCCCACTCATTAGCCGAGGTTGCCCATCACTGTGTTTAGCTAGAAGTATATCAAATACACTGAAGCCTTCATTTTTTGTCTCTACCATGGGTTAGAATCATAGAGCTGGAAGAGATCTCAGGAGGTCATCAAGTCCAGCCCCCTGCCCAAGGCAGGACCAATCCCAACTAAATCAACCCAGCCAGGGCTTTGTCAAGCCAAGACTTAAAAACCTCTAGGGATGGAGGTTACGCTAAGAGACATTTCTATTAGGTTTGGAGAAATCTGGGTGGGCTGGGTCATTGTTTCTGTTGCACTGATCCAGAAAGGGGCTGGAAAGTTGGTTTGCTGAAACACATGATCCTGACATAAAAAGCTGAGTATGAGTCAGTCAGTCAGTCACTCTCTCTCTCTCTCTCTCTCTCTCTCTCTCTCTCTCTCACACACACACACACACACACACTCGCTGTCTCTCTTTCTTGATCTCTGTCACACACACACGAATAAATAGCCATAAAAACATGAAATAGAAGACGACCGATTACAACTATGCCACATTTAATTATGTTATGAGCTTACAAGGGCCTATTTTGCCCAACAGCCTTCAACTTTCATGGGACTCTTACTAGGACATCACAAATCTTTTGGGTGAAGGGCTTCTTCCCATACAAAGTTTCCAACAGAAAATGCCACTTTTAAATGTCTCTGGACCCACTTTTCACATTTCATTATCAATAAAGACAGTGAATGTGTGTTTCATACTAAAATATGTAGCGTTCATTTAGCATCCCATGCTTGTAGAAACATTTTAGTGATTCCAACGTTCCTTCCTTTATGCTGTCAACCAAATCATCTATATTTATTAACTTTTACTGCATGAGTAAAGCTTATCAGTTACTCTTATTACAAAACCATGTAATGTTACATACATTTCCCAAGGATCCAAGAACTTCATTCCAGTGAGAGTAGAGTCCAGTTTGTTTTTCCTCTAGTTTCAGCGCATGGATTTCTGACTTCAGCTCTTTCAATCGATCTTCAAATTTTTTGCTCTTTTCCAAATAATCTAACCTGCAATCCACATAGGCAGAGAAGAAGCCAAAAGTGGCAGCTCTAAAACTTCAGTGGCAGTTTTCACATTTTTACATTTTGTGAGGTCCCATCAATTTTCATTCTCAGCTTTGGGAGCAAAATCCATCCCCTGTCTAACTCCACTGATCTTACATCTGAGATTAATTTGACACGACATTCATTTAGTCAGCCTATGGGAGCTGCCTGGGCCGTGCTTGCGGGTGCATGCACTGTACAAAGTGCCTCTGTAAAGGGGTACGCGGTGCAGAGACATGGTGCCAGGTAGGCGATGAGCCTGCCTGAGAGTCCCGCTGAGCTGCTGTGAGCCGCCTACTATGGTAAGTGGCTACCAGCCAGAGTCTGCACCTGGAACCCCCTCTCATACCCCAACTCCCTGCCTTAGGTCACAACTCTGCACCCCTGCCTTGGGGCGCCACTCCCTTCCAGATCTTGATCCCGTCCTGTACCCCTCCCCCAAGTCAGAATCCTCTCCTGCACCCAAACCCTCTCCTAGACCTTGCATCCCCTCCAGCATCTCAATTCCCTGCACCAGGTCACAGCCCCCTCCTATGAAACATTATAGTGCATGAAGGGTGAAAAAATTAAAAAGAGTGAGTCTTGCCACTGTATGTCCATTTTCCCAGAATGCAGCTCTCCCAGACCCCACATCCTCTCCTGCACTCCAATCCCCTAGCCTGAGCTCCTTTCTGAACCCAACCTCCATCTCAGACCCTGCACTTCCTCCATTAATATCGTGGAAGAGTGCAGCCCTTGACTGTTACCAAATTCTTGGAGTGCCCCCATCAAGAACTGTTGCCCACCCCGACTTAGATCAGGAGCTCTTAGGGGGCAGAGACCATATTTTTGTTCTATAATTGGACATTGCCTACCACAATGGTGTCCTGGGCCAGAGCGGGATCCCCTAGGCAATACAGTAATGTAAATAAGCCTACTAGCGCCTTGCATGGTCAGCTAATTTACTACTGAAACATTAATGCATTTCAGTCAATCAAATACAGATACTGATGAAGTCACTGGGCTCCATATGGGAGTATCTGGATTGTGGAACATAGGAAGTCAGGTGAGATAACTAATGATCTCTTCCGACAATAAATTCTATGAAACATTATAGTGCATGTGGGGTGAAAACAAATAAAAAGAATGAGTCTTGCCACTATATGTCCATTTTCCCAGAATGCAGCTCATAAACCCTTTTTAATATTCAGGACAGCCTCTGAACCAGCCTGATACTCTCAAGTACAAGCAAGTACATCTAGGAACTTTCTGAATAGTCTTTTACAGGTTGAAGCTCTCTGGGCCAGACTTTCGGGTCTGGCAACATCCATGGTCCAGCAGGATCACAGATGTTGCTGGACCAGAGAGCCCCAGCAGCAGAGGTTGCCAGTAGGCTAGCAGTCCCTATGGAGCTTGTGGGGGGTGGGGGGGGGAGGGGGAGGCAGAGCCAATGCCAGCACCCAGGGGGCGGCAACAGTAGAATCCAGTGATGACAGAGAAGAGCCCAGTGGGGGACTGGTGCCCCCCTCCCCAGAACCCAAAGGCCTGACCTCCTCTGGTCTGGCAAACTCCCTTGTTCAGGATCAGTCAGCTGCCCAGGGTGCCAGACGAGGGAGGTCCAATCTATAGTAGATGTTCATAGGACTCTAGGAAATACCATAGCAGAACAATGGTTCTCTGAGCCTAATAGTTTTTAATAGGGCAAAGGCAGGGAAAGTATTCTCAATACGTCAGGTCAGTTGTGGGAACTGCAGCAATAGTGGGAAGTTTCATCCTCTGCATACTCATATCAGGGCAGTGGGCTTTGCACCTATGTAATGTATTCCTTTAAAGCCCAGTGCTCTGATCTCTTCATGGCTTGATGCCAAGAAAAAGCTTTTTAGGAGGAGAAAAGATAAACTTGTTACAGAGCTGATGCTCTATATAAAGGCAGTCACCCATAAGTAGTGAGGGGAACAATCCTGCTCTGGTAGGAGGATATATCAGGAGACCTAATAGGGTTTTTCCATTTCCAGTTTCTCAGGATAACACTCTCGAGAGTTTATTTACACGGTAAGAGTTTTGCAGTACCTCTCTTTTTCTATCTCAAAAGACAGTCTCTTCAGGTCTACATCTTTTAAATCCATCTTTACAGATCCTTTGTCAAGGTTGACATCTCTGGTGTCAGCAGGTGAATGAGAAGAATACTGGGCCACATGCTAAAAGATGAATGATAATCAAAAAGAGTTTGTTCCATTAATAATACAATTTGAACTGTTTTTCAATTTCAAATATATTTCCTAGCTTCTACAAAAATCTCACACCACACGGTCTCCAAAGTTAATATTTTCCCATTGATTCTAAAGATGGATGAAAACATTTTGCTGTCCTCCCTAGCTGCCCCCGCTTTTTGAAATCAGTGTTAGCCTTCAATGACATAGCATACAAAGCCCACAGACTGTGTGCCAATAAGAGAGAAGCATCATGCCTGTGTAGTGGGGCTCATTCCCGGACTAACCAGCAGAGGTACCACAGCCGTGAGTCAACCCCATTGGAGGCTGGAACATTTCCCATCGAATTTTTAAACTTTGTGGATATCCTAGAGCAGCGGTTCCCAACCACCGGTCTGCAGACCAGTGCCAGTTCACAGACTGCTGGCTGCCAGGGCATGGCACACTGCCAGGCCATGCCCATGCCTTGATGATTGGCTCAGTGGGACTCTGTAGCAAGGCCCAGTCTGCCCAGAAACCTCCCTTCTCCTCTCCTGGGGGCAGTCCCACCCATACTCTGGGGCTGCAGGGGGAGGGGTTGGCCCTGGGCTACTCCCAGTGGAGCTGGCTGCAATCCCTGTCCAGGGCCCATTGAAGCTGCTGCCAGCTCCTAGCATGTGCAGTGCAGGGGGAAGCCAGCCCTGGGGAGGCTGGGAGGAGGCTGAAGAGACGCAGGGCAGATAAGGGGGGAACAGGAATGTGAGAGGCAGGGGCAAGAGGGGATAAAGCAGCAGGCAACAGCTATGGGAGCCAGGGCTGGGCTTGGCCCCCACAGCAGGAAGCAACCTCGCAGCCACTGCTCACGGTGACCTCTGGGGCCAGGTTCCAGGCCAGATCCCTGCGTCCTGGCGGGGGCTGCTGCTGGGCCCCTGGAGCCTGGGCTGCAGCCAGAAGGGGGAATCTCTGCCCCAGCCTGGCTAGCTGCTGCCTGGCCCAGCCTCTGCCCCAGGGCAGGCAGCACTCGAGGGGCAGGTAAGAGAGACCCCCCCTGCTCTCCTGGGGGCAGTGCCGCCGGTGCCCTGGGGCTGCAGGGGGAGGGTTTGGCCCTGGGCTACTCCCTGCGGAGCTGGCTGCAATCCCTGCCCAGAGCCCATTGAAGCTGCTGCCAGCTCCCAGAATGTGCAGTGCGGGGGGAGCCAGCCCTGGGGAGGTTAGGAGGGGGCTGAAGCGGGGCAGGGCAGATAAGGGAGGTGAGGGGGGAACAGGGATGTGTGAGGCAGGGGCAAGAGGGGGATGCAGGAGGCGCTGAAGGGAGGTTGGGGGAGGTTCTGGGAAGACTTATGGGACAGGTGAGATCAGGAAGGGAGGGAAACTCTGAGGGAATTCACAGGGAGGGAAAGGGGAGATGGGGGGAGACTGTGGGAGCAAGAGCAGCCTGGCTGGAGAAGGGAGACACACAGGGCAGGGGTTGTACAGAAGAATACAGGGGAGATACAATGGCAGCTCCCCCACCCCATGGGGCAGGGGGTGACTGGTGGTAGCACTGGGGGGCACCAGCTCCTATGCCCCTGACAAAATTTCAGTTGCTCAATAGGGTGCTCCATATGCCCCTTGCCCCTGTGAGTGTCCCTCCCTGAACCCCTCCCCCTGCAGGCACCAGTAACCCCTGAGTGTGGGGCTGCCCCACCCAGCAGCCAGAGGGAATTCTTTCTGGGAATTTTTTTTTAGCGTTGTAGCTATCTGCAGACCCTGATCCATTATGACACGTAGTGTGTACGTACACATGCGATGTAAAATAACACATGACCTCTTAAAATTAATTGCCATAATGAATATGCAAATAAAATGTTACTGGTCCGCGAAAGTTTGCGAACTTCGGTATGAAAAAGGTTGGGAACCGCTGTCCTAGAGTGTGCAGCACATGCGTAAGCCACTTCCCCATAAGCAAGATTAGTGCATTTGCTCCCGGCACTTCAGGTCACAGTGGCTAATGCTGCTTTTGTGCAAGCCCAAAGCTTTAAACAGGCTGGGAGGAATCTGAAGAAGTGGGCTGTGCCCACGACAGCTCATGATCCCATCGACATGTTGTCTTAGTCTTTAAAGTGCTACCAGACCATTTGTAGTTTTTTAAGTTTATCCTGTAGGGTATGTCTACACTACAAAGTTAATTCGAACTAACAGCCGTTAGTTCGAATTAACTTTCATAGCGTCTATACATACAAACCGCTAGTTTGAACTTAATTCGAACTAGCGGAGCACTTAATTCGAACTAGGTAAACCTCATTCTACGAGGACTAACGCCTAGTTCGAATTAAATAGTTCGAATTAAGGGCTGTGTAGCCACTTAATTCGAACTAGCTGGAGGCTAGCCCTTCCCAGCTTGCCCTGGTGGCCACTCTGGGCCAAACCAGGGAAACTTTTCTGCCCCCCTCCCAGCCCCGGAGTCCTTAAAGGGGCATGGTCTGGCTACAGTGCTCGTGCCAGGTGCAAGCCTGCCAGCACCCAGCCAGCAGACCCTGCAACTGGCACGGCACGAGCCAGCCACCCGCTGCCACCCAGCCCTCCCCCTCTTCCCAGGACCAGGCTGGCGGCTCCCAGGAGCCTGCCTGGGGCCGCAGGAGGCGGGCGCCCGCCTGGTCTAGTGCGGAGATCGTGGACCTCATCGAGGTTTGGGGGGAGGCCTCCAACGTCCACGACCTCCGCACTAGGCACAGGAATGCGGCCGTCTAGGGCAGGATAGCTGCCAGCCTGGCCACCAAAGGCCACATGTGAACCCAGGAGCAGGTTTGCATGAAAATCAAGTTGGTCCAGTGAGACCCCCGACCCTGAGCCCTGAGCTTAGAACATAGGAAGGGCCGTACTGGGTCAGACCAAAGGTCCATCTAGCCCAGTAGCCTGTCTGCTGACAGCGGCCAACACCAGGTACCCCGGAGGGGATGGACCGAAGACAATGACCAAGCGATTTGTCTTGTGCCATCCATCTCCAGCCTTCCACAAACAGAGGCCAGGGACACCGTTCCTACCCCCTGGCTAATAGCACTCCAGGGACCCAACCTCCATGAATTTATCTAACTTCTCTTTAAACTCTGTTATAGTTCTAGGCTTCACAGCCTCCTGTGGCAAGGAGTTCCACAGGTTGACTATGTGCTGTGTGAAGAAGAACTTTTGCTTATTAGTTTTAAACCTGCTGTCCATTCATTTCATTTGGTGTCCTCTAGTCCTTCTATTATGGGAACTAATGAAGAACTTTTCTTTATTCACCCTCTCCACACCACTCATGCTTTTATAGACCTCTATCATATCCCCCCTCAGTCTCCTCTTTTCTAAGCTGAAAAGTCCCAGTCTCTTTAGCCTCTCTTCATATGGGACCTGTTCCAAACCCCTAATCATTGTAGTTGCCCTTTTCTGAACCCTTTCCAAGGCCAAAATATCTTTTTTGAGGTGAGGAGACCACATCTGTACACAGTACTGAAGATATGGCGTACCATAGTTTTAGACTTCCTCTCCTCCTTCTTCCCCTGGCTTCCCCCTTCCAGCTCCCTCCTCCCAGGTTTCCACCTCCCCTCTCCCACCCTCTCTCTTCCCCTCCCCACCTCCTTTTCCCAGTCTCCCCAGAGGTTAATCCCCCTCCCCCCCCAGTTTTGTTAAATAAAGAAAGAGAGTTTCTATTTTTGAACACGTGTCCTTTATTTTTTACATCAGGAAGGGGGGCTAGGGAGGGGTAAGTGGAAGGACGTGAGGGAGGAATGGGGCACGAGCCCCCGATGGGGAGGACTGGGGTGGCTCTGCGGGCTCCTCGGGGTGGAAGCTCTCCTGCAGGGCCTCCTGGATCCTGACAGCCCCCCCGATTGACACCCCCGGATGGCAGCCTGCGGCAAGTGCAGTCGGGCTGATGGCCGAGTGCTGTGATGTGCCGAGTGTGGGCACTCAGGGCACTCCTAGACAGGACTGCTTTGCTGTCCCTCATCGAGGTAGACAAGCAAGCGGGGAACCCTGAGAACTGTCTGTCCGGGGTGGGGGTCGGGTCCCTTTAAGCACAGCCCTTGGCTAGCCTGAGGCAGCAGCTCCACGCTCTAAGTCCTAACCTCATGCCCTGCCGGCACGGGTTCCGGCCAGCCTTAAGTTCGGTTCAGGGTCCACTCAATGTGGACATGCTAGTTAGAATTAGCAAAACGCTAATTCGCATTAGTTTTTAGGTCTAGATGCGCTAATTTGAATTAGCTTAGTTCGAATTAACTAATTCGAACTAAGTTAGTTCGAATTAGTGCTGTAGTGTAGACATACCTGTAGAGATTAACTCGGCTACTCCTGAAGTTCCTGTTCTGCTACACTTAAAAATGCTGAATTGCTTATGAGTTAGTTATGTTTGAAAATGGGACTTGGATGCTTTTGAAAATTCTACCCCATGTTGCTTGCCCTAGTTCACACAGTGACTCAGCGGCAGAGAATGGAACAAAACCTGACAGTCCCAATCCTCTGTTTTGACGATTCCCCCTTTCACTATACTGGAGTACACAAACCAAGTTTGAAGCCATAGACAAGTTTACATCCGCAAGACTCCTTTTCTGAGCCCTTCCTAAAGTTTTCTCATTGATTCAGTTTGCATATTTCCTTTCTACCAATACAATATCCAAGTATCCTTGTATTGCAAACATCTCAGAGTAGTGTGTGATATGTAATTAACAGTGATGGGGATAGACAGACAGATTAAATAGATATTCCCTAAATGATTATGAAATGTTGAAATGATGAAGTCTCTCTAGCCCACAGTCCTGACCCTTTCCCCCAAGGCCCTGACCAAGGTCCATGATGACTTACCAAAATTCGTGAAATGGCCCCCCTGTGAAAATTATTGCCCACCCCTGGTCTTGAGGAAGCTTTGCGAAAAATATGTATTTACTTGTTAATTACATTACATCTACATTTAAATGATGATTAGTCTGTCCACTCTCCAATCAAGTGTTGCCTCCCATAACTTACAGGATAATTAAGCCTAGTTACATCCAGAAGTTTCTGCTTTGCTTTTCGTTCCGCTTCCCTAGCTTCATGCAGATCCTGTTTTAGATGCTCAGCTTCTTTGGCTCTGTCAGACAAACATACTGTGAATGTCAGGTGGTAAATTTCGAACACCCAGCAATACACTGAGTTCATACATATAGCTTGTGTCCTCAGAAACATCTGTTAGCCTGTGAAACAGTCTCCACAAGGGAACTGGCAAAAGCCTGATTGCATGGGACATTGAAAATTGGACTGGACAAAGCACAAGGGGTGACTGTGGGAACAGTCCTGCACAAGCTAAGCTGGCTGATTTAATAGATCTTTTCTAGCTCTAATTCTTATGGATCTAGTTCTCTACTTGGACTCTCTGGTCCCTCAGCTATTAGGTGGTATCAAAGATCCTCTCTGGGATGTTGATTTGAGAAGCATGTGCTCTCTGTTTGGGAAATTGTTATTTAATGCCATGCTAGCTTAAGTGAAGTACCCTCAGGTGCCAGCTGATAAGTGCAACAAAGATCATGAGGCATGTATCTTAGGACAACGCTGGCTCCTAACATTCTATACATATGCACAATAATCTATAACAATGTCTACATTACATGCACTGCACTGGGCTAGGAACCCCATAATAGAATCCTTCAAACCACTTATGAGTTCAACCTCCTGTAATTTGCATGGTTCCAGCGTTCACAGAGCTTTACATTTAAGTTTAGACTCTCCATTAGTACCCCTCAATCTTTTGATAATGGTATGAAGGACATGCTGCAAAGTCACACTTAAAACCATAAAGCTGAATTTTTGCTAAAAAAACAATTTCTGGCACTAATTTCTAATACCCTGGAACAAGGTGGGAATGAACAAGATGCACAAAGTCTTAGAAGCTGTGAAGGGTCAGCTGGAGAATTCCTCCTTCCACAGGTAAACTCTGGGAAGATAATCACTACCTCCACCAGTTCCATGGCTGATAGAAGCCACGCATCAGACCCACGAGCAAATCTAACCTTCGATCTGACTCTTTCACCAGTTTTACTGCGATCAGCTCTGTCTCCCGCATCTTCTGCTCCATCAGACGCTTCTCCTCCTTGCTTTTCAGAGCAGTGATCTCCAACCTCTGCCGCTCTTGCTCAGCCTCTGCAGCATTCTGGGCCAGCAGTTTGGCCTCTTCTTCTGCAATTTGAGCTTTCTCTGCCAGTAGCTCTGCTGTTTCCTGGGACCGGAGCTAAAGAGACATTGTTTATCTTAGCTACGATGATGCAACATTTTTGTTTTGCTCAATAACTCCCCCCCTCCCCCCAACAAAAAGTCCTTGGTGTTCCTCATAAAAAAAAATTATTGTTTGGTGTTCCTCGGTCTTAAAAAGTTTAAGAAACACTGGCCTAGAGCCAAGTAAACATTTCCAGGATGTGTCTTCTCCCTCTGTTCTAGTCTTCCTCTCTCCCTCACTCCTTCCACCATATAATACCTCTCTCCCTTTACTCAGTGCTGGACTAAAACATCACTCAAATGGGTAGAACCTAGTGAACTCTGACTGCCTCCTTTCAGCTGCCAGTCTCATCTGTTGCTAGCTTCATGTAGATTTCTCCCCAGCTTCAGTTCCTGATGCAGCCTGCTTCCTGGCCTGAACAAGGAATTGGCAGAAAAAGCAGGCAAAAGTGGGTGGATCACAACAAAAGGAGACTGAGGCAGGCCTGGCTCCCTATACACCCATGCTCTGCCTCCCAGAAAGTCTCCCTCTTTCCCTTAACAATAACCCTCTGGGTACATCTACACTGCCAAAAAAGACCTCCGGCGTTGCTAGGGCTGGTCCGGGTCAGCCGACTCAAGTTCACAGAGCTCCAGCTGCACAGCTAAAATCTGCAGTGAGGATGTTTGAAGCTGGGCCAAAGCCCAGGGTCTAAGATTCTAGCCCAGTCCAGGTTCCAGTCTGAGCCCAAACGTCTGCTCTGCAAAGTTCAGTTCTGCAGCCGGAGCCCTGCAAGCCAGAGTCAACTGACCTGGGCTCTGAGACTCAGCAGATGTTTTAACTGCATTGAAGACATACCCTCCTTGCCCTATTTAAGGAGCTTATAAATTTTGATGTCACCCAAGGGCTGATGACATCCACAGACGACGATAATGCTCACCAGTGCCTCATTGGCTTGCCTGGCTTCATCTTCCAGCTGGAAAAGGCGCCTTTCCAGCTCTTCTTTGGCTCGTTCCGCTTCTTCTCTGAGCTGCTTCTCTCGGGCCAGCCGTTGAGTTTCCATCTGGAAAGGTAATGAGCGATGCTCAGAGACTGGGACTGCAGAGCAGGGTCAACAGTTCTCGAGACCTGAAAGCAGTCCAGCGGCTGCACGGCTATCTGCCATTTCTCAGGCATCTTGCTAAGTGCCAGGGCAGCTCATCTGTATTAAATCCAACAATTGGTGAGCCGGGTAATTTTAAAATGCTGTCACGTAGGGAGCACTTGTGTCACTCCTCCTTTTGCCTCACATCTGCTTGTGCTCAGATGCCACCCATACACACATCCTCCGACATCCCACACCTCCCCAGCAGCTCCTATTTTCAGCCCCTCCGCCCACATCCACACAGATAGGACTGAGAGCACGCACACATCTCTGCTTGTGGTGAGACCACATGAGGTGAAGAATAATGTAGAGAATGGACCACTTGGAATAATAAATATTTCAGCAATGCAGAACAGAAGGAACCTACTTTTTTTCTAGCCTTCTCCTCCCTAGCCTGAGCTTTCATTTGCTGGATCTCGATTGAGTCCACTTTCCTCCTTCTCATGAACAAGTCATGGTTTCCAATGCACAGCTGCAAAATCTGCAAAAAGCAAAAGCAATTGCAACACACATGAGCTGCAGTGAGCTGGGTGAAGAGCACCACATAGGAATGCAAACACATCTCCTTCGGGTCTAATGTCAAAGCCAGCAGGAGCCAGTAATTCCTCCAGCTCCAATCATAGAATGCTAGAACTGGAAGGGACCTTGAGAGGCATCCAGTCCAGTCCACTGCCCTCACGGCAGGATCAAGCACCATCTAGCTCATCCCTGATAGATGCCTATCTAACCTGCTCTTAAATATCTCCAGAGATGGAGATTCCACAACCCCCCTAAGCAATTTATTCCAGTGTTTAACCACCCTGACAGTTAGGATGTTTTTCCTAATGTCTAACCTAAACCTCCCTTGCTGCAGTTTAAGCCCATTGCTTCTTGTCCTATCCTCAGAGGTCAAGGAGAACAATTTTTCTCCCTCCTCCTTGTGACACCCTTTTAGATACTTGAAAACCGCTATCATGTCCCCTCTCAAATCTTCTCCTTTCCAAACTAAACAAGCCCAATTCTTTCAATCTTCCCTCGTAGCTCATGTTCTCAAGACCTTTAATCATTCTTGTTGCTCTTCTCTGGACCTTCTCCAATCTCTTCAGAACTGGACACAATACTCCAATTGAAGCCTAATCAGCACAGAGTAGAGCGGAAGAATGACTTCTCGTGTCTTGCTCACAACACTCCTGTTAATCCATCCCAAAATCATGTTTGCTTTTTTTGCAACAGTGTCACACTGTTGACTCATAGTTAGCTTGTGGTCCACTATGACCCCTAGATCTCTTTCTGCAGTACTCCTTCCTAGACAGTCACTTCCCATTCTGTATGTGTGAAACTGATTGTTTCCTTCCTAAGTGAAGTACTTTGCATTTGTCCTTAGTAAACTCTGTCCTTTATTAAACGTTATTAAAATTTGCCCTAATAAAACTGACAATAAAGATTGTAGGTTTCCAGCCTAGCAAACCAAGTAGAGAAAATCTCTAGTCAGCAAATACATACTTTAGAAAGGTTCAGAGCAGACTGCAAGTCTCTCTCCTTATTCAATCACCTTCTCTAGCACCAATTTCTTCTCTATTTCTGCCAGTGAAAGAGAGGTAAATGGGACTAGTATGGGGTGGGGGCATATTAGAGAGAAGAGAGGTAGAGGCATGCCCTGGTCACCTACAGAAGACCCTCTGTGGGTTCAGGTTGGAAAAGGTTAGCTAGGAAGAGGATTGAAGCAGTGTCCTCATCCATCAGTTCTGTAGATATTTCAAGGAAATATGATGCCAACCTAGTCAGCAGTATCGTGTGTATGCTGCTTCCCTTTCCTTATTGTTCCTTGAGGAACAGCAGACTGGGAATCCACAGAAGCTCCACTCATGAGGAAGCAAAGAGGGCATCATGGCTTCCCACAATCAATGCCTTAGCCTTAGAGCTGCAAGATTTCCTTGGGGCTCTATGGTTTCCTCACACATCTGGCGAGTCTCCTCCCACACCCATTCTAAACAAAGAGGGCAAACCCACTCGCACAGAGAAAAATGTAGAGGAAAAAGCATATGTTCAGACAACCAATATTTCCTGGTCCGTGGGTGGGTTCTCATAGAGCACAATATGGTACGTTGGTTTCTCTCATTCATTTTTACCAAATCACTGCAATGCTAATAGCTCCAAGCCTCTTAAGTTCCAACAGTCATGACACAATGAGCATGGTGGCCATTTTGAGAATAAGTTCTCTCAATCTGACATAAGAGCAACGGACATTGCTACTACAGAGAGCAGCTGCCCACTTACCAGTTTGTTCACTTTGAGCTGTGAGGAAAAGAATTTGAAAACTTCTGCTTTCTTATCAAGAGATTTAATAGTTAGCTGAAAAAAAAGAAAGGGAACAGAAAAGTCTAGGTCAATAAAAAGCTGAAACTATTGAATATTATTGCTACAGAAGACACCCCCAAACTGACACCTATGTGAGAGTATTATCTACAGCAGAGAGAGAAAACAGAGTCAAGATTTAATGAATCCTCATTGAGACCTCAGAAAGAATCAGAGCCAGATCTGGGATCTGGCAACAAGAGTTCTTGGTTCCCAGTCCTACAGTCAGATTGCTGAGGGATTTTAGAAGCTGAAGCTGCCAGCGAAGGGGCCCGTTGGGACAGTGGCTTTGTGATGAACTGGAAACTAGACTGAGGCCATCAGACTCAATGGTCATCCTTATAATGAATTTAGGATTCATCTCTAGACGTTGCCATTTTAACAAACGTAATACTCTGGGCCTTCCGCTCTGTAAGGCAAAAAGAGGCACAACCTCCCCAAAGCTGGGGCGGTGCTGGCCCCTTCTTGCCTCCAACTGCTGCATGGGGCTGCTGTGGAATGTTTAGTGGGGGTCCAGGCAGGTTCCAGGGTGGCTGGGAGGGCAGAGCAGCAGGGAGCCCCCTCAAGAGCCGGCATGGAACAGACACTAGGATCGAATCATAGTCACATGGGTTCTCTGGCTGTGGGAGACTGCCAGCCGTGCTTCGCAGACCACCCCACCCAGCTTACTGTGTCCCTCCTGCTGTGGCCTCTCTGTTTGCTGGTTTCTGCTCCTGCTCAGCCCCTCACCCCATCCAGCCCCCCCGCTTTCTGCACCTTGGCCCAGGGTGGGCAAAGTGGGCTTCCTCCTTGCTGCCCCCCCTTCTCCTCCTTTGCCTCCCTGCTGGGTTGGCTCCCCCCTTTGCTAGTGTGTGGAGAGGTGGTGGGTTTGGTTTCACTTTCCCAGCCCAGTTGCTACTGAGCCTTGCCCTCTCCCTCCACGTGCTCCCCATAGTCCCACCCCTTGCTAGTGTGTGGAGTGTGGGGGGGGGTTGCCTAGCCCAGCAGGGATAGTTGCCGTGTCCCCTCCCCTTCTTGTCCTCTCCCCACAGGCTTCCTGTTTTCTCTGCCCAGCAGTGCAGCTGGGGGAGGGGATGAGAGAAGTGGGGGTGAGGAGGTGGAGGGGGAAGAGGCAGCGGGGAATGAAGGGAATAAAAGGGGATAAGGAATCGGGAGGGACTGGGGGCAGTGGGAGTCCAGCATGAAGTGGGGTGGGGTCTAGGTGCTGGGGCTCCCTGGTGAAGCAGGCCCATCTAAACCCTCACAAGCACTGCTCCCCTAAACCTGGACTCCTCCAATAAGCTCCCCACACCCAGACCCCCACCCTACTGAGCCCCAGTAAGCTGCACCTGGATCTCCCATCTTATGAAGTCCCACTTCCCCAGCACCTGGACCCCACCCCAAGCCCCACCTCCCCCCAACTCCTCCACTGAGCTCATCCAGAGCCCTATTGCCCCTACCCCAGAGCCCCCCACCAAGACCCTGTGCGTCCAGATCTCCCACTGAGCTCCCCACACCCGGATCCCCCCACAATAACTCCTCCACACTTGGCTCATGCTGGACCGAGCCTGGCCAGCCACACCTGGTATGGCTGGCACAGAGGGGCCAGCTCTTACATTGTGTGAGGGTCAGGTGCAACCTCACTGCCGAATTCCTGTACTGGAGGAGGCTGGGGTTTCAGGGTGATCTCCCCGCCTCAATGCAGCCAGTGGCCTGTGCTCCCCTCTGCTAGAAATGTGAAGATGAGGGGGTTTCTTAATGGCCTTCTTGTCACAGACTTCCCGCGTGACATTGGAGCCATCACTTTAGGCTTGGTCTTAAGGGGAGTTTTTCCACTGATATTTAAAAAAAAAAAAAAACAGCAGACAGGAAACTTAATTATCCTCTGCCTCAGTTTCTCCATCTGAAAAAGGGATAATAATACTTGCCTGCCTCACAGGAGTTTCTGTAAATTCAATGGATTTAGTTGGGTGTTTTGATGTCATCGTATGGAAATTGCTGAGAAGGGCAATTTTGCAAAGTGTTTTTTACCATTTCAAAATCTTTCTGCATTATTCTAGCCATAGCCTCTGCTTCTGGATTGCAGGAGAATTTCATTTTGGGACTTTAGGGGGTGACAGCTCCTCCACTGTGCGATGCTGGAGCAATATGGCTGAAGAGGCAGGGGTGGTGAGAGCAGGGCTCCACCCAGCCTCCCCATCACCACTTTTCAAAGGGCTGCTCAAAGATGCAGGTAGCCAGCCAGCCTTATGCTGTGTGTGTGCTGCAGGGAGGGCTGGATCATTTGTGGCAGCAGGTACCCTGCGCTGGCCTGCTAAGTGGGACTGGGCAGAACAATAAATGGCCAGGAGGAATGGATCCCCCTCCCCCTGAGCCAGAAGAGCCCTTCAAGAGCTTTCCCTGAGCTGGGGCAATTTTTATTGTTTTTTTTTTAAACTTGTTCAAATTCTGTGATGGTCAGGGCAGGGGGAGCACTTGGTTGGGGAGGGCAGTGATCTTGAGCAGTGGGTGCCTGAGGAGAAAGAGGTGTGGAGGGAAGAAAGGGAGGCACAGGGAGGAGGAACATGGTGGCAAGAAGAGAGAAGTTATTGGTAGGATACAGGAGGCCCCCGACTTGCGACGCGATTGGTTCCGGGGGAAAAGTGTTGCAAGTTGGGGGCGTCGTAACTCAAATCCTCATTTATGACAGGCGCCGTGCCTATTAGTCGGGGGTTTGGCCCCTTCCGCACTTACAAAAATGGTTGTAAGTGTGAGGGGTCAGAACTTGGGTGGTTGCAAGTCGGGGGCCTCCTGTAGGTCCCAACTCTTTTTGGTCTCAGCTCTTTACAGTGGTTGGGAGATGACGTTCGCCTGGTGAGAACAGGGCTGGGGATTTGGTTCCTCCACCCCAGGGGATATTGGGTCTGCCAGTCTGATGCATAAAGCTGTCACCATCATGTTGCCTCAGTGGGACATTTTACCTTCTTGGTTCTGGGAGCTGAACGGGTATCGTTGTTAAAGCAGCAGCCAGCTTCTATTTTACTGGCACGTCCCTTGGCAATTCTTATTCATTGTCCAAGGTGCTTACTGCTGTTGAAACAATCAACATAGGAAGCCTTCAATTTATTTGTGTGAAGAAGTAAAATTGAGGTGGCAACTTTTGCAATCTGATTCTAGTCATTTTCTTTCTGTCAGGGGGCAAATGTCTTGTTTGATTGTGTGAAGAAAGGAGAGAGATTTCTCAATTAGCCTTAACTGGGGCTTGCCATTCTGTGTTCCCCAGGATCAATTAGAAGAGTTCAGGGCATTTGCAAGCTGCCTATATGCCAGTTTCAGATATAATCTGAAGAAGTGGGTCTGGCCCATGAAAGCTCATCACCTAATAAACTATCTTGTTAGTCTCTAAAGTGCTACGTATTTTTTCCTTTTGTTTTACCAAGATCAGACTAACATGGCTACCTTTCTATTACTAGGTCAGCTATGGGGGTATCTAATAAACCTGTGACTGACATTTCTTATTCCCAAATGTAGTGTTGTTAATTAGGTACCTTCTGCATATCTGGCACACAGTGCAAAACATGCTCCATTTTGTTGAGAGAGAAATTGCAGAAAAGTGGAGGGTTTTTTCAAAAATAATTTGCTTGGGTTCAGGGATTTGATTGGAAGGGGACAAGCAGGCAGAAAGCAAGGACACAAGTGTTCAAGGAAGAGAGCAAGGAGACAGTGAAAGGGGGTGGGGCATAGGCTGGGAAGCTACTGCCTCCCCAACTGGAAGCTTCACCAACCGCCCATGTGAAGTATCCAGTACCACTCTGGTTATAAAATAAATAAAAGGGAAATACCCCACAACGGGCCTGAAGGATAAACCTCTGGGCATCAGGACCCATTAATGAAATTTTTGCTTTTCCTTATTCAGAGTCCATCTCCCAAACTGTTTGCTGAGGAGTAAGTGGGAAAAGAGCTACATTGCAAAGGAGCCAATACCGAGTCTTTCACTTCCTATGTTGTATTCAACTCGACAGCACAATAAAAGCAGTTCCCTTCTTTTAGATCCTCGCCTCTGCTATGACTCACGAATTAACACTTTATTCCAATTCGCTCATTTGCATTATGTTGCATAATCTCTATGCCTGTCATCTGATTTCAGATACGGTTTCACTGAGATCATAAATAACTTGTTTATAGCTCATTTCACTCTGGAGAGAACAGTCATTTGAACACCTTGAGCAAAGCAAGGCTGTGTTTGAGTAATAGAAGACAGTGACTGTGTTCATATATGGGCACCTCTGACTCTAGATTTGCACCAGAGCAGAATCTGGACCCCAATTTGAAAGGACATGTTGAAAAGAAAGGAACAGACCATGCTTTGCTTTTATTGTTAACCCCTGGGGATGCGGGTGCTGATGTTTTCTCCTGACCATAGTCTTCCCGTTGGGAATATTTCAGGTTTCTCTCCACCCTCCCTACTTCTATGTAAGAAAGATGGTCTGTAATCTCTTTACATACAATTGAACTCTTATGAAAAGGAGGCGCTAGCAGTGAAATGGGCAGTGAACTCACTCCACTATTACCTACGGGGCAGACACTTTACCCTCATCACAGACCACACCCCTCTTCAGTGGCTACATGCAATGAAGGACGCAAACCCCAGAATCATGCGGTGGTACCTCTCCCTCCAACCATCTCCTTCCGGGTCCAACACCGGGTCAAGAAGGCACATGTAAATGCAGACTTAAACGCAGATAGAGGGAGGGCAACCCCAATAGGAAACATGAGGGGAGATGTGTGAGGGAGTGAAGAGAGGAGGGCCTGGCATCGCAGGGGTTACAGGACCTGTTGGCTGAGCTAGCCCTGCCCCGCTATACCTGTAGCCAATGCCAGGCCTGGAGGGAGGATAAAAGGAAGGAGCCTGGCTCAATTAGGGGCTGACCAGCAAGGAAACAAGAGAGTGTGGTTCCACAATCTGCAGGACATGAACCAAAGCCTGTCCACTTGGCCAGCCACAGGAGCAAGTAAGCCTCCAACCCCTCCCTCTGGGACAAAGAAGGGAACTTGCTAGAAACCTTGATTAAGGGGGGAAATCTGGACTCTTGGGGCCATGCCCCAAACTTAAGGGCCATGCTAATATAGTGGGCTGGAGACACCAGTGGCAGGGTTCTGTGCCCCTTTTCTGCTGGCTAATTCCGGGACCTAACCACTAGGCCACCCTGCTGCCAGGGAGACCCGGCCACAAACACAAACTGCTAATTTTCACAGGTCAAAGAGCTATCAGATTACAATGATGTGCTCAGTTTCCAGAGGGGCTGAGTACCCATAGCTCCCTTTGAAGCCAATGGGTGCTGCAGGTACTCAGTACCTCCGGGGAGTGAAATCAGGCCCATGAGTCTGAGTTTTATTACAAAGCCCCCATCCCCACATGTTTTCAGTTGTTCAGATGGACAGACTGCTTCCAATCCACTACAAGAATCCCTGGGTGTGCACGCACGACCACAAAGACAGTAATAAGTTAGAGCCATCCTACCTCTTTCTCACTATAGGAAATGTTTCTGATACCACTCCATTCAAAAGACTTGTTTGGAGATAACCTGTTATTTCTGCTGTAGACATGAATACCTTTAGCATCAACTCCAAGCAGGAGATCTGTGTCGCTCTTATTCTGCTGCAGAGGAATACAATAAATGATGATCTAACACCATTTTGGGTGACATGTACAACCATACTCCAGTCACTTGTTTATTCAAAGCAATTTACTGGTATATTTTCGGGGCCACTGTCTCCACCATGTAAGAGTTTTCCACCACTTCTAGCTAACAGGCCTGGTCCTTTAGCTTAGTCAGTACAAACTCATCACTTTAGATCCAGAGATCCCATTCTCAGTACCATAGATAAGTGTTTCTCAACTTTTTTTATAAAGCACCCCTTTTTAAAAAAAATTATAAGTACCCCCAGTACCTACAGATTTCAGACACATAACATTTTTTTCTACCATTGCAACACATTTGTTTAAATAACTTAATCATAGCAGGGCGGGCGATGAAATTTTTGGGTGTAAAAAGTACAAAAATAATAAAGCGCTGTAAAACTTAAAACAAAAATTCAGTTTTGCTCCAAATTTCAGTTGTGTTGATGTACCCCCCCAGACTTCTCTCAAGGACCCCTAAGGGTACTCGTACCACTGGTTGAGAAACACTGTCATAGATGACCTCCCTAGAGGAACTACCACATGGTGATATCACAGACCTTTTACAGATGTACAGTAATTAAGCCTAACAGTTCTATTCAACAGGAACCTAGCGTATTTATCTTTCAGACAAGTAAGCTGTGTCCACGGCCACATGGCCCAATCAGTAGCAAAACTAATGTGAATCCTCGTTCTAAGTCCCCTGCTCCAATATCAGGAAACTCTGGCACTAACTGGATTGAAGATTTAGAATTAATTAATCTATCGCAACTACAAATACAGCTTAATATGATACACTTACAGCAATAGGAAAGTAATTGACACCATACATCTCCAAGTCCTGTGCAATTTTCAAATAGTTCATCTCTGCTTCATCCCTAAAAGGCACAATAGTGATTACACTTGGCGATCCAAGTAAATTTCAACCATTTTCCTCTTCTCTCATTTTACATTACTGTTGTTTGAAGCGCATGAGCCTAACCATGTTGATCTTTTGCTCCTTTGTAATTTGGTTTGTTTGCACATTAAGTTTTGCTGTACAGCTTTTAAGATCCACACAGTCAAGGGCACGATCTACTGCCGACAGCATAACCAGTGCAGTCTACTCCAGATGAACAGAGGAAAGCTTTAGCAACACTGTTTGAGTCTTATAGAGCATAACCTTTACCCATTATTAGTAACTGGCTCTGAGTTCATCCTAGTGTGTCAGTTTTGCCTCTTTCAGATGTTACCAGCTGCCACTGGCTAGAGACCTACTCTAACATGGTTTTCCAGGACACAGGAGTTCCCCCTTAGGGGAAGTATTGCTATAAGAGGCTCCAAACAGTATTTTAAGCTGAAGCCCAAAAGACACACAGAAGCTGCCCTTTAACTAACAAGGCACTTCTTCAGCCACTGATCAACATCACTGTCATTCCTTTCAAGGAGAGGATGCTAATGTGCATCCAGGGCAGCTAAATAAACAACATGGGCTAGATCAACGCTGGATGCCTAAAACTCGTATCAAGTTTTATTTTACTGCCAGACATGCTAAGTATATTGCTATTAGTTGTAAAAGCCCTTGGAGATCAACACTGAACAGCACCAAAACAAATCCTATGGTTCTTGCCCAAGTGGATTTCACCCCCTCTCTATTTTGATTCCTAGCTAAGAACACTCACGCCTCTGCAACTCTAGCAACATCTCTGCGATTTCCCTAAACAGGTATGAGATATATGAGGTTCATTCTCTCTAGCTTCACTTGGGGCCTGGTGTGGCATTCCTCTGAAAGGCCTCAACCCCTCCTTTGGTTTCAGTATAAGACACAGGCACTTAGTCTATCTCAGTTGCTCAGCATCTGGTCTGAACAGGATCTCAGTACCAAAATTCTGTATTTTTCCCCTTCAGCAATAAATGGCCCTATAAGGGAAACAAGACCGAAAAACCAACATAAATGGGAGTCAGATACCTATCCGCTGACTGAAGGCAAGTGGGGTTGTACTAATGTGTCTCAGCTCTCCCAAGAGATGTTACAATACCTGGCAATACCCCGGTGCTCTGCATACCAAGCTGATATCTTTTCTTCCCACATGTCTGCTGTCATCTGATATTGCCGGAGGACCTACAGAGCAAGGAAGGAAGTTGGTTCTCTCTTGAACATATGAAAATGTGTGCAGCCAGTGGTGTTTACTGTCCCTCCCAAACAACACAGTGTGTAAATGTCAACTAAGTTCACAGCTGGGACTCCTTGCCCATCTTAGAGCAAACACACACCTAGTGTGAATTCCTGAGTTTCCAGCCAGCCCCACAAAAATATTTGCTTCTTCGTGCTGGTAAAAATATTCATGTTCAGACACAGGAAATACTTACTCTCTTGGGTAACAGCTCATCTTGGGCTAGAAAGCCTGGCTCGTGAAAATTTGGGTCATAGTCACCATACTGGCACAGGAAAAGACAAGAGACTTGGTTTAGTATCTGCAGAATGCTGAAGAATTTGGTAGTGGGACAACTTTGGTCAAGAATCACTGCCTCAAGAGGGAAGTACAGGCCAAGTGAACGAGCTCTTTGTAAGCATTCCCCAGACTTGCGTGGGCATGAAATTTAGCATTAGTCACTGGCCAAAGCAGGTGGCTCAAGCTAGCCAATGAACTGAAATACTAGGCACAGTCCCTCCACAGCCCCTTGCAGAAGTTCTAGCCAATGAATCCTTGTAAGTACCGATACAGGGACTCCTTCCCTGTCCCACCCGCCCACATCCTTCTTCACCTCAGCTGATTCAGAGCCAACAAGGAGCCCACTGGGGAAGTGGTGGCTTTGCTGGCTTCGCTATTCCTCCTGTACACATACCCACATATGGCTACTAGGGATGTGAATGGTTAACTGGATAGCATCACCCTTTCTGGATGATGCTTACCAATTATGGTTAACCAACAGCCTGGCTGGAGCAGCCCCACTGTTCCCACACACACCCCTACCCCATTTAAGCACTTAAAGTTTAACCGGTTAACTGATTAAACAGGATTTTACATCCCTTCATGTGGCTTTCTGTTACGGGGCAATTTTGTCCCCTGTGAGCATATACTCTCATACTTTAAGATGTTGAGTGTCCTCAGTTCCCATTGATTTCAATAGGAACCAGCCACCTGCAGGAGTCAGGGACATCTTTTAAAGAGCCAGGATGTAATTTTCCATTTCAGTATAAGCTTATACCAAAGTACTATATACAGATGTTTCCGGATCAAGGTATTCACCTGCTCTCACACTGCCTATTAGCGCAATAGGACAATCCAGAGAACAGGATCTAATTTTAGTCCTCTAACTTGTTAAAAGCATAATATAAAATAGCAAGCAAGCCTCTCTCTCCAAAATTGCAAGTAATTATATATAACTCCTCCTTCTGCAACACCTCCATGTCCCCAGCTGACCTGCTTTCTTCACAGCAAAGTTTAACAGTATTATATGTGTTATTTAATGTTGTTCACTAAAATTTTAATAAAAGGAAAAGGCATTTTGTGCACTAACCTTAGCCTGAACAGCATAAGAAGCCAATAAAACTGTAGCCTCTGGAGAGCAATAGATTTCTTCATCCAATATCTGTTTCTTAACCTAAAGGTAGAAAAGCAGGATGAAGTTATGAAAGAGAATTAGAAAATCAGGACTTATATACTAAGCCTGAAATGAATTAAACAAGCCCTCACCACAGCCTGGCACCAGAAATTAATAGTTATGAGATAATAATAATGCAACAGACAAAAATATATACTTTAGAATAGTGGTTCCCAAATTTTTCGGCATCACGCCCCCTTTTTGATTTTTGAGAAACACTCACACTCCCCCCCCATAGCAGCAAAACTTGTTGAGCAAAAAAACAAACAAACAAAAAAAAGGAACTGACTGGGGCCAAAAAACAAAAATAGCAGCACAACTTGGGGGGAGGAATTCCTGGAGGGGAGAGGCTGGGTTGCCTCATGCACCCCCTGGAATTTCTGCATGCCCCCAGTTTGGGAGCCCATGCTTTAGAAACACAGAATATTCAAAGCTAAGGTTAAATTTACAAGAAACACAATGGAAATCACTATTAAGGTAGTTTAGCTATCCCTATAGAGATACCAGTCAGCTATCTTCCCTGTCTTGCAAATACACTTTTTCAATACTGTACTACAGCACATGGGTTTTATGATGTGTTTCATGCACACATATCCAAAGCTCGTGAGAGGATTTCTCACCATGCTAACTCACATACTTGTCACCTAACTACTCTAATTTGTGATCCATACATAGGAGGCTTTT
The DNA here is from genome assembly GCA_032595735.1 of Pelochelys cantorii. Classification (NCBI taxonomy): domain Eukaryota; kingdom Metazoa; phylum Chordata; order Testudines; family Trionychidae; genus Pelochelys; species Pelochelys cantorii. The sequence goes on along the minus strand of CM064346.1, from coordinate 4,764,668 downwards.
ATAGGGAATACACTAGCTTGGTATCTAAAATATGTGGATAGTTGGATGGCCCATGAGTCATCATGGCGAGCAATCTCCTAAGATCAGGACCCTAATGAAGAGTGAGGGATGATTGCCTTCCTGATGCTATTTGTCTATTCAGGAATTTGGAAGACTTGTGTGCACATGTTGTATATGACCATAGAGAAGGCCAGAAAGATGCTTAACCACTATATGATGAAGATGAAAGTATCCTAGTTTTTTAGATCAATGCTAAAACAAAAAGGTACTTACAGACAGTAATGCATATTTCTCATTTTCTCAGCACTTCATTACTGGCACAGAGTAGAGCTACTTTATGTGGGTGCATAACAGGCTTGATAACCGTTCTCAGAAAGTAGTTATTAACGGTTCAGTCATGCTGGAAGGGCATAACAAGTGGGGCTCCACAAGGACCGGTTCTGTTCAATATCTTCATCAACGATTTAGATATTGGCATAGAGAGTACACTTATTAAGTTTGCAGATGATACCAAGCTGGGAGGGGCTGCAAGTGCTTAGGAGGATAGGGTCCTAATTCAAAATGATCTGGACAAACTGGAGAAATGGTTTGAGGTAAATAGGATAAAGTTTAACACGGAAAAATGCAAAGTACTCCACTTAGGAAGGAGCAATCAGTTTCACACATATAGAATAGGAAGCAACTGTCTAGGAAGGAGTACTGCACAAAGGGGTCTATGGGTAGTAGACCACAAACTAAATATGAGTCAACAGTGTGACGCCGTCGCAAAAAAAGCAAACATGATTTTGGGATGCATTAATAGGAGTATGGCGAACAAGACAGGAGAAGTCATTCTTCCGCTCTACTCTCCACTGATTAGGCCTCAATTGGAGTATTGTGTCCAGTTCTGGGCATCACGTTTCAAGAAAGATGTGGAGAAATTGGAGAAGGTCCAGAGAAGAGCAACAAAAATGATTAAAGGTCTAGAAAACATAAGCTATGAGGCAAGACTGAGGAACTGGGCTTGTTTAGTTTAGAAAAGAGAAGACTGAGAGGGGACATGATAGAAGTTTTCAAGTATCTAAAAGGGTGTCAGAGGGAAGAGGGGGGGAAATTGTTCTCCTTGGCCTCTGATGACAGGACAAGACGCAACGGGCTTAAACTGCAGCAAGGGAGGTTTAGGTTGGACATTAGGGAAAACTTCCTAACTGTCAGAGTGGTTAAACACTGGAATAAATTCCCTAGGGAGGTTGTGGAATCTCCATCTCTGGAGATATTTAAGAGCAGGTTAGCTAGACATCTATCAGGCATGATCTAGATGGTGCTTCATCCTGTTGTGAGGGCAGGGAACTGAACTTGATGATCTCTCAAGGTCCCTTCCAGTTCTAGTAGTATATGATTCTATGATACTCTGGCTACTTTAACCAAATTTCCATGCTGTCAAACTTTAGCTTTCTTGTGAGTTTCATCTTATCTCTGATTGTCCTGGTTTTCTAAAATTTGAATTTTGTCTTAATACAAATGTTATCGAAATGTATCCAAACCACTAATAGGCACCTCTAGCCTTCACTGCATTTTAACGCAGTGTTATTTTTATGTGTGTGTGAAAAGAAAAATGTGTGTCTGCCTTACAGTCCATTTAAATTTGATGTTCATAAAGGACTTCACATTAAAGGTGCTTTACAAGAGCAAAATATTATCAGAGATCATCTGAGAATTACTGAGATACAACAACAGTTGCCTGGAAAACACGTGTTCAACTAGAGATGAAGGGCCCAATTCTTCAGTATACTAAGACTGTTTTATACTACTCCAGCACCATCAACAGACCTCCATTTTCAGGCCCCTCTACGCTTTCAGAGCGGCGTAAAGCTGCCTGAATGTAAACGAAATTTATGCCTCAGAAGTAAGAGTTAAAACTGAAGAAACATTTTAACAGTAGTAAGAAAACCCAATGGTCTGTTTGCTTGTCCCCACAAATTCTTAACTTTTAAAGTGGTGAAAACAGGTTTTTTCCATAAGGGTGAGACAAATGAAAGGGAGAAGTTTTCATTACTGTAAATCTGGAATCATCAGGTTTACTCATTATACCACATTCGTATATGCAGAATGAATCACCGCTCCGTCTAGTTGACTCTCAAATATATATATATCCAGGAGAGAAGCTATAACAAATCTCACTTTTACCATTTAAAAAAGTGAACCAGTGCCAGCCACTGTAAATCACCATAACAATGTCATTGTCTTCAGAAGATCCACCTGGATTTGCACCAGCAGGGAACTGGCCCAATGTATCTAAAAAGGCACTAGCAGGTACTAGGGATATTAAAATGCAGTTAATTGACTAGTCAAGTAGGTGACAGGCATTTCCGCATCCTGCTGGGGCTCTTGTACATTGCAAAGGAGGAATGCGGTACTCCACGTACAGCCTGGGGCCAGTGGGAAGTCCCTCCTCCGGGCTGCACACGGGTGCCTGCTTTGAAATGTACAAGAGTCCCCAGCGGCGGCCCTTGTGCATTTCAAAGCCATGGAGCCCAGGGTCAGTGGGGGACTCTGAGTCCCCCACTGACCCCAGGCTCATCCTGCGCTGCATGTCGTGGGGAGCCCAGGATCAGCTGGAGACTCCCCAGCTGACCCCGGGTTCTGGGGAAATGCCACGCGGAACCCAGGGGGTAGCTGGGGAGTCCCCAGCTAACCCTGGGTCCACGGCACTTCAGCATTTTAAAGGGGCAGTGCCACACAGCTGAGCCGCAGATCAGCTGTGCGGCAGCAGCCCCTTTGAAACACCACCTTCCCCGCTCCCTCCTTTGCTGCCTCTATGAGATAGGGGCGACTAGTCCTTAACGTCCCTAGCAGGTACCTTAGGCCAAATGTTTAAATTTGACTTTCAAGGAGCTTTGCAAAACATAAAGGTAATAGAAATGTTCTCAGATGAAAAACAAAAAAATTCTCAATTTAGTACAATTCTGCAGAGCAAAGTGAAGAAACTTTGGGGGGTAACAAACATCAGTGAAAAGTTAGATATTTTAAAATTCTTTCCACTTGAGTAATCTGAACTGATATTACTATCACAGGTACTAATGCAAGGGGGGTTGTTTGTTTTTGCCCAATAATTTAAAGGAAAGTGCAACATAATATTCACAAATCACACTCTCACATGCAAATGAGTTTAACCTAGAAACAGAAATAAATCTTGAGGATTTATAGCATTAAACACTTCCAAAATGGAAGCAAAAATGACCTGAGATAACCCAGTTGTTATCCTTATTGGGACAGCAGATTCTGTGAACTGAAATAAGACATCAAGGAAGGGGTTTTATTATAAAAACATTAATCCCTCGGTGAGCACAACCTGTACATTTGTAAAGCAGGAAAACTGATTTCTAAGTTGCTAACGTGGAAAGAATGAAAAGGTTTCTCTTCCAAATCAGAAAACTGTAACTTTCATGCTCCATGATATAAATCATATCTTTCACACCTGAAAATTACCTTGGACAAATTCTATATAGATGTCTTTGAGATTTTAAAATTAAATATTACAATCAATAATTGTTATACTTCTTTTGACAGCAGATAACTGTTCTCTAATGAGCAGAGAAAGTTATGAAAGGTTTTAGTCATGTAGTTTTAGTCACATATATGGTAAAATGCTATTATGCCACATTAATATTTAGACATTTCAATAGTCTAGAAAGCTGAAATCTGGAGGCATGCAATTGTCTGTACATGTTTTTCCTATTATCCAGGTGCAATCTTAAGTTCTTGTTGTCAGGAAGCTTTGCAAGTTCAAATTTGTTTTTTGTCATGTTTTTCTACTTTGGAATGAAAAGAATTTCACTAATTACATATCTCAAAGTCAAAGCCAGTCAAGGCAGGTTCAAGAGGAATGGGGGGAAAAAGTAAAATGAGGATTAACAGAAAGACAAGGAGGAGAGTTTTGGTTCTGTCATCTCTTTCCAAAATGGCTCAAGAAACCCATTGTTGAGTGGTTAGAAAGAATCCAAATGGAATAACAGTTCCAGTTAGTACATTAACCCTTGGAACAATGGCATTTGTCCAACTACTTACCACATAAATACTTGCCAGCAAAACACATATATCTGCTGTGTTTCTATATTATATAACATACAGCATAGAAACAATAGCACTCTATCCCCCCAGCCTCCTTTGCACAGACAACAAAATTCCAAAAACAAGCAGAACTGCCATGGTCCTGCTACAAAGAGGAAATCATCTGTTGAGAAGTATAGATGAGTGTTCTGCAGTGGCTCTGTACATGTTAACGGAAAAGTTGGGCTGGGGATAGGCCAAGGAATGGGCAGTGGTTCCATGAATAATTGGCCAGAATCTCCATCCATGGTGTATAAGAAGGGCTATTATAATAGCTGTAACATGACAACATGGCTTCTCTGTTCCAGGCTGGGGAAGGATTCCAACTCAGCCAACTGTATGTATGCACACTTATTTGCTAAAGTGGTCTGGGCTTTCCTTCAAAACAATTGACAACCCTGGGACTCTGAAGATTTACTGACCAAAGAACTGAAGGGTCTTAAAAGTTTTGTGTAGCTGTTTACGGTTCATATTTCCTGGTTTTGCTGCGTTTCTTCCTCCCCTTCGTCTTTCCTCACACACAGCAGGTAGTTCATAATGTTGGCCTAACCTTGAAATACCCAAAGTTTATGTTCACATGGAATTAATATCCAAATCACTGAGTGGTTGAGTCACATTCTGCAGTGTAGGTCCCAGCAGCTGTAAGACCACCTCTAATAGGGACACAGCATCACAAGCAACCAGGACACCCAAAGTTGATGTAATCTAGGGATGTAATAGTGTAGTCGATTAAACAATTAACCAGTAAGCAAAAGCTTATCGGTTAATGCTATAGACTACATGCATTTCCCTCTCCCCACCCCCCACCAGTAAATCTTTTAGCAGGCTGGCCAGCAACCCGGCTCAGTCCTGGCTTGCAATGGGTCCGGGACCTACCCCTGCTGCAGCTCTGCATTTAAAGTGTATTAGGAGCTAGGTGGTCAAGCACCCTGGCTCAGTTCCAGCTCACGCTGGGTTTGGGAGGTCAGACCCCCACCCCCCCAGACAGGGGCTGCTGTCACCCCACCTGCTACCTCTGTATCAGAGGCAGCAGCATGGGGCAACAGGCAGCCAGTCCGTGAAGAGAGCTGGTTTTTAAAACTGGCTCCCTTTCTGGACCAGCTCCCACCTGGCACCCTGTGGCAGGGGGCTCCTTGGGAGTAGGGACAGAACGCACTGGCTTCCGGCCTCGTCCGTGGGTACTACAGAATAGTCAAGTAACCGATAAGAATTCATGAGGTTACTTGACTATTCAATTAACAGATATTTAACATCCCTAATCCAGTCTAGTACGGTGAACCCCTGACCAGGTGAGGAGATGATTGTTATTGATTCCAACTAGGATACCCCACCGAGACACTGCATCTTGCCTGCTATAGGCAACATCCCACTGAGGACTGAACTACAGACAAGGACAAAGAGAAAACAAATCATGAAAAAGGATGGGATGAACAGAGCAAAAGTTAATAGATAAAAGCTGCCTGACCTGCAAGAAGAATAGGTGCTGGGTAATTTCCTGTAATAGCTCCTCCTCCACTTTCTCTGGGTAAAATTTAGCCAAAAACCGAAAGCTAACAGGGTCTTCTTTGGGGATTTCTTGATCCAAAACCTATTTAAAAATAAGCATTAGTAGAAGCAGCCATGAAAATGAGGCAGAAATGCCTGAGAACACAATTGCAGTCATCAGGAGAAAGCAGCCCGCATTTGAGCCAAAGCAAGCCTTTCAAATTTGAGCAGGAAGGACATTACTCGTTCTAAATTTAACTATCACCATTACACAGGTGAAATCCTATGGCTTATTTTATTCAGCACAACAGACTAGACAATCATAATGGTCCCTTCTGGCCTTAAAAATCTAGAAATCACAGGTCATCACTAAACATATGAGCCTTTACTTATGGAGATGAAGTAATAGCTCCCATAGGAGTAACCTAGCTGAAAGGAGGTTGGCAGATTAGTCTGCTGTTTTTAGAGACTAAATGTTTTCAATACCTTTTTATCCATCTTTAACCAGGTGGACATTCCTTTTATTGTGTATTGCAAGCCAAAGAACCAAGTTTCCCTTAGCCCCAGTGCTCGGCACACCAAGTCGAACAAGTCCTTTCCTTTCCACTTCATCTACAATTAGAATGGAGAAAAAATGACAATGGATGTTTTGAAATGTTCTTGTTTTAACAAGGTGCCATAGGCTGGTGTTCTAAAGCATGGAGGAGTCACTAGGCCATGGCTAGTCTCCTTCCTGGGAACTGCATTTATCTCACCTTTTGCTTTTCCAATGAGTGTGTCGTTGTTGTTGACTAGTCAGACAGCAAAGGCCCAAGAACCAAGTCTTCTTTCCATCCCTTCTAAGCCCTGCCCCAGAGTCCTACTGCAGGTTTTGAGTAAGTCACTTGACCTCTCTAGCCTGCATTTTATTTACATGTAAAATGGAGATGCTGCTACATTAATAAGTAAAATATTAGTTAATAATTCATGCAAATTGGAAAGATGTGGGAAGGTGGATTTAAAGGAGGCCCGAGTCTAGAAGATTACTTCAATGAGTTACACCATGGGAAGATTTGACCTCTTAACTCTACAGGCTCAGATCTTACTCCCTTTCAAGTCGATGGGGTTGGTTATTGCCTTTATTGGGATAGGACTGATCCCACGATAGAAGCAAGATTTGCTGCATCCAGGAGGAAAAAAAGTAATGATCTAGTCTAATGATAGACCTGGCATAAATATAGAATGAATTCATTTGCTATACCAGCTCTGTGTAGGAAGAAGGTTTTGATTAAAGGACCTGAAGTTCTCACACAATCACATAGCTTTATTTCTTTTTCTCTGAGGAGGTTGCACATCTGTTTCTCCTATTTGGCCAGGTGTTACAAGAGTGGCTGTCTACTAACGTGTGTCAGTCCCTGAGAACTTCATGGTAAAATAACAAATTTATGGGTAGTATTTGGATGGGTAGAAGGAAATCATCCCACCAACAAAACCAATATTTTGCAAAGAAGGGGAGGACAGAATACATTACATTGAATTGAACAAGGTTCCTGAGCTGTAAGCAATATTCCAAAATCCTTTATTTCTGATAATCTGCCCAAATTATGTTAGAGATCAATCTGTAAGAGCAACATATGATCTGTAGATAGGTTATTTGATCTCTGGGTGACTTGTAAAAAAAACCAAGAATTATGTAACAATTCATACTCAGAATGGACAATTCTAGATGAGATTGCCAACTCCCATAATGGCAAGCTCATTCAGCCCATACCAGTTCTAAATTTTCACCTTTGATTTAAAAAAAAAAAATCATTCTGCACCCTTTTTTGTGACTGCTGATTTGATATGTGTTGATCAGCTAGCTAGCTCTGTACGTCCTCCACAGTAAACCCTAATTCAAACAGTGACTGGTCATCTGCTGCATTATTCTCCTGCATGTGGCATGCATTCACTCTCTTCTTTTACAGCCTATATTTCTTGATTTTAGAGTCATAACTAGTGGAAGGAAAGAATGTCCAGATTTTTGTGTGTGTGTGTGTGTGTGTGTGCGCGCGCGCGCGCGCGCGCACACACACACACACACGATTCCCCCAGACAAAAAACAAGAGCTTTGACTTCCCAAGTCATTCTGGCTAAACAAATATAATGGAACATTATAATGGTGTTTAAATCCAGAAAACAAGCAAGCACCTTTGAGGATAAGGTCTTAGCTCCCAACTCAGATATGCAGGGGGATATCATTTTGCAACTTGTAAAATAAGTATTAGACCTGGACCTTCTCTGGCAAGGTACTCAGCACCTACAACTCCCATTGAAATCAGTAGGAATGGATTCCAATCAACACCTTACCGGACTATGTCATTGGCACAGGTCAAACCTTTCTAGTTCTGCATTCTCTGGTCCACCAACATCCATGGTCCAACATGATTTTAGTTAGCAGGATGTTCTCTTATCATCGGTGTGGCCATGTCTCCTGTTGTCCCTTAAAGTTTATTTATAGCCATCAGTCCTGACTCTCCATGTTCTGTGTTTTTATTTAGCTCTGATTTATCCCTAAATGTCTTCTAGGAACCCAGAGGGGTAGCCATGTTAGTCTGCAACTTTAAAAAATGAGTTGTCCTGTAGCACCTTAAGACACTAACAAATTTATATGAGAGAGAATCATATATGAGAGAGAATCATGCGCTTTCATGGGCAAAAAAACACTTCCTCAGATGAGTGGAGTAAAAAGGAGGAACCTCCATTTTCTCTTATAAATTTGGAGGTTCCCCTTTTTTTTCCCATGGAAGCTCATTTTATATATATTAAAAAAAACTAAAATATATATATATATGTCAGTCAGTCAGGCTGTCTGTCTCTAAGGTGCTACAGGACTATTCACTGTTTTTCTAAGAACCCCGTAAGTAGTGAAAGAATTGGTAATACTGCTAGACAATGCTATCCTCCCGTGATTTGGCAAATTCTCTGCTTCAGCACCGGTCAGGTCCTGAGGCAACCAGACTAGAGAGAGAACAACCTATACAAAGATTACACATGGGCACACACACTTATCTACAAGAGGTCCCTGTATTTCACACCCATTCATTCCGAGGAGGGAAATTAGACTGAACTCTCTCCGGCTGCCATAATGCCACATTAGCTGTATTGTGGTACTGCAACCAGAAATTAATTTTACTGAGGTCATTTTAGGTTTTCACCGAACACATGAAGTCAAGGGTGCACAACAGAACAACTTGTTTTCTGAGACAATTAATGGTCCTTCACCTTAAGGGCTTTAAAGGATACCCATTTCAAGATGCATGCCTTCATTAACTCTTTACCTGTATGACTGTCTTTTCACACATATCGTGTCAGTGTATTTTGGTAAATACTTTAAAATGAAGATTTATTAAGTTAATGCTACTAATTATTACCTCTGTGTAGGACAGGTTCATTGGCAGCACAAGCTTTTCTACAACTGCCCCATCAGCAGCCCTCCATCGTGAAATTGGCAGGACCTATTATAAGGTTGTGTGTGGTTCAGTCTATTCAGTCCTTGGCTCCTCGGCTGGAATTCCCAGACTAAAAAAATGCTTTCACAATGTGGACACTTATCCATTGGGACCTCAACTGAGACCACCCAACTTACCTCTAGTGCCCACTGAATAAACATGCAGGCAATACTGACTTGATGGGTTCAAACCCACTTCCTACCAGTAAGAGACTATGGGTCTGATTCTCAACTGTCCTACTCCTTGTGTACAAATTTACACCTGTGCAAAATACATGTGAGACACAAGTAGATCAGAATCCCCCTTTGCACAGATGTAAGTGACAACACAAGGCACAGGACAGTGGTGAGTCAGACTCAAAATCTAATTACCAATCCCCTGAGCCATCCAGTTCCCCAATTCATTGCCATTTTTCCCAAGCCTGTTTGTGGTTGTATTCAGAAATCTTCAAGTCAAACCTTAGTAGCAAGTTCTCTTTCTTCCAACCTTCAGGAAACTTACCTCACAGCTGAACTCCATTTCAGCATCCATTGTTATAACTTTCACTTTAAAAGTCTTAGGTTGCTTCTTCTTCAACCCCCTGATGGACATTTTTTTGTTAATTTATCAGGACAACTGCAGCTAGAATTGAACAAGAATAACATTAAGAAAACTATACATTTAAATACACACTTGGGGACTGCAAATCTATTTTCTGGAATAAATTAATAAATACCAGTATAAAATAAGTCTGATCTTGGGGAAGGAGGTAGAGGAAATCACCCTTTATTATGAATTATTTCTATATGTGACAGCATAGCTGACAATAGAAAATCTACACCATAACTAAGAAACATTAAGATTTTAGGGAATAGGAGCAAACTTTTTCTTAATGTATTATTTATAAGTCTTCAACTTCTCCTCCAACTTGAACAGACATACAGTCACACCAGTGCAAGCTCCAGTTGTCTGCCTCCTATCACATGTGAGCCACTTATCCTCGGATCTAGTCCCCAGACAGTCATTCAAGATACTCAAGTGTTTCCTTCCTTGCAGTCTAAATGTCAAAACACTACAACATCTCATGATTGTGTCACAAGAACACAAATATAACATTTATGTTGACTCTTTACAGACCTAGACAAAATTTTCCCTCCCAAGCCAGGATCTCTGTTGCCTATGCCTCTTAGACCAAAGAACTGCTGCTGACATCAGTGGAAGCTGTGTTGCAGAAAATGCAACAAAAATACACCCAGAAGAGCAGAGATCCACAGCGCTGATCAGAAAGGACAATTTTGTTCTTAATCCTTCTCCACGTGTACTGAGGAGGCCTCCATTTTACTGACACATGTGCCAACATCATCTGCAGTGAAACTAAATTGCATTTTTACACTTCTCTAGGAATGGGATGGGATACATATTTAAAATTCAGTTAAGTCTGATTGATGTAAACTCATGTAAATATTTATTTTCACACAAGTTCTTGTGCTGTGAATTCAATTCAGTTTTGCATAAGCTCATATAACATTTTAAATGCAGCTGACTGAGTACTATATATAAAACTATATGGAAAATGCATGCCACTTTCATAGCCACATGGTTTTGTGGATTCTGAAGGGCCAAAATCCCAATAATATGTATGTAAGATCTTGAGCACAGCCTCTTAAGACTTCATGGGCCTGGCCTGAGCCTCAGGCCAAGCTAACAATGAACAAAACATGGCTAAAAAGGGAACAGAGATAAGCAGAAGACAGGCCATGTTTGTACAACTAGACATGAAACAAGTTGAAACTGCAGAACGCCAGGTGCAGGGCAGTAAGTTGGGGCCTTATCGTGAATTATAGACACATAACTCTTTGCAAGTGGCCTTGAAAATCTGCCTGACAAGTTCAGGAGGAGATAGCAGTGTATCCTCCCCACATACCAGCCAGCGTTCAGGGAGGTGAAACAGCCAGCATGCCAAATGATATCCGTCCCTCACAGATGCTAATCCAGTCCAAAGGGGTGTGATGGATAAACAAATTGCCAATGCTGTGTATTATTTACTGTTCTCTTTGTTTTAAGACCACAGAGGAATGTACCTGCGAGCAAACCTGTCTGAGAGATGCCACCCGTCATTTCTACGGACCCGAAATCAGGATTTAATCTATACTGCAAAATGACACTTAAGCCATAACACCTGCTTATTAGCATACATGTAAACCTGAGCTGTGGGAGGAGCAATTATGTAATCTTTTAGACTATTGGCTTATTGTGCTCATTATGTTTTGCAGCTAGAACCTATCCAGGGGCTTGGGAACTCCCACCCCATCACTTCTCTGCACCCATTGGCACCCTATATAATCTATAGTAATCCACTGTTAGGCACAGTGAGACTGCCAAGTAAGCGAAGTGACACTCCGCCAGCGTTGTGTGTAATAAATCCTCATGCTTGGATCACGGTGTCGAACTTCTCTTCCTTCACTAGCTAACTAAATTTTGCAAGCAGGGGGCTTGGCAGTGGAACTTGTATCCGCACTGTGCTGCTCTCAGACTTTATGAGCATAGGACAGTAGTCCATGAAGTTTTGTTCCATAAATTAAAAACAAAGATTTAACACCTTTGATCTGAGATATATGCAGCCTAATTAATATCAAGAGAGTGATATAGGCCAAGAGGAAACCCAGAGTTCTTGATTTTCTACAAACCAAGGCTGTTCTTATAGTGTGGCTAACTTCCAATCTGGCCTTTAAAAATTCCTAAATAAGGGAAAATTCCAATTGAAAAGGCTCATTTGCCTGAACCTCCCAATAATTTATAAGGCATCTTCATCCCTTTTGTTCTACTGAGCAAAGATACAAGTATTTTCCACTTACTTTGAATTTCAACCAAATAGCTCAAGCATGTATAATATTTATATTGGTTTTACTAATGGGAATACAGAGGTGGAGAGCAGGTTAGCAAGGTACCCGGGGGGGCGGGGTGTGTGTGTGTGTGAGACCAACAGCAGTTATGAATTCTTTATTGAGATTGTATTCCTCCCTGTATCAGCACGGAGACCTCTACAAAAATCAAGGGGACGTGGCTCACTCCCTCCCAGTCCGGAGGCTGTTAGAGACTAGTTCAGGCTGAGGCACAGATGAGCAATGCCAAATTGTCCCGAACTGTGCCTTGGCTGCAAGGCCAGCGTGCTGTAAAGTAACTGAGGAACAAATAGGATATAGACATGCCCTAGTAAAACCCTCTCACTCAGACCTCCAGAACAACCTCTGTACTGGAAGTATTCTCTTGGAGAGGTGAGAGATATAACCAGTCCAACAAAGCCAAATTGTCCACAGAGCATTTGGGGCCTGCATTCTAACCACTACAGCATACTGCCTCCATATTTTAGTATACAAAGTACTAGTTACCTTTATAAAAGGAAAAGCTGTGAGAGTGACCTTTCAAACATACTAGACACACAAAGGTTTTGTTACCATCATGAGCACTGATCACATCTAGGACAGCTTGGAGGATTGGGGCCTGAAAGGGCATCCAAGTAATTTAAACTGTTGTTTTCATATAGCTTCAGTTCAGATCCTTACTGAGATTATGATGGTAGTTGAGCTGGCAAAATGTTAATTTCACCTTTGACAGAAGGACAACTTCCTCAAAATACAACACATACAGACTATTACAGAAGACATACTTAGCATTGGTACAATGAATTATTTTTAGATGCCATCAGAACCAAAGTGAAACAGGGGAATGAAACTTTCTATCCTCAGTTCTGTAGAGACAGAATGAGTAGGAACTTCAGTAGGGTTGCCAGGTGTCTGGTTTTCTACCGGACAGTCTGGTATTTGTGCCCTCTGTCCGGTAGAAAAATTCAGAAAATACCAGACATGTGCAATGTCCGGTATTTTCTGAATTTCTGTCTGGGCGCTGGACAGAAGTCTGGCGGGGGTGGGGGCGGGGGAGCGACTGGGAAGCAGGCCGCGATTGGCACTGGGAGCCCTGTGGTCGCGTGCAAAAGCCGGGCGGGGTGAGGCAAGGCAAGGCAAGGCAAGGCAAGGCGGGGGGGGGGGGGGGGGAACAGTGGCCGGGACTCCCAGCCACTCCCCCCGACCCCCCCGCCCGGCTTCTACTAGCAACTAGAGGGAGTGCCTGCTGGGGGCGTGGCCTGTTGGACTCTGGCTGCGGCCAGTGGCTGCACCCACCCACCCGCCAGCTCTGCTTCCCGCCCCCCTTCCTCCAGCCCCCCCTCCTCCCGTCCAGCCCCCCCCTTCCTCCCGACCAGCCCCACGGCCCGACACCCCTCCCTGCCAGCCCCGCCTCCCGGCCCCCCTTCCTGCCAGCCAGCCCCACGGCCCCCGACCCCCCCACCCGCCAGCCCGCCTCCCGCCCCCCTTCCTCTCAGCCAGCCCTGCCCCCCTCCCAGCTGGTCCCTCCCCCCCCCCGCCCACGATCAAGTGTGTCCGGTATTTGGGGAGGGGGGGGGTCTACCTGGTAACCCTAGTAGGAAGAGACAAGAGAGTAGGAAGTTTCACACTCTTTTAAATTTATACTTTAAATTCACTAATCAGTTACATGAGATTGATTCTCTGAGGTAGAGCTGGTTGATAGTTTTCTTATCAGAACAGTTTGCCTTTGGAAAATGCTGATTCAGCAAAAAAAACATTTAAGAGAACATACTGATTTCATAAAAATTTGGCAAAAAAGTTATTGAAGTGCTTCATTTCAGCTTTTATATTATATATAGTTTGTAATCTAAAGGTCAAAATTCACTTCAATAAGGTTTCGATACTGGAAAAAAATTGTTCTGGAGATTTCATTGCACAAACAATTTTGAAAATGACTTTTTGTTGTGATTCTGGACAAACAGAAGTTTTGAAATGTCAGAATTTCTCACAAAATGTGATTTTCCTAGTTTCAACCAGATCTGCTCTGAGGAACATAAGAGAAGAGTTTTTCCGCAATCATTAATCCAAGGACGCACTGTTCATTTTCATCTCACCAGTTTCAATCTGTTACTAAACGCAACAGAGTTACACCCGTTTAAAACCCTTATAAATAAGAGAATGGTCAGCCCTTAGAAACAAATGAACCTTTTCAAATAAAGGAAACCTCACAGGCCAGCAATATCAGGTTGTGAAATACAAAATGGGAAACAGTATCAAGTCTTCTTGCTAGTAATACCACTTTGGAGTGTGAGTCATGGGCAACTTGAATCAAGATACGATCTCCTTCATTGAGTTCCAGTGATTTATTTAGTAAATTCCCAGTGCAACAGAGGCTACAAATTGTGATAAACAGAAGCATGTCTTAATATTTACTAAATAACAATTCAAGCCACAGGAGGTACATAGAGAGGACGAAGTGAAAAATGTACTGACATTGGTTGGGTAGAATATTGACATTTTAGAGCCTTGGAACAATCAAGAAGTGGTAAATTTCCCTGGCTTTCCTCTCCCACGCATAACTCACTGAAGAATGACTGAAGCTGTGCTTGAAAGGTGGAAGCAGAAATGCAATGATCGAATATAATCACTGGAACTAAATGACAATGGCTCTGCCTTTCACCAAGTTCACTGACAGAAGTAATTTGTTAAGCACTGTGAACTTCCAGAACTGACCCAAGCAGCCACTGAACTACAGTCCTCTTCCTGCCTGCTACACCCTGTGGACAAACCCAGAAACTAGCACCGGTACCAAAGAATCAGAGTGAAGAATGATAAAGGAAAACAACAGCAGGAAGAACTGGCAAAGCAGCTCTTGCAGGAGTGTTACAAGGATTATAGTTCATTTATATAGCACATAGGTGTGCACTGCACTTTACAGACATATAAAACAGAGCATGTCACCACTCTGAAGAGATTATCAAAAGTGCAAACAATCCAGATTGTTAGATTTATGACATCAACTTAAACCAGAATTGAAAAGAAAAGGAAGTCAGCATTCCTGCTAGTCAAAATATAGCTACCAGAGGTAATTAAATTGCAGAATCCAGGATATCAAAAGATCTCAACCAAGGCAGCTGTAATTAACTCTTCCAAGAAGCTGAGTTTTATTCACCTTCAATTTAGTCCTACCAAGGTAACTGGATTGCTCATGAAACTGTATATAGAATACAAAGGATTTCACCTACATGGCACTTGCTTTAATCCAGTTTTGGCTGATAGTGAGTAAAAGTGCTACTGCCTGGATCACAAGTTGACTGTCCAAATTCAATCCCCCCCCCCACGCACACACTGGGAAGAGTATTCACCACCCCATTGCGTGTGAGACACAGACACACATATCCCTCTTTATTCGGCAATCTTGTTTTCACAGCAGATAAACCAAGAAATAAATGAGCTAAGAAGGAAGGATCATCTTTTAATTAGGATTAATTAATTCTTTCATATTTAGGATTCAGGCATGTTGGTGAGGCAGTGTGTGATCTGTGAATAATCTCAGAGTCTTCATGCATGTCCCAGAAGTTCTTTTCAGAAGCACCAAATTTGTGCCTCAGGGGCACTGAAGTGGTGTTTAATGAATGAAGGTTTGTGAAGCACTTTGAGATCTTGCAGTAAAAGGAACAGGGTACCTTAAGAACATTATATTGACAGAAACAATATCTAACTTGAAAGGCTTTTGCCTTCATCATCTCTGAAGTATTTACTGCAACTTTTATTCACAAGTTCCACTGCCTCATCTGTTTTTCCTGTTTGCCAGGTTTCTATACTGTAAGACCAGAAATTAGTGCAAATATAAAGAATGCAGACAGTTAACAGACAAATGGTGTTTTGTTTCTTTTACAGAAGTTTACTTTATTTAAAAACTTCTATCTCTGGTCTCCACCCTGATTTGCTTAAATATTATTTTAACATGTGTGAGTGATAGAAATACTTTCCTTACCTCTCAGAGAACTTCTTGTGAGCCTAAATTTTCCAGTTGGAACCAGATTTATTTCCCTTTTTTCTCTCTAAACCAAGATAGGACAAAAAAATTACTTTCGATCCCAAATTCCTCATTTTGTAGCACACATCAAGGTCCAGCCTCACTCCTTGGTTTTGTCACTGAAATGAAGATCCAGGCTCACGCTGAAGAGTTGAATCCCCTTCCTTTGTTTCCTATGAATTGCAGCATGTTAGCGCCCTCCGACAAAATCAAAGAATTGCTTTCCCAGGTGATATGACTGGCTGTTAACCATTTCCTGCCTGTGCTGGCTAGACTCCTCCCTAATGTTCCATCCACTGCAATTTCAGCAGCCAGCTGAAAACATAAGGAGTGCATCAGGAAGGGGCCTGTAAATCTTGATATGCCCCTATGTAAAAGCTGGTCAGATACACTGGCAGAGCGTCACAATGATTTTAAAGATATTTGGTCATATTATTTTGATAGGATCCCTAAGCCACAAAGAGTAGCTTAACCTCAAAACATCCAACCACCTTAAACAAAGGAAGCTGTGTTGTGTACTCTTCTTAGGTAAATACCAGCCTCTGTCTTGCTACTTCCGGCTGTGATGAGATGATAAAGTCTAAGGAGAGTAGAACTGTGATTGAGCAATGGGCAATATATTCACAGACCAAAAGTTACCTAGAAAGAAAACTGAATGTAGTTCAGCTAGCCCCAATCTAAAAGGAAGCCAAAGAAATGGAATGAGAGTAACAAAGCCAACAAGTGGCCAAAAGCTCATTGACCAAAATGCAGATGAGCCAAGGCTATCCTTTGCCATTCTTAGGGTGATAACTGTGCAAGTGTGCCCCCATAGTGCTGTAGTGCAGACATGTGCTACAACAATAGAAGGATTTTGCTGTTGCTGTTGTTAATCCACCCCCTCCAGGAGGCAATGGATATTTCCATCAGCTTATCAGAGTTTAGGTCACTTTAACTATTTATCTTGGGGGTACATTTTTCATATTTCTGAGCAATGTAGCTAGATCAACCTAAGTTTTAGGTGTAGACAAGGCTATAAGCTACAGTGTAAGTCAATGGTCACCAACTAGTAGATCAGGATCTACTGGTAGATCTTGGAGTCTCTAACAGGTGATCCTAACTGGTTTGGGTGGGAGGCTATCAAGCACTTGGCAGTTCAGCTGCCCCTCCCCACACTGCTCTGCTGCTCCTGCCCAGAGCTGCCCCTGGGAGCCTCCTGCTTGTTGTGCAGGGTGAAGGAGACAGAGGCAGGGGAGCAGTGATGTCACTCTGTCCCCCTCTCCTGTACCCCACCTTCATAGAGTGAAGAGGATGGGGCCTCAGCAAAGGGATGGACCAGGGGAAGGGCCTTGGAGAAGGGGTGGAGCAGAGGTCTTTGGGTTTGAGGTAGATCCTGGACTGACTTAAATTCAAACAGTGATCTTGTGCTTAAAAAGGCTGGAGACTCCTGGGCTGTGCCTAGACTGGCCAGTTTTTCTGGAAAAGCAGCTGCTTTTCCAGAAGAACTTGCCAGCTGTCTACACTGGCCACTTGAATTTCCACAAGAACACTGACGATCTCACGTATTATCGTCAGTGTTCTTGTGGAAATACTATGCTGTTCCCGTTCAGGCAAAAGTCCTTTTTGCGCAAAGCTTTTGCGCAAAAGGGCCAGTGTAGACAACGTGGTATTGTTTTGCGCAAAAAAGCCCCGATGACGAAAATGGCAATCGGGGCTTTCTTGTGCAAAAGCGCGTCTAGATTGGCCAGGGACGCTTTTCTGCAAAAAGTGCTTTTGCGGAAAAGCGTCCGTGCCAATCTAGACGCTCTTTTCCGCAAATGCTTTTAACGGAAAACTTTTCCGTTAAAAGCATTTGCGGAAAATCATGCCAGTCTAGACGCAGCGCCGGCATAAGTCAATTTCTTACATATCCAAATTCTACTAGGAAATGAATAAGCAAGGACACTAGACCAAACTTTCCTGAGTGTTACACTAAAGTAAACTTTTACACAGGTGTAACAGCAAAATTTGGCCCATTGATCTAATTTTCGTCAGCCCATGAGCAGAGGCCGAATTAACCCCTCTATTTCATCAGACTCTACTTTCTTGAGGTGAAAAGGACACCATAGAATCATAGGGTTAGAAGAGACTTAAGGAGGTCATCAAGTCCAATCCCCTGCCCAAAGCAGGACCAACCCCACAATAAAACAGAGGGTATTTTATTTAAATACCTTTCTTAACAGGGACTCAGGTGAACTAGAACAAGGCACCTCAGTTCCTACACCTTTGCATCCTCATCTCCTTTGGGCACTTCCAACCAGGAATCCACAAAATACACTCATGGCGCAATAACAAAAATAGTAATTATGAATAATTCGACAAATTCTTTAGATAAGTTATTCATAATGAAGAGTTCAACCCGCTATATTCATACCCATCTGTGACTGAACCTTGACTCAATGTTGACCCTGACGGCAAAGATGGTGAACAATTCTAGGGTTAAAACAACAAGAAATCCTATGACACCTTAAAGGTTAACAGATTTATTGGGGTATAAGCTTTCGTGGGCAAAAACCCACTTCATCAGATGTCTCATCAATGGTAGGGTTAGAATGGTCCAAAACCACAAGGCTTTAATTCTCCTCTTCTCTCCGCTGTCAAAAGTAGTTTCCCAGTGCTAGTACTGACCAGTGAAAGAAATTAAAAAGACATGACTTCTTTGTCTGCCACCCTGGCAGGCCACATTGAAGGGGAGACACAGAGAAAAATCCCAGACCACCTCTGGACATGGTGAAGTGGGTGTAAATGAAAAGTACTTGCCAGAAACACTCAGTGACAGCCAGTTCATGATTCCATGATGTTCCCCTGGGGAAGATGAAACACCTCACCCCTCCCACCTGTTAACTCTTTCTCCCTGTCCTCCTCCGGGCATTCCAAATTCCCAGTTCCAGCCACCCCTCACACATACCTTTCTCATCCCCGCGAGGGTGACCAGGTGTCCCCATTTTATAAAGACACTCCCACTATTCATTCTCAATATTGTTCAGGAGCACCCCTCCTGTTCCAACCCATGTTAAGCCCTGCGTGTGACTAGCCAGGAGGGGGAGGGAGCTCTAGGCCACCATGCTACCCCTCCCTCACCGCAGCAGGGGGCGCCCCTTTCTCCTCCCCTGAGGACAGGGATGGGGAACACTGCCTAAGACGGTTTCTCAACCTTTTTTTTTTTATAAAGTACCCCCTTAAAAAAATTATACGTATCCCCACTACCTACAGTTTTCAGACACACACAATTTTTTTCTACCATGGCAACACATTTGTTTAAGCAACTTAACCGTAGCCGGGCGGGCGATGACATTTTTGGGTGTAAAAAGCACACACGTAATAAAGCGCTGTAAGACTTAAAACAAAAATTCCGTTTTCTCCAAATTTCAGTTGCGTTAAGGCAGCCCCCAGACGTCTCTCGAGTTCCCCTGAGGCGCCCACTGGCGGAGAAACACCGGCCTAAGAGACCAGGCTCACCCGCCCCTGCGCCTTTAAATGGCCCCTTCCGCCGCTACAGCCTTTGGCCACGCCCCCTCCCCTCCCTTCCGGACCAGCCACGTCCCTTCCGGTTCTGACCCCGCCCCCTTGGTCGAGCCCCGCCCCCACATGCCGACCAGGGAGGTGAGCCGGGGGTGCCGCCTGGGGAGGCGCGGCCGCTCGCTCCCTGTGGATCGCGGGGGGCTGCGCGGGGGGCGCGGCCTGTAGCCGCGGGGAAAGAAGGGCCGACGCCGGGTGCCGCCCTCTGCTCTGCTGGGCGGTGGGGGAGGGGGAGCGGCCTGCCCTGGAGGGAAAGGTCCGAAGCGGGCCCCGTCCTGGCCCTGGGCGGCTCGGGAGCTAAGGGCTCAGGGGAGTGGGGGAGGGGGGGCTCGGCCGAGGGATGCTGAGGGGGCGGGGACAGGTGCCTGGGTGAAGGAGGGTGCCTGCGGGGGCAGGGTGCTTGCGGGGCGGGGGCTCTGGGGCCCTCTCCGGACCGGTCCACTCTCGCTGCCTGGGCTTGTTCTTTTTCTCTCTCAATACTTTCTAGTTGGGCCCAGATCCTGAAAAAGTTGGTGTTTTTACTCACTTTGAAGTCAGTGAGAGTTAGGGTGCCTGAGTACTTGTAAGGACCTGGGCCTGCCTGCCTGCCAACAGCGTTTTCTCTCCCAGCAGCATCCCTGGTGCCTAATAAACGCTAGTGATTCAACTCTCACAACAGCCCTGTATCATTAGGTGCAGTGAGCTAGAGTCACATAAAATGATTTGTTCCCTATTTTCCCACAACACCCAAGAATCCTGGCCCTCATCATTCTAATGCTCCAGACACTGGACCGTGCAACTGAGAATTCATATTTTTATTGAACGTGAATGTGAAAGGAAGATATGGCTAATAATTTTTTAGCATTACATGAGAAATTAATTGTGACTTCTCTGCTGAAATGTGTTTCTTTTAACTTTAATGTTATAGGTATGTGGAGATCATAGTAAAAAATACAGAGAGAACTATTTCTGGGTTTTGGAGGGGTTCTTGAGCCAAGCCTAACATTGCAAAAAAGGTGTGTGTCAGAAAAGATCTGTGTTATTTTCTCTCTTTGTCACTTGAATTGTTTGAAGTTGGAATTTGCCAAGGTCTCTGACAAGGAAAATGTCATATTAGCTCACTCTTTAGGCTTGAGACTTCCAATATATATTTCTCCATTTCTGTATGTATTTCTTTAAATGTATTATTTACTTTTCTAATACTGTAGACAGTATATGTCACCTTGATACATGTATATACTTCTGCTTTTGTTGCATAGTGGGAAATACAGTAACTAGCAAAACAGTATGCCTGATTGAGAAGAAGTCTTTTAATGTTGATGACTGTCTTTACCAAAATGCACTTGGACAAAGGGAATAGATGTTTACTGAAATTAGGGATGTTAAAATGCGTTTATTTGTGTAAATGTGTAACCACTGAATTTTTCAAAAAATTTTCTGTATTTGAAGCAGAAGTGTGGGGGAGAGGGTGTGTGGGAGCTAGTGCTCTTAGGGACATGACTGCATGCGCATGCACACACACCCTTGCTGCTGCCTCTGTATCAGAGGCAGCAGCACAGGGAGATAGCTCCCCTTGAGCACCAGCTCCTTCTCCCCTCCACTGCCTTAGATACAAAGGCAGCAGGTTGTGGGGAGGTGCTTCATGTAACCGAGAGGATTAGCTGGTGAGCCCAGGTTATTCAGATACATGTTCACATCCCTAACTGCACTAACAGTTTTTTAAATCGCTCTAGTTTATTTTTGAAACCTTAGTTTTCCTTTAGTGCTTATCAGGGTAATGTGCAACTGCAGAGAAACTCACACCAGTCTTGTCTAACAGGAAAGATATTCTCACACACTTATTTGCACAGCAGAGTTAATAGTAAAGTTGTCATCTTGCAGAAAGCATCAGATGTGAGGGGGAAAAAAATCATTAACTTAATTAGTCCTAGTACATCTTGAAAGTATCATGACCTCTTTTTCAAGTGTCAGTGTCTGACATAAAATATTGTACATATATGTCCATTATTATTATCATCCCTAAAACAGAAATATTTTATGTAGCTAGTTTTTTTTGGGGGGGGGGGGGATGGAGGAGTTGTTCTCTTCCACTGTTCTACATCATTCTATTAATATAATGTTTGGTAAAATTGTAAGACAACAGAAATTTGGCATTGGTTAGGTCATCTCGATGTTATGAATTTAGATCTGGTATTTTAATCGGATGACTATTTGGGACACACAAAATGAATTAGGTGCAGTTCACTTTTCAGTGGACAAGAGGGGACTGAGTCCATGTCCCTGAAATCATTGCTTCAGTTGTGTATTCAACATTGGATGTAGAGTCTAATCTAGCTTCACATATCTTTCTTGTAGGTTCTGATACCAGGGTGAGGAAAGGGAATGCAGGAAACTCACTACTGTTGATAAAAGTTTAACAGATACCTTGGGTTAGGAGCAGATTTTCATTTTGGCACTGATCAGAAACCACTTAATAAAAAAAAAAAAAAAAAAGTAACGTTGCAGCTTTCTTTCCAGGCTCTGGATGATCATAGCTAAACAATGTCTGGACTACGTGGGGCTGTTCATGCAAAATGGATAGTAGGAAAAGTAATAGGAACCAAAATGCATAAAACTGCTAAAGTGAGAGTGACAAGGCTTGTGCTGGATCCTTACTTATTAAAGGTAATATCTTGCAAGATCATTTTCGTATACACTATTGAAAAATATATTGACTTTCTGAAATACATTGTAAATTGTTTACATTGTCAGGTAATTAATAACCATTGATGAACTATGATTACAAGAGTAAAAAACAGTGTTAGAACATAAAATTTGACATGTCAAATTATTAAATGTATTTCCTTCAGTTATTCTGCTTAACACACATTTTGATCTGAGTTGGGCAGGTGGACTGCTGATTTTGTGCTATGAATTTGAAAAGTCCTTTTAAAATATTTATAAGTTTCTGGGTTTTTGCTCCGTTTTAAAAGGTTGAAGTTATAAGATTTTTTTTTATAGTGATCGTCAAATAATTGCCTACTATCTCTTTTTCCTGGTCACTTTGAATAAGTAATTGCAGAAATATTCTTTGGCATTTGAATTACTGTATCAGTTGAATATCAGTCAGTGATACAATAATCTCACTATAAGATAAGCCTGCCTCCATTATTATTAAAGACTAGGGTCAGGAAAAAAACATGTTCTTTTTATTCAGTTCTGCATTTCTAAGATAAATGGGAGATATTGGTGCAACACTAATACCATAGTGGTAGGACTTCTGCGTATTGGGAAGGATGAGATTTAAGCTTCATCTAGACAGCAGAGTTTTATCGGAAAAAGATACGCAAATTGCGAACCGCAATTTGTGTATCTTTTTCTGCCTTTTTTTGGAAGGGGCTTTTCCGAAATTTGGCCTGTCTACATGGGGCCAAATTTAGGAAAAAAGGTCATCTTTCAGAACATCCCTTATTCCTCTCACCAAGAGGAATATAGGGATGCCAAAAGAACTCACCCGCTTTTTCGGAAACTGTTCTGAAAAAGCAGATGCATTCCCTGGACATGGCTGAGCATTTCTGGAACACCTCCGGTATCCCAGGAAAAACTCTGCAGTCTAGACATAGCCTTACATACAGGAAGCCTTCACCATTTAGGATTTTGCTAGCTGTGGTTTTGCATATTCATGGTGCACTGTACCGCAACAGCGCTAGCACATGATGCAGTGTGATGACGCTTCTTCAGTGCACTCTAGTAAAGGAGCCTGAAAGTTAAAAGGGAAATGGAAGTTGCAGTGATGCAGTACTAGGAAATTTTAGATATTACATGTGTTATTACATGTAATATTAATTTAATTCATTATTATTGTTTTATGTGGAAATTGTGATTATTTTGTGTCATGAACTTCCCCCTGGTATTCACATGTTTTGCCATTCGCTGTGATTTTAAGAACATATCCCCCGTGAATTAGGGATGTTAAAATATGGTTAATTGGCTAATCAAGTAGTCGATAAAAATTCTATGGACTACTCGATTAGTCAGTAAGGGAAGACAGCCTTGCTCGTGCTGGGTCTGGGACCTACCCCCACTTCATGGTAGGTCCTGGACCCAGCACAAGCCAGGACTGAGCCAGGCGGAGGTTCAAGGGGATAGGGGCTGCTGTCAGAACAGCTTCTGTCTGCAGCCAGCCTGGGCCACCATGGACAGGGACTGCTTTTAAGTTGGCTCCTCACAGCACCAGCTCCTGCTTCTCCCACTTGCTGCCTTTGATACTGAGGCAGTGGGGGGGGATGCGAGTGTTGACTAAACTAACCGATAAGCCTAAAATAGTCAAGTAACCGATAAGAGTTCACGACTGAGCCAAGCTATTTGCCAGCCTGCTAAAAAATTTACTGGCAATGTGGAGGTGGGGGGGGAAGTGCATGTAGTCTGTACCATTAACCTATAAGCTTTTGTTAATTGGTTAATTGATTACATTACTAGTTGATGACTCGCTTACATTCTTACTGTGAATGGTGAAGGCTTCCTGTAATTTCCTGACCTCTTCCCCTCTGCAGTTTGTGCAAATTATTAGGAGATTTGGAAGAGCCTTGACAGTCATTTTGCTGAATGTGATGCATGCAAGGGACTGAGATGATAAAGCAGTGGTAACTAGCACTCAAAAGTGGTGCTAAATCAGGGATTGGTGAATAATCAAAGTTGTTAGGGTAGGTGTAAAGAACTGGCCCCGATTTGCCTTGATCTGACCTAGGACAAAAGACCTATCTTGGGTGAAGAAGAGCTTATGTCACATTTGCCCAGTTCTTCAGTTGTACCATATACATTTACCAATGGCTTTGCTTGGGCAAAAACTCAATGAGCGCAGCTATGCAAATCTATTGGCCTTGATAGTGAAACCTTCGATTCAGTCAACTTAAGTTCAAAAGCAAAATGGTCATCTTACTTTTGAGTCTTAATGCCTGGATTTCCTTTTCTCCAACAGTTTTTTAACAAGCGAAAAACTTATTTCGCTCATGATCCATTGCAGCAGTGTACAGTCGGAGACATTGTTCTTCTAAAAGCTTTGCCTGAGCGGAGGACCAAAAATGTGAAACATGAACTGGCTGAGATTGTTTTCAAGGTTGGAAATGTCATAGACCCAGTGACTGGAAAGGCCTGCGCAGGAACCAGGTTCCTGGAAAGTCTAACAGACTCAGAAAGTCTAACTGAGGCAGATACCACCTATCTAAGTGAAAAACTCCAAGAGCTAAATGTTTCCTCAACAGAGAAATGAAGGGTGGGAAGAGAACAGTAAACTAAGGGCTTTAACTCTCATCTTTACATGAGGAATTGGTTGTGGCCCACTGTCTCAATATGTAAAATCTTTCTATGAATTTGTTAGAAACAATAAACTGTGTTACTTCCAACATTGAAATGACATAGATATTTTAATATTGGGGGAAATTATCAATTAGAAATAACCATGATTTGAATTTTCTCCACATTAAGCCGTATGGTGGTGTTTTTTCTTTCTTAACACCCAGTTTTGCCCCAGTTTTAGCAAGAATGTCAAAATTGCCACCTTAATCACAAAATTAAGAATGATGAAGAGTCCTGTGGCACCTTGGACATATTTATTAGGGCATAAGCTTTCATGGGTAAAACCCACTTCATCAGATGAACTGGAATGGAGTTAAAGATTCTACATACTGGAGTTAGTCTGTAAGGTGCCACAGGACTCAGTTGTTTTTGCAGATACAGACTTAACAAGGCTAAAATTGTTCGTTATTAAAATGTTTAAGAGGATAAATCTATATACGTTTAATATTTGTGGGAGCATGTTTTTTCCCCCCTGTTTGATTGTCTGAATCCTGGACCTGAATCTGCTGTGGTTCATAGCCTTATATTTAAAATAACAAATTAAAAGTTTTTTTTTAAAAGTGTGTAGAAATTCTGTAGGCAGCTGTTTATGCATGATATTTCATTTTAGTATTTGTGATACCAGACTGTAACAGTAAGCCTGTTAGAACTTTTCATAAACCTTGTGTATAATGTAATAGAATCCATGTGCATTTAAGCCACCTGTTACAAACTTTTATCTGCTTTTATCACAAGACGTACTAAAGGAGGATTCCCATGTGAAACTGACACATGGCTACAGTGAAACAGTGGCATAGCTTGGCAAAGTCTGAAGGGACATAATCCAGCATCTCACGAGGTCAAAGAGGAATGGGAAGGAAATGAGAGGTTTTTTTATTATTCACTTTTATGAGAGCTCTTAAGTAATAGATGGGGTAAAATCCATATTTGAGAAGGGGATGTGATTCTTCTCAATTCAGATATCTACATTTTCCTTTGTGAAGATGTGTGTCCAGCACAGACATAAGGATATACCTGTTTTACTGTGTCTAAGTATTGTTCTGCAAATAGAAAAATTTAAAAACATGAGTATTAGAAAAATCCCATGATGTAATGCAAAAGAGTTGAAGTAAAGTTGTCTGGAATATTAATCTCTTAAGAAAATGTAATTAGGGAAATCCTGCGAAGAGATGCAAGAACGGAGTCTCCAAAAGTTGTAGCAAAAAGTATGTAGTTCAGAGTAATTGAGGATTACAGTTGCCTTTGTGTTGCCTGGATTCTGGGCAGCTGCCACTATTGCACTGCATAAATTAGAGCAGGTCCAGTGCTTGTGACATCCTCTCCCATCCCCAAAATACATGTTTTGCAAAGGATAGTGTAAGACCACGTATGACACTCTTGCATTGCTCCTGCATAGAAGCCAGGCCCAGAGTTGGGGGAAGGAATCTGTTCCATCACTCACTGACTCTTCAAATGAGTATATATGAGTACTTGCACTCATCACTTCGCAGGGTGATGCGAAGCCTGAACTTCTAGAGAATCAGTCTCTGTGGATGAGGTGCTACTGATAAAGCAAGATTTGGGAACAGCTCCTCTTCAGGAATATGAAATTATTTGTGCCTCTTTCTATTCTAACACAGGTGGTTAAAGTCCTGCCTGTCTTAATTTATTTGCTTTCCTTCCCCTGCAAGGAATACATTCACTTTGTATTCAAGTTTGTATGTCTCTCTCTGCAGTGTGTGGTAATACCAAATCTTAAAACAATTGGCCAAGTGAATTTTACTTTCCATTTTAACCAAACCTTGCAAAATTAACCATTATATACAGTACTTGCACTTATTTTCTGTTGATCAAGTCAAACCCTTTCACATCATTTATGAGCAGCCATAGGTGGTGAGGGATTTTTTAAAGTCAGTAGAGGGTTTGCAAAGCGGTGTTTAGCAAAGATTTAAGATTCCACCCTTGCTAGCTGGAAGCATATGGTGTGGAAATGTACCTGTTTGGTGAATTAATAGGACTTAAGTGACGTCACTGTCAACTGAATGAAGGAAAGGTCATGGAGAATTAATTACTTATTCACGACTGCCATAAACTCTTTTAAAACACCTATTTATGGTACCATTTCTAGCCACTTATGGCTGTGTGCTCCTATTTATAATGTCATTAAGGCATATCATAAACTTCAACTATTACAGTAATTCCTCATTTAACATGTGCCCGCTTAACACATTTTCGCGATACCACGATTTTTTTTAGTGAACATTTTTTGAATTACACAACCGTCCCCGGAATAACACGATTTCCCCAGCCCGCCCGTTGCTGGCAGCTGCACAGGGCTTCCCCTGCCTCCCTGCAGAGAAGCGGAGGGTTCGCCACTTGCCGTTCCCTGGCGACGCTCCCTTGCCGGATGCAGTGTGGGTCCCAGCAGACCCGTCACAGGGGCATAGTCCCAACCCAATCCTACTCCCCTCTCCTATCCTTCCCTTCCCCTCCCCAGAGCCAAACACCTCCCCTTCCTGCTATAACCCAGTGCCCTTTCTCCCCCAACCTTATGTCCCAGTCCCAACAGACACCACCGCTTGAAACGCAACCCCCACCTTTTCCATTATTTTCAATGGTAAAATTGACCCCGCATAACACGTTTTCACTTAACATGATCATTTTCTGAAACATGTCTATAGTGTTAAATGAGGAATTAGTGTACTTTAAAAATTGCTAATGCATATTATATTTTAGTCCTTTTAAAGAGATACTCTTTAAATTAAACCCTAAGATTAGATGTGAAAAGGAAAATACTTTTCAGTGGGTGTGAAGATCTTGCATCAATAAAGTTATGTCAAAAATCAATTTTGTATTATACATGGAAAGTAAGAATCTGGGATGCATACCTTTTTATTCATGTATTTTGCAGAACTGAGCTTTGGTAACATCTACCCCATGCTCATCAGAAGTTTTGTTTGTTCTTTTTCCGAGTCAAGATTGAGGCACATTCACCCAATAATTCAGAAGAGTTTCACACTGCTGCTGTTTGTGCTGACGATAATAGTAGAATGGTTTCCACTGTGGTGTTGACCTTTCAGCATTCCTACATTTGGTTTAACCCTGCTAGTACTGCCCCTGTGGTTATACAGATGTCTTATCTTCAGTGTGAAGGTATGTTCCAATTCTGGTTCTTTTCTCCAGGAGGAAAAAAAAAAGAAATTGTCATTGACTGCCGAGTCAAACCGATATTGTTTTGATCACTGAAAATGACACTGAGTTTTGCCCGTTACTTCAGTATATTACTGGAACAAGTTTGTTCCTAATATCTACACCTCCAGGGTTTCCAACAGGAGCACAACAGGAAAAAAAGCATTCTAATATCTAGTACGTTGTTGGAGTGGTAACAAGTGACAGATAGATGTACACGTATTTCATGTTCAGAGTTCTCACATTTCATGAAAGGAACAACAGCGTAAAGAGCAGCCACCAATTACACTGTAAGCTTTCATAGCAAGGACTTGTGCACAGGGTTGTGTTTTTTGTCTTGCAGACTAGAGACCATGGTACCAAGGGATAGTATGTAAAACCTTAGGCCCCCTGATTACAAACACATGAGCAGCTGAGCATGGGCAAAGTATTGTCCTTATTTTACAGAGGAGAAAACTGGCAGAGAAAGGTGAAAGGGCTTGCCAAGGCTGGCAGCTGGTGGCAGAGCTGAGGGCAGCCCTGGGTCTCTTTATGCAGGTAAATATTTCTTCCCTGACAGGGTGATGAGGATACAGAATTATTACCCAGGGAGGGAGCCAGAAAGAGAGAGACTGGTAGGTTTATCCCCAAGAGAGGAAGACAGACAGTGGCATCAGCCCCCAGCGCCTTGCCGTGGGTGGGTTAAAATAGGCTTTAAGAGATGTGCAGGAGCAAAGGGGGCTCCTCTCCGTCCCCTGACGGCGCAGGTGCCTGGCTCATGGGATGTGGGCAGGAGCCGCAGGCACACGGGGGCCGAGCCCGGCAGCCAAGGGGTTAAGAGTAGGGTCAGAGGGCGGCAGGCCCTCGCAGTGCCAGGCCCCCTTGTGGCCACCAGCGGGTACTGCAGACCCGCCTCCTGCGCCCAGGCCGGGGCGCGCTGGACTGAGAGGCCAGAGCAAGATGGCGACCCGAGTGCTGCTGCGGCGGAGCCTGGGGGGAGCCGGCGGGCTGGGCAGGCCCGGGCCTCGCTTCCCCGCCCGCGGCGGCCTGGCCCTCAGGTGAGCACGGCCGGAGGGACCCCGGGCCTACAGCCCCGGCCCTCACGGCTGCCCCCTGCGGGCTGTAGATGGAGCCCCGGGGACGGGGGGTCCGGGCTGCGGGGGCGGGGGCGGGGGCGGGGGCAGGGCGGGAAAGTCTCAACCGCGAGTACCCGCCTCTAGCCCGGGGTCTCCCTCAAGGTCATGGGCCTCGCCGCTCCCCCCAGGGGCAGCCCGCTCCCCCTCACGCGCCCCCGAGCTGGGCCCGGGCAGCCCCCCCCCCCCCCGATGCATTGTCCTCTTCATACCCCCACCTGAACCGGGGGCTCCCCCCACACAGCACAGGACGCCCGCCATCTGCGACTGGACCCCACTGCCCCGAACGCACCCACGGGGGGGCCTGCGAGGCAGTGTGAATATATGATCCCCCGCCCCATTGAGCACCTGTTGGAATGGGTTTGTAGAGGCTGGTTTATTTTTTACTTTCCCCAGCTTTGATGTTTGTTTAGAACAGAAATCAAAGCCAGTTGGTTGCATTTCAGTTAAGTGCTCCTTCCACCATTTGCTCCTTCAGGGGAATGCCATCAGTGCAAATATTTAGGATTGGTCCTAAAATTGAATATAGGTTTTGGACTAAAAGAAAACTTGGCGGATGGTAATATGTCCCTGTGTCTTTAATCCCATTTTTAAATCAATATTTTCAGCTGCCTGCTGTAGCACTGAGGTAGTATATGAGAACAGAAAGGTGAAATTGATTAGAAACTGATTAGTCTTTTATTATTTTTTAATATAAGGGTAATGCCAGAAGCAAAACAGTGAAAAGTAAACTTTGCTTTTTCAAAATTTCAATTTTCCTTTCAGTAACAAGTTACCAATGATGCTTCCAAAATAAGGACATTTGTTTTGTTAAATTGTTTTAAAGTAATAGTGTCCCATTGAAATCTTGGGCATCAATGATTTGTTCTTTCTTTTTTTTTTTTTTCAACAACATCTACAAGAGCCACTAACAGTTTGAAATATATACACGCATTGGCTGATCATTTGTTCTCTCTACAACCCAGTCTGGATGTACCATTGTATATAGCATGATTGTTTACTTAGCAGGTGCAGTTGAAGGTCTAGCTCCTGCCAACGCACACATGCGTTACTCTAAGTACTTATAAATGTTTGCAGGATTGGGACCATAACCAGTAAAGTCAGGCTGTGCCTTAAAGAAAAGGATTGAAAATGATTCCATGGTAGGCTGCCTGTAATGCTGCGAGAAACATGGCTCCCAGAAAACCAAAAATATTATGCTGTGTTGGAAACCCCATATACCTATCCTTTATCTACGATGTAACATTTTCTAACCCTGTGTTACAATTTACTTTTTACAATTTAGATACATTCCCAAACAGTAAGGGTCAGGCTGCAAATAAGGTATAAATGTTTTACCATTAGAGTAATTAACCACTGGAACAATTTACTAAGGGTCATGGTGGATTCTTTATCACTGACAATTCTTAGATAAAAATTGGATGTTTT
Source organism: Pelochelys cantorii (assembly GCA_032595735.1). NCBI lineage: Eukaryota > Metazoa > Chordata > Testudines > Trionychidae > Pelochelys > Pelochelys cantorii. The sequence goes on along the minus strand of CM064346.1, from coordinate 4,734,187 downwards.
TCTACAAGATATCTAGGAATTATTTTGAGAAAGTTCTGTGGCCTCTGTTATACAGGAGCTCAGATTAGATGATCACAGTGGTCTTTTCTGGCCTTGGAATCTAAGAGTCTGTTAGACCAGTGGTTCCCAGTTGCCAGTCCGTGGACCAGTACAAGTGCCGGAGCAGCCATGGTGGCTGAGGCGGAACTGGAGGAACCTCCCTTCCTTCTTCCTTCCCCCTCCTGCTTGGGGAGAGAGGGGGCGCAAAGGAGGAGGGAGCGTGTACACAACCAGCGGCTGCTCCCCCTGCCTGCGCAGCTGCTTTTGCCAACTTTTGCTGGGGCTCAGGAGGCAGACATGGGGGTGTCCCCCAACCCCTTTGGTAATGGCAGCTGGCCAGAGCTCTGCACCCCCTCCCCCATTCTACCCATGGGGGCGCAAGATGCAGTTGGGGAGGGAGGGTGCGAGAAGGAGGAGGGAGAGCGGGTGCTGGCAACGGCCGCCCCCCCCTGCCCACACAGCAGTAACAGCAATGCTCGATAGGTGGGCAGCATTGCTCTATGAAGTGCAGGGGTGGGGGCAAAGATCAAAGGGGTGTTGGGTGAGGGCATGGTGGTGTTACAAGGCAAAAGGGTATTGGCATGGGTTGTAGGGGTCAGAGGTTAAGGGATCAAAGGGTGTTAAGCACTGGGGAGCAAGGGGCTGGGTTGGGGCTCAGTGGACAGGTAATATTTTATTTGCATAATGAAAATGCAAATAAAATGGTACTGGTCTGCTAAAAGTTTGTGAATGGGTTTGCTGGTCTGTGGCATAAAAAAGGTTGGGAACCACTGTGTTAGACTGTGGAGTATTCTTCCAGTGAAATGTACAAAGCACTTAAGTTCTACTGTAGGGAATGTTTCTGAACTAATAAAAAGATTAGAGTAGATGATGACCTAATTGGGTCTTTTCTGTCTCTTTAGAACTCAGATAGGAGTCAGGATATCCTTCAAAGAAAATCCATTTCTCTATAGCTGGAATATTTTTGGTGGAAAACAGCTCATACAGGATCTACACTTAAACTGGTTTTATAGCAAGACAAGACAGACAGATTTCAAAGTTGCTAATATGGATGATACTGTGCACAAAATCCATGCTGATTTTAAGATTAATTAGAAGTACAAGAAAGTATCCATTTTTGTCAAATGGTCAGAATTTTTAAGGAAATAAGACTTACTTCAGGCTATGAAAATCTTAAGGGGACACTGTCAACTTAACTCATATTGGAGGCACTTTTGTTACAAATTCAATTATTATATCAAAGAATTCTAAAAATCCAAGTCTTTTCCATTTATATGCTGTTATCTTTTGCATCCCACTAAGACTCAACAATTAGTACCAATAAAGTCATTTTCTCTTTTGTTTATAGTCAGTCTCTCTCTGAAATTCTTAGCACGGCAATCTTTGGATTGACAACACTGGAAGAAGATGCTTTTTTAAAAAAACAGCTGTTTATATTGGAATATGTTTAAAACAAATTAATGGATATACCTGTTGTACCTAAGCTTTTTTTAAAATGACCTCCCCAAAAGTTGCTCACATTTGTCCTTATAAATTACACCTTGGAATTGAGGACTTCTGAATACTATTAAGATTACATCTAAGAAGTATGCTTCAGGAGGTAGCTGAGTTAGTCTGTACAGGATAAACTTAAAAAACAACAAATGGTCTGGTAACACTTTATAGACTAACAAAACATGTAGATGGTATCATGAGCTTTCGTGGGCACAGCCCACTTCTTCAGATGACCGAAGAGCAGAGAGAGAATCATATTACTTATATAAAGTCTTCAAATACCATACTGACTTGGCAATATGTAGTGCATAGCTGCTTTCTTGTGGGTGTAGGTTTATTGTATTTTTTTCATCATTGTCCCTGACAGACTCTTGAGAAGCAATATTCATTAAATTGGGCCATGGTTTTATTTTACTAACTTTTATTTCGTAGGTGCTGGAACTAGGGGTGTGTGACCTGAAGTGTATACAAGGCTTACAATTTGGTTCAATGGTTCTTAGCACCCCCTCTATACAAATTGTTCCAGCACCACTGTTTTATTTTTCTAGTTGTGTAGTCCCCTGCTATGAAAATTCCCTGTGTACATTCAAGTCTAGTCCCAGGTACTGTTGTCCCAGTTGTATCAGACATTAATTTTTTTAAAATGTATTATTGCTATTCAGTTACAACATGCAAACATTCAGATACATTCAGAAAAAAATGTATCTGAATGTATTTTTTTCTGTAACTCATAATAAGATTGGTCTTTAAACTGAAATGTTGTGTGTATTTATGTGCCTTATAATATCTCGGGGGGGGGGGGGGTGTTAAAACAGTGGTTTTTTTCCCCTAATGGAACTGTTGTATTCACAATCTTTTGCTTAACATTTTCAAAAGCCCACAAACTACAGAGCCTAAGTGCCCTTAGTGCCTAAGTGCCTTCCTTTGTTAGTGTGATTCCTCTGATCGCTCTCCCAGTTTAAACCCATGCGAACTTGACATGTCTAGAATTTTTTGCCTTAATTTTAAGGTGAACACACTTATTTCAGAACAAGACTTTGCTCCTTCAGATTTTTGTTACTCTAACAGGGAATGTCTTTCACATTTAAAGTGTGTGTTTGTTTATTTTAAAAAGAAAGGATGAGTTTGTAGTGTAAGCCCAAGACTGGCAGCCAAGGAAGTTGGGTTCAGTTTCCAGTTTTTCTATAATCCACCTTGGCAAAACAGGTTTGGCCACTAGTTTGGGACCTAATATGATCTACATAGGGCAGGCTTTATCAGCTGAGCACTAATGACTTTTATGTTAATCAATGGGAGCTGCAGGTATTGAGGACATTTAAAAATCAGACCCTAGCTGTCTGAACTTGGGGTACAGAGAATAAATGTCCATTTTCAGAAATGCTGACTTGAACCGGTGTGTAGTGAGGCAGAGTGACTGCCCATGACCCAGAGGGCGAAGACCCCTCCTTGAGCCCTGATGGGCTACACTTTATCTTATAAATAAAATGTTGCGAATGCTACTTAGCAAGTGTATAGTAACACTTTATTAATCAATATTCTTAAAGTTCTTTGAAGTTCTTGGATTAAAAGTATCATGCAATTGCAAAGTATTATTAAGGTCACCATTTCATTAAGAAATTAAGAGAAAACCACCTCCTACTTTTATGCGGCAAACAAGAACAAAGTTGTAAGTGTATCCTATTAGCAGAGAACTTGGTTATCCAATAGTATCCCATAATCCATCATGTTCTTGCTGCTGTAGTGGTAATGTTCACAAATGAGAAAGTAAACATGATTACTGGGGACTTTCATTGTCAGAATGCTTTACAAACAACAACTAATTCTCACGACACCTTTCAGATAAGTAGTTTTCATGGAGTGGAACAGCGAGAGATTCTTTTTTGTGTGGAAGGTCACCTCATTCCCAGCTGTCTTTTCTTAGCTGTCACAGGGGTCTTCTGCTTCCTTCAGTATGTTGCTTGGTCAAGCCAGGGGTTCTCAAACTTGTGATACCGTGACCCCCCTCTCAGTTGCTCCTGACCCCCCGGGGGGTTGGGACCCACAGTTTGAGAAATGCTGGGTTAAGCAATATAAACCACCACCAATATTTTATGCCCCAATATTATTTCTGGAATATTTTCAGTCTTTTGGGGACCTGAAAGATAATTTCACAGTTGGAAGTTGTAATCTCTCCTATGGATTTCCTAGCCAATAACTAACATCCTCCAGAATAAAGTAATTTAAAGTCCTCCCACAATCTTCCAAGAAAAGGGGAGAAGCTGCAAGCAAATACTTCTATTGGGGATTGGGAAGAAGAAAAATATTATAAGATCCAAGCCACCTTTGTACATTATAAAAAAGAAGCATTAAACAATAGACTCTTTTCGGGTTGCTGTTGCTTGCTGTTCATTTTATATAAGATTTTTCATATTGGCATAAATAAAGCTAGAGTATATACTATGGTGGCTTTGTGGTCTTTTTACCACTAAAAAAACCCAAAACACTAATGTATTCTTTAAGAAAAACCGTGTTGTCTATTGTGATTTTATTGTAAGTAAGTAGAAAATAGCAGTTTTTGCAAAGGCATTTGCAGAAACTATTTGTTTAACAAGCTAAGCTTTCAGATAGTCTGTCAAAATCAACTCCGTTTCTAAGTGCAACAAACTGTTAATATTGAACAAAGAAAATGAATTTGAATCCTGGACATTATAATGGCTACTGTTCAAAAATTAAAATCTGTGCAAACTTTGTGACTCCTGCCATTCTAATCTATTCCCAAAGTGGAGTATGCCATAATTGCTATTTCTTCTCTTCCATGATGCTTCCCTAAACACGGGAACACGTATGGCATTTACTATGCCATTCACAGTAAATGAAGCAATATTTGCGCAATCTTTACTTGTGTTCAATCACTAGCATATTCATTTTTGACCACATATTTCTGGGCAGATGTAGATATCTTGCTTGAGTAAAGATAGTTTAAAAGAAAAAAAACACATAGTAGCTTCCATTCTCTGTCTTTACGGAGTCTAATCAATGCAGGAACAGAGCAGGGGCATGAAAATGGCTTTATACCTCCCAGTGTTTTGTGGGTGGCTTAAAACCCGATTGTTACATAGAGGTTGGTGGGGGTTGGGCCCCACCGCTCAGTTTATTAGTATCACCCTTACCCACAATAGAACACAACCGGTGCACCCCTCCCTTAGGTCTGCGCCCGTGCCATTTCGTCCGACCGAGCAGCCTTCAACTCGCCGCTTATGTGCAGCGGACACCACCCTTTTGTGGGACCCTCCCCCAGTTTGAATCCCTCTGGGTCCGATTGTATCAAAATGTCCCTTGTAGTCTTTCTGCAGTTCAAAGTCCCCACTCGCCTCTGGTCAACAGCTTCGGCCGTTGGTGGTGGAGTAGGGGGACACAGGCCCTCCCTCTCGACTGGGTCCCGGCCCAGGGCCCTAAGGCGGGGTCACAGCTGCACGCACCCCTGCCTGGTTGGCGGGGAAGCCACCCGAAACACGCCAACCCACAGGCCCAAAAACACCCCGCCCTGGGCCACTTCCTACTCCTTAACTCTGTCCCAGGACTCCGACACTCCACCAAAACAGGAGTCCGTCTTACCAGTCACACATCTGTCCCCCGGCTCATAGCTGTCTTAACTCTGGCGCCTCTTGCACATCTTCGCTCCAGTCGTTCCACCTGGGCTCCTCTTCACCCCCCTGCCTCTTCCTCCAGGCTTCCCAGTCCAGCACGCCTGTCTCCGCAGCGTTTGCCATGCTGCCACCTCCCACCAGCCCTTGCCTCAGGGCTTCCTCCCCTTTCTCGGTGTCCTGCAGATTTAAATCACCTGCCGATATGCTTTGCCAGTGCAGCGGTGGGACGTGCCTGCCCTGCGCCATACTTTGCCAGTGCGGCGGTGTGACACCCCTACCCTGCACCGCGCCTCTCCTTCCCCCGCCCCGGGAGCTCGCCGCCTCCGCCGGCCGCACCGGAACAGGCGCTCCTTTCCGAGCGGTGTCGCCCACAGTGCCAGGACAAACCCAGCTTTCGATCGCACCGATATAAATTGGAGCAGCCTCAGAAATACTTACAATATTCTTGACTGCAGTGGCTCTTGGGTCTGTTGCATGAACTGGGACTAGATGGAACACAGCAGCATTCTATCCGTGCCCTTCCATGCCCATGCTTTTCCTCTGCGCAAGGTGGTACAAGAGGGAAGTAAAGCTGCATCATTCAGAGCCATCCCAGGAAGCCTTTTCAGTAGGACTATGCCTATAATGCCCCCTCTTGCGCAAAAAAATGCAAATGAAGTGAAGCATGGAATATTGCTGTGCCTCATTTGCATAATTAATGAGGCTCCATTTTTGCACAAGAGCCCTTTCTGAAAAAAGAGGAAGAACGGCTCTTGCACAAGAGGGGGGTTTTGTGCAAAAATGGAGCCTAATTAATTATGCAAATGAAGTGTGGCGATATTCCATGCTTCGCCTCATTTGCATATTTTTTTGCGCAAGGGGGGCAGTATAGACATAACCCCAGTGTATCGTGCTGGGTAAATACTCGACCTTTACACTGCTGCAAAGTAAGGTTATGGAAAGACTTAACATAATATTGTAATGTACATAGAGGAATGATGCTGAGCTTGATCTTGACTGACTTTCCTCCTGTCTGCATTTTCAATAAACATTCAGTGACAATGCAATGTATTCATTGATGTTTAGGGGGCTGGCATCATCCACTAACAGAGCAGGTGAAGACAGCTGGTTAAAATCACTCTTTGTCCGCAAAGTGGACCCAAGGAAAGATGCTCACTCCAATCTACTAGCCAAAAAGGAGACCAGCAGTCTGTATAAAATACAGTGTGGGTGATATTTTTATATTTAACTTTTTTTTTAAACTTATTTTATTTTTGCTATTACATTTATCACTGAATTTTGTTGTTTCAGTTCACAATGTAAAGCCAGAATACCTAGATGCCTACAACAAACTTTGGTAAGTTGATCTATTATACTTTGCTATTTTCAACCTGTGTATCAGAGCAAAAGGATTCTGTAAATTGGTTGGCATGTGATTTTTTTTTGAGAAGAAGGGAATTATTGTGAACAAATCATTTATTCTTGAGGATATTTGGCACAGATACTTCTTTGACGTTCCCTTGCTATGGCTCCTTTTTGGGGTGTTCTTTCACTGAACTGCATCAGATGCTGTTTTCAGAGTGCCTATGAGAAGCATTCAGGTACACCTTTTCTCCAACCTATAGTTGTCGTAAGACTACTTCATTTTTAGACAGATGCTGCTGTCCCAGTTTACCCTTCCTTCAGCTGCAATGAAAAAATCTACTTGGTGGGAATTCTATCTGCAAACTGGAAGAAAAGAGAGTCACTTGGGAGCAGTGTTCCCTCTAATTTTTTCCTTCTGTGTGTTGAATAAATTTTATGTGCACTAAGGCATGTGCAGATGTGCACAACCAGTAGAAACACATGCTGCCAGCTGTGGACGCTCTGTTAATCAGCTGGGCAGCATTTGAATATCTCCTGGGTGGTCGCTCAAGTGCTCAGTTTACAGGGAACCTGTGTGGGAGAGGGAGAACCATATATTAAGAGGCATTATGAAACCTTGCGTGGGCTTGATCTTCAGTGAATTTTTCCTAGAGGACTGTAACATAGACTTTCCAAAAACTTTTTTGTAGTTTTAAAATAAGTGTCACTATTTGGTTTTTAATGTACTAGTTTAAAAAAGAGTTACAGAAATGTTAAGTCTGATTTAACAGTACATTTGCTGCACACTCAAGTTGGGAAACATGAGCTTTCCATGTTTCAAAATGGCAGTTCTTTCCCATTGAAACTGATCATTTAAGACAGGGTATCAATTAAATAGAAATTGGTTTAGCATAATAATAGCCTGATATTGTTTTAAGTTTCAGAGGGGTAGCCGAGTTTGTCTATTTATTTTAAGTGTGATTTATTAGTTACAGCAGTAGGCTGGAGGTCACAACTCCTGACTTCTGCTCTCAAGAGTAAATGACTCTCCATGTAACCATGAATAGGTTATCTGACCTCTTTGTGCCTTCATTTACTCATCTCTAAAATGGAAATAATACATTACCATCTTACTGGGGTTCTTCTAAACTTCATAAATTAATTTTCGTAAAGTTGTTTGCTTGGCTTTGGTTGAAAGCACTAATATATTTCTAGTACGGTATGAATAATCCTTTGTTAAAATGCCCAAAGTAGAAAGAGTGTTTTGGGGATGAAAACTGTTTTCTTCATTTAAATTAAACAGAGGATCTTCTTTGCTACACAAATGGGAACATCTTTAAAAAGTAGTTTCCAGGGTAATCAACTGAAACAAGAAAAGCACACCTGGAGAAGAGCAAATCACTCTCAATCAGCTCCGTATAAATGTGTATAATTATATGGAGTAGAGAAGTGGCAAATGGCGCTGCTCCATCTGATAATTAAATGCTAAGTCAAAGCAGAGATGTATATTTTCAAGGGAAGGTACAGGGGCAATTACGGCAGGTGATGATAATCTGCTGAAAGCAATGGTATTTGATTTGGACGCAATCAAAGTCAGCCTAAATATTCAAGTGGGAAGGAGAGAACCGGGTCTCTCTCAAGAATGGAGGGATGAAAATCTGAAGCGTTCCTGAACCTTCTTTCAGTATTCCCCAAAATTCAGCTTGAGCAGTCAGAGTCCTCGTTACATACTGCCAGCTCACGGAGACAAGGATTAGCCGTCATTGATCTTGGCATCCTGACCTTGGAGGCTTCCATCAACAGGGAAGAACTGGTAGCAAATCCCAAGGTGGAAGGCAATTTAGGTCAAAGTGATCATGGTAGATGTCATGATTCTAAGGAAAGAATGAAAGCAGCAGAATCAGGAGAATGGACTTCAAAAACGCAGATTTTGACAGACTTAGAGAAATGATATGTACGATTTAGTGGGAAGAAATTCAGTTCAGGAGAGCTGGGAGTTTCTTAAGGAGACAATATTAAAGGCACAACTGTAGACTATCCTAATGCAAAGGGAAGATAGGGCAAATAGGAAGAGAGCAGTGTGGTTTCATCAGGAGCTCCTTAATGACATGAAAATAAATTAGGAATCCTATAAAAAATGGAAACATGAATGAGTTGATAAAGAAGTACAAAAGAACAGTGTGAGCCCCTATGGACGTAATCAGGCTAAGGCACAAAATGAGTCACGCCTAGCAAAGGACGTACAAAGCAATAAGAAGAGGTCCTGTAAGTACATTGGGAGTAAAAGAAAGATGAAGCAAAATATGTCTCCTACTACATCAGAAAGCTAAGGCGTTTAATGCCTATTTTACTTCAGCCTTCGCTAATAAGGTTAATAGTGACCAGATACTTAATACAGTTAATATTAATAAGCCTGAATTGTGAAAGACCAGGTCAAAGAATATTTAGGCAAGTTAAATGGATTCATGTCAGGAGGGCCTGATTAAATTCACACTGAAGTACTTAAGGAACTAATTCATGGAGCATGAGTGAGATCTCAGAGGATGATTGAGGTTTCAGAGATTTGGCAAAAAGCAAGGAAAGTTCCTATCGTTAGAAAGGGAAACAAAGGGGACTTGAGCAACTTATAGACCAGTCAACCTAACACTAATACATGGAATGATATTGGAACAAATGATCAGACATGCCGTTTGTAAGCACCTAATGGATGACAAGGTTATAAGGATTAGTCAGCATGGATTTTTTTTCAAGAACAAATCATGCCAAAACAACCTAATTTCCCACCTTGACAAGATTGCTAGCTTCGTGAATGGGGGGGTAAGAGGGAAGTAGATGTGACAGTTTTTCATCTTGATTTTTAGTAAGATTTTTGACAGACTTCCACATGACATTCCCATAAAGAAACTAGGGAAATACAGTCTTCGTGAAATTAAGTGGGTGTACAAAAGAGTAGTTATCAGTGCTGCAGTATCAAGCTGGGAAAGGTCTTGGAAAATAGAGTGGAGAGTATGCTTATAAAACTGGATGACTCTAAGTTGGAGGGGTTACAGACACTCTGGGTGACAGGATTAGAGTTCAAAATGACCTTGACAAATTGGAGAATTGATCTGAAATCAATAGTGAAATTCAAGAAAGAAAAGTGCAAAATACTTCACTTAGGAAGGAAAAATCAGAAGCATAACAAAATGGGGAATAAGTGGCTAGGTAGCTGTAGTGCTGGAAAGGAGCCAGGAGTTAGAGAATCACAATTTGAATATGAGTCAACAATGTAATGCAGTTTCAAAACAATATACCCCAGAATAACAGGAGTGTTGTATGCAAGACATAGAAGATAATTATCTCTCTCCACTTAGCACTGACAAAGCCTCAGCGGGAATATGGTGTCCAATTTTGGGTGCTACACTTTAGGAGAGGGGTCAAATTGGAAAGAACCCAGAGGAAAGCAACAAAAATGATAAAAGGTTTAGAAAGCCTGACCTATGGGGAAAGATTAAACCAACTGGGCATATTTAGCCCTGAGAAAAGAACACTGCTGTGGGACTTGCTTAAGTCTTTAAATACGTTAAGGCGTGTTATAAAGAGGACATGATCAGTTGTTCTACATGTTTGCCGAAGGTAGGACAAGAAGCAAGGACATTAATCTGCAGTAAGACGGATTTAGAGTTAGATATTAGGAAAGACTTTCTGTTAGGGTAGTGACGCTCAGAAATAGGCTTTCAAGGAGGCTGTGGAGGTTTTAAAAACAGGTTGATCATGAATGGTCTAGTTTATTTTGTCCTGGCTCAGTACAGGGAGCTGGACTTGATGACATCTTCTAGCCCTACATTTCTATGACTGTATGAGTTAATAGAAAAACAGTATAACAAAAACTGATACAACACTAATTCATGAATTTTCAGCATTAGTGGGCCCCATTCTGAAGCTTTGAGAGCCCATTTGACTTCGGATGATAAAAAGTGGTACTCAAGCATATGAATGAATTAGGTGAAATTCTTCCTAATCTAGAGCAAAAATTAGCTTTTAGTTTTATTGAAGTAATAATAATTTACACTTCTGTTGCAATTGTGATCCTAGGCTCTTACTATGTGTCACAAACATAAACCATTTAAAGCTCCCAGACCCTTTGGAAGATCAGTACATAATATTATACCTGTTATGCACATGGAGAAATTGAGGCATGAATGGTAATGTGATTTGGTCAGGATCACATGACAAGTCAGCGACAGAGCTAAAAATAAAACCCAGGTCTTCTAACTCTCATACATAAGACTATTCTTCCTTATTTATTATGGTACATAGAAACCATAGCTACTAGCCAGAATGCTAAGTGTCTGACACATATTTAGCAATAAAAAAGTAATAAAAAGAAAATTAAGCTAGTCTGAAACAAACTTTTTTTTTATCAAAGTACAGAACAGTGAAATCTGTCTTTAACAGCAATGCAAGAAACCAGTAAAAATCAACTTTCTAGTGTAGCTGACCTTTAAAAGTTGAAAAGCAAATGTTCTGAAACCTGTTTGAATGTTGTTGTATATGTTGCTCTAGACCAGGTTGTATGTAGGAGATGGATTTTTAGGCAGCTTTTGCTGTGTGGATTGTATTTCAGTGGATAAATTAGTCTCTGTCCGCTTTCTAAGCTGTCAAGTAATGCTACAGTAAGCAACCATCACCTGACTATATTCAGGTCCATCAGACAAAGTGATTGATTATTTTCATTTGTTTGGTATAATAGAAATGTCATTGTCACAGGACTTTAGTGCTGGAGACAAGTTATCCTTTCCCATCTCTGGGTATGTCTAGACTACATCGTTTTTGCAAAAAAATTGCCCTTTTTTTGAAAAAACTTCACCTGCGTCCACACTGCAATCACAATCTTTCGAAATTAAATTGAAAGAATGAAGGGGTTTTTTCAACATTGGTAAATCTCAAATTATGAGGAAGAACGCCTTTTTCGAAAAAAGGCATGTGTGGATGCAGAACAGGGACATTTTTCGAAAGAAGAGGCAATAAAAAAAAAGCACAGGTGCTCTGGCGGCCATTCTGTGAATAGCAATCAGGCATTTCTTTCGAGAGAGCGCATCCATGCAGTCTGGACGCTCTCTTTCGAAAGAAGCTTGCAGTCTAAACGTACCCATTTGTGTCTTACCTGTGCTGCTAACAAAGAAAACTTGTTAAGTTCATATAGATGTGCTGCACATTACATTAGTATGAATGGTAATGAGATTTGGGCAGGATCACATGAAATATATCAGGTAACCTGCCAGGTAACATCACCTGTTTGTGGATTTGCAACAAAAGCCCTAATGTGTCATGCTGCGTAGTAGACAAACAGTCTTAGAGATGGTTATTGTAGTGATCAGATTTTCCTGCATACACTAGGTTTTTGTATTTCTGCTTTCTCTTCTGAAAAATGAAGTTTGTGACTGTTCATACCATAATGAACATGTGGTGGCATAATTATGAGTTAATGATGGCATAATATGATTTGTTAAATGTAGCCTCCCTAAAGGAAAAGCAACGTAGTGTCTGTATTCCTTGTTTTTAAGTCAAGAGGTGCTGCCAAAGATTCATGAAGAAAAACACTACCCGTGTGCACTGGTGGGGACTTGGAACACGTGGTACGGAGAGCAAGATCAGGCTGGTAGGAGATAGAAGTACAACAGAATGTAAAACCATACAAATTACATGTGTGCTTGGCAGGTTTCTTTTTAAATCATCACATTGTTCATGAACCTTTAACAGTGTACTTGAGGGTATGTGTGCTGTTACATAAAATAATTGGTGAATAACTGTTAACTTTAAAATTGCATATTGACCTTGACACTGAAATGTTGGTTCATAAAATGTACTTGTTCAGGCAATACTATCTAATCCTCTCTTTCAATCATATTTATATACTTATGTTAATACACTTTAATCTCTTATCAGTGAGAGGGCAACAATACATGGTAAGCCAGCCCCTTCCTCTTATTCCTGCATTTTTTTGCCCCTGCATACATTTTCTGCCTGCGTTATTTTGTAGGCACAAATCAAACTTCTGAACATTTAGGCTTAAAGGCCATAGTTTAAGGTGGACTAAGACAGGATTTAGCTTATGTTAGCCAGTTTGAAAGCTTAACTCTGACTTTCTGTGTCCTATTGTAATAGTTACATGACAGTGCCCTGTATCACACTGAAGTTATCACAACTTTTGTCTCCCAGTAAATTGATACCCTAGATCAGTGGTTCCCAACCACCAGTTCATGGACCGATGCCAAGCCACGAACTGCTGGCTGCCAGGCCACAGTACACTGCAGAGCTGGCACGAGCCAGGACTGCTTAGTCCCAGTTTGCGCCGGCCCCAAGAGCTACTCCTACTGAATGCCACAGCAGGGGTAGCTCCCGGGGCAGCAGCAGGACCAGCAAGCTCTGGCTGGTCAGGGCAGCAGTAGGACCAGCGAGCCCCAGCTGGGCAGGACAGCAGTAGGACCGGCAAGCCCGGGCAGAGCAGTAGCGGAACTGGTGAGTCCCGGCCGGGCAGGCAGCTCAGGCTAGGGAGCTCTATCCCCAAGAAACCCCAGCAGGTCAGAGCCCAAGTCAAGCCATGCAGGCTGGAGCCTTGGGGCAGTGGGGCCGGAGTGGAGCCAGTCTCAGAGAGGGGGAGTGTCCTGGGAGGCCAGTGTCAGGGACTTCCCCTCATCCAGGAAATTCCCTCATTTAGGTCAGTCAGATCCCAAGGGTGCCGGACAAGGGAGGCCCAAACTGATTAAACAAGATTTTAAACCCTAATCTCTGTTGGAGGGAAGGTTACTTTTGTGGGTCTTTGAGGGAAGATGGAAGAAAAGAGGATGGAAATGGGAGTCTCAGTATTTTAGCATGGCTATTTTAAAAACTTGTAATGATGGCTTGTTACACACACCACTTAAAAGCATTGTCAAATTTAGGTCAAAATATGCACCCATTTTGAAATTATTTGATGGGGAAAGTCCTGATTTTAAATATCTTAGAGGGTATGGGTCTCTCTTGGTGTACTTTTGAAGGTTGCTTCTTCTCACTGAACAATTAAAAATTAACAGTAACATCATCTTTATATATCTGTCCCACAAGTGCTACTGCTGTGCTACTGAAGCTGGGCACCAAGTCATTGTTGGCATAAGACACTGCGTTAAGTTGAAGCCCCACTTTAATCATAGTCGCAGAAAAGCATCACATCGAAGTATTCTGTAGTAACAGGGCCCTTCAGAAATCTTTATATGTTCTTGCCTTTAGGCTTGGGCAGTGAGTGGACAGCCAGCTGGAGAAAGCAAGCCTCAACCCTGCCCTTCCTGCAACTTGCTTCTGGCCCGAAGCCAAAACTAGCTCCCACAGCCAGCCCCTACCCAGATTACTGCTTCCCCCAGACCCTGAACATCCCCAGACCCTGAGTGTCACCTGTCCTAGCAACTGGTGCAGCCCCACCCTTCCCAGCCAGCCAAAGCACCTAGCAGATGGAGACCTGAGCAGCTGTACCAGAGCCCAGGCCTTCCCAGCCAGCCACACCACAGCCCTAGCCCTTCTCAGCCAGCTGGAGAGCCAGGCAGCCACACCACAGCCCCAGTTCTCGAGAGTGGCTGAAGAGCCTCACTGAAGCCCCAGCCCTCCCAAGCAGCAGGAGCATGGGCAGTTTTGGGAAGGCAATGCCTTCCCTTGCCTACGTTATCAGCTGCCTATGCCTTTAGGGTTAATCATCTGTTGCTAGAATAGCAGAAGCCCCTTGGACAAGCAAATGGCTCCACTGTATTCCTCTGAAAATGTATTTTGAGCATGCTAGCCAGCTTTTGCTTTTGTGTCATTCTGTAGTGTTAATGGCCTTGTTTATATTATGGTGTTTCATGTCTTTTACCATAAATACCCAAGCCTCTAAAAAAGGCGTATTTCTATTTCAGTACATCTCTGGCGGTATGAGGGAGGCTATCCAGCTCTTACCGAGGTCATGAATAAACTCCGACAGAATAAAGTAAGTCTGAACTGAGGCTACATTTTAAACCAGGGGTGGGAAATGTCAGGCCCAGGGGCCGGATGTTGCCCCCAGTTTGCCTGGATCTGGCCCCTGAGGCTCAGCATTGGGGAGCTTGCACTGGTGCTCTGGCATCCAGCCCCCCATCTGCAGGGCTGGAGCACACAAGATCTACTAGCCTGGGCCCCACCTAAGCTCTGGTGTGCAAGGGGAATGTGGGGACTGTCTTTCTCCTTCTCAGTCAGGGGCTTCTCACTTTGCTTCTCACTGGTGTGTAGCCCCCAACTGATTTTTCTGTGGGTCAGCGGCCTCTGACCCAAAAGAGATTCCCCATCCCTCTTTTAAACTTTGGCTAGAAATAAGTGTCACTAGAAAACAGTCTACCAGTCAGAGCAAAATACTAGAAGTTTGGAATCCTGTAGTCTATTTCTCGCTCTGTCAGACTAACTGAGTGACCTTGGCCAAGTCAATCCAATTTGCTACGCCCCGTTGTACCTATCTGTACAATGAGGCTCTCACACCTCTCAAGCTGAGGTTGAAGGTATTAAAGTTAATATAACATTTTGAGTTCCCCAGATGGAAAAATGTTGTAGAAGTGCAAAGTGGTGTCTGTAATTTATATTCTGCTATTGCAAATTGTCTGTGATTCTCGTCTCCTTTGTCAGCACTCCTCCACGAGAGGGTTCTCTAGCCAGCCATGTCCCTTGCCCCATATTACTTCACACAATGCTTCTCTTTACTTTGTTCTCTTGCTTTGTCTTTTTTGTCCTCCTGTCTTTCTCCTGTTCCTCAACACAATTTTTGCAGACACTGTTCCTCTCCCCTCCCCATTTGCCCACTTACTTGAAAGTTACATGCTGGGGCCTGGCGGTATCTGCTGGTCCCCAGGCTGTACTTCACACAGTGGGAGCAGAAAAGAGAAGCTTGAACTGACAGGCTTCTGTGTGAGCCTCCAGCACTGTACATGTGAGCTGCTGCCACAGCCTGTGATCTTAGATGCTGTGTGGAAGCACGGAAGTATGTCAGCTAGCTTTTAATGAGTCACCTGCATGTTAGTTCTGTGTGCAGATTTGGTAGATCTGGAGTCCTACAACTTTTTTCACCTATCCTGATCCTCTCCTCTGCCCTACACACCCACTTCAGCTAGCCTGGCACCATCCCGGGTGGAAAAACAATCAGTTACGTTGTTCAGGAGATCATCAGTGGCCATTCATAATACAACACAATCTAACTATATTAGTTAAAACATTATTATCATGAATAATGAATAAAACATTACCACTCCAGTACAGCCTCTGTAGAAAATAGCCCCACTGGATTTTACTTACCCAGTGTGGCATTATTTAACTAGCTCAAACCCAGAATGCCCAATACAAAAATTGTTTATATAGACTGTGAAATGTAAACACACTGGCTGATATTTTGAAATCTGCCTTCGGAATTGGGATACTATTAAATGTAACGGGAACTGGGTGCACAGATCCCCAAGGTGGTTTTAAAAGTTCTATAGACATGTAGAATTTGTTAATATAATATATTAAAGTTTGATTGTTACTTTTAAGGAATTCACAGAGTTTCGCAAAGAAAGAGGTAACATGCTTCTCTCTCGCAAGAACCAGCTTCTGTTGGAGTTTAGTTTTTGGAATGAACCTGTTCCCAGAGAGGGCCCTAATATTTATGAACTGAGATCATATCAACTTAGAGTAAGTGTCGAATATATTTTTCTTTTATAAATGATTAAAAATTGAAAATACTCAACACACATGTGAGTTACTGGCTTCAATATGGGTCGAATCCAGCTATAAAAGCTGTATCCTGTAAGTGCTGGCCAGTTTTGGAGAAGTGCTGCACACCCTTGCCACTCATTGACTTCAAAGGAAGCTTGTGCACACTCATGCAAGAGACTGGAAAAGAACAGAATTGCTTTATCGTGTAGTTGCAAATGATTATGCAGTCAGAAAGCACTTAAAGGAATCACTGTATTTGACACGTCTTTTTTTTTTTTTCAAATGGAAATGCTGAGAATGGAAACCTGTAACATTAATGACTGAATTCTCAATGTTGTATTCTCCTAACAAGTATGTGCAAGATCAGAGCAGCTCACCTAATGCATCACTGACATTTGTGGCTATGTCAATATCTTGTTTAAAACCATTTCAGTTCCCCCTTGTCAGTAGTGCACCATAAGCACTAAAATAATACAAATAATTGCTTATGGAAATGGATCTCAATAGTACTTAGCGCATGCCATAGTATTTTTCATTTTTCTTCGTTTTATTTAAAAAATACCCCTTAAGACTAGTGAAAATTAAACAGTGCTCAGTTTGTCTTTATAAACAGAAAAGACATGCTAAAAATATATTTCTGTTGGGAGCACTATTGAAAAGCGGCATTAAAACCAGCAGGCAGGAGTGGGGATTTGGGTAGCTGACATGGTCTGTCAAGCCTGAAAAACTATGTTCTAAAAACATTTTAATAGACCAATCTCAGTTTTACATTTTACATTTAAAGACCCTGCAGAGGCAGCATGCACAGCATCTCAGGGAAAGAAGTGTGTTCTGTCACTCAAGGACTCCTTCAGTTGGTTCATGTGGCCTGTTATGAGACTCAGAATGGGAGCCCTGTAGAGCTTAACTTGGTCAGAAGATTGACCATAACGTGGTGCTCAAATCAAGCAGCAGGCATAAAACTGTCAGTTTGTGAAATATGGAAGGAAGCCACTCTCCTGCCCCCTTTTATATTTTTGCTTCATGTAAAATAAATCCATTTTTGTCAGATCTACAGGCAGTCCCCGACTTACGAATGGGTTACGTTCTGAACACCTGGTCATAACTCGATTTGGTTGTAAGTCAGAGATACCCTTAAACGTGCTGCCCGTGCTGTTTGAAAAACTTGACGTACATGGTTCTCAACTCAAAAATATTATAATGGGGTTAATGGGAGGTTGGTCGTAAGTATGGATGGTCGTAAGTTGGTGTGTTCGTAAGTCGGGGAGTGGATGTATTTTCAAAAATATGCGACAGAAGAGTACCAATGTTCTATTATTCTTTAAAATACTAAACCTGAAACAACTTCTCTCCTTTTCTTTCAGCCTGGAACAATGATTGAATGGGGCAACTACTGGTAAGTGTGTGTCACCGTGTTGTGTGCAGTAATTTGTTTATTAATTACATTTCATAGTTTCAAACCATGTAGGGTAGAGATGGTAGAATAACCCCTCATCCCTCCAAATACACAGAGCTTATGGGCTGCTCCTAGTCGTACATAGCTCGGCAAACTCGTTCTTTTAGCTTGTCTTTCTGAGAAAGAAAGGGAGTGCTTCCACGAGCAATGCTGGGAGCTCTCTTATTTACTGTCATTTTAACAGCCAATCAAGGTGCTGGTCTCTACTTTTCTCATTTTACCCATCATTTATTCTTTGAGCGCTAGTGCAACCTAGCATGCCCCTTTGACCACCTTTCCTCTTTTAGGAGGCCAACATGACTGCATCATTCTTTTGAGAAGTAAATAATACTTAACACTATTTCGATTATGTTGTTCATCCATCAAACATTTAAATATTAATCTTCAAAACAACTTGGTGAGGAAAGGAAGTACTACCCTGATAAAGCCTCTGAGGTGCTGATCAGGGAAGGAACTTTTCCAAGGTCACCTAGTGAGCCAATGTCAGAGCCAAGATTAAAACACTATTGTTTTGCTTGCTGTTCTGTGTTCAGTCTACTTTCCTAGTCAGTCTCTGCAAAGACAGCTCCGATGTAACTGACTTAGTGCCTGATCCTGTTGCATTGAAATTAACAGGAATTTTGCTGTTGACTTCAGTAAGAGCAGGCTCAAACTCCTCTTAGCAAGAGCAGACATCTGTAGAAGTGATACCATGACTTTGCTAATATCTCTGCTCTGCTGGCACTGTGTTCCTTTCACAGCTACAAAATGAACTCCTGTCATCCACCACTAAAAACCTCGCCCATTCTGTTGTTCATCTCTACCAGCTAGACTCTTTTGCCAGTCTTGCTCACATTTGTCCATGGTACTGTGATCAGAACAAATAAAGACCTATACACAAAGAGACTGTATGTGCCCCAGTTTTCCATATGTCCTTTTTTCCTGAGAACTTCTTTCAGCACACCTGAAATGTCCCAAATTTTCACTTCCTCTATCAAAATGTTCAAGTTTCTTATTGTTACAAAATGTTCAAAATATACAAAATCACGTACAGCAGAATGTCCCTGCTTTGTCCTTTCCCTAGTGAGTGTGTGTATCATGGCAGCAGTTGTTCAAAACCAAAGTTTGTTATAACTCGTTATCCCAGAGTTGCAGTAATAGGCCCAATGATCCAGTTTACTTAGTGCAAACTCTCTGTTCTGACCCCTCAGGAGATTGTGGGGATAGGTAAGGTGATGGGAAAGGTGTGTCTTTTTTTTTTTTTCTCTCTAAAATTGCCAGACCTGCATAGAGGAGGGAAAATAGGTGTGGTGGAATATGGGAAAGAGCCTTTCTTTGATCTTTTCTGTTGCTCCAGACGGAGCTCTTCCAACTTTGGTGGTACAAATCAAAGAAAGGGACCGAAAGGGTGGAGGACTTGAGTATTTCATTATCAGAAAAAAGTGGCTGCAAAAACGTGCTTGTTTTTTTAATTTCACCTAGGTCCAAAGCCATTAGCTAACTCCCCAAAGTTAGCATCCTTATGGCTTGACTAGTACACAATTACATACAAATCAAGATATGTGGTAAGGTGGTGGTAGTTTTAATTTACAAGGGATGATTTTTTTTTCTTCTCCCAAAAATTAAGGTATCTCAAGTTTCCAGTAATTAGTTTGTGTTCCTGTTTTTGAAAGTCATGAATATGGAAGGATTGTCAATGGAAATAGCATACTCTTTTTCAGAAATGTTTTTCCCCGTGGAATTAAATGTAATCTCAGATCTTTCAGTTTGATTTGTATGCTAGAGCCAGCCTCTGTGGGTAGAAGTGCCCAGACTGAGGTGTGCATGCTAGAGACTTCCGTGAGCCATGTTTCCGACGTATAGGCTAGAGGCAGACAGGGAAGCAGTGGAAAGTGTTTATTTGACTTCAGCAGATGTTAGATACTGAATCAGTTTTGTTTGGGACACACCCTTCCCTTTCTTTCTTGGTGTTTTCTGTACCCTCTGCTTGGTGTACCAAGCTTAGTCCAGATGTCCCCTGTGCCTACTAAGCAAGGTAGTATTGCAGAATTCATGGCAATGCATTGCTCTGTCTAGAAAGTACTGTTAAAACTCAGTGGGTTAACTGGTTAGTATTATGTTATCATTCTTGGCTTCCTTAGCATCAGAGCAAAAGATATTTATAATTTCTTTATAAATTAAAACTAATTTTAAAATCCTACTGAGCATCTCATTTATATTTGAGATGCAGGTAGAAGTGTTTGTGTCCTCTTCAATGTATAATCCTGACCTTTGTGTTGTTTAAAGTTAAAAGTTACTTACATTTCCAAGTAGTTCTAATTAAAATTGCATGATTGTGACTCTTTGATTGTTTTGAATAAAAATGGTGACTTGGGTTTTTGAACAGCATAATATGTATTAAGATAATTTAATTTCAATAATTATCAGTAAATTTGGTTTCATACTATTATCATGGAGGAATACATTCAGATACATTTGTAGTTGGCAACAGATCCATTTTAGAAGGTGTAGCAGTTTGCAGTTGAGTTAAAAATTTAAAATTAGGCTTGGTGCACCAGGTGATGCACCTGTCTCAAAAAGATGCGTATGTAGAAGAACATTGCATTCCAGTAACTTAAATACACGTGTGTAAATGTGAAAGAAATACTTTTCCAAATAGCGTATCTTCCTGATATGATTAAAACTCAGTTGTAGTATAAAGTAGGCAGGTATGTGGATTCAGTTTCGGAAGAATCTTTTGAAAAATCTTTAGTGATTTCTTGCCATTTTAAACCATAACAATCCTTATGATACTGGATCCAAAATTAAAGGTGAAGATTAGAAAGTGATTAGCATGCAATCTAACAAAAACGTACATCTCCAATTTTAATATGGCTTAAGTTATATTTTAATTGTTTGTTGCTAGGAACTGAGTTTTGTGTTTGTTTGGGTTTTTTTGCTTTTGGACTCAGCTTTTTTAACATTTGAGATGAGATTAATTCCAATTGCTTTCCTACCAATTACCACTGGCTTCCTGGGCCCATCTATGGCTTCTAATCTAGAGGTTCCGTTTGTCTTTTTTAGGGCTCGTGCTATTCGTTTCCGACAGGACAATAATGAAGCAGTTGGAGGATTTTTCTCACAAATTGGACAGTTATATATGGTTCACCATCTTTGGGGTAAGCTTCTTTGTTTTCTGCTGCACACGCTCATCTGTCACATTGAATAAATCCTTAAAGAGGACCTATTCTGTTGGCTCATTATAACGAGACATGGAATAGAGAGAGGGAGAACCATGTTTTGATATCAACAAGGATTATTTCACATTTATTTTGCAATTTTAGTTGCTAAAGTTAAAAATACACAATAGACATTTCCTTGTCCTTTTGTAATTTCTACTAGAAGTTACAGTATGGCATTGCAAACCTTTCGTATTGCTGGAGTCTTACTGTTTGCTTCAAGTAAAGAGAACATAATGAGTTCAGTCCTACAGTCTCTTCCCACAGGCCAAATTCACTCAGGATGTAAAGGGTTAATAGGTTACCTGGTTAGCATCACTGGTGGCCTGGCTGGAGAAGCCCCACCCCATTGTAGCGCACTGGGGGTGGGGGGTGTTTTCGCCCAGCTTGGCTGGAGCAGCCCACCACCCGTGGCATGCCACGTAGGGCCTGGATGGTGTAGCCCCTTGCCCGTGGCGTGGTGCAGCAGGATTGTCCTGACTTGGCTAGAGCAGCCTGCAGAGCACTGGGCCAGGCTGATTTGGAACAGCTCCCCTACCCACACTGTGTGGGTCCCCCAGGGACAAAGGGCCACTCCAACAGTTAAACTTAATGTTTAACCAGCTGACTCTTAAAACAGGATTTTTACATCCCTGATTCACACTGAAATGACTATGCTGGATGATTTGATTTCGAAGGGTCAAACTATGCCTTCCTACAAGAAGGGAAAAGTCAAGTATCTCTTCAGATTACCTCTGTGTGCTCCCCTCAAAGCCAAGAGAGTTTAACATTTTTTTTTATTTGCAGTAGCACCCACTGTGTGCTCGGCAGTTTCCAAACCTTTCAGGAGGAGAGTCCTCCTCAGTCTAACAACTGCATTGAAGAAATGTGTGCTGTAGCCTTCAGACCGCAGGGATATGCACAGGAAATTTTATTCCAACGAGGGATGTGAAAGTGTAACCATGTACACAGTTAACCAGTGAACCTGGGTTTATTGGTTACATGCACCCTCTTCCCCAGAGGCAGCAGTGCTGGAGGGGGGCGGCCGTGTGCGGTGGGAGACCAGTGCTTGTGAGGAGCTCGTGGTTTCCTGTGCACACCAGCTCCTATGGGAGCCACCTGCCTCTTCCCATTCCTCTCCCTACCCACCCCCCAGTGAAATTTTCAGCGGTTACACATTTACTTGAATAAACTCATTTTAACATCCCTAATTACAGCACTCTGGATCCTAGAGCACCCATGCAGAGGTCCAGTCCCTATGGTGCATTATCTGTCTAATCTGTTTGAATGCAGCCTTACTTGCGGTATCTAGGCCTACTCAATGCCCTTGCCACACTTGCATCTTATTTCATCTGAAAGGGGCTGTTCAGCATGAGGGTGGAGCTTAAAGTTCCAGTGACCTGCAGCGACTTTTACTGGCCTTCCTACGAATACCTATGGCTGGTTGCCAGAAGTAAATGTCAGGCAGAGAAGCTGCCTGAGGGCTCCACATGTAGCAAAATCCAGGGTGCTCTAGCCATAGGATATTCACATGGAATGGCTTCCTTATGTGTGGTAGACCTGCTCTTTCACTTGCTCTGCATTCCCCCTTTCCACTGGTCTTGGAGCTCTTCCTTTATATGAAGAGAAGCCTCTGAATCTAACTCTTCTCTCTCCCCTCCCCCCCCCCCCCGCCTTGTCTTCTCACTAGCTGCAACTTCTTTAATCACAGACTTGTCTGGAATTGGGTGACAGGAGAGGGATCACGGGAGGATTACCTGATGTGTTCCCTCCCTCTGGAGCATCTGGCATTGGCCACTGTCGGCAGACAGGACACTGGGCTAGATGGACCTTTGGTCTGACCCAGTGTGACCACTCTTATGTTCTTATGTAATTAAATATTTTAAAGTGTGATAGTTATGGACAGCAGCGCATTGACTCAGTACTAAATTTTTGTGCATGTGCTTTTTTTCCTCTAGCTTACAAGGACCTCCAGTCCAGAGAAGACACAAGAAATTCTGCATGGCATAAACATGGGTGGGATGAACTAGTATATTATACAGGTAAGAGCTGAACTAAATTGAAATGGGCCATTTTTTTTAAATGGACAGAGGTGCCACGTTGTTGGTTTCAGCAAGTTACTCTGCCATAACTGTTGAATTTTTCTGGTGTGTTCATCAGTTACTCTAGCAAAAGGAAACAGAGGTTGCATTTTACAAAATTATAAAGTCAGTTGTTCAAATAATCTGTTTTCAATTTTTGTACATGTCAGCAAATTGATGTAGATGCTGAATAAATGTTGGAATAAAAACATATTTGTACCAAAGAACATCTGCTAAAGGAATAGATATGTTCTCAGATTTATTTTTTTGCTCACAGAAACATATTTCACTATTTACTGTATAAATCTTTAAAAGAAGCCATTAGATTTTCTTTGTAACAACTATCATATGAAACATTGGGGCCCCATGAAATAGATTGCTCGAAACAGAGAAAGTAGACTTTGGAGCCAGAATCCAGAAGACCTTTGATATCAGAAACAGCTTTCATAACAAATCTGGCGTGTGACTATTCTAAATATTTCAAATATTGTTCTGTCAGATTACAGTGAAAATACTGTATTACAGGACAACTGCAAGCTAACCTATGTCTTGCTGAAATGCAACAGATTTTTTTTGTTTTCAAATTTAAAAAAACTATTATAATTTTGTTTTTTCTTCTTTATCTCTCAAAACTACTATTCTTCAGTGACAAGGGGAAGAGTGATTGGGGTTAATAAAGATTTAACATGTGCTAACTAGTAGAATAGTTTGATGACAGCACAACTCCAAGTGTGCAGAATTACTAATGGGATCTTTATTAGTAAATGAGAGTGTATCTTTCCTTTTTTCAGTGCCCCTTATTCAGGAAATGGAGTCCAGAATCATGATACCATTGAAGATATCGCCGCTGCAGTAAAGTTATTGAGTTACCTGTGCCTACATAGATTAAAGTGACAAGTATTTGTTTTAAATTAATTTGATGGTATACATCATATATCATGGTCAAAGAAACATAAACGTACCATATGGAGCTTGTCAAAAAAAACCTCTTTTGTCCAGAATCTAAAGACTGTATGCCTTCAGAAACGTTTAAAAACTCAGACATACCCAGTTCATCTGTGAAACTGGCATCTCGAGTTGAGCCAGGCATACATGTACAGGGTATGTCCTGATGTTGTATCAATGCCAATGCATCAGTAGCTGCAAAGGGAGAGTTGCACATCTGCCCTTTAAAGTTGAAATAATGCTGTACTTACATCCTGGGGACATTGTTACAGTTCAGGGGGCTTTTGTATAATGGAAACTGTATTTGTAATAATTACTAATCGAAAAATCAATGGTGGTTGGTTCCCATAAATAGGAGGAATTTAAAACAAAGCTTTGTATCTGAGAAATTCATACCATTATATCAGTTTTATTGGGAATTGAACCAGTAAATAATTCTAAATTTACAAAGTAGCTGAGAATATTTAAATTATAACATGCAGTAGGATTACTGAACTACCTGCACTTTGATTATAAGGAAAAGTATTAGTAGAAAATGAGTTACAAATCAGGTGCCAGTTTATTGTCTGTACATTTATTGTGGATTCCATTTTGATATGGCTCTGAAGTAGAAACAAACAAATGAAACATCTATCAAGGTGTCTATATCTGGAATTAACTTTATGGAATCATTTAATCAATGCTTTGGGCTGTATGATCTACAGTGTTGGAATAAACATTTGCAAGGAACAGCGGTATGAAACTTTACAGTCGAGTGCATGTTTTACATGTTTTGTTTATCATGTTTTTCTGAAAATAATTCTCAAGGCTAGGAAAAGAGGTTTTGTTTAATAGGCAATAATGACTTCAGACGTATGCTTGATCAGATGTTTCACTGCAGTACATACATCTGAAATAATGTGTGATGACGGTGCATGTCGAGTCACTATGATTAGCGTAAAGCAATGTATCATATCCAGTTCTGTTTTGATTTCACTTTTAGATTAGAGCATATCGACTTTTTCAGTACTTATAATGATATGACCATTCTGTAAGTGAAAACAGTACTGTCTATTCTAACTAGTTTAAAAAAATCACTGTAATATAATGTATGTACAAATCACATATTGAATGTCCAGTTTGAACATTTCAGTGAGTTTTCTGCAATAACATGTCAGTCAATAAAATCCTTTTAATTTTCACATATTACTGGCACCATATGTCTCCATTCAGTTGCACAGTGTTTGTTATGGAAAAGGGGCAGGGGGAATATATAGTATTTCAGCTGAAATGGCCAATATTGCCATAATGCCTTTTCTCAGATGTTTGTAACTCCCCAAAGACATGCTGTGGGGTGATATTTTCTTTAGGTACAATTTCCAAATAAGATACTAAGTTGCAAGTGTGTGCAGTGTTGCCATGTGGAAATGGGAACTGTGCCCACAGCTCTGATCCCTCAATTAGATCAGCTGGTGTGGAGGCCTGCACCCCAGGGAGAGCCAGTGGATCTCCATATCGGATACAGGGGCCCATGTCTGTTTGCAGTTTATGGGTGCAAATGATCCACGCTAATTTTATCAAGGATGTGTCTTGTGTGGGGGTGAGTTATTTTTGCCTTTGATTATTGAACACATTCAGTACTCAGAAGAGTGGGGGATAAACAATGCCAGTATGAGACCGGCACTGCAAGCTTTAACGTTCTGCTGATACCTCAATCTTGACCCCTTGAGCTACATCATTCTTGTTTCATTCTATTGCAAGGCGTCTCTTGAGTAGAGCTACGTGATTATTTCTGGATATTAGTGGATGGCTTTGCTGTGCTAGACAATGGAGACTAGGCTGAATCCTGCATGCTAGCCTGTAATTTCCATCCCCCGTACTCTGATGCTCCAGTCCAGGTGCCTAAACTTACTATTGACAAGCTTCAGAAGGGTAGCCAAGTTAGTCTGTAACTGGAAAAACTTAAACAACAAATAGTCTAGCAGCACCTTAAAGACTAATAAAACATGTAGATCACAAGCCTCTAGTGCCCACAAAAGCTCATGATACCATCTACATGTTTTGTTAGTCTTTAAGGTGCTGTTTTTACTGTTGACAGGCATTAGTATTTGCACTTTGGTTTCCCTGCGTGAAAAGCTAATGCACTAACTTTGCCTTTTTGGCGTAGCTAATACATGAATGTGAGACACATCTGGTCTTTCAACTTAATAGTTTCCTAACTTTATTATTATTGGTATTATGGCAGCACTTAGTGTCTAATTTTTGTAATCATCATGCAAACAGAGTGAAAGAGGGCTTGTGTACTCAAGAACTTACAATCTAAGCAGCTAAGATAACATGGCAGGGGGAGGAACATAAAATATGTGCTTGAGGATAAACTGAAGAAAAGATTTTTCGTATGCGAGCAATGGCCTTCCCCCATTAAATTCCTCTACTTTCTCCTATCCCTCTCCTAGCAATTTAACTTAACCCCTTGCACTGTTTCCCAAAACTTCCTTGGGTCCTTTGTGATGGATCTTGTATGCAGTTTGACTGGCACCTTTTCTCGTGCTGCTATTCCCACTGCTTAGCATTCCATGCTATTCTCACTGCCTCTGATCAGCACTCCATGTTTTACAGAGCAAACAGGTCAGCCAGGAGAAGAGCCACCTGGCTTACTGAGCTAAATAATGTTTAATTCCACCAAGGAAGGAAGGGTGGCTTGATATTTGCCCAGTATAAAATGGTTTTCTTGTTTTTCAGAGCAATCACTCCGGAATAAATCTTGTGAAATATCAGGTACAATCAAAGTTGTTAGATGTACATTAAGGCCTCCATTCTACAAACCCTTCTGCACCTGCTTAAATTAGCACATTGACTGACGACAACTCATGCTTAAAATTAAGTATGCCCATAAGTGTAGAGTCAGGACCTGAGTGAGTGCCGTAACTGCTGTATTGGAGGTTAGATTTTTTTGTAAGGATATCTGTTCAAAAAACACTCTCTCGTGCCTAGAAACTCTATAGCTGCATCTTAGAGGAGAGCAGAGAAACACTGAATAACAGCAAGAGTTTTTTCTCGCCCTATTCAAACACTCCTACCCGAACAAAAGACTTATTGTACATGAGCTGTACTTAGAACTTGCTGAGATTTCTTTCCAGATGAATTTGAGAGAATATTTTTCATAGGCTGCTGAAGAGTCTTGTAACAAGCAGCCTGCTGCTGGCCCCCTTACTAAAGTATGTTGCAGATTTCTTAAGCAGAGCGGATGTTGCCCTCTGAGTTCGTCCTGACTAATAAAGATCTGTTTGGGAAGAACATTTTTCAAAAATAAATCAGCTCTTGAGTTTAGTGGCTCCTTGGTGTTCACCAAATAAATTTTGCAAACAAACTAGGGATGTTTGAGGGTAAATGACTATTTAACTGATAAGCAAATGTTTGTTGGTTAATGGTGTCAGTTACACTCAGCGAAGCGCCTCCCCAAGAGCCAGGCGGGCAAGATCTGCTGGCTCCACTGCTGGAGAGGTAGCTTCATTGCCACAGTGAAGCCTCCTTCCCAGGAGTGGAGCTGGGCTGGCAAGGGCTGGCGGCCCCCTCCTGGGGTGGCTGAGCCCACAGTGCGGGTAACCATGTAGCCATAGATTTTCAGCAGTTACACCAGTTACCCTATTACATGATTTTTAACATTCCTAGAACAAACAAATTTGACAGGAGTAACCCAAACAAAATCTTTGGGTGAGAGTTGGCTCATCTTTCCAGGGAGGAAAAATGCTGCTCCTCCTGAGTTTCATGCAGTATTTTGGAATTGTGTGCAGAAAATTATGCACTTAGGCCTGAAACACACCATTGGGGTGGTAATGTTTTATTGGACCAACCCGCACTCCCTCTAATATCCTGGGAGTGACACAGCTATAATCATGCTGTATACATGTCTGTCCCTCCCATACCACTGTAAGTGGAGTGTGAAATCTGAACTTTTAAGAGAGTTGCCAATAAGCATTCACTGTGCACAGGCAATTGCACTCTCAGTTGTACCCTCTGAAACTGTCTAGCCAGTGCCTCCAGTTAGTGACTTGTACATTGCATAGCTAAGTAGGGTATTCCTCTGCTGGTAGTGGGAGCCCCGACTGCTTTTCAGCAAATGGCAGCTGCTTATTTTTTAAATTTCAAAGTGGATTTTCAGCTCACTATGGAGTCACTCACTGTTTCCACAAAGAAAATAAATGCACATCAAAAACATGGCACCAGATTCTCTACCCTGAAGTGGTTTCTTTGCAGAATGACTTCTCTCCTGACATGGAGTCAGCATAGCTGGGCCCTGTACCAACTGCCCTACGTACCCATGCCAATGTCAGGCTGGGAGAGTGGGGTGTTGGCATGTGTAGCTGTTTGGCCAACTCTCAGCTGGCATATGGCCTAACGGACCATAGCCAGATGGTGTTCCAGTTCATGTAGGTCAGGCCGCAGCCAGGAAGCCAATGCCTTTCCCTCCCTGTCATTTTGGTGATCCCCAGCTAGATGGTGCTTCGCGCTGCCTTAAGGGCAGGGGACTAGACTTGATGACTTCTTGAGAACCCTTCCAGTTCTAGTGTTCTATGATTCTATGCACCGAGTAGATCTGACCCTTCTACAGAGAGTAAACTGCTACTCAAGGGGAATAAAGGTAACAGAATGAGGCCCGTAGTGATTTGAAGAAACATACATTATAAAGTAACCACAGACAAATAATGTATTAACCTGCCATTAAATTCTTAACATGGGTCTTCAGCTGTGATAAGCTAGTGAGTGCATCCATTGACTTTTCCACATAGGAGAAGATTATCAGATAAGTCATCTATTGTCTCATAAGAATTCTGATTAGACAATGTTTAGGTAGTGTATGGGAATGGGACCACTTGCAATGTGAACTGCAAGTACAAGAGGGAACATCTGGGGAAGTTATCTGGAAATATCAAATTCAAACATACCAACATTCAGCACATAGTTGTGCAAACAAAAATATGTTTAATTGCATTATATAAATTGATCTACAATTGTTAATAAAAAATATTATGTTTCTGTATAACTTATCGTTCTTCCAGTTCTTTAAGCAGTTCATCAAAGTGAGTGATGTACCATTTGGCTTTCTCCTTCACTTGTTTCCTGATTACATTTCCTCCAAATCCAATGAAGCAATCCTAGCAAAACAAAAGTGAATAGATTTGTGCATTAAGTTTTCTACTAATGAAATGAGGATTTTCAGTGTAAATATGTTAATTTTTTTTAAAAGAATTAGTTTATCCTGCATGAACTATAACAAAAATCCCTAATAAAAAAGTCCCTTTCTGTGTTGCTGGGATGGATTTGATTAAAGGCTTGATCTTCCCCTTGGAAATCCTGGAAATCAATGGGAATTTTGACACTAAGATTGTTGACATGTGAGACTGAACTGAAAAAGCTGAGGAAAATTCCCGTGACTTATGCTGCTACTGTACCTTGACCTCCTAACTGTCCAGAAGGAGTTCACAGTTGAATGTTTATGCACAATATCACAATTATACCCATGCTATTTTTTTAACTCCATTCACCTCATATGACAGATAACAAAAGCAATCATTAACTAATGGCTCAAATCATTAACCGAGAACAATCATTTCCAGAGCCTGAAATATCTAGATAAATGAAAATGCAACATTTAAACTTTCACTTCTTGCTGTTCCATGAGATATTTAAGGCATTAAACAAATATTAATCTGGGATGGCAATGCATACACTTGCTGCCAAGATGCCCACTGTTAGCATTAAAGTAATAGACTTACACAAGTGCTGGCGCTTGGAACTAGAATCACACATGTTCCTTATACCACAGTGTGAATTTTATGGTACTTAGGGACTACATTCGAGGCTCCCATTAAAGTACATGCTTCCTGACTCTAGCAAGGTACCTGACAATAATAGTAGATTGCAAATTAGAGCCACACCTACTGTAAAATGGTACTTTTTTGTTGTATTTTAACTCTTTGTTTAAATTATTCTTAGTTGTGTGAGAGCTCCCATGTCCAGGGGGTGGCAGGTGTCTGCTCCATTCCTAGGAGAAATTACTTTTGGTGCAAAAAAGGGTCTTGATGCCCACCCCACTAAGCTGTCAGAATAACACTCCTGTTCTGCTAGTATCAGGCACCATGAGCACCAGAAGGGTGCAGAACCATGGCTCCAAAACACCATAAATCAATGGATCTTGGCAAGGAATCTGTGTAGGAGAACCATGATACTAACACTAAAAGCAGGAATCACAGTGCAACTGTGACAAAAGATATGGCTTTATTGTGTGTGGGGGGGGGGGGCGCACATGCAATGCTTTTAAAAGGGTAAACAATACCAAAGAAAGGATTGTAAACCTGAAGGTGCTGACCACAGTCTAAAAGGCAGGTAGAGAGCTGAACACTATAATCTAGACCAGCTGGATGGCATTATGGTTGGACTGGCGGGTTTTTGGAAGATTTCTGAATGAGTGTGTTTGGCTAGCTGCCACTGGGAGTCTGTTCCAAGAGCAGTATGAAGGAAGGCAAGGAGTTGGGAGTGAGCCAAGGAACCCGAGAGAGTTGTCAGAAGAGAAGGTTGGGTGGGATATAGGAAGATTGATAGTGTAAGGTTATAACAGGTTATGATGATGTTTCTTTTCAGGTTCTTGCACTAGGGGCTGGAGATGCAGGGACATGATGACTTCAGCTGGAGGTGTGAATGTTTGCTGCACTACTTGCAAGCATGAAGATCTTGGAGGGCTCTGCCAGTTCAAATGGCACAAAGAAGAGAGAGACTCGTGTGTGTGTGTGTGTGTGTATGCGCGCGTGCAAGTGAAAGAGAGAAACCCAGAATGAAAGGGGTACATGAGTGAATGGCCTGATCCCTTGTTCCATCCTGAGGTGACCCCAATGTTTCCCTGCCTGCTGACACAGGGAGGTGAATGCCCTTTGGTACACCTCCCTCTTGGAGTGGGGCAGGAAATCTAATCAGGGTCACGGCTTTTGCTGCTACAAATAGCCCACAAGATACTATTTCAGAATAGATCAAAAGGCATCTACCAATCCCCCTTAAATACTGTGTAACACTCAAACAGATATATTGCTTTAGATAGACAGGAAAGCATTTGCTTTAGTTGTATAGAAAAGCATTTCTTTAAAGGGGAAATCCAGTTCTTGGCTACTCACAGCAGGGGGGCATGCCTCCATGTCTGTAGCTCCATCTCCAATCATAACCACCTTCTTAAAGTGAAACTGTTCCTTCAAGTGGCTGATAACCTTTCCTTTTCCACCTGACTCAGCTGTTGGTTGTGTCTCATCAAACCCTGCATATTCTCCTGAAAGCATAGGAGGAGGAAGATTTAGATACGTGAGCTGCGTGTGCAATTGCTTCAACAGGCTGCAGGAAAGACACCAATGAACTTATGTTGAAGTGCTAAGAAAAGGCAAAAAAAAAAAAATCACAAATTCACAGCTTCAGTGGGCCAAGTTCTACCCTTAGATACACTGCTATAATTCAGGAGTGACCCCCATTAAAATCAGTGGTGTAAGTAAAAGTAATGAGCCCTACTGAACCAATTCTGCTCAGTTACACTATTGTGAGATCCAGAACAACTCCACTGAAGTCAATAGAATTACTCAGGATCTACCTGAGTTTCTGAAAGCAGAAACTAAAAGAATTGAAACTAGTATTACTGAGCTTCAGAGGGGTCCCCGTGTTGTTTCAGGCCAATTCCACAAGTCAAATACACAGGAAAGTGTTAGAAATTAACGTCATTTACAAGTTTGGGACCCGTCACAAAGGCAGGAATAAAGACATTACCTGGCTAGCTCACTACCTTCCACGTCCTAATGACTTAACCAACCAAACAATGGGAACTTAAGAACAACTTGCACCTTCTCTATCAGCTTCATGTTACTTGAACACTCTAATTCATTATTTTTTCCCCTTTCCTTTCTCCCCTCCCTTCCCCCCATCATCCTTTATTTATTTTGGAACTGGATTTTTAATACTTCATTCATCTGAAGAAGTGGGTTGTGCCCACAAAAGCTTCATGATACCATCTACAGGTGTGTCTAGACTACATCCCTTTTTCGGTAAAGGGATATAAATTAGGCACGTCAATATTGCAAATGAAGCTGGGATTTGAATTTCCCACACTTCATTTGCATAATGGCAGCCGCTGCTTTTTTTCGAAACGGGGCTTTTTCGGAAAAAAAAAAAAACCTCAGCAGTAAAATGAGGTTTACAGGATCTTTCGAAAAAGGGTTTTATTTTCAAAAGATCCCCGTCTAAACTGCTGGGGGGGGTTTTCAAAAAAGCCCCGTTTAGTTTGAAGTGAAATGGTGACATTCATTAGTAGAAAAAAAAGCCATCAATGACTTCTTACCATTAAAGTAAAATTTCAGTCTATTGGCAAACACGTTTGTTGTTGGAATGTTCACCTGTAAAGCGACATGCTCCACAATGCTCTGAAACCCTCCAGATATTAAGAAGACTTGGATACCTCGCTGATGAAGCCTGCTTACCAGCTCCCTTTATAGGAAAAGAAAACACAACAACAGCCCTGAATAGCTGGCAGGCTCAAGAAGTAGCAGAATCCCAACTACATTGTTCAGTAACAAAGCTGACTACAATTTGCATTATCATTTTTCATTTCAGAGGAGTACTGGAGTTCAATACCATACTCGTTACAATCTTTGACTTTCCCTTCTTCCTTCGCAGGCTCCCATTCAGCATGTATGAAAGGAGCTGTAACAAGTCTGTATTATAGTGAGACCCAGACTGGCAATCAGTTACTCAGAAACTAGTGGATCAGGGAACTGTTTATATTTTTTTGACCCTCCGGTCAATCCTAGTAAACAAATGAGATCATATCCAGCCCAGAAATTCTCCTGAATGTGGGAATAAGACCATCAACAATATGTAAGAAATAAAGGTGCTTGAGTCCCTAGCACCAAGTTGCACAGAGAATGTGCTTAAAGTTTTTTAAAGTACAAGCAGGTCTTTTGGAATCATTGATCCTGAGCTATGTCAGAGGGATAGCCATGTTGCAAAGTGGGTTTTTGTGTATAAAAGCTTATGCCCAAATACATCTGTTAGTCTTTAAGATGCCACAGGACTCCTCATTGTTTTGACCCCAAGGTGTTTCTTTTGCTGGAGAGTTCCTAAGGCATATTGGACTGCAATTGCCTTCCTCCAGAAAAAAGCAGTAGCTGCAGAAAAGGAATCAGCTAAAGCTGAATTAAAGACAAAAGAGTTTCACACTCAGTCTATGGGACAATGGGAGTTGAAGGTACTCAGCACCTGGAAGGCACCCTAAAACTAAAGACCAACAAGCAACAAAAGCAAAGCAGCAGAAATGGGAGCCAGGGAGGCAGTGCTAGAACACAGCCAGGAAAGTGCAGAATTAAAGATGTCTGAAGAGCAGTGGGGGAGGATAAAAAGGAAGAGGGTGAGTGAGAATCATGTGATTCCAAACAAGGACACAATATGCTGTTTGTGGTCTTACTGTCCCTGCAGAGAGAGCAAATCTGTGTTTCAGTTCAAGGAGGAGAAAACACAGAGTCTCAAAACACTGTTAGGTATTGTAGAGCTAGAGCCTTGCTAAAGCTAAGGCTAGCAGGGCAGTTTTCTAGCCTTTGCTCAGCCGCTTACTGCTTTGTTTGGGATGCGGGGGGGGAGGGGGCGGGAACCTGTCCGGTTGAAATGGGTTATACTTACTCTGAGCCCCGATTTCTTTCAAACTTCATTTGTGACTTTAGCCGTGAATTGATACCCTTGAAGAATGGACTCCACTAGACAGAGACAGTCCTGGGATGTGAAGGCTCTTTGCACTTCACAGGGTCAGAGTCTCTATTTTCAGATCACACACATCTAGAGTGACAGCAGGGCAATCAAACGGCCTAGAGACACCGCTTCTTGAGGTGACAGGACAGATCATTGTACATAACCATTCAGTCCATGCTCTATGTGCTGAGACTGCCAGTGAGGATGCCTCTTGGTACCAACTGATACGGAGCTTGCTTTGAGGTGGATGCTAGTCCACAGAAACAGACTCCTCCCACTGTAACATCCCAATTTGAACATCACATACTATGGAAAAGCCAAGCCAAAAAACATTCAGGGCCAGCCCCTCTGGTGTAACTCCACTGGCTTCATGCAGTTATGCTAATTTACACCAACTCAGCATCTGGCCACCTGTGGTTTTGGAAGGCTCACTCAAAATGCATCTTACCTTATCCCTGGTGTGAGCTGAGGAGGGTGTTCTGAAATTAATTTTTGCACTTGTTCCCAGGAGGGACGAATGAGTCCTAGTCGTGCTGTTAAAGCAGCTTTGAATGTCACAGAGCCTCCCATAGCTCTCCGTGTCCTAAATTGAGATCCAAACAAATCCATGCAAATCAGTTATACTCTATAGAAGAAGATTTGTCACAGTGGATGTGTCTAGACTACAGGGTTTTTTCAAAAAAAGTAGCCTTTTTTTGAAAAAACTTCACTGGCGTCTAGAATGCAGCCACATTCTTTTGAAAGCAAATCGAAAGAACGTGGCACTTTTTTTGATCGCAGTAAACCTCATTTCACGAGGAATTAACGCCTTTTTTCAAAAGTACTCATTCGAAAAATGGCGCTATTGAATACAAACTGTGCATTTTTGAAAGAGAGCGTCTAGACTCTCTTTCGAAAAAGCGGCTTGCTTTTTCGAAAAATCTGCTTGTAGTCTAGGTGCTCTCTTTCGAAAGAGGCTTGTAGTCTAGATGTAGCCAAAGACTTTTAACTGAAAAGGAATTATTCATAAATTCCATTGGTTCTGATTCTAGGCTCTGTTGTGTGCACATTCTAAAAGGGTATGAGCTGAGAAATTTGCACAATATTTAGAAACTGCTGCCAGATTTCAAATCCCCTTCAAAAATTTTTGATGGTTCAGACCCACCTCTATTTACAAATGAGCAAAGAAGGACCTCACTGTAACATGGCAGGATCAAGTTACCTGACTGATATTATTGTGCAAAATACAGAAGATGGGCAGCAAAAAGCTTTGCAAAGAGGTGAAGCTGAACTAATGAGTTGTTGGTAACTCAACTAAAAGGTTTGTAAGGTATTTATTGACAGCATCCACAAACAGACACTTTCCCCAAGCTCAGTGGATGAGGATATTTGTTACTTCTATAGATAATTGCTGTGAGTTGGAAGGCCCAGGAGGCAAAGCAGATAGGTAGCACTGCCAGAAAACCTCATTATGCTGTACATGAACATGGCTGAACCAGCTCTAAAATCTTTATTTCTCCACATTGGACCAGCATTCCTTAAGCAAGGACCTGATTTTGATCCCTAAAGAAGTTAATGAGATATTTGCAATTAGCGCCCATGCTGCAAGATTGGACATTAGAATGGCCCAAAACGTATTTTCTTTCAAAAAAAAGGCACCGCGCTGTGCTGCTGTTTTGCAAAGTTTAACGAAAAGGCCTTTAACAAAGTAAAGGCCTGGTGATCAATGGACTTCTATGGCTCATTGATTTGAATGAATGTTGACTCAGACCCCATATATGCACAATTCCAAACAGTCAATTATTCCAGTATTCATTTGATGCTATTTATTATTACTGTGATCCTGGATATCATTCCACTGGCCAGGGATAAAGCAGAGTCATGACTACTATTGATTGCTATGCACATGAAATAAATGAGCAAACACTGTACATACATTTCTGCTACAGCATCCCCAACTCCGCAGAACTTTGCCAGCTCATCAATTCCTTCTTCCTTGATGACTGTACTATCCACATCAAAGCACACTGCATCGGCATTGCGGAAGATTTCTTTCAGCTCCAAAAGGGAGGCCATCCTTCTGGGAACCTTGCTACTGTAAGAGAGTAGGAGAAGGTCTTTCCGACAATCATTGCGCAATGTGCAATGTGTTGAGCCAAGACACTGAACTGTCACCTGCCAGCTAGTGCTGAATGCAGGCATGTAACCTGCTCTCATTAATGAGAGTGGGCAGTGATGGGTCCTGCCTCAGAAGCTGATTTGCGGTGCCTGCCTGCTGGTGTTCCTTCTGAGTTCAAGGTTGGAGTTAAGCAGTGGAGATTTGGCCCTGCTGCTGATGCACTCTTGGCAGGGACTGCCTATTGATGTTTGCAGTGGAGCTCACGCTTACAATTTTGACATTTAATGAAATAACTCTTTGAATCCTAACTCTTCTGTGGGGATTGTGACACTAAATTCTAGCTCATTTTCTCAGATCTAAGGGAACAGACTCCTCACCCCAAAAACTTGTAGAAGGACATAGGATCAGCCAGCTCCCTGCTCCATCTAACCCTTGCCAAATGCTCCAGGGGATGATGCAAGAAATCACATCAAGGATACGTAGGGATTCATCTGTCCAGAGGTGAAGTTTTTTATTCCTACTATAGGCCTGGTCTCAGTGAACTTGACCCAGCACATTAAGACATCAGTCACAGTGACATGACACAGCAACCTTCTCCCCAAAGGACTATGTTTAAAAATTAGAAGTTGAAAGTGTCACTCCATCAGACCGTCAGGGTGCATAATTACTGCTGAAATACAATCGCTTTCCCTTTCTTTTGTATCTGTTCACTTGGCTGTGGTGGGTACAGTTAATTCTGCAGGTCAGATTTACAGCTGGGTATTAAACAGCATAAGACTTTCCTGTTATTACTCTAATTGTCTTGTACTTTTTCTCTGTATAGGCAAATCCAAGTTATAATTCCATATTTAGCCATTTGTATTTGGAAGAAATACTTTCTATTTGCCCTGTACCTCAGATGTTGGGGCGGGAGTTGGCCTGATTTGTTTTGGGATTGTTTGCTTCTCAGTTACCTTGTCTTTTGCCTATACATCTGTGCATGTGATTTATCTTTCCTGGTGAAAGGAAAGTGCTATGTCATCTGGTGTCATGTCACAAAGCTGCATCTTTTCTCTTCATCACATTCAACTGCATGCAGATTTGTTTGCCTCTTTTGTACTCCTCTATCTTTTGAAGGTAAGACATCCTACAGCCTCTTACAAAGGAGCCAGTTCCCACAGAGAAACTATTTCTTGTCCTTTTAAAATACGTTACACACGTGGGCATTGATCACTATTGCTAATGGAGATGATGCTCTGAGCATCACATTCCCAGCCCTTTACAGCAAAAGATGTTTTGCCTGTGTAAGAAAATATTGGGTTCTGGGGATGGTTAAAACCAGCTGCCAGTGGTTGGGAGTGAGGGTAACTGTTTAATTTTTCCTGGATATTTTCCCCACTTCTGCCCAGCACGTCAGAAAACTGTCAACTACTTTGCTTGCAGATATGCCTGCCTATATGATCTTGTTGTTAAGAAAGACTGAGCTGATTCCGTATTTGGATGGGAGACATCCCAAACTTACTCACAGTAGGTGATAGGTTTGGTACTAGATGAGAGACAGTATGGCGGAATAGTTAGAGCAAGGGATTAGGAGTCAGGAAACTCTAGTCCTTTTTTCCCATGCTGACAGTGCACCTCTGTGTGACCTTTGACAAGTCACCTTTCTGTGTCTGAGGGATTGCTTATACAGAGTTAGTGCATTGCAAGCTTGGGTGTAAATCTACAGGGCACTTGCGTGCTTCACACTAATTGGCTGTGTGGGTCCTGCTGCCATGCTTTGACCTACTGCTGTTTCAAACTCTCTGTATAGACATGCCCTCAGCTCCCCAGTCTATAAAATGGGGATAATATTATTTGCCCACTCTTAGGTAGGGTACGAGTGTTCCCTGTAAACTGTACTTGGGTGGCCACCCAGGAGAGAATCAATATGCACTGTCCCTCACTCAGGGCAAAATGTCAACTTCAATCTATCCCTGAGGACATAGCCTATACACACGTGGGAATACGGATAACATCAAGTACTTTTTCGTGATACACCACTTACACTTATGTCTTTGCATAAAGAACACATAATATAACCATATTACGTGACCATGGCATGCAAAACAAATTTACCGCCATTATGCAGCTATAGAAAATAAACATAAACCTCCTTGCAATACTGGTTGGTACTAAGCTAAGGTTTCTCAGTAGGTGGGTATGTCACTGAATTCCACCTTTACATTGCATCAGTCTTAACTTGAAATTGATTCCATATCTGCCCAGTCATGCTGTTACTGGAAACTTTTGGAACAGAGTTGGAAACCCATGTGCTGTGATGTGTGATTGCGCAACGAAATTTAAAAGAGCATGTACTGACATTATGGGGAGAGCATGCTGTTAAAATCTTTCTAGTCTGCGGAAAATTATGAAGTCCATAAAGAATTTAAATCTGAATATAGTTGCCGGTTTTAAAATTTGCCCTTGTAGACAAACATGTTGCAGCGGAGTGGCATGATATTTGTGTTGTGGATGTCTCAGTGCTGATCAATCCTTATGCAAAGTTCCCATGCTGCATCGTGAGAACATGAGATTGCATTGCAATATCACACTATGACACAATATCATCATGTGACAATACTGCATTGCCATGTGATGATAAAGTATCAGCGTGAAATACATTTCCAGATATACCACCTCAGAATGATAAGAGGAATGGGATAGACACAAACCCTGATCACCTGTGCCAATAAGGTTCTGCCTTTACCTGGGATCAGTGCTTTCAGTTTGCTCCTTTTCCTGGACACTCCCTGCTGTGCTGTAGCCATTGCTGCTGGCCCTGATGGACTGGGATATAGGACGGAGATAAAGACACATGGATGCCAGCTATGAAGCCACTGCTGTACTGAGATCAACGTTTCTCATTTCCTTTAGTCTGCAATCTGCAAAAACCATCCCACCACACACTACAGCTAGGATTTTGAGTCCCAGGCTAATTGCTGGGGCATTTTGTGCTGCTGATCAAAAAGGTGGTGATGGAGGATTTGTAGGACAGGGCAAGATGGCACCTGAGGAAGGGAGGCTGGTGCTACTGCAGTGAGGGGCGTGTAAGTAGGTACAGCCAATGCTGCCAGAGCGGATGAGGGTTGACAGCTGAAATGGGGTTCTTTCTCTCCTGCCCTCCATGCCTGCTGAGCTCTAGGGCTAGGAAGCACCATTCCAAAGGGCTACAGAACCAGTTCCGCAAAATCTTGAAGCTACTTCCCTAGCCCTGGAATTGAAAGTAACAGGGATGTGGGTACATCACTGAGCTGTCCCATGATTGGTAATGGACAATAGGGGTCCAGGTGGTGGCAGAGGGAGCAATCATGGCATCAGCCCAAACTCCCTAGGCCCTCCTGACCCAGTGAGTTTGTCATGCCAACCATGCACCCCTGGGGAACTACTTGTGGGTCATGCCCCAACCTTTAAAAACATCTTGGAACAGAGAATAAGCATGTGGAAGGGGGAGGGGAGACACTGGAGGCAGGATAACTGACAGCCTCCGTGAGCCCCTGAGCAAGTTGGGGGGCAGCTCTGTGCTCCTTTAAGGGGTGGGGCCTTGGACAGTAGGGGCAGCCAGACCTCAGCACCACCCAGAGCATGG
This sequence comes from Pelochelys cantorii, assembly GCA_032595735.1. NCBI lineage: Eukaryota > Metazoa > Chordata > Testudines > Trionychidae > Pelochelys > Pelochelys cantorii. The sequence goes on along the minus strand of CM064346.1, from coordinate 4,694,896 downwards.
CATGCCCCACAGCCCTCAGAGCCACACAGAGTGTGCCATGCAGTGCTCCAGCAGCAATTTAAAAGGCCAGGGCTCCAGTCACTGCCACAGTAACCGTGGTAGTGGCCGGGAGCTCCATATCCCTTTGAATCACCAGGTGCCCCAGGCCCCAGGACAACTGCCCCCTTCCTCCTCCCTGTGGCAGGCCTGACTGAAGAAAATAGACAGAGGTGGTTCCTAATCTCATTTTTCTCCAGTGCTGCCCCTTTCTCTCTGGCGGTTCCTCAAATGAGGTGGAGTTCAACCAGCCAGCACAAGGAAGGAGTTAAACTTAAAAAACAACAGATAGTCTGGTAGCACTTTAAAGACTAACAAAACATGTAGATGGTATAGGTTATTCACAAGTAAGTGATGTTTGGAAACACCTGAGGTGTACGAGATCTCAGAAAGAGTGGAAGGAGAATGGGAAACTTAGTCAAATTTCCAAGTAGAGAAGAATGGGGAACTATCACATATGTCTGGCTTTACTCCAGAGGCTCCTGGTCCACGAGGTTATGTAATCTAAGGCTGACAAAGATCAATTGCACTGAGAAAATAGAATCTACTAGGACAGATGCACTGAAGTTTGTGCAATATAGACAGAAAAGGATGAATTACTACAACTAAAATCAGGTTGCCAATCTCCACATTAAAAATGCAGGTAAATCAAATTGGAAAAGCCTGCCTCTTTCTAGTATTTGAATTCTGAAAGGAAGGGTAGACTTCCGATTCTGTCATTTCAACTTTGGAAACATATCCACACAGCAAGCATTCATACAAGTGTGATAAGTGAATGGAAGAAGGACAAAAGGTGAAAGAAGAAAATAGAAAAGAGGAGAAGCTGGGGAAATGGAGTGATCAGAGAAGAATTAAGAGAAGAAAGTAAAGGTTCAGAGAATCAGAAAGAAGAGCAAAGAACAGTTAGGGAAAAGGAAAGATAACGATGAAGAAAGGAAACTAAGGCTATGTCTACACTGCAGTTTTTGCACAAAACCAGCCATTTTTACGCAAAAACTCCTGGAGCATCCACACCTCAAGCACATTTTTGTGCAAGAAAATTTACAGTGAATCAACAGAACAGAAGGCTTTTTGCAGCATAGATATTCCTCTTTCTACAAGGAATAACTCCTTTTTGCACAAGAGCTCTTGCGCAAACAGGTGTGTGTGGACGGGAAATGGTTTTTTTGCACAAAAACAGCCTATCGAAAGAAGCACAGGTGCTCTGGTGGCCATTCTGTTAATGGTAATCAGAGCTTTCTTGCGAGAGAGCATCCATGCAGTCTGGACGCTCTCTTGAACAAAAGCGCATTGCTTTTCCAATGCGCTTTTGCAGTATGGACATGCTCTTGCGCAAGAAGTTTTTGCGAAAGATAATGTGAGTCTTTCCATAGATTTCAGTTGGTGCTGGATTGGGCTGCATGTCAATCTGAGGCAAATTATTGAATCTCTTCTGTGTCTCAATTCCCCTATCTGTAAAAAGGGAATATAAATACCTACTTCACAAGATTGTTATAAGGCTTAATTCACAATGCTAGAAAAGCACTTTGAGCTCCCCAGCTAAAAGGAGCTATATCTGAGCAAATTATTACTAGTTGTAATTATATTAAAAGACCAAATAATAAACATTATTAAAAATAGTAACAGTGCTTGCAAGTCCTTGGGAGTTTTTGGTACATCAAGACTAAGAGATCCAGGCCTTCCTAACATTGAGTCTTCTTCAACTTGTTGGTTTTCCATTCAGTTTTTAAATCAATAGATGGGTTACTTGCTACAGTCAGTTGTGGTCTGACAGCAACACACAGAGGTAAATTGCTTTAAATGCTTTTTCAAGAAATAGATGAGAAGGCAAAGATCAAACGGCATAGCTATAAGCCTAGGACCCCTCCAACAATGTGGGTAGTGTTTTCATCTCCTGGCAAAGTGATGATGATTCCCCTCTGTGGGATTGCATCATTCGTTTATGCTCCTGTTGGAAAACAGGCACCTCGCTGTCAGTGCATCTTGGGTGAGAGCACAGTCATACCAGCGACAAGAAATACCCAAAGGGTCCTGCGCAAACTAAGCGCATCACTAGTGTCTGCGCTAGAAAACAAACGGGAAGCAAGATGGATATCAGCTTGCGGAGAGACAGCCCCTTCTAAAGAGAAAGAAAAAAACCAATGCCGGTGACTTACAGTATTGTACTGCCCGTGGCTGCTGTGGCTGCTGCTGGAAATCTCCTGGCTGTGCAGGAAAAGACCTGATCAGTTGAGGGGAGGGTTGATCACTTACATACAAAGGCAAGGGCTGAGCAGGAAGAAGATTGCATTTTCTAACAGCCCTTTATAATCTGCTGAGTAAGCACGACTATTTTTAATCGTTACATGCCTGAAACTAGAGGTGTTCAGCTGTTTGCCGACAGACTTAGTAAAGAGAGGTGCAATCCTGCCCCCTTTGGAGGAGGAGCCCCTATAGCTCAGCCCTGCTAGCTCCCTGGTTGGCTAACGATGTGCCGGCAGAGCGAGCAGGGCAAAGAGGGGTGGAGAGTTGCTTCTGTCATGCTGTGCCACATAAATGTACAGTGTGACAACCAACAAGCCTTGGCAAAATGAACACAAAACCACAAAGAGGTGGATGTAAGGATGGTAAGTGCAGTGGTCCAGCAAAGAATTGTGGAGATAAATGGATTTACACCAGCTGAGGGTCTGATCTTTTACACTGTCCAGCTTGAACTGAATTAAAAGACACATGGTACCAAAATGATGTCAGAAATATTGGCCTATTTGAAGATTAATGTAGCCTCCCCCCCCCCACCTCCTTCTAGGCTGGACCTTTCACTAAATTATCTTGACCAGTTCAAACCTACAGTTCAGATGAATTTGTTTTAAAAGGGTTTGACAGGCCAGTGTTACAGTGTACATATTACACATGAACACGGAAACATAGGAAACATAAGAAGAAATTTTGAGGTATGTGTGGAGTTCTGGGGACAGATCCTCAGCTGATGTAAAGTGAGGTAGCTGCCATGGAATCTGGCCCTTTGTGCCAGGCCTTCCATAAGCCAAAATTGCAAGTGATTATTTTTCTGAATAGAAAAGTGAGATCTGCAGAGTGTAGAACATCTCGTTTAAAAGGGTTTGGGATGCATTTTAGTAACAAATGAGTTAGTACTGAGAAACTGAAGAGCTGAACTCAGTGGAATTACTGACAGTCATAAAGTTAAGCACATGCCTAAGTGTTTGCTGAATCAGGACTAAAAAGCTGCTCAGCATCTTTCAGGATCAAACCTCAACCTTTATACCTATATAAATTTGAGGTGGCTCTAGTTAAATGAATGTGGTCACTACAAATGTACATCATTTTTAACAAGTGTGGAAGCTAGCTAGTGTTTTATATTGGCATAATTTCTGTGGATTTTTCAATTATAGTGGTTTCCAAAATTAGAGAACCCTGACAGTCTGCATGTGGCCCACAGGCTGCAGGTTGCCCACTACTGAGCTAGAGACTAGGCCTGCTAATCACCATTAATAAAAGTGCACGTCAAAATATTTGGATGTGACACTTGGACTGTGGAATCCTTTGGGAGACAGTGTCAGAGATGCATGGAGGATTCAGGAATCCAAAGTCTCCTTGGCAGAATATATGGGGACAGGGATCGCAAAAGTTATCTGTGCAGTATTTCTCCTGGCCTATAGCCAGACATACACACAACAGACAAACAATTAAAATTAGAATTCCAGGGGTGCCCTCTGCTAGTCCATTTTGAGATACCTAGAGCAATTTCCTGCATTTTGGAAATTTAATTTAAAAAAAGACGAATGCAATGATAAAGAAAGCCTAACTAGTATTTTTAATATGGGCTTCTTCACTAGAATAACTTGCCATCAACTCAGCAAAACCACAGCGATCCAGACATACTGATATATTTCCCATTGATGCTCACCCACCAACTGCTTAAAAAAGTCAGTAACCAAAGCAGGCTGTCACCTCCCATTTGCATAGAAAGTCTTGCACTCCAAAACCTAGCTCCATCATTCACAGTCAGGTCTCCCAAAACTCCCTTATCCTGCTCTCTCACTCTATCATCAGAATACTACAGCAAGTAGTTCCTCTAAGGGTGAAGTGTGTATACTTCAGGTGTAGTGCTTAGTCTAGACCTCTCTGTCATGAGCCCATCACCAAGGTAGTCCATTGTTGTGGACTATCAGACTGGAGATTCTCTTGTGAGGTAGAATGACACCTCACTCAGTCTCACAGCTTCCTCCCTGATGTATGGATGGACATACCATACATCAGCCCTACACCTGGCATAGTTTACATCTCTCCGTAATGGCAGCATGTTGCAGTGGGTGGAGTAGAAAGTTGCAGGAGCTGCTGCCTCTATAGTGTGCTTATCTTGAAGTGGGAATTGTAAAGGGGTGCTTGTTTTCTTTCCTGGCTGTATGGACACACAGGACCACCACCTGACCTATAGCTAGACTCACTGATGGCAGAGGCACCTAACTACATTTGATAATGTGGTATCTCCAATCACAATGGAGGTATCCATGTATCATGGAATCATTTCAGTCAAAGATGCATTATATCATGACATTTCAATGAGCAATATTATTCCAATGGCACCTGTCTCTTCTTTTGGATCCCTTATATGGAGAGATCTGAGGCCCCAAGGAGTTAAGTGTCTTGCTTATGGTCACAGAGGACGTTCATGGCAGACCAGGGAATTGCAAAGAAGTCTCCCTCATTCAGTGATAGTCCTCCAATCATTAGGCCACCCTTTCTCTCCAATGAAAGTTTATAGCTCATGTATGTATGAATGTGAGCTACTCCATTCAGAAGTTTGTGCCTTCTATTGTGACTAGTCTCACTGAGGACAGACCAGATTTTCAAAGGTATGTAGACACCCAAAGATGCAGAGAGGTGCCTAAGGCCAATGAGAGTTAGGCACGTAGGGCTTTTTGAAAAATACATTAGGTTTTCCATCTGCATCTTTAGGTGTCTAAATACCTTAAAAATCTGGGTTACTTCAAAAAATAATTCCACTGAGGATGGAGGGGGGAATTTTTAAAGGATCCTAAGTGAATTAGGTTCCTAATCAGAGCTGGGTTCCTAACTCCCTTAGGCCCTACTGAAAAGATAATCTGTAGACTTTTCTATCATGAATACCCCACTGAGGACATTCAGTCTTGCCAGCTCTCGTGATTTTATTGCAAGGACTCAAGTCTTGAAGTATTTGTTGTTTTTCTTAAAACTCCAGCTCCTGAAGTCCTGTGATTACCTGAGAATCTCAGCCTTCACCCCTAAAACAATCAAGTTTCAAGCCTTCATATTCACATAGGCATGTGAAGTAAGAGTGCAGGGAGGTGCTGCAGCACTCCCAGGTTTTGCACCCAGCACATGGGCCAGCCCCACTGTATTATTTACGTAGGAGTGGAAAATAAGGATGTAGGGGGCTTTGTCTGTCCCAGGTCCTGGCCTACAGGTGGCCCCCATGGGTTCCAACCAGGCCTCTGAGGTCCTGCCAACCTCACTGGCTCGCCCCTCCCTATGGTGTGTCACTGCCTGCTAGCCTGCTAGGCTCCACCAGTCCTTGGGGTCCTATTGCCTGCTGACCCCGCCCCTGCATCCACATCCTGCCAGCCCTGGCTGTCCTGGTGTCCAGGCCACCAGACCTGGAGGCTCTGTGGCAGCCCAGGGTCCAGTAGCCGACCTGGGGTCTCAGCCCAGGGCTCAGCAGCTGCCCCCAGCCAGCAGCAGTCCGACAGCCTCGCCAGGCCCATACCAAGGTGGGGCTCCACACCCTCAGACAGGGCAGGGCCCTGGGCAGAAGGGGCGGGGCTGGAGCTAAGCAGCCCTCAGGGCTGCCTGGAGCAAGTGGTGCGCTGCTCCGGCAGCAATTTAAAGGGCCCAGGGCTCTGTCTGCCGCTGCTGCCTTTTGCATGGCTGGGCTCCAGGTTATTGCGCCCTTTGTCTTCCCCCTCACCACTCTGTTGGCAGGCCTGGCCCCCATCTGGGAGCAGTGAGGAACTAGGGTTGCCAGTTCTCCCGGCTTGGATGGACTGGACACTACTGCCTCAAATGTCATCCAGTCGATCCAGTCGGGGAGAGTTGACATCACAACTGTTGGAGGAGCATGAACAGATGTGGGGAGGGGTGTAACTCAGTATCCCCATCCTAAAAATTGTTCTATCACCATTGCAGAGTTACCCAGAAAATCTTGAAAAGGTGAACCCTAAGTTTCAGAAGTCAAGGCAATTAAAAAGAACTCTAATGTTATTATTTTTGAAATTTCAGGAATTTAAAGCAAATCTGGTTTTTGGTATCTTAATTTTTTAACATTGGGGAATGGCAATACTGGATATTTGCTTATTACTCTCAGCAGCCCATCAAGGGTAGCAGAGAGAGAACCAAGACTGCGTTTGAGCTATTGAGTTTACTTAACATTAATTAATTTACATATAAGTCCACTGTTTTCAAAAAGTGTCTAATTTCTAACTAGGCCAGTCTGTGCTTTTAATAACTGGGAGATTGTCATGACTAGCCCCATAATATGTACGTTAATAACCTAGAGGCCTGTCAGCCATTTGTTATCCTTATAACTATATTATGTGTTATAGTTATTTCAAAATTAGCTAGAACTGTAATAAGACATTGTGTGCCTATGAATTACGCTATTCCTGTGGGTAATCACGACTAGGCACGGCTGTACAGAAGCCACATTTTACATATTCATAAGCTCTGTATATATTACCAAACATATTGCCACGTGATTAATACGATTTCCATATTAACGGATTGCAACGGCCGGTGTGCCTCCGCAGGAGGCGGGCACTTGGAGTGAATGACAAGGGGGCCGCCCCATGGCAACGCCAGCGGCTCGGCTTGGCCAATGGACGGCGGGCGGGCGGGGACTGCGCGGCGGAGTGTTCTAGAAGGGAGGGGCGGCGGCGGCGGCTTGTCTCTCTTCGGCCCGGTCTGGCGGTGAAGATGGCGGCGGTGAAGGCGCTCAACCCTAAGGCCGAGGTGGCCCGGGCCCAGGCGGCGCTGGCCGTGAACATCAGCGCGGCGCGGGGGCTGCAGGATGTGCTGAGGACCAACCTGGGCCCCAAGGGCACCATGAAGATGTGAGAGCCGGGAGAGGCCGCGTGGGTGAGGGGGCTCTGAGGCCCGGGCGTGCGGGGGGGGGGGCTCTCGGGAGCCGCTGCCCGCGGGGACGGGTGGGTTCTGCGGTTCCTCTCAGGCGCCTGTCCCGGCGGTCGCCGCCCGTGGGGGGGGGGGGGTCGGGTGTAGAGCGTTCGAGACAAAGCGGCGGGCGGAAGGGCGGGCGCGCGGCGCCGAGGTAGCCAGGCCACGCGCTGCGCTGGGGCGGGCCGCCAGGGGCCTGCGCAGCCGCGGCGGTTCAGCATGGTGCCGCTTCTTGCAGGCTGGTGTCCGGGGCCGGCGAGATCAAGCTGACCAAAGATGGCAACGTGCTCCTTCACGAAATGGTGAGTGAGCCCCCGTCTCCGCCGCAGGGCGAAGAGGGTGGCTTGGTCTCTGCGCGGGGCAGGGGGGGTTACATGGGGCTGATGTTCGCTGCGTCTCCCGGTTGGTCCACTGTAAAGTTGATCCTTCCATAGTGAAAATAGGGTTACTGCGTGTGTTCCCTCGCTAGCAAACAAGATACCTTTCCTACCGATCTGTTACCCTAGCAAGGGTTCGATCCGTTTGATTCAGTGTCCTGCTTGTTGTTCTTAAATATGTTTTTTTATCCAACGCTTTCCGTATGATACTTGTATGTCTCTGAAGTCCCAGTCCTGTATCTGATCAAGGAGATACCTGCATTTCTGGTGCAGAGGGAAGGCTCTGTGCAGGTGTACCTGTAGAAGTGATGCTAAATGTAGGAAGGTGCAGATAAGGGATGTGAAAGTGTAATCATGTACACGGATACCTGATGAACCTGGAGTCGACGATTAACCTTCACCATTACATGCAGGCCCCCCAGTACACAGTCCTGCACTTGGGATGGAAGAATCCCAAGCATTGTGACAGGTTGGGGACCAAATTGCTAATTAGCAGTTCCCCAGAAAAGGATCTGGGGATTACAGTGGATGAGAAGCTGGATATGAATCAACAGTGTGCCCTTGTAGCCAAGAAGGCTACTGGCATATTAGGGTATGTTAGGAGGAGCATTTCCAGCAGGTGTAAAGAAATGATTATTCCCCTTGACTTGGCATTGGTGAGGCCACATCTGGAGTATTGTGTCCAATTCTGGGCCCTCCATTACAGAGAGGATGTGGAGAGGGTCCAGCGGAGGGCAACCAAAATGATTAGGGAGCTGGAGCACTTGACCTATGAGGAGAGGCTAAGGGATTTGGGCTTATTTAAGCTGTGGAAGAGAAGAGTGAGAGGGGATTTGATAGCAGCCTTCAGCTTCCTGAAGGGAGGTTCCAAAGAGGTTGGAGAGAAGCTGTTCTCGGTAGTGACAGATGGCAGAACAAGGAGCAATGGTCTCAAGTTACAGTGGGGGAGGTCTAGGCTGGATATTAGGAAAATCTATTTCCCTAGGAGGGTAGTGAAGCACTGGGATGGGCTCCCTAGGGAGGTGGTGGAATCTCCATCCCTGGAGTTTAAGTCCCGGTTTGAGAGAACCCTGTCTAGGATGCTTTAGTTGGGATTGGTCCTGCTTTGGGAAGGGGGCTGGATTCAGTGACTTCCTGAGGTCTCTTCCAGCCCTAGGATTCTGTGGTTCTCCACGCTGGGAGCTGTCTCCACTTCCATGCAATGGTATAAAAAACTTCAGCAGTTACACTCAACTGAATTTTAACAGCCCTAGTACAGATCTAACTTCAGCCTCACTGACTCTGAACCTCTCTGGTCCAGCATCCTGGGGACCTGACTCGTCTTGGACCAGAGGATGTCAATGCACTGGGGTCTCCACTTTTCCTCCAGGCCGCCCTGCTGCCACCAAGGACTCTGCTGTCTCACGTCGCCCATGGCTCTGCTGCTTGCCTGGGAGGGGGGGACTCCATGCTCTGCCCTCTGTTGCTACTCCCCCCAGCATCCCCATGCCATTTAATCAGTTAACTAATTAAATGAGATTTTACATCCCTAATGCCAACAGTGCATTTGTATTATTTTTATGAAAAGTAAGCAGTGGCTAGATATAAATATTAAATTGGTTTCTGATGGATACTCTCATAACAATTCAGCAAGTTTTATTGTTCATTGTGTGTTATGTTTTTTGTTTTGTTTAGCAAATACAACACCCAACAGCTTCCTTGATAGCAAAAGTAGCAACAGCACAGGATGACATCACTGGAGATGGTACCACTTCAAATGTTCTGATCATTGGAGAGCTGCTAAAGCAGGCAGATCTCTATATTTCTGAGGTACAGATGAATTTTTCATTTTCATAAGAAAATGGGTGAACGTTTCCTTTATGAAGCTGTTGAGCATCATTGCAGTTAATGTTCCATGTTCATAAAAAAAACTTTAGTTACGGATCTTAAAGAATGACTCCTTTGAGAGATTTTTTTTTTTATTATTGTGTGGTTACATTAGGCAAAAACTAAAATAAAGTTTTATTAGGGGGGCTGTGCCCTGTGCTCTTTATGCTTGCCAAACCTCCACCTCTCCAGTAGGTGTCTGGCCAGGGGGCCAGAGAGGGGTATCAGTGGAAGGGGTAATTGAGGGGGTGTGGGGTCTTGGCAGGAGGGATGTGATGGTGAGGGTGTGGGGCAACCCTGGCTCCCCCTTCCCTCCCCACCCCCAGCCAGTTGGGCTCAGATGGGCGGAGGGGACCCAGCCCAGCAGCTCCTCACTGGTGGTGTAACCCCCACTCTACCCCCGGGACATGAAGCCAGAGCTGCGTCTGGCCACACCAAGCAGCTTAGGGTGGACGTGGACTGCGGAGGACATCATTCTGTCGTCCCGAAGGAAAAAATTGTTTATATATGGGGGGGGGCGGGGAATAAAGGATGCTTAACTAACTGGAGTTGTGTTATTACAGGTCGACATCAGTGATGGTTATAGGATGTATCTTGTCTACAATTCACATTTGACTTACTTGTTTTAGATTTAAGGTTCTTGTCTCCTTGGAGCCATACAATTAGAAGACACCTGTCTAGAGCAGTGGTTTTCTACCAGGAGTTATCTGGGGAGGGGGCACAAAGCTGGGTGAGGGTTAGCTTCGCTGGGGCTCAGGGCAGAAAGCAAGGGCTTGTGGCCGTCAGCCCTGCCACCTGGGCTTAACTTTGCAGAGTCCCCTGTGGCTCCTGGCCCTGGGCAGCTGCCATACTTGCTACTTCCTAATACTGGCTCTGGCTTTTATATGCAGAATTATGGCACAGCTGGGCTAGGGAGTTTTTATAGCATATTTGGGAGGTGGGAGGCTCAAAAAAGGATGAGAATACTTCTAGAGGTAAGGAATTGCTGCTTACAGTATATATTCTAAGAGGCTTAGGTTGCTACTTTATTTCATGTTGCACAGTGAACACCCAAGTGTGCTTTGTAGCTCCCTTGGCTATAACTCTGTGCAAGAATAATCTGTACTTTACCTCTGCATTAGAAGGAGTACCTTTCCTTTTATATGTATTCAGAAGGACCGTACACTTTTTTCTCTGTAGTATGTAAATTCTAACTTTATCCATGGCTTTGAGTTGTAAGACTGTAATATCTCAAATATGAGGATAGCACTTTAAGTCTAACTTTTCAACTAAAGCTAGTAAATGGGAGTTTCAGGTGTGGAAAAAATATGTACACTCACCATTCTGTTAATTTTTAAAAAAAATTAGGGCTTGCACCCTAGAATAGTCACTGAAGGATTCGAAGCAGCAAAGGAAAAGGCACTTGAAGTCTTGGAGAAAGTCAAAGTAACCAAGGAGATGGACAGGGAAACACTTGTGGATGTTGCCAGAACGTCCCTGCGTACTAAAGTTCATGCAGAACTTGCTGATATCTTAACAGAGGCAAGTATGCATGTGTTGTCTGTTATATCTTTCTTGTCCTTTTGTGTAAGGAATTCCAGGTTTTCTGTAAATACATGTGGGAGTGATGAAAATGTATGAAAGATGCGCATGTTTGTTGCATTGTTGTTATTAAGGCATACTTTTACTTCAGGCTGTTGTAGATGCTGTTTTGGCCATCAAGAAACCAAATGAGCCTATTGACCTCTACATGGTTGAGATTATGGAGATGAAGCATAAGTCAGAAACTGAAACAACGTAGGTAGCTATAAAATGTTGGTAGGTTTAATCATAACTTGAAACTGAATTTTTTTCTGTTACGCCACCTATAAACTCCTTTGCCAGTTTTTGTCAATTTATGGTTGCATTTTCCTGTTGTGTGGTGGGTTTTTTTATTTTGTTTTTCCCCCTTGCCTGTGTTGTGTTTGAAAAGAAACTCATTACTTGGCAGGAGGAATACAAAACCGACTAATGGCAAAATACCGTCATTCACAAAGTGAATAAACATGACAAAATAACCTTTTTTCTGTGATGTGTTAGATTAGTAAAGCAGGCTAGGAAGGACTGGACATAAATGACACTAAATAATCTCTCTCCATGCTGGAGAATCTGACTGTATTTTCTGATGCATTTTTTAGAACACCACCACCACTGTGCATTTATTTCAAGTGTAAAATGTACATGAGGGACATCTGTTGTGTATATCTGTTACACTTTCAAAGATTTCCATCTCTCGTGGCATACAAGTCCACTTCCAATGGAAAAAAAGTGAAAGTTTTAGGTAGTTGATCAAAACTGGAAGGTGAATAGGAATCAAACTCTTCATCTCTTGTGACTCAAAACTATTGGCAGGATGGGTTGGCTCTCTAATCCTTAAGTGAAGATGTATAAAATAATATTCAGATTGTGTTGAGACCATAATGCTTCAAAATTGTTTGAAATTACAAAAGAGTGTAGATATGTTTTAACTTCAGTGGCATAGATGAATTCTGCATTGGCTTCTTTAGTAGCTAATGCAGTCAGACACTATGCTATATTATATTTCCTTTTAACTTATTCCTAAAAGGTATGCTCTGTGTAAAGTTAGCATATCCATGCAAGAAGGATACATGATCCAGTGAATTCTTAATATTAGGGATGTTAAAATGTATTTAACTGCTGAAAACATCAGTGCTTACATATGGGGAGTAGCAGTTGACTCCCCGGGCGCAGGGGCACACAGGGAACCAGCATGTAACCATGAAGGTTAACCGATGAGCTCATTGGTTGGCCATGTACATGGTAGATATGGCAGTATGGTACATAATCTATGTTTAATCAACTATGGTATGAGTTTTATGACTATAGACCAGGGTTTCTCAACCTATGGGTTGGGACCCAAATACGGGTTGCCATTACATTTCAAAAGGGTCGCCAGGTGTCTCCCCAAGTGGCTCTTAAGGAGTCATTCACACATTTTTTGAATTGCCCTGGGTCATCAAGTCTTCCTGAATTGTTAGACGGTCCCCATCTGGAAAAGGTTGGGAACTGCTGCTATAGATGTTTCCTACCCTGGGTATTTAGGATTTCTTACAAGTCACCTTACTGACTTTTTACAGGCTGATTAGAGGACTTGTTTTGGATCATGGTGCTCGTCATCCTGACATGAAGAAAAGAGTGGAGGATGCTTACATCCTTACTTGCAATGTATCACTAGAATATGAAAAAACGTAAGTAGTCACCAAAAATGAAGCGAAGAAATATTTGACTCAAGTAATGTGAATTAATATTTACACGTGTGTGTTAAATCTCTTAAAATATTAAGAGTATCCCTCAATTTAAAAAACAATACAACAGGCCTAGTTTGTGTAAATGAGGAAATTAAGTCAAGTGTTTCACTCCAAAGGAATGGAGTGATGATCTTGACTTCTGAGGTGGCTGGATTTGTGGACACATTTAGTGTAATAGTCCCTTCTGTTGGCAAATTGAATGACAGGAAATCTTCCTTTATGCCTCAAAGTCTTGCATTGCACAGTGAATACCCAAGTAAACTTCATAGTTCCCTCAATGTAACTCTGCTAGAATAATTTTGTGCTATAACTCTGTAGTGATACACAAGTCCTCCTTGATTTTTGATGATTATGCTTTTTTAACATTGTAGGGCACTAGTAGTAGTGGTGAACAATTTCTTTTTTTCTTTTCAGAGAGGTGAGCTCAGGATTCTTTTATAAGAATGCAGAAGAAAGAGAGAAATTAGTAAAAGCTGAAAGGAAATTCATTGAAGACCGAGTGAACAAAATAATAGATTTGAAAAAGAGAGTCTGTGGTGATTCACATAAAGGATTTATTGTGATCAATCAAAAGGTAAGATAAATGAGAGTACAAGATAGCCAGAGGGAGGGAAGGGGAATCCTAAAAATGTTGATGTTCTCCGCAGGTGTGGTTTATTTTTGGCTAACTGTATAGGCTTTTTCAGACAAGCTTTAGACAGGCTTAGTTAGCAGCGTATTTTCATATACATGTGTTTAGCTCCTGCTTTTTCAGTATGAACTGAAAGTAGAATTTGGTCCTAGTGCTGGACCGATAGTCTTCCTAATATGTATTTCTCTCTTTTTACTTGTAGGGAATTGACCCATTTTCCTTGGATGCACTTGCAAAAGAAGGAATAGTAGCTTTGCGCAGAGCAAAAAGGAGAAACATGGAGAGGTCAGTTTTTGGAACAGACAAGTTATATTCCTGCCCCAAGCTTTCACTCTATCCATTTTGTCTTGCAAAACTGAAGAAAAATACCCCTTTCGCTCAAACTCTTGCATTCCTGCAGGAGTAAAAACTATCAGGTCAATGTGAACCATGGAAACTCCTGACACTGAAATGGAAACTTTTAGTTTGGGGGGGGGGGGCCAAAAGGGGAGAGGAGGAGAGTCCTTGACATCTGTTGTAGATGCACCTGCCACAGTGGAGTTTTGATCACGAAAATGTGACAAGGTGAGGTCAGAGAAGACCTCTTGGGGTTGTTCCCCAGCATTCTGATTATACCACTGACACCTGATTTCTTGCTCCCCACCACTCTGTCCTGCTGAGCCAGATCTTCTGGTCTATCCCAGACAAACCACAGAGTTGGAGTTGAGATCCCCACCCCGAAGAGCAATGCAAACACTAAGTACAAACTGTAGGATTTAAGTGGTTGCAAGTAAAAACAGATAGATCACAGTAAGTTACTCTGAAACAAAACAAAACACGCATAACTAGTTTTAATTCATTAAACTTATTGCAAGCAGAGTCATACCCTAAAGAGTTGTTCTTATTTCAGGCAGGTCTTCAAGTCAAAGGTGATCTTTGAGTCTGACTTGAGTCTCCAGTTCTGGCTTGGAAACAAAGTTCTTTGTTTCCAAGCCAGCTGAAGACAGACCTGATAACTTCCCCTGGCTTAATAATCTTCCCTTGTAAGCGGGAATTGTTTGTTCTCCTCCATTTTTCCCCCTTTCACCCGGTCAAAAGGGAATGCTAGATCCAGATGGTAGGGTCACATATTACTAGTCCAATTACTTCTGAACTTGCGGGACAAACAAGGCTGTTCACAAGCGGTTAACTTGATCACCCAATCATTAAGGCTTCTGGAGCACACCACTGATGGCTTTCATTAACATATTTAAATGGTCTCATACTTCATATTTCTACCATTACATACAAGAATGTGTGCCAAAATAGGACACATGAAAATTAGTAAAATCTGGGGGGGTAGCTGTGTTAATCTGTAACTATATAAAAACAACTACTCAAAAAGTCCTGTGGTACCTTTGCGTATGTCTACGCTGCAGCACTATTTCGGGATACCGGAGTATCCTGAAATAGCTATCCGTATCTTCACAGCAAACCCGTTATTTCAGGCTCACTATTTCGACATCCCTGTAATCCTCATTCTATGAGGAGTAAGGAACATTTCAGAATAGTACTGTATTTTGAAATTAAATGATGAAATAAGCTATTTTGAAATAGCAAATTGCGTATCTTATTTCAATGCATAGTTCAAATTGCATATCTTATTTCACATTATGGTGCAGTGTAGATACAGCCATGGAGACTAATAAAAATATATGTGTAGTATCACGAGCTTTTGTGGGCAAAACCCACTTCAGATGAGATGATTCTCTCAAGATCATTTCATCTGAAAGTGCATGACATTAAAATTGATAGGTTACATGAGAGATTTTGTTCAAAGCATCTTTGAGTTAGCGTATGGATCTAAAAATGCATAACTTAATAAAGCATGGGGAAACTGTTACACAGTTCATGGCCAAATCTGTTGGCCTTTAAGGTGCCACTGGACTCCTGGTTTTTGCAGATTAAGCATTAGAGGGATAGCCATGTTGATCTTTGTTTACATGATGTATTTAGAAGTAAATTTTCAAGTGAACAGTGTAGAAGAGATTTGAAGTGTGTTAAACTTGAACACCCTGGAAATAAATCATCTGAATAAACAGCGCAGTGAAATAGTCACAAATGAGACCAGACTGTTTATGATGACAATCTGACATGGCGTGAAAAGCATCTTCACTCAAGACTCGTTGGGCAACTAGGATTAATTTACTCAAGCTTATTTTCACTTGTTTATTTTTAATAAACCTAACATGCTTCAAATGTGTTATAAACATCCTTCTTCAGATTGACCCTTGCTTGTGGTGGTATAGCTATGAATTCTGTGGATGACCTCTCTCCTGACTGTTTGGGACATGCTGGTCTTGTCTACGAGTATGTACTGGTACGTAAGACTTTGAATTTCTAACTAAGGCTAAACTAGATAGAAGCCAAAGGAATATTCTCACATCTGCAGCAGTATTTTCAGTTCATACTTTATTGTGGTTTCTACTGCTTCTACGCAGTATAGAAGACTTTAGATTTATATGCCCATGATAATTCATTTGGTAGTTTGAGAGCAGTAATGGAAGTCTCATTGAAAACCACTGGCATTTCTTGTCCTTGATGCTCTCTGTCATGTGTAAACGTTTTACTTAGATGTTAGCATTGCAATTATATCATGTTGGGGATAAAGAATAAAATAGAAGCCAAAGAGAAACACAGAAACTTGTACTCTATTTAAGGCTGAAAGGTAACTAATTGAGAAGGAATGTGAACAGCTTTTGAGGATGAGATGACAAATGTCTCCCTTCCTATCTCTCTCCTGGCTTCTTGAAAGGTCCAGTACAGAATGGATTATCTGAGGGTCTTCAAAATGGTGCATCTGAATATTTTAATATTTACATCTAGTGATTTATGTGGCTATGGTATGGGGTTTTTGTTAAGCAAAAATATGGTGTTAGAGGTTTGCTGCTATTGGCATGTAGGGTGAAGAGAAGTTTACCTTCGTTGAGAAGTGTGACAACCCTCGCTCTGTTACCCTGTTGATCAGGGGGCCAAATAAACATACGCTCACACAAATAAAGGATGCGGTAAGAGATGGGCTACGTGCTGTCAAAAACGCCATTGAGGATGGTAAGTTTCCTTGTGCCTTTATTACATTTAACAATGTCTTATGAGTTGGAGCTTGAAGTGTGCAAAACATATCTGCCATGCATATCTATCTGTGTACTTTGTTTTATCGAGCGGATAGATAAATTGTTAGCATAGTGTCTGAATAAACTACTAAAGCACACTTCTATTTGATGTGTTCCCAGTACGTTGCTGTTTTTTAAAATGGATATTTAAAAAAGATGGGGACGCACATTTTAGTCAATTATTGTAACTTCAGTTACATGTTAGGTGACAAAATTGCCTGTGTTGCCTTTCTTGGAGAAAGGCAATAAGTATTATTAAATATTAACCATAAGTTAAGTGCTTCAGTTAAACTTGCTGGAAAAACTTCATTAGTACAGAGACCATTTATTAAAATTTTAGCTCAAGTTAAGTCAATGATTTTGGAAGTCGGGAGAATAAAAAAATAGTCAGTTGTAAGGCGTATGTCTCCATTTGTGGCTGTATGCAGAGTACAGCTGGCGCGCATGCGCACGTGCACGCACACACATTATTTGAGGTATAAATAGCAGTATAGACAGTGAGGCACAACAAACCACGTCCCCAGGGCATGGGTTTCAACTCGCCTAAGCAGTGCTTCCCAAGTCTATGCTGTTTTTAGCTGGGTAGTGTCCCACTACTTCTCTGCAACAGTGAGAGGCTTGAACAGTGGGGAGAGGCTCTGGCAGTTGCTAGCCCCCCTGCCTTTTTGACTGCCATGTGTTGCTACATACTGCAGTGTGGACACCAGCCTATTTTTCACTGCTGTGTGTTATATGCCACTGCAAATGTAGATGAGGGCTGAAAGGGCTTGCTATCCAGCCCTCTAAATGTTGTTACTCTGCATTGGATGGAAGTAGTCTGGACTTCCTGCTAGGAAGTATCATTAGAATAGCATTTCTTATCAGTGAAAATAATGAACCAACAACGTGTTTTTAAAATACCTTGAATTTCAGACACTAAAATGGTGTTCAAAACTTGTTTTATTCCAAGAAATCTGCAGAACTGCTGCTTGTCTTCTATTCAATCTCCATTCCAAAAGAAAGGGAAAAACAATAAAAGGTGGCTTTTTCAGATAATTTTTAAACTAAAAATGACACTGCAAACTGCTGATGGTAAAAAAAATTTGCGTAAACTTTGGGCTTTATTTAAATTACTTGATGTAATGCTAATCTTGGCTTGTGTAGTCCTGTGGAAATAGCAGTTTTTTAGGCTAACTGTAGCTGTCAGTACTTGAGATTGAGATTCCCTAAAACATACCAAGAAATGCTGGCAATATGGTAGAAACATACAAGCTCTAGTTTAACTTACTAGCTTTCTCCATCCAATAAAAGCTCAAAGCTCTTTACCATAGTCAGCATTCACAATGATGAGATGAAAATCTTGACTCACCCTCTTTGCCATGTAGTCTAATTGTTTGTGATGGCCATTCACTAATAGTGTGTCTTTATCACTTACAGGATGTGTGGTTGCAGGAGCTGGAGCATTAGAAGTGGCAATAGCTGATGCTCTTGTGAAACATAAGCCCAATGTAAAAGGAAGAGCCCAGTTTGGAGTTCAAGCCTTTGCTGATGCTCTGCTCATCATTCCTAAGGTACTCCTGGTTTTAAAGTAATCATTTCAGAACCTGTTATAATGTGTACTCACAGTTAATGATGCCCTGTCTGTAGTTTTTCATGGCTTTTAAATTAATACACAAAACATGCACTGTTTTTCCCCTCTAAGGTTCTTGCTCAGAACTCTGGTTATGACCCCCAGGAAACACTAGTGAAAATTCAGGCTGAATATGCAGAATCAGGACAACTTATTGGAGTTGATCTGAACACTGGTAAGAAACATTAAAATATAATGTTCAGACAGTTGGGTTAAATAACTTTTACTCTGAGCCAGCAAAGTGGTGCTGTTTTTGTTGAGGGAAATGAAGAACTTGTTTATATATACAGAAGTCTTTCATGCTTTAGCTTCCAAAGATGTTTTCAGGACTGGCAGAATGTTTTAAAACCTTGTATCTTAAGGTGTTCCATGGAGAACTCACAGTTGTGCCGCAATCATTTGAGGAAAAATAATGGCAGCTAGAGCTGCTGAGATGCAGTGGGTGGTGTGAAGGGTAGAAGAGGTGAGCGAGTGGTGATGCAGCAGGAAATGAGGCAGGGCTACTCACATGCTTCTGGGCCCCGCTTGCAATCTCCTGGGAAAGCTCCCTGCCTTGGTTGGGGCCCCTTGCCAGAGGGGAGGAGCGTTGCAGGGCCAGCTCTGATTGGCTGTCTCCACTGCTGGTCTGGGGATCCTGCCTGCTAGAGGAGAGACCTGCCCTACAGCCACCACCCCAACCGGGTCTTTGCTCCGCTGCCTTTAGCCCTCACTTGTTACCCAGAACAGCTGAGGGGGGCCAGATACAATGTTCCTTCTTTGTTTGTTTGTTTGACAACTTTTTTTTTTTTATTTAATGGATAGCGATTGACAGGTTGTTTGGGATACTTAGATTTAAAAATGTTCCACTTCAGAGATAATTAAAAAGATACTTAAATTATCATTGGGTAGTGAGCAAATATTGTTGTCAATAAGTGTCATCTGGTGTTCAAGGGGCAGGGGGGTTTCTCAACCAAAAGCTCTTGGTGTTCCTCATTTTAAAAAAAAAATTTGTTTGGTGTTCCTCTGTCTTAAAGTTTAAGAAACACTGGTTTAAAACCTTCTGGCAGTTTTCCATCAGCAGCAGCTGTGGTTTGATTGGTAAGATTACCAGAATAATACTTCATTCATGATGTATTGAACTTCAGTATAGCTTTTTGCAAGAGAATTAACAAGTTTGGCGAGTCACTGTACCCATTTTGGAGATTCAGACTCATTTATAGCATGCAACCTTAGGCACGCAAAGATTAAGGCCAGTGTTTAGTATGAAGTGGAAAGTTCTTTGGTTTGCCTCTTGGTGGCAGCCAAACAACATTTTAATGTTCTGTGATTTCCTGCTGTCTATAACAAGACTTTGAGCTAGATGAATAAATTGCTAAAATGTATCAGATTACGAGGGGTTTTATTTTGCATTCCCAGGTGAACCAATGGTGGCAGCAGCAGCTGGAGTTTGGGATAATTATAATGTCAAAAAACAACTACTTCATTCATGGTAAATTATTGTGAGGCTTTTTTAAACTAAAATGGGATTCCATTGCTATTGATCACATTTGATTGATATGGGTTAACCCAGCCCATATCTCTATCTAAATTTACAGTATAGAAATAAAAGCACAAGAATACAATTTTATATAAAAATGACTTGATTTCTGTTTAGCTCTGTCTTCCATAGAGAAATCAAACTTCTTAAATAAGCTCCAAATTGGTTTATAAGAACTTACAGTATACTTCAGCTGGTATAAGGTTTTTAAACAAGTTAGTAAATATAGAACTGTAATCTGCAGAGTGGGTGTATGAGTGGGGACTGATGAGGCTGGGGGGGGCAGGGGGAGGGGATGCATGCAGTTGGATGAACTGTAATACAATTCAGAAGTTTTGACCATCAGTGTTTTGGTCTTTCTAGCACTGTGATCGCCAGCAACATTCTCTTGGTTGATGAAATTATGCGAGCTGGAATGTCATCTCTCAAAGGTTGAATTGAATCTGCCCTCTGCTGTGATGGTTGCCTTGAGTAGGGAGATGCCCCTATGAAGTAATGTCAAAAAAAATTCAGCTAAAGGCATTATTTTCTCCGGTCTCCAGTGGATTTTCACAGTAACAAAAGTAGCTGTCTTTGGAGTAAACGTGGCCACTCTCAAACATTAGCATTTATTCAAATATTAGGTTCTAAAATCAGTTATTTATTTTTTTTCTTAATTGCACTGAAATGTACAACTTACAGTCTTTTTACCCAATAAACAGTTCTGCTCTGTGCTTATCTTGTAGTGGTATCAGATACTTAATCATTTGATTGTGCAGGCTCATGTTGGACAATTAAAACATAATTATGTAATTGTCAACTGGGAGGAGATGGTACTTTTTCTCAGAATTCACTCATCTGTGCAGCACCTTTCTGGATATTACCAAATACCACCAGGCCTGGATGACTTTGTCATCTTCTACTAGCTTACTAGCCAGTTTATAGAGTATCGCTTGATTTTATTGGCAGAGTCTGATAACTCAGGTGTCATTGCTAGAACAACTTGTGAATTCCTCAGAGGGGTGGGGAAAACCTAGCCTGTAGGCCAGATACAGCCTGCCACAATCCCACAGCCCAGCAGGCGCCTTAGGTAGGCTGCCTGCCTTCTGTGTCCCCCACATAGACTGCTCAAAACAGCAAGCTGTGGGGGCCATGTGCTCTCTGCGTGCCATGAGCCTCTGGGGGGTTTTGCATTCTACCGCTGCCCCAACACAATTTCACAGCTCCCATTGACTAGAAACCAGCCAACAGGAGCATCCTGGTCTGGGCTTGTGCAGGCAGTGCATAAGTAAACCTCCACCCCTGAGATCTGCAGTATAGAGAATACATGACCCCTGCCGCTGGACACATTGGGCTGCTGGCCAGGAGCCATCTAGGTAAGTGTTTCCTGGATAGTCTGCATCTGGCACCCAAACCCCTTCCCACTGTCCCTAGGTCAAAATCCAAGCTCCTGAACCTCTTCCTGATACCCACTCCTCTTTCAGGTTAGAATCATCTACACCCATATCCTTCTGCCCCAGGTGACAACTCCCTCCTTCGCCCAGTGTCCCAGACTTCACACCCTCTTCTGTACTACATCCCTTATCCTGAGCTCCCTTCTGCACCTAACCACCATCCCACACTCTGCATATTCTGGAAGAGTGCAATGCTTGACCATTTACAAATTCTTGGGGTGGTCCTCCATTAAAAATTATTGCCCACCCCTGCTCTAGCAGCAGCTTGAAGATTTTATGGGAGGGATAGGCAGGAATGTCTGGACAAACCAGTCAAATTTTGACAAACCTAGCTACAATCCCATCAAACCTTAGGGTAGGTGAACTACTTCAGTTGCCGTGTTAGTCTGGTCTTGTTCAGCAAGACCAGACTAACATAGCTACATCTCTCTTACTTCAGTTGCCTGCTTGTTAAGTATTCCACATTACAAAACTAGCTTCAGTCTTAAACACTGATCAACAAATATGTAAATTCTCTCAACTCTAGCCATGTTGACTAATTTCTCCATTCTACCATCTTTAAAAGCATGTTTTTCCAACTCCTCTGATGTTTTTATTAGATTCTCAGGTACCACAGGATTATTCATTTTTAAAGTTACAGATTTAACAGGTCTACGCCTCTGAGATTTTCCTACTATCTTGAGTGTGTATTTTTTTACTATTGCAAATTTTCTTATGGACCTAGATTCTATCATTCTTGTGCACCTAGCTGTCAAATTGTGTGTGGGTAAACAGGAATACAGTACAAGGCCTACTGAGTAAAAATGAAATTCTGAAACGATCTTGTAATACAGCCACATGGCTATCTGAGGTCTTGTAGGTTCAAGATATTCCACCAGGGTGACTCCTAACTATCTTCAGCTTGAAACTTCACCTGCTCTTGACTTGGACATGTATGGTCACAATCCCTTTCTCCATTTAAAGGGACACAATACAACCGGGGGGGGAAAAACTACCCATCCATATGACCCTCTATGGGGACCTACAGTTGCAGCCCCTGCCCTTTTTTAATTGCTTGGTCACTAATAAAACCCCCCTGCAAAAGCAGGCAAATGGCATCTCTATAATAGAAACCACAAACTCAGTCATATGAAGGGTTGGCAAGTGTCTAAAATAAGCTTTGAGGTTTTGGCTTTGTGGGGGGGGGGGGTTGGGAGGCAGGAGAAGGGGAGACATTTTACCTCAACAAAAGGGGTCTTAGGAGTTATGGGTAACAATGTTAAAAGGGAAAAATTCAGTGTCTGAAGCATTTTCCCAGCTGTGCTTTGCTCATGGCTTAAATATGACTGAAGACCCCATCTGTACATTGCATCCATGCCCCAGCTTCTGTCCTGCTGTTTGTGTACCCTTATACTCCTCCCCTTTCATCACTTCCCTGCTTTCGGTTCCCTGCAGGGGGGCGGGGACTCATGCTGGGAAGAGCTTTGACTGACGCTGGGGATCCCGGAAGCGTTTCAGCCAAGTACACAGCTCTTCTGGGTCACAGGCTTTCCACCTCCTCCAATTAATCTAGTCTTGTCCCCAATGCAACTGTACACCTCTGCTGGGAGAGTGCGGCTGGCTCTCCTGTTAGGCATCTGTGTGTTAGGGAGCAGCTACAGTTTTCAAGGTGAGTTCAAGCACGTCTTACTCCACCTTTCCATCTCCTTTGCCCTTTACACTTTCAGTGCAGCAGAACTTTAATAGAAGTGCTGCCTGTCCCACTCCTCTCTTCTCTCTCTTCCCCCCCCCCCCCCCCAGTGACTCTTTCCCGTTCCTTCAGGGGCTGTATTAACCAGAACTCATTTCAAAGAAGCATAGTCCCTGAAATCCTTCCTCTCCCAAAAAGAGAGACTTGAAATACTGCCCTAAAGTAAATCCTCAAGTGCCTGAATATAAGGGAGGAAGGGCCTGTCTGCTCCCTTTAAGTTTGAAGGAATAAGCATTAAACTCTTTTCAACATATTAAAAAAAATAACAGCCGTCCCCTCCTCCAACCTTTGGAAAGTCAGATGGGTGCTCCATGCTTCCACTGGTAAAATGGAGCATTTCTGCCTCCCTTAGCCCACCTGTAAAATGGGGATAAAAATGCATGTTTATTTTCTTCCTAGGAGAGTAGAGAGAATTAGTGAATGAGCTAAATTTTCCTCAGGGATAATTTCACTGATTTCAATGGTTTTATAACAGGAAAGGCTTAGTGTATGCTCTGCAAGATATAAAGTGCAGTCTAGGTGCTAGGTATTCTTATTAACCCTCTCTTTCCCCCTTCCACTGCATGCAGACACATCTCTAGCAAAGAATGTATATGCTCCAAGCTTTCATTGTTACTCATTCATGTTATAGTGGATCATAACATCTTTCATAGCTTTTGAAGATGCTGGACACATGGTACAACTGCCTGTTGGGCATTTCCCAATGGGAACGGATTCACCTGATGGTAAAAATGAAGGGCCTCACCAGGAGATGACAGTGAAGTCATTTTCTATCGACAAATATCCCGTTACCAACAGGGATTTCAGGTAAGGCCCCTACTCACCTACTCAGCATTTGCTTAGTTTGCAGGGGGTAGATAGTATAGGGAAATGGAGACTTTCACCTGTGTAAAGTGACTGAAACAATCTTTGCTGGGTTTACCTTTGTTGGCAGCCTGAGCAGAGAGGCCAATGACTGATCATAGAAACAAAACTAATCTACAGAGCCTAGAGGTGATGCCACCAGGTTGGAGAGAAGGTACATTGGCCAGTGCTGTACCTGTTCTGTGGGGTAAAGAAAACAATTGAATTTTTCAGGTTGAAAATCTCACCCTATTCAGGATCACTCAAAATTTCTGGAATATTTCAAAGTCCTGCTCTCAATCCAGGGATCACTGCAGAAGGATGTTAACGTTTTACTCCAGCAGTTTGCATTACAAACACTTTTCAAACACTCTGGAAGACCAGTCATGTTTCTTTTGATATGAAATGATAAACAGAAGATTCACTTGAGGTTATGTTAGATAGCAGACAGATCCTTTCCAAGCTGTTCACACCAAAGCATCATATTCTATTTTGTACTTAATTTGTAAATATTTTGCTTTGTTGCTCTGTTATGAAACTGCAGTAGATTGCAATTAGATTTTCCCATTGATATATGTTACTCTTCATAATACACAATCCTAGAAATTGGGCCATCTCTAGAACAGACTCTAGATGCCTCTCTGTTATACTCATTTGCTCCCTATGACATTTTGAGGATTGTACAAAGTACTAAAAATGCACTGGAGGGACTGTCCTGTATTGCCGTGGAGATGACGCCGATATCCTGATGAATCCTTTGCAGACATGCTGCGAAGCTCATCTTGATTCTCAGCTATGTTGGGCAGATGTAGAACTCTGGGCAGGGCTATTTGGTACACTAGATAAATTTTGGGGACAGATTTGATTGTAACAGCTGTCGAATTAAGTGGGTCCATGTGATTATTTATTTTGTTCAATGTGAATTTTTGCAAAGTGCTCTCAAGCTTCGAATGGGCACGTCTAGTAACTCTGCTGGCTTGGTTAGTTGGTTTGCTTTTTGGGTTGTTTTAGTTTTTACTAAATCTAAAGAAACTCATAAAAAAATTCACATCAGTATAGCCATTTCATGCAACTGATACAAACTGGGCCAGTTTCATCTCTAAACCTAACTCCACTGAGCTGATTGGATTTACACCAGGCATGAATTTGGCTGTCTGTATAGGGGCTCAATAGATTATAAATGGTGTGAGTAGCTCTTATAAATTACATTTACTTTTATCAACTTATAGTGCATATGGATCATTAAATTTTTCCCTTTGTGGAATTGCTACCCAGACACCTATTTCTGACTTGTTTTCACCAGGGAGTTTGTTCGAGAAAAGAAATACAAAACGGAAGCAGAAGCCTTCGGCTGGAGCTTTGTCTTTGAGGATTTTGTATCCGAAGAGCTGAAAAAAAAAGTGACCCAAAAACTGGAGGTGAAGTCCTTTTGGAGTGTGGAAAGTGACATGACCCATATGTTATGGGGTTGATTCATGATGGTGAAAAGAGATCCATGGTGTTTGTCCTCAGAACTCAGGGATGTCAGGATGGTGGACTAACTACAAGCAGATCCATTCCTGAAATAACTTAAACAACTTATAGTCTAGCAGCACCTTAGAGACTAACAAAACATGTAGATGGTGGTATGAGCTTTCGTGGGCACAACCCACTTCTTCTGATGACTGGTGTTTAAGTGGTCCAGTTTTCAAGGAAATAGCACAGAGAGGAGATGGGGGAGGGAAGAGGAGGAAAAAGAAGAACAAAAGGGGAAAGATTGTCGATGTAAATGTCTATGCTATAAATGAAGCTGATAAGAATGCTTAGCACCCCCTCTAGGTGCCCTTTGTTTGTTTTTTTTTATGTCATTAGGATGTGGACAGTAGCAGGCCATCCTTCCAATGTCCTCATTTAGACTTCTGTCGTAGGAATCAAACTTGTCCCTGAAATTCAGTTCTGTAGCTTCCCTGAAATGTCCGTCATTACTTATGGCCTCGTGAAGAAAGCAGGTGCTAACTTCAGTGCTAACCTGGTGCCCAGAAGAAGGGATGCAAGCCTTTAGAAAGCTCATGCTCCACCTCTCGGGACAGGCCTGGCAAAGGGGCCTGGCAATTCAAAAGGCCCAGAGCTCCGAGGAGCAGTGGCAGTGCTTGGACTTTTCAGCTGCTTCTTGAGTGCCGCACGGCGCACTTTAGGCAGCTCTAAGGGCGGGGGGAGGCGGGGTGCAGTGCGCTTCTGACAGCTGTCTGTTCCCAGCCCTGCCCCTGCCACCTGAGGCCCCGCCTCTTCCAGTCTAACTATCCAAACTCAAAACCAGTCTGCCTTCCTTTGCATGCTACGAAATGAGTGAAGCACCAAGAGTCAAGGCTTGGGGCCAGTTAGATGGCAGAACTGTGTTTTAATCTGGTCTCTCTTCTTTTTCTTAGTCTGCCCCTTGGTGGTTGCCAATTGACAAGGCATTTTGGCGACAGGTGAGCAGTCCTTCGAAGGGGCGAAACTCCCATCCGATATAGCTTCAGAGATGGTCTGCTTAGGGTGGGGAGAAGAAACGGCTTTAATTACAATGTAAGCAATTCCTCTTGCACAGGAGGAGGAAACCAAGGGCTAAGTGCAGAGGCTATGATTGTCAAAGGAGTCTAAGGGAACTAGATGTTCATATCTCTCATTAATAGGCTACGGGTGCCTAATTCCCATAGTCTCTATTGAAAATCTCTATGAGAGTAACTGGCAAAAAGGACTAGTAATCAGACACAGTTTGGGGCACTGGCTGCCCTCCTGGCTAATCACTGCTCTCATCCATTCTACTTTTCTGTTGAGGTATTTAGGGAGCACTGTGACTGGAGCAGCTCTGCCAGCTGCCTGGAAGTGGTCAGGGGCCACAAGTGATCTGCAGACCTGTTTGAGATCATAGTGGAATTTATTCCCTACACTATCAGCCAGGCCTTCTGGCAGAGTAGATAGAAGTGAGGTCTCTGTGTTATACAAGTCTCTGAAGTTCTGTCCTTACCTGAGGCAGCTACAGATCCTCCAGCTTTAATTAGATTGATTTCTACCAAGGAATCAAAGGCAGGGTACCCTGTACCATGTAAGAAAGCATATGAAAGTTCAAGGTATGATCTCTTATACCCCCATGTGAGGCAGCTGGGCCAGTGTTTTGGACACTAGCCCAGGACTTGAGAGACTTGGGGTCAATTCCTTGCTCTGCCATAGACTGTCTTAGCTTAATATTTATCATTTGTACCCTCCCTCCATCCAGAAAGTTGTTTTGAACTAGTGAACGTTGTTGGTGTTAAAAATTGTGTCCCCAGATTTTTCTTCCATGCATAGATTTGAAAGGTGTTGCCACCTGAGCTGACAAGCCATTGATCTATACCTATATCCCATGTGTAGAAGCACCTAAAGTGTACGTTCTTGTATATTTCAGTGCCTTACAGATAGGCAGAGCCAAGCAGGGGGTGGATGCTCATGGGAGCCCAAACATAGATGATGTGTCTAATCATAGGCCTACACCAGTGGTGAGCAACCTGCAGCCTAGCTGGGTTCTATGTGTGGCCCATAAGACATTTTGCTAACCGTTACCCATGCACAGGGCTGCCAGAGTGTGCTGATTTCCATCTGCATCGTTTTTTCTACCGATATTGTTAAAGTGACACACACAAAGCAAGGGCACCTGAAGTGAGGTGCATGCTGATTGCACACAGCATTGTGAGAGCCGTGCGCTCCCTCTGCAGCCAAAGCACTGCTAGAGTTCAGTTGGCATGCCCTGAAAATTCTAGGTATACAAGCGCAGTTAGCAAAACTACCCTGTCCCAGGAGACCATCTTGGTTACGACAGTCTTGCGGCCCATTCCCTAGCCTAGGTTGCCCCTCACTGCTCTAATTGTTCCCTGTTGTTGGGTTTATTTTACATGAAGTTATTATGGCTCAATGAAAACTTGTTACATGAAATTCTCCTCAGCCAGCAGGTCCAGGGTCTGGGATAAAAACCAAGTTGGACTACCCCGTGCTCCATGTGAGCTGGAATGATGCCCAGGCGTACTGCAAGTGGAAAGGGAAGAGGTTGCCTACTGAGGAGGAGTGGGAATTTGCTGCAAGGGGAGGACTAGAGAGTATGTAAGAAAAAACTCTTTGATCTGATCACTTTGAAACCAAACTAAGCCATCAAATAATTATAATTGATTCTATGACAGGATGGCCTGTGATGGTGGGGGATGGGACTTGATGACCCAGGAGAGGTCTTGCATTCCTAAATAATGAAATCCTACTGGACTCAAAGGTCTCCCTTCCCCTTTGCCGGGGGTACTGGTCTCTGCAGATAGATGTGGGTGGGAGTCAGACTAGAGGGGGACGGGGGGGAGGGAAGCCAGAGGTGGTTCGCCAGGGTTAGTCCCTGGCGAGCCACCAGCAGTTTATTTACCTACGTATCTGCAATTACAACTGCTTGCAGCTCCCATTGGCCAAGAATGGTGATCCATAGCCAATGGAGCTGATGGCCAGCAGTGTCCTACTCCAGAGGCAGCTGCATGTTAGTGGTGGATGAATTGACCCCCATGTTTGTAAATCACTAGGCCACCGACGATGTGATTTTTTTTCAAAGGAGTCTAAGGGAGCTGGATATTCATGTCTCCCATTCAAGTTTAGTAGGCTGTGGGTGCCTAAGTCTCTTAGGCTCCTTTGAAAATCCCTGCCAGAGTCACTGGTGAAAGGAGTGGTAATTGGAAGCACTGATGACAGGCAGTTCCAGGCACTGGCTGCCCTCCCGGCTGAGCACGGTGTCCTTTAGAATTAAAATGTTGTTTTTGAAAATGAACACGTGGTTTCCTTCTGAGTGTAACAGCGTTCAGACAGGGTCAGATGAATGAGCCCAGTGTCCAGTCTTCCCGCAGTGGCTGTTGCCAGATGCTTCAGAGGAATGAACAGAACAGGGGAATTTATCAAAAGATCTGTCCCTTGTAATCCATCCCGAGCTTCCAGCAGTCAGAGGTTTCTTGGCTTCCTTGTTTACTTTCTTCTCCCCAGTGATGATTTTATAGACCTTTATCTTCCCCCTTGGTCTCCTCCTTTCCAAGCTGAATAGTCCCAGTCTCTTTAATCTCTCCTCATATGGCAGCCGTTCCACCCCCTAACTATTTCTGTTGCCCTTCTCTGTACTTTTTCCAACCCTAATGTATCTTTTTTGACATGGGGTGATCAAAATTGCATGCAGTCCTCAAGGTGTGGGCATACCATGGATCTATATAGTGAACATCAGAACAGCCATACTGAGACAGACCAAAGGTCCAGCTAGCCCAATATCCTATCTGCTGACAGTGACCAATGCCAGATGTCCCAGACAGAGTGGACAGAACAGGTAACCATCAAGTGATCCCTCTCCTGTCATCCATTTCCAGCCCCTGACAAATAGAGGCTAGGGATACCCTCCCTACCCATCCTGACTAATAAGTATTAATGGACCTAACTTCCATGAATTTATCTAGTTCTTTTTTGAACCCTGTTGAAGTCCTGGTCTTCACAATATCACAACACAACAATATAGTGCTGCTGTAATATTTTCCGTCTTGTCATCTATTCCTTTCCCAATGGTTCCTATTATTCTGTTAGCATTTTTGACAAGAGTTGTACATTGAATGGATGTTTTCAAAGGGATGTTTATCCCTTTTGCCAGATCATTTATGCATATGTTGAACATGACTCCAAGATCTTTCTTGAGTTGTAACAGCTAATTTAGACTCCCGTTGTTTGTGTATATAGAGGGGGTAATGTTTTCCACTATGCATCTGTTTGCATTTGTCAGCATTAATTTCATCTGCCATTTGTTGCCCAGTCACCCCCAGTTTTGTCTGATCCCTTTGTCACTCTGCTCAGTCGGCTTTGGACATAACTCTCTGGAGTAATTTTGCATAGTCTGCAAATTTTACCATCTCATTGTTTATCCCTTTTGCCCGTTTATTCATGCATATGTTGAACAGCACTGGTCCCTATACAGCAGTGAGAGGGTAAATCTACTTGTGTCCTGTCCCATCAGGAAGAAAATAATTGTTCTCGCCTCTTCTTTTTTGACAGACAGAGTTTATCCCTGGGGGAACAAGTTTCAACCAAATCGTACGAATCTCTGGCAGGTAGGGTCTTAATACCATCATGTCTGTGATGAGTTGTGCTGATGGCTTACTGATGAAGAAAGATGTCCTAAAGTGGCCCAAGGGAGTGGTTAGCTAGTAAATCATACTGATTTATCTTCAAGATAGTGAAAATCAGCTGGTAGGGCTGTCAGGTCAGTTGTTAAATTTGCCACATTTTGACTCTCTTCCCCCCACCTCCAGGATTTAGAACTTAAAGGTAATGTTTACCAAAATATCCTTGCAAAGCAACAATCTCACCACACCCTCAATGTGGGAATCCAGATTCCTCAGCATTTGGGGCTGTTTTGATTCAGAGCTTCACGGGGTACGTCTATATTTATTTATTTATTTATTTATTTATTTTTACCCCACCTTTCTATTTAAAATATTCAAGGTGGCTTCCAAAAAAAAACCCGCAATACAAATATATATAAAAATTCAAAATATGAGACCCCAGAGGGACATAACCAGCTAAAAACATACAGAGAGGAGGAACACACACATACAGACTCAAACATTAATAAAAGCACGAATAAAAAGGGTGGCTTTAGCCTGACGCTGAAACAACGCTAGCGTTGGCGCCATGCGAATATCCCGAGGAAGAGAATTCCACAGCCTGGGAGCAAAAGCTGAGAATGCCCTGTTCCGCGTAGATGTTAATCTTATCTCCACAAGTGGGGGAACACTGAGCAGAGCCTCCCCAGCTGACCTCAATCCCCGGGCAGGTTCATACGGGAGAGGACGGTCCCTCAGATACCCCGGATCCAACTCATTTAAGGCTTTATAGGTCATAACTAAAACCTTAAATTGTGCCTGGAAACACACTGGAAGCCAGTGCAGCTGCCGGAGCCCTGGCATAATGTGCTCCGTATAACTAGTGTTAGTTAAAACTCGAGCAGCCGCATTCTGGACCAGCTGAAGTTTCCGAAGGCTCGTTAGAGGCAGCCCCACATAAAGTGCATTACAGTAATCCAGTCGGGATGTAACAAGAGCATGGAGCACTGTGGCCAAGTCATGTTTGTTCAGGAAGGGTCACAGCTGGCGGATCAAACGAAGTTGCCCAAAGGCACTCCTGGCCACCGAAGAAATCTGATTTTCAGATGTTAAAAAAGGGTCCAGGAGGACTCCCAAGCCTCGTACCTGTTCTTTCAGGGGGAGAGTAACCCTGTCTAGAACAGGTGCCGTGCCACATTCCCGAACAGATGGCCTCCTGATCCACAGGACCTCAGCCTTATCTGGGTTCAATTTCAGCTTATTTGACTTCATCCAAACCATCACTGCCTCCAGACACTGATTTAGATCAGTCACCGCCACACCTGGTTCTAATGTCACAGGGAAATAGAGTTGGGTGTCATCTGCATATTGATGGCACCGTCCTCCAAAACTCCTAATGACATTTCCCAGCGGCTTCAGGTAGATATTAAACAGCATAGGGGACAAGATGGAACCTTGCGGGACCCCATAGCACAATCGCCACGGGGTCGAATAGCAGCCCCCTAGCTCCACCTTCTGAAAGCGTCCCCACAGGTAGGACCGGAACCATTGCAAAACAGTGCCTCCAATACCCAACTCCGCCTGGCGTCCCAGAAGGATATCATGGTCAATGGTATCAAAAGCCGCTGAGAGGTCTAAGAGAATCAACAGGGATGCACTCCCCTTGTCTATTTCCTGGCGTAAATCATCTACCAGGGCGACCAAGGCTGTTTCAGTTCCAAAACCAGGCCTAAAGCCAGACCGAAATAGATCTAAGTAGTCTGTTTCTTCCAAGAAAGCTTGGAGTTGCAGCGCCAGTGCCTGCTCGAGTACCTTGCCCAAGAAGGGAATATTAGCAATTGGGCGATAGTTATTTAAGTCATGTGGGTCCAGGGAAGTCTTCTTGAGTAATGGTTTTATCACTGCCTCTTTCAAGGCAGCAGGAACCATACCAGATCTAAAAGACACATTAATAATCCCCTTGACCCAGCCAGTCATCCCTTCCCGGATAGATTTAATAAGCCATGAAGGGCAGGGGTCAAGTGAACATGTGGTCGGTCGCACTCCTCCAAGCACCTTGTCCACATCCTCAGTCTGCAATCGCTGAAACTGATCCAGAGAAAAAAGACTGGGTGGTGCACTCAACACATTCTGTGCCCCACTTACATAGCAACCAGAGTCCAAATCCAACCGGATGCGGGCAATCTTATTTGCAAAATGCTTTGCAAACAGATCGCAGCAGGGGGCCAAAGGCTCCTCTATTTTGTCATGAGTGCCAGACTGCAACAGGCCCCGCACTACTACTACATTATTTTGAAATAAATGCCTGCTGTGTAGACGTGGACTAAGTTATTTCGAAATAATGTCGAAATACTGTCAAGCTGGAGGACTTCTTACTCCAACTCTTGAAACCCTCATTGTACGAGGAGTAAGAGAAGTCAGAGGAGGAGTGCTCTGTTTCGAAATAAGTGCTATGTTGACATTCCCTATTTCAAAATAGCTATTTCGAAATAAGCTACACTCAATTTGCATAGCTTATTTCAAGATAAACCCTGCAGTGTAGATGCACCCATAGTGCCCTTGCACTGGTTGAGCTAGTACTTTGTCATATTGAAGTACTGTCACATTGTATCATTTATGACTGTCAGACTCGTTTCCATTATTCTAAGCATGAGGAGGTTTTGTAAAGTACAAGCTAGTTTGCTCCTTTCTATGCCATCCTGGGGGAGGTTTGTTCGGTTGTTGTTGTTTTTCTTAGCGTACAATCCTCTCTTCACACAGGGAGTCTTCCCAAAGGTTGATACGGCCGAGGATGGTTACCATGGTATTTCCCCAGTGAAAGCATTCCCACCTCAGAACAACTATGGTATGGACTAGGAGGTGCCTTTGCTCCAATTTGCAAATGAATTATTTGGTTTTAATTTCAATTTAGAAATAATCAAAGATTGTGAGTGGAATTTAAAATCTAAGCTGACCTCTAGTTTCCTGGCATCTAGACATGATACTGCTGGGAACACTCATATTTCTGAATGCTGTTTAAATTGGCTGACATGACACACTTTAAGGCAACAAGTATGATATTGCATGCAGTGATTTACAGTAATGATACTAGATGACTTTTTGCCCTTTCATCTGAGAATCTCAAAGCACTTCATTAATATTACCTAATTAAGCTTCACAATGCCCTTCTGAGGGTAAGCAAGTGCTATTGCCCCACAAACCAATAGTCACAGTGAAGTTCAGTGATCTGCCCGAGGTCACGGTGAGTGCGTATTAGAGCTGTGAATAAAACCTAGAGCTTCTGATTCCCGGTTACTTGCTGTAGCCATTAGACCATCCCCTTCTGAGGCACCAAAATGCTTCCAAAAGGGCTTTGTATTGACAGTGTCACGTCCGCCTATGGATCCCGATGAGCAATTTCTGTGTCTCAGGACTCTATGACCTGTTAGGGAACACCTGGGAATGGACTGCATCAGAGTATCAGCCTCATGGACCTGCATCAAGGCAGCGTGGTCAGAAAATGCATGTCCTGCGAGGTGCATCCTGGATTGACACAGTAGATGGATCAGCCAATCACAAAGCTCATGTCACAACTAGGTAGGTTGACTTACTGCTGTTGACAAGTGCTATTTTGCACCACATTAGAGAGCTTAGAGGCTTAGACTAACATCACCTTTCTTACACAGATTTATTCTAAATCATTTGCTACTTGATTTTTGCTATTTAATAATATTTACCTTTAACTAATATGAAGGTTACATTATTATTAATAATAAATCCCCCAAATACTTCTCAAATTCTGTATGGACAGTAGCCAACTCTAGAATGAAGGCCGGATGGCAGCTAGGGCACGATAGCCAGTACAGCTATGAGAGGGAAGGGGAAACCACAGATAAGGATAGAAATGGTAACAATAAAATGTAATGGCAGGAAATAATGTTCATTTGTTTTAAATCATATAAACAAATTCTCATTTTTGTCAGTGATTATGTAAATTGCATAATTTCTAAGTAATGAAATTGCTTTGCCTTCCTTCTCCGTATTAATTATTGTCAGAAGATACTGTTTTAAAAGGTTTTGGAGAAACTGCATCATTCAGCAGCCCCTTTGCAGCAATTCTGTAGATTAAGGGACAGGTTGTTCCCATTTACACCCCTAATTTAAATGGCAGCTGTTGTTTTTTTTTAAATTGGCTCAGTATGTTGAATCATAGAATCCTAGGGCTGGAAGAGACCTCAGGAGGTCATCGAGTCCAGCTTCCTGCCCAAAGCAGGACCAATCCCTGATTGTTGAGTTATTTTGAAAATCGGGTCACTTACTTGGGTGTCTAAACTGAAGCTGATCTTTCAAAATGGTCTCGTGTCAGGATCGTTTTAGGATTGGATGCCTTTCTAGAAAATGTGCTTTAGTTAAAAAGAGATTGGTGGGCTCAAAACAAGGATAAGTATGGCCTGTTCATTTTGGGGGCAGGGATGTCAGATGAGATGGTCATTCCTGATCTTAAAATTTGACACAGGCCTGGATTTAATGCATCCGAGGGTACTGAGGGAGTCAGCAAATGTCAGTGCAGAGCCTTTGGCCATTATCTTTGAAAACTCGTGGAGATTGGGAGAGATCCCAGATGATTGGAAAAGGGCAAATGTAGTGCCCATCTTTAAAAAAGGGAAGAAGGACAATCCAGGGAACTACAGACCAGTTAGCCTTACCTCAGTTGCTAGAAAAATCATGGAGGGGATCCTCAAGGAATCCATTCTGAAGCACGTGTAAGAGGGGAAAGTGATCAGGAATAGTCAGCATGGATTCACAAAGGGCAAGTCGTGCCTGACCAATCTGATTAGCTTCTGTGATGAGGTAACTGTCTCTGTGGACATGGGGAAGTCAGTGGATGTGATATACCTTGACTTTAGCAAAGCTTTTGATATGGTCTCCCACAATATTCTTGCCAGCAAGTTAAGGAAGTATGGATTGGATAAATGGACTGTAAGATGGATAGAAAGCTGGCTAGACTGTTAGGCCCAATCAAAGGCTCGATGTCTGGTTGGCAGTCAGTTTCAAGTGGAGTGCCTCAAGGATCGGTTCTGGGGCCAGTTTTATTCAACATCTTCATTAATGAGCTGGATGAGGGGATGGATTGCACCCTCAGGTTTGCGAATGACACTAAGCTAGGGGGAGAGGTAGATACATTGGAGGGTAGGGATAGGGTCCAGAGTGATCTGAACAGGTTAGAAGAAATCTGATGAGGTTCAACAAGGATAAGTGCAGAGTCCTGCGCTTGGGACAGAAGAATCCCCAGCATTGTTACAGGCTGGGGACCAACTGGCCAAGTAGCAGTTCAGCAGAAAAGGACCTGGGGATTACAGTGGATGAGAAGCTGGATCTGAGTCAACAGTGTGCCCTTGTAGCCAAGAAGGCTAATGGCATATTGGGGTGCATTAGGAGGAGCATTGCCAGCAGATCTAGAGAAGTGATTAGCCCCTTTTATTTGGCACTAGTGAGGCTATATCTGAAGTATTGCATCCAGTTCTGGGCCCCCGCACTATAGAAAGGAAGTGGACGCATTGGAGAGGGTCCAGCGGAAGACAACCAAAATGATTAGGGGGCTGGAGCACTTGACCTATGAGGAGAGGTTGAGGGATTTGGGTCTGTTTAGTCTGCAGAAGAGAAGAGTGAGGGGGGATTTGATAGCAGCCTTCAACTTCCTGAAGGGAGGTTCCAAAGAGGATGGAGAGAGGCTGTTCTCAGTAGTGACAGATGGCAAAACAAGCAGTGGTCTCAAGTTACAGTGGGGGAGGATATTAGGAAAAACTATTTCCCTAGGAGGGTGGGGAAGCACTGGGATGGAATCTCCATCCCTAGAGGTTTTTAAGTCCGGACTTGACAAAGTCCTGGCTGGATTAATTTAGTTGGGTTGGTCCTGGCTTGGGCAGGGGGCTGGACTCAATGACTCCTGAGGTCTCTTCCAGCCCTAGGATTCTATGACACTGACTGGAGCTGGGTGTTGGGTGTTTTTGTTTGCATGTTTGTTTGGTTTTGTCCGTTCCTAGGATGGGAAACACGCCAGACTCTGCCTCGGACAACCTAAGTTTCCGCTGTGCTGCCAACATCCCAAGTCAGAAAACCAGGAAAACTGAGCGTAAAACAGAGTTGTGATGAAATCACGTTATGAATGGTCCTGAGACATTTTCTCCCGTGGAGACACCAGTGATTCCCTGCAACTGCGTCGAATCGAAGTTTGGCGAGTTTTAAAAAATAAACATGTGCAGCGAATGTTCCATTTCAAATGGAGGGTTTAAACCCCGAGGGTGATCTTGTCATCGTCTTAATTCCTTCTGACTTCTTAAGATACTGCTGCTGTTTTCTTTTCAGCCAGCTTCAGCCATCCATCCGCGTGGGCCCAGTCCTGCAAACACTGACACTCAGGAGTAGCCCCAGGATGAGGCTGTTCATGAGTTCGCTTTTCCAGCCTTTGCTTAGCCCTTATTTGGGTAAAATTCCTTTGGAAAAAACTGGGAGTTTTACTTGAAGGACGCAGGCCTTGGCTGCAGAGGAGTAAAAACTACTCCTGGGAGCAAGGGCTGCGCTTGTTCCTGCTGGTAACCGAGAGAGACGGGCAGAGCTGAGTCAGAAACTCCTGCCTTCTAATCCCGACTCTGAGTCAGACACGCTCTGGCTTTGCTTCTGGCACTTTCCCCCTATGATTCCCCAATGGGCTCAGCTCCACTGGTGTTAGTGATGGCAGGAGTGCTAGTGTATACCTGCCACTGGTGTTCCAACCACAGTGTCCAGAATCATAGACACATAGGGCTGGAAGGGACCTTAAGAGACCATCCTGTCCGGTCCCCAGGAGAGAGGCAGGGCCAAGTAAATTTAGACCATCCCTAACCAGTCTTTGTCCAACCTGTTCTTAGACCCCTCCAGTGAGAGGGATTCTACAACCTCCTTTGGAAACCTGTTCCAGAGCTTCACCGTTCTTAGCATCAGAAAGTTGTACTCTCACTAAAGAATAACCGCTGTGGGGCGAGCCCAGAGCAGACTTCCCCTTGTTGCTATCATCCCCCATACTGCAGTGATGGGAAACGCTAAGAAGCAAGTGCAAAGTAGACCCAGCCCAGGTGATATGAGACAGTCACTTGTGGCCACCTTGTGCAAGATGCAGATGACACTTAGTGGGATTTTCAGCAACACCCAAGCATCTTGAGTCCTGTTGCTTTGAAAATGGGAATTAAAGCAAACTCCTCTTGTTTTAAAAGCACCTACCTCTGTCAAAGGTATTTAAGCAACTAAAGACAATCTGCCCCTCAACCTCTGCTCTATTTCAATTTCCCCACCTCAAAAACAAGGCTAATAAAATGTAGTGACCTCACGGGGCTATTGGCAGGATGATTTGCTTAGTGGCTGTCATGCATTTGACCATAAGGCTGAGGTTTATAAATGTGGGCAGGCTAACGAAGTTAGACACCTCACTCCCATTGCCATCACGTTGGAGTTGGGCTCCTCATGCCTGAGGCCCCTTTGCAACCCACAGCCTAATATTATGACGTAGCTTGAGAGCAAGAATACACCATGCACCAGCTTAATGCTGCCATGTCAAACCAGTTAAGTAAAAGGAAGCCTGTTTATTGACATGTAAACAGTTTACAAAACCCCGGACAGATGCACTGATAAAATAAATAGAAATAAATTAACTGAACCCATTGACCGTTTTGACCAATGTAGGGTCTGGGCACGAGTCCCTCTATCTTTTTCAACGTCTCCTAATATACCTTCAGTATGGAGGTCAATATTAGTTGCAATGTGCATTGGCCCTCACTCAAAACTCAGCTGGGTGCATAAAATGAATTGCTGCAGTAAATGAAAAGCCTTGGAAACGCAGTGTCTGCCACACTTAAACTCACGTAGGTAACAGGCTAGCAGTGACTAATGGAATCTGTTGGCCAAGAAGACTGCGACGTGGGAGGCTAGTTGCCTTTCAGAATAGACCGCGTCCCTGAGAGAAAGGGAGGAGTCAGCCACGCCCATGAAGATGCTGTGTTCACACAGGGGCAGCCGTTTGACATTTGAGGGTTTGAACGGGCCCTTTATTTTCCGAGTGAAAAAGGTGCTAGGGATGTGATTTGTCACGACCAATGTTCCCGCTAATTTTTTCCATCCATGGCATGTGCGGATGAGCACCACCAGTAGAAACCCAGGCTTCCAGATATGGGTGCAGTGGGCATCCTGCTAATCAGCTGGGTGGCATTTGAATCTCTCCTGTGTGGCCACCCAACCACTCAGCTTACAGGGAACACTGGTCACAACTTTTTTTTTTTTTCCAGGGTTAAGTGGATGAGCAGGCAGGGAAGGTTTCCTCAGTCAGTTGTACTACAGCCAAGGGGGGGAGATTTTTTTTTAAAAGCAGAGGAGAAAATATGTTTGTTAGCCCCAAAACTTAATGAAGCAAGAGCTCAGTGAAATTATATAATCTAACCTTGATACAGCACTTTTCACCTGTGGATCTCAAAGCACCTACCAAGGGAGGTCAGTAGCATGGGCTTCGTTTTACAGATGGCAAGCCAGGCTTTGCAGCAAGGCATCCAAAACGGGGCAATTGTGCCTTGAAAGACTTGATTTTTCAAAAGTGATGTGGGATAAGGCCACCCTACCTTAAAGTCCTGCTGGTGAAGGCTGGGCCCAGTAGCTTGCAAATGTGGGGGTCTAACAGCAAATCCACCTTATAATAACAAAGTGGGCCCAGCTTCTTTGTGTGGTTTTTCAGCTCAGTAAATGGCATCACATGACTGGAAGGGACCTTGAGAGGTCATCTAGTCCAGTCCCCTGCCCCCAAGTATTTCTAGACCATTTCTGAATGTAACTAATATTTTGCAAACATCCAACTGGTGGAGCTGCTTTGCACATCCTTGTCCCTGTTCCCCTCTGTCTCTCCCCTTCTCTCTCTGGACTTGCTGATTCCATCACACTGGTCGCTGGTTTTTCACCCAGTTCCCGAGCTCCCTCTCAGTTGCTGTGACTGCACTTGGCTTGATGGTGCTAGCAGGTGTTACAAACTCATGATCTTTGCCGTTGCCTTGCCTCTAACAATTCAATGCACTGACCAGGTCACATCCAACACCCAGCAAAAAGCAAGGCTTTGAAATCTCAGACTGACCTTAGCCAGACACTGCGGCCCCAATCCAGCAAGCTTCTCCTCCAGGCTGAGTCTGTGCCCACGTGGCGTTCCACTGACTATGCTGGAGCAGGTGCAAAGGTTTGCCTCGATCTAGCTTACAGGACCAAGGCTTTATCTGGAAGCAAGGGGCACCAGCAAGAGGGACATGAGCCTGATTGTAGCAACTGGTAGTAATGGAAAGCTACATTGCTGCCACCACTGCTGCAGAAGACTTCACCTAGGGATGGGTGGGCTCATTCACATCCTTGTGTTACCACATTTTGGGGGAGGATGACCCATTCTGCCAAAGCAAGGGTGGGGGGTCCTGTAGGAGAAACACTGAGTGTTCTATTGTTCTTGCTTAGCTATTGGTTCCCTCTGCATTCCAGCCAGGACAGAGCTGTGATGCTCAGACCCGAGGCTGGACCCGAATGCCAGAGCTATGATTTTGTTTGGGCCCCATCTCTATTCTTTTTTAAAAGCGCCTCATCTTGCTGCCCAATTCTGTGCCTGCAATTCACTCTGGGTGGAATTGATTTGGGGCACAAATGCTGGCATTTAAGATGGTCACTTGCCTGTTTTGAGAGTATATTTACACTTACTCAATTACAGATGCAAAGTTAGCGGCCGTGTCTAAAAATCTAGGCCCTTGAATGGCAAGTTAAATATCAGTATGGCAGGGCCAATTTGTGGAGGCCTTACACAGGTATCAGGCAAAACTCTCATTGAAGTTTGTTGGGGCTCTGTGGGGATGTGGACATTTGTACAGAGGGGAGGCATTTGAAGGGCTGAGGTCAAATGAGGATGTCAGGGTTGCACACTAGCAGGGTTAATATTGTTTTCTGTTGAGATTTTTATAGGGAAAACAAAGGTTTTGAAGCATCCGCTTGCCTTAGCTCTTACAAACTTCAGCTAGCATGTTGCTGAAGCAGTTTTACTCAGGGAATAAATTAAAATAATTCTTCCTCAGCTTGTAAGCTCAGCAAAACCACCTTTGCAGTGTTCTCAAACAGGGCCGCTCTGTTCTGTGCTTCTCCTTTCTTCACCCAATGTCCATAGATTCTAAAGGCACAGGCGTCAATCAATTTGCGAATGGGTTTCAGAGCGTAAGGGTCTCGCATCATCACCTCCCTGGTGACTGGTTTGACATTCCGATAGCGATAGTAGATCCGGACTGATGCAAGAACCGTCAGGCAGATGACCTGAAATGAAATGTTACCATTTCTCATGGCAAGGCAAGAGCTTTGAAATACTGAAATTAATCATAGACTAGCAATTTAAACTGATTCATTAACATAAGAATGGCCTCAGTGGGTCAAAGCAATGGTCCATCTAGTCCTCTGACACTGGCCAATGCTAGAGGCTGCAAAGTGAATGAACAGAACATGGCAACTACACAGTTATCTGTCATCCAAATGGCCAGTTCCAGCAGCTGGAGCATGGGGTTGCATCCCTCATCATGACGGCTCCTAACCATTGACAAATCTATCCTCCATGAACTGAGCTCTTTTAGCCTTTTGGAACCTGCCCTTCACGAGACAGGGCAATGAATACAGGTGAAGTGTGCAAAGACTTCCTTTGGTTTGTTTTACACCTGCAGCCTATTAATGGCACTGGGTGACTCCTGGCTTTTGTATTAAGTAAAGGGGTAAATAACACTTCCTTGTCCACATTCTCTATATCACTCATGATTTTATAGCCTCTAAGATCCTCCCTTAATCATCTCTTTTCCAAGCCTAACGGTTTCAGTGTTTCTAATCTCTCTTCGTAGGGAAGCTGTTTCATACGCAGTCATTTTTTGTTGTCCTTCTCTGTATGTTTCTATTTTTAATTAGGGCTGTCAATTAATACGTGTCAATGCCTGCAATTAACACAGGGCAGAATTAATGTGTTAAAAAAAATTAACATGCATTAATCTAGGGTTAACGTATGTACGTTTTTTCCCGGCTGTATCCTCATTTTCACTTGTTAAATGGCTGTCTGGCTGGCTTTTTTACATGGCAAAAAATGTCCGGGATTTTGCCTTGCAAAGAGGATTGGGGAGGGGGGTGGCAGCACATTCAAAGCCACGTGCCTGGGCTGCTCACGGCCACTCTGTGCATGAACCCCAGCGCCTGGAGGGAAAAGCATGTGGCCGTGGCAGCAGCGGCTCCGGTGAGACCCAGGGCAGGTCCAATGTGTGTGGGGGGGGTTTGGCGCCTCTCATAGAGTCACCACTTACCCTCCGCCAGCTAGGTTATGTCCCTGGTTCTGCAGGAGAGGTGGGGCGTTCGGTTAGAGCCAGGAGGGGGGGCTGGGGGTGCTTGGCTCAACGGGAGGGGTGAGGACATTGGGTTGGGCTGGGGGGGGTACCCGGCTCTGGGGGAGGGGGGAGGGCATTGGGTTAGAGCAAGGGGCTGGGGGTTGCCTGGTTCTGCGGGCAAAGTGGGGCATTTGGTTAGAGCGGGGGGGGGGGGGCTGGGGGTGCCTGGCTCAGCAGGAGGGGCGAGGACATTGGGTTGGGCTGGGAGGTGCCTGGCTCTGGGGGAGGGGTGGGTGCACTGGGTTAGAGTAGGGGGGCTGAGGGGTGGCTGGTTCTGGAGGAGGGCAGGGCACTGGATTAGAGCAGGGGGGCTGGCTCTGGGGGAAGGGTGAGGGCATTGGGTTGGAGTGGGGGGAGGGCTGTATTCTTATTATTCTTATTGTTTAACAGAGCAATTAATTATGATTAATTTTTTTCATTGTGCAACTAATCGCGATTAATTTTTTTAATAGCTTGACAGCCCTATTTTTAATATATGATTTTGTAGAAGAGGAGACTGGAAGTGCACACAGTATTCAAGTTGTGGGGATACCATGGCTTTATATAATGACATATTTGCTATCGTCTTATTTATTCCTTTCATAATGGTCCCTAACGTTCTGTTTGTGTTTTTGACTACTGCTGCGCATTTAGAGCATGGCTACACTAGGAAATTATTTCAGAATAATAGCTCCTGATATAATAATGTCAAAATAGCATGTCCACACTAGGGGGGAGCCTCAAAATTAGTCCGAGGCAGGCTCCGTTAATGTGGACATGCTACCTTGATTTAGAGCCCCAGGAAGCAGTGAAGAGTAATTAGTTTGAATTAATCTGTGGAATAGTTATTTTGAAATAGTGGCACTGGAACATCCACACATCAGAATTAGCATTATTCCTTGTACAAAGCAGGAGTTGTTATTTTGAAATAACAGACTTGGTAGTGTGGATGCGCCACTTGTTATTTCGAACTAAGGGTAGACCAGGGCTAGTGGATGATGTCAGAGAACTCGTCCACAGCAACTCCAAGATCTCATTCTTGAATGGTAACAGCTACTTTAGACTCCCGTCACGTTGGCTGTGTAGCTGGGATTATGCTCTCCAATGGGCATTTCTCTGCATTTATCAACAACAAACATCATCTGCCATTTTGTTACCCAGTCCACCAAAAGATCACCTTTTAAAATCCCTCTGTAAAATCCCTTCTTCCAATAAACATTTCAATGGTAAACCCAATGGGATATTTACAAAAATAAACTACATGGGCACTGCTTTGAGACTGGCTTCCATCCAGTCATGTATTAAGTATCTGCACTGTGTTGTCTCTCTACAGCACTAATATACTGGATAGACCCATTTTGCTTAAGTCCTACTACTTTCTTGTGCTACAAAATCTACAAAATTCAGTCCCAAAGTTTGACACCATAGTTATGGTTTGGGCCCTTCTTTAAGAGCCTGATCCTTCATCATCATTAACAGTCAGAGCCGTAGCTATTAGGGTTGCCAGGTGTCCGGGTTTGAACCGGACACTCTGGTATTTGAGCTTTCTGTCTGGAAAACAAATGGAGAAAATACCGGACATAAATGTCCGATATTTTCTAATTACATAAGTTTTATTATTATCATGCATATCAGTACGTAGTTGCGTACTGCCTAGCTGGTAGACACGCTCACGCTGTGTGAGTGTGTCTACCAGCCAGGCAGTACGCAACTACACAGTGGGGAGGGGGGCGGTGCTGGGGTGGGATGGAATCCCCAGGGCCAGACTCACCCGTGCACTCCGCCGGGACAGGCAGCACCCCGGGATCTGCGTGTGCCCAGGCCAGTTCCGCTTCCCTCCAGTCAGTTCCCCCCTGCGCTGCCCCCCCCCCCGGCCAGCTCCCCAACCTCCTCCTGGCCAGCCGCACTCCCCACAACCCCCTCCCGTCCAGCCCTGCTCCCCGCCGGCCAGTTCCCCCCCCGGCCAGCCCCACTCCCCCCAGCCAGCCCCACTCCTCCCGACCTCCTCCCGGCCAGTCCTGTCCCCTCTCCGATCTCTCCCAGCCAGCCCTGCTCCCCCCGACACCCTCCCAACCAGCCCTGTTCCCCATCGGCTGGTTCCCCCCCGATCTTCCCCACCAGCCCCGCTCTCCCTGACCCCCTCCCAACTATTCCTGCTCCCCACCGGCCAGTTCCCCCCTGATCTCCCCCACCATCCCTGCTCCTCCCGCAGCCGTTCCTCTCTCCCGCAATCTGAGATCAAGTATCTTTGTCGAAACCACCTGGCAATCCCAGTAGTGATCGACCATGATGAATAGGAATAAATCTTGCTTCTAACATATTTGAAAGGTTATTGTCAACCCTGACTGAGGGGTCTAATACCACTCTTTGTTACCTTGAATTTCCTGAACGGGCTGAAGTGCCGCACTTCTTCCACCATGTACTGCTGGAAGAATGGGTGGGCCAGAGCATCGGTGACCGTGTAGCGCTTCTTAGGGTTCACCACCA
This sequence comes from Pelochelys cantorii, assembly GCA_032595735.1. NCBI lineage: Eukaryota > Metazoa > Chordata > Testudines > Trionychidae > Pelochelys > Pelochelys cantorii. Next base: position 4,651,308 of record CM064346.1, on the reverse strand, counting down.
GGAGCCGGGAAATCTGCAGGAAGGCACAGACAGATTTTTGTGCCCCTCTCTCCTTAGTGTTAACCAGTCCCGGGAGCATTGTCACGTTTTCCCGCTACTGGATTCTTGTCTGCCTTTGGTTCCTCAGGACTCGAGATTGTATCCCAAGAGCAGTGTCTAGAAATGCTTTGAGGGTCATTTATTATGTGTATGACAGAAGAGCCTAGAAGCCCTACCTGAGTTTGGGGTGTTATTTATTTAGGCATTTTACAAATGCTCTAAGAAATAGTCCCTACCCCAAAGAGCTTACATCTATGCATGCACTGATAAGGGGTGGGAGGGACACAAAGACTAAGGCTATGTCTACACTACAGAGTTTTTGCAGAGAAACAGCCGTTTTTGCACAAAAACTCGTGGAGCATTCACCTCAAGCATGTTTTTGCACAAAAGAATTGAACTAACAGAGGGGGTTTTGTGCAATTGGTATTCCTCTTTCTACAAAGAAGAATGCCTTTTTCTGAAAGAGTTCTTTCGCAAAAAAAGCGTGTGTAGCTGGGCAACAGGGGTTTTTTGCACAAAAAGAGGAAAGAGGAAAAAGCACAGGTACCCTGGTGGCCATTCTGTGCATAGCAATCAGTGCTTACTTTCAAGAGAGCATCCATGGAGTCTGGACGCTTTCTTTCGCAAATGTGCATCACTTTTTCGATGCGCTTTTGCAGTGTGGACTTGTGCAAGAAGTTTTTGCAGAAGATCTCTTCCAACAAAAGCTTCTTGCACAAAAAGCCTGCAGTCTAGACACAGCCTAAGTGACTTACCCAAGCTCACACAGGACAGAACCAAGAGCAGAGCCCAGGTCATAGGAGACACATGCTACTGCTGCAACCTCTAGGCCACCCTACCCCACTAGTAAAGCCTGGGAGACATTCCCTGTTTCTCCCATTCCTTCCAGGGCAGGTAAGCACTCACCAGATCTTTGATGGTGTCTGACTGATCATCCCACTCTGGAGAGCTGAACTGGTAATTCCCACTCATGATCATCCGCAACATGAGCAGCTGCTTCCGGTGCCAGAAGGGTGGGGAGCCGGCCAGCAGGGTGTACATGATCACACCGCTACTCCACCTGCCAAAGGCAGAGGGGCCCAGCTTCAGCATATTCATGAGGGTCGCTCACGACGAGGAAACGGGAGCAGTCTACACTCCAGAGCTTGGTGCTGAAAGTCTCTGGGGTACTCGATTTGTTAGACAAACAGGGCCCCATTAAAACACCTGGAGGCCAGAGCAGGGCTTGGGCCTATGCTGGGTGTTTGAGCCTCACACTCCATCAAGCTGGGAGATGGGTTAACAGCTTCCCCGCCTTGTGGAACAGGCCACAGCTGTGAAAACTGCCTCAGCCTTCCCTCAGGTAGAACTCATGAGGTTAGGGATACAGGAAGGAAGCCTGGGAGGGGCTGTGTGGAAGGGGCCATAGCCTATGACTTATGCCTGTGTGGGGAAGCACAGGAAGTGAGAACAAATGCTGAGGAGAAAAAGTGGAGTTGCTCTCCTTGCAGAGCCACTGGTGCTAGCTGTAAGTCAGAGGCTTTTATTGGACCTGTTCTGATTTCACTGCTTTAGGCCGTGGGAAAGTTCTGCTGGACGATGACAGGGGGAATATTTTGCCTTTTGGGACTATCCCTGGGAAATCCATTGGCCCGCTATGCTCCCCAGCCTTAGCCTTGCCGTGCAGGAGATAGCTGTAGTGCTAAGCCTGTGCTGCCAGCGATGAGTGCCCTGGAGAGGATCTATCATGACCCGTCAGGCAGAAATGGGAGAACCTTGCACAGCAAACGTCCTTTGCGCACATGAGGCTTGTCAGGTGCCCGGTTTGATTCAGGTGACTAATCCAAGATGAGAACTGAGAAAGCCGCTCAGCTGTCTCGCCACCACGTGTCTGTTTACATTTACTAATCTGCACGGACTGGGACAAATGCCCATCGGTGTCCATGCCAAAGGTCCCGTTTGCTTCACTGGGAACAGGCTCAGACCCTGGAGGAGCATTGTTTTCACCGCTGACTGCTCTCTCAGTGGGTGTATATAAAACCCAGTTTCAGGGCTTGTTAGTGGGAAAAGGCAAAGAACTGTTTCAGGAAGCCATCAAGCAGAGATCATTATTATTATTAATGGCACTTAGTGCGTTTCACCTCCATTGCAGTAAGGGCCAGATTGAATTGAGTGGAAGTTAAGTGCCTCACACCTTTAGGATCAGGATGTGTGTTATTCCCCTTCAAAACCCCTGTTAAATAACACTCATAAAACCTCTGAGGCTGGTAAGTAGGGTTGTTATCCACAGGTATAGACAGCTGCTGACCGATAATGTGACTTCTCTAGCACTGTATGTACACCTAATAGGCAAAGATGAAGAAACTGAGGTAGGGAATTTATGTTAAAAATGGGATTAGAAGTCTGCTATTCCTGGCTCTCAGTCATATGCCAAACCAATAGCCAAGGTCATTTGCTCAGTGCACCATTTAATCTCCTCATTGGCCCCAGCCAGTTGTGGCTGGTTTTCAGGTCGCTTATCCTTGGAGACTAATTTGTATGGGCGCCTCCTGCCTTTCCCAGCACTCAAAATATGAGAATTTCAGAAGGAAACCCCAGCATGAAGGGAGGAGATGTTTGTTCCAGTCACTAGGAAAGTTGGTCACTACACATGAATGTTCAACTTACATGTCAACTTCCTTTCCATACCCTGGATGGTCCTTGTCCATGGAGCACTCTAATATTTCAGGAGCTAGATAGCCAGGAGTGCCACAGATTTCTGCAAGAAAGGGACTTTTCACTTCAATATCAGTGAATTTGCAGAGGTTAGTACCAACCGGTAACCAGGAAATAGCTATTCATTGGGCAGATGCTGCAGGTCAGAACCTTTCCAGGTGTGTTATACAGCCCTTAACTACATTTCCTGGGCATCTTAACATTGGATTCTCCTCATGAGCAGGGCTGGCCTTACCATGAGGCAGCCACTTCAGGTGACAGACTGTGGGGGATGGGGGGCGGGCGCCACTAGGACCCAGAGTGTAGAAAATTGTGTCTGCTGCTGGTGCATATGTATTCTCTCTGCTCTAGATGCACAGAGATGTTGGAGCACTGTGCTGGAGGAAGGAGGGCACAAGAGACCTTTCAAAGTTTTGGCCCAAGCGAGAGGGCATGGGGGTCTGATTTGAGCTCTCCATCTCAGGTGCCAAAATGTTGTGGGCCGGCCCTGCTCATGAGCTATAACCTGCAATGTGAGCAAGAAGAACAGTGACTAACCCAAACAGCCATTTGTGCCTTTGAATAAGATCATCCCAAATGGGCTATGGAACAACTAATATCTGCAAGTTCGACTGTGACGAGGGAAGGGTGGTGGGTTGGCACAGGAGTGTGTAATGGGTAGACATCAAGAGAGAAAATTGAGGAGGACCTTCTAGAGGAGAAGCCCGTGTAATGGTCTCTCAAGGGAAGTGGTGGAAGCCCCACTGGTTAGGACATTTAAAGCAAGGCTTGATGAATGACGGGAATATCGGCTGAAGGATCGGGCCTGTGCTTTCATAGGGATAGCGTAGAGAAACTAAGGCCTTCTGCCCCTCCGCCTGCTAGGATCAAATAGCCAGCTCACCTTTGAGCAGTTCATCCCCATTCAACTGGCAGGAGAAGCCAAAGTCCGTCAGCTTGATGTTCATGTTGTCATCCAGGAGAATGTTCTCTGGCTTCAGGTCTCTGTGGACAATGTCCATGGAATGGAGGTACTGGATCACTTGCAGCAGTGCGCGCATGATCTTCCTAGAGGGGATGACAATGGGGTAGAGGAGATACATTTCTCTCAGCCCGGCAACCCATCCAAAAAGATATCCCATTTCCTTCCCATGCCCGCTTCTCCTCTCCCCACAGCCAGCCTGGGAGTGATGGAGAGACACTGCACTCATCCTGCTTCTAGCTGTAGCTCTGAACCCCAGTGTCCGATTCAGCATCCCGAGAGTGAGCTTTGCCACCTGGCCCTAGGAACGGACACTGGTTGTCCGTGCTTTTATTTCAAGCTGGGAGTGGAGCAAAAGGTGCCTGTAAGTGCAACCTCTTGCACTCCTGGCAAGTTGCCAGCTGAAAGCAACGGTTTTGGGCAACCTCAGGAACTGAAAGGAACCTCATCTCAGACCTGGAGACCCTTTTTGGGGAGCTTGTGACTGGCAGGTCCAAAGTGCTGCTGCTTGTCTATGCAAAAGCTGGCTGAACCACTATGCTGTTCAACGCTCTCTCACCGTACCTGGTTTCCTTCTCACTTAAGGTGACTTTCTCTGTGAGGTAGTCGAAGAGCTCCCCTCGCTTCATTCTGCATTTAGGAAGAAGAGGCACTTAAAGTAACAGGGCAATAAAATCTTTGGAATCAACCGCTACGTGTAAAATGCAGCTACAACCCAGGAAAAGGTCGAGGGGGCTCCCTGTTTGTCTCTCAGTGACCTCAAGCAAATTTCAATATCACCAACCCCAAGCCTGAAAAATCCAATGTCAAGTCTCCAACAATCCAGAGATTTCGTTTTAAAATCATGAAATTTGTAAAACAATAATTGTGAGGTTCTTTTGATTTGCCTTCTGCACTTTGAACCCTGCGAGCTCACATTTTCAAGCTTTTCTCTCTAGCTGTGAGGGCTGGAACCATACTTTTTCAAATGAAAGCTGAGAGTCTCATATAATCACATGACTCCAGGAGTTGAAGCTTTAAGAAAAACAGCAAAGATAATGAGTCATAATAAAATCATGAGTGGTAGTAACACAGAATTTTATTCAATTCACAATAAAAGGGAGTGGATTTTTCCCCTAACAGGCAACCCCATAAAGCTCACTCTGAGATCTGAGAGTCATGCTGGGTTCTCTCTGGTTCTTGCATCATCACCACTAATACATTTTTTGCAAATGAACTTAGTTAACAATTCCACTGATGCAGGACTAGACAAGAACCCAGATCCCTCTCTTGGAACTGTGTTGACGTAAAGGAGGAAGCCATTTATTTATTTATTTTGGTCACTAAAGACTCAAGAGCACAGAAATGACTCCCTTAGGGAGTAGATCTGGTGGATAAGACCCTGCCAGTTCTAAATAATATTGTTTCTTTTGCCTTTTACACCACAAACATAATGGGAAGGGGCTGCTGTTTTTCTTAAAGCTTCAACTCCTGGAGTCATGTGATTATATGAGACGCTCAGCTTTCATTTCCAAATAACCCTTATGGAAACTACACAAATTACATACATATGCTGGTTGTTGTGATTGGGTTCTGGCAGCTTCGCAGAACACCATGAAAGGCACTAGAGGGCTCACAAGCTATTTTAAAGGACTCCTCCCCATGTCTTTTACACAACAAAGACCAGGTTCTTTTGACCACCCATCCACTTTCAAAACGATTTATTTATTGTGGGGGTTTTTCCTGAGGGACTTTTTCACCTGGATTCTCAGCCCTTCTGAGCAGGTACAAACAGACGAGTCTGCCTGCTGATGACTCTGATTAGTTCCCCAGTAGAAGTCTGGGGGTGGTGGTGGAGGGAATTTCTCAATCAGTAACTGAGCCAATGTCATCAGCCTTGGGTTGATAAACGGTGGCCCCGGAAGAAGGAAGAACTTTAGTTGAGTCTAGCCAGACAGAGACTTGGAACTGTTCGCCTCCAGCATGGGTTAACGGACCAAAAGCCAGGTGAATGTTGTCAATAGCTTCAGAGGGGGAGCCGAATTAGTTTGTAACTGGAAAAACTTAAAAAAACAACCAGTAGTCTTGCAGCACCTTAAAGACCAACAAAACATGTAGATGGTGTCATGAGCTTTTGTGGGCACAACGCACTTCTCCATTCATCAGACGAAGTGGGCTGTGCCCACGAAAGCTCATGACACCATCTACATATTTTGTTAGTCTTTAAGGTGCTGCAATCCTTTTTATTGTCAATAGGTTGTTGCACAAGGACTGTTGTGAGATTAGAGGGAATATTGCCCACCACCAATCTTTTCCATCTACGTGTTGATTTTTTCCATCCCTATGCAGAATAACTTTTATGTGCACTGAAGCATGTGCAAATGTGCACCACCAGTAGAAACAAAAAACCTAGCTGTGGGCACTCTGCTAATCAGCTGGGCAGCGTTTGACTCGCTCCTGAGTTGCCATGCAAGTGCACAGCTTACAGCGAACATGGATGGTGGGAACATGAAACAAAAAGACACAGTGAAGCCACAACCAAGGAAGTTTGGGCAATATTAGTGAGGAGACGATATGAGTGACACCCTCACCGACATGAATAACGATATTCCCACAAAGCCCCAGTGAGGCTGGGAGCCACAAATGGGGAACTGAGGCCCAATGCAACGGAAAAAAAAAATTAAACATATTTTTAGAAGTGCCCAAGTTGACACAAGAAGTTGGTGGCAGAGCTTCTGAGTCCCATTTTTACAGCACTAGCTAGTCCCACACCCACGCCTGCTGTAGTGCCATTGAAGATGACTTTCTAAACCAGAGCGGCATTCCCTTGTGCTCTGGCATCACAAGAGATGCTGTACAGGCCCAGAAGTGCTTTGCCTGACACATGCAGTGATTTCTTGCAATCAAGTAGCTTTTGGAGCTTTCCCACGGGACACAGCTATTTTTGCTCAGATCCGAGGGCTCTTTTGCTCAGGGTGGCTACTACAAGGCATCAGATGATGGGTTAATGCAGCAAGCTCAGACCAGTGACGGGGGAGCATTTGATATGGTCTTGCATGACCTTCTTATCAATCAAGTAGGGAGATACAGTCTAGATGGGGCTACTATAAGGTGGGTGAATAACTGGCTGGATAACCGTTCTCAAAGAGTAGTTATTAATGGTTCATAGTCATGCTGTGAATAAGTGATGTTCCATATCTTCATCGACAATTTAGATGATGGCATACAGAATACGCTTATAAAGTTTGCAAATGATACCAAGCTGGGAGGGGTTGCAAGTGCTTTGGAGGATAGGGTCATATTCCGGAATTATCTGGACAAACTGGAGAAATGGTCTGAGGTAAATAAGATGATGCTTAATAAGGACAAATGCAAAGTACTCCACTTAGGAAGGAACAATCCGTTTCACACATACTGAACGGAAAGCGGCTGTCTAGGAAGGAGTATTGGTGAAAGGCTCTAGGGGTCATAGTGGACCACAAGCTAAATATGAGTCAACAGCTAAATATGAATCAAGGATGAGGGAGAAAAATTGTTCTCCTTGACCTCTGATGCAGTGGCATTGCGAGGGGGGTCAGGAGGGGCAGTTGCCCCCAGGTACCACGCTAGGGGAGCACCAGTTTATTTCCCTTCTACTCCCCCTGTCATCCCTCGGCTCGCCTGCTACGCCTCCACCCGCCGCCACCGGCTGGAGCCTCCTCCCTGCCCCCAGTCTGACCCTCCTCCATCTCCGCCGGTGGGTTAGTGCGTGAGGGGGCCTGGCCCCAAACTGAAAGGGGCAGAGGAAGACATGGTACAAGCTCCTCCTCATCCTCCCAGGGTCAGGCTCAGCCGTGCGCCAGGTTCGGGGCCTTGCTGCACTGCGGCGGGGGAGGGGATGCAAATTTTGCCTTTGCCCCTGGGGGCATAACACCCTCGCTGTGCCTCTGCTCTGATGATAGGACAAGAAGTAGTGGGCAGTTTAGGTTGGACGTTGAGAAAAACTTCCTAACTCTCAGGGTGGTTAAATACTGGAATGAATTGCCCAGGGAGGCTGTGGAATCGCCATCTCTGGAGATATTTAAGAGCAGGTTGGACAGACACCTGTCAGGGATGATCTAGACCATGAGTTCCCAAACTGGGGGGTGTACCCCCCGGGGGGACGTGAAGAAATTCCAGGGGGGGGCGTGAGGCGCCCCGGTTCCCCCTCCCCCATTAAGTTTTGCTGCCCCAGTCAGTTCTTTTCTTTCTTTCTTTTTTGCTCAACAAGTTTTGCTGCTATTTTTTTTGGGGGGGGGAGGGGGGGCTGACGGTTTTTCAAAAATCAAAAAGGGGGGTGTGATGCTGAAAAGTTTGGGAACCACTGATCTAGATGATGTTTGGTCCTGACAAGAGGGCAGGGGTCTGGACCTGATGACCTCTCGATATCCCTTCCAGTTCTAATATTCTATGACTTCTCAGGGCTTGTCCCCACCCAAAGTTGCACCAGACTAAGGCTACGTCTACATTGCACGCTTGGTTTGAAATAAGCTATTTCAGAAGAAATACTCTGAAATAGCTTCTTTCAAAATAGCATGTCTACACTACAGGGAAGCCTCAACGTTAGTCCGAGGCAGGCTTCCCTAATGTGGACGTGCTACATTGATTTAGAGCCCCAGAGGTACTGGGGAGTGATTAGTTTGAATGGCCCTGGGGAGGAGCTATTTTGAAATAGCAGCAGTGGAGTGTCCACCTTGTTGCTATTCGGAAATGGCTATTTCAGAAGAGTTGTCATTCCTTGTGGAATGAAATGTACAGAAGTCAGAATAAGGCCAGCCGTTATTTTGAATTTATTTCAAAATAAGGGAATTGCTGTGTAGACGCTCACATAACGGCCGTTGTTACGAACTAATACTGCTGGGCAGATGCACCCTAGATGAATTGGTGCAATATTGCAACCTGAGTTAAATTAGGTCTAAGCCACAGAACTAGCACTTTTCCCACTCCAGCTGGTTGCCTTCTGAAGAGCTGGCTGAAAGCACCAGCCCTCACTGATCTGAAGTCGAAGCATTACGCAAGAGACACATGGCTATGGGGATGCAGATGGATCCAGATGTATAAATAGACTCTCGGATCTATGACAGACCTCAGCAAAGGTTACAGAGAAACTTGAGCAATGCTGCTCACTCCCACAGCGGAGGGGGGAGGGGGGCCTGCCTGTGCTGACAGCTGCAGCCAACCCTGTGTTGGCGGGGGAGGCTGCAGTCTTAGCAGTGGAGAAAACATCTGTGGGTGTGTAGCACCGAGGCCTTGCAGAGTCCGTTATGTTGCAAAGTGCTGCTGGGGGCCTGGTGGGACTCAGGGCCTGTGTGACTTTCCATTCACAAGTGCCCTTTTGCCACAGTTGCTGGAACGCGGCTGGGTGTCTGCTGATGGGGAATGAACACACCCGTCTCATTGAACCAGCTGGCTCACTGGGTGTGCACACGGAATCACCATCCATGCTGGCACCCCCGACAAAAGGGGATGAAGAACAGCAAGGCGGGAACAGGGATGCCAGCTTAGCCAGCAAGGTTGTCTTCAACTCTGAGGCTATGTCTACACTGCAGAGTTTTTGTGCCAAAACGGCTGTTTCTGTGCAAAAACTCGCAGAGCGTCCACACTACAAGTACGTTTTTGCGCAAGAAAAAGTACAGTAGATCGTCAGAAGACAGGGCTTTTTGTGCAAGAGTTATTCCTCTTTCTACAAGGAATAAGCCTTTTTGCGTAAGAGCTCTTGCACAAAAAGGCGTGTGGATGGACAACAGGGGTTTCTTGCGCAAGAAACCCCTATTGGAAAAAGCACAGGTGCAGCGTGGACGCTCTCTTGCGCAAAAGCACATGGCAGTGTGGACACGTTCTTGCGCAAGAACTTTTTGCGAAAGATCTCTTCCTCAAAAAGTTCTTGTGCAAGAAGCCTGCAATGTAGACGTAGTCCCCATGTTGAGTGAGGTCTGGCCAGGCCCTTCCTGGCTCCCTGGCTCCCTTCAGTTAGAGCCAGGGATTTCCTGTTTATCAGATGCAATGCTAAGGGCACGTCTCCACACAGGGCTAATGTCGGAAGAAGCTACACAACTTCAGCTATGTCAACTGCATAGCTGAAATCAAAATCGCTTAACTCAGCTTTTGGCGCTGACTACTCTGCAGGAAGTCGAAGGAAGAGCACTCTCCCTTCGACTTCCCTTGCTCCTCGTGAAATGAGGGTTACAGGAGTTGGAGTAAGAAGTCCTCCAGCTTGACATTATTTCGAAATAAAGCCTTGTAGTGTAGAAGCGCTCTTTGTTATTTTGGAATAACGTCAGATATTCCAAAATAACGCTGCTGTGTAGACGTACCCTGTGGGAGTACAGGAAGGTGCCTCTGTAAAAGGGCTGTTGCCCCTCTCCGCCAGCCTTCACACTCATGGGAAGTGTTTGCTGGGCAAGTCTCTTACCCTCTCTGTTCCCTGAGCTGTAAAGTGAAGGCGACAATCAGGGGTGGCCTGTCGCCTAGGGCGCTGTCTTAAGCGGGGCGCCCGGGGCACCCGCTGATGATGTCATGCCATTGATGGCCGTGCAAGCGGGGGCGCCGATCGCGCGTTCCGCCTGGGGCACTGGCTGCCGCAGCCCACGTCTGGCCGCCCTTGGCGACAATAATTCCTGGCCTCACGGGGGCATCGAGCTTAGTGCACTTGGCTTGCAAAGCTCTTTGGCTACGTCTAGACTGGCATGATTTTGCGCAAATGCTTTTAACGGAAAAGTTTTCCGTTAAAAGTATTTGCGCAAGAGAGTGTCTAGATTGGCACGGACGCTTTTGCGCAAAAGCACTTTTTTGTGCAAAAGCGTCCGTGCCAATCTAGACGCGCTTTTGCGCAAGAAAGCCCCGATCGCCATTTTAGCCATCGGGGCTTTTTTGCGCAAAACAAAACTGAGCTGTCTACACTGGCCCTTTTGCGCAAAAGGTTTTGCGCAAAAAGACTTTTGCCCGAACGGGAGCGTCAAAGTATTTGCACAAGAAGCAATGATTTCTTACATTAGAACGTCAGTGTTCTTGCGCAAATTCAAGCGGCCAGTGTAGACAGCTGGCAAGTTTTTGCGCAAAAGCAGTTGCTTTTGCGGAAAAACTGGCCAGTCTAGACACAGCCTTTGAGTTCTTCGGGTGGAAGATAGTAGGGAAATGCAAAGTGTTATCGTTGTTTCTCTCTGTCATTGAGTTGATGCATTTCTTCCCCTTCCAGTTGGTCACAGGGGCCGCTCTGATGATTGATTTGCCTTTGGCCAGGATGGCGGGAACCGCGCCGTAAAGAGAAACCTGCCTTCAGCTGCTCTCTCATCACATTCCTAACCTACCACGGCTTGGCACAAGCGCTTGTTAGAACAACTTCCCCTTGCCAGCTGTCACGGGCGGGCTGCATTGCACAGGTGGTTGGGCTCCTGAGAAACCTGCAGGGATCTCAGTCGATTGCACAGCCCGTTTGGCAATTTCGGTTGCCTCTGTTATCGAGCTGGATCCAAACCAGATCTCCAGTTTCCTCAGCCAGAGTCTGAGGGTGTCTCTGTGCCAGCGCTTTGGTTCAACCAGGAAAGCACAGATCACCTGGTCTATTTTATGGAAAATCACCCATTGCCCAGCCAGAACTTCCCAGGGTGCTGGGGTCTGGAAACAGGACAGCAGTTACTCCTCTCCCCACCGTCCAACTCTGTTTGCCTACCTATGACTTGGATGCTGAGGTGGCTGCCTGCCTTCGGCTCCCACAGAGTTCACTGGGAGCAGGAGGGTCTCAGCCCTCTACAGGACCTGCCTAATACCCGGCTACCCAGCATGGGGCTCAGTGTCTGGCTGGGAGAGCAGCAAGGAATTCCCTCTGGACTCACTGCAGGAGAGGGGATCAGGCCAGGAATGTGCTAGAGCACCCACCTGTTACTTGTCTTGCATTAGAGATGTTGCATCGACTATCCAATCGACTATTGGATTAGTAAAATACACACTACTTAACATCCTTATTTTGCATGTGTTTAAAGCCAGCCCTGGGTGTTTTCAGGCTAAGGAGGACCCGTCGCTCCTTTATAGTCTCAACTTCAGTCTGGTACAGTGAACACACAGGAAAATCTGTAAAACCCAGGGGACAGATTTCGCTTTTGGCTTTGTTACTGTAAACCCTGTGGACTTCTGTAAGGGCTGAATGGATCAGTGGGGGTGTGTTCTGTTCAGTCAGACGTAAGGACAAAACCAAAAGCAGATGGTACTTACAGGTCAAACACCAAGAAGAAAAAGGTGTTGGATTCATAGCTATCCTTCAGCTGAACTGCAATAAAACACAATAGCGATGATCAGTATAGTGCTGCAACTGACTCTCTGTACGTGCAGGCAGACATGCTCCATGCCCCATAACTCACTGACTCCCTAAGGACGAGCTCCTCTCAGAGCTCCCCAATGGAAGCCCAGTCCTGTAAGGTGGTGGGGTGCCCTGGACTTCTGCTGAGTTCAGGGGGAGCTGAGGGTGCATGACACATTGCAGGAGTCACCCAGGACCTTGCTGTTGGGATCGTAAGCAGAGCTGAGCTTGGTTCACCCTTGGTGTGGAGACCACCCAGGAAACCCCAGGTGCTGAGGGTGAATGGTGGGTGAATCAGAGAAGAGGCAGTGTCCCAGCACGGTTAGAGATCACTGGGCTACTAGAGGCCTCCCCTTTCAGACAAGATACATGCCAAAGTCCTGGCTAGCTGTGCTCCTCCCTGGCTCCAAAGGGTCCGTCGCCACAGTGGCCAAACACCTCCTTGGATAATTACATTCTGCCTCTCGACAGACCACAGAATTCCTGGCTGTCTTTCCCTCCCCCTTCTCCCAGAAGGGCGAAAAATGAGACCGGCACACGTCTCTTGCTGATGTCAAGGCCAACATTGCTACCTAAAACTTCTGGCCATAGGCCTAGATCCCTGCTCTGCAGGGGAAAGGATTCTAGCCACATCCCTGGTTCCCCGCCCGTGGCCCTTTCTCAGATCAGAGCTCTAACGGCACTGCACTGGGAGGGACTGCTTGGAATCCTTTTAAAGGGAAACTACCCAGCCCCAGGAACCACCCCCCCCTTTCCATTTCCTCGAAAAGCTGCATCTGGTAGAACTAGGAACCTTGTCCAGGTGGTCACAGCCTGTACTTTTCAGAAGTGCTGAGTCATTAACAGGGGAAACACCCGAGGCCAGGAGTATCAGGGAGGCACCGCATACGGTCCCAGAGCCTGCAAACCACAGCCAAGGCCCTGAGGAATCAAATGTGAACACAGCAGGCTCTAACGTGAGGTGCCTGCCCTGGGTCACTTTGCAGGTTTTAGTCACTCAAGGGCTTGTCTGTCCTTCCAGTGCTGCGGTCACACAGCTGGGCCTCCCGCTCCTGTCAGCGGAGGGACTCCACCTCCTGGAGAGGTGAAAGCCAGACACACCCCAGCGGTTAGGTCATAGAACTGTGTTGCTCAGGGCTATGGATGTTCCACCCCCTTGAGCAACCTATTCATACCAGCATAAGCCTGTTGTGGAGACCAAGCCATGCTCTTTGCCCTGAAGCAGAGATCTTCATGGACAGTCAATGTTCCCTTAAGTTTTTCCCCATCTGTGTGCAGAATAATTTTTGTTCTGTGCACAGAGGCATGTGCAGATGTGCACCACCAGTAGAAACACATGCTGCCGGCTGTGGGTGCTCTGCTACTCAGCTAGGCGGCATTTCAATCTCTCCTGGGTGGCCACCCAAGCGCACAGCTTACAGGGAACACGGATCACAGTGTTTATCCGCATGGTGATTCTGCACTTCGGCTATGTTTACACTGCGGCAGTTTATCGGAAGAGGAAATGCAAATGGAGCGCTCATTTGCAAATGGAGTGCTCTCATTTGCATATTCTCGTCCGGTCCTTTTTGCGGAAGAGGATTTTGTGCTAAAAAGCCCTGTGTGGATGGGGCCATTTGTTGGAAAAAACCCGTTTTGCGCAAGATTCTGTAAACCTCATTTTTCGAGAAATAAGGGATCTTGCACAAAATGGGGTTTTCCCAACAAATGGCCCCGTCTACACAGGGCTTTTTAGCGCAAAAACCTCTTCCGCAAAAAGGACCGGAAGAGAATATGCAAATGAGAGCGCTCCAGTCGCAAATGAGTGCTCCATCTGCATTTCCTCTTCTGGCAAACTGCCTCAGTGTAGACATAGCCTCAGAGTCTTGACATCTGTGAGCTTTGGCACTGGGGCTGAACACCTCTTCTAGCCCGTCTTACTCAGCTTCATGTTCTGTGGACTGCTGGGATTTTGCTTCTAGCAGGTGCTGTGTTCTGTCCAGAAATGCTGACTGGGATCATTATGCATCCGGGGGGGGGGGGGAAGATGTGAGTGGAAGATCTGATCCAATCCTAGCAAGATAGTGCCCAATAGCAATATCAGGTGAGCACCCACAAAAGATGGACCCTTCCCCTTTAGGGATTTCAGCTGAAAGAGCCAAGGAGGTTAATCAAAATCTGAAAACTCTCGTGAATCCTTAGAGCAGACAATGGAGAAGGAAAAGCCACTGATCAATTTGTTACCCAGGTGCCCAGTCAGACTAGTGCTTTGACTTACTGATATTGGGGTGGCCTGAAACCTTCCGAAGGATGTCTATCTCCTTGATAGTGGCTTCCCTCAGTTCCTGGATCTGCTCAGGGGATAAATTACCAGCTGTGATGTCTATAATCTTCACCGCATACTCCTGGTTGGTGGGTTTGTGAATGCACCGACGAACCACGCTGCTTACCCCCCTGCCAGGACCAAGACAAAGAAAAGATAGGAAGTTTAGGAGGCAAATTTCTTGTCAGGTTCACTTGCTGTTCTCTTGCACAAGCAAGGTGCTTTCGGGTCAATAGAAAATGCTGTGGGGCTCCCACATGTTAATTTGACTCCCCAAGCCCCTGCCGAGGGCCCAAGCTACAATCTGCAACTAGAATCATAGGAACGTAGAGCTGGATGTAACCTTTAAAAAAGCAAGCCTCCCTCCTTGTGCCGGACAGAACCAAGTACGCCTAGACTGCCCTCCAGGGCTGCCAATGAGGGCAGTGGGGCAAAAGGGGCAGCTGACCCAGGGCCCAGGGATTTAAAAGGGCCTGGGCTCCTAGCTGCCACTGCTGAGAACTTGCCACTGGAGCCCCAGGCAGCACAGGTTGGACAGCAAGTGATAAAGGGCTGGCTGAGCGAGGCTCGTTTCAGCACCACCCTTCTGACAGATTCCACCCCCCGCCCCACACACACACACAGGCCCAGAGCCTGCTCCCCACCTTGCCCAGGGGCCTGGAAGTTCCGATGGCGGCTCTATCCTTGACAGATGTTTGCCCGACCTGCTCTTAAAAACCTTCTGTGATGTGGATTCAACAATCTCTCTTGGAAGCCTATTCCAGAGTTTAACTACGTGCATAGTTAGAAAGGTTTTTTCCCTAATGTCTCACCTAAACCTCCTTTCCTACACATGAAGTCCATTGCTTCTTGTCCAGCCTTCCATGCTGAGTCTCCTTTTCTCAAGACTCAATACGTGTGTGGTTTTGTTGTTAACTTTGCCTCTTAGGTCTGGTTTTCTTGAACCTTTCATCATTTTTGTTTCTCTTCGAAATAGCGCTATGTCGAGAGAAAAACGGGGTTATTTCAAGATAATATTCATCCATTTTTTGAGGAGTAAGGGTTATTTCAAGGGAAGGGTTTTATCTTGAAATTACCTCATTTTTGTCTCGAAATAGCGCTATTTCGAAATAGCGCCATAACGCGTTTATGCAAATGAAGTGTGGGAAATTCAAATCCATGCTTCATTTGCAATTTTGGGTGTCTGCATTTGCATTCCTCTTGAGAGGAATGAAGTGTAGACATACCCAAAGATAATAGCTAACAGTTCCAGAGTTGCTTCAGCTAGTTCCTTTAGTACTCTAGTCTAGGATGAATCAGGACCTGCCAACTTGAACAGATCTAAGTCTTCTAAATATTCTTTCACCCAGTCTTTCCCTGTTTGGCTTATATTCCTTCCCTTTGTTAATATTAACTGTGTTCAGTATCTGGTCACCATTAACCTTTTTAGTGAAGACTGAAGCAAAATAGGCATTGAACACCGCATTCGTCTTTATTATGAGCTCCCCTTCCACACGGAATAGGGGACTTAAAATTTCCTTCATCTTTCTCCTAATGTATTTAAACAACCACTTCTGACATCTAACAAGGACGATAACAAGCAATAATTCATTCTGTGCCTTAGCCTTTCTGATTTTGTCCCTACATATTTGCACTGTTCTTTTATACTCCTCAGGGAGGAAAGTAATTTACATTTCTTACAGGTACTGTTGTATCACAATCCCCTTGGGAGCTGCTCAAGGTGGGGAGGGGGGTTGCCATATAATAGTACCTGGAAGAAATGTGTGGGGTAGCGTGCAGGGGTTCCAGGCAAGGGATGGGGGTGTAGGGAAGGTGCAGGGGTCAGAGCAGGGGCTCCCAGAGCAGTGGGTTGGGGGATGCATGGGGAGAGGAGGGAAGGAGGGGATGGGGCAGTCCCAGTTGCTAACCCTGCCCCACGCTGCTCCTGTTCCCAGCCAAATGGGAGCTCCGGGGACAGCGCCCATAAGCATGGGAAGGGGACTAGAGATATGGGAGATGCTGCAACACCCCCAGGATCTTGATCTCATGTGCCTGGGGTCCTGGCTACTGGCCTTAGTTCTGGGTTGGGGGAA
Source organism: Pelochelys cantorii (assembly GCA_032595735.1). Classification (NCBI taxonomy): domain Eukaryota; kingdom Metazoa; phylum Chordata; order Testudines; family Trionychidae; genus Pelochelys; species Pelochelys cantorii. The sequence goes on along the minus strand of CM064346.1, from coordinate 4,634,950 downwards.
GGAGCTGGATCGGAACCCCACCCCCAGCCAACCACTTTCTTACAGGAGCTTCAGGGGGTAGCCGAGTTAGTCTGTTACAGAAAAAAACAATAAATTGGCTGGTAGCACTTTATAGACTAACTAATCATGTAGCTGGTATCATGAGCTTTCGTGGGCACAGCCCACTTCTTCAGATGACCGGAGTTATCCCCTACTCATAACTCCGGTCATCTGAAGAAGTGGGCTGTGCCCACGAATGCTCATGTTACCATCTACATGTTTTGTTAGTCTATAAAGTGCTACCAGACTTTCTTACAGGTGTGCCCGGCCCACCGGCTTACTTTCACCTTCGTTCCTCAGCATGCCAGCCACATCGCCACTTTTTTACCATTCCTTTTTTGATTATATTTCAGGTCGTTAAAGTGCTCCTGATGGAGCATCTTAACCTCTTCCTAGCTTTCCTATGTATATTGAAAACATGTCTTTAGAACTTGTATTAAGATGGCACTCCCCAGCAGAGGTGAGAACTCCCCGCAAAGGTGAGAAATGTTTTGCCAGACCAAAGATCTGCACTAAATGCAGATTTAACAGAAAGAGGAGAATGGTGAGGGGGAAAGGGAAGAGTTTTCCTTGAGGGTGTACAGCTGGGAGCGAGGGACAGCACTCTGTCATCCTGCTCTTGAGTTGGTAACCAGGCAGTACAACTGTATTCATGAAAACAGGATCCCAGCCTGCCTTGTAGAAAATGCTTCAAGGGAGCTTTTGTGAGAAACTACTTTAGACACGGATTTTGTTCAGTGTAGATTTTAAGGAGTGTGCAATGCCTGTTTTGTGTGTAACCATTTCTCTTTCCATTATCCTTTTTCCAGTGTCACTTAAATCTTTGATTAGATTTGACTAGAATCTTAGAATTGTTTCACTATTTGTATATTTCAGTTCTATGGGAAGGCCCTGATCCTTACAGGGGAGCATGTCAGAGTTGATTGGGGCTGAGGTACCCCAAGAGTTAACCTGAAAGGCAAAGTCAGGACTGGCAGAGCCCTGAGGAGATTAGATGACTAAGAAACTGCAGCGCCAGCAAGCTGACACCCGGTTTAGTCCCGGCAAGTCTCTCCGTTGCTGTGGGAGAAGGGGAGCACAGTGACTTAGGCACCTCGAGAAAGTGCTCATAATAATGTCCTTGCACAAAGAGCAGAAATCTATAAATGAAGGCAGGAAGTCTTACTCAGATGAGGTGACCGCTAGCAGTTTTTGCCCTGAGCAGTCAGAAAGGCTTGTTTCTCATTGTCAAGCAGTTGCATCATTTTTCACCAGAAATAGCCACATCTCCGTATTCTTGGACAATTTTTGTAAAAATACTGGGGGACAAAAGATTTGTACATGGAACATATATAGGGCTAAATCCTCTCTCATGTGGTGTCTCAGTCAAATCAGTGGGATTACTCGCATGACTAATGCAAGTAAGTTTTAGCAATTCTGTCCACAAATTATTGGCCCATTGGCAGAAACCCCACTTTACCTGCCCAGAATTTCCTTCGGCTCATATTTCTGATAAAATTCCTTGGCCGAATGCCAGTCTGGTAGCTCTTCCTCCTTGGTCATCTTAGGATCCTCAGTGTGCCCACGCTAAAGGCTTGCGTCAAGGTAAAGAGCTAAAACAAGAAAAGAGCAACTAAATAATACCATGATGGTCTTTGTTTCCTCTAACCAGCCTTTTCAACTTAAAGGCTAAAAATAGACCTGCATCTCTCTATCATTGGGTTTCCAATTGCCTTTATTTTATTTCAAGTCCTGATGTCTGATAGAATTAGACAGAGGCCCAGACCTTCATAGGTACTGAGGTTCCTAATTGTTTCTGAAATAAAAGGGAGTTAGGAGCCTACATATCTCTGAAGGTCTGGTTCAGAATCCAAACAAAATTGTATTCATCACTCTCCCAGGCCCATTAATTCACTACATGTGCACACACCAGGAATGATGAGATGGTAGGCTGCACTGCCTACAGGAGTGGGCCTTGTTTCTGCTTCCTTCTAGAGAAGGAGAAAGTCAGAATGGGCACCCGAATGGGACAAAATGAAAGGGAGCATATCACTGAAGGGAGGAGAATGTTCTATTCTGAGCTGGATTCAAATCCCACTGAAGTTAGGGGAACCGGCCACTGACTTCAATAGGCCACAATATCTCTCAGACTTGGGGCCTCCCTCACTCCGGCAAGCAACCAGCGCCAATTAGATCCACATGCAGAATATGCACCACTTGGAGAAAGGGAGCTTAGAAGGTGAACTGGCCACAGAGGTGAGGAGAAAGCTTGCCTAGGTGTAGGAAGGCTGCCAACCATTGGTAGCCCTGGTCTACACTAGGGAGTTATTTCGAAATAGCTCCCCTTATTTCACAATAACAAGAGGAGTGTCCACACTACCAAGCCCTTTATTTTGAAATAAGCGGCTGGTTATTTTGAAACAACAACTCCCACTTTCCACAAGAAATAACGCTAATTTTGAAATAATTATTTTGGAATAGCGGCCGTGTGGACACTCTGGTGCCGCTATTTCAGAATAACTGCTCCCCAGAGTCATTCGGAGTCTGAGGCAGGCTCTGTTACGGTGGACGGTGCTCCCTGGGGCTCTAAGTTGAGGTTGCACTGACCACTGTAACAGAGCCTGCCTCGGACTAGTTTTGAGGCTTCCCCATAGTGTGGACAAGTGAATTCAAAATAGTTATTTTGGGAGTTATTTCAAAAGTTATTTTGAAATAATGTCCTATTGTAGATATGCCCTTAGTGAGCTGCAGTAGCAAGGGAAGCCCTGCTTGAAAGCTGTAGCCAACCTTTCCTCCCGCTCCGATTGGGGAACACTATGAGCCTGATATAAGCAAGGGAACCTGTAGGCCTGCTTCCTACCTGTGACCTGTGGCAGGACCTGGAAAGGACCTCCGGGGCACGTCTACACTAGGGAACTATTTCAAAATAATGTATTCTAAAATAACTCCCATAATAATTATTTCAAAATAAGCATTATTCCCCACACAAAGCAGTAGTCATTTCAAAATAACCAGCCCCTTATTTCAAAATAAAGGGCTTGGGAGTGTGGACGCTCTTTCAGTCATTGGCAGCCTTCCTACACCTAGGCAAGCTTTCTCCTCAGCTCTGTGGCCAGTTTCACCTTCTAAGCTCCCCTTCTGGTAGTTAAGACTCCAAGAGTGAGCTGAAGTCCCTCTAGGAACAGTGAGATTGACCACGGGTGGGGGCTTCCAAAGAAGGCCCAGGAGCAAGAGACGCAACAAAATTACAGTTGAGCCCAGACTGAGGGTTGGCTGATGACAGGGCCCCCATTTTTGATTTCCCAACTTCAGCAGCCTTCGAGGGTCCTGCCTTTTAGAAAGTGCTGAGTATCCACTCTGAAAATCAGGTCACTTTAAGGTGTCTCAAGCTGGAGCCCATCAAACTTTGAGAGACCTCAGATCACTGGGCACCTCTGAAATCTTGGCCCTTTACTGACTGTCCTGGCCCTATCGTGTCCCTCATAGTAGAGGGCTGTGGTGAGCACAGGGATGAGGATACTAGGCACGCATGGACATGGTAGCTCCCTGGCTTGCTACCAGACAGCAGAACACAGGCTCTGTTGCCACGGCAATGCCACAGGGGCTGCTTAATCCCTCACCTGGAGTGAGCGCTCCTTGACTCCAGTTGCTAGTTGTACTATAGGCCCTTTAAAATCCCCCCGTCCTGCAGAAAGAAGTCCAGTGAATAACATTAGACTCTTGAGGGGATGGCAGGGGAGGGATATGCCTGCTGTAGTAAAACTGGCCCTTTAAAGGGCCAGCACCAGGATCCCCACTATAGCCACTATTCAGCAGAGTATCTACTTGAGTCCCATTTACTCTAGTGAGCTCAAGTGCCTTGCTGAATAGAGGTAGTTTGCTGCACCAGGGCAGGGATGAAGGTAATGTTACATATCTGAGGGTAGGGGAGCTGAGACAGAGAGGTTACGTGGTACACACAATGAGCTGACATCAGAAATCTGGGCTCAAACCATTGCTGCTCTCACTATCAACTGCAGCCAAGAGTTTTAAAAGTGACAATTACCCAACGTGAGATGTGATAAAGACCCTGATTTTCAGAGGGTGGAGGATTGGGGCTCTCTGATAATCAGGCCCTTTGGGACATCTCACACTGAGCACCCCAAATCTGTAGAAACTTGAGGAATCTTTGGCTTACTTGTCAGGGTCCCTTTGTGATAGACTATAGCACGTAAACAATCCCGCTCAGTGGCTATTTCTGTGTGCCTCCCCCATAATGATACATGATTGTCAACTTTTTAAGTAGAGCAGTGAGCAATACAAAACTGTTGGAAGTGTTCGGTTTTTTAAAAAAATTTGCTAGAAAAAATACACAAATTACTCCAAGCAAAAGAAAAAACAATCCAAGTGCAAGTTTAGGTCTGGATGACATCTGAGATGCTGCTGCAGCTGCAGCTAGAAGGGTATTCTGCTGATCGGCATAAACTTTCATTATGCTAAATAGAGACATGCCCATCTGTACTTCTCCCACAAGCCTCTCTGTTAGAAAGCACTGTGCTTGCAGCTGATCAGTTTCATAAGGTCAGGGTTTGGATAACATGCTCAGTCTAAGTTACCCAATATCATTGAGTAATACAGCAGTTTGGAAACCAAGTTTCCCAAAGTCCATTCAGCAGCCGTGTACTTAGGGCCTGATCCGGCTGAGTGGCCAGCATCCAGCAACTTCCAGGAACTGCAGTGGAAGTTAAAGGGTTCAGAATCTCCCTGGAGACATCCAGTGTTTACTTACAAATTCATTTATTTCTGTGTATGCATCTGTATGTACAGTGAGTGGAGAGAGTTGAAGTTGCTGCTTGTATTGCAGTCAGTGGCTAGGATCCCAGCAGTCTCTTATTACAAGAGCATCCTTTATTTTTTCATCTCTGTAGAACAACATTGGTAGTTGCTGAGTGCTGAGAAATGCAGCAAAAAATACCCCTGCAAATGTAGGTGAGTACTGCTTATTGTTGAATAATATCAGGATGAGGCAGTGCAGGTGCTAAAAACAGTCCCTTATGTTCAAAATACACTGCTCGTAACCCTATGCTCTCTTGACTGCGAAGGAAGTAGGATCAGGCTCTAACTTTCCCAGGTGGCCCTGTTTGTTTGGTGTCCCAGTTTACACACATTTAGGGACAGGGGCCTATGCGGAACTGAACTCCCATGGTGTTCCTTGCTGGGGCTTCTTGAAACTCTCTAGCCATTGTGTGAGCACTCAGCACCATTGGAAAAAAAACAGGCCTCTAACACAAGTCATTTAGCATTAGAGGTTACTTTTGTCCACATGCCAACATAGCTGTTCAAGTTTATTTCATAGCCAAAAGCTGTTGGCCAGAAGGTCACCATGTTGCAATCTTGCCTCTATATTATCTTTTTGTTTGAAAAACACACATGATGATTGATAAAATAACTACAGGTGTGCATGTGTTTCTGTGTAGCACATTCATATCATGTCCTCAAATGGTGTTTGTCCTGGCCTGGTTCTAAGAAACCAAAAGCTCTTCTTGAAGATCTTCAGCTTGTATGTCTTGACCTATGCTCCATTCTAAGTCACTTAATATCAGCCTAGCTTATTTATATCAGTGCTAAGGGCTGGATGCTCTTATTTAACTAAAAACAAATTTCAGTGAACTAACTTAGGGTCACTGAATTTATAAAGAGCAGCCTGACCCCTATATGCTTTTCCAGCTGCTGTAGATATCAAATGGTAGAAGGCAAACAAGCATTATATAAACCAATCCCTAAGGCAAGACAGAGAAAATATTTAAAACAAGGTTGAGGAAAAGACAGAGAAAAGAGATCGACACACCTCTGACAAGGGCGCGTTCACACAGCAGGGCTTAACTTGAACTAAGCTATGCAAATTCAGCTACGTCAATTGCGTAGCTTATTTCAAAATGGCTTATTTCGAGTTTTGGTGCTGTCTACACAGCACTTATATGGAAATAGAGTGCTCTTCCTCTGACTTCCCTCACTCATAAAATGAGGGTTACAGGAGTCGGAGTAAGAAGTCCTCCAGCTTGACACTATTTCAACATTTCGAAATACCTGCCAGCTGTGTAAACGCAGACTATGTTATTTCAAAATAACGTTAGTTATTTCAAAACAACAATGCTGTGTCCTCAGGAAGGGGGTTGGAATTGGCTTGTTTTTTAAAGGAGCAAACATAGCAGGTATACAGGGTGAGTGAATCCTGCACCCGTAGCAAAAACTGTCTGAGCTCAGATGCAATGGTGGCACCCGGCAAGGCAGGTGGTGTCAGGGCACATACACTTACCCCAAGTCCTCTCTCAATCATATCGTGCCCTTCACAAGAGATGCTGAGAGCCCTCTACTGCCCCGCCAAGCTGAAATGATCAACACAGTACAGGCGGGGGTCCTAAGGACTTTTAAACTCTTAAGAGCCTGAGTGGAGGACTGCAGTGGGAGCGGAGAATGCTCAGCACCTTGCAAGAGCAGACCCTTCATGTCTCTTATCTAGTTTTGTGGGGAGAAGACCCAGATTTGGAGATCTCCTCAGCGGAGGGCTTCAACAGATGCAGCAAGCTCCAGCCCAACAGAGCTTGCTTGAAGTCCACTGGCCTCCTTTACAGAGGACTAATAGCAGCAGGACAATCCAGTCATATAACTGGCCCTGTAAAAGGCATCATCTTTATTTGGGTAATGTTACTCTTCAGAGAAGGAAAACCCCATGATCTCAGCCTGGATAGACAGACATCGGCACCAAGTTTGCATTTCGTATTATCTCCAGAGGATCTCTTTTGATAGCCTGAAATAACTGACCATGCCTGGTTTAATATACAGACAAACTTACTGACTGTGCCACATATGACAGAGCCAGCATGCTTGTTGTATCTGAGGACATCAGCCTTGTGGTGTGTGCCTGGGGGGGCTTCTACCCTGCAGCAGGGTGGTGGGAGAAGCCAACTAGCACCTCCCCCCCACCACACAGCAAGTGCCTACTAAGGCTTGGGGCCCTGGCAGTTGCATTCCATGGGGCTGAAGCCCCAAACCTGCTGCCCCTAGCAATCCATTAGAGAAGGGGGGGCATGGTGCACTGGGGAGCTGCACTTTAACCATAAAAGAACCACATGTGGCATAGATGACATGTTGGCCACTGCTATATTAAACCCTAAAAATAATAGACTAGATACAGGAATAGAGTAGCTCTGATCTGTGAATAGAGGTTGAAACTCTTTGCTGGGATTCTCTAGTCTGGCTGGACCCAAGGAGTTCTGGTATAGGACCAGTGACAAGGATCCCTGCAGGGCTGGCAGGGCAGGGGGCTGCCCACAGCAAGCCCACTGGCAGCGTGTAGCAGTAGGGCTGCCGCGTGAGGCTGGGAGCTGTGGTAACTCGGTGGGGCAGGGATCCATGGTGTGCGGCTGACCAGTAGGACCCGGAGCCAGGGCAGCGATGGCTGCCCAGTGGGGTCGGTAGGACAGTGGGGCCAACAGGAGGTTGAGCCAGCCAGCAGGCCAGTGGGCTGGGCGGGGGGTAGGAAGGGTGGCAGCAGGAGGTCCAGAAATAACCTCCCCTGGTCCGGCAAAATCCCTCATCCAGGACTGGTCAGGTCCCAAGGGAGCTGTACCAAGGAGGTCCAACCTGTACCAGTTTTTCTACTCTGGCTGCACCCTTTACATAAACAGACCTTTTCAATATTGAGCTTTATCCCTTTACAGATAATGGGCCAAATTCTGCTTTGACACCAGGGCAGTAAATGGAGTCGTTCCAGTGTTACACTGCTACAGTGTGTCAAATTCTGTCATTATAAATCTGTTCCAAAGCCAGGATTAGACAACATGCTTGTGTTTCAGAAACCTTGCTGCTTTTAGCATGCACTAGTGGGTTTGAGAGAAGCTTTCAACTCTAGCAAGATTACATAGTTACTTTTATGGTACCAACAGGATGCCCCCCCCCCGGCACATAAGAAAATTAGGATCTCTGCATTACAAATCACTATTGAGACTGATTTAAGGTGATCATCTGTAAGGTGCTATGTAAAACATCACAACATATCAGTGGTTCATATCTTCCTCCTGCCCCCGCCTTTGTAGATGTACTTGCTTGCTTGCTTCCTTTAAAGATAACAGTTTCTAGACACTGCAGGTCCCTACTTACCATTACCTCTTTGCAGATTCTGCCTTCTACTTTCAGCCCAGATTTTCTTGGAGCAGCAATTAGGGATCAAATGACTTCCACAAGAATCAAAATCAACTTGAACAATAAGGGTCCAGGACACAGATCAATTTTGAGTTCGACAACAACCCAGCCTTCAGTGCTGCTGCTAACTCATTGCAGGGCAGTCTTTGTCTGAGGTCTGCAAAGCCAAAAATAAATTGCAGTGCAACTTGGAAGCAATGCCAAAGCCTCAGGCATGAACGTACATCACCACCACGTTAATTTAATTTCTGCATTGGAGTGTAAGGTCTGGGAGAGCAGCAAGAATGACTCTACTTTGTACTGAACAGAAACTACTCAATAGTAACAGTGCTTTCCTGGGTCTCCTATATGCTACTGAATGATAACATTCAAGCTGCCTAGTTTCTCATAAAAGTGGTCGGTATATTTTCTTCAGCATTTGGAGCCAATTCAGAACTGTTATTAGGTAAAAATCTATGGAAACTATAGAAACTATTTGTAATCCCAGCATGTGTGTTTCTGAAGTGCAGCCAGAGAAGTGGGAGGTAATCAAGCAAAAGGCCATGTAGTGAGCAGTCACAAGATAAGGCGGCAGAAGTCTCATCTTCACCCCATTGGTCCTTCATGCTCATTTCCCTCATCTGATCTTTGAACATGTGTGCTAACGTGCCTACTCAGCAGTAATGCTTTGACCATCTTGTTCTCTTGATTACCTGAAATGGGTTCCCTGCCAGCTTTGCTTTTCCCAGTTCTTCTCTCAGCTGTTTTGCTGTAGATCTGCTCAGTCCCTTGCAAGTGGGATGCTATGCACACCCCTTCAACTACTGGGGCTATTCTTACCATGGGAACAGTGGATTCATAGGAAGCCTCTGCAGAAGTAGGTTTGAGGCTAAAGTGTGAAGTCACAATGGGGAGGGAAGAAAAAAAAATCTGCTTTAGTTCAGGACAAGTGCTGTCTACCAAGCTACTTTTCAAGATATAGTTTAAAGATTCTTACACAGAAATGAGGAAAGTTTGAAATGGCCAAGAGAACCATGAATTCGTATGCCAGCTCATATTTCAAGAGTAGTATCCACCATTAATTCCATCAGCACCTTAATTTAATTTGCTATCCCTCTCCTACAGCCTAAGCTTAAACTGATCAGCTATGTCTACACTGCCGGCTTCTTGCGCAAAAACTTGTGGAGCATCTACACTGCATGTGTGTTCTTGTGCAAGTACATTTACAGTAAAGCGTCCACGAGGAATAAGCCCTCTTGCTCAAGAAGGCAGTGTGGATGGGCAACACAAAAATGAGGAGGCTAGTTAAACAGAAATTAAAAGGCACAGTGACTAGAGCCAAACCCCTGCAAGCTGCATGGAAACTTTTTAAAGACACCATAATAGAGGCCCAACTTAAATGTATACTCCAAATTAAAAAACATAGCAAGAGACCTAAAAAAGTGTCACCGTGGCTTAAGAACTATGTAAAAGAAGCAGTGAGGGACAAAAAGGCATCTTTTAAGAAGTGGAAGTCCAATCCTAGTGAGATAAATAGAAAGGAACATAAACACTGTCAAATCAAGTGTAAAAGTGTGATAAGAAAAGCAAAAAAAGATTGAGGAACAGCTAGCCAAAAACTCAAGAAGAAATTAAAAAAAAGTTTAAGTACATTAGAAACAGAAAGCCCGCTAAAAAACCTGTGGGTCCCCTAGACGATCGAACTATAAAAGGCGCAATCAAGGACGATAAAGCCATTGCGGAGAAACTAAATGATTTCTTTGCTTCAGTCTTCACGGCTGAGGACGTTGGGGAGATTCCCAAATGTGCACCGTCCTTTGTGGGTGATGAATCTGAGGAACTATCCCGGATTGAAGTGTCATTAGAGGTGGTTTTGGAACAAATAGAAAAACTTAATGTTAACAAATCTCCCGGACCGGATGGCATTCATCCAAGGGTTCTAAAAGAAATTGCTGAACTATTATCTGTGGTTTGTAACCTATCCCTTAAATCGGCTTCCGTACCTAGTGACTGGAAGGTAGCCAACGTGACACCAATATTTAAGCTCTAGAGGTGATCCGGGCAATTACAGACTGGTAAGTCTAACTTCAGTACCGGGTAAATTAGTCGAAACAATAGTAAAGAATAAAATTATGAAGCATGTAGAAGAACATAATTTGTTGGACAAAAGTCAACATGGTTTCTGTAGTAAGACAGGATTTCCCTTTAATCTATTAGAGTTCTTTGAAAGGGTTAACAAACATGCGGACAAGGGGGATCCAGTAGATATAGTATACTTAGATTTTCAGAAAGCCTTTGACAAGGTCCCTCACCAAAGGCTCTTGTGTAAATTACATGGCCATGGGATAAGAGGGAAGGTCCTTTCTTGGATTGTGAACTGGTTAAAAGACAGGAAACAAAGGGTAGGAATAAATGGTGAATTTTCAGAATGGAGAGAGGTAACTAGCAGTGTCCCCCAAGGGTCAGTCCTGGGACCAATCCTGTTCAACTTATTCATAAATGATCTGGAGAAAGGGGTAAGCAGTGAGGTGGTAAAGTTTGCAGATGATACCAAACTGTTTAGGATAGTCAAGACAGAAGCAGACTGAGGGACTCCAAGAAGATCTCACCAAACTGAGTGATTGGGCAACAAAATGGCAAATGAAATTTAATGTGGATAAGTGTAAAGTAATGCACATCGGGAAAAATAACCCCAACTATACGTACAGTATGATGGGGGCTAATTTGGCTACAACAAATCAGGAAAGAGATCTTGGAGTTATCGTGGACAGTTCTCTGAAAACTTCCACACAGTGTGCAGCAGCAGTCAAAAAGGCAAATAGGATGCTCGGAATTATTAAGAAAGGGATAGAAAATAAGGCCCAGAATATCTTCCTGTCCCTGTATAAAACTATGGTACACCCACATCTTGAATACTGTGTACAGATGTGGTCTCCTCACCTCAAAAAAGATATTTTGGCCTTGGAAAGGGTTCAGAAAAGGGCAACTAAAATGATCAGGGGTTTGGAACGGGTCCCATATGAGGAGAGGTTAAAGCGACTAGGACTTTTCAGTTTAGAAAAGAGGAGACTGAGGGGGGATATGATAGAGGTATATAAAATCATGAGTGGTGTGGAGAGGGCCGATAAAGAGAAGTTATTTATTAGTTCCCTAAATAGAAGAACTAGAGGACACCAAATGAAATTAATGGGTAGCAGGTTTAAAACTAATCAAAGAAAGTTCTTCACACAGCATGTAGTCAGCCTGTGGAACTCCTTGCCAGAAGAGGCTGTGAAGACTAGGACTATAATAGAGTTTAAAGAGAAGCTAGATAATTTCATGGAGGTTAGGTCCATAAAAGGCTATTAGCCAGGGGATAAAATGGTGTCCTTGGCCTCTGTTTGTCAGAGGCTGGAGAGGGATGGCAGGAGACAAATCACTTGATCATTGTCTTCGGTCCACCCTCTCTGGGGCACCTGGTGGTGGCCACTGTCAGCAGACAGGATACTGGGCTAGATGGACCTTTGGTCTGACCCAGTATGGCCATTCTTATGTTCTGCCTTCCAATGTATCTACCTCCCCCCCCCCACCTAAGTATCATCCACAAACTTTGAGGGTGCAATCCATCCCCTCATCCAGGTCATTAATAAAGATGTTCAACAAAACAGGTCCTGGAAACGATCCTTGGGGCATTCCGCTAGAAATCAACTGCCAACCAGATGGAGCTGTTGATCACTACCCATTGGGCCCGACAATCTAGCCAACTTTCTATCCACCTTACAGCCCTTTTATCCAATCCATACTTCCACAATATTCTTGCCAGCCAATTTAAGGGAGACCATATCAAAAGCTTTGCTAAAAGTCATCCCCACGTCCACAGACCCAGTTACCTCATCATGGAAGCTAATCAGATTGGGCAGGCACGACTTACCCTTGGTGAATCCATGTTGACTATTCCTGATCACTTCCCCTCTTCCTAGTGCTTCAGAATGGCTTCTTTGAGGATCCCCTCCAGGATTTTTCTACCGACTGAGGTGAGATGGACCAGTCTGTAGTTCCCTGGATTGTCATCCTTCACTTTTTTTTTTTTAAAAAAGAGGGGCACTACATTTACCTCTTTCCAGTTGTCCATGACCTCCCCCGATCTCCACAAGTTTTCAAAAACAAAGGCCAATGGCCAAAGTCAGTATTTCCAACTTTCTTTAGAGCAGGGTTTTTCAAACTTCATTTCACCACCACCTGTCTGACAGCAAAAGCTACAATATGACTCCAGGTGGGGGAAATCAAAGTTTGCAGGACTGGCTTGCTACCATAAGAATATTGTTGGCCTTATGAGGAATGTTTCCTGGTAATCTTTTTCCCCTAAAATGGAAGCAAGTAATCTGTCCCCATTAAGTCACATACTTCAGTTCTGCTGCTCTTAGGAGCCAGGATTATGTATGTTAATGAACTGCACATTCTAGAAAAAAAATCAATAGAGTACAGTCTCCTTCAGATGTGAGCTGTTCTGATCATCATTTAGCTCTTGTTAAATGCAATAGCCATGTATTTGTTGGCATTAGACAGTTCCAGTTAACAAAAGCCTCTTCATGGATTTCCTACAGGAGCTTCCCCTGACTAACTGTCTCTCCCTATTTCATAAAGCTTGAATTAGGGATGTAATAATATAGTCAAGTAACTGATAAGCAAAAACTTATAGGTTAATGCTGTAGACTATACACACATCCTCCCCCTCCACACTAGTAATTTTTTTTAAGCAGGCTGGCCAGCAGCCTGGCTTAGTCCTGGCTCGCCCTGGGTCTGGGACCTGTCCCTGCTGCTGCTCTGCATTTTAAGTGTATTTGGAGCTGGGCAGGCAGGGAGCCCGCCTTGCTCAGTTCTGGCTCATGCCAGGTCTGGGAGCTCAGACCCCTCCCCCCACACACACACCAGAAAGGCAAGGCAACAGCCAAGTCCACCAAGGGAGCTGGTTTTTCAACAGCTCCCCTTGCAGCTCAGCTCCCACCTGGCACCCCACACTGCCGCCTCTGAAACAGACTATTCAATTAATCAATTTAACATCCCTAGCTTGAATGATTAAGATGAACTGGGTATGCGAAGAGCAATAACCTAATGAAGCAGGATACTAATCCCTATAGGGACGAGCCTGGCTGTATTCAGTGATGTCAATTGCTTCAGTTGTTCCCCAACTTGAACAGATGAGCTGTGGGCCTACAGTGCTAGTTTTTCTGGTTTCCAGATAGCTTGGTCTCCTGTAAGTATGTCCAAGGCTGCGGGGGGAACCGGAAACAAGAAGCTAACAGTGCCTTTACCCAGGCCGCTGCTAGGCAAAAAGGTGGCTGGAAGATTCATTAGTTGGAAGCTGAAGATAGACAAATGCAGACCAACAGGAAGATGTAATTAAATCAGGGAGAACAGTTAGCCACTGAATTTACTACAGGTTGTGGATTTTCCATCAATGGCAGTTTAGAAATCAGAGCTTTTTTAAAAAAGCTTATTTGAAATAGGACTCTTTGGGGACATTCATAGCCTGTTTTACACAGCTGGTCAAACTACACAGTTACAATGGTTCCTTCTGACCTTGGAAGGTTTTAACAGAGGGAAGAGGCACAATGTCCAGGGAGAAGACCACACTATAAGAGTTTGAGAACTGATTTGATTTTTATAGAACTGAGGTTCCCCCTCACCCTCGCAAGACTGATGTTTGCAGCGAGCTACATACATGCCATTCCTTCATACCATTTGGACCAGACTTTCAGAGTGTTCGGAATGAACAGTGGGAAGCATCCTTGAAAATATGGTCAGCATGAAAAGGGCATGTTGTGCAGAGTGAGCTATCCTGAAAACATAGCCCTGGACTAAGACATAGAAGGGGTGTTTCTCTACAGATCTATTTCAATATCTTATTCCCACAGAAGAGTTATCACTTTAATTCAGAGACTCAGACACTTCAAACATTGAGAATTTTATTTAGTCTTAGTCTCACATTTAAACAGCAATGTAGCCAGCAGAACAACTAGTTTTGATTAGGCCCCTTGAAATATTTTGCCCATCTTCAGAATCTTCTAGTTTAAAACTACGCTGTTACAATCCAGCATGTTTATTAACATGACAGAAAAAAAAATCTAAAGGGACCTTTAAGTTGTCAAGGTTTGAGCAATCAGTTATGAATTATAATATGAACACACACGATCTTACAGATAGCTTTAAACCTTATATGTTTACTACTGAAGCATCTTTCAATTTTAGAACTTCGAATGCTAACGTTCAACTTCTTCGTTCTGTAGAATTTGATTAGGCTAAACCTGTAAATTAAACACAGAATTAGCGAGATAAGTTTCCATGCTGAACAAACGTTTAATCCCCAGGCAGTGAATAATCTGTGCTCGGTATGATTCAGGAAGACCCAATTCCTCAGTGACACTAGGCATCCCTAGGGTCTGGCACTCTCCCCTCAACAAGCGCCAGAACAGCTGATGTGGCTGAGAAACACACATTAATAGAAATGCACCTTACACAGCTTGAGTCCACCTGTAATTTCAGACTTGCACATTCCACAAAGGAGGTAATGAATTAGAAGCTTTGTGCACTTTCAGTTCCATTCCAAGTAACTACTGTGCGATCGCACACAACCCAGCATGGACAATACCATGCTGGTGGTTCTTCACTTGTGATACTGGGAACAGGCCCTTTTTGAGATAGCTACCTAATCTTATTGATTAGGTAGCTAGTTATTAAATCTGTACCAGACCCCACACAACTAAGCCAGCTACTCACCATTAGCAAACTTGCACTGCTTCAACACCTCGCTGAAGCCCTCACACAGTTTAAGGTCACTCTGGTTCTGTGCACACTCCAAAAATTGCTTCATTTCATACTGGCAGGGGGTGTACTGGGACTGCTGCTGCTGATATGCAGGCTGGGCTGCTTGAGGCTCCTGAAAAAGAAGCCACAGTAGGACAAATTTGCATATTTGAAAAATGAACTTTGATTATTTCTAGCTATACAGAACCTGACCATCAGAGGAGCTATTACACTATGTACATTTCTACTTATTTCTTCCCTTGTAAAGATAACAGGTGCCCCCTTGGAAGTTCTGCAACTTGCAAGTAGTAAGGGTAATATGCATGCCCCCAAAATTAATGGAAGTCATCCCATTAACTCAAGCAGATGTAAGATTACATCTAGTATTTTAGAACACAAGACCTGTCCCTAAAGGGATTCAGAACCCAATACAGTAACAGAAGGACTAGAGTACCTATGAAAGCCTGGCCTCAAGCATTAGTGAACAAAGGTCAATTCACATTCAATAAAACATTAAGATAATTTACTGTTTCCCTTATATTCTTGAGACTGGAAGATGAACTTGTTTTGGCTTGCCAAAGTAAGTGCCTGCATTTTAAAGAAAAAGGTGACCAGAAGAGACATTAATGAAAACTTGATCTGTCAGTCTCCAATCTGTTTCAGTAATATAAAGAATCAGGTATGGAAGCAGAGGATAACATGTTAAATACAGCAGAGCAGGATGGATAAAAATAGATGTTTTTAAATTAAAAATGGATTTGATTTAAATTAGATTTTATTTATTTTAAAAAACATACAATTATCTTAAATGAGAATGTAGTAACTTATTTTTATCAAATATGCAACATCTACACTTACTAGTCTCAAAAATGAATTAATGGCTCTAGTCTGTCCTTTCTTGCTTTTTGAAAGTTCTGGGCTTTCAATTTGTTAGGTTGCTGAGAAACACATGCAAAGACAGACAAGCTGGATAGGATTATTTTTGTTCTGTGCTTATGCGGTAGCAAATCTGGGCCACGCATGGCAGAGTTAATTAAGACATTGTCTACAGTAGGGATGTAAAATCCCATTTAATTTGTTAACCAATTAAGAGAGGGATCCCACCCACTGACCACAGACAAAGGCTGCTCCTGCCGCCCTTATCAGTTAAGGATTAACATTCCTAGTCTGAAGACAGAAACAATGTATAGGAAACAATGGAAGCAGCATAGGGAGGAACTGTGGAGTGGACTGGGAAGTAAAAGAAAAGACAAGCAGCACACACACAGCTTCCTATAGTCCCCTCAACTTTTGCCACAGAAAGAGTCGTGGTTTGTGGGTGTGTAAAAGAGACTATCTGGGAATATTCTGAAGAAATTTAACCAGGGACTGAAAACAGGAAAATGGTGTCAAGCGTAAGCAGAACAAGATGACAATGCAGGGCTAGGTGCAAGAAACAAACTAGGGACACAAAATCCCGGTTAATCAAGTTAAATGATTAACAGGACAGGACAGGCATGCCATGGGTGGACAACTGCTCTGGCTATGCCAGGCCTCCTCCAGCCAGGGCCCCACAGCCCACCTGTAAGCAATAACTGGTAAGAATGACCCAGTAAGGTGATGAATCATAAGGAAAACTGATTACTGGGAGACAGCATGGCTATGTCTGAAGAACATTGTACTATTGTTTGAAGAACTATATGAAGTCATATCAGTGAGAAATCTGATTAAGTGAACCTACTCTGGATTAAAGTTTTAGCCTTAGCTGACCATTTTAATCTAACTTTGATCCCTCCCCTTAACTCTGGCAGCTAATCAAATCAAACCACGAGAGCATTGGATTCAACTAAGTATGTGTGTGTCACTCTCCTTTCCAAATTTTTTTTGGGGGGAGGAAGTGTCAAGAGCCAGTAACTTCTAAACACAGTACACCCACCACTACTTGACACTAGTCATTTAAAATAAATTTCATAAAAGGCATGGTACCAGGCAAAATAAATGTACCAGAAAATAACTGTGCATGTATCCCCATATACTATCTCCCTACATTAAGCACTCAGGCCTATAATTTCAGTCACTCATTTTACAAGTTATCGAATATCATTCATAGCTCAGACTTAAAATACAGTGTTAATGACATACCTGATAAGTAATATCAGGCCTTGCAGCTTCAGAGCTGCTTCCTCCACCAAATCCTCCTGTTATTGCGTGACCTAGTGTGTGCCCTACAGCTGAGCCTACTGCTACTCCTGCAGCTGTTGTAGCCATCTGTGCCATCAGACCAGGTTGCTTTGGTGCAGCAGCAGCAGAAGTCATTGCAGATGCAGGGACAGGTGCCGGTACTGGAGCACGAGCTGCAGGGGGCGGAGGTGCAGCTCTCATTTGTGGTGCACGACTGAATGCGGGGGGGGGGGGGGGGAAGAAGGGGGAAGAGAGAGAGGAGAGGGAAATAAATCAATGCAAGAAGAGGCAACCTTTGTAAGAGACTTTCTATTTAAAATCCTTTTTTGATATCTGTAATGCTTATGCCACATGCACGCCTTGCAATAGGCTAAGGCTGATCTCTAAGCAGAATTGTCTAAACTTTAGGATTAGGCCCCTTTTTTAGGGCTTCATGAAGATTTTACACATGGATACACAAGACTCAGTTCCGCTGCCCATAACGTGAATGAAAAGGAAAAAAAAAAAAACCCCAATGAGCCACGTAATCATTCAAGCGCGGCGCAATGTCAAAGCAGAGCCGGGGGGGTGGCCGAAGCTGACCGGCTCAGCCTGTAGGCGCCGCAAACCAGCCCAGCTCACGACTGGCTCCCTCAGCCGGTTAAACATTCACTGCCTCGCCAAGGCCGCGAGGACGGAGACTTATGTAGCTGGCGCCTCGGCGCTCCTCTACTGCGGGCCCTTGCGGGGCCGCGCTCGCCTGGGGAAGCCCAGGGGAGCGCCCGGCTCACGCACGCGGGCCCCGCAGGGGCTGTAAGCGAGCCAGGCAGCAGGGGAGCGGCTGCCCTGCCAGACCTACGGCCCCCGCACGACCCGCCCCCACATGCCCTCTCGTCCGCCCCTCAGCCCGTGCGCGCCCCCCCTCAGCTTCCCGCCCGCCCACCTGGCCGGCGGCGCCATGCGGGACGTGCGGCTCCTGCTGCCCCTCGGCATGCTGGGCGGCGGCGGCGGCGGCGGCGGCGGGGGGTGGGTGGGTGGGTGCGCGAGCTCGCTAACGGCTAGGACCGCGCCCGCTTCTCCGCTGAACAGCCGGGACCTGGCCGAGCGCTTTCCGCTTCCGCCCTCTTGAAGGTCACCGGGCCGGTACGTAATAGTCGCGCCGTGATTACGTCACACGCGCGCCCGGCTGCAGGGCGGGGCCAAAGCGCGGAGCGCTCCCTCTTCTGAAGGCTCCGCGGGGGCGCGTCTCCCCGCGGCTGCGGATGGGAGGCGCTCCCCTCTCTGTCCTGTCCCTCTCCTATGAGCCCCTGGCCAAGCCACTCATGTGTGGAATACATTTTGTGATGTGCAGTGAGGCATGTGCACCATCAGTAAAACACGTGCTGCGAGCTGTGGGCAGTCTGCTGGGTGGCATTTGAATCTCTCCTGAGTGGCCACTCAAACAATCAGTTTACAGGAAACACTGAAGGGACCCTAGCTGGTCAGAAGAAAGATGGTTTTAGCACAGTCCCTTATCCTGGGCTAAGGCCCTATCTAGAGGCTGGTGAATGTACATCAAGTGGCCCTGGTCTTGGAAAGTCAAGCATGACTATTCAATTAGTCTGAGAAACAGCCACTGAAAGCGAGCAGTACAGAGTCACTGTCCATGTGGAGTTGATTTTAACAGTTAGTTATAAACAATCATAAACTAGTGGAGTCTCCATCCCCAGAGGTGTTTAAGTCTTGGCTTGACAAACCCCTGACTGGGTTGATCTATTTGGGATTGGTCCTGCCTAGGGCAGGGGGCTGGACTTGATGACCTCCTGAGCTCTCTTTCAGCTCTATGGTTCTATGAATCAGTTTTCATTTGGTAGAAGAATAACAAATTCAGTGGATCTCTGAATAGCATACAGTATAAAGGGGCTTAATTGTGATAGAGATCTCTAAGTGCTGCCATAAATGAATTGTTAATTAATAATAGTAAAAGCACTTGATGTTAATGTTCTCACCAGTGCCACTGTTCAAAACTCAAGCCAAGAGAATTAAAAATAACAAATATTCAGAGGAAAGTAACTAGTAGGAAAGTCTTAAAACCATCTACAATCAAATTATTGTCTTGTGAATGTTGTTATATACAGCCCATGTTTAAATATATGTGTTAATCACAATAATCTCATCTGAAGAAGTGGGTTCTGCCCACAAAAGCTCATTAGGTATGTGACTAGTCCAGCCGTGGCCAACCCTAGGCTCATGAGGCACCTGTGGCTCCCCTGCCCCCCCAGGTAGGGTTGCCACAAGGCTTCAACAAAAATACTGGACACACTTGACATTACATCACAATCTACATTACATCTTATTTAGAAAATACTGGACATTTATATTTTCTCAATTTCTTTCCTGAACAGAAAGCTCAAATACTGGACTGTCCAGTTCAAAACTGGACACCTGGCAACTCTACCCCAGGGTGCAGCTCACAAAGCCCTCCCGTGGCTTGTAAGCCACCCCTGTGCCCCCCAAAATGGCCCTCTCCTCCCGGCTTCCTGTGCTGACCTGGACAGGGGAGCCATCCAGCATGGCCATAAAAGGTGTAGAAGCCTCAAAACGTGTTTTCTTAAAGGGGCAGAGCTTTTTTTCTTTTTTGGCTCAAACAAACATGACCAGGGGCTCCTTTTAAAGAGGCAAAAGGGGCAATCCTTTTTGGTTTTGCTCAACAACTTTGCCCTGGCTCTTCGTGCTGGATCCACTGCTATCTTGGCTCTTTGCCCAGAATGGGTTGGGCAACCCTGGACTAGTCAGTAGTCAACTATCTGATAAGCCTAGGCTTATGAGAGAGACCACGGTGAGGGAGGGGAACAGGAGCCAGTTTAAAAGCTGGCTCACCTCAGCAGCATTTCTGCCTTGTGTGGAAGGTGGGGGGGAAGGACAAGGGCCTCAGAGGCGCAGCAGTCCCAGAGCTGGTGCAAGCCGTGACTGCTCAGTCCTAGCAGGCGCTGGCTCCAGGCTCTGCTCCCGCTGCAGCTCTGCATTTTAAATGTAGCAAGCCCAGTGGCTCTTACTACATTTAAAAGGCAGAGCTGCAGCAGTCCTGGAGTTGGGGCTGTTCAGTCCCGGCTTGTGCCAGGTCCAGGAGCTACCCCCACTGTGGCTCTGCAGTTTAAATGTAGTATGAGCCAGGCTGCCTGTGCACCCAGCTCATTCTACATTTAAACTGCAGAGCCAAAGCTGGGGTGGCTCCTGGACCTGGCATGAGCTGGGACAGAGAGCCTATCCTTATCAACTAATTGTGTAGACTGTTACCCCTAAGGGGTGACTATGTATGATAATTACTACTAATTAGCCTAATTAGAATATTACAATGTTAAGGTGCGACTCCAAGAATCCATATCTATTCACTGGTGTTTTTGTTCTTACCCATAGACAGTGGCGCATAAATGAAAACGTAACAATTTAAATAAGTTTCAACAATAGGACTATATTATAAACACATATCTCAAACAGAACAAAGGGGCGGTCCCCTCTTTATCAACAATAATCCTACCAAAGTCTAGCGGCGCAGGGACGATCGATGGGTTGATGGCGACCTCGATCCTTTGGCTAGTTGAAAGCCTCAGGAGAGGAACAGCCAGGAGTCCCTCATTGGTTGACGGCGCTGACGCTGGCAACCTCAATCCTTTGGTCCTTTCGGGCCTCGGGAGAGAAACAACCAGGAGTCCCTCGAAGGCTGGTTGAGTGCGAGGAGTTCCCGATTCACCTTCCGTGAAGTCATCGAAGTCCTCGTCCCTCTTCCTGCTCTTTGGCGCAGCTGGACGGCGATGGATGCTAGACTCTAAACTAATCTAAACTTAACCTAAAATAAAACCTTAACTAAACCCCGACGCGCCCGACGAACAAGCACGACGACGGCCGACATGCGTGGACCGACACTGCCTGACGTACAGACTCGAAGACGAGGATCTAACCTATCTAAAAACTAAACTAAACTAATCTAAACCTATACCTAAGCAGAGAAAGAGTAAACCTTCTGTTTATCTTCACTCTAAAGAAAAACTAGACCTCACACATTCAAATACCCGGGACAAGACTCTAGACCGCACACATACAACTCCTCACACATGCACTAAGTCTAACCCTAAACCTAGCCCGATGCCCCAACGCGACGACCTTAATGGGCGTGGCACAGGCTTATAAAGGTTATGCTCATGCATAGTCATGAGGGTTCCGATTCATATTGATTGGTTAAGGTAAGATGCTCTTTTGCATAGGTTTAAAATGATTGGGTGTTACACCTATTAATTACATATTTATGAGGAACAGTCGTTCTTATGAATATACATGTAGTCAACGTCTAGACTCATGAATATTCATTTACAGTTGGTATTTTAAATTGAAACATGCCAGTTTATCAAATCACAGCTTTTAAATACAATGATGACGTAACATAGGTATTCTTGTATATGTTAGGCTACATACATTAGACTCATTAGGCTCATGATATTATACTGATTATATACACAACAATTAGATGTTATACAAATCATACAAGCATTCAATTATAATTATAGAATTCTGTAACAAGACAATACAATTTGTATCAACCATACGATTAGCCAATCACCCACTTCTTAACATCCTTACTGTGCGTATATTTTCGTTAGTCTCTAAGGTGCTACACGGCTATTTGTTGTTTTTTTAAAAGTTGTTTTTAAAGTTACAGACTAAAACGGCTACCCCTCTGAGACTTAAGCCTAGTTTAGCTAATGTGAAATGTATGAGTAGTAGACAAATACTACTTTCCATAACTTATTTGGGTATAGATTCACACTCAAAGCACCCTGTAATACAAAACCTGTTCACAGCTGTTCAGCTAAAGTCCAAAATGTTTTTCTCTTTTAAACGGAGATTCGCATAGCATGTGTGAGAAATTATACTGTTTGTTTAAATGTATTGCCATGTTTAAATTTTCATCCTTATTAATCCATTATTTGATCTTGTTCTCTAGAACATGCATCAATTCAATCCAACTTTATACGACTGTGATAATAAACAATCAGAATGAAAGAGTGGCATACATCTTACCCCTCCATCTTTATTTCATATCTCACTGCCCTACTTAACTTTTTTCCATCTTTACAACCAGTTCCCCAAAAAGCATACTTGTGTCATTTTCATATCCAAAAGAGACCTACTATCAATTAGACAGATGTCTAGAACATAAAAAAAAAATCTCAAGTATTGATGAACAAAACTACGACTATGATTCCACACACAGTTCATTGTAGAATGGGAATCTTATAGAAATCTTAAGAAGAGAACATGAACTGACAGGACCCAACTCCCCAAAACACCCATGATCAAAAAAAATCTGATTACTCATGTGATCTCACTGACAATAACAGCCACCCATTTTTTAAAAAATAAGCCAATTAAAATGTTTTTATTCACACATATGCACACAGCTATCAAATACAAGAAAGACTTTAGGTACAATTATACCAATATACATAACCAATCATTTAAAAACAAACAAAAAACAACAGCAGTCTTAAAAGCACAATTAAAAGGGTATACTTAAAATAACAGAGACATATAACTTACTGTTGTTATAACACCTAAGATCAATAGAACTTGATGAGAACATACATTGTTTCAATTTACACTGTGTATTTGATACCTCTTCATACGTATTTTAGCCTGTATTTTTGGTCCTAGATCTTGAACATCTGTGCTCAGTTTTACATGCCTGCGTAAACTGCTCAGCGAAACTACTCATGTGCCTGTTCTTTAGAGCAAATAATTGCATCTACAATACCTATTCCAGTTGTGAAGCATCTAGCATTGCATTGGGCAACCTAGTTTAGCAAATGGGCTGCATGAGTGCCCCACCTTCATCTTAGTGAGCCACAAGACTATTGTAATTAGACAGTCTCCCAGGCTAGGGTAGTTTTGCTAACTGTGCTTCTGTACCTAGAATTTGCGGGGTGTAAATTCAACAAGACTACTGAAGTATGTGTCTATGGACCTTACAAAAGGATCTACTAGCCAGGAACATTGGCATCAATAAAGCTTCACCTGGGTACAAGCATCCATATGAACAATCTGACTGTAGAATTGGTGTCTTCAAATGTGGTCAGACAGAAACCCTGGCTTCAGTCTTGTCTCTAAAGTGCTTAGCATACTGTTGGCATTATAATAAAATAACACAAGATGAGGCCAAAAAAGTACCAAGGACCTTGGTCTTATTGAAAGAAGTGTCACTTATTTGTCCCACAAGACATGGTATTTAAACAGTGCAACAGGTGAGGCACAGCATTCCGAACAATGCTCCCTTTTCCTAAGAGGAACAGCATTTAGACTGTGGGAGGCGTTTAAAATCCGGTCCTCTATTCAGCCTGCAAGAAATGGACACCAAACATTGTCTCTTAGTTACATGATCAGACACTGTCCGAGATTTTACTATTTCATTTACAATCAATACAAAACCAAGACTATATAGAGTAGGGATGTGAAGGTGTACTCATGTACACAGTTAACCAATGAAACTGAGCTCACTGGTTAAGGCTCAGGGTTACACAGTCCCCCTCCCCACCTCCACTACCTCTGTATTTGGGCAGGAACCAGCTCTCCTTCATCTCAGTAGGCTGCAATATTGTCATAATCAGGATAATCGCCTGGGGTAGAATAGTTTTGTTAACTGCACTTGTATGGCTAGAATTTGCAAAGTAAGCCAATTGAATTGTAGCAGCACTTTGATTGTCCAAGCCATGCACTCCTTCTGCATCCAGTGTTGTGTGCAATTAGTAGGCATCCCACTCAGTGACTGAGTTTTGGGGGGGGAGGGCAGCAGCAGCTGTGCACTCTGGACACAGCTTGCTTTTCATCCCCTTCCCTGGGCTATCAGGGACTCTCACACCTGTCCCTCATACCTTCCCAAAATTCGAGCCTTGATCTCACTTCATGTGTCCTTGCTTTATGTGTGCATCACTTTAGCAATACCGGTAAGAAAATATGTGGATGAAAGCCAGCAAAATCTGGCAACCTGTGCATGAGTAATAGTAAACAAATTGTCTTGTGGGCCACAGGTTGAACCCTGATAAGCCAGAGGGTGCCCACTATTGGCCCCACTCATTGGACTTGGTCTCTAAGCTCCTCTCTCAAGGTTTGGAAGCTGAAAAGAAACATTCGGGTCCTTGGGTTGCTTTAGTTGCGGGGGAAGGGGCTGCCCTTGGTTTGGGGCTTCCCCGCCACGAGACAGGAAGTGGGTGTGCGGGGGGCACGCGAGAGAAGCTCGTGTACAGCTGTTTGCGTGGCTGGCCGCAAAGGGATTGCAGGGATGGGGGCCGTGTAAGAGTCCCTGGGAGGGGTGGAGGAGAGGGGCCTCCCCGGCCCTGAGCGTAATAACTCGCCCTGGCGCTTCGCCTGTCTCCCGGCCAGGCTGGAGCGAGGGCCGCGCTGCTCCCGGCGGCGCCGCTTGGCCTGGCTGTTGCGCAGCTTTTGGGCGATCTTCCGCTCGTGGCCGGCGGGGAGGTAGCGGTTGGTGCGGAGCTCCCTCTCCCGGCGGCTGCGGCCCTTCCCGCCCGAGCCCGGGCCCCGCGGCCCGCTCCACTCCCGCACGTTGTACCACTCGTACGGATCGTAGCGCGCCTCCGCCTCGGGCCACAGGGGCGCTGCCTTCGGCGGCACGCGCCTGCGTCTGCGCCTGCGCCGGCCGCCTGTCTCTTCCATGCCTGCTGAGCCTGTCGCGATCGGAGCCTGCCCCGCCCACCGGGGGGGAGAAGTCAGCCGGCTGCGCTTTCCCATTGGCTCCGCGCCTCTAGCTCACTACAAACCCCACCCCCTCCTGTGTCGTCATAGACCATGTCGCACCCTCTTCTCTGACGGTTACCGTCCCCTGGCCTTGCAGGGTTGCTATGGAAACAGAGGGCTTAGGCCAAAGAATCCCCTTCTGACTTCACAGGCCTGGAGGCAAATAGGAGCATGCCTGCCCCTTGTCACTGTCTATATACAAGGGGATTGGTCCTGACCCCCACGTCTGCATGTGGGGTGGAGTGATTCATACCTAAAGGGGTGTCACCTGCCCACAAATCTATAGCTGCAAGGGGTGGTCCCCTGCACCCCAGTTCTGTATACAAAGGGAGCAGAGGTGGCCCGTGACAATAGGCGGACTCAGCCATCGCCTAGGGCGCTGCCTTCAATGGGGCACCCGATGATGATGTCATGGGGCGCCTGGTGCGCCCGATGATGACATCACTCCATTGACAGCCATGCAGGCAGGGGCGCCAATCACGCGTTCTGCCTGGGGTGACAGCTGCCGCAGCCCGCCTTGAGCTGCTCCTGAAAGGGAGCACTCATGTTGTCTATCTAGGGGAGAGTATTGCCCCCTAAGTCTATACACAAAGGGGATCTATCCTTGTTATCTATCTCTCCTGTATGCAAAGTAGTGTTCCCTCTGAGGCTATGTCTACACTGGCGGCTTCTTGCACAAGAACTCTTGCGCAAGAAAACATCCACGCTGCCATGTGCGAACTGTGCTTTTGCGCAAGAGCATCCATGGCAGTGTGGCTGCTCTCTTGTGCAAGAAAGCTCTGATGGCCATTTTAGCCATAGGGATTTCTTGCGCAAAAAATCCCTGCTGCGCGTCCACACTGCCCTCTTGCGCAAGAGCTCCTGCACAAGAGAGCTTACACCTGTTAAGAAAGAGAGTAGCTCTTGTGCAAGAAGTCCTCTCTTACCACGCCGTACTGTAAATCTTCTTGTGCAAGAGTGGGTGGGCAGTGTGGACACTTTCCGGAAGAACGGCCGTTCTTGCGCAATAACCCACCAGTGTAGACATAGCCTGAGATTTTCCATCCATGAGCGGAGTGACAGTTGAGTCATGCACACTTGTTTGGATGTGTGCTACTGTGGCACCCAAGTTATTAACAAATAGGTTATACATATTTTTAAAATGTTATGGAAGAAAGAATATTAAAACAAGGGATAATTAACAAAGTGCATGACTTTAAGTGTTTATTTAATATGAAATCAAATCACAAGAAAATAAATACTGCGAAAACTCTGTGTCTGTAACCCATGTCTGGGCTCTTTTAAATCACTGGCCCTGGGCAATTGAGTGCCTTTGCATCGCTGTACCTGTCGGTGGGCCTGGAAGTGGTGGTGAGATACTGAACAATGCCAGCCAGACACACCCAGGCCAGCCCCAGGTCGCCCCGCACACTAGGACTCAGGGGGCGCCGTGGGGAGCCAGCCCTGCTCATGCAGCCTGGCTGCAGGCAGAAAATTGCAGATGTTGCAGGGACTCGGCCCCAGGGTGACCCATGGTCCTTGCATCCCTCAGACCTTGGTTGCTGCCACTGGGGACCCCTGAATCTTGGCTGCAGGGGGGAATACTTCTAGCAAGGGGGACATTCCCGTTGCTCCCCGAGAGACTCTCCTAGTGCAGAGAACCCAGTTTAGTCCCCCTTGCTAGATAGTGCCTCCCCTCCCCTGTGGGGAGAAGGTGAGACTTTCCCCTCCCCTCCCCCCCAAGATACGCTGTTTCCTGGGCAGCCTGTGTGTAGCGCAGGGGCTGCCCCAAGCAGCTCCCCATGGGGTTGGCTGCGAGTCCAGATAAGTAATCAATTCAGATTTTGTAGCTAATTTTCAGCTCTCTCCTCTAACTTGGGCCTATAGTTATTCCCAATAGCACATCCTCCATAAATCAGACATCATTCAAAAGTTGGCAAGCAAATATATATTGCATTCCACCTGGAGTAACAATTCAGGACCCAATCCTGTATCTGTTGAGTCTCTAATTACTCTCAATTGATTTAATGAGAGCTGAGGATGCAAAGCACCTCTTAGGTTCTTATGTGGTTGAAGAGTCACTAACTGTACATAAAAATAGTCTTACATGGAGACCTTGTATTATTCGGGGGCTGAACTACAAAAATGTGACTGTTGCCAGTCAAGAGGAAGCATTATTTCTGTTCCCCCACTCTTCACCTTTCTCTCTTCATTGCAATCAGACTTTTTTTCTCCACACTATAGAAATTAGAACCTAGATAGCAACAGACATTTATTTCAATTTAAGCCCTTCGTAGGGAGCCAGGACATCCTTTTTTAAACTGTATTTTTATGAGTCTTGAGCACTACATCTATTCTCCTTGCTGCAGTAATTTCATAGGCTACGTCTACACTGGCAGCTTCTTGCACAAGAACTCTTTTGCGGAAACATTCTTGTGCAAAAACGCTTCCACAAGAGAGCATCTACACTGCCATGTGCTTTTGCGCTAGAGATCTGCTTTTGCACAAGAGCATCCATGGCAGTGTAGACGCTCTCTTCCACAAGAAAGCTCTGATGGCCATTTTAACCATAGGGGCTTCTTGCGCAAGAAATTCATGTTGCCTGTCTACACTGGCCTCTTCTGGGAGAGCTCTTGCACAAGAGGGCTTCTTCCTGAGAGGGAGCATCAGAGTTCTCGTGCAAGAAGCCCTGATTTTCTACAGTACAACATCAGTTTACTTGCGCAAGAACGCGCGGCCAGTGTAGACAGGTGGCATGTTTTTGCGCAAGAGCGGCCATTTTCGCGCAAGA
The DNA here is from genome assembly GCA_032595735.1 of Pelochelys cantorii. Classification (NCBI taxonomy): domain Eukaryota; kingdom Metazoa; phylum Chordata; order Testudines; family Trionychidae; genus Pelochelys; species Pelochelys cantorii. The sequence continues at coordinate 4,607,298 of CM064346.1, read as the reverse complement.
ACGCGCCAGTGTAGGCACAGCCCAGGTGTGTTTCTATGTTGTGATGGATAGTAATAGTACTGGCAAGCACTCGGTGACTAAAGGGTTAAACTCACCCTAGGTAAGGGTGTTGGCAGGGAGCCAGAAGAACCAATAGGATACAGTACTGAAATTTAAATTTAAATTTAAATATATATCTGCTGCTGTTTCTCTTTCTGTGAGTTTTTTAAGTTAGGAGCTGGAGGAAGCAAGATGAAGTAATCAGACAGAATTACTATGCCTACAAGGAATATTGGGGCATGGGAATAGGCTGGGCCTTGAAAGTACGGATCAGTACAGCTCATGAGTAGATAGAGAAATGTATGTTTAGTTGCAATTAGGGTATTTTTCTTTGTTTTGTTGTTTGGTTAAACTTCTCCATGTGCCTCCCTCTTCCCCCCATTCACTATGCCAGAGATGCCATTTTTTCTTTGTGTTTTAATCTGCTTTTCTCTCAGTTGCTCTGCAACACCTAGCAACTAAATATTTTTGTTTTGTTATTAAAATCACCTTTTTTTAAAGTGATGATTTGATTCTTGTGTCCTGAAAAGTAACAGGGGGTCTCTGTGTGTGCCTACCTAAAACTGAAAGGTCAGCTTTTAAAGACTGCAGTTTGTTTTCTGTGTTTTTTTTCTTTTTTCAAGCTCTCTTGTGATAAAGGAGCTTAGGGTATCCCTTGGGAAAAAGTTCAAGTGTTTCTTCCTGGTTTTCAAGGTTTTCATTCACTTGATGGTGGCAGCCTATCTCCCAGAGTCAGTGAATCTGTGACTCTGGGGAGCTTTTTTAGCTGAACCTATAAAGGCAAGGTATTTTTAAGGTCTCTTGCAGGCCCCCACCTTCTGTACTCAGAGTGCCAGAGTGGAGAACAGCCCTGAGATATGTGTATTGCTTTTGTTCCATAGAACAAAAGAGGCACTAATGGCATCATTTCAGTGATGAATGCCACCATTGTGTTGCTTTGTTGTTTCCCATTCCTCAGGAAAATCTACAGAGGCTCATATTGTACTAATTTACTGTCCTGTTTGCTAATGTCAGCAAGACCAGAAGGCTCAAAAGAGCAGGTGGATAGGTGGGGTATGATTGTACTGTGGGGCTATGTCTACACTGGGAAGGTTTGGCAATGAAAGTGCTGCTGACATGCAAAAGTAGCCAAAAGTGAAAAAGCATCAAACCGCTTTTTCTGCCTCCCATTGTCGACATTTCATATATATATTGCTAGAACCCTCTTGACAGAGCAAAGCAACGTGGGCAAGCATCTCATAGTGCGGTGTTATGAGAAGGCAGAGCTGATCTCTGAGCTTCGTGGATTCCCTCATAGCTCTGTGGTAGCCTGCTGTTATTCTGCCTGCTGCTATATTCCTCCTAGCAGGGCAGAACAGGAGCATTCCAATGATTTGTTCTTCAAATGGAGCAGCTCAATAAGATGTCAGATACTTCCCAGAGTTTTGAAACGGGAGGGGTACATACCTGCAGGGCAGCAGAGATCACAAAACACTGAGCACAGCCGTCAGGGCAGACATCATGGGATACTGGTGGAAGCCATTTCTCTCGACAAAACAAACAGCAGAGTTTACACTGGCTTTTTGTCAACAACAAAGGAAGGGGAAAAGACAAAAGTCTCTCAGAGGGCTGGAAGTTTTTGTCACCAAAAATTGGTGTTTTTCAAGAAAAAAGTAACATTGCAGTGTAAATGCTCTCATTGTTTTGTCACCAAAAGGCACTTTTTGTTGACAAAATGCACCAGTGTAGACAAGGCCTGGATATGCATGGAGGTACTGGTTGTGGAGGGTATTTATGGTAGTAAAAGGCTTATTCTAGCGCAGTGGCTTTCAAACTTTTTGTATTGGTGACTCCTGTTACACAGCACACCTCTTAGTATGACACCCCCCTTCTAAATTAAAAATGGAAGGGTATCTGAATTTAATGGGGGCTTGACCCCCTGTGTGAGAACCCCTGTTTTAGCCTCTGCTATTATACCTCTTTTGTGTCTATAGTTCAGAGAGTCTACTCTAGCAGAATTCCTGAACTATAACCTGAAATGTAACGGAAACTGCTCCTGACAGATAAACATACATTTATAGACTATCTAGTTCTAGGAAGTTATAATTCATATGAAAATGCATTCTCATGAATCCATCTCCTCTCCTTCTTAATTAGCCTACTGCTAGATTCTCACAACATTTAGTTCTGTAGATTATCCAGAAAGAACCTACAAATTACTGGTAATTTTTAGATACAATGTATATATATTACTGTTCTATACCTATCCTCCCCGCACCTTTCACTTTTTTCCCCATAAGGCCTCATGTCTTACAATAAGGTTTCATAGGAGTACTTGTTCATAGGCACAATGGTATACCCTGTACCTTTCTTGTTTCTTCTCTAAATGAACTAAAGCATAAAGGGGACTTCAAAAGGAGATGCATGTGCTAAAACCTGCTGATGGCTTGGTCTCCCAAGGTCATTGCCAGAAGCACCATTTACTTCAAAGGAAGCAAGGATGAAACTTGTTAACTCATTACTTGAAGTGAGTTTGGAGTTGTTTGTTACTATTTTAGCGTTATTTGGGATAGTCATGGGTAGAAATTGCATGGCTTATAGAAAAAAATACTAGTTATCCTGAGCCAATCAGAAAACACCATAAGTCATTATTACACACCCCCATCTCCATATTGACGCTTTCTATTTTCCCCTTTCCACACTGCATCTGCTAGCAATATTATTCATGTGTCTTAATGCCCTGTCTGACTCTGCCCACAGCATTTATTACAAAGACAAAACAGAGCTGGGGACTGAGCGGGGTTATCTGTTGGGGGTAGATTTCTTCATTCACCAAAGGAAGCCTGAGGCTTACGGGTTTATGGCAGCTGCCGTGTACTCTGGAGGGGCCCAACATATGCCCGGCCCGGTGTGGGCACATTTTAAAGCTGTTTGGGGAAGGGAGAGCCCGGGCAAGGAGAATGGTCCGGGAGTGGGGTCTGACACCTTCCAACTGGTCCCAAGCCACGGTAGACCCCTCCCCCCACTGACGTCAGTGGGGAGTCTCACGACGAAGCGAGACGGAACAACCGGAAGCGGCGGCTGCCTTTCCGGGAATGTAGCGACGAGCGGGCAAGTGATTGTCGCGGAGACCGGGATTCGAACGCGCAAGCGGCGCGCGCGCCGCACCCTTCCTGGACGTGGCGTCTGGCCCCGCCCTGACGCACCTCCGGCGGCGCGGCACGCCACGTCCAGATGGCCGAGCGGCTGAGCCAATGGGCTCCGGGCGCGCGTGCGCTGTTGTCCCCGGGCCGGTCCGCGTCGGGGGCTGAGGCGGAGGGCGGGGGGAAGATGGCGGCGCCCGTCCTGCTGCGAGTGTCGGTGCCGCGCTGGGAGCGGGTGGCCCGCTACGTGGTGTGCGCGGTCGGCATCCTCCTCTCGCTCTACGCCTGCCACCTGGAGCGGGAGAAGGGCCGGGACCTCCACTATCAGGCCCTGTGCGACTTCAGCGAGCGGGTCCGCTGCTCCGCCGCCATCGCCTCCCGGTGAGGGGGCAGCCGCCAAGGGGGCTGGGGCTGGCGGCAGAGGCAGCGGGGGGCTGGGGAGACCGGGGAATTGGGAAAGCCCGGCACTGGGGGGCGGGAGAACCCGGAGTGAGGGGGAGTTGGGGATAACGGGGGGCAGTGACTTCGGGGGAGGGGGCTGGCGAAGTGGAGGAGCCAGTTGGCGTTTCTGCCCCTGAGCGGTAGGAAGGACCCGCCCCCCAAACAGGCTCCTCTCCGGTGAGGCGGGTACCGGGGTGCGTTTCGTTTTCCCCAAAGACCGGGGCGGGGGTAACGGAGACTTCAGCGGTGCCGCCCTCAGTTTCTCTCCCCAAGGCCGGCGGGACTCGCAGTCTCCGTCGTTCGTTCCGACTTGGAAAGGGGGGCTGTCCTCAGTGTCTCCTCCTGGGTGGATGCTTCTGCCCTTAGGAGACGCGTGATTGTCTCGTTCTGCCAGATGGTGATTTTCATGTCAGTGGCTGCGGGTGCAGACAGCCTTGGAGAAATGGTATTCGAGCCACTGGCTTGTAATAAATGACGGGTGGATCCCGGGCTACTAGAAAATTGTTTCCTCGTTAATTGAGGGACTGTGGTAGGAATTGCTCTTCTCTTTCCCTGTGTCACTTGTGGGCAGCAAGACGGGCTTGAGTGAGTAAGTACGTGCAGTTTGTGTTCTGTAATCCAGGGTGACAGGCATTTTTTGGTAAGAAGTGGTTAATCAAAAATAAATGGTGTAAATAATCAATGTTTGAACAAAATATTTAAAATATTGGATGTTTAGGTTGTTTAATTTTAACAGACAGCTGGAGTACTTCAGCTAATGTCTGTAGTGCATATGAACGCCCATCTACATTTAAAAATGTTTAATGCTAAGGATAAGATTTATTTGTGTCAGTAGTGAAGATATAATTTCAATTTTTTTTCTTAATATTGCAGGAGGCATTAGAAAGCAGATTCAAATTTCATTTCATTATTAGCAGCCTTTCCCTTTTTTGCATGCATTTTAAAAGTAATAGAAAACATAAAATTCTCTATGGTACTAGTCTGAGTTCCATTGGCAAGCAGCAGGGTTATTTCATCATATATTTGGCAAATTTATGTATTTTATTTTTTACACAAATAGTGCTGTAACTTTGGCATTCACTGTTCAAACCATAACACACTTTCAAATGTGGTAAAGTGTAGATAGTTTTCTACATTTTTTTTTAAAGCAAATTAATAGAAAATGACTTAGTTTAAGAAACAAGAAAATTATCAAGACAGCATTTTGCATGCTGACTAGAAATCTCTATATATTTTAACAAATTGTAGAGCAGGAGGGATTTAGACCTTGAACACATATATAGTCTCCAAACAACTTCCTTTATATTTTTTAAAAGTGTTGTTGTTTTATAGATGCTTTTGGGATATAGAAGTATACTTACTGCTTCAAACAGCCCAGGCTGAAATGCAGTGAGAATGGCAGAGATGTCTTTTCCTATTTAATACAATAGCAGTCAAAATATTTATTTTAGTCAGTATTGTGATCAGGATTTAATTATAGAAAAAATAATCCTGTAATTGAAAAAGCACATGGGACTAGCTCTCTAATTTAATCTTAACTATACAGGCAGTATTTTTAAAATTAGTTTTACTGTTATTGAAACCAGAATTGCGATAAACTATGTTGAGAAGTGTAGGTACAAATCTCTGAAAGGCAATTTCTGTTGGATCTGGGTGGAGACTTCACTATTGCTTTTCTGCTAGTCATATCAATCCTTCAGTCAGGAAAGAGGCTTGAGAATTGGTTCTGTCTTTTACTTTTAGAAATACCTTAAAATCATAGTCTTCTCTCTCTACATTAAGGTGTTCAAACAATTTGAACAATTGTTAATGTTGCTTGAATAGTTTACTGAAGTTATAGCAAAAAATCAAAAGTCTTGTGTGTTTTGGCAGAGTCAAAATAATCAGTTTTTACAGCCTTTGAACCAGAAGTCAGTGGAAATTCAGTAGTCCCAAGTAACATTTTCAGGATTACCCTCATAGGTTTTTACACTTTATTTTCTGTTTTCAAAATGTTGTATATGTGTAAGGCCTAAAGTTCAAGCATGTAAATGATGAAATAACAGTATTGTGATGAATTTTTACAAAGTATTTGAATACACAAAAGTGCTCTAACTTAAAGGAATTCTGAATTTCCAAGTGGTATTTGGTAATTAACACACTTACAAATACTACTACTGCTTGAGTGTTAAGTTCTTGTGATGTGGTGTTTGTGGGCTTTTATATGTGTTTTCCATACAACTTTATAGACATTCTGAGGGCTTCAGGACATTCAGTGATATCTAGGAAGTAGCAGAAGTTTGATCCAATTTGTTTAAGGACTGAAGAAGTAACTCAAGACAGATGGAGTGGTGATGCAAAGGGAGTTTATGGAACAGGTAATATTGAGCATGCAAGTTTTTTTAGTCAAGCCATATTAGGAGAAGAATGTACTTACATTTTGAAAAGATTATTTTCTGAAATTGGGATTTTCTGTGGCATGGGAACTCTGATTTTTTTTTTTTGAAAGAACAGTTATTCTTAAAACACTACTAAATGGAGATTTTTTTATGTACTGTTTCTTGCCTTTTGTTGTATTTCAATTAAATAGTTGCTGACAACTCCAGCAATAAGTATTATTTCATTGGAACTTAAGTTCCAGTTAAGCTTGGAAGAGACAGTGAAGGCTCAGATTATGGTGTTCAAGCATTTTCAGGTATGCTAGTCATTTTAGTGTTGTTCTTCTGATCATCTATTTAAATTCACAGTTGAATCCCAAATAGAGTAGTTAGCTGTCAGTCTAGAGCAGGGGTCTGCAACCTCTCTGAAGTGACATGCCAAGATTTAACCCTCCTGCCCTGGGCCATGCTGCTCTCCTGGGAGAGGCTCTCTCCACCTGCACTCATAGACCACCTGGCTCAATGCAGACCTTTCTGTGGACCACCAGTTGCTAATGGAAATTCACCATCAATTATATAATTATGCCTGAGTCATTTTGCTAGTGCAAAATGTGGTAGGGAGCAAGGTTTAATTTAAATTATTAAACAGGCTAAGTATTTAAAATGAAGTTTGATTAACATGATAAAGTTAAAATGAAGTACAATAATAATTTATGTCCAACACAAAAGGTTTCAATGTTTTCTTTATTTATGACAGGGGTGGGGAACCCTTTTTGTTTTGGGGGCCATGGACCCACAGAAACATCAGTTGGGGACCACACAAGTGAGAAGCAAAAAAACTCCTTCAAAGCCCCCCCAACCCTCACTGAAGTGGCCTCCAACTGAGACACTTCACTCATCTGGTGCTTCAGCCCCACGGGGTGAGGGGAAGGGACAGGGAGGCCTGAGGTTCAGGGCTTTCCATAGGCCAGATTTACTTTTCTGGGGTTCTGGAGTTAGTGAGTTTTATGGCTCTCCCCCTCCTCCCCCCCCAGTCTCTGGGGTGGGGGCAAAAATGAGGAGTTCAGTGTGTGGGACAAGGTGGCCAGTGAATGGGATAGGGATGGGATGCAAGATCTGGGTGGGAGGTAAGGTGCAGAAGCAGGCTTGGGAGAAGAGTGTCCGTCCAGGAGAAGGGAGCAGGAGCAAGGGAGGGTACAGTTTGTGGCCAGGAGGGAGGGTAGGGTGCAGGAGCAACTGTGAATGTAGATGCAGAGTGGGGGTAGGTGTCTGGTCAGAGGGGAGATAGAGGAGCAAAGGAGCGTGCAGGAAGGAGCTGAGGGTAGGGTATCTGGCCAGGAGGGATGGTTTCTGGCCAGGGGAGCAACAGAGGATGTTGGAGTGAGCTGGGAGTGCGGGGTCTTGGCGGGGGGAGGGGAGGAGGTGATGAGTGAAGGGGGTTGAAGTGTGGGGGTCTGGGCACAAGGGGGGACGCTTACCTGGCTTCGTAGTCCCTTCCAGCAGGGAAACCCTCCGGACAGCGCACTGCCGTTCCCCCAGCAGGGTGGAAAGGGGGAGGGAGCTCCCCCCTCCCCCCCCGCAGGGGGATCCTGGCTCAATGGAGGCGGGGAAGGAACCCTGACCACTGCACACTACCCCGGGGGATAGGGAGGGATGGGAGGGAGAGAGTGGCAGCACAGAACCCTGCAGTGCCCCAGCTGGGCTCCCCGTGGCCCCTGCCAAGGCTCAGGTGGCAGCTCCAAAGTGCCAAGGTCTGAGAGCGGCTTCTCAGCGTGTTTTGCCTCGGACCCAGCCTCCCTTCCCCCTAGCAGCAGTGGCCGCTGTAACAAAGATCAAGTAGCCGCTTGTGCGTGAGAGGAGGCGGCGCAGCTGGACCAGGACCCTGCACACCAGAGGCGGTCCCGCAGGGGAAGAGAGGGTTTTGCGCAGCATGCAGTGGTGGGGCAGTGGGTGGCATGGTGGCCGGAAGTCGTGCTCCAACTGAGTCACCTACATGCCCTATTGGGGGTCTGGGGAGGAGGAAGCTGTTGCTGCTGTGCCATGCTAGGGGGAAATGGCAGTGCATGGAGCCATTTCTCGTCACTTCTCCACAAGCCGGTGTCCATATCAAGTAGTGCAGGGGTGGCCAACCCTTGGCTCTTGAGCCACATGTGGCTCTTTGTTTAAAGAAATGCTGCTCTTGCTAGTTCTGAGCCACACGGCCAGCCGCTCTGTGCACGTGCCCCAGTGCTTGCTCAGGGCCGACCACTCTGCGCATGTGCCCCAGCGTCTGGAGGGAGACGCGCATGACAGCGGTGACTCCAGGACCGAGGCATTGGGTTAGAGTGGGGGTGGGGGGAGAGGGAGCTAGGGGTGCCTGGCTCTGGGGGAGGGGTGGGTACATTGGGTTAGAGCAGGGGAGATGGGGTGCCTGGCTCTGGGGGAAAGGAGGGGGATTGGGTTAGAGTGGGGGGGGGAGGGGCTGAAACACCTTAAATTCAAAGTCTTCATGGATACAGAATAAGGCAGACAACACAGATGTCATATTTAAATTCCAGGGCAAAAAAAAATCAGCATGTACCTGGTTTATACTGTGTTTCTTCAAAGAAAATTCAAAGGCTGTTGTTTGCCTGGCTGAAGCAATTCTGAGAGATGAGTGTCTCCCTTATTGTTTTTGAACCTCTCATATTTGCAGTCTGGGGCAGACCTGAATTTTTAGAACTATAAAAAAGCCATAATCTTCATAAGTTTAAAAAAAAAAGGAAATCATACTAGAGATCAACAAGCTGGAGAGAAACAGGCACTTCAAATTGTGCTAACTTACTTCTCAGTTCAGTTTAATTTTAAACAACTCACAGGACATAATAGTGATAGAAATGTAGCCGTGTTAGTCTGGTGTAGCTGAAACAAAAAACAGGACTAACAAGATGGTTTATTAGGTGATGAGCTTTCGTGGGCCAGACCCACTTCATCTGAGGAAGTGGGTCTGGCCCACAAAAGCTTATCACCTAATAAACCATCTTGTTAGTCTTTAAAGTGCTACATAGTCCTGTTTTTTGTTTCAGGACATAATAGGGCAGTAGTGTTAAATTTAAAATACATGGTGGGGATGCTTTTTTTTATGTGAGAATATTACTGTATTTTTAAAGGTTTTTTTTTTATTTCATGTTTGTTCCTTGTCAAGTTCTCTGAAGATCTATGGACTGGCCGTGAATTTTTTAAGTAACTAGAGACTTTTTATTGTGTTTTGTCCAAAATGTCCTATAATGTTATTTTTATCACTACATTTTGTGTACTGTATCCAGTGTTTTTTTTGTGACGGTAAGCCCCGCGACAGCGTACCGGCACCTATTTCCCCTGCATAACTTAAATGGATTACATTTCCCTCGGACGTACTGGCACCTCTTTTCCTGGGTTGGTTGGGCTCCTGATGAAAGCCCGCTCAGGACACGCTGCTCTTAAAGGGGCCACAACGGCATTTTGGCCCCCAGTGCGGTTTTTCAACTTTCCTCCTGGAGTACTGGCACCCTTTTCTTTACCAAAAAAACCACTGACTATATATAGCTATCTATAGATATATGCAAATAAATATATAATACGTGGTTCTTCACACTCGATCCGCAGCTATTTTGGCTCTTTGTCTCTAACTGGTTGGTCACCCCTGAAGTAGTGAAATGTATGGCAGGGATTTCTGGGACATTTCACTACTTGATGAGGTTGGCATATGGATCTGGAGTGGATGCTCGCATGCCAGTGAAAATCAGCTTGTGTGCCAATTATGGCATGTGTGCCATAGGTTGCAGACCCCTGGTCTAGAGGTGAAAGACCAGTCTTTGATTTGTTAGTGTGTGCAATAGTTTTCTTTTTGTGACTGGATTTTTAAAGGATCTGCTCATTTGTAGATGAATCATGTGAGATGGTATCTTAAGTGTTTGTATGAGTGGTGGCGTGAATAATAATGTGTCACTGATGTGTTCAGATTAAAAGTAAAAGTGTAGTTTTGCTTGTCTATAAATTTATTTATAAATTTTGATCTGGTCTGGAGATTAATTTTCTGGTCTTCAGGGAAGACACTCTTCCATTAATATGCTGTTAGCAGTTCATATGTCACTCATAAGATGAATCAGGTATTGACTCAGCATTGAAAATAGAAATACATCATGTAGGCTACTAATTGATGGGGAGAGGCTGCCCTCCCACCCCCTGGCATCCATTAGAGAGGCTAGAGGGGGCTGAAGCTCCCCCCCCCCCCAATTCATACAGCAGGCTGTTCCCCTTTGTCAGGAAGCAGGAGGGAAATGCATAGTTCGCAGCATTCCTCACTTTGGCTGGGGAACACGGGGCAGACAAACCTGGGCGTGCCTCAGCTGGGGGATATGACCCTTCTGCTCTCAGCTAGGGGATATGACCCCTCCCCTGGCTGTGCCGGTTGCAGCGGCCATGGAGAGGTACTTCTCACCTGGCCACAAGTTGCTGAGGTGAGCGACATGGCTGGGGCTGTCTGCATGCTGATGCCCTTCATCCCCAACCCCTGGGCAATGATTCATACGGCGCATGTACATTTTCATTTTATTTTCCAAAAAACAAAAATTGAGTTAAGGACCTGAGCAATGCTGGGTCAATCTTCTAGTATTTCTCTAATTATCAGAACATACTGTTGTATACTTGAATATAAATTTTGTTATATATGAAAAACTATAAAGTCATTAAAATGGACCAATTTTATAATTCATAGAATCATAGAACCATAGAGCTGGAAGAGACCTGTCAGCCGATGGTCAGGGCAGTGTGTGTATGTGTATGTGTGTGAGACACCCAAATCTTTAACTGCTAAGTCACAAGGTCCCGTCGCAGCGGGCAGCCTAGGAAAGGCTGAAGGGCGCCCCGAGGAGTTTTACAGGGAGAGCTAATTACATCTCAGATTTTAACTGCTAGGATACAGGATCCCTTCGCAGTGGGCAGTCTAGGGAAAACTGAGAGATGCCCCACCGGATCTGTCACCTGGGAGTGACACGATCCAAAATGCCCAAGCTTTTCCTATACCTGTCCCTTGTGACCGGCTGAAGTTTTTTTAAATTGTGCTTGGTTCTGTTACAGCAACTGAAGGAGTCAGGTTAAAACTTAAACAGTTACAGGTTTATTAAGGAGACTTATAAAGCATGTGGTTACAATGGCTATTGCTCTATTTCTTAATTATTGACAAATATAGATCTTAAAAATGGTTACAAAGAAAATAAAGATAGAAAATAGAAATAAGGGTACCAAGTGACAGCTTAATCTTTAAAGAGCTCTAAGTCTATGTGTACGCTTCAGACAAAGGACACATCCAGGTACAATATTTACCCCCTTCTGTGCCTCTCGACTCCAGCGGGTCAAGCCAGGGCCGGTCCCTCAATTCCTAGGAAAGACGAATACGAGGTGGGCGTCCCCATGGAACCTCGGGAGGCAATTACCTAACCCGACCAGCAGGCAGATGGTAGATTGACACTCAGAGGAAGTGTGCTACTGGACCCATCTTCATACCCATAGGGGCCGGTATCCTCTTTCTTATCTAAGATGCCAAATTGTGTTGGTCTGTCTTTGTGACGCCAGTTCTTACAAGGGAGTTTCAACTTAATTTACACTTGCAAGAGAGAGAACTAAATTGTGAGTACATTCTTTACTGGGCGGGAGATTCCTCCCCCCCGGACGAGTGTGTGTTCGTTTCAATATGGGTTTCAGTCAAGGCAGTTCTTGCAGCCTCGAGGTCAGCAATTGGCGTATCTCTGTTTACAGCCATCCAGGGTCACAGCATCCAGCATATCCGGACCTCCTGTCTATGCTTCAAAGGCTATGCTGATTTTACTGCTTTGTGTGCCCTGTGTGCTCCAGGCATCTCAGAGAGGGGCAAGCAAGATGTTACCGGGGGGGTTCCTGTCTGGCTACAAGATCTCAGAAGGTCATCAAGTCCAGCCCCCTGCTCTAGGCAGGACCAATCCCAGCTAAATCAACCCAGCCAGGGCTTGGTCAAGCCGAGACTTAAACCCCTCTAGGGATGGACACTCCACTACTTCCCTAGGTAACCCATTCAAGTGCTTCACTACCCTCCTAGTGAAACAGTTTTTCCTAATATCCAACCTGGACCTCTCCCACCACAACTTGAGACCATTGTTCCTTGTTCTGCCATCTGTCACTACTGAGAACAGCCTCTCTCCATCCTCTTTGGAACCTCCCTTCAGGAAGTTGAAGGCTGCTATCAAATCCCCCCTCACTCTTCGCTTCTGCAGACTAAACAGACCCAATTCCCTCAGCCTCTCCTCATAAGTCATATGCTCCAGCCCCCTAATCATTTTGGTTGCCCTCCGCTGGACCCTCTCCGATGCATCCACATCCTTTTTGTAGTGGGGGGCCCAGAACTGGACACAATACTCCAGATGTGGCCTCACCAGAGCCGAATAAAGGGGAATAATGACATCTCTGTATCTGCTGGCAATGCTCTTCTTAACGCAACCTAATATGCCATTAGCCTTCTTGGCTACAAGGGCACACTGTTGACTCATATCCAGCTTCTCATCCACTGTAACCCCAAGGTCCTTTTCTGCAGAACTACTACTTAACTGGTTGGTCCCCAGCTTGTAACTATGCTTGGAATTCTTCCGTCCCAAGTGCAGGACTCTGCACTTGTCCTTGTTGAACCTCATCAGATTTCTTCTGGCCCAATCCTCCAATTTGTCTAAGTCACTCTGGACCCTCTCTCTGCCCTCAAGCGTATCTACCTCTCCCCCTAGCTTAGTGTCATTCTCAAACTTGCTGAGGGTGCAATCCATCCCCTCATCCAGGTCATTAATAAAGATATTGAACAAAACCGGTCCTAGAACCGAACCTTGGGGCACTCCGCTAGAAACGGACTGCCATCCTGACATCGAGCCGTTGATCACTACCCGCCGGGCCTGGCCTTCTAGCCATCTTTCTAGCCATCTTACTGTCCATTTATCCAATCCACATTCCCTTAACTTGCTGGCAAGAATATTGTGGGAGACTGTATCAAAAGCCTTGCTAAAGTCAAGGTAGATCACATCCACTGACTTTCCCACATCCACAGAGCCAGTTACCTCATCATAGAAGCTAATCAAATTGGTCAGGCACGACTTGCCCTTTGTGAATCCATGCTGACTATTCCTAATCACTTCCCTCTCTTCCAAGTGCCTCAAAATGGATTCCTAAAGGATCCCTTCCATGTTTTTTCCAGGAACCGAGGTAAGACTGACCGGCCTATAGTTCACTGGATCGTCCTTCTTCCCTTTTTTGAAGATGGGCACTACATTTGCCTTTTTCCAATCATCCGGGATTGCTCCCGATCTCCACGACTTTTCAAAGATAATGGCCAAAGGCTCCTCAATGACATTTGCCACCTCCCTCAGTACCCTCGGATGCATTAAGTCCGGACCCATGGATTTGTGTTCGTTTAGCTTTTCTAAATAGTTCCTAACCTGTTCTTTACCCACCATGGGCTGTCCATCTTCATCCCATCTTGCGTCACTGGGCTCCTGGACTTCTGCGCTGACCTTGTCCGTGAATACAGAGGCAAAGAAAGCATTGAGTACTTCAGCTTTCCCCACGTCATCTGTCACTAGGTTACCTCCTTCATCCAGTACCTCCTACACCCTCTCTGATCACCTTCTTCTTGTTAACATGCCTATAGAAACCTTTCTTGTTATCCTTCACATCCTTAGCCAGTCGCAATTCCAATTGCGCTTTCACCTTCCTGATAACCCCCTGGCATTCTTGAGCTATACATTTAAACCCCTCCCTGGTCATTTGTCCAAGTTTCCACTTTTTGTAAGCTTCCTTTTTGTGCTTAAGTTCACCAAGGATTTCCCCCGTAAGCCAATCCGGTCTCCTACCATTTTTGCCTCTCTTGCTATACGTCGGGATAGTTTCTTTCTGTGCCTTCAATAAGGCTTCTTTAAAATACTGCCAGCTGTCCTGGACTCCTTTCCCCTTCATGTTAGCATCCCAGGGGATTCTGCACATCAGATCTCTGAGGGAGTCAAAATCTGCTTTTTTGAAGTCCAAGGTGTGTATTTTACTGCTCTCTTTTCTTCCTTTGGTCAGGATCCTGAAATCTACCATCTCATGATCACTGCTTCCCAGGTTGTCACCCACCTCTACTTCCCCTATTAGTTCCTCCCTGTTTGTGAGCAGAAGGTCAAGCTGCACATGGCCCCTGGTCGAATCCTTCAGCACGTGTACCAAGAAGTTATCCCCAACATTCTCCAAAAACTTCCTGGATTGCCTGGGTACTGCCGTATTGGTTTCCCAACAGATGTCAGGGTGATTAAAGTCCCCCCACGAGAACCAGGGCCTGCGATCTGGAAGCTTCTCTCAGTTGTCCGAAGAAAGCCTCATCTACCTCATCCACCTGATTCGGTGGCCTGTAGCAGACAGCAACCACAACATCACTGCTGCTGTTTGCTCCTTTAAACTTAACCCATAGACTCTCTCAACAGGTTTTTCTCCCTCTATATACTGGAGTTCAGAGCAATCATAGTGCTCTCTTACATATAGTGCAACTCCTCCTCCTTTTCTCCCCTGCCTGTTCTTCCTGAATAGTTTATACCCTTCCATGACAGCGCTCCAGTCATGCGAGTCATCCCACCAAGTCTCTGTTATCCCAATTAAATCATATTTCTTGGACTGGGCCAGGGCCTCCAATTCTTCCTGTTTGTTGCCCAGGCTTCTCGCATTAGTGTACAAACACCTCAGGTAACCAGTTGATCACCCCATCTTCTCCATTCGAAACAGGGGTCCTCCTTTCTTGCTCGTTCCTTTCTGCATTTCTTCCCGGTATCCGACTTTCCCACTCCCCTCAGGGTTTTGGTCACCATCCCCCGACGAACCTAGTTTTTAATACACTTCATACTCCAATAGGTAAGTAGAATATTTATATTTAACTGAAATAATTTACTTTGAGTTAAAAAAAATCCTGTAAATTAATATTCTGTCCTATTAATATTTCTTACATGCTATATAGTAACTTTTCTTTCTACCATTTTATTTTCGTTTCGGAGAGGGAATGCTCTCCGACTATTTGTGTTGACACTTCAGTAACATGGGAAGCTGTGAGAGGCTTTCAAATATAACTGATTCCAGGAGGAAGTTCACAAATTACCACTGGATAAAAAGCAGTTTGTAAACTCCTGTTACTACATCTAAGAACAATGGTAGGAATTAAGGAAACATCCAAAATCTTCACTTGGCAATTACCGTACACTTTCAATAAGTTATTTTTTTTATTTTTAAGAATAATTGTGGTAGTTGGTAGAAATGTTAATTAAAAGAAATCTGTTAATAGCAATCAGGAAATGAATTGATAGTCTGTTCTTTACAGAAGGCTGTCCCAGAGTAGCTTCAAGAAAACCCACAATGAAACATGCAGGGATGTTCATGGCACTTTAAAAATAAAATTTTAAATCCTCTTAAGTCCAAATGCTTATTTTTTCTACTTTGTCCTTCGCATGCTACAGTGGACTGTTTCAGGCCTTACGATATATTTCTGCTTCCTGGTTGATCTTTAAATGTATGTAATGAGTGGATTGTGTCAACATGACTACTAATGCATAGCCCAATGTATAATAAGATGTGGGTGGCAGCTCTGAGACACATTTCTGGTGGTTAGTGTGTGTGACCACTGGGACAAGTTTAATTTTGCTTCTTGAACAGTATCTGCAGCCATAACCAAGTGACTATATGTAGATGGTTTGGAAATAGTCAATATTGACTTAGTTTGGCATCTTGAGTTTATCAGATAAGTCCTAGAATAAAGATAAGCCCAATAATTTTTAAAAACCTGACTTTGACTTGGGTGTGACTCTTTGAACAAACTATTTCAGGAATTCTGTCTTCAAGTTGTTAACAAAATATGGAAGGACATTGACTATCAATCTTTTAAAGGCGATTATGCTAAAACTGTTTTAGGTTAAGCATCACCTAATTGGGTGATGCTTACTGGTTACAGTTAAGTGGCAGGGGGCTCCTCCAGCCCTGGTCACAGCTGGCCTGCTGCTTAAACATAACTGGTAAGTATCACCTGGGAGCCCAGGCCTGGTAAGTGGTTAACTGGTTAAGTGTTATGTTTAACTAGTTAAATGATTAAATGGAATTTTACATTCCTACTGTATAAATATAATAATCCAAGAAATATATTTGGATTGTTGAATCTAAAAAAGTCATTGCTTTATAAATCTGCTCAAAAAAACCAGCAAAATTTTCTAGGATAAGTCTGTCCAGTTCTCAAGTTGTCTGATGTGGAGTTGCTGAACATTGCTATGTAACCACTAATATTTCTTTGTACCATGGCATCTGTTCACCAGTTTATTAAATACAATTAAAAAATACAAAAGTTGTACTTCTATAACTATTTGGCATAGTTAAAGTGTTATGTCCCCGCCCCCCCATTTTGGACTTTTGATTCTAATGTTAAAGTGTTTACAGCAGTATAATTTGTTCCTATACAGGAAGTGGGGGGGAAAAGAGTGTGCAAAAAACTAGTGTGCTCACATCCTTAGTGGAACTTTTATAAATATAACTACTTTGATGTGTGTTGTTTAAATCTTACCCCTACCCAACATTTTATACTGGTACAGCTTTTCAGAGTAGACCAGGCCTTAGATACAAGTAAGGTCAAGTTCACAAGACCTACCCCTTAAACCATTTCTAAACATATGGAATGTAGATCAAAGTTTCTTTGATCTTACACCTAAACTGATGTTTATGTTAAAGGTTTCTATTCAGTTCTGTTGTGGGGCAGTTCCTGTAAACTTGATGTATGTCAAGTTTGTTTGATTCCAAGTTAAGAACATTTTGTAGTAGTTACCTTTCTTTTCAATGGTAAGTTCACTCACATCAGCACCTTGATATTGCTGTAGCATCAAGAGAATATTCTAATACTTTTAACCCTGACTACTGCAACTATTAGTGACTGAGGTAAGGTGAGAAACCATAATGACAATTTGGAATAGAATCATAGAATATTAGAACTGGAAGGGACCTCAAGAGGTCATTGAGTCCAGTCCCTTGCCCTCATGGCAGGACCCATCTAGACCATCACTGACCCTATCTAACCCGCTCTTAAATATCTCCAGAGAAGGAGATTCCACAACCTCCCTAGGCAATTTATTCCAATGTTTAACCACCCTGACAGGAAGTTTTTCCTAATGTCCAACCTAAACCTCCCTTGCTGCAATTTAAGCCTCATAGACTCCTAGACTTTAAGGTCAGAAGGGACTATTATGATCATCTAGTCCGACCTCCTGCACAATGCAGGCCACAGAATCTCACCCACCCACTCCTGGAATAATCCTCTCACCTATATCTCAGATATTGAAGTCCTCAAATGATGGTTTGAAGACTCCAAGATACGGAGAATCCTCCAGCAAGTGATCCATGCCCCATGCTACAGAGGAAGGCGAAAAACCTCCAGGGCCTCTGTCAATCTACCCTGGAGGAAAATTCCTTCCCGACCCCAAATATGGTGATCAGCTGAACCCTGAGCATGTGGGCAAGACTCAACCAGCCAGTCACCCAGGAAAAAGTTCTCTATAGTAACTCCTGTCATCGGCCTATTTACCACCAATAGTGAAAGGTCAATTAGTTGCCAAGATCATGTTATCCCATCAAACCATCCCCTTCATAAACCCATCTAGCTTAATCTTGAAGCCAGATAGGTCTTTTGCCCCCACTACTTCCCTTGGAAGGCTGTTCCAGAACTTCACTCCTCTAATGGTTAGAAACCTTCGTCTAATTTTGAGTCTAAACTTCCTGATAGCCAGTTTATATCCATTTGTTCTTGTGTCTACATTGATATTGAGCTTAAATAATTCCTCTCCCTCCCTGGTATTTATCCCTCTAATATATTTAAAGAGAGCAGTCATGTCTCCCCTCAGCCTTCTTTTGGTTAAGGTAAACAAGCCAAACTCCTTGAGTCTCCTTTCATAAGACAGGTTTTCCATTCCTCGAATCATCCTAGTGGCCCTTTTTTGTACCTGTTCCAGTTTGAATTCATCCTTCTTAAACATGAGAGACCAGAACTGCACACAGTATTCCAAATGAGGTCTCACCAATGCCTTGTATAATGGCACTAACGCCTCCTTATCCCTACTGGAAATACCTCGCTTAATGCATCCCAAGACTATATTAGCCTTTTTCACGGCCATGTCACATTGGCGGCTCATAGTCATCCTGTGATCGACCAGGACTCCGAGGTCCTTCTCCTCTTTCGTCACTTCCAACTGATGTGTCCCCAGCTTATAACTAAAATTGTTATTAATCCCTAAATGCATAACCTTACACTTCTCACTATTAAATTTCATCCTATTACTATTACTCCAATTTACAAGATCATCCAGATCTTCCTGTATGATATCCCGATCTTTTTCTGAATTGGCAATACCTCCCAACTTTGTGTCATCCGCAAACTTTATTAGCACACTCCCACTATTGGTGCTGAGGTCAGTAATAAAAAGATTAAATAAGATTGGTCCCAAAACTGATCCCTGAGGAACTCTGCTAGTAACCTCCCTCCAACCTGACTTCACCTTTCAGTATGACCCGCTGAAGTCTCCCCTTTAACCAGTTGCTTATCCACCTCTCAATTTTCATATTGATTCCCATCTTTTCCAATTTAACCAATAATTCCCCATGAGGTATTGTATCAAATGCCTTACTGAAATCAAGGTAAATTAGATCCACTGCATTTCCTTTATCTAAAAAATCTGTTACTTTCTCAAAGAAGGAGATCAGGTTGGCTTGGCACAATCTACCTTTTGTAAAACCATGTTGTAATTTGTCCCAATTGCCATTAACCTCCATGTCCCTAACTACTTTCTCCTTCAAAATTTTTTCCAAGACCTTGCATACTACAGATGTCAAACTAATAGGCCTATAGTTACCCGGGTCGCTTTTTTCCCTTTCTTAAAAATAGGAACTATATTAGCAATTCTCCAGTCAAATGGTACAACCCCTGAGTTTAGAGATTCATTAAAAAATTTTTGCTAATGGACTTGCAATTTCATGTGCCAGTTCCTTTAATATTCTTGGATGAAGACTATCTGGGCCCCCCGATTTACTCCCATTAAGCTGTTCAAGTTTGGCTTTTACCTCGGATATGGTAATATCTACCTCCATATCCTTATTCCCATTTGTTATGTTGCCATTATCCCTAAGCTCCTCATTAGCCTCATTAAAGCAAAGTATTTGTTTAAATATTGGGCCATGCCTAGATTATCCTTAACCTCCACTCCATCCTCAGTGATTAGCGGTCCCACTTCTTCATTTTTTGTTTTTTTTCTATTTATATGGCTATAAAACCTTTTACTATTGGTAAAAGGCCCATTGCTGCTTGTCCTCTCCTCGGAGGCCAAGGAGAACAATTTGTCTCCCTCCTCCTTGTGACACCCTTTTAGATACCTGAAAACTGCTATCATGTCCCCTCTCAGTCTTCTCCTTTCCAAACTAAACAAGCCCAGTTCTTTCATTCTTCCTTCAAGGTCCTAAATGACCTTTAATCATTCTTGTTGCTCTTCTCTGGACCTTCTCCAATTTCTTCACATCTTTCTTGAAACATGGTGCCCAGAACTGGACACAGTCAGGGCCGGACTAAGGGGTGGGCTAGTCGGGCAGCTGCCAAGGGTGCCAACCTACGGGGGGGTGCCCGGCTCCCGGTGGGCTGCAGAGGCTGCCCGGGGTGGGGGCCGTGTTAACCCCCGCAGCACCGGCCAGCAGCGCCCTTCCCCCCCGCGGCCGCAGGGCCCTGCATGGCAAGGCGCAGCCCGTCCCAGGCAGCCCCGGGCTGCACACCATCGGCGGTGGCCGGGCCAATTGGGCAGCGCATGCGCCGTGCGTCCGCCCACGCGCCCCGGGGGCGAGCCCACACATGCGTTGTGTGCCCGGAGGCGGGCCCGCATGTCCTGGGGGCGGGCCTGCGCATGCACTGAGTGCCCGGAGGTAGTGCAGTGTGCCCCGGGGGCGGCGCTGCACGCCTGGGGCGCCAAAATGGCTCAGGCTGGCCCTGGACACAGTACTCCAATTGAGGCCTGATCAGTGCAGAGTAGAGTGGAAGAATGACTTCTTGTGTCTTGCTCACAACATTCCAGAATGTTTTAATGCATCCCAGAATCATATTTGGGTTTTTTTGCAACAGCGTCACACAGTTGAATCATATTTAGCTTGTAGTCCACTATGACCTCTAGATCCCTTTCTGCGGTACTCCTTCCTAGACAGTCACTTCCTATTCTGTATGTGTGAAACGGATTGTTCCTTCCTAAGTGGAGAACTTTATTCATCCTGTTTACCTTAGATCATTTCTCCAGTTTGTCCAAATCATTTTGAATTATGACCCTATCCTCCAAAGCAGTTGCAACCCCTCCCAGCTTGGTATCATCTGCAAACTTAAAAAGCATACTCTCTATGCCAATATCTAAATCGTTGATGTAGATATTGAACAGAACTGGTACCAAAACAGACCTCTGCGGAACCCCACTTGTTATGCCCTTCCAGAAGGGTTGTGAACCATTATTAACTACTTTCTGAGAGTGGTTATCCAGCCAGTTACGCACTCACTTTATAGTGGTCCCATCTGAGTTGCATTTGTATTTGCCTAATTTATTGATAAGATCATGCAAGACTGTATCAAATGCCTTACTAAAGTCTAGGTATACCACATCCACTGCTTCTCCCTTATCCACAAGACTCGTTATCCTATCAAAGAAAGCTATCAGATTGGTTTGACATGATCTGTTCTTTACAAATTCATGCTGGCTTATTACCTATTACCCTATTATCTTCCAGGTATTTGCGAGATGAATTCCTTTCTTACTTGCTCCATTATCTTTCCTGGCACAGAAGTTAAACTGACTGGTCTGTAGTTTCCTGGGTTGTTCTTATTTCCCTTTTTATAGATGAGCACTATATTTGCCCTTTTCCAGTCTTCTGGAATGTTTCCCGTCTTCCATGATTTTTCAAAGATAATAGCTAACACCTCTGATACCTCCTCTATCAGCTCCTTGAGTATTCTAGGATGCATTTCATCAGGCCCTGGTGACTTGCAGACATCTAACTTTTCCAAGTGATTTTTAACTTGTTCTTTTTTTATTTTATCTTCTAAACCTACCCCATTCCCACTAGCATTCAGTATGTTAGGCATTCCTTCATCATCAGACTTCTTGGTGTAGACTGAAACAAAGTCATTAAGCACCTCTGCCATTTCCAAATTTCCTGTTACTGTTTCTCCCTCCTCACTGAGCAGTGGGCCTACCCTGTCCTTGGTCTCCCTCTTGCTTCTAATATTTTTATAGAATGTCATCTTGTTACCCTTTGTCTCTAGCTAGATTGAGCATATTTTGTGCCTTTGCCTTTCTCATCTTGCCCCTGCGTACCTGTATTGTTCGCTTATATTCATCCTTTGTAATTTGTGCTAGTTTCCACTTTTTATATGACTCCTTTTTGATTTTTAGGTCATGCAAGATCTCCTGGTTAAGCCAAGGTAGTCTTTTGCCATACTTTCTATCTTTTGTACGCAGCAGAATAGCTTGATTTCGGGCCCTTAATAATGTTCCTTTGAAAAACTGCCAACTCTCCTCAGTTGTTTTTCCCATTAGTCTTGCTTCCTTCCCATGGGACCTTACTTACCAGCTTTCTGAACTTATCAAAATCTGCCTTCCTGAAATTCATTGTCTCTATTTTGCTGTTCTCCCTTCTACCATTCCTTAGAATCATGAACTCTATGATTTGATGATCACTTTCACCCAGGCTGCCTTCCACTTTCAAATTCTCAACCACCTCCTCCCTATTTAAGATCAAATCTAGACTAGCTTCCCCTCTAGTACCTTTTTCAACCTTCTGAAATAAAAAGTTGTCTCCAATGCAGTCCAAGAACTTATTGGCTAGTCTGTGCCCCGCTGCGTTAGTTTCCAACAGCACCAAATCCTGTGCTTTAGATGATTTTGTTAGTTGTTTAAAAAAGGCCTCATCCACCTCTTCTACCTCGGTAACTGGCCTGTAGTAGACCCTCTAGCACAATGTTTCTTAAACTATGTTCCGCGGAACAACTTGCAGGTGCGCCGTGATCTTTTCTTTGTTTTTGTTACTACTTTGTGGGTTTTTTTTTTTTTTAATAGAAAGTTTTCATAGGTGTTCCGCATAAAAAATAATCGTTTGGTGTTCTGTGGTCTCAAAAAGTTTAAGAAACACTGCCCTAGCATGATATCACTCTTGTGTTTTACCCCTTTTAACCTAACCCAGAGACTCTCAACACATCTGGTTCCTACATCCATCTCCACCTCAGTCCAAGTGTATACATTTTTTAATATATAAGGCAACACCTCCTCCCTTTTGGCCCTGCCTGTCCTTCCTGAGTAAGCTGTACCCTTCTATACCAATATTCCAATCGTGTGTATTATCCCACCAAGTCTCTGTGATACCAATAATGTCATAGTTGTGTTTGTTTATTAGCACTTCCAGTTCTTCCTGCTTGTTACCCAGGCTTCTTGCATTTGTATACAGGCATCTAAGATACCGATTTGACCTTGCCTCCCAGTTATGCCTTGTTCCTCCTTTTTCTCTGCTGTTATAATCCACGCTCCCTCCCATTTCCGACCCATCTCCCAGGTCTTCATGTTCTTCACTTACCTGTGGGCTTTGGTCACCTGATAGAAAGCTGAATATTCTGTCTAGCTATTCTTTGTGAATTGGCTTAGCACATAGTGTTAACATTTAAATTTTACAGTTGATTTTGATTAGTATTATTCTTCAGTAATAAAGCACTGGTAAAGATTCCTTTTTGGTTTGTCTTCTCTGACTTTGACCCCATTGAGCAAAAGCTAGTATTTTTGTTTGATGTAATTGATTCAGTGCAGCAAAAAATAAAGTTTTGGTAGTAGATCTTTCTTGAAGATCAGAAGTGTGTGGACACTAAATTGGTATGGTTTTACTACTGTTAATTAGTCAGACTCTATCTAGCAACTAGCATGTAATTCTTTCTACAATTTTTGGGGGAGATGGTTGTGGCAGTTGGTGGGCATAGTAGTTAAACCAATGAGCCTACTTTTCCAGAGTGGCTGATTTGCTTTAACTGTATCTGATCTGAGGATGTTTTGAAAATGTTCTTCATAGACACCTTCAAATCAGGTAAGTGTTTTGGAGATGAAACCCACTATCAGGGCTGTTTAAAGTATGGGAAAGTCAGACTTAGGGAAACTTCAGCTGATAGTTGGAGGAAAGGCTGGTAACATCTAATTTACAGCCCCCCAACATTTATTGAAGTTACTTTGCTTATCTCCCTTTTCAGTTGTCACTTTTAAAAATTATACTTGCTTTGCTCTGACCACTAATTTCTTGAAGTGTTCAGTCTTAGCTATAGGGATGTGAACAATTAGTCAACTAGTCGCTCCCCCCACCTTGCTTCCTCTATCAGAAAGAGGAAGGCCCCAGGCTCCACACAGCATTGTTGCTTTGAAATGCCGTGAGCAGCCCAGGGCCAGCTGGAAGCCCCGGGCTGCACAGAGTGTTGTCGAAGTGGCAACACCGCATGGAGCCTGGGGTCCGTGGGAGAGTCCCCAGCTGACCCCGGGCTCCACACAGCACTGCCTCTTTGAAACACCGCATGCAGCCCGGGGTTCCCAGCTGGCCCTGGGCTGCATGCGGTGTTTCAGAGCGGCAGTGCTGCGTGGAGCTCAGGGTCAGCTGGGAACTCCCCTGCTGGCCCCGTGCTCCCCACGGTACTTTTTGTGGAAGCGCCCTTATCGACTAAGGGCGAAATAATCAAAATTTTATATCCCTACTTAGAGAGAGAGAACCATCAGTTCCTAGCACACACACAATTGTTAATTCAAAAATTCCTTCTTGCTGTAGTTGCTATTGGGTACTATTACTTTTATAACTTTATCACTAAAATTTGAAGCTTGTCCGGTTGAGATGCAACATCAGAATCACATTCTGTATAATGTGGAAATTTTGCTAAAAGTTTCCTCAATAAATCCTGGTTTAGTATTATAGCACAGGCAAGATTTTCAAACTGATACCTTCTGGAGAAATAAATGATTGATTTATAAGGTGTCTTTCATTTTTTTGTGGCTATATTGGTACTAAATTTACTAAATCCCAATTTTAGGATAGATGTGTGGAATAGAGTTTGTATCCAGTGCACTCAGTGTGGAATTTGGTTAGAAAGAAGCAGATCTCAAATCTGGGGTTATTGGTGTTTACTATCTTACAGATGGGGTCGAGGATTTGGTCTGTTGGGTTCCATCTTTGGGAAGGACAGTGCAATAAATCAGCCAAACAGTGTCTTTGGACTTGTATTTTATATACTACAAATGTTACTTGGTAAGTAATTTATTCCATTTATGGTCTAAAATAGATAATGTTGGTATTAATAGAACAGGACATTGATATAAGCATTGCTAAACCTGGATGAAACCATGGTGAATTGAACTGGTGTGAGTCAGTTTACCCCAATCTAGCTTTCCAGCCACAGTGGTAGCACTATAGAGGCTACTACTATAGCAAACTAGCCATATAGCCATATTGTTCAAGCCAACTAGACACACTCAACTGGGCAAATAGCCACGTGTTGGACATCATGGTTCTATATCATTAATATAAGCACTGGCGTAAAGACTGAGTGTGGCAAGGAGGCAAAAAAATGGGATGAGATGTGTGACTAGAACACACATGAAAATCCATCTCTGCCTGGTCCCTGTAATCTGATATAAAACCAATACAAATGTTCATAGACCTAACCTGATCAACCTGTAACTTTCCTATAATTCAGAATATGAAATGATAAAAATACCACTTGTACTGCTGATTTTAAAAATACAGAACCTAGAAACTCTGCTCCAGATTGTGATTTGCAACCAGAGTGGTCTCATGGTATTTTAAACAGAGCTCTATGAATAGTTAAAATTTTAGTTCTCGGTGTTTTTTGGTTTTGCTTTCCCTCTGGAATGAAAGCATTAAAGTAGCAATAATAACTTTCTGTCTTTTGTTGCAGGTATGACAGCAAGTGCAGTAGCAGCTCTAATCCTCATGACATCCTCCATAGTGTCAGTAATAGGGTCACTGTACCTAGCATACATTCTGTACTTTGTGCTGAAGGAATTTTGCATTATTTGCGTCATCACATATTTGCTGAACTTCATTCTCTTTATCATCAACTACAAACGACTAGTTTACTTGAATGAGGCCTGGAAACGGCAACTCCAACCAAAACAGGAATAACGAGTTTGAACTTTTGACTGATAGTCTGAAGACCTGACTTCCATTTAAGTTTGTTTTGCAGTAATTTTTTATTTTTCATATCAGACACTTTTCCCAAGAATCATAACTGATTTTTTAAATAACTGTAAATTGGAAGGGGCCCTAGATAATTTCCGTGCTAATCTTCTATTTAAATATGGCTATACAAGAGAAAGCTCTAATACAATCAAAGACAAGCTTTAACTTTACTTTGAAGAAGTTAATTAGCCACACAAAATCTAGACTTCTTGTAAATTGGGTAACGCTAGAAAATATCCTATGTATAAATTCAACTTCAGATATAACAAGATGGATCATGACATTTAAATATGCTAGAATAGTAGTGCCATGTTTACAGTATGCATATTACATTTTTAGCAGATGGACTTAAACCTGTAGATTTGACTAAAACATGATATTGTAAATAACTAGAAATACTGAATCCATTCCTGCAGAATTCTCACTGTACAGTCAATTTTGTTAGTGTAGCAACTTTAAGAATGTTCAGCTTATAGTTGATTGATTGAAATAATGGAAGGAATGAGCCCACATAAATATTGTCTTGTGAGAAGCACTAGTAGTAGTGCAGCACAAGTGAGGTTTGCTCCATCCTTTTCCCTATTAATGAAGATGGAATTAAAGCGAAAACTTCAGGTATATCCAGTAATGGAATTATGATTTAATATCTGTATAGAATAAAGATTGTTTAACATGGCCTAAAAGAAGTCACCATTGGGGAAATTAATACCGGAAGGGCATGGTATTCTGAAACTGGAGAAACATCTTGTAGAAGATATCTGAGAAGCCATTGTGAGAAGTGCTAACATTTTGGGCGGATCCGTTTTCCATTTTAAACTGGTGTCAGGCAGCTCAACAATATGACATTACACTGGAAGGCTGCGAAACAGAATTGTCATTTACAGTGGGTCCCAGATACTGACTGAGCTTGCTGAGTAATGCACTGACTAAACAAATTTCACTGATCTTGTTCAGGATCTTTGATTTGTGTTATATTTAGAAATGAACTTTAGGACTGACACGTATTGGCCTTTCAAGGGGCCTTATCTGTTTAAGTGGGATAAGTAAGCAAATATGCTCTTGAAAATGAATCACAGTAATGCTATCATTGCTCTTTCTAATAATTAATTTCAAAAAGTAAACAATTTTAAACAGTGTTTCTACCCTCAGTATCCTGAAGTAGAATGTTGAAAGTGCCTTCTGTCTTGAATTGTTAAACCAAATGTTTTGTGTGTTGAACTTGGCAGGCAGAAGTGTCCTTGCTATTTAACAAATACAAAACTTACAATATGTAGAAAAGTATTCAGTGGTGCGGCTTAGTCTCTAGAATGAGAAGTGGTAGCAATGTGATTGGTTCCTGTTCATTTAAGCCAATGTGTCAGACAGCGAGACACCCATGGGGCTGATAATCTGATACATCATTTACCCTTAAAAAAGCAAAATACTCTATTTCTGAAACTTGGTGAATCCAAAATACAGTGATTCATCAGTTTCTCACAGCTGGTGCCATGCTTTTTCTGCCCTCATGTCAGCTAGGTTGATCTAGATCTTTTAAAGATTATATCTTCAGATTTAGAAGCCAGTTTAGTTGATTCTACTAAATGTGAATCTACTTAAGGGATGATGTTTTTATGTGTGTTGTACTGTAAAATGGATTAAACACTAAAGCATTGAAAAACTTAATTGTGTGAAAGTATGATGTATAATAGTGATAATAGATATTTAGGATGAATTCACAACAGTATTTAAATTACTGAGAAGGTAACTGTCTGGTTCTTATCTTGGACGCAGGTGGAAATTGGTTTATGAATGGAGTTCTATGGTATATGAGTAACATCTGTTACATGTAACACTAAACAATATGTCTTTTGTCTAACAACTCTAGACAGTTATTCATTAAATACATTTTGTATTAATTGGAGTAGAGCTAAAGCTTGTCTTGATGTTTAGTTTTCTCTCAAATGCCTTGAACTTTGACATGAGAAATGTTAAATTGGGCACCTCCACACTTTACCCTCTCCTTGCTCATGGTTTCGGGAAACACCACTGTTGTATGGATTTGTTTTGATACGTTCATGCAATCTGCTACACTAAGGTATCTCTTCAATGAAAAAAAAAGATGAACATGTGCTGCTTGAAATGATTAATCACAGTGCTAATAGTGTGAGAATAAGCAGCAGTGGAGACAAGTATAATAAATGATTTGGTATAATTACTGACTTAATGCATAAAACCCCTCAAACCATCCACTGAAAATACTGGTGTTGACTATCTTCACTGTGTCCCTGTACTTAACTGTTTGGACATAATCTGTCACTTCAAAGATTGTTCAGCAGACTTGTCCAGGGCTAGATTTCCAAAAAGCACCCTCCTGCGGCTCCTGTTTGCAAGTATATCAGGCTTGACCCCCATAAGTTTGCAACTATGCTGTGCGCACAGTCTTGCAAATCTGACCCTTAATCTTTCATGGGTGCTTTTCTAGTGTTTACTTTATATTTCATCTTAACATGGAAGTAACACTTGCTAGAAAAATGACCCCTTCCTCTTGTGTTCCTCTTTGTCAGAGAAAATGCAATTTGTCTTAAAGGGAAAAACAATTATATTCTTGGTAGAAACTTGTACCCTGCTTGTAACCTGCTTCCAAATCTTGACCTCTCCTCTTCACTGCTGTCAATGAGAGAGAGCATTTTTCTTCCAGTAAAACAGCTCAGGTCATAATTAGAAACATGCCAGGACTAGTACTTATTCCAGCCCCCTCCCGACCCAGAATAAATGTCATACCAAATGTACCAATGGATGATAATTTGAGCTTTTCCAAATTAAAGGAAACTTCTGGTAAACTTTCATAGAAAGATTGGGGTACAAGAATAAGGCAAAATGCTGACAAATGATATCTAGACTTAAACAAAACAAAAAAACCCTCAACCCCAACTATGGCCTCAGCACTCATAGGTTTGTGCTTTCTTCAAAACACACAACATTTGGATTTCTACTCTTTCAGGTTTTGGAGGAGAGGGAAAAGAATCAAATCCCAAGACTTGCTTAAGAAGCAAACATTCCTGAAAAGTCTTGTTACTGTAAGATATTTGCTATAAGAAGGCCAATGAAACATTTCCCACCGCTTTCTAGTATCTGAGGTGAGAACAAATCTCTCCATTTGGAGGAGAGAAATTTCTGTATGCTGTAGTACTCGTCTTCTGCTGTACTAAGTCTCTGATAGGTCTTGATTGGTAAAAACGGTTGGTTAGGTGCTTCAGGAGGCAAGTGTGGCTCCTAATTTTGTTTGAACTAAACTTAAATAAACAATCTGATAAAACTTGACTTTGGTTTAGCCAACATTGTTTAAACATAATCTAGACAAAAAACTAGTCCAAAAAAGTGAAGTATTCTGTTACCGTAAAACTGTATTAAGCATGGCCTAAATATTAGGTGTGTGTTCTGTATAGTATGTTCCATCTAATATTTATTACTAGTGCTTTAAACTCCAGAGTAAACATCCTTTTAAAGTGGAGTAATTGGGCAGATGTTCCTTTAAGAGTATAGGTCGAGAGACTCTATATGAGAGTTTAGAATACAATTTTGCTAACAGGTAAAGGAAACCAATGTAAATATATAAGAATGTTTATTTGTTGCACAACTTTTTTGGTATAAAAAAATAAATGTAGAAATTATCTGTGGATGTCTTGCTGCAATCATTCTTATACTGCAGTAGTGCAGTTCAAACAAAGAGCTTGAATGAACCCAATCAGAGGCCTTTTTGGACTCAGTCTGAGCCTTAGAAACTGTTTTTAAAGCCAGTACTGTAAACTTGTTTGTAGAAATGTAGTCAGTTGTGATTTCTTTTTTCAAAAGAAGATATATGTTAGCAGTAGATGGTTGAAGCATTGAGTCCCCAGAGATACTAGTGCAGAAAATTCCTGTAGCTTCATTGTGTATTGGTGAATGTTGTGTGCACATAAGGTGTAAAGGTTGAGCAGCACTGATGTGAGGATTTGCTGTTTACAGTTCTTCAAGCAACATGCAAACACCATCTTGGGTATGTTACTTTAATCACTTCCTGTTTTGTTATGCCTAAAGATCTGCTTTAACTTCACTCTGACAATGGCTAAGTATTCTAACCTGCAGTATATAGTCCCTTTTTTATTTAAGTTTGCAATGAGCTTTGGAGAACGTAAGCAGGAAATGACTCTCCTTAATATGCGTGTTTACCATATAAATCAATGTTGAACCCTTACCATCTGTTTTGTTGGATTGAACAAATGTGTAACTTTTTTTTACTGAAATTTCAAACCCTGTACATATTGTAGGGATCTGAGTCCTAGTTTGTAATGCATTAACCATGTCAAATCTGTGTCTGTATCTTGATGTGGCAGCTGTTGGTATGTCATTCTGTCAGTGCTGAAATGGGGAAAGAAACTTAAAAAACCAATTGACATTTAGAAATTAAGGTTTTTAAAATAACTTTCAAACAGTGGTAATGAGATTAATATGGTATTCAGTAAGGTACTGGATAACATTTGAGTGACTGCTTTTTAACATGGATACACTTTTTTATATTCTGAAGTGGAGTTCATTAGGAAATCTGTAAAATGACTGCAATGTAAACATGCCATACTCATAGTATGGGTTTTCTTTTGCAAACTAAATGATTGTTTTAGTTCTGTAGCAAGTGTACATTTCCTTTTCTATCACCGCATGTGGCAGTCAGAATTGCCCTTGACTTCTAATGTGTTGTTTCAAGAAAAAAGAAGACTATATACTACCATTCAATAAATAGTGGCAACTATTTTCTTTTCTTTGTATATGGGCAGAAATTTAAGTCACCTAGGTCAGGCCATAAGGAGGAGACATTGCATAAAGGAGAATCATAAGCAATAGTATGTCTAATCATTCTGATGATGATGATGAAGTGCAGAAATACGGACCTTAATGCACATCAGTTACTATCCAAAATCATCTAAGCAACCTCTGTTCAAGAACATGGATTTGGCCAGGGTGGTGCTGCTGTAGGGCTAGATTTACAATCTATCTGTAAGACACTTTTATAACTACCTCCATCCACTGTACTAGTTTTAAATTAGACACTACTGATAAGGTCTTCTATGAAGACTAGGCGCCCTCTTACCTTCTATTCTAAAACCTTATCTCTTACTTGAAGGCTGGCACCCCGAATTTGTTACAAAGTAGATAAATCTGCATATTTTAATTTCAACATCTTTCTACCCAAAAAATTCAGGGTGCCACAGTATTTCGTTTTCATACCAGTGTTATGTGATAGTGCTCCTGTCAGACTTGGACAAAGTTAACCTACCTACTGAGACTACTACTATGGTTTGATCTCCAAATGTGAATTAAGCTCCTCCAAGTTGAAAGTGAGAGCTACATCTCATCCTTGTAGTCCTAGTCAGGAAGTTCATACTTAAAAAAACTGGAGCAGAAATACAGATACATTTATCTATACTATTGATGGGAGTGGTAGAGTAGATGCTGCTGTGGTACACTGAAACTATCTACTATAGTACAGATTTCAAGCTAACTAGACTTTGTTGTGTATGTTTATAGTAGAGCAACTCTAATCACTTAAAATACATATCTTGAGGCGGTAGAAGGGAAATGGTGATTCCTTCAGAACATAGCTAACAGGAAATCTGTTTTCAGGAATAGCATATGAAAACACTACATTGTTAAAATTGGGAGAGCTAATTTGTGACTCTCAATCTACCTCTCTCAAATACTTATTAAGAATGTTAGGTATCCACTTTATCACCTGCAAACATGCAGCCTTTTGATTACTAATTTTCTATAGATTTTTCACTCTGCCTTGTAGATTAAATAGAACCCATGTTATGGAAATATTTTTTTTTTAGAACTATTTCAGACACTTTAACTGTGCTGTTTCTGTAATATTAGACTTTGGTAAAATGTAAATATTAAACAAAATATTTAATGAAAACAGAACTTAATACCCACTCAAAAATTGTAATATTTCACTGTTGGATGGATACAACTTGATTCATTTGCAAGCTTCCAGTATCTGTCCCTTAGAATAAATGCAGCTGCCTTTGGTTGTCGTTGCCGGGTAAAGATCCCCTTCTTGTTCCCTAAAACACGACTGACTGCTGTAGATAGAAAAATGAAACAGGTGTTTTACAGAAGAATCACAAAAGAAAGCAGCTGTGTTCAGAATAAAAAAACCTTTTTTTCTTTCTTTCCTGACTCTAATCAAAGTGATAAGACTAACTCTTCAGCCAAAGGAAGGACTGTTAGTACCATCTTTTCACAACCAAGTTATAAAGAAGGAACGTTAGTCACTAACTCCCCACCCCCTCCCACGCTCTCCAATGGAAGATGCTTACTGTACATGAAGACTGTCTAACCGAGAGAGACTGGCATCATTAACGTACATGCTTCCATAGGTTCACAGCTCTCAAGTGAGTTGTAAATGGCTTAGTGAGCCTGTGAATGAGCTGTATTAACTAAATCAATTTTAATTAAGCAAGTGCTTAATAGTCCATGACTAGTGTAATCAGATTGGTGGTGGGTGGGTTTGTTTCTGCTCTATTTCCACAGTTAAATTTCACAGAAGAACATTACTTTGATACTCCATTAGATATTCTTCTTTATTCATTACTCTGAATTCCCCTCCTATACTGCTGTTCGTGCCCTCTTGCCCAGCGTGCTGGTCACTTGTTCAGTTTGTAATCAAACCAGTCCAAAGGACAGGTCTTCTCCATGTGGTCTCCATTTCCTCCAGGAAGTGTGTGGAGCCCAAAGCTGCATTGATTTGTCATTGTAATTTTCACTATTCCTTTTGAAATTTCCAGTATCTTTTCCCCACTGGTCCTAATTTCTTTAGGCCCATGTCTGTCTGGTCGGTTTAGAACCTTTTCTCTCTCATGCCGATAGATTCTCTTTACTGTGGCTGATCCTCTGCCCTTGGAACCTGCAAGACTGGCTGTACACCAGTGATGGAGACAGTGGCATATGAGATCAACCGCTTTTACCATCATGGCATCTAGCCTGGCCATGCATAGCCTCTGTGCCTACAACTGAGAGAGCTACCTGCAGCGTGAGTCCTGCACCTTAAGTTTGCTAGTGTAGGTGCAGCAGCCATGAGGGGAGTTACTTGCATAACATGTACCGCGCCGCTGAGCAGAGTCTGAAAGTAGAAAAGGATGGCTGAGGTTGAGCATTTTGGGAAGGGGAGTAGAGCAGGAGGAAAGAAGAGAAACGTTGGGTGTATCTGCAGCCTTCACTTGCATTCTGTTCTAGTGCACCATCTCGCCAAACTGGTGAGAAAGGTGCACCAAAAGCATTTGGTGTAGCATATGGCACACCTCATATCCCAACCCAGCAACAGACCATGCAGCATAGGAAATGCTTCTTTGTGATTAGGTCTTAGCCATGTGCTTCACTTGGTCATGCAGAAATGTAGTCACATCCCCCGCCTTAATGCAAGAATCAGACATGAACCAGTACAACACATTTCTAGAGAAACAGCAAAAACAGAATATTTCCATTTTGTACAAAAGTCATTTTAAGGAATTTTGCCCTAGTTTAAGCAGGAGAGTCAACAGGCCTGTGAGGGTACTATTCTAGCCACAGTTCAGCAAGTAACTGTAATGGAAGAGTAGAGAGATTACCCTGCTTAACATACTACTTTGTGACAAGGCTGTTCTCTCAGTGCTGTCACTGGAGAGAGAAATACAGGGACCAAGCTGTGGGAGGAGGCTACAGAGAATATTTCTGAAGTTCTTTGGGAAAAGGATGCTTGCCATGAAAGGGGGTTTTAAACACTTCAGCTGACCACAAAAGAGCTGCCAAAAGGATAGCCTTATCTGGAGTATTACAGGAAGCAAAAATGCTTGACTCTTTGCATATAAAGAACTTGCCAGGGCAGACTGTGATCTCTTCTGCACCCACCGTCTGCCTACCGCTCAGCTTTAACCTCAGTGTTTGTGTGTGGCTTGCGGGAGGATAGTTCTATTTTGTAGCGTATCTGACCCTCACCAGCTTCCTAAAGACTGGAGCGGTTTGTTCTGTGTACACAGAGCAATGGCAATATTTCTATAACAAGACATGACTAAGCTGCTGTTGATTTATTTACGGTGCTTATGCCCTTTTGGCAGTTCTCTGGAGAGAAAGTTTAAGGAACCTTTTGGGACAGGAGATTGTGCTAGGCATCTGTGTCTCTTTCTGAGCCAGTAGCCTAATTACTACAGTATACTCTTTGTTTTGCCCCCAAAAAGCTTTTTATGTGGAGAAAAGTGACAAGGAAACTTCTAAATAAAGGTTATGCCATATTTAACAGTCTTCAGTGCCACACGAACTAACTACGTCTTCTACAAC
This sequence comes from Pelochelys cantorii, assembly GCA_032595735.1. Classification (NCBI taxonomy): domain Eukaryota; kingdom Metazoa; phylum Chordata; order Testudines; family Trionychidae; genus Pelochelys; species Pelochelys cantorii. The sequence continues at coordinate 4,573,718 of CM064346.1, read as the reverse complement.
ATCTGCTTGTAGTTACATTTTGTACCCTCAACTCATAACGTGAAAGCTGTGATGTCCAGGGAGAAAATACTTACCTTTCCATTTGCAGCTTAGATATATAATGGACTCTCAGCCTACCTTGAGCTGTCATAAAATCAGCAAAATTCCAGATGAGCTCCCCAATCACATATTCCTTTCTCTTTTTGTCAAATATTGAATGGTATTTCTGTAGCACAGCCCTATGGTATTCCTCGCTGAACATAAGAGGTGGGTCCTGAAACCAGGGAAGGGAAAGAAGACTCAAACATGGGACACAGCTGGTGTCAGCAAAGGCTTGTACAGAGTTGTACAGTTATTCATTTGCTTTATGCACTGCTGAAGTATAGCCATATCTATGGAATGTGGTAGTGGTTTAACAGAGGCTAGAAGTACCAAAGAAGGCCATCTAATTGAAACTGCCAGGGGAAGTTTACTACGTTTATCTTCTGTCTATGCTGGCAGCTCCTTTTTGATTCAGGGGGAGAAACTAGCAACTAGAAACCTTTTTGATTAATTTCTGAATGTACTTCATGGCAATGGGTTGTAAAATGCTACATGTAAACGATTTCTCTGAAGCTACACAATTTACTCATCCAATAATTATCTACCCAGCACTGTATCTTATTGTTTGCTGAATATTCTCCACAAATGCCAAAGCACTGAGAGAATATTCCAAGATGCGTCTTCTGGAGGTTTGATCACAAAAGTGTAAATCTGTGAGTTAACTGCAGCCAACTGTCAATGAGTCATCTTAAAAGGAATACTGCAACATAGCATAAGAGCCAGTTAATGATTTACACTTTGTAAACTGGTCTATTTTAAGCAGTGTTTTAAATAAGGGGAAAAAGGACTAGCTACCACAATCAAGTGTAAAGCTTGACTGGCTTGCAAAGGGGACAAAAAACAATTAAAGGAGGCTAGTGGCTCAGCTTATGGAAATTTATTAGTGGTCTGCAGCATATACAAGTGCTTTAACATAAGGCTTGTCTCTCTTACAGCCAGGATTGATGCTACAGTGGTCAATCCACAGGGTTGATTTAGTGGGTCTAACGAAGACCTGCCAAATTGACCACTGATCGCTTGGCTGTAGACAGCAGTAGTCTGCTGGAATGAGATGAGTAAGGGGAGTTTATGGGAAAGTTGTTCTCATCAAAGCGTAGTGTGTACCCCACTAAGCTACATCAACTTGAGTTACGCTACTAATGTAACTCATATTGCGTAGCTTAGGTCAACCTTTTCCCGTACTGTAGACCTGTCTTTAAAGAGCTCCTCTCCTGTCTTAACCCCACTGAAATCAAGGGCAAAATTCACTGACTTCAATGGGGCCAGTGTTTCAACAGTAGAGTCCAGTATAATTTGCATGGCAGGTGAGGAGTTTATTACCCATTGTATCTAGCATGTCTCAGACTTAAGGGGTCAGAAAACACAGGTTGGTTGCAACTGAGCCTCCCTCCCAAACTGGCATAGCTATGAAACTCACATTGTGAAGCCCAGCAATAGAATCTGCTCCATATTCGCTCTGGATAATTGGCTTTTGGTAGGTTTCATACCAGTTCTCAAACTGTGTATTGAGCTGCAGTTGAATAACCTCCAGATGGCCGGAGTCGTGGTACCAGGAGAAGTAGCTATTTACGCAAATTACATCCACATATGGAGCCTAGAGAAATAATAGAGTAATGTTTGGAAGAAACGCCAGAGTAACTTACGTATGTTCACAAGGCTACATCCCTCCCTGCTGTGGTTTCACTGACCTCGGTTGTTATACTTAGGAGCAATTTGGCCCTCAGCATTTTAAAACAAAATGAGCCAGCCTAATACCTGTCCTTTCCCCAGGAAGAAAAAAAAACAAGAGCAAACTCACTGGGTTAAGTAGTTTTTCCCCATCAGCCTATGTTAATTTGGCATTTTCTTGCAGATTAACTGTCATCCTTAGGTTTGTTAGTCTTTTTGAAAGTGTAAGATGTGTGTTGGATCTGGTTGTGCATTTAAACATCCTTCTTAACTTATTAAATAACATGATGATCAACTTAGTGATCAATTACGTTGAATGGTGACTAAGTTCATGCATCAATGGTGTAATTTAAGACAACATTCTGCGAGTGATATGCCATTTCTACCACAAGGACAGTATGACAGGGCATTAGCCCACTGAAGATAAACAGTGCTGTTATATGTAACTTATCGAATGTTCTCTTAATATGTTTTGTAATAAAGTTCTGATACCACAATTACAGTGTACAAGTTCTTTTACTCTCTCCTATCTCCCCCTGTTTGCCTGGAGGCATGTCATCAGACATGCACGTATGTTCTAGCTTGTGATAGATTGGGGTAATCAACCGCAGTACTCTCCTTGCTATGTTTGAAACCATAATCCCACTGGTTATGATCCTACACCAATGGAAGAAAAGTCATAGCTTTCCAAACATACAGGAAGTCATACGTTTGCTGTAGGACAGCTGAGTTTATGTAGTGGAAAGGCTAGCTTACTTGGAAAAAGAAAAGTGATTTCTTGCAAGTACTTGTGAAAGTCATTCATATACCCAGGTGATACGTAGTCTCTCACACTCATCTTCTAAACTAGACTTGATTAAAAAACTTCATTCACTGAAAACATCACAAAGCCTTTTCTGTTGTCTTTGATTTTTCAAAGGTAAGTTCTCTAGGGAGGCCAGTTTTTCCGGAAAATCAGCCGCTTTTCCGGAAAAACTTGCCAGCTGTCTACACTGGCCTCTTGAATTTCCGCAAGAACACTGACGATCTCATGTATGATCGTCAGTGTTCTTGCGCAAATACTATGCTGCTCCCGTTCGGGCAAAAGCCCTCTTGCGCAAATGCTTTTGCGCAAGAGGGCCACTGTAGACCACGTGGTATTGTTTTGCGCAAAAAAGCCCCGATGGCTAAAATGACGATTGGGGCTTTCTTGCGCAAAAGCGCATCTAGATTGGCAAGGGACGCTTTTCCACAAAAAGTGCTTTTGCGCAAAAGCGTCCGTGCCAATCTAGATGCTCTGTTCCGAAAATGCTTTTAACGGAAAACTTTTCTGTTAAAAGCATTTCTGGAAAAATCATGCCAATCTAGACGCAGCTGAGCACTTAAACCAAGCCCTTCAGTTCTGCAGGGAGGGTCTGCATAATGGGACATAGCTGACAGAGGCATTCATGGGCCAACTTCTCCACAACAAAAACCCTACTGCAGCAAGTCTCAGTCCAGGTCCGCTGACTCGGGATCACACTATGGGGCCTGCTGTGGTGACGTTTGGGTTCGGCTGGGAAGCCCTGTCTTTTGAGACCCTCCTCCTCTGGATTTCAGAGCTCCAACCCCACCATCTGGACTGCTATTTTTAGCTCCAGAGTGCAAGCCCAAGACAGTGGATGTGGGTTCTGAAACTTGTCATGGGGCTTTTTTATCCTTAGACTAGGGCAGGGGTCTCCAACCTTTTTAAGCACTTGATCACTTTTTGAATGTGTAATCCAGGATCTACCTCAAATCCAAATGCCCTGCCCCTGCTCATTCCATCCTCCCTCCCCCATCTCATGTGCTTTTATCAGGCTGGGGGCAGGAGGGGTTCAGGACTGGGGCCAGGGTTTAAAATGTGAGCTCCAGCTGGGCACCGCTTACCACAGGTGGCTTTTGGGTGGTGGTGCCCCTACCCTGGTTATGCACAACTTCCAAAGCAGCCAGCAAACTCTCTATCCCTGCCCCCCTCTGCTCTGTGGAGATGGGGTACATGGTGGAGGGAGAGGGGCATCCTGACATCAGCACCTCCTCTTCTTCCTGTGTCCTGCACAGCAAGCAGAAGACTCCCAGGGGTGACGGGCACCTCCAAGGCAGAGGGCCGGAGCAACATGGCAGTGCTGAGAGGGACAGAAAGTGCCAGCACTTGATAGTCTCCCAGCCAAACTTCTCAGGATCACCTGTCAAAGGCTCCAAGATCTACCAGTAGCTCCCACTCTACTGGTTGATGACCACTGGCCTAGGGCCTCTAGTCAAGCTTGGGCAACAGTTAGCTTTCCATAATCTAACAGACATCTGCCCAAAAAGAACAGTTTACAATCAGTAGAGGCAAAACATTCTTTACTTTCTGGGGGCCTCTTCCCATTAAGAGGTTTTATGCTGTGGCCCAAGTGAGAGGCTCGGGGGTTAATAGGCACGATAAAGAGTGAAACAAAAAAACATCTGCAATAGGGTTATCTAGTTACACAGGGGGTCTGATCCCGGAGCATTACAGTCATTCTACGGGGCTCTATTTTGTCTGGACATATGTGGGGCAGAGAGCAAAGCAAACATTCTCTCTCCTCCAAAATGTTTCCTAAAATGGGAGAGAAGATGGTTATTCCATATTAATAAAACCTGCCCCTTCCCAGCTTTATTTAAAAAAAAAAGAAAATAAATTAAACTTACACCATGATCATGAGCGTAATTAGCATTTGACACAAAGGTTACAGGTCTGGTGGGATCAATGGCTTTAGTGTGAGCTATCACTGTCCTGTTTACAAACAGCAAAATACAAGTGTCCATCACCAAAAAGGAGAAACAGAATTACACAAATTCAGAGAACTCTCCCATTCACCCAACCAGTTTTTAACCCAACCAGTTTTTAAAGCAGCAGTGTTTAGCTGAATAGGAATTATGGTGTTTATCCCTTCCAAGGCCCTTCTACATGAGACGGAAGATTGATGCTGCTGTGGTTGATCTGGGGTTCGATTTAGTGGATGCAGCATAAACCCGCTAGATCGAACTCAAAGGACACTCCCGTTGCCGCCAGTACATCTACTCACGAGGAGTAAGGGAAGCTGATGGGAGCATTTGCTCCCATTGGCCTCCCTCTGCCTGGACAGGGATTTAAGACTCCAGCTATGTAATTCACATAGTTGCGTATCTTACTTTGACTTTCCCATGTAGCGTAGACCAAACCAAAGTGTGTGTAATGCTAGCTAACACTACTGGGCAGGAGACTGTTTTGCTTGGGGGAAATGCCCATTGCTCAAATCTTGGAGAGAGGGGTCTCCCCATAAGATGACAAAAGCATAACTTGAAAGGAGTAGGGAGTGGAGCCAGTGTGCCTGGAGCCTCCAAAGGTGCCACAGCCAGCCCCTGTGAGAACAAATGAGTGGTGTTGCTCTAATCATCACAGCTCCTTCAGGGTGCAGGCCCAAGCTGTGCTGGCCGCCTCCACTGAGATCCCTAGAGTTAAGCCCGCAGAGAATTTGGATCCTGATTATCTGGATTGAACCTTAGTCTTGAAGGTCTTATTCCAAACGGATTCCTGATGGCTCCAGACTTAGCTCAGAGAATGCTGCTGTAGGGCATTCAACTCAATGTGCAAACAGTGTATGTGCTGGGGAAATATGCAGCAGTGAGTACACAAGAACATTGATACAAATTCCTCAGCTTCACAAAGAAACTCTGAACTAGCTTAAGGGATCTTACTGCTGGAGTCCTGAAGAGCTGCCAGCCTTCCCACTGCAAACGTACATCCCTCGCTACCGCATCTCCACATCCACGCACAAGAACACACACTTACTTAAAGTAGTAAGCTGCTGGGGATAGTTCTGAGGCTGGTTCATTGGCTACAGACCACATCACAACCGAGGGCCTGTTCTTATCCCGCCGGATCAGCTCTTCCATCACCACGAGATGGTGGGCCAGCGATTTATTACCAAAGTTCTCCCTCACAGACAAAAGGAAATGAGAGCAGATCAGTAAAACGCTAAAGAAAACCCACCTTCCATCCATCAATGATGCTAGCTAACAATCTAATGATCTTGAAGCAGGGATTTCAGTCCCTATAAGTCATTCTGCTCCAGAAATGAAGTTGATCCTGTATCTCTAGATGGGGATCACTGTGGTTCTGCAAATAGTTGGCTTGTTAGATGTTCTAGCAAAACAAGTTTTACTTCACACATCCCTCACATAGCAAACCGTCGCCCTCTTCTCATGAGCCAAAGCCTCTTTCAACTTACTGCTTAAAATTCACACTTTTATTCAGCCTTTCAAAGACTTCTCCGGCACTTCCATGGTTTCACCATTACCCAGTGTGTCCAAAGTAAAGAGAAACCCAAACAAGAGCTTTTGAGCCAAATTTCCCTTCACCCCCGAACACTGATGGTCTGCTTAAAATGGGCTCCAGAACCAAGCTAGCCTGGATGTGAGGTTTGGGAAAACAAGATAAAACCAACAAGGCTCAGATGAATTAGGTCCTCTTTCTACTGAGACCCAGCACGTTGGTAGCTCCAGTTACAGCTTGATTGCCTTCCTCCCACACCCACACACTTTGTGGTAAGACATAGTTCACCTTTGCAATGTATTTGGCATACAAGTGTCCTATGCCCTGTTCCAGCCAAAGGCTGCAGGGTAGTTTAGGAATGCAAGTCGGTCCCATCTAAAGTGATCTGGCTGGGTTGATCTAGGTGGGGTTGGTCATGCCTTGGGCAGGGGGCTGGACCTGATGACCTCCTGAGGTCTCATCCAGCCCTAGGATTCTAGGATTATGTTAACCATGTTAAGAAACTGCCCTGCTGTTGCCTGGTCCCTCACACCAGAGTGTGTGGCCAGACCCAGCCTTGTCATGGGTTGGTTCTGAAGTGGCAGAGTCACCACACGTTCAGCTGAGGTCCGTAGGGGCTGTGGATGCTCCCCACACCTGACAAGCCATGTCCCCGGGCAGGGGTCCTGCACAGTACCCAGCACCGCAGGGGCTCAGGAAATAGCAGGGAGGAAGACGAAGCGTGGCGAGAGCTTCCAGGCGATTCCTTACTGATCTCTCATCCCCACGGCTGGACACTCGTCGATCACCACGATGCCGTATGCGTCACACAGATCCATGATCTCCTCTGCATAGGGGTAGTGGCTCGTGCGGAAGGAATTGGCCCCAAGCCACCGCAGTAGGTTGAAATCCTTCACAATCAGTGACCAGTCCAAGCCTTTGCCGCGGATCTGGGGGAAGCAGGCAGGACAAGCAGGGATGAATAAGAATTCGGGAATACTTTCCCCCACACTTGCACCTTCCAGAGAAGGGTCTCAAAGTGCACCCATTTGCTTCCCAAGGGCTGCCGTGTGTTACACCTCTGGGCTCCTGGCTGGCGCCATCTGCTCCCCGCTCATTTTCCCTGGGTAGAGGGCCGTGATCAGGCGTGCCGAGGTTCCAGCCGAGTGGACACCAGGGGAGCCTTTCTGCTTCAAATGCCACAATAGTTATCGGTGATAGCAAGTTTTAAAAGGCTCCTGCAGAGCTGAAAGACTCCAGGTTTATGCAAAGCATCCTGAGAGGGGAGAGGGGCTGGAGGCTGGAAAAATCATTACTGGTCATTGGAAGCCAGCTTTGCTGTTTCCACGGGATCAGGTGAGAGCCATGCAATGCAACAGGTTTTGCAGCTGCGTAGCCTCAAACTAGAGTGTGCGCCTAAGTTTCCCCCCTGCAAAATGGGGATAATACTTCCCGCCTTTTTTTGGCTTCTCTATTTAGGTGGTATGCTCTTTAGGACAAGGAACATCTCTCAATAGGCATCTCAGCGTCTAGCACAACGGGGCCCTGATCTCATCTGGGGCTTCTGTTTGTCTCACACTAGGGTGTGAACAGCCTGGATGTCTCAGCCCTCACAATGTTACTGCAGCTGCACATGTGCATCTGGGCAAGGGGCTAGTGGTTTCTTGAGCAGATTATGGTGGGGCTGCAGCGAGGGGCTTCCCACGCCTCACCCCATTCTGTGCTCTTACATCAGCATCTTCGTGCTTGTTGACGCCATGGAAGTAGAAGGGCTTTCCGTTGATGAGGAACTGGCTACTGGTGACATGTACAGTGCGGATCCCGACGGGGAGCGTGTACACATCTTCCAGCGGCTCCCCGCCCACCTGCGCCAACAGCTTCACCTGCAGCCCCACAGAAACCAGCCTCCATGTTAACTCCGTGAGCCCAGAGGATACGCTCAGTTCTACCTCCCGCTCGGCCCCGTGCACGCAGCCCTGCCCCCACGGGCCAGGGGCCCCCAACCATTTCACAGCTGCGCCAGCCACATCTCTGAACTCTCCTAGGCTGGCTGCTCCCAGCTGGTTCTTCCACACTCCCAACCTGCCCTCCTGGTGCTACCACCTCACCGCTTGGCCTGAGGAAGACTCAAGCCAGGGAAAGTGGGCCACAGTAGGAGCCCAGGCTAGGGAAGGCAAGCTGGCTGGCTTGGGACTTGCTCCTTCCAAGAGCTTGGACCTGACACCCAACCCCACAGCCAGAACCCTCCATCCTAGCTGGCTTGGTACCAGAATGCTCCTCTTCCCAGTGCCCAAGCCAAAGACTGGAATTTAGCCGCTCTGAGGCAGCAAGCACCTGGGTCTTTACAAACTGGCTTTGGGTTAATGGATCTAATCTCCAAACCCCACATCTCATTTAAATCCCCAGCCAGGCAGAGAGACAGACAGACAGAACGTCTCCGCCACGATTGCAAGCCGAAAATGAAGCTGTATTGCACACTGCAGTTGTTAAATGTGTGCAGCGGGTTGATTTAGGTAGATTATTTAGCTCCTCTCTTTCTCCCCGCGGGGTCTCCCTCTCTGTCCTTGTCAGGTTCTTGTCCAGATCATGCTGAAGTCCATAGAAAGAAGACTCCCCTGGACTTCAGTAAAAGATGGACCAGGCTCTTGGACAAGACAGCAGTGATGATCACAAGCACTTGGGTAAGATTCTGAAGCCAATGGCCTGGCATTCCCTCCCCACACACCCCACCCTCTCGTTCCAAGTGGCCGACTTTCTGCTTAGTAAGCCAAGAGGTTAGCAAAATATGATGAGCAGCTCAGGAATGGGCAGGAAGAGAAACATGTGAGCAGGAGCCTTTTGCTTGGAGGGTTAAGGAAGACAGGTTTCATTGTGCCCATGGATTCTGTAATCCCAGGAGGGGAATGAAACGTGAGACATGCAAAATGAAATAAATGAGATGTTACCTCCAAGTAATAAAGGTATCCAGGGTTTTCGTGCATCAGATAAGGCCACCAAAGCTTTGGATCCACTACTTTCAACTTTCCGATTGGCCCATCTCCCGTAGCAACTACTTTCCCCTCTTTCTCACGGAGAGACAGCGACAAGGAGTAGTGGGTGTTGCCGGCCACCAACACCTGATATCGCACCACACCTACCCCAAAGGAGAGCACGGAGCAGTTGGAGACATGTTTCTTGGGGACTCCATCTGTGCACACCAAGGTTAGCAGTGCTGGGTATGACATCACTGACGAGCTACCCGCTGGGTTTCCAGTTATTAATGCACATTAAGTGGAGTTACCCAGATTGTTCCTGCCCTGTCTGAAAGCCTTGGCTTAGACGCTGTGTGTCCTTTAGAGCAACACCCTGCGTTAGTCACTATCTCACCCACCTTCTTATTGTCTAGGGCAGCGGGTTTCACACTTTTTTTCTCACGACCCAGTTGAAAAAAATTGTTGATGCCGTGATCCAACATAATTTGCCTAGAGTGTAGGCTCTGGGGTGGGGCTGAGGATGGAGCTCTGGGGTATAGGTAGGGGCTCTGGTTTGGGGGGGAAGGGATCAGGGCAGGAGGGGCTTACCTTGAGCGACTCCCGGTCAGCGGTGCAGCAGGGGGCTAAGGCAGCGTCCTGCCTCTCCTGGCACTACAGACCATGCTGCCCCCTAGAGGCAGCCAATGGGAGTGCGGAGCCTGCACTTGGGGCAGGGGCAGTGCATGGAGCCCTGTGCACTCCACCCCCCACACCGAATCTGGGCCTGCTGCTGGCTGCTTCTGGGCTGCAACACGGTCTGCGGTGCCAGGACAAGTACAAATCTGCCTTAGGCCCTCCTCTGGTCACCTGATCCCCCTCAGCAACGAGCCCCAGTGTCTGACACTCCACAGCCCAGCCCTGGGCCGCGACCTGTCATTGGAAAAGCGCTGGCCTGGGGCTTGTGGGGACGGTTTGGCCCCTCAGCCTCGCCCCGGGATATGACGGTTATGCGGCTTCACGTCCAGTTCAAAGGGTCAGTGGACGAAACGTGGCTGCGTGAAATGAGGATGGCGGGTGTCAGGCCAGCGCCCGCGGGAGTGGTGTCCGCATCAATCATTTTTGCTACAGCTGGCCCCGTTGCTCAGTAGAGAGGCCAAGCTATGGTGTAGAGTCTTGCTCAGGCCAAAGCTCAGGCACCCAGCCAGGGCAGTACTGGTGGACCTGGTACTGCCCCCGCCCCTGCCGATGGTCTCCTGGGTAGGCTGTTAGCACAGTGCTAAACACACACACATGCTTCTTGGAGTTGGCTGCACAAGGCTGCGGTTCCCAGCCCAGCACGGTAAGTTTGCACCGCACCACGCAATGGCCCACTTGGCAGGAACCTGGGTCAACAGTCTAAGGACACAGTCCCAGAAGGGCCAGAGTGGACCTGGAGGGTGGCGGGGACTCACCCTTGGGGCATGTGATGGAACAGGGAGCTGTCGGATAGTGGGAGGGGGCTGGAGAGGGAATGCTCCTGGGGATGTTCCAAGCACAGCCAATGGAGCGAGGAAAGGGCGGTCGGCTGGAGCAGGCAGCTGAGACAAAGGGAGACTGGCAGGCGAAGCCAGGGATGCGTATCGGGGGATTTGGCAAGCACAGCGAGCCAGGAACACGCAGGGCTAGGGCGCGGAAAAGGAGAAGCTGACATCTACCAAGCAGGCAATGCGGGGGCACAGCGCAGCGTAAAGCTAAGAGGGACAGTGGGTCAGACTATCACAAAACCAAACATGGAAAGTAATTGGCTGCTGCCCTGCTGCTTAAGGCTGTGGAAATCCATGTCCGATTTATTGTAGCCAGGTCCCACAGCTCTCAGAACCGGGGTGGGGGAAATAATGACACAGCACCCACCCTGGCTTAGTGTCTGCACCTGCACCAGGGAAGCGACAGAGAAAAAACACGTCTCTGAGCAGCTGCCCCCCAATTTAACACGCAGGGGAAACGAATGACGTATCACAAGTGACAGCTCTAAACAGAGAGGCACGCACACATGCAAAATGAAATGATCAGACAAGCAAAAATCCTTCTCCTTCCCCAGACCATAATCTGCCTTTGGAGGTTACTTCTCTAAGGGTGCGTCTACACTGCACCGCTATTTCGACATAACAATGCGAGCGTCTACACAGCCATTCTGTTATTTCAAAATAATGGACAGCTTATTGGGATTGGTCCTGCCTTGGGCAGGGGGCTGGACTTGATGACCTCCTGAGGTCTTTTCCAGCCCTACAATTCTATTCCAAACTCTGTCAACCTCATTCTGCGAGGAATAACGCCTTTTCCGACATAGCTATTTCCAAATAAGGCCTCAGCAGGGCCATTCTAAGTTATTCCTCCCCGGTGCCTCTTGGGGATCTAAATTGAGGTAGCACGTCCACATTAGGGAAGCCTGCCTTGAACTCATTTTGAGGCTTCCCTGCAGCGTAGACGTGCTATTTTGGAATAACTATCCCGGAATAGCTTATTTCGAAATAAGTGTGCAGTGTAGACGTACCCTAAGGGATATGAACCGCTTTAGCTGGATTTTTATATTCTTTGTGTACCTGGAAGATGACAGCCTTCTGACATGGCTTTAAAGCTGACGGCAATTGCAGGCGCTCTGTCTAGATACACTAATGAGTCCCGTCTGATACTGGGCGTGTCTGTGTCTGATTATCCATTCTGAACATGGAGTTGATTGTCTTTGCCTTTTTACCTCCATGTTGAACTAAAATTCCAAGGGGTCGTGACACAGGGTGCAACACTTGATGGTTCTCTAGTCACAGGGAAGCTACTGCCCAGAAGAACCAGCCTGCACAGGGGCCGCTTACTGAGCACTGGGTCACCTGGCTGATTTGACAAGGCTGATGAGAGGGTCACAAGGCGAAGGGGCTGACGGTTGTGGACGAAAGGCTCTCCGTGGCCTGGGGGAATAGGAGAGGAAAGGGGCACTCATTGCAGCGACCGGAGAGAAGTTCCATCATTTGAAGAAGAAGCTATCGGGGAGAAGGATCCAGGATCCTCCCAGAGCACTGACCAAGCCCAAAGAAGCGATGAGGAAACCGAGGGAGGGAAACGGGTGTGTTTTTCGTCTGACTCTGTATCTTTGTCAGTCCAAACTCAGAGGGAGCGGTTAGAATTCCCTTCTGCACAGCCTGTGCGTCACATGCTTCGATCTCACCTGTCCCTGAAATGGGAAGTGGTACCACAGACCTCCTGGGCAGGTGGTCTAGGAAGGGATGATTATGCCAGTGGGCAACCTGGCGGAGCCTGCTACAGTCAGGGCTTAGGCCGCTGGACTGTCCTTGGTGTCTCAGCGCTCAGGAAGGGGGGGAGGGGGTCAGGCTCTGCACCCAGCAGTGTGCCTAGAAAAGCAGAGGCAGCGTGCAAGCGCTGTTCAGACTTGGGAGCACTAGCAGCAAACAGGTTCCAGCCTGGTGGAACCCAAATGCACCTGCCTGGTAAGTGCCCAACTAGGGCTCTGTCAAGCACTTTAGGAGCTTGAATCTGAACCATTTTCAATCAATGACCCCAAAGGGAGCCAGCTGGGGGCTTGTCAGGTTCCACCTTAACCCAGGATGCACAAAGCGGAGGTGTGTGCGGAGCCACTGGAAGGAGGAAGCAATGGTCCAGCTAGGGCTTAGGGCCCTGGTCGGAAGATTCTAGAGACCAGCATTCAGTTCCCAGCTTTGCCACAGATCACCTGTGTGACCTGGCTTAGGCCTCAGTTCCCCACCTAGAGAACAGGCATGACGGCCCTACCTTGGGAGGGTGAACGCAGTACAGATTGTGAGTGCTCAGGGATGAGTGAAAAGGGCCCCATGCAGAGAGCTGACACCCACGCCAGGCACCGGGGCAGCATCTGAGGTGCGTGTGCAGAAGGATTTGTATGGGCCATAATGTGTGAGTGTTGCGGTTCAGAAAATTCCTGGGTGGAGTTTGTGCGGCTCATGAAATCTCCATTAGCACTGGTGCCTAGGCCAGTCAAAGCAGGATTGGTCCTGACACCAAATTCCACCTCAACCTCAGGGAGCCGTTCCTTAGACGAGATCAATGGCTCTCGACTTTTACAGACAACTGAGGCCCTTTAGGCGTCTGGTTTGCCTTGTTTCATCTCACTTAAAAAGTACCTGCTTACGAAATCAGACATAAAGATACAGGTGTCTCAGCACACTGTTACTGGAAAATGGCCGACTTTCTCATTTCTACCACAGAATTACACAAGACACTTGAACCTCTGTACTCTGGGTGTCCTTAACCAACATTCCAGCTGGGGGAATGGGGGCACAGCGATGCACTTCTCTTCCTGCTTTCCCCCGCCATTTCCATAGCGGCAGTGCGTGTGTGTGTGCGTGCGCGCACATGCCGGGGTGCGACACGTGTGCTCCCACAAGTGGGGCACCAAGTCAGCACCCCACCTCCATATTCCACATGTCCAGACTCCGCAACATCCTCCTTGGCCCGGAAAATTCTTTAATTCAGCACACCCTGTTTCTCGGGGTTTCTGAATTAAAGAGGTTCAAGGGAATATTTTGTACTTCCATTTCAGGGTACCTGAAGTCTGAGCTTCACTGCCCTGGGCCCAAGCCACATCCCCACCACCTAGGGCTGAACCATGTCACTTAGATTTGTGGGGGCCCCTATGGCATATAGTCCTGAGCAATTGCCCGGGTTGCTACCCTCCTAATTTCTTCTCTGCACTTGTCCCCATAATCTTGTCCCAAAATGCCCCTGGGGATTATGCATCCCAGTTGAGAGACACTGAAGTAGGCAAGTATCTGGATGAGTTGATGTACCCTCTACGAAATCTCTGAATCCCCCTGGGTGAGAACCCCTGGACTATCTTGTCAGTCAAGTTCCTACTTTCATTTTTTTAACCCCCCCCAACGCAGTTCTTAGAACAGCTTTGCTCAAATGAGTGCACACAGCTGCAGACATAAACCTGATCCGTTCAACCTATCCAAAAATTCCCTGGCAGGAAGCTTTCCCGTTGCCACCTTTCATCTCCCCTGGTGGATAGAAAGAGAGTTGCCTGGACACCTACCAATATTCCCTGCCCAGGCTGTAGTCACAGTGATGTCATCTATGTAGACCGTGGGGGTTGTATACAGCACGACTGGACGGTGAATTCCAGCGTAGTTAAAGAAATCAAACTTTGTGTTCTGAACAAAATAGCCCTTGGGATACCTGTGCAAGGGAGGGGAAAGAATTACATTCTGTTTCACAAGAACTAAAACGCACAGTAAAAATGTTAGTGACCCACTATTAAAATGGTCCCACAATGGACCCCATCGTCTCTCCCCCCAAACACATGGACAAGAGTGATCCAGTGGATACAGTGTACATGGACTTGAAAGCCTCTGATAAGATCCCTAACCACTGACTCATAAGGTAGGTAGGAAGTCATGGGATAAGAGGGAAGGTCCCCTTATAGATCAGTCATTGGTTAAAAAACAGGAAACACTCAATATACAACATAACTCACGATAGTGAAATCAAAACTGACTGCAGAGAGTTCCAAAGGGGTCTCACCAAACTGGGTGACCGGGCAACAAAATGGCAAATGAAATCAATGTTGCTAAATGTAAAGTAATGCACATTGGAAAACAAGAATCCCAACTATACACACAAAATGATGGCATCTAAATTAGCAGTTATCACTCAAGAAAAGAGTCACTGTGTATAATTCTTTGAGAACATCTGCTCAATGTGCAACTGCTGTCAAAAAAAGCTAAAGGCGCCATTAGGAAAGGAATAGATCATATAGAAAATATAATGCCACTATATACATTCATGGTACACCTTGAGGACTGCATGCAGTTTTGGTCACTTCACCTTAGAAAAGATAGAATAGAAGAGGAAAAAGTACAGAGAAGGGCAACAAAATTGATTAGGGGTGTGGAAGAGCATTCATAGGTGGAGATAAAAAGACCGAGACTATTCATCTTCACTATTCGAAGGGGATATGATATAGGTCTAGAAAATCAGGAATGGTTTGGGGGAAAATGAGTGAGAAAGTGCTTTTTACTCCTTAACATAACACAAAACCAGGGGTCACCCAATTAAATTAATGGGCAGCAGGATTAAACCAAACATAAAGAAGTACTTCTTCACACAATGTAGAGTCAACCTGTGGAACTCCTTGCCAGGGGTAGTTGTGAAGGTCAAAAGTATAACTGGGTTCAGAAAAGAAGGTAAGTTCATGGAGGACAGGACTATCAGTGACTATTAGCCAAGATGGACAGGGAGGCAACCCCACGCGCCAGATACCCCGAAAGTTCTGAGTGCACAAAGCTGGGACTGGCTAGGTACAGATCACTCAATGCATTGCCCTGTTCTACTCATTCCACCTGAGGCATCTGCCAGCGGCCACTGTTGGAAGGCAGGATACTGCCTAGGCAGACCATTGCCAGGACCCAGTATGGCCGTTCTTATGTTCCAGCTGATTTGCTGGTGACACTACAGTGGGATTAGCACGGCCTAATTATTCACAAATTACTTGGATCCTGTGACATGATGAATGAGGCCAGGGGAGCTGACAGCCTCCATAGGCCCCTGGGCAAGATAGAGGGGGCCAGCTCCATGCTCCGGGAAGGGGCAGGGCTTGTGGAAGCAGCAGGGATGGGACAGCCAGGCTCAGAGCCACACAGAGCATGTGGCTCTCCAGTGGCAGTTTAAAGGGCCCCCCGCCCCTGCCCGGCAGCCGGCCCAAATGGGGACACCTCTGGCATTTAGTTTCCTTTGCCGCTCTGGCAGCAATTGAGGGAACTCACTTAGACTCGTCCGCCAGGAACTGAATGGCGCCGGGAGGCAGGGTGTGAGGTGTCAGTGTGTTGTTGAGAGCAATGGTGATGCGGCACAGTGCCCCGGGGCCAGCTTGCACAATCCTGCTTATGTCTGCTTCGAAGGGCAGGTGGCCCCCTTCATGCTCCGTCACCTGCACTCCATTGACCCACTGCAAAAGAAGAAAC
Source organism: Pelochelys cantorii (assembly GCA_032595735.1). Classification (NCBI taxonomy): domain Eukaryota; kingdom Metazoa; phylum Chordata; order Testudines; family Trionychidae; genus Pelochelys; species Pelochelys cantorii. The sequence goes on along the minus strand of CM064346.1, from coordinate 4,557,777 downwards.
GGGGGGCAGGGAGGCAGCCCGGACTCTCCCTCCCAGGGCCCACGCTGGCAGCTTTCGGGCACCTCCTCCCCATGGGTTGTCACAAAGCCCATGTCACCTTCATGGGAGACTTCTCTGGGTGCTTTGGGTGCATCAGTAGCTGGTGTCTTTCAGCCCTGGCAAACGGCAACACTTCAGCTACTAGCTCTGATGCCAGAGGCTCCATGAAGCTAGCGCAGGAAAAAGGCCAGCGGGGCTTTGTTCTGAGCTCCCAGCGCCTTGGACTCCCACTTCGTGGCTCGGTTCTACTTCTTGTTTGCAGCCACAGAGAAGCTGCAGCTGGACTCGCAAAGGGAAAACCGGCCGAGTGCTGACTGAGCAGGAGGCCAGTGTACAGATCGACATCACTATCTCTCTGTCCATTGCGCAGGGTTTTCCCCTGAGTGACGTTACACCAGACTGGACCCCTCCCGCTAGACCGAGCAGTCGACGGGAGAAACTCTCCTGCTGACGTAGCTACCAGCTCTTGTAGCTAAGCCACCGCCCCAACAGGAGACTCTCCCATCAGTGTGGGAGCCACTTCACTACAGTGCTACAGCGCTGCAGTGCTTTTAGCGCAGGCCATGGGTCCTGGAGCTAGGAATGTGGGGGTGCTGCTGCACCCCTTGTCTTGAAGTGGTTTCTATTATGAACTGGGTTTAATGCTTGGTTCAGTGGCTCTCAGCACCCCCACCATAAACACTGTGGGCATGTCTACACCAGAAGGGCTGGAACCAGGTCCACTGACAAGAGGGGTGGCAAAGGGGGCATTTGCGCTGGGACCCAGCGATTCAAAATGGCCCTGAGTTCCCAGACGCTGTTGATGCTACTGCAGCAGTGGGGGCGGTTGGAGGCCCGGGCCCGTTGCATTGCTGCCGGAGCCCTGCACAGTGCGCTCCGGGTGAGGGCTGCCTGGAGGAGGGTGGGGTGCGGTGTGGCATGTGCAGAGGGCTGGCTGGCTGCCCCAACCCGCGCACAGCCAGCCCTGCCCCCACCTTGCCAGGCAAGTCTGCCAGCCCCCCGGCTGGAACAATGTGTTGCCAGACACATAGAGCTGCCACATGCTTCTATAATACAGGGGGTGGGGTCACCTAGGGCAGCCGTTACTGTGGGTGTTTCGAGAGCCTCCGAACAGGGCTGAATGCACGTCTACTTGCTCGCTGGGCTACCGTACTTACGAGTATGGTGTAGTAATGTGCACTGCCCACCCGCAGCACCACTCGGGTGGTGAGGGCATTCAGCAGCCAGCTCCGGGGAAGCAGCACCTCTCTCTCATACCAAACCCAGCCAACGTATTGCCGCAGGTTGGGATCCTGAGTCAGCTCGTTGAAGCTGGCCGGTACCGGCATGTCGATCACAGGCCCACTCTGGCAGGAGCAAGGGAGACAGAGGGTGAAATGGTTCACGTGGGGCTGAAAAGGGGTGGTGTTCGCCAGCAGTGTAGGTGTTCGATAGGCTGGTGTGTCACAGAGCAAAACATTTCACTGGCACATCCATGGGGGGCCAGATTCTGATGTTGGTCAAGGGCTGTAAATCCACCGGGAGTTTCAGTCCCTTCACTCTCTGCCTGGTCGTTTGGGTTGGAACAGACCCCCGAAAACATTCAGAGGGAATCTCCTCTCTCATATTGCACCAGGCTGCCCAGACCCTTAGGCCTCAGCCTCATGACAATGGCAAATCAGGTTTGCGTTTGGGGTTCCATTCATGCCACACGTTCCCCATGTGGTTCTAAGTCCGCCCCGCTCACTGATGGCAAACACTGAGCTGCATACGTAGTGAAGAGATCAGGTTCTGCTCCATCACGCCCAGTCCCCCCAGCTACTTTCCCAAAGGGCCAATTTTACCATTAGTTGGTGTTGTTTCTAGTAAAAGTGAGACCCAGCCCTAATGGGGACATTTGGACCCCACCATCACAGAAGTCTTTTAGCTACTCTTGTGGCTTCCCTTCCCATTGCATTTATCCCGAGAGAGAGAGAGAATTCTTATTAGCCATATTTTACAGACGGGGACCCCAAAGAGACTAAGGGCCAGCTTTTCAAAGGTATTTGGGTGCCTTAAGTTGCAAGGTGTGGGGGCTGCGAAGGTTGATTTTTCAAAAGCACTTAAACAGGTTAATTTCCATGGGAGTTAGGTACCTAACCTGTTTCTGTGCTTTTTTAAAATTCCTTTGGCTGTACCTTTAGGCACCTAAATACCCTTAAAAATGTGACCCTAAGTGTCCTGCCTGATGTTACCCAGGAAAACTGTCAAGCAGGGAACTGACTTCACATCCCCTGGGACTAACACCCTGACCACAGGAACATCCTTGCTCACAGATAATGTCAGACAGTTGGACACAGTCCCTTCAGTCAGTATTATTATGGCTACCAAGAACTGGGGCTGTTTGGGGCCAGATCTTCAAAAGGTAAACTGATGTAATCCCATTGACACTGACTTTGCACCCAGTGACAATCCAGCCCTTTGTTTTCTGAACATTAGGTAACTTTTCTACAGCTACAGAATGCGACAGATTCAGTGGGGTTTTCAGCAATAGTGTCTGTCTCAGCTCTATGTGTGTACTGCACATTGTAATGGATTCACACTATTCAAGTGATTACAAACTACTACAAGAAAATAACCATTATGAAGGCTTATTTTTAAAATTAATATAAAACATTAAAAAAACTGATAAACCCCAGTCCTGCCATCTGCTCTATGCTGATGAACTCTTAGAAGGCCTTCGACTGTAAGCTTTATGGGTTAAGGACTATGTTATTTCTATACATCTAGCACAATGGAGCCCCAATCTTGATTGATGACCATTCTATAAATATTAACACAGACTCTTAAATATTCAAAAATAATTGCATGCCTTTTAGAAAGTTTAGCCCTCCCCCCAAAATCATCACATTACACTACTTTAGCTTCCTGTATTTGTAATTATTCTGACATAGATCCAGCATTTACTTTACACCATTTCTTTCAGTTGCAATAGATTCGATATTTACTCCATGATATTTTTTGTATTGGCTTCTTGCTAGAATCATTCAGTTTCCTGAATTTTACAATACTGAGCATGCAGATCCACTGTTTAACAAATGATATTAATTTCTGAAGCATTAGGATTGCTTTAATCTGTACAATCATGTTCTCTACAGTTCAATCAAACATTCACACGCTTTCCAAGTTTCCTGCTTCAAGCCCTTGCCAATGAAATGGGGAGACCATAAAAGGCTGCTCCATTTTCTTGACTGATATTTGGAAAGCCTCGTGAAGATGACAAGCACTACTCGAATGCTCCACATTATTCATGCAATGCAGGGAGCAAACAGTAATTGATTTGCCTCATGTTAAATAGAAAAGGGGAAGCTAAAATCACACGTCCAGAGCACAGGAAAAGAACCGTTAAGTTGTGCTACAGAACGACACCCCACCCCCCTTTTCCTTTTCTCTCGAATACAGATTTCACATGTATGCCTCTGTTTCGGGAGGAAGTGCAGATCAGGATGGAAACTGGTAGGATGAAGAGCAATTGGAGGAAAGGGGCTCTTTTCCCCTCCTTGTCTCATTCTGATATTTATGATGCTCACTTCCTGCTTTTCATTAGAGCTAGGCCTTTGATCCAAATCTCACAGCTGTTTTCTCCCTGACTCCACACCCCTCGACTTGGCGTTCACACCCATCTGTCCCATCAGAGCGATGGGCTCATGCAACTGGATCCAAATTCAGGGTGGGGTTCTGGTTCTGGTTTGGGCCCCAAGCCCTGGCGACCCAGGTGTTATCTCACCCCCAGCAGGGACCCAGTGGAGACTCTCAGTTCACAGGCTGGCCCATCTGTGCTGGAACGAGGGCACCCCCGAGCTGAAGTGGTTTCCACTATATACAGAGTGTACAGTGTGGTTCAATAGCTCTCAGCAGCCCCACTATAAAAATTGCTCCAGCGCCCCTGGGCTGGTCCGATAACCCCCTCTGGTAGCCAAGGCCAGCTTCAGACAGCCTCTTTGCCATTACTGCCCCGGCTGTGACCCCTCCATACCTGTCGCAGGGGCTGCCGATACCACTGCTGCACAAACCCCTGGTCCCGCTGCTCTGAGAAATCAGCCCTGAAGCTCCAGATGCCGTTTAGCTCCTTCAGCTCCCTGGAGGCAGACTCCCGGGGGTAGAGCATCCCTCCGCTCAGGGCGAGCGCCCGGCCGCAGAGCAGCAGCACGGTCAGGGCGCAGCGCAGAGCCATGCTGCGTTCTGCTGGGCTGCCCAGCTGACTGCAAGCAGCCGGAAGGCGCTCACGTGACTTGCAGCCGGAGGCACTGGCAGCCATCTTGCTTGTGGGCGTGCCAGGCTGCGTGAGATCCACGTGTGTGCCATGGGGCGGGAGTCTCCCGCCCACTGGGCTCGACTGCCAGGCTCTTTGCAGGCCAGGAAGAAGGCGAGGGGCGGTCTGTGGCCCGACACGCTCGCTGAGCAGGATCAGAACAAATAGTTCCCAATGCAAAGTTGTGCAGCATTCAAGCCAGATTCTGGTTGCGGTTGGTCGGAATTGCCAGCCCAGCCATTCAGAACAGGGAGGTGAGCAGGCAGCCGGTTCCCCGGGAAGCATCGTTCTTGCCGCGTCATGTGTACCAGGTACCAGTAAACCGGTGCCTGGAAGCAGCCCCGAGGGGCTGGGGAGTTGGCTGCCCCACGTAGCAGCAGCTGCCCATGGGGGTGCGAGGTTGGGAGCAGCAACCCCTCGCATAGGGTGCCAGGAGTAGAAGCCCGGCAGGCTGCTGAGTCTTGCCCATGGGCTCAGGGTCTAGCTGATGGCCATGTTTGGAGTGGGGAGGGAACTCCCCCCCCAGGTCAGATTGACAGAGACCCTGTGGGGGTTCACCTTCCTTTACAGCATGGGAGCAGGTCACTTGCAGGTGTAAATGGTGGGGTCTCTGTAACTTGATAGCTTTAAATGATGACTAGGGGGTGTCCGCTACCCTCGCTAACCCCCTTCTCTCTGGGCTAGGTGTCTGGCCGGGGGGAGGGTGCAGGAGCAAGATGGGGGTAGGAGTCTGGTCAGGGGGAGAGAGCAGGAGGAGGCTGGGGGTGCAGGGTCTTGGTGGAAGGGGGCTGGGGATGGAAGGTCTTGCTAGGGTGATGAGTGAGGGGGTTGGAGGTGTGGGGTCTCAGGGTGGGGGGTACGAGTGAACAGGCTGGGGGATACGAGTGAACAGGCTGGGGGTGTGGGGTCTCGGGGTGGGGGTACGAGTGAACAGGCTGGGGTGTGGGGTCTTGGGGTGGGGGTACGAGTGAACAGGCTGGGGGATAGGAGTGAACAGGCTGGGGGTGCGGGCTCTCAGGGTGGGGGGGTACGAGTGAGCAGGCTGGGGGTGCGGGGTTTCAGGGTGGGGGGTACGAGTGAGCAGGCTGGGGGTGCGGGCTCTCCGGCTGGGGGGTACGAGTGAGCAGGCTGGGGGGTACGAGTGAACAGGCTGGGGGTGCGGGGTCTCAGGGTGGGGGTACGAGTGAACAGGCTGGGGTGTGGGGTCTTGGGGTGGGGGTACGAGTGAACAGGCTGGGGGTGCGGGGTTTCAGGGTGGGGGGTACGAGTGAGCAGGCTGGGGGTGCGGGCTCTCAGGGTGGGGGGTACGAGTGAGCAGGCTGGGGGGTACGAGTGAACAGGCTGGGGGTGCGGGGTCTCAGGGTGGGGGTACGAGTGAACAGGCTGGGGTGTGGGGTCTTGGGGTGGGGGTACGAGTGAACAGGCTGGGGGATAGGAGTGAACAGGCTGGGGGTGCGGGGTCTCAGGGTGGGGGGTACGAGTGAGCAGGCTGGGGGTGCGGGGTTTCAGGGTGGGGGGTACGAGTGAACAGGCTGGGGGATACAAGTGAACAGGCTGGGGGTGTCGGGGTGGGGGTACGAGTGAACAGGCTGGGGGTGTGGGGTCTCGGGGTGGGGGTACGAGTGAACAGGCTTGGGTGTGGGGTCTTGGGGTGGGGGTACAAGTGAACAGGCTGGGGGATAGGAGTGAACAGGCTGGGGGTGCGGGCTCTCAGGGTGGGGGGTACGAGTGAACAGGCTGGGGGATACGAGTGAACAGGCTGGGGTGTGGGGTCTTGGGGTGGGGGTACGAGTGAACAGGCTGGGGGATAGGAGTGAACAGGCTGGGGGTGTGGGGGTGTCGGGGTGGGGGTACGAGTGAACAGGCTGGGGGTGTGGGGTCTCGGGGTGGGGGTACGAGTGAACAGGCTTGGGTGTGGGGTCTTGGGGTGGGGGTACGAGTGAACAGGCTGGGGGATAGGAGTGAACAGGCTGGGGGTGCGGGCTCTCAGGGTGGGGGGTATGAGTGAGCAGGCTGGGGGTGCGGGGTTTCAGGGTGGGGGGTACGAGTGAACAGGCTGGGGGTGCAGGGTCTCAGGGTGGGGGTACGAGTGAACAGGCTGGGGTGTGGGGTCTCGGGTTGGGGGGTACGAGTGAACAGGCTGGGGGACAGGAGTGAACAGGCTGGGGGTTCAGGGTCTCAGGGTGGGAGGTATGAGTGAACAGGCTGGGGTGCAGGGTCTTGGGTGGGGGGGTACGAGTGAACAGGCTGGAGGCATGGGGTGTCGGGTGGGGTGGGGGGTATGAGTGAACAGGCTGGGGGTGCACGGTCTCAGGGTGGGGGTATGAGTGAACAGGCTGGGGGTGCGGGGTGTCAGGGTGGGGGGTACAAGTAAACAGGCTGGGGGATACGAGTGAACAGGCTGGGGTGCAGGGTGTCAGGGTGGGGGGGTACGAGTGAACAGGCTGGAGGTGCGGGGTGTCAGGGTGGGAGGTGCGGGGTCTTGGCTGACGGGGTGTGCGACGGGGCTGGCATAAACGTATTGGGCAGTCGAGGGGGTGTTCAAGGGCTCGCTTCCCCTTGCTGCATCTCTGAGAGGCAGTGGGGGAGGGACAGGAGCCGGTGCTGCGTAGAGCTGGCTTAAAAGCCAGTTGTCCCTGCACCATGTCCGCGGTGCCGCCTGCCCCCACCCCCCACTGCCCCTATCCAGGTGAGGGGATGATAGGGCAGGTTGCTGTGAAGCCGCCTTTCCCGTGGTGGGCCAAGGCTTGCTGTGGGCAGAGGCTGCTCCTGCACCAGCCCCTGTTCACGGCACACAGGGCTGTCCACTACGAACAGGGGCTGCTGGACACAGCACGAGCCAGGACCAGGCAGTCCCGGCTCTCGCTGGTCTGGGATGCTGCACCTCAGCATTTTCAATCTAGAGCCCAGTGCAGCTCAAGCCGGCTCCTGGAGCTGTCCCCACTGCAGAGTGGCCTTTATCAACTAATCGTGTAGCCGATACAATTGAACATCCTTAGTGCAGGGAGCGGAGGGGGCTTCCTGGGAGGGGGAAGGCCGAATGGCTCCTGGGAGGAGGTAGGGGGAAGGCTGTGTGGCTCCTCTCTCACTCCAAATCCCTTAGCCCAAGACCATAGTCTGCGCCCCAACCCTCTGCCCATGCCTGGTGAAAGGGGGGAAGGGAGGGAGGATGGAGTGAGCAGGGGTAGGACCTCTGAGAAGAGGCATGATGGAGGCGGGGGCAGGGTATTTGGGTTTGAAGTAGATCCTGGATTGCAGTTAAATTCAAAAAGTGATCTTGTGCTTAAAAAGATTGGAAACCCCTGGGCTATAGAAATGTCTAAGAAAGATGAGCCACCTAAGTGAGCTTAAAGGGCGCTACTCCTGAGGATTTGACCCTTAGGCCCTGATTCGTCACATGACGACATAAGGCCTGTAAGACACCATGCACTTGGCACTGTCCGCTGCAGGCTCAGGCTGTAATTTGGATGGCAGCTTTCATTCAAACAGCACCACGAAAACCGCGGCAGGATGAAACGCTACTCCAGCGAGAAAAGCAGCGTAGGACGATACACCCCATCAGGGCTGGCCTTACCCTGAGGCGAACTGAGGCTGGCACCTGAGGTGGCTGACTGGGGGAGGCACCACTAGGACCCAGAGTGTAAAAAATTGTGTCTGCTGCTGGTGCGGCGAGGGGGCACGGGGGTGTCATTTGAGCTCCCCGCTTCAGGTGCTAAAATGTTGTGGGCCGGCCCTGCACTCCATGGCAAGGGCAGGAGGAGATGGTTTCTGATGGACATTTGTATAGGTAAAGTGAGTTTTTCTGATTCACATCAGTCTCCTGCTTACAAGTCGAATGGCCCCAGTGAGGCTGAGCAGTTGGCAGTTAATCACTGGAATTGTGTCCGTGACTCACATCCAGAGACAACAGCTCTGTTTATTCCAGCACTGTATGAGAGAAGGGATTGGCCCTGCTTGCAGCTGAGAGAGAAGGGGTGCTAGGTATATTAAGGTACAGTCATGCTTCTCTGCCCAGGTCACTTGTTCCTAAGGGACATCACATCAGGCGGTAGCTGAAAACTGCTGACCATGGAAGTGGCGATAGGAATTAGAGGGTAGCGTCTCAGCCACAGGAAAGGGAAAGGAAAGAAAATATCTGCAAACGGGGATGAGAGTAGGCACTGAAGTTTTGATAATACTTGATTTTAATTCTTCTAGGAGTGGGGCAGGGGAGAGGGTGTGCAACCCCACTTAGTGCCAGTAGGTGGCACTCATTTTTGCCCTGGCTAGCATTGTGCATCTGTTTGTGAACCTGTTTTATTTCGTACCCTTTTCATCTAAGGCAGGGGTGGGGAACCTAACACTCACGGGCCAGATGCAGCCCCTGGCTTGTCTAGATCTGGCCCCCTGAGGCTCAGGCCCCACCCCCAGCATTGGGGAGCCCACACTGGCACTCCAGCCTGCCCCCCTCTGCTGCTGCACTACCGGACTGGAGCACACAGGTTCTACTAGCGTGGGGCCCCCTAGGCTCTGGTGTGTGAGGGGGCTGTGGGGAGTAGGGATGTAAGCAACTAGTCGACTATCCAATAAGCATATGACTGCTAGTCACTTCCCCCCACCACCTTGCTGCCTCTATCGGGGGTGCATCTACAATGCAGCATTTTTCCAGAAAAACAATACTTGCATCCACACTGCCATTGAGTTCTTTCGACAAAGTCAAAAAACCCCTCCGTTCTTCCAACAGCGGTAAACCTCTTTCTACGAGGAAGAGGGAGTTCTTTTAAAAGAAGAAATAACTGGTGGCCACTCCGTCCACACTAATCACAACTTAAATGTGAGATAGCATCCATATTGATTGGATGCTACCTTTTAAAAAAGCATATCGCTTTTCGTTGCCCTTTTGCTGTGGGGATTCTCTCTTTCGAAATAAGCTTTTCAGGAAGATCTCTTCTGGAAAAGCGTCTTCCGAAAGAAGCCTGCAGTCTAGACATAGCCTCAGAGAGGCAGGGGGGAGGAGCTGGCTTAAAAGCCAGTTGCCCCCAGCACCATCTCTGTGGGGAACCAAAGGAGGGAACTGTCAGTGCTTCTGCCTTCAATTAGCCAATCACATCAACTGTTCAGTTAGTTAATCGAAATTTAACATTCTTAGTGGGGAGTGTCTTTTTCCTTCTCAGTTGGGGGCCACATCAGTGAGGGGTTTTTGTGGGGTTTTTTCACTTCTCACGTGTGTGGGGGCCCTAACTGATTTTTCTGTGGGTCAAGAGCCCCCAACCCAGAAAAGGTTCCCCACTCCAATCTAAGGCTCCACTCATGAAGAGGCCCTCCTTTCCCTCTCCCAGCTAGCTAGCCAGAACAGCGTGAATTTGAAGAGCTGAAACATGCCTAGTGAGCAACTGAGCATGTGGCTGGTGCAAACATCAGGGTCATGTGACCCTGACTCAATTGCACCTGAAAACAAGTGAGCATTTTCTTTTTTCAGGGCAATTGGCCACCCTAGTACCAAAGAAAGGAAAGCACAGGGTCTTTGGAAACAGGATTGTTTTTCATAGCTGATACTTCTTCCCCCCCCCCCATATTGGGAAAGGGTGTTAACTTATGTCTTACACAGTGAGAGTGGTTTGTTTCTACCCCAACAGTGATGGAACTGCAGTGGATGCTACTATGTCAGCTTAGGGCGTGTTCTTGTTGGATCCCCTATACTGAGGGGATGTCTTCATTCAACAGAAGATCTATGCTGCTGCGATCCATCTTCCAGAGTTTGATTTAGTGGGTCTAGTTAAGACTCGCTAAATCGAACTCAGAGTGCCTCCATGGGCAACCAGTACTCCTGCTCCTGTAAGGGAAGGTGATGGGAACATTTGCTCCCCATCAGCTTCCTGCTGGGGAAGCAGTGGGAAACTTGAAACAAGGTATGTTGACACCAGCTACATAGTTAACATAGCTGGAATTGTGTATCTTGATTCAACCTCCCCTTTTACTGTAGGCCTGGCCTAAGCAAGGTCCCTTGGTGGCCATCCTTCACTGCTGCAGATCCCTGTGGGGGTTCTGAGCTAGTAACGAATCTCTGGCACTGCAGGAGGCACCAGCATTAACAGTCCGGGCTAACCTGGTTGCAAGCAGGAAGCTGTTTAGAATGAGACAACACTTTGAGGGTGTGGCTCGTTCCAGGCTGGCCTTTTGTTGAACTAAAATTGCCCCAGTCCTTACAGATGGAGCAGTTAGCTCTGGGCTTCCCTCCCTCATAGGCAGTCGTATTCCACCCCAGAGAGGACTGCACACTTGTGGTGCAAGGGATTCTCACCTCTGCAATTGCTAGTATACTCTGTGAATCTCTTAGCTCTTCTTAGAGCACAGGAAGGTACTACCATGTCTTTCCATAAGTGGAACTCCTCAGGACCTCAGCGTCCCCTTTGTTTGGAAAGTTCCCTTCTTCCAGAGGAATCCATGACTAGTCGTAAGCAATCTGCTGCCAATAAAGCAGGAACAAGGAACAGCGTGGCCTTCACACACGCACCAGCTCTGGGGTGCAGTGTTGTAGAGAAAAGCTGAAAGTGCTAAGTAGCTTACTGGAGTGCCAGGACCAGACACACTCTGAGTAAGGGTACGGCTAGACTGCAAGGATCTATTGGAAAAAGATACGCAAAATGCTCTCTGCATTTTGTGTATCTTTTTCCAATACTTTTGTGGGAAGAGATTTTTCCAAAATTTGGCCCATTTAAATTGGGCCAAATTTAGGAAAAAACCCTCTTTTGAAAGCCCTCTTCTTCCTCGTGGAACAAAGAATACAGGGGCTTCCAAAGGAGCATGTTTGCTCTTCCGCAAAAAAAATGGAAGAGCCAACGCATTCCCTGGCCATGGCGGAGTTTTTCCAGGACACCTCTGGTATCCCGAACCCCCGCACCGCTGCAGTCTAGCCAGACCCTAAGATGGCCATTTTCAGCTGGCAAGGCACACTCCACTGATGGATGTCCTTAGGCTGCACAGAGGGCACACAGATGTTTGGGAAATGGAACCTCTTTCCTCTCACCTGACTGGGACACAAGGCCAGGGCTGTGATGCCCTGGGGGCGGGAGAGGTGTGTTAGTGTGAACTGACATCCCCTCAGGCCCATCAATGGAGGGAGGGGGTCAAAAGGGGCAATTGTCCCAGGGCCTGGCTATTCAAAGGAGCCCAGGGCTCCATCGCCACCACTCACTGAGGGCTGAGTGCCCTGGCCACGCCCTTTCTGGGAGTGCGGAGCCACCCCCCCCCGCCCCACCTCGCCCAGGGGCCCATAGAGGTTGTGGGTGCCCCTGCATCCACTTACTATGCAGGATAGCCCCTTGGTGTTCCTTGTCCCCGCTCTGTGCTGTACCGACTACCACTGCATTTCGAAGGGCTTTTTGTAGGGATATTAAACCTTGATGATTTTGCTCTCAAGTCCTTCTAGAGCATCTGTGGCCCAAGCCTGCAACTCCTGTATCTAGGGCTTGTCCAGGATGGGGGGTGGCTCACGGTTACTTAGACCACTTGCCCAGTCAGCGCTTGGACAGCTGCAGCAGCCCCACTGGGGATTTCCTGTGGAAGAAAGACAGCACATGGGCCAGGCTTAGTGAAAGCAACATGTCCCAGTGTTTATTCACTCCGGAGTCACGCACAAAGCAGCAACTCGCATTTCCCTGCCTTCAAATGGATCATTTCTGCTTCCTCAGAAGCTCCCTCAGCTGCTCGATCTGCGCGGTGACGCTGCTCTTGGACGTGCCCCCCGGAGTCGTGTACTGCTCCACGCTGTTGGCGTAGTCCCAAACCTGAGACACGTCGGTTCCAAACAGGGGGCTGGGGAGGCAAAGCGAGACTGTTTGTCACTGCAGTTCCGCTGTGGCGTCTGTCCTACGGACGGAACTGATTTAGCTTGGCAAGCCTGCTCCACCCGACTCCAAGAACTGCCTGGCTTAGGAAGCCCATTCCTGCTCCCACTGAGTCAAGGGCAAAATTCCCAGGGCCTCATCCTGCCTTGCCTGAGCAGTGAGTCGTGTCTGTATGGGGAGTGCAAGTTGGGTGTAAAACGCTACCTGATCGGGGCGCAGTGCTATGCACCTGCTCTGCAGTGATGCCAGGGACATCGCAGGGCAGAGGCTATAGAGAACCGTCATTTCTTAGAGTGCTCATGCGAGTCAGCACTGAAGAGCATCTCAATCGGCAAGTGCCTGACTCCTGAAGTTAGGGATGCTAAATTGGCTTATCGACTAGTCGATGGAATTTCCATCGATTAGTTGATGGGGGGAGGGGAGACTGCAGAGCCGCAGTGGGACTAGCTCCTGGCCCTGGGAGCTAACCCCACTGCAGCTCTGCCTTTTAAAATGTATTAAGAGCCACCAGGCTCTTAATATATTTAAAAGGCTGAAGCGCAGTGGGGGAAATAGGGCACAAGCTGGGAATCAGCTGATTCGCGGCTTGCGCCTGGTCTCCCGCTACGCCTCTGCCTCCCCTGCCCCCCCCCCCATGGAGATGGTGCTGGGGGGAAGCCAGCTTTTAAGCCGGTGCTGGGGGGGAAGCCAGCTTTTAAGCCAGCTCCCCCTAGCACCAGCTCCTGCTCCCCCCCTTGCTGCCTGTGTCGGACAGCAAGGGGAGGGGGGAAGCGACTAGTTGAGTCACTAGTCAACTATCCAATAAGCATACCCGAGATAAGATCCTGCTAGGGCCTGATCAGATCTCTCAACTGACTGCTGTAGGATTTGGATCAATTTACCCTGTACCAGGGAATCAGCTGCATAGCCACATGTAATCAGTTGCAGAAGCTGACTGCAAGCCAGGCCTTTCTGAGGCTGGTATGAACAGCAACAAAAAGTTTGAGGAATAAAAATCATTTTCTAATTACTGCATGGGAAAATGGATAGTCCGGGCCTTGTCCAGAACCGCTGGACAGTCTGTTCTCATCCCCAGTTAAGTGCACATCAACTTGGCCCTGCCTGGTTCCAGCTGAAAGGCAGCTCGGCATGGAGAATGGGGGTACCCCACTCTTCACACAGGTATTGTTCTAAGGCCCACTGGTCACAGGTAGACTTCAGTAGCACCAAGGTAATTCAGGCCCAGGCATGCCCAGGTGAGAGGATGTTGCAGGAGTTGCATGAGAGGAGAGGTGTTGAACCCTAGCAAGTGGCCTTTGGAAGTAAAGTTGAGGGATACAAACCTGATACTCTTCATGTCCTCCACACTGAGCTGATTAATGGAGATGCCCTTTGTCTCGGCTAGGTGGACAGCCTTCCCGGATGCTGCATGGGCTTGTCTGAATGGCATCTGCAGTTAGACGTATATACAATAAGTGAGCAACAAACTAAGGCCCAGGAACAAAGAGCGTGAGAACAGGTGACTGTCTGCCCTGCTTGACAAAGTGATGTGACATTCCCAGTGGCATCAGAGGCTGGGTTTTCCGGGATACAGGATGTGCATGTTATGCAGGGCACCACTATCTGCAAAAATGTCTGCCTGGCCTCAGTGCAGCAGTTATACAATTGGGGACACATTCAAAGGGACTTTCAGTCCTGCTGGCTCTGGCCACAAACTGAGAACCCGCTGGGGCTAGAACGACGCAACTGGTTGCCTCCCAGGGCAGGGAAGGGAGAGGGGGACACCTTTCTCTGAAGCAGCCCGCTGTTGGCACAAAATAGAAAGCTTCACATTGTTCCTACTGTGCACTGATGTCAAGGGGTGTTGTCAAGAGGAGAACTGAACCCAATCATCTTTGCTCTCTCAAGCCAAGCCACGCCCTGACAAGTCACTGTAGCTTCAGAACCCTCTACCACGCTTTATCCTCAATACTTACTCCTTTACGGACCAAGTAGAGGGCCAAGTCTGTAGCCAGCATGTCAGGGCTCAAGGCTTTCTCCATATTCTCCTTATGGATCTGCAGAAGGGAGGAACCGAAGTAGAAATTAATGCAGAGGTGGACAATCATTTTTGGTGGGGGGGCACTCCAAGGTCACTTTTCTGTGGAGGAGATGTGGAGTCTGGGATTGAGGCTGGGTGCAGAAGGGGAGCTCAGGGTAGGGAACTGGGGTGCAGGAGAAGGTGTGAGGTCTGAGAGGGAGTTTGGGTGAAGGAGGGGGGTTCACAGTGCATGAAGCTTCCCCACCCCCGGCACAGAAAGGCAGATGGAGTAGCCAGCCACTCTGGACCCACAGGCAGGGAGCAGCCCCAGAGCTCAGTGGGGTGGGCCGCAGGCTGGACTGAAAGGCTTGGCAGGCCGGATCTGGCCCCTGGGCCGTATCTTGCCCATGCCTGAATTAACAGCTACTACTGCAGCAATGAGCAACCTAGGCTAGTGAGTGGGCTGCAGGAGTGGGCCACAAGATTGTCATAATCAAGATGGTCTTAGGACAGGGTAGCTTTGCTCACTGCATTTGGTTCCCTAGAATATGCAACGTGGGCCAAGTGAACCATAGCAGAGCTTTGATTGGCTGCAGAGGGCGTGCACGGCTCTCACAATGTTGTGTGCAATCAGCACTTTACGTGCCCTTGCTTTGTGTGTGTCACATTAGTAAGACCAATGGGGAAAAAGCTACATGGCCAGAAACCAGCAGAATCTGGCAACGGTAAACAAAACGTCTCATGAGCCACACAAAGAACGCTGATGGGCAGCATGCAGCCTGTAGGTTACCCACTGCTGTACTAATGGGTCACTGCAGAGTCGGCACACAAGCGAGAAGGGGCCTGGCTTTTGAAAGGCCCCACTGCAAAAGCAACCCCCCAGGTTTTAACATTTATTTATTCTCTGCCTTCATTTTACTACAGTAGAGGAGCCAGATACTGCATTTAAAACTGCTGGGAGGCACAGCTTCTGCTATAAGCCTGCCCACCTCCACGCAGAATGAGGGACCCTCCCCTCTACACAAATCCCCTGTTCATAAAGGTTTGAGGGCTCCGTGCAGGTGAATGTCAGGGTGTGCCTAGACTACAGGGTTTTTTTGAAAAAAATGGCCTTTTCGAAAAAACTTCCCGTGTCTAGACTGCTGCTGCGTTCTTTCAAAAGTAAATCGAAAGAATGCAGCAGTTTTTTCGACCACAGAAAACATAGTTTTACGAGGAAGAATGCCTTTTATTTTAAAGTGCTCTTTCGAAAAAAGGCGCTATGTAATGCAAACTGCTTTTTCGAAAGAGCATCCAGACTGCCTGGGTGCTCTTTCGAAAAAGCGGCTTGCTTTTTCAAAAGTACTGGTTGTAGTCTAGATGCTCTCTTTCGAAAGAGGCTTGCAGTCTAGACGTAGCCGCAGTGAGATAAGTTTCAACGTGTGGGCCTGGTTCTGACCTCACCATTTATTAGTAAGACTATTCATACAATCATAGAATCCTAGGGCTGGAAGAGACCTCAGGAGGTCATCAAGTCCAGCCCCCTGCCCAAGGCAGGACCAATCCCAACTATTGACTTGGATGGCATCACTCCTGATTTACACAGTGGTGTGCACAGGCAGAATCAGACTCAAAACGCTTAGAAGTAGAAAGCTTGGCTTTACCTGGAGAGTGGAAATGACTCCAGTTGCCACCTGCAGCACAGCACGCAGTGTGTCGATCACATCAAACACGGCCTCCTTGTCTTCCTAGTTGTTAATGAAAACAAGCCTGTCAGCTTAGTGCAGTGCTCAAATCAGAGCGTAGCGGCAGCCGGGTGGGTGGACACAGTCTCCCGGTGAGTCTCCATGCACCAGTGGAACAGCCACTGTTCCAGACGCTCATGGAGCTGACTGTGCGGGGCTGATCAGTCACCCGTGAAGCTGGGCTGTGCGGTTTAGAGGGAACACTGGGCTGAGTACACTGGAGAGCAGTGGTCCCCAACCTTTTTACACCCAAGATCACTTTTTAAATGTCAGAACAAGCCAAGATCTACTGCCCCCGCCCCTTCCTGGAAGCCCCGCCCTCTCTATTCTCCTCCTCTCCATCACTTGCTATCCCCAGCCCTTATACACTTTACACTGCCACTTCTGTCGGAAGAGGTTTTTTCCAACATTTGGCCTGTCTAGACTGGACCAAATGTCAAAAAACCCTTCTTTTGGAATCCCTTATTCCTTGTGGAATGAGGAATACAGGGGTTACTGAAAGAGCACGTTGGCTCTTCCTCTAAAAAAGGTGGAAGAACAAACACGTCCCTGGACGCGGAAGAGTTTTTCCGGGATATCTCTGGAATCCTGGATAAACTCCTGTAGTCTACCCGTACCCTCACTGGGTTGAGACAGGATGTGTGGGCTCTGGGGTGGGAATGAGGGATTTGGGTGTGGCAAGGGGTGAGTGGTGTAAGCTCTGGGAGGACATTTGGATGCAGGAGGACGTGGAGAAGGGGACATTGGCTTGGGGAGGGGGCTCCAGGCTGGGGAGTGTTGGGGTACTAAGTAAGCCACAGGCTTGTGGATGTGAAGGTGCAGGAATTTGGATTGAGGTATGTCGGGGCTCAGGGCAGGCGGCTCCAGTGTATGACAGGCTCAGATCTAGGGTCTGGAGGGGTGGGGGGTGCAGGAGTGTTATGATGCTGCAGCCAGAATAGGGCTTGGCCCCAACTGGGGGTTTGTTGGCCAGGCTTCATTTTTAAATAAAATACTGTGTCAAACACAAAGAGTTTCTGCATTGTCTTTATTTCTGAGAAGGGCAGGGGACCTGTTTTGAGTCAGGGTCACTGACTCATAGAAAAGTCAGTTGGGGCCACACAAGTGAGATGCAATAACTCCTCCAAAAACCCCCCAAGCCTCACTAATGTGGCCCCAACTGTGCTGGTGGGAGCAAGGGACATGGTACTAGGGAAGGGTGCTAGTGGGTGCTGGGGCAGGGGACAGGGTTCTGCATCAGGGGACAGGGTATTGCTGGGGGCAGGGAGTCCCCCGCACCTGCCTCCTGCTGGGACTCCCCGGGGACAACTCCACCCTCCCCCCGCAGAGGAGAGAAAGCCCCAGCACGCGCCTCCTCTGGGGACTCTCCCCCCGCCCCACAAGTTCCCAGCGCTCCACAGATCTGGGGGAGGGGAGCAGCCAGCGCACTTCCGGAACCCCTGGAAGTAGTGCGCAGCTGCCGGACTTCCGTCCACCCCGCAGGAAGCCGGTGCTACCTCCATTGTTGCTGGAGGTAGGTAGTGGGGCTTCTTGGGGGTGGGGGGAAATCAAAGGGGGACCTCCCCGAACATCTTGTGGTCACCAACCAGTCGATCGCGGCTGTAGATTATTTAATTCCAAACCTTTGTGCTACTGGCAGGTGCCAAACTGCCAGCCAAAGAAAATGAAGGCCTGCGTAAAACAGAGCAGCAGCACAAGCTGTCTGCATGCTGCTCCCTGCCACATGCTCTGGAGAGGCCCTCTAGGGGCACAGAGGTGGCTCCTTCCCCATATGGCTCCTTCCCCTTACCCCCTCAGCTCTTGGCTGGAAGAACCTACCCTTGGTGCTGTTTGTGATGCAGAAACTTGCCAGGTAGCAACCAGATGGCAACCTCCCCGACATCCTTAATGTAGCTTAGCTAGCAGTTGTCAGAGGGTAGAGACCCTTCATCACTGTCACCTGGGGCCAGATTTGAACCAGTAGTTTTGGTAATAAAGCTTCTATGCCCTATTATCAGCCCTCCAAGCCATCCAGACCCTGGCCAAAGCCACAACTGGTGTAAACAGGCAT
This sequence comes from Pelochelys cantorii, assembly GCA_032595735.1. NCBI lineage: Eukaryota > Metazoa > Chordata > Testudines > Trionychidae > Pelochelys > Pelochelys cantorii. The sequence goes on along the minus strand of CM064346.1, from coordinate 4,539,869 downwards.
AGCTGCTTTGAAATCAATATACCGGGTTGACAGCAGCCGAGCATCTAGCTAGCCTTAACATCCTCATCATTAGGGTTGGAAAAAAAAACAGCAAGCAAATGGTCTGGTAGCACTTCATAGACTAACAAAACATGTAGATGGGATCATGAGCTTTCGTGGAGTGGGCTGTGCCCATGGAAGCTCATGATCCCATCTACATGTTTTGTTAGTCTATAAAGTGCTACCAGACCATTTGCTTGCTGTTTTTTTCTGTAACAGACTAACTTGGCTGCCCCCTGAAGCTCCTGAACATTAGGGTTGGAGTGATTCATATGCAAACTGCAGGATTTAAACCTCCTGTCTCTGATTTTGTCACCACTTTGTACAACACAGGTCATCACATGCAGCACGTAGGTGTTAATGGAGTTTGGGGAGTGCATGTTCTGTTTAGAATGAGACTTTACCTGCAAGTCCTTGTTGTAGGTGCTTGGAAGACCTTTGAGAATCATCATCATCCCAGTACACTGTGGAGAAGGTGCAGAGACTTGGGTTAAAACTAGAATAGCAATGAATTTTAACCAGTTCCCATCAGCAGAGCTCCAGAGACTCTGCAGCCTCTGGCCAGATTTCTGTACATGAGCCATTGGTCATTTAAAGTCTGAGCTGGGGCCCATTGAAGTCAATGGGAAAACTGTGTCAGATTGTTCTTTAATCTTAACCAAAGCAAACACCTACTGGCAGACCAGCAAACCAAAGGAGATGGACACTCCCCAGAGTTCCACTACACTTGCAGGATTTCGGTAAACGGCGGATCAAACGTACAGCAGAATTTTTGCTTCGAGTTGTGCTGTGTGGTTTGTAAGGATTTTCCTGCTGGTCCTCCATGTCACCCTTTTGGATCAGTCTCATCACAACTACCACCACGTCATGGTGTGCACCTGGGGTACAGCCCTGAGTGTACTTCGCCTTGTGATACAACCTTTCTTAGGGATTATATTCTGCTTTGTCTGGTAGTGTGTGTGGAGGGTTGGAAGATGTCACGACTAGCAACTCTGTGTACTTATGCAGCATCTGCCAACAGAGAAGATCAAAATACTGTGCTACAGTGTGCGCGCCATTCTCTCCAGGTGACCACTGATGAAAGAGATGCATAGGGGAAGCTGGGGCCAAATTGTTAAAGAAGCACCCCATCCCCTGGCACTCTGTTCTAGTGACCCGAGCTGGAATTGTGGGTGCTCAGCATCTGAACGTTCAGGCCCAAGGCACCGTCTCATGTTTAACACGCAAATCCAACCACCCTTTGCAGCTGTAGCCTGACTGACTTGCCCAATGGCTTCCGCGGATTCAGGAAAACACCAGAGCATTTGATGCACAGGTAGGGTACATGGGGGCAGAATACAATGGGTGGGATTTAAACTTCTCTCCCAACTACGATGGCTGGAGCTAAAGACAATAGTAATGAGACACCCCCGCCCCCCCCCAATGTCTCCTCCCCTGGCAGACTAACCCTTCCAAACACACGTCCAGCCTTGCTGCGGATCAGCTCCAGACTGTCTGGATTCTTCTTCTGGGGCATCAAGCTGCTCCCTGTGCTGAAAACAAAACACTGAGCACATTAAACCAGGAGGCCCCTTTCTGTAGGCAGAGCGAGACGAGAGAGAATTCACAGGGGCTCTGGACTCTGCTGTGCAGCTGATCCTTGGCGAGGTCAGGCCCGGAGAAGCTAGCCTGCCCGTGGTGGCAGCAGGTGTAGCTGCACTGGGTGCGTGCGCTTTCCTCAAGGCGCCCGGTTGGGAACCCCGGCCCCTAATGTGGCAAGCTGATTTTAGGAATTTTCCAGAACACTTCAAGAATATGAAGCCCATTGCACTGCAAGATTTGGCAAAGTAGGGCTACAGGATCTGGCCTTTACTGGGAGCAGAGTCTAAACACCTGTAATAGGTACAGTTAGAGAGCGCCTGATATTGGACACACTAATATTCGTTTGCCTGCCCTTATTTGTGGCAAGCTGATTTTAGGAATTTTCCAGAAAATTTCAAGAATATGAAACCCATTGCATCCCCCCTCCCCCAATCAGCTCTGGCCTTTTAGAAAGGCAGCAAGGGGGAGCCTGCCCTACCACGGCTCCTCCCACTCACTTGTCCTTGGCAGCCCCCAGTCCTGAGCGCTGGGAAGTGCCGCATGGGGGTGTTACAGGAAGCCAGGCCAGTAATAGGGAGATACCATGGCGGAGTCACTGGGTGGAATCCAACACGGGCAGAGCCACAGTTGAAGGCACCTCCACTTCCTTTACTTGGCTGCAGACACACAGGGCCACAGGAATCCCTGCAGATGCCAGTGACCTCAGGGGGGTTGCACCTGGGTGGATTTGATCCTCTATGCCCTGGAGCTGTGTGCTACTGCTCAGCAGCCTACTCTGCTCCGCTTTCCCCACAGACTCTTCTCACTTCTGCCACTGCTGTAGCTCCGCTTGAGTGGAGCTAATCCTGATTAAGCCAGCACAGAATCAGAGCCGCTGCACGTTACAGGGCCTCTTGTGCAATAGGAACAGGGTGACTTAATATTTTGCATCGTATTTCACTTCCCTGGGGCGTCTCAGATCCCACACAGCTGCTGCCTCTCCCCTCACTCAGCCAAAGGCGCCCGACTGGCTCATGGGAAGAGGGCAGAGGTGCATGTAGATATGCTAACATGAATCTTGTCCACAGCTACCTTGCAACACTGCTCCTGAGACAGTATCAAAGCTGCCCTGAGTCTGGCTCCATGGAAGTGGAAAGATCTTAGGTATCTTATTTAACAGCTATGTACATATACTGAAGGGTGCGGTCTCTCTTGTACCAGGATACAGTAACGAAATGTAGCTCTGTCAGTGAGAAATGAGACTGGTAACAGGAAATCTGGAAGGATTGCAACACAAGTCTGTTTAAGAAAAGGCCCTTTTACTGGAACTCCCAGCATTGGAGGATTTCCCCTCCCAGCTACTCATTTATAGCCTGATTCCACAAGTGTTTACTCAGGCAAAATGCCCAGTGTGACCGAAGATTCAGTAAAGTAGGGCTACAGGATTAGGCCTTTGCTGGGAGCAGAGTTTAAAAAATTGTGATGTGTACAGTTACAGAGCGCCTCATATCCAGCACTCTGGTCGTCATTTGCCTGATACCTCGGAAGCATGGAAGTCCCCTTTGCCATGCTCATCTTCCAGGCAGGCAAACCAAGGCAAAGAGCCTGAGTGATTTGCCCAGTGGTACTGGCAAGGAGGCAGTAGAATCCACAACTCCTCTCCTAGCCAGCAATTCATTCCAAAACAGTCACACAAGTAACCTGGGCTCCCTGAGTCTAAGGCTAGGTCTAGACTGAAACATTTTTTCAGAAAAAGCTGCGCAAAATGTGCTTTCTGCATGTTGTGTGGCCTTCCCCTCCCCCCCTTTTTTTTTGGAAGAGGCTTTTCTGCCATTTGGCCCTGTCTAGATGGGGCCAAATGGTGGAAAAGCCTCCTCTTTTGGAGGAGCCCTTATGCCTCGTGAAACGAAGTATACAGGGCTCCCCCAAAGAGCACATTCGCTCTTCCACTTTTTTTCCTGGAAGAGCGAACACGTTCCTTGGATGCAGTGGGGTTTTTGCAGGATAGTCTACACGTAGCCTAGAAGAAAAATCCTGTTAATGGAGCATTCGTCCAGGGGCAGAAGCAAACGGGAAGCAAATTTTCTGTTACAACACAAGCTGCTACTGGGCATTTGACAGGACTTTGCAAGCAAGAAGCTCCACATACAAGTACATTTTAACTTTCTCTTCACAGCTGACCCACAAGTCAATCCCAGTTGCAGAAAAATGGGCGCTGGAAGCATGTTCCCCCCAGAGCTTCAAGGTGCCACATTCATGCTGCGGGGGGGGGGGAGGGGAGGCAACATCTGAAGTATCTAATGACAACAAGTATGTTCCTGCCAGCCCACCAAGCTGGATAACTTGGGTGGGGATTATGGTCCAGGGTCATCTTTGTTCTACCCACCTAGTCATGAAAGACCCCTCTGTCCTAGCCACCTGCTCTAGACCATCTCCTGTGCAGGGTGCAAGCTATGCTGATTTACAGCAGCTGAGTACTGGCCCTACTGAGGTTTGTGGGTCTTTTCCCTCCAAGAGCCCCTATTACATAAAAAGGCTTGAATACAATTCACATTAGCTCCATTTATCTTGAGTGTGGGAAATGGGGGGGGGGGGAAGAGAGAGAGAAGGAAGAGATTGAGATTAATCCCTAGTAGAGAGTTACCTGTAGGCATCAGACAGAGTAACAAAGCTAAATTCCTTTGTACTATAGATGATGAGATCTTCAGCCATCTTGCTTAGGTGGATCATTAACAAGGAGGCAAAGAAGAGAAACTCCACTGTAGAGAAGGATGACAGTCAAAAGCATATAACGGTCTTAAGTCAAGTAGTAATTTAGCTTCAGGAAAATTTAGGCAGTGAACAGCCATAAGTATTAGAGGTAAAATTCAAGTGTGACTTAGGAGCCTAAGATTTGTTAAAGTCAATGGGATTCAGGATCTTAAATCACTTAGGCAACACTGAAATTTTGCCTGAGGTCTATTAGATTTGTGGAAGCCCCATCACTTGGGTTGTTGCACAGAGTCCTGGTAGTTTCTAATTAATGGCAACTCCATGGCCTTAGCTCAGTGGTTCCCAAACTTTTTGGCATCATGCCCCCTTTTTGATTTTTGAGAAACCCTCCCACCTCCCCTTTACCATCATCCAACCTCCCCTTTTAACACAAAAAAAAAAAAATTAGTAATTTAAAATTAAAAATAAACTTGGTATACAAAAAATTATTTAAAATTAAAAATAAGCACAAATAGTTTTTCTTGGTACAAAAATTTAATATAAATGTAATTTAACATAAGAAATAGCAGAAACAAAACAAATTTAATATGAAGAATGATGCTGCATTTTCTTCATGAGTTGGCAAATCCTGGGTTTGAAGTGAGGGATTTGGGTGTGGGAAGGGTTGAAAGGTGCAAGCTCTGGGAGGGAATTTGGGTGCAGGAGGTGGAGAAGGGACTGCTGGCTCAGGAAGGGGGCTCCAGGCTAGAGAGTGTTGAGGGTTAGGGTGCTGAGCAAGCCACAGGCTTGTGGATGTGCGGGTGCAGGAGTTCAGGTTGAAGTGTATGAGGGACTCAGGGCACAGGGCTTGGGAGTATGATGGGCTCAGGACATATTTGCAGTGTGTGGATTGTGCAGTAGTGTTGTGGCAGAAGACTGGGGATGTGAGAGGCTCAGGACAGTGGGTTCCGATGTATGATAGGCTCAGGGTTGGGGTGTGTGGGTAAGGAATGGTGTCCCTAGCTTCTGTTTTTTAGAGGGTGGAGATGGATGGCAGGAGAGAGATTGCTTGATCAGTACCTGTTCAGTTCACTCCCTCTGGGACATCTGGTATTGGCCACTGTCGGCAGATAGGGTATTGGGCTGGATGGACCTTTGGTCTGACCCAGTCTGGCCATTCTTATGTGTGTGGGGATGTTATGATTCTGCAGCCAGATGAGGCCTTGGCCCCAACTGGGGGCTTGTTGGCCAGGCTTCATTTTTAATTAAAATATGTCCAACACACACGTTTCAGCATTGTCATTATTTATAGGAGGGGCAGGGAACCTGTTTTGGGTGAGGGGTCACACACACACACACACACACACACACACACACACACACACACACACACACACACACACACACACACACACACACACACACACACACACACACACACACACACACACACACACACACACACACACACACACACACAGAGAGTCAGGAACCACACAAATGAGATGCAAAAAGAACCCCTCCAAGCCTCACTGATGTAGCCCCAACTGAGACACCTCCCTCCCCTGGCACCCCAGCCCCATAGAAGGAGGGTAGGTAGGACTGAGGTTCAAGGCCTCAGGCCAGATTAATTCTTCTGGGGTTCCAGGGTAAGTGGAATTTGTGGGCCCCTCTGCACTCTGAGGTGGGGCCAAAAAAGAGGCCAGTGTGTGTGACAGTGGATCCAGCGTGCCAGTGAGTGGGATAGGGATGGGGTGCAAAATCTGGGTGGAAAATAGGGCACAGGAGCAAGCTGGGGATAGGTGTCTGGCCAGGAGGCAGGGGGGAGGAGCAGGGTGCTGGTGGGTGTCTGGCTAGGAGGCAGGTGCAGAGTGCTGGTGGGTGTCTGGTCAGAGGCAAGGTGCTGGTGGTGTCTGGGCAGGGTACTCATGAGGGTCTGGGTGGGGGGAGGGGACAGGGACAGCTCAGCTGGTACCTGGGGTCCCACAGATGTGCACCAAGTCCGGGTCTCAAGAAGCATGTGTGCTGCTTTCCCCCTCCCCAAACAGCCAGCGGGTTTCCTGAAATACCAGCTCCGTCATGCCGCGGGGGACTTCCCCCTGCTGCCTACCTGCGCAGGGAGTGAGTGGAGGGCAAGGGGGTAGGAATCCTGGGACCACGCCAGCTCCAACTGCTCAGACAGTGCGTGCTGCTGTGGGGAGCAGGGCACACGCTGCCTGAGCAGTTGGAGCTGATGCCATCCTGGGACTCCTACCCATGCTCATGCAGGCAGGTAGCAGGGGGAAAGAAGTCCCTGGTGTCATGACAAAGCCGGCGTTTCAGGAAACGCGCTGCTGTTTGGGGCGGGGGGGCGGGCGGGGGGGAAGAGCAGTGCACGTGCTTCCTGAGACCTGGACCTGGCACAGAGCTGCGGGACTTTCCCCCCCCCCCACACACCGAGGAAGCCGGCGCTACCTCCATTTTTGCAGGAAGCGCCGGCTTCCTCGGTGTGGGGGGGGGAGTTAGCCCCAGTGTGGGCTCTTTCTTAGGGTGAGGGGGAATGTTGGGGGGAGCTGAGTCGCCTCACCCTCCCCCCTTGGAATTTCTTCACATCCTCCCAGGGGGGCGCACCTGGGTTTGGGAACCAATGCATTTTAGCTCATGCCACTGAGAGCTGAACTCCACACACAGAGCAGTATTCCCAGCACAGCTAAATCAGCATAGCACTGGAGTCAGTGGAGTGCTGCAGATGTACACGAGCTGGGAGTCTGGACCCACTAGTTCTGGATCAAACAGAACATGGGGTATTTGCGTGGAGCATTTATTGCCAGGTTCAGAGCTCAAATCTTCCCACCAGGAAGAGCTAGGGGAGGGAGAACACACATCGGAACTCTCTGCCCCTGTGAAAAGTTTGCTGGGAAGCATCTCAGAGAAGCAGGTGGCTGCTTGGCATTCAGGAAGAGGGGGAAAAAAGACTTTGTGCACCTACCCACGAAGTCTCGCTCACTCGTTGCATCCATGCTGTTCAGGCTGATGGAATCAAAGTCAAGTTCTGTGATTTAAACACACACACGTAGGTCAAAGCAGTGGCTATTATCTGAGCCCAGAGGCTTCAACATTAAGCACATGCCTAAGAGTGGTGATGAACCAGGGTCTTAATTATTAGCAACAGACTTTCAAGAGAAGGGTAAATTGATCAGTTCTGTTGTGTTCATCTTGCAGGCTTGGAGCACCAAGTATTTGCAGTCTCACTTCAGAGAGCTTTTTAAATCCCGGGCTAAGGACTATGACCCTAAGCAAAGCTTGTTGCAGTTAATGGGAATCTTCCTACTGACTGCGGTGAGCTTTGGACCAAGCCTTTCAGCAGCATCGTCACAGTCAGTCATTTTCCAAACAGGCTAGCAAAGTACAGCCGGTCCCTGAGTTACGAACACTTCGAGTTACGGCCAAGTGTTTGGTTCGTAACTCGGATCCCATTGAGTTACATGGTGACCGAGCTGTTCGTAAGCGCAGATTGCGTTCGTAACTCGGGGACCACATTTACAACCACTTTGGTCATAAGTGCGGATAGTCGTAAGTGGAGGTGGTCGTAAGTCAGAGACCGGCTGTATTGCAACACACCCAAACAGCCTTTCAAGGGGGTTCCAGAGCGCTCCAGTCCCCAGCAGAGTCGGCACCACGGACTCACAAGGCTCAGGACGTACTGCCTCATCTTTGTGGAAGGGTAATAAGTTCAACATGGAGTCTACAGCTGTCAGAGTGCATGTCTCAGCACCCTGCTGCTGGCGTCTCATCTTAGGCACATGCAAAGATCAGCGTTCCCTGCCACAGGCTACTGAAGCTTATTGCCCAACTTACAGGGCTTCTCCTGGGAGTGCTAGAGAAAGGGGTCAAGGCAGGGAACTAGCTGTCTGTCCCCTACTATGGTGGGGAAAGCAGAAAGCAAGAGGAACTGGGGTGGAGAATGCTACAGAATAGAACAGAGAAGAAGGAGAAGTGGAAGGGAAAGAAACAGGAAGAAATTTTTACCCATACACCATAAATAACTATGGTGAGGGCCACCTAGACTCCTAACGCTGGTCCTCCTTTCCCCATAATGTGCATCAGTGAATTTGGCTGGTGACAGATTTGACCTCCTAATAGCTCATGAAAAGGTGCAGCACCTACAAAGATCAGCATTTTGCTCAAGTGATCTAGTCCAGTGTTTCTCAACCTCTCTTTATAAAATACCCCTTAAAAAACTGTAAGTACCCCCAGGCCCCCCTGCTCTAACCCCATGCACCCACCCCTCCCCCAGAGCCAGGCTCCGGCCCTATGGTAACCTGACCTTTGAAGGGCCTGCTCCCGTCTCCCAGCCCTGCCTTGGCAGCTTGTCTGCAGGGAGCAAGTGGCCTGCCAGTGCCGGGCTCGTCGTGTGGGGCTGTGTGCTCCCACCTCAGCCCAAACCTGCTCCCCAACTTGGAACTGCCTGGGTCTCACCGAAGCCACTGCCGCAGTCACGGGCTTTTCCCACCAGCGCTGGGGTGCATGCGCAGAGCGGCTATTAACATCTGGGCATGTGGCTCTGAACATTCAATTTGACAGGCACATGCCGCCACCCCCTCCCCGATCCCCTTTGCAGGGCAAAATCCCGGACACTTTTTGCCAAATTTCACTTGTGTTGATGTAGAATCATAGGGCTGGAAGAGACCTCAGGAGATCATCAAGTCCAGCCCCTGCCCAAGGCAGGACCAATCCCCAGACTTCTCTCACATACCCCTAAGGGTACAGGTACCACTGGTTCAGAAACACTGATCTAGTCTATGATGCAGCTGTCACCCACCATTCCTCACACCCTACTCGGCCCCTCCTTTACTTGATTCCATGAATGGAAAGGCAATTTACCTTTACGCAGAAACTCTCGATCGATACCCAGTGGGTTGCCAGCTACTGCACCGCTGCAAGGCACAAAGACACATCATGCATGACACACTGCACTGACGCTGACTAACCTGCAGCAGTGTTCTCAATACAAAGCAGAGAAGTGGGTCTTAAGACTTCATTTCCTCATGGTGAGCTACCCGGCTGCTTTTAACGCCCATCACATACTGTATATTGGTAGCTGTGGTATGTTTTGTTGGTAGCTGTGGTATGTTTTGCTAACTCCTGGCCAAAGTAAACCAACAGCTTCTTATCGAACAAGGCATGGGTTTGCATTCTGAAGCACTTAGTGCAGGATCCAAGAGAAGAGTTTGTGGATACTGGCAATCTCTTTCCCAAATCCAAACATGCCATGTCTCAAATAACTGCCTCCCAGGGCACCTGGGCTGATGGTAAAACATGACATGTGAGAAGCACTGGCAGTCTGAGTGCAATCAGCTCACATCCCCACAGGTAGGTTAACATCAGTGGGTACCATAGACAGAGCCTTAGATGATGCAGAGCAAGAGGTAGGATAGTCAGAAGGAAGATACCAAGTGTGTGTGTGTGGGGGGGAAGAATATATTTCTTCCACAAGAAGGTTAACGTTTGTCATCTGTGCTGTTTACAACTGAAAGTCCAACCTCCTTCTCCATCCACAAATACAGCTCCCACGGGGTTCAATGAGTGCAAGGACCTTGCCCCCACTCGCATATTCTATAGAAAAAAAAAAACCCACCACACAGGAGTGTACCCGCACCCCCAACCAAACAGCTGAAGGCTTCACCTTCCCAGTGGCAAAACATTGATCCTTCTCTTCACTTCTCCCAGACGCTCGGAATCTCGGGCGAATGCGACTGCATGGCTGGGGGAGGAAGGGGCGGACAAAAAGAGACACAGATTATGAATTAAGCAGGTTTCACATTTTTGCTCTCAAAACAGATTGTAGCTGTTTCAAGAAGTGCCAGGTTGTCAGCCCTGGAGACCAGAATCCCATCTATCCACAGAGCCCAGGATACCATGGACATGGAGAGCACGAGGCCCAGATACATGGTGAGGGGCGCTTTGTCAGTGAAGAGATGAACAGCCAGCAGCAGCGCCAGCTTCCCCATGCTGCCCTGGTGGCCCCCGGCAGCGAGCCATCACTCCAGACTACGGGGACACTTCTGCATGAAATAAGGCCCGTCTCTATGGCCCCTCAATCATTACACTTCTGCTGAATGTACTCTAAGCAGACTGGGATCAGAACCCCGGGAAACAAAGAGCAGAGTAAAGAGGGGCTGTAACAGCTGGTCCTACAGTCAGCCACCAACAGGGGAGAGGGCAACTGTCCTGGGGCCTGGCATTCAAACTGGCCCAGGACTCCCAGCTGCTACTGCAGCAGTTGCAGCAGCTAGAGCCCAGGGCTCTTTAAATTGCAGCCGGAGCCCTGGGTGGTGTGCTCCAGGTGGTGCTAAGGGCTGGCTGCAGAGGCAGAGGCATGGCGCAGTCCGGATGGTGCTGAGAGTGGGCTGCTCCAGCCCTGCCCTTCCTGCCCCGCCCCTTCTGCAACTGTGGAGATGCCCCCCACCCGCCTTGCCCAGGGGCCCAGCGGGTCTGTCAGCCCCCTGCCTACAGTCCTTAGCGGCAGCAGAGCCTATGAGCTGCTTTGAAGTTTTGTTCCTGAGCTTGACTTCACGGTGTTTGTGCAGGGAGAGCTTCCAACTTCACGCTGCTCTCTGGAGCCTGAGGAGGAGGGTTAAGGAGGTGATGAATCCAGGCCTTAATTATTAGCAACAGACATTCCAGGGCATGGCAGCTGATCAGGAGCCTTAACTCAACATCAGACTCCTAGTCACGTGGAGCTGGGCTTGCTGCCCACCCCAACTCAGACACCTTGCTAAGCAGCAGCTTTCTGGGGTAGCTCTGGGACCACTGCAACATCACCACGTGCCAATGTGGTATTGTGACCAGGCTGCACAGCTCGGTCTCAGGGACCTGGTCCCCAAGGACAAACGGTCACAGCAGATCCTAAGCAGAACAGTTACCTGAGTAAAAAGTGGCTCCACCTGATTGGCTGCGCTCTTTGCAGGTGAGTATAGCCAGGAAAGATCACGTCCGTTTCTCTGCAAGAAGAGGCAAGAGAGGAGCTAGAAAAGGGAGACAGCGGATGTGCAGCTCAAAGGAGTCCAGCCAATCAAACCCAGCAACCTGCAAATTATGAGCTGGAGGCTCACAATACTTCAGGGAGCATTGACCGCAGACTATTATATACTGTAGAGAATGTGTCTGTCTAGCCATTTGTTCAAGGACACCTCCTAAACGGTAAGAGCTAGGACCAAGTTCAGGAGGCAGCTCTCCCTTTACATAACTTAACCAAGCGCTCATCTTGCTTTGTGCCAGGACAATGGGATGTGCCTGGAATGGGATTGCTTCTCATGAAACCAACACAGAAAAGAGACAGAATCACCAGGCAGGTGAAAGGGCCTGGCTGGGAGCATGCCCCGTCTGCAACTGCCACAGCCCTGAGCTTCCCATCTTTAGGGAGGGCAGGGGTAGGAGGTGAAGCTTCCTCCCCCAATTAATATGGGAACATTGCTGGCTGTTCCCCTTCGCCAGGGAGCCAGGTGAACGTGCAATTTGCCGCATCCCTCATTCTGACTGGGGAGTGCAGGGGGCAGATGAACCTGGACCTGCCCCATTTGGAGGACATGCACCCCTCCCCTAGCTGTGTCCACTGGAGCTGCAGTGGCCATGGAGAAATGCCTCTAACCTGGCCCCCACCCCAGGTTTCCCAAAAAAAACAAAAATTAAATTGAGCTAAGGATCGAGCAACACTGAGTAAATCTTCTAGTAATAGTGTAATAAAAAGATGTGGTAGCTCAGACAGAAGCTATTGGCTTGATACAGAAAGTTCTCTGACCTCTCTCTACAGGAGTCAGACTGGATACTCCCAAGGGTTCCTTCTGGCCTTAAATCTATGAACCAAGTGCCAGAACCAGAATTAGAACTCAGGAATTCCCAGTCCACCAGGCTTTGCAAGATGTTTAGTTACATTATTGGTTTAGGAGAGTGCCAGCCCTTTGTTGTATACTAGTTATATATCATCCTACCTGTTAGCTATGAAGAGAACCGTGACATTAAAGTAACGAAGGTTAGTCAGTCTATGAGAAATTATTTGGATTGCTGTAGTGTCGTCAGTACCTAAAGTCATTACAGTTTTTAATAGTTACAATCTGGAAAAGTTGAGATGTCTCAGCTGCCTCTATTTAATTTTGCTTTATTGAAATGAAGTTTTAGACGTTTTAACATGATTTGTTGCCAGGATACATCCGGGCTAAGAGGAAGTCTCTATGCAGCAGGCCAGCTGTTCTCAGAGAGAAAGAAGGGGCCAATTCTATGACCGTGGCCATCAGCCACAGCTGCACATGCTTTGCCAGCCCACACACGGAGTCGGCCAGAAGGAATGGCACTGATCTCAGTGGAGTTATGCTGATTGATGCTAATGGAGGATTTTGCCCATTGTTTAAAATCACAGCACCAAAGCACAGAGCTTTTCATGTCATAGCGTGGGCTTGCAAAAATAAGGACTTACGCAGCAGCCCGGTCCACAAGAGTCTTGATAAACTGCAAGAGGTGAGCAGACAGGACAGAGCAGGAATTTCGCATGTAGAGTCTCAAGTCAGTCACAACCTGCAAGAGATCTCCAGTCAGTCAAGATGGTGCATTATGTACATTCTGACCAAACCACACTCACCAGGTCACTACATTTGTCAGTGTGGGGAACTGGATAACACAGTCAATTCCCCCACTTTCAACAGGAAAAACAACTTTGCAGTGCCTTATGGTGCCATTCAAACAGCTCACAGCTTTCAACCTAATTGGTTATTAAATGGGAGTTTCACTCTATTTGAATTTGCTCTTCAGGGGCCAGAGCCAAAGCCAATGGGAGACATCACGTTAAAATCAATGGGCTTTGGTTCCCTCGGAGGGTCTGCTTTCAAAAGTTGCTATGAACCTGGAACTCCCATTGATGTTAGGATCAGGTCCCAGCCACTGGAGAAGACTGAAACATGAAGTCACATCAGCTAATACAAGCATGAAGAGACTCTAAATAAGCAGCCCAAATATTAGAGGTCTGGTCCATCTGTCAGAAGCCAAAAACACCCAGATAACCTGGGCCATCCCTAGGCAATGCAAAAATACATGGCTGCATCAGGCACCGGGGAAAAAAAAAAAAAAAAAAAAAAAAAAAGGACCACCACATTTTCAGGTGCCCCAGTGCAGATGTGTGTGCTTGTGTGCCCAAGTATGGCCCTACCACCTCGGCTGCCTGTTCTCCTCTGCTCCCCCATCCTCGGCTGTTCTCTCCTGCCAGCAGCAGCAGGGATGCCTTCTCCCTGCCCTTCTCTCCCCAACGCGGTCCTCTCAGCCAGCTGCCAGTGAGGGCTCCACTCCAGCCTCACAGAAGCCCCTGGCCCCATGTGAATACCTGCTGTACAGGGCGGAGGGAGAGGGAAGTCACAGGCTCCTGGCAGAAACCATGCAAGGGGAATGAGGGAGAGAGAAAAAAGGTGGGAGAGAAACCTCGAGCCCCAGGACCCTGGTAGAAGCTGCACAGGGGAGGGGAGAGGAGAAGGAAGCCCCAGGCCCCCAGCACAAGCTGCATGGCAGGAAGACTGGGAACTAAAGGGAAGCCCTGAGCCTCAGCAGAAGCTGTGCATGGGGGCAGACACATTCGCACAGGGCTCCCTAAAACCTAAGGACGGCCCTGCAGAGAACCCTAAAGCTTTTTTCTGGGAAACCTGTTCAGGGCTCCAACACACAGGACAGATGCAAGGCTGAAGTGAAGTCACTGGAAAGGCTCACAGGACTTTCAGTGGGTGCTGGATCAGGCCCATAGAACGAGAGGGAAGTGAAAAATGACCGAGGTGGGGAGCAGAGAGTGAGTTTTGGACACCACATTTTAGCGAACCAGGCCCTACCACAACATTAGCCCCTAAGATCAAGAATATGAAATTACTGAACAGTCAGCAGCATAGCCTAACATCGTCAGCTCTGAACCATGAATTAAAGAGGATGAGGCCTCGATATTGCAGAGTAAAGGTGATAAAACGTAATGTGCTGGGACTGTAGAATTAGCAAGGACCAAAAGAGGCAAAAATTAACTGCAGATGTTTGCCCAACTGCAGCAGCAGCTTCGGTAACTGCAAACCTCTTCACATTGGCAGGAGAGTGCATGGGCAGGCTATTGAGAAGGATCCCCACAACTAGGCGACAGACTTGGGATTCTACAGTCCCACAGGAATGGAAACACAACATGCAGTGTGGTTACACGGTGGGGGGCAGGTTTCTCGAAGGCCTATGAGATCCCACAGTCTGCAGCAGACCGCTAGATGCCTTCCAGGTGTGTGCCACTCCTCTGTATAGTAGCACCTCTAACCTGCTCCAGTGTGCGTGAGATGACCACCAAGCTAGTGGCTGCAGAAGATAGCAGCAGAACTAGTCAGTCCGGTCTATCTGGTTCTCCTTCAGCTCAAGTGGCAAGGAGTGAGCCCAAAGGCCCTCACTTTGGACCCTTCCGTCGATGCAGGGACAGTGTTCAGTACAGGTGAAAGCCATGTAACCTGCCAGGGAACTGCTGCAACTTGTTTGGAAGAGTCTTGAAGCACCTCCAGTTTTTTGCTTTTGCACAGACCTCCTATTGAGTTCAAAAGGAGCTCTGTGCAAGGATACGGCTTCGGCGTCTTTGCCAAAAGCAACGGGGTCCCATTTATGCTCATGCCCAATACCATTGCTCAATAACTGCGCTCATTCCATCCCTCCAGCACCCATGGGCCATTAGATGACCTGGGCACTGTAGTGACTAAGGGATGTCCATTAAGAAAAGGAAATCTGAAATAGAAGGAAAAGCAAGTCCTGAATGACAAAAGGCAGTTCTCCCATACCTGATCATTCCGGCTTCGTCCGGTGTGCAACTTCCCAGCTACCTCCCCAATCAGCTCCTGAGGGCAATAGAAGATTTTCCATTGGTGTTAGCTGTATTGTAAGTATAGGGACTGCAGAGAAAGCAGACCTCACCCACGCCTAAAGCCAAGGCCTGGATTCACAAATGCTGACACAAGTGCTTAACTTTATGCAAGCAAATAGTACATTGAAACCATGCAATTCAGGGCAGGGACAGTTATTTTGTGATGTCCACTGTGGACTATGTACTATTGCAATACAAATAATCCCCACTGGGGTCTTTAAGTGCCCCCAGAATATACATGTTAATCACGTGGTTAACATAAGCAAGTATAAATACAATCAGGCCCCCAGGCTGCTTTGGGTCAGGTATGGCCAAGTCTCCTAACGTTTTGGGACAGCCTCCTCTCAATACAAAATAAGATGAAAAATATATTGTGTGAATAGGAGTTGTGTCACTGCAACATGTTTTTAATTCTCTCAGTAGGGATATAGCCTAAACAGGAAAAACATAGAACAAAGTATTTAGGGAGAGAAGACTTTTGTTTTACTATTGCCAGATTGATCAGAGACATGACCTGGAATTTATGAGGACAATAGAGGAACTTCACCTTTAGCCTGCGTTCGTTGGCAGTGTGGATATCCTCATCGCTTTTGTTCACCACAAAGGCGCCCCTGGACCATTCCTCCGAAATCTACATTAGCAATAAGATACCAGTCAGGGGTTAACGGTGCTTCTTTCCCGCACAGGGATGGCAGGGGCTTGATTCATTCAGGTTGGTAAAGTATTCTGCAATCCCTGGATCTCGTTGTTGGGGCCTCATCCTGATCTCAAGCAGGTGAGATCAAATAAGTTGTCTGAAGTCACTGGAGTTACACAAAGTTGCACAGGGATTCAGAGTCAGGAACTAAAAAGGGCCACGCATCATCATCAGGCTCTGGCTGTCCGATTAGAAACTGTCTGGGGCATGAAGCAGCCTAAGCACAATGGATGCGTCAACACAGCAAAGTTATTTCGGAATAACGGCCGTTAATCCAAAAAAACTATGCAAGCGTCTACACAGCAAGAGCATTATTTCAAAATAGCTGACAGCTTAGTCCAACTTCTGTTAAGCTCATGCTATGAAGAGTAACGCCTATTCTGAAAAAACTATTTTAAAATAAGGCGTGTGTAGACGCTCCACTTCTGCTATTTCACAATAGCGCCTCACCAGGGCCCTTCTAAGTTATTCCTCCCCAGTGCCTCCTGGGGCTCTAAATCAAAATAGCACGTCTACATTAGGGAAGTCTGCCTTGGACTAATTTTGAGGCTTCCCTGCAGTGTAGATGTGCTATTTTGAAATAAGCTATTTCAGAATAATTATTCCGGAATAGCTTATTCCAAAATAACTTTGCTGTGTGGACACACCCAATGTGAATCAGAAGGCAGACAATTGAATGGGCAGGAGAGATATGCCAAGGGTCAATGTAGATGGTGGACTTCCAACTTTATCATTACAGACATGGTTCAAGGTGCTGTCCCAATCCAGGAAAGCACATAATGTGTGTCCTTTCAATAATGGGACTTAAACACAGGGTTAAAAGTTTTCTTGAATCAGGGCTAAGGGAGAGCACAATGCAGACTACATAAGCGTAGGGCCACCAGCTGAATAACAGTCGTTAAAGCAGGCATCAGCAACCTTTTAGAAGTGAGGTGCCAAGATTTAACCCTCCTGCCCTGGGCCTTGCCGCTATCCTGGGAGGGGAGGGGCTCTCTCCACTGTACCCCCCATAGACCACCTGTGGCAATGCAAAACTTTCTGCGGACTACCAGTTGTTAATGGAAACTCCCTGTTAATTACACAATTATGTCCGGGCCATTCTCCATGCAGCTGGAGAGAACAGTTTAATTTAAATTATTAAAACAGATTAGCCATTTTAATTTTCTCATGTTAGTTTAATTAAACTTCATTTTAAATAAAGTAAAATATGTCCAACACAAAAGGTTTCAATGGTTTTTTTTATTTATGGAGGGGTGGGGAACCTTTTTGGGTTGGGGGGGAGGGAGGGTCACTGACCCACAGAAAAATCAGTTGGGGACCACACAAGTGAGAAGCAAAATAACTCCCCAAACCCCCTGAACCTCACTCCTCTGTGCTCCAGCCCCTACAGGGTGAGGGGAAGGGACTGAAAGGACTGAGGTTCAGGGCTTCCCATAGGCCAGATTTATTTTTCTGGGGTTCCAGAGTTACTGGATTTTTATGGACCCCCTTAGGCTCTGGGATGGGAACAAAAAGGAGGGGCTCAATGTGTGGGAGAGGGCTGCCAGCGAGTGGGATGGGGATGCAGGATTTGGGTGGGAGGTGGGGTGCAGGTTCTGGAAGGGTGTTTGGCAGCAGGAGAGGGGGTGGGGTGGGGGTATGAGAGGGAGTTTGGGATAGGAGGGGGTTGGGGGAGGAACACAGAAAAGTGAGAGGGTGAGAACGCAGCCCATTAGCTAGTTGGGGAGGAGGCAAGGAAGTGGGGAGTAAAGGAAAGTGCAGCTTCTGCAAAGTAAAATTGTATCCCCCGCCTCACATCTTCCCTCCGCTCCAGCCTCGCTCTCCTCAGCCCCATGATCCCCCCAGCCTGATCCCTTGCACACGCCTCTCCCCGTCTCCCAGCAGGATGCTCCAGCTGTGCGGCTAAGGCTGGAGCCACAGCACAGGCTCCACGCTGACCGGGGAGAGACAGGGCTCAGCTCCCGCCTCATGTGCCATGGGAAATTGGCTCACGTGCCACTTTGGCATGCCGGGGGTTGCCCACCCCTGAGTTAAAGCTTCGAGTCAGGATGGGTACCCGTGGCAATGACTAAGAACCTCTGGCCACCTGTGGTGCTCAAGCAAATACTCACCTTTTCTAAACCACTCAGAATCTTCTCCAGATCCCCTTTGGTTAGAATCCCAGACTTCTCCAAAGCCTTGGCATAAGCCATGCTCCCTCGGATGTCAACTTCTGACAAGCGCTGGTCATAAGCCATGGAAGAGTTCAGAGTCTCCATGATGGGATCGGTGCCACCTACAAATCTTCCTCCCCAAAGTTTATCCCCCTAGGGAAAAGGACGTTTTAAAAATGTAGCTTAAAAGGCCATGCTGATACATAACTTGAAAGAACCTGCAAAGAAACACTCTTTGGGTTGAGTATTAATTTGGTGTAGCTAAGCAGAGGGTGGAACAGCATCCCTGAATCTACCAGAAGGAACAAACTGAGAGCTGGTGTAAGCGGATGCAACCCTGTCCGTCAATTTGGCCTCCTAGACTAAATTCCATTGATGTGAACAGGCCAAATTTGGCAGCAATTTCAAAGGTGCTCTAATGGCATTTGCACTGCTGCAAACTGCAGAGAGGGGCCAGGACAAAAGGGACCAAGGAGGCCCTGCTTTATAAACTGAAACCCTTCTCTCAGCAGCTTCTCCCATTACACCTCTCCCCCAGCCCTTAGCATGAGTCGGTCTCCCATATGCACTCTTACCAGTTTGTGCGCCAAGGCCACTGCCTCTCACGCCGCCTTGTGTGTCCCCCCCCCCCCCATCTATCTGTCAGTAGCAACCTGCTATCTCCTGTCTTGTATTCAGATTGTGAACTCCTCAGGAAAGGGGCTATCTTTTTCTGTGTTGACATGCAGCACAGTGGGGTCCTAAGCGTGACCACAATGCAAATAATTGTGCATGGCTTCTGAGTTTAATTGAATAGGAATTGCCAGAACTCATCTCAGAAGAGAATGTGGCCCAGGCTCAGATAGTAAGCAGTGCATCCGGTCAGTCATCAGAATAGTGTAGGTCAGAAAAAGACGGATGTAATACTCCAAGCACCAGAGCGCTCGCTTGCCATTCTAAAGATGAGCAGTTTATTTTTATCATTAGTGTCTAGTCACTGAGCATCACTGCAGGATCATGGGCTAACCCACTGTACTTTGCCCCCAACACAGGTGTGGCAATTTTATGTCCTAATTTTTCAAAACAAGTACAAGGGCATGTGACACACAACCTCTCTTTGAAAGCAGCAGAAAGTCACTGAGCTGCTGATATCCTTTTAGAGCAAAATAATTGGTCGGTGAAACCCGTAGTAAAGATTAGCACTTTTTCCAGTGTATTCAACAAAGAATGATACATGTTATAAAGAATATAAAGCAGATGGTTTTTTTTTTTTAAGATTGACAGAGAGGGAGCTGTGTGCATATAATAGCTACCTCTATTACAAATACTTCTGAAATTATGAAGTATTTTAGTTCATATTGTGCTAGAGTTGCTCTTCTCTTAAACTGGCATGATTCAGGAATAACTTCATTTACTTCAGTGGATTAACACCAGGGTAAAAACAGTGCAAGACAGAGAAGAATCAAGCCTGCTCTGTTTTAAGTTTTAGGGACAGGTTTTGGTCTGTTAAACGCAATTACTCTGGATTTAACAGCAACTTATTACAGGTGAGTCAAATGGGTCAAAATTTACCCTGGTGTAAATCCATTGCATTAATAAATTTAACATTGGAGCATGGCATTACGCTAGTCTTTCTGGGCACCCTTCTGAAGTGAACTTCAGTTCATTCAAATGAATGAACCTGTGTGTGACCTATTTCACCATGCATTTGCACAAATGGCATTGCTTCATCAGCAAATAGCAATATATCATTTGATCCCATGAGACACGTTCCTGAAATCCTTACATAGGCAAAACTCCCACTGACGTCAAAGAGGGTGTCTGCTGCTTGTGTAAAAACTCCATGGTTTGTCCTAACAATTTCAAAAAGAAAATTTCCAAAGCAGCTATTCACACTCAGAGGAGTAATTGGGAAGCATTTAAAGGAAGTGCCTGTAGTAGAGTTTACGGTGTTAAATGGATACTTTTGCCCATCTAATTTATTTCTCATATCCCTTTTGCTTCCTTCCAAGCATCACAGCCATCTTCTCTGGCAGCAGACTGGATGGGGCCCCAGTTTCAAGTTAATCAGTGCCATTATTTTATCAGCTAGTGGGGTCATTGTTGAGCAAGTCTTTCCCAGAGGACTGTCTCCGCATATCTACCAATCCCTGATGCACAAACATTGTGCAGTCCCTATGGAGGCAAAACACCCAGTGAAGTCCCAGGGAGTTTTGCCTTGTAAGGATGATAGAAATAGGGCCTATAGTTGGAGATTTTTAAAACATTATTTTCATAAAATATTTTTAATTCTAAATTTTGTCAGCCAAATTCTGCACCACTTCAGCTTCACTACCACCTAGATCAGGGCTACTCAACTTTGGAAGCCCTGGGGGCCACAATGATAGTCACAGCACATGACAAGGGCCACAGCTTAAGTCTGGTTGCACATACATGCAACTAGATTTTCATGCAATGCCCCGGGTGCTCCAGACACCTCCTCCCTGGGGGCTAGAAATGTCAACACCTTGTACCCATGTGTTCCAGCTAGCCCGTCCGCTTGCACCTTTCAGTGCTCACTCTGCCTAGGAGATGCCTTGCCATTGTGGACCATGTCCCAGTGGAGGCCACATTCAAAGGATCCCACCCTCAGGCCGCATGTTGAGCCCTGCGTAAACCCAAACTGCACCATGGGCCACAAACAAACGGGCTGCATGCGGCCCACATCTTGACCTAGATTTTGCCACCACACTGATTTCTGCTGCTGGTTCAAGTGAATGGCATTTTGTCCATCAAACCAAGAAAATGACAGCACCTGATCTTAGAAAACCTTTGGAGTAGATACAATTTTTCCTCATTAAATTTTGTACTAAGGACAAGTGAAGGGGAATGAATCTAGAACATAAGAACATAAGAATGGCCATACTGGGTCAGACCAAAGGTCCATCTAGCCCAGTATCCTGTCTGCTGACAGTGGCTAGCACCAGGTGCCCCAGAGAGGGTGGACCGAAGACAATGATCAAGCGATCAACACTGAAAGATAATAGCATTTGGACTGTGGAATGGGCAGACATATCTACATGTTGTGTTTCAAGTTCTAGCCATATATATTCAGCCATAAAACAAGACAATTGAAGTAACCGAATCCTTACCGCAAGCAATTTTTTAAGAAGTCCAGCTAAGAATGTGCAAACAGTTATCCTCATCTATCTTTTAAGGAGCACAGAATTTCATAATAGATTTTATATGGGCTTCTCCCCTAGTCAAAATTCACTATTTTACCCCTTTATTACATTGGGCCAACAATGGAAGTAGCAAGTCTAGCACATTTTGACAGGCAGGGCTGCTTTTCAGAACAGGATAGCAATTACGCACAATGGCAGGGAAGGCCAAGAAGACCTCGTGGGCAATTTTTGAAAGTGGAAAGCACTTGCCGCTGTGGGAGCTGGTCTGATTTGCTAACAGAGGCATGCCTGGACAGTGCAGCAGGTGCCCAGAGAGGCATCTTGGGCAAGCGACTCTACCAGCGGGTGCCCAAAGAGCCATACCCAGGAGGGCAGCGCACACCTCCGTAAAGAAGTCTTGGCCATGGGAAGAAACCCCCCCACTACAGGGAGGGCTGCAAGATTTTTGACTCAAACTCCCTCCAGCTTCTGTCTCCGGAGGAGCGCCCGTGGCAGGTCCACCCTGGTCACTGGGCGGCAGCTGCTGGGGACGCCACAGTCCTGGGTGCTCACCTCGGATGCCATGTCGGACGAGCTCGCCCCTCCCCGCTCTCGGAACCTCAGCGACGTGCGCCACCTGCAAGACAGAAAGACGCGGATTGGGGCCCTCGGCCGGACACGTCAGCGAGCCCCCGCGGGGAACAGCCGGGCGGCGACCCGCTCTGGACTCCAAGCGCTGCTGGGCGCCCAGCAAAGCGCCGGCCCGCGGCGCGCTCTCTGCACCGGGCGAGACCCGCTCTGCTCACCCGCCTGGCCGCGAGCCGCCGGGCCCCGCTCGCCCCGGCTGCTTTTCACGCCACCGGCCGCTCCGCGCCTCCCCTGGGCGGGCCTGAGCCCGCCACGCCTGGAAACGCCCCGGGGGTTCCCTCCCTCCTCCCGCCTTCCCGGCCGCATCTCCGTCGCCTCCGTGCTCCAGCGGCTGCGCGGCTAACGCGTTACGGAGGCCTGCCGCTGGGTGCTCAGAGCTGCCCCCCAAGCCCGTCTCGTTTGTAGGGAGACTGCTTCATGGGGCGGGGAGAGACTCCCTCGTTGTGTCCCTCCCGCGCACCATGTTAATTGTAAGGCTCGTGAGTCCTTCTGGGGGCAGGACCAGGGTTTTCTGGGGGTGATTCCCTGTGCCAGGTGGGTGAGGAACCTTTTAGTGGACGCACTTCTGCTTGCTAGAGAGACAAGCTTTTGAGCTTGTGGCTGCAAATCTTGCCTCTCTCACGTTGCCCCTCACTCACCTTGTCTCTTTATTGTCCTGGAACCAACAGGGCACAGAACCACTGCTTCTTTCAGTGACAGGCGTTTGGCCTCTCGGCTCATTATTTAGCATATTTTAAATGTTTCTGCATTAAACATTGCATAAGCTGGAGAGATATCCCTGCAAACTGCATTGCATTCTGTACCTATTGGTAGGGATCAATACACAACTGCCCGCTCCTGTCTATTGGCCTGACAAGCAGGACTGATATGGGATCTAATAGGTCTTTTCCAGCTCTGTGTTCACAATCTCATTAATTCCAGTTGCTGGGGATATTGCAGGGATAATTTCAAGGTCCCAATTCTCTCTTGACTGCCTAGGGTTATTCTTGATGAGTGGCCCATTTTTAGCCTTTAGACTTTTTAGGAGGACTGAGGCATAACCGAGCAGTACTTGGATGCCGAAACACCAATACTGTTGCTGGCATGGACCTCTGTAAAAATGCAGCAGGGTCCTGGATGCTAACTTTTACATTTTTCTTTGAGGTACATTTTCAAGGAAATCCTCCCCACAAAAAATCTGTTACATGGTTCTAAATACTAAATAATACACCAGCCAAGAGACTGTTTTCTCCTTCCCTCTCCAGAAAAATGTTTCTCTTTTTTTCATTCTGTTTCTTTTGCTTTCTGTTTCATTCATTTAATCAGCTATTTGAGGTTTTTTTATGATGCGCATTATTTGTTAGTTACATCACAATGTAATATCTCAATCTCAGTGTAAAGACTTTGAAATGACTCTAGAAATAGCATAAACTAATCTTTAGGGAAATTTGTCATCAAATCCCCAGTAGATTATTTTTTCTCATCTCTTTTCTTGTGATTTTGTTCTTTTTTTCTTTTCATTTCCCCTCTGAATATTTGGGATCTCTCTCTTTTCTTTATTGGTCCTTTCCTGTTGTCTAGCCTCTCCTTCCATTCATCCCCTCTTGTCTTGATCCCACTATTTATTCCCTTTTCCCAGTTCTCTCCTTTCCCCCGCTCCTCTCCTCCTGTTCTCACTTTGGGGAGGTATTTTCCTTATGTTGAGTTTGGGAATGGGGGGCTGCTGTTGTGTTTGCAAAACAGCCAGTACACGATTTGCTTATAACCAAGATGAAGTGTGTAAAGAAGACATCTTTGTGTGTCTACACCTGTTGCACAACCCCAAGACCAGTTATGTAGAATGTATACAATCCTTGTAAGGATAGTGTCTCTCTGCAAAATGAAGATGTGGGGAAGGACTTTCCCAAAGTGAAAGGTGGACTGGTGCTCATCCCCCACATATGGGAACCAGATACTGGTTATCTATTGATTTAATACTCTCTCTATATATATATATATATAATTATTATTATTATTTTCCATTAGTTATCAAGGGACTGGACCTGCTCCCATTTAAGTCAATATCAAAACTCCATGGACATCTATTGGGTCAGGATTGAGGCCAAATTGTTATTATTCACCATATGCATTTTATCTGAATTTATTTTATGTTTTTTTCCCACTTACATGCCCTAGCACAAAACCAAGGTGATCTAGTTTTGCAAGTGAAGTACCTTTGGTGAATGGTAAAAAATAATCATTTATTTATCTCATCCTCACAGGCATTTCCACGTATCCATTACTGGGGTCCTGGTGCCACTAGCAGTGATGTTTTTTTCTAGTTTATTGCATTCATATACCTGCCTGTCTCTAGGATGTGATTAATCCTCTGTCCTACTTTTCCTGGATGGGACAGCTGAATAACAGTCCCTTTCATAGTGATAAACAAGGAAACTTCAGAAAACAAAAAGGAAACTGGAGGTCAAAACAGAAGTCGTGGAGATTGGGACAGGCAATGAGCAAGGATTCCTAAGAGTGCCTTTGAGCTAAGGAGTAGAGACTGCAGGGGGCAGTGGAGAAATAGAATTGCAAAACAGGGCTGATCAGTCACTAAGACTTGTTATTTTTTCATGCTGTTTTGTAGTTTCTTTCACTTACGTTTTATGCTTTCAATCTTTTACTTGTTCAAATGACACTGAAACATTTAGGGAAAACTTCGTAACTGTCAGGATGGTTAAAAACTGGAATAAATTACCTATGGGTCATTGGAGATATTTAAGAGCAAGTTCGACAGACATCTGTTAGGGATGATCTAAATGGTGCCTTGGTCCTGCTGTGAGTGCAGGGGACTGGACTTGATGACCTCTCAAGGTCGATGATCCTATGATTTAAAATAATTAAATATGAGAAAATTAATTGAATTAAATGGAAGGTACTTCTTTGGCCCTGATGGAATGGCAGTGTCTGAGCATTGCACTCTGTATCCTTCACTGGGGATAGAGAGTGGAGCATGACCCTTTACTACAGGGTTTTGTGCTATACCCTTTTCTAAACTTATATATCAGATACACAGGCAGTTCTGAAAGCATTCAGCAGCATGGACACATTTAACATTATTTCACTGCATTTCATTGCACCTACATTCTAGACATTTGAACCTTAACTGCCCTTGCTTTTGTAAATTCAGGTCACAAATTTACTATTTCTTGACTATAGCTTTTTGGCAGACGAATGTTTTTTCTCGTAAGGTACGTCTACACAGCAGAGCAAAAGTCAAATTAAGAAACGCAACTTCAGCCATGTCAATTGCTTAACTGAAGTTGAAATAGCTTAATTTGGCTTTGGTGCAGTCTACACAACAGGAAGTCGAAGGAAGAACACCCTTACTTCGACTTTCCTTATTCCTGGTAAAATGAGGGTTGCAGGAGTTGGAGTAAGAAGTCCTCCATCTTGACAGTATTTCAAAATAATAGCTTGCTGTGTACATGTGCATTTTGTTATTCTGAAATAACATCAGTTATTCCGAAATAACGCTGCTGTGTAGATATACCCATAGTGTCCAACTACTTTCAGTGCTTTAAGTGGTTTCCACAAATATGTTACAACAATAATAATAGGCCTAATTGTAGATGTTTATTAACTCACACTGCAGTGCAGAGATAAAGGAAAGTGCTACCTTCCAGCTTCTTTAATAGGTTCTTATTTTAACAATGACTTTGCTTTAAAAACAAAAAGGTGCGTCCGCTATATGAACTGCAAGTCCCCTCCCCTAGTCATGTAGAGCAGAGCTGACATTTTTGTTTTAAAAACCATTGTTTAACTAATTTTGAGTGCCAAAAAGACACTATAGGGTGATCAGCAAAATGCTGACTACACTAAACATCTTTCATAACAAAGAACACAAACATTGCAGATCTGCTTCAATAGCGGTTACTAGGCCCCCTTCTTTCAGAAGTTAATACCAAAGTCCCCCTCTCACTGAGGCTTAGCAATAACAATCAAAATCCTATGCTTAGAATGTTAACACGCTGAGCACATTTAGAAAAACCCACATCTGCATTATCTATGGATGTTCTATTCTATGTATCTCATACTCCTCGTCCAATCTAAAGAATAGCATTTAGAAACACTGAGCTAATCACTGCTTTTGTCACCTCTCTTGAAAAGTTTTTTTTCGAGAACCATAGTGGTAATTTTGGTATTTCATTTGCTGGCTCTAGCATCTTATGCAACAAAAAAAGCTGAGATAGTGTATAGTCCCTAAAGCCATGGTGTCCAACACACTAGCCATTAATCATATGTGGCTGTTTGACCGGTTGAATGTGGCTAGTTTGCTATAGCAGTAGCCACTATAGTGGCTTCAGAACTGTTTGGACACCACAGGATAAAGTGTCCCTCAGCAAAGCCTTGGAAGAAAGCTATGGGAAACTGAAAATGCAAATGGCTAGGAACAAAATGGTATTCAAGGGAAAGAAATAAAAAAGAGATGCTATGAAGAAAAATCAATATGCAGAAGATTTTGAATCCCAAATATAATGGTAGAGGAAAGAGGAGAGCAGGGCTGTACAGATCTGTTGAAAAAATACTTTGAAAAATTGATATAATTTTGAACTAGTGTATTCCCAAAAGAAACATTACATCCTTCTTCCCCTTCCTCAAACTGTGAGCAGATCCCCAGGTAGGATCGTGGCAAGACTCCAGAGAAGTGAAAGGCATCGCTCTACCTGTTTGGTAAAATACTAGGATTAAGGAATCTTGATCTGAAAAAGAATGACAATGTGGCTAAATTGCCTCTCTGATATGCCGAGACCAACTTGTCTACAACTACCCTGCATGCAGCACTGAAAAAGAGTAACAACAGTAATTTGATATTTCAGGCATGGCATGTTCCCTGTCACCTGTGTAGATCATTAAGCAAAAACCATAAGGAGTCCAGTGGTCTACACTAGGGAGTTATTTTGAAATAACAAGTGGAGTGTCCACATTGACAAGCTCATTATTTCAAAATAACGGGCTGGTTATTTCAAAATAATAAGTCCTGCTTTACACAAGTAATAATGCTTATTTTGAAATAGTGGTAGTGGGAATGCTCCACTGCTGCTATCTCGAAATAACTACTCCCCAGAATCATTCAAAGTACAGTAATTGCTTTCCACTGCTTCTTGGGGCTCTGAATGGAGGTAGCATGTCCAGATTAAGAGAGCCTGCCTCTGACTAATTTCAAGGCTTCCCTATAGTGTGGGCACGCTATTTCAAAATAGTTATTTTGGGAGTTATTTTGGGGTAAAAGTGTTTAGTCTGGAGATGTGAATATTCAGAGAGGGAAAATCTGCCTTTGTAATGTGTTAACTAGTTGAAATCCTTATTCAATCCTAAATTGATAGTGTTCATTTGCATATTAATTCCAGTTCTGCTATCTCTTTTCTAGTGTAGATATGCCCTTAGAGACTAACAGCTTTATTAGCAGTGGTTCCCAACGTTTCTGAGCATACGGACCCCTTTTCAATCTATTAAAATGTCATGGACCCCCCAAAATGATCCATTTTTGCTAGCCCAACTAAATCCTTCCCGCCACTCTAATAGCTTTTGAACAGTTAGAGCCAGGTGACATATTCAAAAAAGAGAAAAAAATGGTAAAATGATAAAATGGTAAAAAGTTACTGACCTGTTTATAAGCTGACTCCAGAGGACAGTCGCAGCTTGTCAGCTTCAGCATGGACTGAAGGACATGCAGACTGCAGGGCATGGAGCTTCTTAGGTCCCATTGGCTGCTGTTTGCTCGCTCGTTTCCTCAGCTCCTGTCCCCTCCATCCCCTGTCCATCCATGGAGCAAGGGGGTTTTCTTGGTCAAAAGGAGCACTGGAGCTGCCAGCTCCTCAAGGGTGGAAGTTTGGGAGGGTAGGGGGCAAGGGCAGAACTTTGGGAGTGCGGGGCAGGGCAGCAGCCGTGTGCACCAGGACGTGGCTTGCTTTTGATCCCGTTCTCCGGAAGCTAAGGGAGCATGGGGAAAGTGCTTGCATGACATACATGCCTCTCACACCTGGCTGTTGTATGAGAGGCATACATGGGATGCAAGCACTTTCTCCTTGCTCCCTTAGCGTCTGGAGAACAGGATCAAAAGCAAACTGTGCCCCGGCGTGCACAGCTGCTGCCCCTCCCCCCGTGCTCGGTGGGGGGGGGCGAGGGTGGAGAAGAAAAGGAAGAGAAAGGCCCATGGTGGGCCTGATCCTCACTTTTAAAAACTTTCCACGGACCACTTGCAGTGCCCTCGTGAACCCCCAGGGGTCTGTGGACCACAGGTTGGGAACCACTGTATTAGGGCATAAGCTTTCATGGGTAAAACCCACTTCATCAGATGAATTGGAGTGGAAGTTGCAGAAGTATATATAAGGAAAAAGTTGCTTGTGTTAATGAAGCTAATCAAGTCAGGGTGGAAGTGTTTAGTCTGGAGATGTGAATATTCAGAGAGGGGAAATCTGCCTTTGTAATGTGTTAACTAGTTGAAATCGTTATTCAGACACAGTTCTATCTTAGGGCTTGGCTATAGACAGTGGATCATGTGATGTGTTCTGGGTGGAAACTGGAGGCATATAGGTAAGAACAGGTCAGTCGGGTTCCTGTGTAGTGTGGTGTTTATGTGACCATTATTGATATCAACCTCAGCCTAGAACATCCACAGAGATCCACTTCCTGGACACTGTAGTACAAATAAATGGTGGGATTTTCATTTACAGGTTGAACCTCTCTGGTCCAGGACTCTCTGGTCTGGCAACATCCCAGCAGCCAGTCCTGGCAGTCCAGTGGCAGGGAGTAGAGTTGGGAGTCTGGGGGCATGGCAGCCCTGGGGCTGGCTGTGGAGCCCTGGTGCTGGCCACAGAGCCCTGGTAGCCCCAGGATTGGTTGCAGGACCCTGGGGTGGTGGAGCTCAGGGGCAATGGAGCCCCAGTGGCCCCAGATCCGCGGCAGAGCCCTGATAGCAGCAGAGCTCTGTGAGGCAGAGTGGTCCAACCTGTATATCTACTCAGCAGAGTAAATCTAGTTTTCTCTGAGATTAAAGAAGACCATATGGATTAAAATATACACAAAGGGGTGCAAGAGAATGGAGGGGAGAAAGAATAGGATGAAATACACAGAACTGGGGAGAGGTGAGGGAAATGGGAATAGTTTTTATGTATGTGTTGCAGAACTTGCAAAATTCTGCTGGCACATAGCTAATAATTGGTTGATTTGATGGACAAGTGAGATATGTTTTTTCTCCATTATTATCCTGGTAAAGGGTAGCCCAGAGTTTAGCCCTAATGACATTCCAGGACATTTTTGCATTTTGTCCTGAGTTTTCTGTCACAGTGACTAATTAATTTATAATAGGAAAATTGAATATCCCCCCCCCCCCAGTTATTGTCAGGATAAAAGGAGGACAAGGATATTCTGAACAAGTGAGTGAATTTTCAGGGCAGGTGTGCAAGGCGTTGATAGGTTGGGCTCTTTTTGCTCAGCGTGTGCAGAAAGCAAATTGAAACTAGAGATTAATTTAATCTCTTTTAAATGAAATTCCTAAATCAGGGGATCTCAAACTAGCATTTGTGACCCCTCAGGCGTTTGTGAGAGAATTACATGGGTCACAAACTGTTAGCATTGACCCCCAAACCATGTCTTGCCTCCAGCATTTATAATAGTGTTAAATAGTTAAAAAAAAAAATCCTAATTTTGATTTATAAGGGGAGTTTGCACTAGAATTTTGTTGTGCAAAGAACCAATACAAATCTCTGAGAACAAGGTAAAGGAGCATCCAGAGGAAAGCATAAGTAGCTGGTAGTGGATCCCTTTTTCATCATCAGCATTGGTGGTTCAGTGGTAGAATTCTCGCCTGCCACGCGGGAGGCCCGGGTTCGATTCCCGGCCAATGCATTTGTGCTTTTCTATTTTTTCCCTCCTTCCTCAGTCAAGGACTCCGCGCCGGCCCTGGGCTAAGCCCCGCCCAGAGAGCGCAAGGCCCCGCGCCGGAAGGACGGAGGCTGCGCGAGGCCTGGAGCCCTGAGGGCGGCCTGGCCGCGCACCCCGCCGGCGGGATGGAAGTGTAAGGCACCGCGGCGCGTGTCGGTCGCTCCCGGCCCCTCCCGTGAGAGAAGCGGGGCCGCGTGAGGGCGACTGGCGGGGGGGGGGGGGGTCAAAATGGGGCGCAGCTGGGGGGAGGGAGCCTCTGTGCGGGGCCTGGCTGCAGGGGTGCAGCTGGGGAGGGGAGCGGAGCCATCTTGGGGGGGCCGGGGGAAGGGGCAGCCCCTGGGGGTGTCTGGCTGTGGAGGGTGAGGAACACCCCTCCCCGCCTTGGCTGGGAGCTGGCCCTGCTGGGAGGCGTTTCGAGGGGGGTTCTCCTCCAGTGGGGCTGATTGAGAGTGCAGCGTTGCAGGTGGGATCCCAGCCCCATAGGGTTGCTCTGGTGAGGTGCAATTGCCTCTCAGCCTGTGGGAGTGAGGGGTTCCCTTCACCCCCTTGCCAGCTGCCTCTGTGGTCAAGTCCTGATCCTGCAGTGAGCTCTGGGGGAGTGGACTCTTGCCCATTGCTCAGCTGCATTGACTGTGGCAGGAACATTGTGCAAGTGCCCGAACGCTCCCCTCTTGTTCCTCAAGCAGGCCCCATTCGAGGAAAATCTTCCAGTAAAATTGTCATGAAACTCTAGAGCAGTGGTTCCCAAACTGCCGGTTGGGACCCCAAAGTGGATCACAACTCATTTTAATGGGGTCACCAAGACTGGCTCAGACGTGCTTGGGGCCTGGGGCCAAAGCCTGGCTTCAGCCCTGGGCAGCAGGGCTCAGATTACAAACCCCATGCTTGTGTCCGAGGCCCTTGCTTGGCTTCAGCTTTGGTCCCCCACCTGCAGTACTGGGGCTATAGCTTTGCACTCTTCAGCTCTGCAAAAGGTTGCTTTGGTTTAGCAATAGAATGTATTTTGCAATGTTACAATGATAAGGTGCCAATAATAATTATTTTAAAATGAATGGCTCCCAACAATAAAATAAACAGTATTCTATAAAGAAAAATCTTTCACTAATATTTCACGTAGAACTAGGGCTGTGAAAGGTTAACTAGTGAGGTTTACTGGTTACAGTTAACAGTGGGGGCTGGAGCAGCCCCCCGACTCACAGCGGGCTTCTCCAGCCCTGCTGGGGGCTGCTCCAGCCCAGCCAGATCAGTACGCTCCCTGCAGCAGGGGAAAGGAGATGCTCCAGCCTGGTCACAGGGAGCAGAGGGGCCACTTTAGCCCAGCCAGAGTTGCCTTCATTTAATCGGTTAATGGTTAAACATAAAGTTTAATTGATTAACAAACTAAATGGGACTTTACATCCCTTCTTAGGATAGCAATTAAGGCCATCAATAATTCTCTAAGGCACTCTAATGCATTACTAAGGCCAGGTCTTCATTAGAGCCAGAAGGTTGTCTTAAGGTACGCAACTCCAGCTATGTAAATAATGTGGTGGAGTTGGCATACCCTAAGCCGAGCTTGGTGCTGTCTTCAAAATGGGAGTCTGAAGGGAACAAAGGTTCCTGTTGGCTTCCCTTACGCCTCACAACTGTGTTTCATTATATTGTTCAGTTTAAAGTCCAACTAGCCTGGCAAAATATAAACTGTTTGCAAAAAAATCCCAACTCTGAGCAGTTTGTTTGCCACCTATTGGTACCTGAAAAGTTTGAGCTGTTGTGCCCTGGAAGCCCCTGAATTGTAGACTTGAACATAATTTAAAAATCTCATTCTTCACAGAACTACATCCTGTAAACCTTGGCTTCTTCTAGACTGGCAAGATTTTGCACAAAAGCGGCTGATTTTGCGCAAAATCTTGCCACCTGTCTACACTGGCCGCAAGTATTTGCGCAAGAACACTGACGTTGTACTGTACAAAATCAGTGCTTCTTGTGCAAATACTCTGATGCTGCCACTCAGGGATAAGCCCTCTTGCGCAAATATTCTTGCGCAAGAGGGCCAGTGTAGACAGCAAAGTTAATTTCTTGCACAAGAAAGCCCGATGGCTAAAATGGCCATCAGAGCTTTCTTGTGCAAGAGAGCGTCTGCACTGGCACGGATGCTTTTTGTGCAAAAGCACATGCCAGTGTAGACGCTCTCTTGTGCAAATACTTTTAACGGAAAAACTTTTCCATTAAAAGTATTTGTGCAAAATCATGCCAGTCTAGATGCAGCCCTTGTGTTTACTGCACATAATCATCTTATTTTTTTAACTGGATGATTTTATTTGTGATTCTTCCATGTCATCATCTCAAGGACTGTCCCCAAACTGTAGGCGTTTCTGTGGAGACTGAAAGCAAAGATTCCAAAGAACTGTATTTGCTAAATAAACAAAAGCAAAATGGTTTGTAAAATATGAATGAAAACTGATCTGTGTGTGTGTGTGTGTGTGTGTGTGTGTGTGTTTGTGAGCTTACTTGCGGAAGTTTCTCTCAAGTAAGTTTAGAAGGTCCCTTTAATTTAAAAACAATAATAGAACCCATGGAAGTTTGTAGAAGGCATTAAACTTGTTTGAAGGAGATGAATGTGAAAGTTCCATTAAAAAAGTTGGCTGTCTGACAATATAGTGTGTCTTTTTTATATGAAGCAACACAGAGACCATAGGAAAAGCCCTTAGTTTGTTTTGTTTGATAACTTTCTGTTATTGTTACTACTGTCTGCTCAGCAGAATGTGGTGTTCTGGTGAGGTATGGTGCTCTTACCTATTTTTTAAACATAACATTTATTTATGTATTTTAAAATATAATTACAGTATCTTTTACTTAATTAGGACATTCTTAATTGGGAAATCTTCATAACTCAGAGCAAACCTGTTTAGCTTAATGATAGTGAATGGCAATGATTTTTTTGTTGATTGGGATAGAATTATGATACATTTCACTTAATAGGGAAGCATTTGGCAGGTGTTGAGTGATGGGAAACTCTAAACTTCAGTCTGCTAATATGGAACTTTTCAAATAAACTTTAAAAGAACAAAATAAAGATGAAATTTAATGACTATTAATTATTCTTTCATTTGCGTTCTCTGCAGTTTGCTTTTTTTTATAATCTTGTGTTATGGGTCCACCTTCAGGGAATTTTACACTATGATTACTTAGGATGTTAAGCCAGTACAGGGGCTGTCCCAGTTAAGATGATTCTGTTGTGCAAGTTAAACACTTGATGATACAAATATTCATACAGAAATTAATTGTGTAAGAATATTTGTAATAGCTATGTTTGAAGTTTTTGGAAATAAGTAACTTCTAAAGGCAGCAATAGCTAGAAACTGTAGAGGATTTAACAGAATTAAATCTTGAAGATTTTATTAAAAAAATTCTCAGAATTTACCGAAAAATATCCCCCTCCCCCCAGATCAGTAAAAAAGAGAGAATGGATTTGACAGTTTCTTTTGAGACATGCATAATTTTCTGTTTTTCAGGAAAGATGCAAATGCTGCATTGCTGAGTAACCTTGAGGTAAGTTAATTTGCTCCATGATTTTAAACTGACAATTTAACATCACAGTGAGTCACAATATATTCATTCTGATGTCAGTGAAAGCATGGCTTAGAGCAGATAAAAATGTCTCCAAGAAATCTGGGAGATTCGTTCATGACTTTCACTTTTTCACATGTGAATTTCTTTGTTTTTATTAGCTTGGTAAAATGGGGGCTCTCGTCCTGGTTTAAAAAGTGACTTAGAAATGGTATTATTGGCACTGTTTGCATGATAAATGTGAGCAGGGTTGGATTAGGAATGTAACCAACTAGTTGACTACCTGATAAGCAAATGCTTATCGGGTAGTTGAATAGGAACTCGACTAGTTACTCCCCCCCACACTTGCTGCCTCTCTCAGAGAGAGAGGCAGCAAGGGGGCAGGGAGAGCACCGTCTCCATAGGGGAGCAGGAGAAGTAGAAGGCAGCGGGGAAATGGCACAAGCGGGGATTGAAACAGTCCCACTCGTTCTGGTTGGACTGCTGCTCCTCTCCCTTTGAAACGTACAAGAGCCACTGCAGATTCCCACTGCTTCTCCCTTTGAAATGTACCCCTCTGGGGGTCTCCCTTTGAAATATAACATTTCAAAGCGAGAGGCTCAACAGGATAGCAAGCGCCTCCCTTATTGACTAATCGAATAGAAATTCCATCGACTACTCTATTAGCTGATTAATCGAAATTTAACATCCCTAGCTTGGATCCCAAATCAGTAATAAACCTCCAAATGTTAGAATTGTGTGTGTTCTCAAATCCATGAGAAAATAGTCCTTCAGAACATTGGTAATTTTAATTCTCTCTCTCCTCTCACATGTTTATGTTAATTTCCAGAATATCCTTACTTTGCAAGTAGTATTCATAATCTAGGGTCTGATTCCCCACTCTTTTACACCAGTTTTCCATCTGGGCAACTTCCTTGGTTTCTTTGCAGTTATACTTTTTATTCATCAGGCCCAAAATCTTTAAGTTGTCAACTTTGTATCCATAGAAAGTGATGCCTAAGGCTAGGTCTCCACTAGGGGGGGGCAAAGGCCAAGTAAGGTACGCAACTCCAGCTATTTGAATAGTATACCTGAAGTCAGCATACCTTAGTTCGACTTACCCCATCATCCCCACTGAGGGGATCGACAGGAGAAACTCTCCCGTCGACTTCCCTTACTCTTTGTGACCTGGGGGAGTACTGGGGTTGACATGAGCGTGACCGATGGTCCATTTAGCGCACCTTTATTAGACCCACTAAATTGACCTCTGGCAGATGGTTCTCTGCAGCGTTGATCTCCCAGTAAGTGAAGACAAGGCCTAAATGGAAAAGCAGTTTTAAGAGAGAAATGAATATACAGCCAAGAGAATTATACATGAAAATCAAAAATGAATACTACAAAAAGTAGAAACATGCACAAATTGCTAAGTATGAGTACAGAAGAATAGCACAAACATAGAAGGACAGACTCACAAAGACTAAGGGCCAAAGTGCATTATTCCTAGAAAAGGCCATAAATGGCTGTAAAAAGAGGCTCTATAAGTAAGGAGTGAGAGAACGACGAAGGAAAGTGTAGACCCACTACTTAGTGGGAAGGGGAGTTAGGAATGAATGCCATTAAGAAAGCTGAGGTGTTAAAAGCCTATTTTATTCACTCTTCACTAATAAAGTTAATAGTGAACAGCTATTTAACACAGTTAATATTAGCCAGGGGAAAGGTGTGCAAGCCTGAACTGTGAAAGAATAGGTTAAAGAATGATTAGGTAAATTAGGTGTATTCAGGTAAGCAGGGCCTAATGAAATTCACCTTAGAATTAGGGAGCAAGATGAAACAATCATTAGTGTTTATCTTTGCAAACTGATGGCGAACAGGTGAGGTCTCAGATATCTGGTGAGGCACAGAGTACTTGTCTTTAGAAAGAGGACCCATATAAAGCAATAATATCAATATGTGAAAAGATGCTGGAATAAATTATGTAAGCACTTAATGGATAATGAGGTAATAAATAATAGCCAGCATGTATTTGTCAAGAATAGGTTGGTCTGGCATGGTTTGATTTCTTTCTTTGCGTTAGTGACCTAGTGGATGGGAAGAAGCTGTAGGTATGATATATTTTAGGATATGTCTACACAGCACACTTATTTCAAAATAAGCTATTCCGGAATAGTTATTCCGAAATAGCTTATTTTGAAATAGCGCATCTACATTGCAGGGAAGCCTCAAAATTAGCCCGAGCCAGGCTTCCCTAATGTAGACGTGCTATTTTGATTTAGAGCCTCTGGAGGCACTGGGGAGGAATAACTCAGAATGGCCTTGGTGAGGGGCTATTTTGAAATAGCAGCAGTGGAGTATCTGCACATGCTCATTTCGAAATAACTATTTCAGAAGAGGCGTTATTCCTCGTAGAATGAGGTTTACAGATTTCAGAATAAGCCGTCCGTTATTTCAAAATAATGGAATGGCTGTGGAGATGCTCGCATTGTTATTTTGAAATAACAGTGCTGTGTAGACGCACCCTTATATAGTAATGCTTTTGACAGAGTCCCACATTTTATAAGCAATTTAGGGAAAAGTGGACTTGATGAAATTACTATAAGGTTGGTGCATGCTTGGTTAAAAGACCGTACTCAATATTTAATAATGGTTTGCAGTCAGTCTGTGAGGACATACATAGTGGGGTAGTTT
This sequence comes from Pelochelys cantorii, assembly GCA_032595735.1. NCBI lineage: Eukaryota > Metazoa > Chordata > Testudines > Trionychidae > Pelochelys > Pelochelys cantorii. The sequence goes on along the minus strand of CM064346.1, from coordinate 4,503,956 downwards.
GGGGTCAATCTTGGGTGCAGTACTATTCAGTATTGTCATTAATTACTTGAATAATGGAATGGAAATACACTTGGGAAGGAAAAATCAAGCGCACAACAACAAAATAGAATAACTGACTTGGCAGTAGTACTGCTGAAAATGGTCTGTGGTTTAAGGTGGGAAAAAGCTAATATTCTGCAGTTTAACAGGAGTCTGGCATGTAAAACATGGGAAATAATTGTCTTGCGCTACTCTGCTTTCGTGGCCTCATCTGAAATAATGTGTCCAGCTCTGGGTGCACACTTTAGTAAATATGTGGACATACTGAAGAGAAGAGGAGAGGAACAAAAATGACTAACTGTTGGAAAACCTGACTTAAGAGAAAAGGTTAAAAGAAAAGTAGCCATGTTTTATCTTGAAAAGAGAAGGCTGAATGGAGACCAGCCAACAGTCTTCAAACGTAGTTGCTGCGAAGAGGATGATGATCAGTTGCTCATGTTCATTGAAGATGGGACAAGAAATAATGGATTTAATCTGAATCAAGAGACATTTAGGTTTGATATTAGGAACAACTTTTCAACTGCTAGGCTTGTTAAGTATTGAAATAGGCTTCCCAGGATCGTTTTGAATTCCTGTCATTGGTGGATCTTTAAAACAGGTTAAATACATACCTGCCAGGAATGGTCTTTGATATACTTGTTCCTGCCTCCGCATTGGCTTGACTAGATGACCTTTCAAGGTCATTTCTTTAATCAACAGTTAAGTCCATATTCATGTTGCAGAGAAAAGGAGAATTAGAACAGGAGGAAATCTTTGCAGAACCCCTCCCCCCCCAAACTGAAATGACTGCTGATAGAAGGGTCAGTATTTTATATTTAACTTGATACTTGTCATGTCCAATATCATCCTGCAGCTCAGAACTCTCTTAAATACCTACTGATATTGACTCCCTCAGAGACCTGATGGGCAGAATCCCCTGGGATGCTAACATGAAGGGGAAAGGAGTCCATGACAGCTGGCAGTATTTTAAAGAAGCCTTATTGAAGGCACAGAAAGAAACCATCCCGATGCGTAGCGAGAGAGGCAAACATGGTAGGAGACCGGATTGGCTTACAGGGGAAATCCTTGGTGAACTGAAGCACAAAAAGAAAGCTTACAAAAAGTGGAAACTTGGACAAATGACCAGGGAGGGGTTTAAATGTATAGCTCGAGAATGCCGGGGGGTTATCAGGAAGGCGAAAGCGCAGTTGGAATTGCGACTGGCTAAGGATGTGAAAGATAACAAGAAAGGTTTCTACAGGCATGTTAACAAGAAGAAGGTGATCAGAGAGGGTGTGGGGCCCCATTGGATGAAGGAGGTAACCTAGTGATAGATGATGTGGGGAAAGCTGAAGTACTCAATGCTTTCTTTGCCTCTGTATTCACGGACAAGGTGGGCTCCCGGACTAATGCGCTAAGTGACGCAAGATGGGATGAAGATGGACAGCCCTTAGTGGGTAAAGAACAGGTTAGGAACTATTTAGAAAAGCTAAACGAACACAAATCCATGGGTCCGGACTTAATGCATCCGAGGGTACTGAGGGAGTTGGCAAATGTCATTGAGGAGCCTTTGGCCATTATCTTTGAAAAGTCGTGGAGATCGGGAGAGATCCCGGATGATTGGAAAAAGGCAAATGTAGTGCCCATCTTCAAAAAAGGGAAGAAGGACGATCCAGGGAACTATAGGCCGGTCAGTCTTACCTCGGTTCCTGGAAAAATCATGGAAGGGATCCTTAAGGAATCCATTTTGAGGCACTTGGGAAAATGATCAAGAATAGTCAGCATGGATACACAAAGGGCAAGTCGTGCCTGACCAATTTGATTAGCTTCTATGATGAGGTAACTGGCTCTGTAGACATGGGAAAGTCAGTGGATGTGATATACCTTGACTTTAGCAAGGCTTTTGATATGGTCTCCCACAATATTCTTGCCAGCAAGTTAAGGGAATGTGAATTGGATAAATGGACGGTAAGATGGACAGAAAGCTGGATAGAAGGTCGGGCCCAGCGGGTAGTGATCAACGGCTTGATGTCAGGATGGCAGTCGGTTTCTAGCGGAGTGCCCCAGGGTTCAGTTCTAGGACCGGTTTTGTTCAATATCTTTATTAATGACCTGGATGAGGGGATGGATTGCACCCTCAGCAAGTTTGCAGATGACACTAAGGTAGGGGGAGAGGTAGATACACTCGAGGGCAGAGATAGGGTCCAGAGTGACTTAGACAAATTGGAGGATTGGGCTACCAGAAATCTGATGAGGTTCAACAAGGACAAGTGCAGAGTCCTGCACTTGGGATGGAAGAATCCCAAGCATTGTTACAGGCTGGGGACCAACCAGCTAAGTAGTAGTTCTGCAGAAAAGGACCTGGGGGTTACAGTGGATGAGAAGCTGGATATGAGTCAACAATGTGCCCTTGTAGCCAAGAAGGCTAATGGCATATTAGGTTGCATTAGGGAGGAGCGTTGCCAGCAGATCCAGAGATCTGGTGAGGCCACATCTGGAGTATTGTGTCCAGTTCTGGGCCCCCCACTACAAAAAGGATTGGAGAGGGTCCAGCGGAGGGCAACCAAAATGATTAGGGGGCTGGAGCATATGACCTATGAGGAGAGGCTGAGGGAGTTGGGTCTGTTTAGTCTGTAGAAGTGAAGAGTGAGGGGGGATTTGATAGCAGCCTTCAACTTCCTGAAGGGAGGTTCCAAAGAGGCTGGAGAAAGGCTGTTCTCAGTAGTGACAGATGGCAGAACAAGGAACAATGGTCTCAAGTTGCGGTGGGAGAGGTCCAGGTTGGATATTAGGAAAAACTATTTCACTAGGAGAGTGGTGAAGCACTGGAATGGGTTACCTGGGGAAGTAGTGGAGTCTCCATCCCTAGAGATTTTTAAGTCTCAGCTTGACCAAGCCCTGGCTGGGTTGATTTAGTTGGTATTGGTCCTGCCTAGGGCAGGGGGCTGGACTTGATGACCTCCTGAGGTCTCTTCCAGCTCTATGGTTCTATGATTCTAAGATTTTACTACTTTATATAAGAAAATACCTACCTTTTTTTCCTCGTGAAGAGCAGGGTTTACAAGCCTCCTTTTTTACACTCTTCTGAGTGAAAGTACCTTTTTGGTGGTGATAAAATAGAAATGTGACATTTGTAAATTCAACCATGTAATTTTAGAATTTTAGTATTTTATTTTTAAAGGCTTTAAAAACTGTACTACTTCATATTATTTCCTTGCTGAACTTTTGGGTTTACACATCTATTTTGTCATAATTTTATAAGTATTGAAGTGTTTGACTAGGGCGCAGTATACCACCTGGCAGTCATTGAAAGAGCTTTGATGAAATATTTGAACAGTACTTTCTTGTTTAAGAAATAGAAACTAGCCATGGCTTTATTTCATCAGATATAGGTGTAGTATTAAATGCCTGTTTTAAGAACTCTAGAACGGAATGCAAGAAGTATTGAAGAGATTATCACTTGCCTAATCAATTCTTTCCATTACTTCTCTGTATATCTTTTCAATATGCAAGGATGTTATGGTCAAATTGGATACGAATCCCATCTTTCATACGCAAGGAGAATTCTTGCATTGTGTAAATCTTCTGGCACCCCAGAACAAAGGCCTGATGCAGTGAGGTGCTTTGCAGATTGGACACTTAATGATATGTGCTAAACTTACTTTAAAACCACTTTCTGTCCCTCATTCTGCAACATCATAATCTTAGCCTCAGTGTCTCCCCACTGTTGCCAAATACACCCATATATTCTGAGAGAGAAAGTGAAAGGAAGTGGAAAATTGAATTACTGATGAGACTGCTTATTCACCATTTCCTTTTGTCAGCATACTTGTCTCACTCAGCGCACAGAGCTTTTTAATTCTTTTCAGAAAGAGATTTGCAGTCTGCAGTGGCAGGCATTTTAAGCACATATTTTTAAACACTTTTCAGTGTACAAACTCTTCTAAAACTAGGATCCTATTTTCCTTAGGCTGTTGTTTGGTGATTCTTTCCTTTGTATTGTAATTTGACCAGATGTCTAAATCAATCAGTGCCACGCTAATATTTTGGCACTAAAAATGGTCAGAATAAAGCACAGAATTGTGAATCAGGAGATTTGAGTTCTGTCCCTGATTATTTAAAAGATTTCCTTTTGTGCCTCATTTTCATCGTCTGCAAAACAACACTTTTCTGTCTCAATATTGAATTGATATGTACTATGGTATATGGTTAATGTATACACAGTGCTTTGAGGTCCTTAGGTGGGAAGTGCTATAGACGTGTACAATGAAAAGGGGAAAACAATAACAGAATATGTGGAAATGGTGCAGGTGCTTAATGGCTTCTTTGTTTTGGTTTTCACCAAGAAGGGTGGTGGTGATTGGACACCTAACATGAAAATGCCAATTAAAATGGGGTGGGTTCAGAAGCAAATATAGGGAAAGAACAAGTTGAAGATTACTTAGACAAGTGAGATGTCTTAAAGTCACCAGGGCATGATGAAATGCATCTTAGAATACTCAAGGAGCTGACTGAAGAGATATCTGAGCCATTAGCTATTATCTTTAAAAAGTCATGTAAGATGAGAGAGAGTCCAGTCAACTGGAAAAGGGGAGATATAGTGCCTATCTATAAAAGGGAAGGGGGGCGGGGAGGACAACCCAGTGAACTACAGATGAGTCGCCTTAATTTCTGTACCAGGAAAGATAACAGAGCAAAAAATTCAGGAATCAATTTGCAAACATCTGGAAGATAATAAGGTGATAAGTAATAGTCAGCATGGATTTGTCAAAAACAAATTGTGTTAAACTTACCTAATAGCTTTCTTTGCCAGGGTAATAAGCCTTGTAGATAGAGAGGAAGTGGTAGGTGTGGTATATCTAGACTTTAATGAGGCTTTTGATATAGTCTCCCATGACTTTTTCATTAACACATTTCAGAAATACAACATAGATGGGGCTACTATTAGGTGGATGTATAACTGGTTAGATCAGTGTTTCTCAATCTTTTTTTGCTCATGGCCCCCTTCTGAGCCTCATTTACCTCTGTGGCCCCCCTCATAGCCACTGTTAGTTGGAAAAAAAGGTACATAATTTACCATATGCACTCTTTATTTATATTATACATATTCTAATAATCAATACATTATTTCTAAGTAGCAAAGAAAATTCTTAAAGACATAAAATGTATAGTAGCAGCATTGGCACTTTATTCAGTGTGATCCTTGTGGCTGATGCAAATTTGCAAGTTTTTCAATATCTGGCTGCAGCATTGTTAGTGACAAACGAAGATCACCTCTATTCACAATATCAAGGCGGTTACAAGCTTTTGATAGTAGGTAAACCACCCGACTAAAGCCGGATTCAACAAGATAAGAAGTGGGAAAAGCGATAAAATATAACTTTGCTTTCTCCCAGAGGAGTGGAAACTTCCTAGCCATTTCACTGCTTATCCATAAATTATGTTTGCCATGTTTGAATCTAGCTTGAGCTGTTATATCACTCTGTAGCTCAATGAGGCTTTCTTGTAATGTCAATATCAACCGCATTTACCCCAAATGGATCCACCACCCAATCTGGAATGTTCATTTCTAGCAGGTCACTGAACCGAACTTGCATATCTCTGTACAAATTCTTCAAATGCTCAGCATACACAGAAAGATCATCATCTTGCAGTTCGATGTCCACAGTGGCCAGTGACAAAACCTGCATCAACTCGCGACGTCCAGTATTAACCCAGAACAGGTTAAGTTTTCCAAGGAAAGCAGTAATGACCTCTTTGCAAGATATAAGATTACAGTTTTTTCCTTGTAACTGCTTGTTCAACAAATTCAGCTTTTCAAATACATCGGATAGGTAAAATATATCACACTTGGCAGCAACGATCTGTTCTCCAAGCTGCTTACCACGCAGAAATGACACAATACTGTCCCAAAGTGCAACAAAGTGACAAAGACAATTACCTTTTGATAGCCATCCACCTTGTGTATGCATCAGTAGGTGCTCAAACTCTTCTTCATTTTCCTCTCAAAGTTGTTGGAAAAGACGATCTTGAAGTGCGTTTGATTTGATAAGGTTGACAGCCTTTATTACAATAGCAAGGGCATTATGCAGACGTCCTCCCAAATTTTTTGTAACCAAATGTTGATGGTGGACCACTCAGTGTATGCAAAAAACTTCAGACACAGCATTTTTTAAATGAGAAATGAATCCTCTGTATCTACCTACCATAGAAGCAGCACCATCAGTTGCACAAGCCATTATATTTTTAAGTTGAATATTGTTTTTCTTGAAATAAGTCTCAACTTGTTCAAAAATTGTTTCACCTTTGGTGTCTGTCATAAGCTTTTGGGCAAAAAGCATTTCCTTGCTGAGCTGATTATCATCCAAAAACCTAACACGTCATCAGAAGGGCTTCATTATCATGTAGAGCGGATTCATCGATTTGCAGGGCAAACTTCTTCACTTGCAATTGTGCAACTAGTTGTTTTTCCACATCATCTGCCATTTCATCAATGCGCCTCGATACTGATGAGTTACTCAAAGGGATGACCTCAGTAATTTCATGTGCACTCTGATTCATGACAGTTGAAATCACAACAGACACTGCAGGCAAAATCAAAGATTCACCAATATTATGTGGCTTGCCAGCTTTTGCAGGTAACTTGGAAATCTCATAGGATGCAAGCAAATCTTTGTCTCCTTTGGCTGCTCTTTTTCTAAACATTTGATTCACTGTTGTCCTTGCTAGGAAATCATCACGCAGTTTTTTGAAGTAATCTACTCATTTGTCCTTCTTGTCCTTGTGCATTGTCTCCAAATGTTTCTGCAGCTTACATGGCCACATGCTTTCATTTGAAAGTGCAGTCATACATAATAGGCACATTGGCATCTTACTGTCCTGTGGTGATGGAATAAAACTGTGAGCAAGATACTCAATGGAATATTGCCGACGTTTTTTCTTCACCACACTAGCCATGGGTAATCTGAAATTAAAAAAGAAAAAACAGATCAAGTATAATATACACCTTTTCCTGAAAAATGTCAAATATTTTTCCGTAACGGCTTTATTGTTATGTGTAGGGGAGGGTGCACTAGTGTGATAGTACTAGTGAGTGACTGATACTACAAAATTATCAGTAGTGACCAGAATAATTATACGACGAAAAAAGAACTGGTAAAATCATTTACTTTACTTACCTTAAAACAAACAATCTTCTCTCGCTAGCAACAGAACTCAATCAGTGCCGAGTGCCGATCCGGTTACATCAGCCAATATACTGTAGTTACTTCTTTCACCACAGAAAGCATCACTTGACAAAACCACTATCAGCCGTGAAATATGATTTGATTCACTGTGCCCCACCCTCCCCTACTAAAAATAATTGGCATTTTTGAGAAAAAGGTGTATAACAGTGGTCTCCAATCTTTTTAGGAAAGGGGAGTGCAGGCGTGTTATGATGCTGTGGCCAGATGGAGGCTTGGCCCCAATTGGGGGTTTGTTGTCCAGGCTTCATTTTTAAATAAAATACTATGTCAAACACAAAAAGTTTCTACGTTGTCTTTATTTCTGAGAAGGGCAGGGAACCTGTTCTGAGTCGGGGTCACTGACCCACAGGAAAGACAGCTGGGGCCACACAAGTGAGATGCAAAAAAAACCTCCTCCAACCCCTCCCCCTCAAGCTTCACTAATGTGGCCTCACCTGTGTTGGTGGGAGCAGGGGACATAGTACTGGGGAAGGGTGCTAGTTGCTGCTTCGGCAGGGGACAGGGTGCCAGTGGGGACAGAGTTCTGTGGCTCGGGACAGGGGAGTGGGGACAGAGTTCTGTGGCTGGGGAGTGGGGGCAGGGGGTGGGAGAGCAGGGGAAACCCCCCTGCGCAGCTCCCCTCCCTCCCCCCCCGCACGGCCAAACACACACCACCCCCCTCCGCGGCTGACTCACTCCTCCTGCAGCGCAGGGAAGCCGCCATGCTCCTCTTCCCGGGCCGACGGCCCCTCCCGCGGCACGCCACAGGCATGAGGGAGGGGAGCAGCTGGCGCACTTCTGGAATCCCCAGAAGTGGCGCAAAGCTGCAGGACTTCCGTCCACCCCGCGGGAAGCTGGTACTACCTCCATTGTCACTGGAGGTAGGTAGTGGGGCGTCTTGGGGGTGGGAGTAAAATGGGTGGGTGGCCTGATCGCCTCGCAATTGACCAGTCGGTGACCACGGGTGTATAATATACTTGATCCGAAAAAGTAAGATTACTAAACCACATAAATAATGCTGCTGAAATTAGCACAAAGAATGAGATGTGAGGATTATGACAAATTCATCATATGCCTGGCAGTTAAGTTTGGGTGGCCCCCTCAGAAACTTACTGTGGCCCCCTAATGTTCTGTTTTTTTCCATGTGGCCCCCTAGAAGTAAGGCATGGCCCCCTGGGCAGCCATATGGCCCACATTGAGAACCACTGGGTTAGATAACCATTTCTAGAGAGTAGTTATCAATGGTTCATAGTCATGTTAGAAGGGCATAACTGGGATTCCACAGGGATCTGTTTGGGGATCAGTTCTGATAAGTGATATAGATAATGGCATAGGCATATAAGGTTTGTGGATGATACCAAGCTGGGAGGGATTGCAAGTGCTTTGGAGGATAGGATTGTAATTCAAAATGATCTGGACAAACTGAAGAAATGGTCTGAAGTAAATAGGATGAAGTTTAATAAGGACAAATACAAACTACTCTACATAGGAAGGAACAGTCAGTTGCACACTTACAAATTGGGAAATGACTGCCTAGGAAGGAGTACTGCAGAAAAGGATCTAGGGGTCACAGTGGACCACAAGCTAAATATGAGTCAATAGTGTAACACTGTTGTAAAAAAAAAAAAAAAAAGTGAACACTATTCTGGGATGCATTAGCGGGAGTGTTGTAAGCAGGACATAAGAAGTAATTCTTTCTCTCTATTCTGTGTTGATTAGGCCTTAGCTGGAGAATTATGTCCAGTTTTGGGCGCCACATTTCAGGAAAGATGTGGACAAATTGGAAAAAGTCCAGAAAAGAGCAACAAAAATGGTTAAAATCTAGTAGGGCAGATTAAAAGAACTGGGTTTGTTTAGTCTGGAAAAGAAAGAACTGAGAGGGGCATGACAATTTTAAAGTACCTAAAAGTTTGTTACAAGGAGGAAGGAGAAAAATTGTTCTTAACCTCTGATAAGACAAGAAGCAATGGTCTTAAATTGCAGCATTGGAGGATTAGGTTGACAATTAGGAACAACTTCCTAACTGTCAGGGTAGTTAACTACTGGAATAAATTGATCAGGGATGTTGTGGAACCTCCATCATTGAAGATTTTTAAGAGCAGATTAGATGAACATCTGTCAGGGTGGTCTAGATGCCGCTTGTTCCTGCCATGAGTTCAGGGGACTGGATTTGATGACCTCTTGAGGTCCCTGAGGAGATGTCTAAACTACATCCCTTTTTCGATAAAGGGATGTAAATTAGACATCGAAATTGCAAATGAAGCCGGGATTTGTATTTCCCATGCTTCATTTGCATAATGGCGGCCGCAGCTTTTTTTTTTGAAAAGCCGCTTTTCGGGGGGGGAAAAAACCCGCGGTCAAGATGGGGATCTTTCGACAGAAATGCCCCTGTTTTGAAAGATCCTGTAACCCTCAAAAAACCCATTTTTTGAGGGTTACAGGATCTTTCAAAACGGGGGCATTTCTGTCGAAAGATCCCTGTCCTGCCCGCAGGTTCTCCTCCCCCCCCTCCCCCGAAAAGCAGCTTTTCAAAAAAAAACAAAAAACAAAACAAAACGTGGCCACCATTATGCAAATGAAGCGTGGGAAATTCAAATCCCGGCTTTATTTGCAATTTCAATATGTCTAATTTACATCCCTTATCAAAAAAGGGATGTCGTTTTAGACATACCCTTACAGTCCTATGATGCGATGAAGATTATAGGAAATATCTCATGTATGATTAGGATACTAGTCATGTAAGGACTGTACTGATCAAGATAAAGGAAGGGGGAATTTTGCACAATTTCTTCCTGATCTCCTTCTGAAAGAAAAAATATTACAAAAGAGTTTGAATAAGTAAAGTGTAAATTCACTTTCCCTCATACAGCCTGATATTTATCTGTATGTAGGTTTTGTGGAATCAGTGTCCTCTTTCAAGGCCTAATTTTGTTATTTTTAATTATACTGTATTTAGTACATAGACTCCATGGCTGTGTCTAGACTGGCCAGTTTTTCCGGAAAATCAGCCGCTTTTCCGGAAAAACTTGCCAGCTGTCTACACCGTCTGCTTGAATTTGCGCAAGAACATTGATGATCAAATGTATGATCATCAGTGTTCTTGCGCAAATACTATGATGCTCCTGTTCGGGCAAAAGCCCTCTTGTGCAAATGCTTTTGAGCAAGAGGGCCAGTGTAGACAACCCAGGATTGTTTTGCGCAAAAAAGCCCTGATGGCTAAAATGGCCATTGGGACTTTCTTGTGCAAAAGCGCGTCTAGATTGGCACGGATGCTTTTCTGCAAAAAGTGCTTTTGCGGAAAAGCGTCCGTGCCAATCTAGACGCTCTTTTCCGCAAATGCTTTTAACGGAAAAACTTTTCCGTTAAAAGCATTTGCGGAAAATCATGCCAGTCTAGACGCAGCCCATTTGTTTAAGGGTGTATTATAGCAACATTTGTTGCAATGGCAGAGTTAGCTTTAGAATTGGTAATAATGCTCATCGTATTTCATTGCATAATTTTATGAACCAGTAATTTTTACAAGGCCGTAAGTGGAACTTGAGAGGAGCTTCTTAAAAATTAAGGAATCAAAAATAGAATCAAGTCCATTACTTAGGTTTTTTAATCAGCATTAGACATATTGTGAGGTATGAGGTGAAGGCACTCACGGTAATTGCACAAATAGCCAAGTTATTCACAGGCAAAGCAGTTGTTGTTTACTATGGATCTGTGGTTATGGATCCAGTGTTTACGGCAGCAAGCAGCATTGCTGTTAAAGTATGTTTAAAAACTACGACAGACAATTCAGAAATGGGGCACATAAGCAGAATTTATTTTTGGTTTATTGCAACTTTGAAAATAATACTATCTGCTACTCTGGGATCAAATATAATTGAGTACAATATAAATGTTTAGATAGAGAAATACTGTTTTAATTACAAGTTTAGAACATTCTTTTTTAGACTTAAAAACTACTCCCTCTTCTCAGGTCATTAGTGGTGCACAAGCATTATTCCAGGAGAATATATGCTCCAGAAGAATCAGTGTATGGGGACTTTTGGTATTTGTGATGACCCATAAGGATACATTCTTGGGTGAATGTATCCTTTCTGAACACAGAACCATCAGTGGACTTTCACAGAGTATAAAAGGAATTTTAAATAGATTATTTAAAACTTTTATTTACTGAATGCCTCCCACAGATTGGCTGAGAGCACTTAAGCATGTGAACCACTGAAGCGTGTACTTAAATCCCATTGGCTTCAAGCACATACCTAAGTGCTGTGCTACATGGATGCCTAAAAGAGAAACGGAAGTTGTCTTTACATTTTACTACAGTTCTGTCATTCAAGAAGATTTAGCAACAGTGGTTTGTCAGTACTTACTTTAGAAATGGAAACATAATTTATTTTAAAAAATTCTTATGAATCATAAAACATAAAAATTTAATTCCTACAGTTTTGAGCATTGAAAAATATGGAGACATCTTTATTACCCTGCTTTCACCAATATTGCTGCTTGCATTTATTTTTTTTTAAGGAAATCATGTACTAATTTAATCTGTTGAGGTTTTTATACCCTACTTGTCACTAAGCACCCTACTAAGCTGGTTCCAGAAATGCTTATAGCTAAGCATAGTGCTTATTGTTGTCAGCCCCACTAAAGTGAATTTATAGTAGCACCACTACACTTAGTTGTGTTTGCAGCCTCAGGCCCTTATTTTGTGGGCTCAATGCAGAAACACAGTTGTAGGGCATGGATTCTTTTTGTGCATACAGCACACTTGAGTTTCTATAAGAGAGAATATTTTGAACATTTTTCTTTTAATAGTATAGATTAATGTATTACATAAGATAAGGCCATATCCTGCAGCCTATTTAAGCAACACTCACTTTGATTTCAGTAACTTCAGGGGAGTAGCCGAGTTAGTCTGTAAGAGGAAAAACTTAAAAAACAAGAAATAGTCTAGTAGCACCTTAAAGATTAACAAAATATGTAGATGGTATCATGAGCTTTCGTGGGCATGATACCATCTACATGTTTTGTTAGTCTTTAAGGTGCTAGTAGACTATTTGTTGTTTTTTAAGTTTTTCCTGTTACAGACTAACTTGGCTACCCCTCTGAAGCTTTTGAACATGCAAGGCACTGCATTCAGCCGTATGGAGTAGAAATCCATCAACTACACAAAGAAACTTGCAGCCCTTATTTATTCTTGGATGTGGACTTCCAGCACTCGGGTCATCTGAAGAAGTGGGTTGTGCCCACGAAAGCTCATGTTACCATCTACATGTTTTGTTAGTCTTTAAGGTGCTATTGATTTTAGTGGGAGTTTTAATTAAGAACTGCAAGATGCGACTCATAGCCAGCAGTTGCAAAGAATAAAGGCTGGTAGTTTCATTCTGGTGACCACTTTTTCTTTTGAGGCTTTTGGGTAAGACTTCAAGAAGTAGTGGTAGTCCATTAAAATATCAACAGGGTTTGTCTCAACAATTTCTACATCTTTTTGTTCAACATAATTAAAACCCTACCAGTGTCAAAGCCTTGAAAAATGGGGTCACAGACTGTGAAATCTGGTCTTCCCTGAGAAATCTGAAGTTTTGTGTGTTTTTACCCTAGACGGTACAGACTTCACAGGGGAGACCACTGTTTCTCATATTGCAGATCCTGACCGTAAAAGTGTAGCCGGAGAAGGGGGCGCAATGTTAATTTAGGGGAGTTGCAGTATTCCCATCCTTACTTGTGTGCTGGAGAACAGCAGCTGTTGGCTGGGTGCCCACTTCTGAAGGGGCTGTGGCAGCAGCAGCAAGAAAGTAAAGATAGCAGTAGTGCATCCCCTCTTATAATAATCCTGTGACCCACCCTACAACTCCTTTTTGGCTCCAGACCCCTACAATTATAGCACTATGAAATTTCAGATGTAAATATCTAAAATAATGAAATTCATTATTTTTAAAATCCTATGACAGTGAAGTTGACCAAAATGGTTCATGAATTTGGTAGGACTCTAAATAATACTTCAAGACCAGTAATTCTAAATTAGAATGAGCTACTGTCTCATTTCTTGTATACATTTTTTTTCTGTTACTAGAATGTGCTCCATTCTAATCACCCAGTCAATCAGGGCAATATAATCTTTTTTATTTGGTAATATTTTAATAACATATTTAAAAAAACTGCAGTAGAAAAAATGCTTAACTAATTCAAAAAATCTTGTAAACTATTTTAGTAATAAAAGACTTTTTTTTTTGTTTTAGGTGTTCCAACTATTAACTGAACTTAAGCAGCAGCGCAAAGATAGTGGAAAACACAAACAGAGCTCTGGCCAGCAAAATCTGAACACTATTATGTATGAAGTGAGTATAGTTATAAAACCATGTTATGCCCGCATCTTGAATACTTCATACAGATGTGGTTGCTTCATCTTAAAAAAGGCATATTGGCATTTAATTAGGATGATAGGCTTGGATAAGTTGCAAGATGTATTATCTGTCATCTTGGATTCTCATTCATTTAATCAATGAAATAAAACCTAACATGTCCTTTAAAAACATGTTAGTGAAAAAGATAAACAGAACAAGGAAGTGTATTTTCACTAAAAATATTTGAACAAATTATTACAGTATCTTTGTAAAGTTTGTTTTTAATTGTGATCCGCATAAATAACTTGTGAGCTCTTTGAGAAAGTACTGCCAAATATTCTGATTAAAAGACACTTAAAACATCTGTATACTAGAAGGCTTTGTTTCAGCTTTGTTGAGCTTACATTAGCTATTTATGACCTAGTAATTAGAGTTCCACACTCACTGAATTCATGGACGCTTGGCAGAAAATAAGTTTACATTGTCCCAAGGATGAATAAGGTGGTTATTCAGTCCAACATTAACAACAACTGGCCTTTTTAAACAAGCTTTTGAGATGCTCTGTATTGTTAGAATTATACATATTATAGCTTTTAAAAACATTTTGAATAGCTGATGCTGTGAAAAATATTTTGGTCACAATTTGATTTGCCAGTTATATCATTTCATTCAAATTGGTAATGAAAATTTGTTACAGGTGAATATCCTTTTAATTGTATGTGTTTAAATGCTTAGCACTGAAAAAGAACCTTTCATCCCATGTGCCTCAGTGCACTTTACAAATATTGGTAGATATCCCTATGTTACAGGTGAAGTCACAGGAAGGTTAAGTGATTTTTCCAATGCAACAGAGGGAACTTTCATAGTTGGGTTAGAAGAACATAGGAGTTTCTATATTTCTCTATGGACCAACTTCAGCGGGGTTTCCTTGTAAAGTGCTGGAATAATTGCCATCACATAATTACTGTTTTATGTACTGCCTATTGCTTACACTTTCATTAGAAATGAACATGGTCTCTGAGAATCAAGGCAAATCCAAATGATTATTGCAAATATGACAGCATATTCCGTCTTCTGAAAGAAGTTAAAGAACTTAGTTTCCCATTCAGACTTCTCTCAAAAGGCATGAAGAGATTTTTCATAACATAAAGTGGAGTAACCTATGCTTTTTTCCAACCTTGTGCAGACATTAAAATACATATCCAAAACACCATGCAGATTCCAAAGTCCTGAGGTTGTAAGAGATTTCCTCATAGCAATGAAAGGCCATAAACTAACCAAGTAAGTAAAGATCTCCTTTTGAGTCTGTGTATGTGAGTGCATGAGAATATTCAAAAATCAGCTCTTCTTAAAAAGAATGTAATTATTTGTCTGCTTTGATTAATTTTTCTGACCAATTTCACAGAAAAAGAAGGAAAAACTTAAATTTGTGTGCCCAAACTATACTTTTCTTCTCAGATGAAGACCTACACACATACACATTTGCTTTAAATGGATGTTTGCCAAAATTTTCTGTTTGCCTGTATTTCCCTTAGTGTTCAACATGAGTTCTCATAGTCAAAATGGAAAGAAGTATTAAAAATGTTTGCTGAGATAGAAATATTTGAGGTGGATGGATTTTCATCAAAAACAGGGGGCACTAAGAGACACCTCAATGTATTGAGTCACCTTGAACATTTCTAGCCTCAGAAAAATTAATCCGTTCCTAAAAAAGTGGATGGCTCCTCAGCAAAGAATAGGTAGTGTGACAGATAATGAAGTCCCAATAAAGATGTATGGGCAATTTGTAATCTGTTGAAGAAACTAATTATTGCCTGAGTCTCTGAGTTGCAGGTGTTCAGTATTTACCAGGAGTATACCCTCTAATTTATTCATGTTCAGCAAATTAAGATCATCCTGCCCCTGTGTTCCTTGAACACTAAAAGTGTGTCTTCTGTGATTTCCAGGAAATGTGTGTGTTCACTTGAATCAACAAACAGACAGCAGCCTGTTACTTCTGGGAAATTCAGAGTAGAATCATAGAACCATAGAGCTGGAAGAGACCTCAAAAGGTCATCAAATCCTGCCCCCTGCCCTAAAAGTTTGGCTTCCCTCATACCTACAAGCTTCAAAAACATTTTTTCTCTTAGGCATTAGTGTGAATGGGTATTCCTACCACCTGAATGGGTATTCCTAGTGCCTTTTTCCACCTTTGCAGCAAACTGTGAGTGAAGCCTGTCATACATTTTCAGACTCATGAGACTTGGGAGGAGTGAGTACGTTTCCCCCTTTTGCATAGCTTTAAATTGTTATCTTTTCCCACCCTTCCTTTTTCAAACGCAGCTTTTCACAAAGCCTCATTTGTTTTCTTAACCCTTGCTTTACACCACAAGGGAATAGTGTATTCCACGTGGATACTCTGAATACTTTTTTCTCCTCTGGAGATTTCATAAAGAAATCTTGCTCTAGGGAGAAGACTGACTTAGTCCTGTCCAAAAAGAGGACACAAGTAAAAATTGTTCTTCGAGGAGTGTCCCTGGGGGTGCTCCACCTTAGGTGTTTTGGGCGCCGCTGCGCGCCTAGTCAGAGATATTTGGTAGCCGTGCTCTCTGGTGTACGGCGCATACGTAGATGAGCCCCCCACCCAAGGAGGGCTGCCTCACTACCCAGGGTCAATGGTCAGACCAGGAATCCAGCTTCCACATAAACGTTCTGGAGCTCAGGTTAGTATATTACGTGTGTCAACACTTCCTACATTAAATAAAAAATTGTACAGTTCAGATTTTCACGGATAATCAAGCAACGACTTTTTACATAAACAGGCAAGGAGGCGCCAGATCTTTCTTGTTATGCAGAGAAGCTGTCTGCCTCTGGACATGGTGCATAGCGCACGACAGGCCTCGTACCTCCTGGGCAGAGACAATCTAATGGCCAACAGACTCAGCAGAAACTTCAAATCCGAGCACGAATGGGAACTGGATCCATTGATATTACATCACCTCTTCACGTGCTGGAGGTTTCCCGACCTAGACCTGTTTGCAACTAATGTCAACAAGAAGTGTCCATGTTACTGTTCACGTGTGGACATTGGCAGGCATTCCCCCTGGCGGGACATGTTTGCAATACGATGGAACGCAACACTCTTATATGTCTACACACCCATCCCCCTCATGCACCGCGGGGGATGGGTGGTTAACAAAATAAGACTGGAATTACCTACAGTGATTCTTACCACCTCGGACTGGCTGAGACAGACATGGTACACCTACCTTACTCAAATATCCACGAAACAATCATGGCATCTCCCATTTCTCCCTCACCTCCTAATACAGGAGAAGGGCACGCTGCATCATCCCAACCTCCAGTCACTCCATCTTCACGCTTCGTTCCTCAATGGCTCACCTCGTTAGAGCTAACATGTTCGACACAAGTTCAACAAATCTTACTCAACAGTCACAGAATATCAACGAGAAAATCCTGCCTTTACAAATGGCACAGGTTCCTGTAGTCAGTTTGGCTTCCCGGAGGGGTTCCTCCTCCTCCATGTCAGTGGGTGGCCACTCCGCCCCACTGTACGGTCCCTTTAAGCCAAGCCCCCACGTCACAAGTCCATGCCCGACCTTCCTTCAGGTGGGCGGCGCACAACCAAGCCAGCGTATCTATCCAGGCCTAGCCCTTGTTCAGGGTGGGCTGCGAGTCCACAGAGTCCCTGTTTGGGGATACGCCAAGCCCGGGTTCAGGGCGTGGCAATGGGCAATTTAGAATCAATTTTACAGGCAGGCCAGGCCCTGGTTCAGGGCATGGCAGCAAACCAACACAATTAGTTTCTATCCGGTCCGGGCCCCTGGTTCAGGGCATGACAACAAGCAAACACAGTCAGTTTATATACAGGCCAGGCCCCTGGTTCAGGGTGTGGCAATAACAAACACCGTCAATTTGGAGGCCCTGGCCCTCAGTCAGGGCAGGACAACACAGTCAGTTCACAGAGGGATCAGGCCCTAGTTCAGGGTGTGGCAACAAACAAACCCCATTCAGTTCAACAGGGAGGCCAGGCCCTGGTTCAGGGCGTGGCCGCAAACAAACACAGTCTCAGTAAGTTTGGGAGGCCCTAGCCCTCAGTCAGGGCAGGGCAGCAAACAAACACAGGTTTGGAGGCTCCTTGTTCAGGAAGGGTGCAGGCCAATTGCCTGCGGTGGTGGCAAGGAGGGGGGAGACTGCCACCCAGTAGGTAGGTGGCGGGGGGAGGAGGTGCAGGCCCACCCACTCCACTGGGCCCCAGCCCAGGGCCCTAGGAGTAGAAGTGCAGGCTGCTACGGGCTCAGCGGGGGCTCCAGTCCAAAACGCTCTGGCCTTGGGGCCCCCACTAATCCCTGGGCCACTTCCCGTGTCCCCCTCAGCTGGTACCTGACTTTCTGGCTGGGTGCTCACAGGGTCCAGGACATGTTCATCCCACTGGGGTCCCAGTGGTCCAGTCCAATCCTCTGCGGCTTCCAGGTCTACAGGGCTCAGCCGGTCTCCTGGTGCAGGCGGTGTCAGGAGTCTGGGCCAGGCCTCAAGGTCAGGCTCTGTCGGAGTCCCGGGTCAAGCCTCTGGTCTTGGCAGTGGCAGCCGCTTCTCCCAGTTCCGGGGCACGGGTTGGGGCATGGGATCAGGCTGGCCCTCTGGGTCCTCTGCAAGGTCTGGAAGGTAGGCGGGCTAGGCCAGGCCTCAGCCTCCCATGCTGGGAGCAGGTACTTGGCCTCTGGCCCCAGGAAGGTAGGAGGCCCTGGCCAGGCCTCAGTCCCAGCCTCCCAGGCCGGGACCCCTGAGCACAACTCTGGTCCCTCTGCAGGCTCAGCCCTCACTGAGTCCACCAGCTGGGGTTTTATAGATCTGGGCCCGCCCCCTGGCTTCTGGTCGGGTGGCTGGGTGGGGTCAGCCTCCGCCCAACATGGTGGCTGGAGGGGTCCCTCCTCCTCCGTGTCAGTGGGCGGCCACTCCACCCCACTACAGTTCCTCACATGGATGGAACTTAGGAACTTGATACCAACCACAGCTTCTCTCAGCGTCATCCTGCAATATATGCTAGAGCTGAAAGACTCTGGACTATGGCTCAGTTCTCTTAAGGTTCATCTCACCACGATAGCATGAACCTATCGGCAACAAATCAGTTTTTGCTCACCCTACTACCAAACGTTTTCTGAGAGGCATACAGAATATTTACCCATCTCATGGTCCCGCTACTCCGGCACGGGAGCTGAACCTGGTATTATGAGCCCCTACTATGAAACCATTTGAACTTCTGGCATCATGTTCCATGCTTCATTAGCCGGGAGAGTCAGTGAAATTGGTGCTCTCACGTCAGACCTCACCGTTCTCCATATTTTATAAAGACAAAGTAGTGTTGCATCCTCACCCGAAATTTCTCCCAAAGGTTTCCTCATACTTTCACTGTAATGAGCCTATAATCTTACCTGTGTTTTTCCCAAAACCTCACACAAGTGCCAGGGAGGCGGTATTGCACACACTTGATGCAAGACATGTGATGTCCTTCTACTTGGACAGAACTAAGCAATTTCGCAAAACAAACAGACTGTTCGTTTCCACCACAAAGCGATCACTTGGCATGCCCATCTCCACTCAGAGAATATCTCGGTGGATAGTGGAATGTATTAGTTTAGCTTACACTACTAGCGGACAGTCACCCCATTCCACATCAAGGACATTCAACTAAAGCTACCTCCACTATCACGGCCTACATATGGGGCATTCCCCTCACAGACATTTGTAGGGTGGCCACATGATCCTCTGCCCACACATTCGCAAGGCACTATGCCCTGGACAGTCGCCCCTCTAGGGCCTTTTTGGCCACACTGTCGTCCATACGGAACAAAATACCACCTAACCGAAGCACCCGCCTCCTTCACCAGTATGGCTCAGTCACCTAAGGTGGAACACCCATAGGGACACTTCTTGAAGAAGAAGAGAAGGTTACTCACCTTGTGCAGTAACAGAGGTTCTTCGAGATGGTTGTCTCTGTGGGTGCTCCACCACCCTCCCTCCCTCCCCTCTGCTTCGGTGGGCCGCATTCTCCTTCCAAGGCAGAGAAGGAACTGAAGGTTGCCACGCATGCATGGTGGAGGCACCATGCGTGTCGTCTGCCTCGCATGCACGGCATATTGGAGAGCACAGCTACCAAAAATCCCTGATTAGGCGTGCAGCGGCGCCCAAGACACCTAAAGTGGAGTACCCGTTGGGTGTGTCTAGACTACACCTCTCTGTCAACAGAGAGATGTAGATTAGGCACATCGAAATTGCTAATGAAGCAGGGATTTAAATATCTCGTGCTTCATTAACATAAACATGGCCACTGCTTTTTTTGAAACGGAGCTTTTTCAGAAAAAACAGCAGTCTAGACATGAATCTGTCGAAAATAAACCCTTTTTTGACAGATCCATTAGCAATTTCGATGTGCTTGATTTGCATCCCCTTTGTCAACAGAGGGATGCAGTCTAGATGTAGCCTTAGGGACAACCATCTCGAAGAACCTCCGTTACTGCACAAGGTGAGTAACCTTCTCTTATCTGTCATATATAGTGCTACAAGGGAAATGCTTACTCCTTTGGAAACAGTAAGTTTGGCAGAAAGAAAATCCATTCAGCCCCAGGTACCGTGTGCCCAGTGTATTAGCAACATTTGGCTGAACACTCAGTATCACTCTTATTGTTGACATTTTACTAATACTGAGAAGCCACTCGACTTTCACATCAATAGTGTCATTTTTGTTTGTGCAGCTTTCGTTCATTTCAATTGTAGTTAGCATTAATAGCCCAGAAATTATATCCTACAATGAAGTACTTTGCATAGATCCTATAAACCACATTCATGCCACAATACTTAAAGCACTCTAAGGATTTCTGAGCAAATTACATAATCTAGGAGAACAATTTCACCTTCAAGCATTCAGACAAGCTCTCCTGATCCCTTCCAGGTTGGACATTGAAGTATTGGTGTGTGTGAGAAAAGTCTTTACTATAATGGCCTGACACGGAGATTGAGATTGGTGTTCCTGAAATCCCCATAACAGACCTTTTCATGTGTAGCCAGCAAGTGTCACTTTTTTAAAAGGTACTTCTGATTGTTCATACCCAGTCAGCTGCACTGGTTCCTGTTCTGCTAAAATTGAGCTGTTCCTTACTCTCCCTCGGATGCTAATCCAGGAAGAGGATTGAAGAATGAATGATTGGCAGATTTTTATCTAGAAGTATTTTAAAAATCTTATACATCTCAGCTTCAGTTACTGGTTCACTGGAGACTCAATAGTTTGTGTTTTGTGCCTTTAATATGCCTCTTTAAAATGAGGACAATTTAAAAGAGTGTGTCAGTCTTACGGCAGCTGTTCTTTCACCTGTCTTTTGTTCCATTGTCAAAAAAGGGTGATCAGTACTCAGTGTGGGTGCATCTACACTGCGCCCGGAGCTCGAAATAACAACACAAATTGAGCTACACAAATTGCGTAGCTTATTTTGAGTCAATTTTGAAATAGCGTATTTAATCACTATTCCGAAGTGTCCTTTACTCCTCATGGAATAAGGTTTACAGGGATGTCGGAATAGCGAGCCCGTTATATTTTGAAATAACAGGTGCACTCAAAAGACCCAAAGTAGCTCTGCAGCGTAGATGTAGTCTGTGTGAACTGAAGAGATATTGTACTTCTGTTAATCGTGGGCAAAGTATTGAATGCTGTCATGATGAATAGAATGAAGATGGCTGTGGATGAAATATTATGAGAAGAATAAATTGCGTTCCATCCAGATAGATTATGTTGTGAACAGATACTCTTCTGTATAGCATCAAAAATCGTATCAACTTTAAAAAGCACTTGATAGTCGCAGACACACCACATGGAATATTTCTAGAAGCTTTGGAGAATCAGAAAAACTGATCAACAGAATAAGGAGTTTATATGATAGAAGTAAATGTGCAGAAAGATTGCATACAGTCTTGGGTGAGTAGTTTGATGTTTAGACTAGAGTTAGATGAGAATGTGAGTGAGAATGTGAGTTATCACCAATCCTCTTTGCATTAGCAATAAATTGGGTGATGAAACAGACAACAATAGGCATTGTGAATGGTGTAAAATGTGTGTGCAGAGATGAATTACATGATCTTGATTTTCCTGGTGGTATTGCTTTACTAAGTATGATGCGGAACAAGAATGATTGCTCTTCTATCTGAGGTAGAATAGGAAGCCATAAAAATGTGATTGAAAATAAATGCAGAGAATACCAAGATTATGAAAGTAAGAAACTGAGCAATGAATGCAAAGGTGTATGTGGATCGATAATAAATTAAACAGGTTAAAAGTGTTCTGCTATCTGAACAGTGTGATGATGTTTAAAGGTGTCTGTGATAAACACATTCATACAAGATGAGGAAAAGCAAATGCCACGTTTTGGAAGGATGAATAATCTCTGGTCAGACAGAAGTGTTCTCATCAAACTCAAGAGAAGATGATACCATGTCCTCGTACTGAGAATGCTATGGAGCTAAGACTTGGCCAGTGACAGAGATTGGAAGCTTCCCATCACACATGGCTGAGGAAGACACAATACATTTAATAGAATAATAAAGTAACAAATGTGAGCAGAAGGCAGCTGATAGAGCAGTACATGTTAGAAAATATCCTGAAAGAGAGGAAACTCAGATGGTTGGGAGAGGGACATTGTGGAGAAGACTGGGAAGAAACTGAGCAAACATTCAGCTGGGTATTCGAGGGATAAAAGAGAAAGTCAGAAAGGATAAGGAAGAATGGGCAATAGACAGTGACAAGAGGATATTGAATGTGCTGGGATCACCAGGGAAGTAGTACCATAACTGGCAAGTGACTTAGTCAGTGGAGGAACTGTACTGTCTGATGTATTGATGGCAGAAGAAGAGCTAGGTATGCAACTCAAGCTATGTGAGAATAAGAAAGTGGCCCTTTCTTATTTGTTATTGCATGGCTTGAACAGAAGGGGGAGCTGTTACAAAGCAGAATTTTAGATGGCTTTGTTTGCTCAGAGGCTGTTCAAGCTGCGCTACATGAAGAATTATGCCTTATCAAGTGAATTCTTTTTATTCGGCCCTCCCTTTGCAAACCAACAAGATGAGTAGCCATGGAAGAGAATTGCCCTAATGACCAGTCACTGTGTCCTAATTTCTAGCAATAGTTTTATAGTTCAAAGCATTTAATATGGTGTGATCCCAGTAAAATATCTGCCACAAGCCTTTTCTTATTCCTCAGATAGTGACCAGCTATCTGATCTGATGCAAGTTTCTCATTATTGCTGCTGTGCTCAGTGAAGCATTTTCCAAAACCCACTTGCTGGAGGTTAGTGGCCCTCAGGACCACTGATAGTGTGGGTGGAGCCCAGAAGACAACTGCTCTGGGGCCCGGCATTTCAAAAGGGCCCAGGGCTCTTGGCTGCCACTTCCGCTACTGCCACATTGGCAGTGCCTGGAGCTCCAGGTCTTTTAAATTGCTGCTGGAGCCCCACACAGCATACTCTAAAATCCCAGGCAACACTGAAGGGCTGGCAGGGGGAAGGCTAACTCCAGCCCCACCTCTTTCACTTGAGGCCCTGCCCCTTCCAGGAGCGTGGAGCCCCCCCCCCATTCTCCTGGGCCAAGGACCTGGGAATTATGTCGGTCCCCTTGATGACCCTTGTGAGTTTATTTTTCAGTCCTCTTTCAGAAATGTGCATCTGTCTGTTCATCTATGAGTTTGTTTGTTCAAGAACTCTTCCTAACTGGTAAGAGCTAGGAGCACCACATTTGGTGTGCAGTATGGCTGCTAGAGTTACTGATTAACCAGTTAACCAATAAGCTGATGCATGTTGGTTAATTTTATCAGTTAAACTCTGCCCACCTGGGGAGTCAGATCCCCTCCCCACCCCTGCTGTGGGCTCTGCAGTTTAATTTGGAGCTGACAGGCTGTGTCCCAGCACGTGCCGGGTCCCGGAAGCCACTCCTGCTTCCAAGGAGCCCTTCAGCTTAGGAGCTGGAAGGCTCCATCTCAGCTGCAAAGCCTTCAGCAGAGCCTCCCTAGGAGTGGGGGTAGCAGCCCCTGCCAGTCCGGCTCCCGGGGAGGTGACTTCACTCCCCACAGAACCTGTGTGTGGCACATGTAATAATAACATCCCAGAATTTGATTGTTTCATACAATGGAAAGCGGGGAGTCTGATAGGAGGAAGTTGTACTGCAGAATGACCACAGGAGGGCAGCGAGGGGCAGGAGATGAGGACCAGGGTAGTTATAGCCGCATTGGGCCAGCAGGGGGCAGAAGTGGAGAAAAGGACAGCTATCTACTCTATTTCAGAGAGTTTGTCTGTTTGTGTGTCTGTGTCCGTTTGTCCCCCAATGGGGGACATGCATTCCTCTCCCTGCTGTGCCCACTGGAGCTGCAGCCACCATGGACAGATGCTTCTTACCTAGCCCCAAGCTGCTGTGGTGAGAGAGGTCTGGGGTTGTCCTCTGTACCTGGGGCAGCCTGCATACTGAACCCCTCATCCCTAGCCCCACCTCAGAACAATGATTTAAATTAAGAAAAACAAAACATATTTGAATTGAGGAACCGAGAACTTCAGAATGATTTCTCAGCAGCATCTGATTCTCTGTCAGATGCTGGGTCGTCTTTTTGCATTGCCTACTGTTAGGTATGCAGAAGCTGTAGAGCCTTTTGCAACCAGAGGGGTGGGAGCAGAGGAAAACAACAGGTAACAATTTTGTTATGCCACACATGAAGTTGGCACTTAGCGTGAGATCATCAAGGGAGGGTGTGAGTATAAAACTTCCTATATTAACATAGTAAATGATACTACATGTACCTCTAAGAAGGGTATTATTTCTGTTGAATTCTGATGGCTTTTCCATTTGTTTACCATTCCATTTATGGAAATAAAAGCCTATAAGACTATTTTGTTTCCAATCTGAATGTCCTGTCCTACACCCCAAGGTTCTGTGCAAAACTCTGTGTAGCCTGATTCTGGGACAAGAACTTTATTCAATTATGATCAGATGAATTGGTGACCCTATATCTTATATAAGTGATAATATTCCCTGAAGTTAGGCAACAATGGGAAGGGAGTCTGCATCACTCTGATTATATTTTCCATGTCTAATGTTCTCTAGAAGGATCTGATATTTTTCTGTGGTTGTTAATGCCAGTTTATTTAAAAGTGCAAGTATCAATCTTAAATAGAACTGTTCTCTCACTTTTTCTTACTTGTATTACCTATATAACTTTTATTTTGGGAGAATGAATTTTCCCACAACAGATGGATAACAGTTAGGACTCAGCCATTATCTTTTTAGCCTTTAAACCAACAAATTCAAAGAATTTTAGACCTGAAAATCAGTCGTACTTTAAAATGAATTTCATCCTGATTATACTTTTCCATTGTCAATGACAAAAAATCAAAATAGAGCAAAACTGTTAAAATGTTTTAGGGCAGGCTGTGTGTTTTGTCAGAGTTTTCAGAGTGAAAACGTTTCTTGGAAGACAGGATGGTATTATGAAAGTAGCAGCATAATTTTCTAGCTTCCTGAAAAATGTCCATTGTCCACACTTCTCTGCAATCATAATTGGGTGTATTATCTATAAAGCAATTCCTGTAATCTTGATTCAAGCCAGGCACCTAGTAAGGAGTCTTGGCTGGATTGCGATGATAGGATTTAACCCTATGAGTTTGAAGCATGTGAGAAGCTAAAGTCGTGAAAGCACATGCCACAATATGATGCCACAATATGATTTTTCTTCTAGCAACTAGAAAAGTTTTATATTCCTCAAGCAATGGCATTGGAACATTGTTTAGAGCAAGGCTGCTGCACATGCCTCCCCTCTTCCCCCGCTGTCCATGCCCTCCCAGCTCTAGGGGTTGTGGACTGGGAGTAGGGCTGGGGCTCTGGGAGGTGGGAATGCAGAAAAGGTTAAGAGGGTCTAGGCTGGGGCTGGGGCTCAGCAGCTGGGACCTTGTGTAATGCGTGGGGGGTGGTGCAGCACCCTCTGAACCCTGCTTCCTGGACCTGTGTCCTTAAGTATAAATCTGCCTTCACGCAGAGGGAGGATTTTCTGGTTTTTAGCTCTGAATGGTGGATCTTTGTGCTAATATAGGACTTTCTCCACCTATGTTGCAGGAGGAGACTACCAGAGTTTAGGCCTGCTGTGCAGCACTTGTGCTAGATTTTTAGTTCACGATAGCAATAGCCATGAGGGGGGGGTAGCGTGGGGTGGCAGCAGCCCCTGTTTGTGGTGGGACTGAGCTTCCCGCAGACAGAGGCTGCTCTGCAGCCCCTGTCTGTGTGTGGGGGAGTCCATTGGTAGCTTGGACCCCCCCGTGGACAAGGGCTGCTGCTGCAGAGCAGCCTTTGTACAGGACAGGCCTACACTTGCTGTGGACATAGGCTGCTCCGTGGAACGCCAGAGCAGCCCCTTTCCACGGGGACCTTGGACCTTACACAGACGGGAGGCTGCCACGGAGCAGCCTCTGTCCCTGGCTAGCCTGGGTGTGCCATGGACAGAAGCTGCTTCACAGCAGCCTCCCCTTCTCCCCACCCCCACTGCTGTCTCTGAAGTGTGGGGGATGTGGGGCAGGCAGCACCGTGGAGCCTGTGCTGGGGGCAGCCAGCTTAAAAGCTCCTGTACACACAACCAACCACCTTTGTAGGAGGCGGGGTGGGGGGAGGGGGAGGTGGGTCCATGCAGTCAGCACGCCTCACCCTCTGTGCTGCCACCTCTCTATTAGAGGCAGCAGTGCAGGGCGAGGGGAGGTACCAGCCTTCACTTCCCTCCCCCTCCTTGCTGCCTCTGATACAGAGGCAGGAAGGGGGGGGTGATGCGTGTAGTTGACAAGATTAACTGAAAAGTCCAAGCTTATCAGTTAATGGTGTAGTCACTTACACGCTGACATCCCTAATCTGCTAATGCGGACCTCCCATGCAATAGTTGCAGCTTTATTTATTACACTTAAGTGCATCTGGATATTTCATAACAAATAGTTATAAAATAATGTGGCAGAAGAAAGGGTAGAAACGATAATGGCAATGGCAACAATAGGAGCAGGGGGTCAAGGTAGGACTCTGACAGGAGGTCCATCCCACCGCCTAATCAGCAGCCCCAAGTCCTCATTTTGAAGATATGCCCAAGGGCCAGCTTTAGGAAGTGCGGGGCCCAATTCGAACAATTTTGACAGGGCCCTGCAGCAATTTTAGTTGAGCAAGGAAAAAAAAAAAAAGCACACAAAAGTTTCAACAGCGGGCCCTAGGAATTTTTTTGATTGAACCAAAAAAACCCAAACAAACCCAGCACAGAAATCCCCCCCCCCACACACACACACCCCCTCCCGCGGCACAGGAAAACCCTGCGCTAAACTCACACCTCCTGTGGCGCAGGCAGCCGACGCACTCCTCCTCCGGGGATAGCAGGTTTGTATAATTTTTGGTGGTGCCCCATTAGCCACACCCCCTGACCCCCATTAGCCACAACCCCGGCCCCCGTTAACCAGGCCTCTGGAGGTAACACGCTCGGGTCTAGATGGACACATTACCAGAAGTAAAAGTTGTCATGTCACCCCTCTCGAAGGACATTTCCCACCATCCTCCTACTAACAGGGATTAGTTTGGCCCCCACCAAACCCCCCTCATGCAACTATCCTGTGATTACATTAACCCAACGTGTGTGACATTAACTTGGGGGCAGAGAGGCTGGGGGAAGTGTCTACACTCGCGGCTTCTTGCTCAAGTACAGCTGTTGTTGCGCAAGAACCCACAGAGCAGCCACACTGCCCGCCTGCTCTTGCGCAAGGAAATGTACAGTACGGCGTGGTGAGAGTGGGCATCTTGCACAAGAGCTACGCTCTTTTCTAACAGGTGTAAGCTCTCTTGCGCAAGAGGGCAGTGTGGATGCTCGGCAGGGATTTCGTGCTCAAGAAACCCCTATGGCTACAATGGCCATCGGCGCTTTCTTGGGCAAGAGAGTGTCCACACTGCCATGGATGCTCTTGCGCAAAAGCACAGCTCGCACATGGCAGTGTGGACGTATTCTTGCGCAAGACTTCTTGCACAAGAACCCTTGCGCAAGATGTTCTTGCACAAGAAGCTGCCAGTGTAGACGTAGCCTAAGAGTTTCCTCCCATGAGCAGAATGAATTTTATGTTGTGCACCTGTACTGAGTTCATGTGGCTTGTTTGGATGTGCCACTGTGGCACCCAAGTTAGTAAATATTTTATAAACCTTTACCTTTTCCCTCTGCTGCCATGTCTCATCCCCTTGCTCCATCAGCTCTCCTGGTGCCTGCTGCCCCCCAACTCCTCACCCTCCTCTGCTGTCCTGACTGCCCTTCTCACTGCCCTCAGCCCTTCTGCGACCTGCCCCCTTCCACCAGCCCTTCTCTGCCCCCTGTGCTCACTCCTCCAGTAGCCCCACGCTGATCATGTGAGCTACCCCTCCTCATCCCCTCTCCTAACACCTCCCTCTACACACCTGCCCTGCCTCTCTCCTCTGGTGCTGGTCCCTCCCCTGCAGGTGTCTGCCCTTCTGCTTCACCCCAGAATCCCCTGGCACCTGCACCTTTCCTTAGCCCTGCACCCTCCTGGTGCCTCCCCCTTCCCTTACTGCCCCTGCCCCCTTTGCCCACCCCCTCAGTACTCTCTGCCCCCATTCCCCTCATGTCCCTGTATGCCCTCACACGACTTGCTCCATCCCCACCTTTCTCGTGCCCACCCCTTCTTTCAAGCCTTTTCCCAGCACTTCCCCTTCCCCCCTCTAGCCCCCAATGCCCTTTCCCTCTCCTCTCCTCTCCCAGCATCACCCTGTCCCCCCTCCCACTGACACCTCCCCTCCTGCCCTTTCCCTCATTGTCTGCACTTGGCCCCCTGGCATTTGTCTCTCCTCCACCCTGTCTCTTGGTGCATTCCTCTTTCTTCCCCCTCCCCCTCCACACAAGCCCCTGCCTCTCCCACCTCCTCCCCTCCTCTGCCTTCTGCCTTCCACTTTGCGGGGCCAGAGTCTGTGCTCTGGCCCCGGACTCCGAACCCAGAGCTAGGCCATGCGGCGCCGAGGAGTTTTAAAGTCCTGGGCCGTGATGTCACATCACGCCCAGGTGTCCTCCCCGCTCACCTGCATACGCCGCGCATGGCAGCAGCAGCAGCGCACGCCGACGAGGGGGAGCCGCACTGAGAGCTGCGCACAGCAGGGACGGGATGGGGCCGAGGCCGAGGGGGACGCTCTGGGAGGACGCGTGGGGGGGGCCGGCAGGTGGGGACTGGGGCCCACTCCAGGCAGAGCCGGAGGAGAGACCCAGCTCCAAATATTGCTGGAGCAGGGCCCTTGGCTCTGAATATTAACTCGCCGCCCATGGCGCCCAGCACACTTCCGGGTTCAGGGCGGGGGCCCCCTTTAGGCGTGGGGCCCCATTCGGGGGAATCAGGCAAATCGGCCTAAGGCCGGCCCTGTGCCCAAGGATAGAGTTCCAGTATCCAACCCTATACCCCTGTTTGGTTGCTGTCTCTCCCTGTTCTACTAGGCTTGGTCCTAGGTTACTTTGGACTGGTGGGTTATGGACTTGGTAGAAAGCTGTTATTGCCATCCCCTTCATTTCAGTTCCTCCCTCCCACCCCCTTCCCTGTCCTCCTTCAGGGACCCCTCTCAAGAACAACTGTTAAGGCAAGAAGTATCTTTGCTGCCGCATTTAGGAGTGGTCGAACCTGTTCAAGGGGAGAGGATTCTACTCCCAGTATTTCCTTATCTCGAAATCCAAAGGAGGGCTACATCCCATCTTCGACTTAAGGGACCCAAATTTGTTCATTAAAAAGGCGAAGTTCAGGATGGTTACCCTAGCCTCCATCATTCCTTCCCATCAGAAAGGAGACAGGTACGCTGCCCTGGATTTTAAGGATGCATACTTCCATCTCAGTGATCCTAGCTCACAGGAGATTCCTGAGTTTCACAGTAGGACAGAATCACTTCCAGTCTGTGGTCCTCCTGTTTGGCCTCTTGACAGCACCGAGGGTTTTCACCAAATAGATGGCAGCAGTGGCAGCCTCTTTAAGGAGATGCAAGGTCCAGCTTTTACATTACCTGGACGATTGGTTGATAAGGGGTTCAACCAAGGAACAGTTCTTAGACCATATAGTTTTGACCAAGCCCCTGTTTCTCAGGCTGGGTCTTCTCATAAACGAGGAGAAATCCAAATAGTAGACTTTATAGGGGCCCACTTAGACTCCACTGTGGCAAGGACTTCCCTTCCAAGGGTCAGATTCATGACTATGCATACCTTAATCAAAGGTCTCCAAATGTCACTCCCTTGACAGCGTATGAAGCTGCTGGAGCACATGGCGGCCTGTACCTATGTAGTGCAGTACGCCAGGCTCAGGTTTTGGCCCCTACAGATGTGGTTGTTGAGAGTATGCAGCTCGACTCATGCCCTGCTGGATGCGGTGGTCACGGCATGGGAGGACATTTCTTCGCTTGCTGGACTGGTGGCTCCAGGAGCAGACAGTCTATGAGAGTGTCCTGTTTGTCAGGACGGACGCATCAGACGCAGGCTGGGGGGCCCAACTGTCAAATCTCAGGACTCAACTTATGTGGTCTCTCGGGGAGAGAGATACCTGCATATAAATATCAAGGAGCTCTGGTGGTCAGGCTAGCGTGTCAGGCTTCCCTACTGCATATGAAGTACAGGATGGTCTTGGTGTTAACAGACAAGACCACGACAATGCATTATATCAACAGACAGGGTGGCGCTCACTCCTTTCCCCTGTGCAAGGAAGCCCTATGCCTGTGGGACCTGTGTATTGCCCATGGTATTCATCTGGAAGTGGTTTACCTTCCCGGGACCCAGGATGTCCTGGCAGATAAACTCATCGGGTCCCTTCAGGGCCCACGAATGATCCATCAAAAGAGACATTCAGTCAGAGGTCTCTGGAGGTAGGGTTATCCCCATCTGGACCTGTTCGTCACCCGGGAGAAAAGCAAATGCCAGAGCTTCCTCCCCTTCCCACTGATCCACAAGGTCCTTCTCAGGATCAGGGGGTTCAGGGCCTTGGTCATCATGGTAGCACTGGCTGGCTCTGCCAGCACTGGTTTGACATTCTCCTAGATCTAGCAGTAGAAGAACTGATGGTGCTGCCAGTAGCTCCAGACCTTATCACTCAGGACCTAGGGGAAGGGCAGCTGTGCCATCTGAACCTGTCATCCCTCCACCTCGTGGCATGGAACCTTCATGGTTAACGGGGCCTGAGCAGCCCTGTTTGGAGGCAGTGAGGAGGGTTCTTTTGGAGAGCAGGAAGCCCTCCATCTGGACTGCGTATGCGGCTAAGTGGAAATACTTCTCCATATGAACCACGCAGGCAGGCACGGACCTGATGAGGGCCTCCATCCCCCTCATTTTAGACTACCTTCTTCACCTTAGACAACAAGATCTTTCCACTTCCTCCCTGCAGGTTCATCTAGCAGCCATTGCAGCGTTTCACCCAGGGGAAGGGGACAGGAGAGTATCTGTGAACTCAGTAGTTAAGTGCTTTCTTAAGGGAGTGGACAGGATGTATCCGTATGTTCGCCAGGCCGTACTTCCCTGGCACCTTAACTTGGTCCTTATGAAGCTTATGAGTCCCCCGTTTAAGCCCTTGACCGCCTGTTCTTTGAAAAACCTGTCATGGAAGGTGGCTTTCTTAGTGGCTATTGCTTCAGCTAGGAGGGTATCAGAGTTGAGGGCCCTCACGTCGGAGCCCATGTACACCGTTTTCTTTAGGGACAGGGTTAGACTGCGTCCCCACCCAATGTTTCTCTCTAAGGTGGTTTCCTACTTTTACACATTCCATGACATCTACTTGCCAGTTTTCTTCCCGAAACTTCACTCAACACCTAGGGAGCAGACTCTGCACTCTTTGGATGTCAGGAGGGCCTAGTTCTTTTATCTAGAAAAGACGAGAGTTTCGTAGGTCTCCACAACTCTATTTCCATAGTTGACAGGATGAAGGGCTTACCGGTGTCAGTACAATGCTTATCCTCTTGGATCACATCATATATTAGAACCTGTCATGACCTTGCTTACAGGCCGGCACCTTCCCCTTACAGCTGACTCCACGAGGGTGCAGGTCTTGTCAACGGCATCAGTCATGCAAGTGCCTATTCTTGTGATCTGCAGGGCAGCCATGTGGTCCTCGGTTCATATGTTCATGAGCAGGGCTTGACAAACTGCGAGATCTACTCGTCAGCCCCACATTGCGCATGCGTGCAGCGCCGGCGAATGGGGCAACCGGCTGAAATCTACTCGCCACGGGCGAGTAGATACAGCAATTTGTCGAGCCCTGTTCATGAGTCACTACGCTATTGTGCAGCAGGCCAGGGATGATGTGGCCTTTGCGAGGGTTGTGTTGCAGTCCATTGCAGACTAGTTTCCGACTCCACCTCCTGTGATGCTGCTAGGGAATGGACATGAGCAAGCACTTGAAGAAGAAAAAACAGTTACCTCGTAACTGTTGTACTTGGAGATGTGTTGCTCATGTCCATTCCAAATCCCACCCACCACCCCTTCATCAGAGGACTCCGGCAAGAAGGAACTGAGGGGGTGGAGGGCCAGCAGGGGTATATATGCACCAATATAACAGCACTACTCCAGGGGGCTCCCCGGCTGGTGCAACAGATACTGCTAAGGGAAAAAAGCTCCGGAATCCGTGCACGTGGCGTGCACACACCTAACTGGAATGGTCATGAGCAACACATCTTGAAGAACAACAGTTATGAGGTGAGTAACTATTTTTTCTGATGGTCAGAACAGGATTTAGGTCAGTCAGTAAATAGATGACTAGGTACTGGTTCTCAAATAGCTCCCTCTGTAACTTTTGATATTTTTCCCTTAGTGTTTCCAGTTCAAGTGCTGTATTTTATTTCAAATGCATTGTTTGTAATCCTGACTGCCCAGTGATTGAAAGACATTAATACTTATGTTTGAGTCTTCTAATTTTTTTCAGTCTAAATTAGTATTTTCAGTTTGTAACCTGCTAGGACCTGTTCAGACATTTTTAGGATGAAAAAAAGACATGGCAACTGTTTGTGTTGCCTTTTGATTTTTGTACTCTGCTGCTAATGCTTTTTTGGTGCATTTAGTCATTTTTCTGCAAGGGAACATTATAATCAAAAGCACAATGAAATTGTCCAAATAATACATTTTAATGACTTGCTACTAAATTACCCCTCATTTTTCTGCACATACATTTTGAAAACTGGGAACAGTCTGTATTATTTCATCTTTTATTGAAGCATTTCTCATTGAGATTATATTGTATTGCTGATAAGCCTTCTAAAAACTACATTATAGGTTATTATATTTTCTATTGATGACATTTAAGTCAGAACACTTTTTGAGAGATGAACTTGCTTTATACTCTTGGAACCTATGGTCCTTGTCTCAAGGAATGATGAGCAGCATTTCTGCTTAATGATCACATTAGCTGGTTTTAGTTATGACATCCATTTGTTTTTAGTTGTTTTTATTGTTGCCTGTTCTGACAATAATATGGTATGGATAGCTGGAGAGCTATGTCTTTTAAAATTGTTCTAGATAAATAAGACTTAAATTATAACATCTTTAGTATTAGGGATGATATAGCTTTGGTTATGTGATCAGTGTACATTTAATTAGCAAGACATCATTCGGAAAAAAACAAAAAATGTATTATAATGTTCTCCTTTGTGAATTAAGTATTTAGTAAAAAATGAGAAAAAACGTAAGAGGTTTTTCTTTTCCATAATGAATTAGGGTAGCTCTGGGAAGAAATAAAGGATTTTTGTTTTTCACAGAATTTCCTTGCTCCATTCTGTTCAGTGCAGACTACAACTTTGTTATTGACTTCTTTTTGGCTAGATGCTGTGAATTAGATTGTTAAAGCTGTGTATTTTTCAGAAGTATATATTTGCAGTATAAACCTTGACATCTTGCGTACTCATCTGATCCCTGCCATCAGCTGTTATTTTTCCATATTGAGTTTCTTGTCCCTTTTTTAATTCCAGAAAGTAAAGTTATAATAAATGTTCAAATGCTAAAAGATGCTTTAACTGCAACAGTGGCAACTAGCTCTCCCACCTCCAGGCAGACATCCCATCCAAACTGGGGCTCAAACTGAGTTAAGAAACTGTGTTGAAACATGGGGTCATCATTCTAAAGCAGCTCCTAACCCAACTGGGCATGCAGCCCAATCATCTTATCACTAATACATATATTTAAATGTTCCAACCGAAGACCCTATGGCTAGCCAGTATTTTGTTATCATTGGTTCTAGTTGGACACTTGTTTAAATACATTTTTTCAAACTCATTTTGAAGTTGAGCAGAAATAGGGCCAAAATCCAAGGACAAATCTGCCCCTTCCAGCCTGAAAAACAAGAACAAGAGCTGTTGTTTAGGAATAAATCATTTTTTCCTTTTATTTAGTCAAGGATTTTTGTTTATAGTGGTGAATACTTAGATGGACTGAATAACACGCACCTTCCAGCAGTCAGGGAGGGAGGGACAGCTAAAAAGACTCAGGTCTAAAAACAGCCTGAGAGTGTAAAGTGTGAGGAACTCGCAGTTAAACCATTAAGTTTATTTAATATTGAAAATATTTGTTAACTGGTACATAGACAAGCCGGACAAAGGAAACAGAAATTTTCTTTCACAAAATGCTTTACAAATATGAATCCCTACAACTCTTCTGTGAGGGAAGAAAACATTATCTCTATTTTACAGCTCTGGAAAATAGAGGCACAGGGAAGTGGTGGCTTGCCAAAGCCACACAGTAAGCCAAACTGAAAGCCAGGGTTAGAACTTGATTTTTTCTCTCTGTCCTGTGCTCAAACCACTGGACCATCCATACTGCTTCTTAGCACTAGACACTATCATTTTATATGATTACTCAGGGGAGCCCTGGCCTAAACCAATTCTAGTTGACAACACTGTGATTAGCATCCTTTTCCCCAAGCAAACCAGGACATCTTTTTATAGAGGACGGGTTTGTTTTGCTTTTTTTATAGTATCGTTTTATGAGCGTAGGTTTTTTCCTTCTGTGATTGCTGATCAAGAGAAAAAAACAACCA
The DNA here is from genome assembly GCA_032595735.1 of Pelochelys cantorii. NCBI lineage: Eukaryota > Metazoa > Chordata > Testudines > Trionychidae > Pelochelys > Pelochelys cantorii. The sequence goes on along the minus strand of CM064346.1, from coordinate 4,469,303 downwards.
TTCCTGCATGTGTGTCTCCAGCTGTACACAATAGTAACAAACTCCGACAATAATAAATACTTTATCTTTTAGACAGAGAGCAGTCAGCAATGTGACTTAGTAGTATTCAGTTCTAAATTCAGTAACACTCTTAACAGGCACTATGTTGTTGTAAACATACATTATGATGGGGACTATTTTGGCTACAACTACTCAAGAAAGAGAACTTGGAGTTATTGTGGATAGTTCTCTGAAAACATCCACTCAGTGTGCAGTGGCAGTCAAAAAAGCAAATAGAATGTTAGGAATCATTAAAAAAGGGATAGAAAATAACACAGAAAATATCTTATTGCCTCTGTATTAATCCATGGCATATCCACATCTTGAATATTGCGTACAGATGTGGTTGCCTCATCTCAAAAAAGATTATTGGCATTGGAAAAGGTTGAGAAAAGGGCAACAAAAATGATTAGGGGTCTGGAACGGGTGCCATATGAAGAGAGATTAAAAAGACTTGGACTTTTCATCTTAGGAAAGAGGAGACTAAAGGCGGATATAATATAGGTCTATAAAATCATGACTGGTGTGGAAAAAGTGAATACGGAAAAGTTATTTGCTTATTCCCACAATACAAGAACTAGGAGTCACCAAATGAAATTAATAGGCAGCAGGTTTAAAACAAACAAAAGGAAGTTTTTCTTCAGCACACAGTCAACTTTTGGAACTCCTTGCCAGAGGATGTGGTGAAGGTTAGGAGTTTCACAGGGTTCCAAAAAGAGCTATATAGATTCCTGGAGGTTAGGTCCATCAATGGCTATTAGCTAGGATGGGTAGAAATGGTGTCCCTAGCCTCTGTTTGTCTGGAAATGACAGGGGAGGGATCACATGAGGATTACCTGATGTGTTCACTCCCTCTGGGGCATCTGGTATTCACCACTTTCGGCAGACAGGACACTGGGCTGGATAGACCGTTAGTCTGACCCCAATATGGACGTTCTTATGTTCTTATGGAACAAAGCTTGGGATTACTGGTAAAGAAATCTTCATAAATGGCTACTATGGAAAAACAGCGGAGGGCAGAGTTCCCAGAGGCTAGAAGCATATTGGACTTTTATCCTTGATTCTCCAACAGCAAAGCAAAGCTAATGTGTACAAGAAATTAGTCTAATTCTGAATCCTCCACATCCTTTGTAAACATCATTTTTTTCTTATGTAAACAGTCCTACTTCTGAATTAAAGAAGCTAAATGCTATGCTATGAAAGGATTATTGATGGGAGGAAAAATCCCTGAACAATTACTTGGACAGAAGAGAGTGTTTGTATTTGCTACAGTGGACAAACTGGGTTACATACATTGGGTTAAATGATAGCAAACTCAGTGTGCAAGGACCTGGAGCAAGAAGCTTTGGCCTCTTTACTTCCATATAGAGACTGCCACGGACGGACAGGCCTTTTGGATTACAGTTGATTTTGTTTTAAGGGAGAGATTGTATGTTTGTTTTTTCTTATCTTCAAACAATAACACATACAAAAGAACTCTTGCTTAATTAATCGTTCTGTTCCTCAGTTTTCTCAGCTGTAAAATGGGGATAATGATTTTTACCTGTTTTGTAAAACATTGAGATATGCAGATGTGTACCACCGCTGTGTAAGAAGTGAAACAATAATTTGCATTGCTAAAAACACTTGAAAACTCAATTTATATAAATCTTTTTTAGCAAATATGTATCTTTCCTCTGAAGAACAAATCTTGGTACATGTGCTTTAAGGGATGTTTACAAGACCACGCAGTCATGGCAAATGACACTGATGATTAGAGAATGGAAGTAAGGGTGTTGTTCTTTAAAACAAAAATAATTGTATACCTGTGGCAATATGTTCAGGCAACTTTATGCTATCTATAATTACATTTACTACAATTGATCCAGATGTCAGAGATATTTTATTCCCGTTTCCTGCCTAAGGAATGGAGAATGTTTGGGGAATTTTTTTGGGGGAGGGGGGATGAGGAGAATATTTTCTGTTCTTTATGAATAGGAGAACAAATTAAAGGAAAAGAATATTCAAAAAATAGAGAATTTTTTTGTCAAAAATTGTCCTAATTTTTTTAAAATTCATCAAAAGTTTAAAATTTTAAAAATTTTGACTAGCTCTAGTAATGTATATTTTATTAACTAACACAAGTTGCCAAAAATGCTGTTAAGTACATTATTAAAATATTAAACACATGTAGAATATTTTGTATAGTTAAATATAAAGTATTTCATAGATGTAAACATTTTAAAAACCCATATTGTGAATATATTTAAATTGAGACTTTTCTCTATATATATTACAAAAACTTTTCGTGTGGGACAGTGTGACATCATCACGTCACTCTGCGTCCTGCAGCCCTTCGCCCCTCAGCCACCCAGCCTCCTTCCTCCCTGCTGCTACCCCCCTTAGCTCTCAGCGCACCCTGTGCTTCTTTGGCCCTTCTGCACCAGCTGGAGGGGGCCAAGAGAATGTGGCCTGCACCACCTGCGCCACCCCAGCCTTTTGCTGCTGGCTGAAGGGGGGGGCCAAGAAGCCTGGGCTCCCCTCCTCAGCGACTACGGGGAAGAGAGACCGGGGCTGGTGTGGCCCTGGCCCTCCCCTCCACAGCAGCTGTGGGGAGAGCTGGGTCTGCCTACCCCCCGAGACAGGAGGGAGGGATTGGTGAGCGCAGCGAGTAGGGGGCACAGCTCGCTTAGAACAGTTTCCAGTGTTTTTGTAAAAATAATGACTGAATGCCTAAGGGAATTAGGTAAAATAAGAGAGCCTTTCTCCTTTAGGACATTGTTTTGGGCCAGATTTGAAATCAGTATGACATCTCTTTGTGAAATAAGGAGGCAATCTCAGTTCTCAATGGGTATACATCTGCGTCACAAAAACACCAACTACGGCATAATTAATGCCATTGTTTCAGCCTCAGCAGAGTGGCTCAGATTTGAATGAACAATGTTGTCTGTCATAGGAATATTCTGTTCATGGAAACATGGACATCAGAGATGGTAAAGCGCTACCAGCTCATCCCATGTTTGGTAATGTGAGATGTTTTTTACCTTCGGGTACGTCTACACTATCCCCCTAGTTCGAACTAGGGAGGCTAATGAGGGCGACCGAAATTGCAAATGAAGTGCGGGATTTAAATATCCCGCGCTTCATTAGCACGTTCCCGGGTGGTCGCCATTTTGGAAACTGACTAGCCCGGAATAACTGCCCACATCTACACGCGACAGTGAAACGGGAGTTCGAAGTAAACCCCTAACGCGAATTAGCTGTTACTCCTCGTGGAATCTTTTCAAAGAGATTTTAACTCCAGACTTCAAAGAGAAGCCTCAGAACTATCATTCATGCTTAAACTTGACACTTTGCGTATGGGTCTTAACAAAGATGCTAATTATCTCATCCATTACAAAGATACCTTCCCCAATTATCACCCCTAATGTCATTACCTCACAGACGCTAACCTTCCCCCCTCACCCCTCCTCTGTTCTTAACTCTGATTTGTCAGTTTTATATGTGTTCACTTTTTTTTTATTTTGGTATATATGGTCATTTCTTCCACATATTGATCGGAGGAAGTGGGTCTGGCCCACGAAAGCTCATCACCTAATAAACCATTTTGTTAGTCTTTAAAGTGCTACATAGTCCTGTCTTTTGTTTTTTCTGCGAGGAGTGTCCCTGTGGGTGCTCCACTGTAGGTGTCTAGGTGCCCCTGAGCTTATAATCAGACGTTTTTAGCAGCAGTATTTCCCCCAGGGTCTGGCACACATGTGTGGCACCACCCCCACCACAGGGAGCATGCCCACATACACATGCTCTGTCAAGCGTCCCCTCAGTTTCTTCTCAACTGCTCTTGGCTTGGTCGGAACACAGCAGCACTCTGTGCTAGGATCAGTTAGAGTAGTGTTAGTAATTAGAGTTTTAAATAGTTTATTCATAGTTCTTCCCCCCGCCGCCCCATTAGTGTTAGTTTAAAAAAAAAAAAGCTTTTTTTCTTTAGTTACTGTAGTGTTAGAATAGGCATGCCAGACTCACCAGGATTTAAATGGTGCCTGATGTGTAGAATGTCCATACTCATTTCAGATGGGCATGCCCAGTGCAGTAGATGCCTGGCCCAGGGCCATTCTCCAAAAAATTGTCATCATTGCAAAAAGCTGTCAGCTAGATCATTAAAAGCGAGGGAATTCCAGCTCAAGCTTCTCACTGTAGATGATATGGAGAGACCTGCCTCGGAACTGGCACTGATTGTGTCGCCACCCTGTACTTCACCGACGGTGGTCTCGGACCGGGTACCCGTACCAAGATACAAGACTGCAAAGAAGACTGTGAAAAGGAAGCACTCCTCACTGTCTGGTGACAGACCACCAAAGAAAATATCCTCTCAGCACAAGCCCTCTTCACCCAGACCAAGGGCATCTGGGGAAGCACAGGTACCAGGGAAGTCCAGTTTAGACAAACTCCGAGGTGCTGTGCCATCTACAGATGCATGCCCTGCGGTTTTGGTGCTGAAAACAAAGGAGACCGCCTCTGTGCTGTTGGTACCGAAGGCTCCAGGATCAACAAAATCGGGGCCCAAATCGCCATCACAGACTCAGGCGAAAGGGTGACCGGAACCAGCTGTACAGCCACCCACCCAATTGGTATCGACTGTATTTACCGACAGTTCCCCGGTACTGATTACATCTAAGGCACGCAACAAACTAATGCCTCAGTGGTCACAGTTCTCCACATTGACGGTACCAGCCTTCCTTCCACCAAGACTATTTACCACGCAACAGGGCTTGGCAGTCGCTTCGGTACCAAGCACGCCTCTCTTTGGCACCAACCCTAACCCATCATCAGCGGGGCCAAATAGATTGGCAACGCTTGTAAGTTCTGTACCTCACTTTTCCAGTGACAGTGAAGGATGACCAGGATATCCCCTTTTCACCATGCCGATCATCTCCAAAACCTGCCTTACAGTTGCAGCAGCAGCCACAGCTGGTGCGGACCCAAATATGACAGCCCTTTCCCTGGCTCCCTCCCATCCCACTCCCACAACCCTGGCAGGGATGGGATCCTTGGAGTAACATGAAGGCCCAGATGCCACCAACAGTGATGAGACCTCAACCAGGGGCACCCACATCATCAGAAGTGATGCAGGATGACATTGAAGACATGGACGATACACTAGCTCCATCCTATATTTCGGCATCGTCCCCAGACAAATCCATAATGGCTCCGCCTCTTACTATGGGTGATGACCTTAAGTCCTTTTAGGACTTGTGCAAGAGGGTGGCTGGCTCCCTCGATATATTGCTGGTTGAGGTCCCTGACACTCAGCATAAGCTAACTGATATATTACAAGCCTCACCTTTGGCAAAAATAGTCCTGCCGGTCAACAAGGCCATGCTTGACCAAGCAAAGGTTTTGTGGCAGACCCCAGTTTCCATCTCCCCCACCTCAAGAAGGGCAGATAGGAAATATTACGCCCAGCTAAAGGGGCTGAGTTCCTCTTTACACACCCTGCCTCACATTCACTGGTTGTCGACACTGCAAACAGGGGTAAGCAGACCCAGTTCAAATCTACCCCGTATGACAAAAACTGGAAAAGACTTGATCTGGGGGGTAGGAAATCCTAGTTGTCAGCATTCCTCCTCATCAGATTCACAAACTATTTGGCATTATTGGTTAAGTACACCTATAACCATTTTGAAAAAATGAGACCATTTATTGAAAGATTACAAGATGAAGACAAGGCTGCATTTAAATCAAACATAGAGGAGGGCATCCTTATAGTGAAGACGGAGCTGCAAGCATCCCTCGATACGGCTGACATGGCTGCCAGATCCCTCGCCACATCTGTAGCGATGCATTGCGTCTCCTGGCTGCATCTCTCTGGATTCCCTAGGGAGGTACAGAGTACAGTTGAGGACCTTCCCTTTGAAGGTAGAAATTATTTTCTTCTACCACATTCCTGCATTCCCTTAAAGACTCAAGGGCCACCTTAAAAACTCGGGGGATATACGTCCCACAACCAAAGAAAAAAATCAATCCCATGTATACGCCCCGTGGGAGAGCAACAGCCTACCCATCTCACAGGGGCTAAAATGTCATCAGAGGCAACAGAAATGCAGACAGTCTCAAGACCAGCAATCAACTCCTCAATCTTCCAATGACAGGTAAATATTTTGAACCGTTGGACAAGGCTTCAGCGTCGTTTCTGCCAGCCAACCAGTAGAAATTCAGTCTGCAACCATTCTACCACACATGGTCCAACAACCAACAAATGGGCTTTAGAGGTCATAGCAAAAGGCTTAGCAATACCATTCCTCATATTTCCCCCAACTCAAACCCCTTCTCCGTCCCTCTTCAGGAGTCCCTATTATAACAAGAGATAAACAAGCTGTTACACATGGGGGCAATAGAGAGCATCCCAGCACATAACAGTGGAAAAGGGTTCTACTCCAGATACTACTACTTGCCAAAAAAGTCTGGGGATGGAGAACCATACTGGACCTGCTCAGACTGAACAAATACCAAAAAAAACGATTCACCATGGTAATGCTGGCAAAGATAATTCCTGCATTGGAAAAAAGAAACTGGAAGTCGTCCCTCGACCTGTAGGATGCATACTTTCACATAGCAATACATCCATCTCATAGAAGGTTCTTCGAGTTCACTCTAAAGGTTCAATATTACCAGTACCGAGTCTTACTGTTCAGCTTGTCAGCAGCACCCAGGGTTTTTTCCAATGTTCTTGCAGTAGCAGTGGCCCATCTAAGAAAATCAGGCATAGTGATCTTCCCTTACTTGGACAATTGCCTGATAGTGGCTCCAACAGAGCAATAGGCCAAACAATTCACCGAGGTCATGATCAGACTCTTTACAAGGTCGAGGCTCCAAATAAACATATGAAAGTCAAATCACACACCATCTCAGGAGCTGGAGTTCATAGGCACCCACACTGGGCTGCATACAAGCACAGGCTCAGCTACCTCTGCCAGATTCCACACCCTAACTATGCTAGCAAAAACAATCATAAACAGCCCCATGGTATCTGCCAGGCAATGCCTGCAGTTACTCGGACACGTCAGCAATGACATACGTCGTCCCTCATGCGAGGTTACGCATGCGAACTCTCCAGTTGTGGCTACACATGCATTTGTGCCCTCTCAGGCATTCATTGCACAGGAGGCTCAGTCCTTCAGACAAACTCAGGGAATCCCTCACATGATGGCTACATGATGGCAACCTCTGCTTGGGGGTTCCTTTCCATCAGTCAGCCCTGTCTATTCACATAACGACGGACGCGACACTGGAGGGCTGGGTGTCCCACACACAGTATGCAGGGAAGATGGTCTCCCATGAGTCAAACCTAAACAACAATGTTCTCGAGCTATGAGCTGTAAGAAGAGCGTTGCGAGCACTTAATTCAGGGCAAACCAGTGAGAATATACACAGACAGCACCACCTGCATGTTCTACATAAATCGACAGGGCGGAGCCAGATCATACCAGTTTTGCAATGAGGCCACATCACTGTGGAGGTGGTGCATCCTCCATCACATCAGCATATCAGCAGTATGTCTCCCAGGCGAACAAAACATCGCTGTGGACCAACTGAGCTGCATATTTCACCAAGAACATGAATGGGAAATATATCCGCAAGCCCTACATACTGTCTTCCTTAGGTGGGGCTTTGCGGAAATAGACTTATTCACCACACCACTCAACACCAAGTGCCCCAGGTATTATTCCAGGGCGGGTCTGGGCAAGGACTCAGTGGGGGATGCCATGTTGAACAACTGGTCTTGCCACTTACTGTATGCCTTTCTGCCTCTTCCCCTCCTTGGGAAAGTCATACACAAGACCGGGCCAGTGTGATCATGATAGCACCCACGTGGCCCAGACAAACCTGGTTCCCTTACCTGTCACAGATGTCGACTGCTCCTCCAATTCCTCTTCCACAATGGCTGAACATAGTATATCAGGATCAGGGATGAGTTCTCCCTCCAGAAGTGCACAAGCTTCAGTTCATGGCAGCCCCTCACCTGCTCGGAGGAAGTACAAAGGATAATCCTTAACTGTTGCAAACAGAGCACAAAAAAGACTTACCTTTACAGATGCCCCGTGAGTACGGGGGACAAGCCAGGAACATCCAGCATTGTGACTTCCCACTCGAAGGGTGCCGTGGAACCAAAGTTGCGGCACAGAACATCATCAGTGCCTAATACCAAGACTTCAACTCACCTCCTGGCACCAGCAGTACCAACCCCACAGGCAGTGACACCAATGCCTGCCACCAACTGTGGCACCACAATCAACCCCTGCACCAACCTGGGGCAGAAAATGTTACAATCTATCAAATATGATTATCATAGTCAAATCTGTGTATTGCCTTTGTATCTAAAGTTCTTCTTTGGATGATGTCCCTGTGGGTGCTCCACTGTTGGTGATGGGTCATCCCCAGAGCTGCATTTCGGAACTTTTTCTTAGCAGTTGTCAGTTGGTCTGTGCATGTCTGGAAGGCTACTTATGCTACTGGCAGTTTGACACCTCTTGTGCACAGCCTGACCCCCCTTCAGTTCCTCACTTACAACCCTCGGTCACCAATGGAGATTCTCTCTCTCCTCAGGCATCTATTCTCTTCATGCATAATTTCAGTTTTATTCCTGCCTTTTTAGCATTTTACTGTTACTAGTTAGTTATTCGTCGCCAGTTCATCGTTCTCTTTAAAAAATAACACAACTTTTTAGCCTCGGTCCTGAATTTGGCGCACTCAGCTGTGGTCTGCTGTGGCTTGATGACAATGCTTTCCTACCTCTCAGGGATGTTGAGGCTTAATTTTACTGATACACCTGAACCTCTGTACTCTGGATGTCCCTGATCCAGAAACACTTGTGATATGGACCTTGGCAGGAGGAAGAGGGAGTGACTCTGGATGCTGTTACTCCCTCTCCTCCCTTCCCCCCTCCCCCAGCTGGGGGAACAGCAGCATAGTAATGCATTTCTCTGAAGGCTTTTTCCTGCTGCTCCCATAGGGGTGGGGGAAAGTGCCTGGGAGTTGTGGGGGGTGAAGAGCCATGTGTGCTCCCGGGAGTGGAGCGCCAGGGAAGCACCACACTGTCATCCACCTGCCACCCTCCATGGTCTGAAAAATTCCTTAATCTGGTGTACCCTGTTTCCCAGGGTTGTCGGATTATAGAGGTTCAAGATGGAAGATGCTCTAGGAGTGCAAAGTATTATTAATAAATAATTAAGGCAGAGACAAAGCATGGGAAATTCCATTTCAAAAGATGAATGCTTTAGTAAGTTAGGCATGTGTGAAAACAAGGGATTGTAACCAAAACTGCTTTGCCACTTTGGGCTGCCAATTACCGGTTTACATAGAACAGATAAATACAGAATTACTAGCAGGCTGTGCCCTGTGCTCATTATGCTCACCAACCCCCCCTCTGATAGCTTGAGAGCATGTGTGATGATGTCATTCTGTCACCTGGCAGGAAAACCTTTTTTATATATAGAGAGAGATTATGACAATCAAGGTCAGAGACCATGCATCAACTCTAGTGAAAATGACCTCTGGAAATAGCTTTCAAGTATTAAGGAAGTGTTTGTTTCTGACCATTCATTTATTCAGAATCCTATATAAATGTTTAACGTTTTGCTTTTAAACAGAGCAGAGAAGCTACAGTTGCTTAACCACAGGCCAATGACTGCAGTTGAGATACAGCTGGTAAGTTACAATGCTCTTAACAGCTCAAAATCTATATATTAAAGTAGCTTTAATCTTGAAAATCAATTGAATAATCATTTTCTCACGGTCACGGACCGATAGGACTTCTCTACACATCTTTATATTCACGTTCTCTGATTTTCTTTCCTCTCGGCTTCCCCAATGAGGCCTCTCTATAAGATTTACTCTTCCTCTTAGACATATCTTTCACTCTCGTGTTTGTTTCAGTGTTTCAGACTGAAAATTTACCTTTGGTTTTCTTCAGTTGCCTTGTAGTTGAGAACTTTGGAATATGAATTTTGATTTAGAAAACTACTATGGTATATTCCTTTTAATTCTTTTTAAGGTACAGAAAAGCCAAAAATTTGGGAGAGTGTTTACTACTGTGCTTTTGAAATGACTGTGTAGCCTAAGAACTGTATGCTGGAAAGCTTTCAGTTGGAAATGATCCATTATCAGTCTATTATCCAACATACCATTTGGATAAAGGGATGTTACAGATAAAAAGGGATAGATTGATTAAATGGTCTCCAGGCCATCCTGTAAAGAACACAAATGCTGTATTAATAAGGAGATTATTATAACAAGGCTATTCCTCTAATAAGGCTGTCTTGCATGGGGAACATCTGTTGATAATCTTATCCTGAGACTTGATTGTGTAGTAGCAGGACTGCATTCTGTTGCAAAAAGTTTGGAAGTGGATGCTAGTAGGACTGCATCCTGTATTTCTCACATTTCTTGATAGCCAAGAACTAGAAATTCCAGTGGTGAAAACAGCTGATATGATAACATATGAACTACTATTATCAAGTTTACCATGAGTTAATTCCATTTTCTGCAACTGCAGACAAGAGCATGAAGGCATCACTAGTTTTGATACGCAGCTTCTTCAGAAGTGAAGTAGAGCCTTTAAATATTAGAATTTCTCTCTATTTCTGTTAGGTTGTTGCATTGCACTTATAATTCATTAGGTTCCAGCATATTCATATTCTGTTTTCTCCTCTTCTTAAAATATACTCATTTTATTGTCACTTTAAAGACCTCATTTATGTGTGATTGCTCTCCCATTCACTAATTATCTTGTCTGTCCACATAACATGGAGTATATTTGTTGATGCTCCAATATCCAGCTATTAGTTTCACGTTGACGAGGCAAGTGTAAGCAAAATATGACTTTGATATGGAGTAAAGTTATTGTACTAGTGTATCATTTGTACCTCAGCTCTTTCAAGGGTTAGCAATATAAAAATTAAAATTGCTCTGTTAAAACTGATGTGTTGAGGCAGTAAAACAAGTTATATGTGAATTCATCAGTTTGGTATGTAAACTTTCTCTAAGTAACCCAAAGCAACCAGTTATATAATAAGAAATTATTCTTAGGAGGTAAGGTAATGTTGTAGTTGACAATGATACAGTTGAGTTCATCCCCAAACTAGACAATAGAGTGTGAACTGTTGATGTTAGATTGGATTATAGCTGTTCAAGTTTCTACAGCATCACAATAAATTATTAAGAATAGTGGATTGGTCATATACACATGGCACTGTGACAAATTAAGTCAGCAAAAAACTTAAACTCCATAGATCCTTCATTTAGCTAGTCAGTATTTGGAGAGTCACAAGCCATTTTTGTGAACATTACCTTTGGGCTCTGTGTAATGAATGTCTGTTTCTTCTGATATAATGACAAAAGTGAGAGTTACAGCATCCTCAACCAAGCAGAGCCTCCTTGTATTTACAAGGAATTTAATACATAAAAACAGAAGCCACTGGCAGTTACATCATTGACTTCAGGAGGATCCGGATTATCTATACACAGGTTCCATGAAAACAAGTCCATTTGCTGGAGTTGAGATTTGAAAGGCTAAATATACAGGCAAACTAATACCGACCCTAAAATGCCCTCTTTTGCCATGTGAATTTTTTTTTCCTTAAAAGCTTTGACTCATCCCTGGATACAGATCTGAAGCAATGGATATTTAACATTTTTTACTTTAAGTTTTACCAAAAGCTGCTAAATTGGGGAGGGGGACAGGGATAGCTCAGTGGTTTGAGCATTAGCCTACTAAACTCAGGGTTATGAGTTCAGTCCTTGGGGGGGTCTCTTAAGGATCTGGGGCAAATCTGTCAGAGATGGTACTTGGTTCTGCTGTAAGGGCAGGGGACTGGACTCAATGACCTCTCAAAGTCCTTTCCAATTCTATGAGATAGGTATATCTCTATATATTATTATTAATTCAGTTTTAAAAAGAGGCACTGACTGGAAAACAAAACAAGCCAGGTCCCCAAAAGTGAGTATATAAAAGGGTGTTTAATACTATTTGGTTTTGACATCAAGTCTTTATCAGGGTGGACAATAATTTTTGATGGGGGGGTCACTCCAAGAATTTGGAAAGCGATCAAGGGCCACACTCCTATATATTAATGGAGGAGGTGTAGGACCTGGGAGGGAGTTTGGGTGAAGGAGGCAGTTGTGACCTGGGTTACAGGACTAGTGTGCAGGAGGGGTTGGGGCAGTGACCTAGGGCAGGAGGAGGTTGTGGCTTCAGGCAGAGGACTGTGGTTCAGGGGATTGGGGTGTAGGGTCTGGGAGGAGATATGGGGGCAGGAGAGAAGCAGAGGGTTTGGATTGTGACTGGGGTTGCCAGGTGTCTGGTATTGACTCAGACTGTCCGGTATTTTCACCTCCTGTCCAGTAAAAAAAAAAATTCAGAAAATATTGGACACCTAAAATGTCCGGTATTTTCTGATTTTTTTTTCCCTGCCAGGAGGCGAAAATACCAGACACCTGGCAACCCTACGACACACTCAGCAACCGGGCCCGGCCCCCCGCTGGGCCCCCCGCTGCCCTCCCACCATTTACCTGGTTCCACAGGGGCTTGTCTTGTGGCTGCAGCAGAAAAACAAAATGGCCACCAGCAAAAAAGCCTTTTCTTAAAGGGGCCATGCTGATTTTTTTATTTTTTTGGCTTAACTGCTGTCGGGGTCCTTTTTTTTCCCTCTCAACAACTTTGATCTCTTCCCCCCCCCCTTTTTTTTCTCAGTAGAATTTTTTTCCCCAGTGTTTTTTGGGGGGGGGTCAGGGAGGGTGTTCAGTATTTTGGGTTAAACCATCTGGCAACCCTAACAGTGACATGGGGCAGGGGAATGGGGTGCAGAATCTGAGAAGGGATATGGGGGCAGAGGGGTTGGAGTGCCAGAGGCAGACTCTGGCTGGGAGAATTACCTGCTTGATACCCAGCCAGCAGCCTTCTAAAGCAGGCTCCCTGGCTGCCCCGCCCCCACACTGACTGCAGGGGCCATGTGGTTTTTGAACAGCTACAAGTCTGGGGCGGGGGTGCCTCCTCAGCTGCCTGTTGGAAACCAGCCATTGGGATTGTCCTGGGGGCGGGAGCAGCACATGAAATGTCCCTTCCCTCCCCCCGGGCTCACATCTGTTCAAACAGCCCCACAGCAGCTTTTATCAGTGGGGAGCAGGCAGGGATCTGCCTGAGGCTCCCTGCTGTGTCTGTGACCCAGATCTGGTGGCTTGGCAGGCTGAATTTGGCCCACAGAGGATATTTTGCCCAGGCCTGCTTTATATTTTCTCCTATATAATTCCTGCCCTGTAGTAGTGCACAAGATACAAGTCACAGTAACTATATTACATCTAAAAGCCATCTTTCTGTGGAGAGGTACCTTTTTTTGTTTTAATTTGGGTATTTTTTATGTCTTCCTCGTGCAGAAACCATTGCACTTTGTTTATCTTTTCCTTCTCTAGATTTAATGCTGAGATTTGTTTTTAAATAACAAGAGCAGCATGATATTGTAATCCTTATCCCACTGGGTAAAACATTGTATACAGTACAGTTGTCTTGACCTCTAGCTTTAATCTCCAACATATGTTGTTCATGGATTGGTGACTCTCACAGAATAAAAAGGACAGTGATATTGTTCTATCCATGACATGGGTGCCAACTTTATGTAATGCTTAACAACGATATGTTAGAAGAGAGAGGCACTTCTCTTTAAAGAACAGATTGTTCTGCATCTGTGTCTCAGTGGAGCAGTTTTGCATATTTTAAAACTAGACTTCAACACCTGGGAGTTCACTGCCTCATAGTATCCACTCCATGCAACCAAACAGTTGGATTGCCATTTATTTTTGAGCAGAGCAGAATAACAGTTTCACCTATTCCCCTGAAAAAATGCAGAAGGCTGGAAGATTTAAACATTTCGGCTGTGTCTAGACTGGCCATTTTTTCCGCAAAAGCAGCCGCTTTTGCGCAAAAACTTGCCAGCTGTCTACACTGGCCGTTTGAATTTGCGCAAGAGCACTGATGTTCTAATGTAAGAAATCAGTGCTTCTTGCGCAAATACTGTGACGCTCCCGTTCGGGCAAAAGTCCTTTTGCGCAAAAGGGCCAGTGTAGACAGCTCAGTTTTGTTTTGCGCAAAAAAGCCCGGATGGCTAAAATGGCGATCGGGGCTTTCTTGCGCAAAAGCACGTCTAGATTGGCCACGGACGCTTTTGCACAAAAAGTGCTTTTGCGCAAAAGCATCCATGCCAATCTAGACGCTCTCTTGCGCAAATACTTTTAACGGAAAACTTTTCCGTTAAAAGCATTTGCGCAAATTCATGCCAGTCTAGACACAGCCATCATTTTCTCAGCTGTGCACTTTGCATACTTATCTAGTTTCCTGTCACAAGAAGATGACTCCAGCCTTTTGCTGCATTTTCCTTTTCTTATGGTCTCTCTTATTGTATGTTTGTGCTGAACATCTTGGAGTTACTCTACATTTGAGGAAACTGCAGGTGTTTCCTTGCTTTAAAGGGTCTCCTGCATTGGAACAAAAGTGTATTATGATTGGTAACTCTGAGAAACACCAAATGCACCTTTCTCTCTTTTGTTAGTGACTTTTTTTATTTAAATACAGTCTTGAAACTATTGTCTACAGAAAAACAATAATGTGCAACCCACAGATTGTTCTCTTCACTGGCACTAAAGTCTTATTAGCATATCAGATATTGTTCATCAGTGCAGGGTATTTTAAAGTTCTTTGTTCTCCAGCATTTGCAATACATATTTGTGGATCAAATGCCTAAGGAACGGCCTTTTTTTTCATCTGAAAGCATTTTACTCCAATTATATTACAGAATAGTGATCACTTACAGTATCTTTTTTTTCTGGCTCCTGCACTGATCTTGTCATAGTGACCATTGCTGAATAGAAAGAGAGAAGAATTGTGATTGTTGCTCATAGTATTAATATATCACATTGGAATGAAAATAATTGAATTGAAGTATTTGTCTGTGTCAAATTTATTGTAGTATGGCAATAAATTTGATCTTGTTAGCCAGAGGGTAGGAGTCAGTAGGACTGTTTTATAATCCATAAGAGGGTTGTAAAGGTAATTGTTCCTTTATTTGTGAAACTTTCATTATAAATGTTCATACTTAAAATGTTTGTTTCTTTCCTTCCTTTTGTGCTTTTTCTTTTGTAATATTTTTCTGTGAGGTTAGTGTTTGTTTGTAATCATAGGCTACAGGTATAAGAGGCAAGGGGGGAGGCAATATCTCCCCTGGGTCTTAGTGATCAACCGCTTCCCTCCTTATTCTGACCGTTCCTGAAGGCTCCCATATCAGGCTGTTGCAGCTTGCAGATAGGTGACTCTTCCCCCAAAGTGCATCTGTTAACTTAAAAATGAAAAGCCTTCCAGCTTGCCAGACCTGTTAGCATGCACTGAACCTGTGAAAGAGCCATAAAGTGGTAATGAAACCATTTAATAGGCATGTGCCAACCCTGATTTTACTGACAAAACTGTTGTGCATTACTATGTCTGCAAGACCTTAGTTTAAAATTTCCTTTAATTGTTTCATTGGTTTGTGTCTGAAGATTATAAAATAACATCTCTAAAAATCCATGAATAGGCATTTAGTTGCACAGCTTGAGCCTTAAATGCTTGGATCTTCAGATATACATATTTTTTTCAAAAAGACCACCCTTATCAAAAATACACATTTTAATTTTAATTATTATAGTACAAAAGCTTGTGTCCAAAGTCTTCCTGTCCTTTATAGAGTAGTAAATGACTACTCTCCTTTCACCTTCCTGTTGAAGAGAGCCCTTAAAGAGACAACATTCTTAACTAATGTCTGTGTTTCAGTGAGTTTAAATATGTAGTGATCTGGAATGAAGGCTTACAAGTATATTTAAAATATAAAATTAACTTAGAAATACTGATGAAGAAAATGTAAAACAGAAGGGCTGCATCATGTGTTCCATAATATTCAATGTTGCATTCAGCAGGACAATTAATTTGCCTTTGCTACAGAGTTTTTACAAATAAATCTCTGACAAACTTCAGAGTATATAAAAAAAATCTGTGGCTGACTTTTTTTATTCCTAAATTTAGTGCCTTTAATTATCTTCTGCATATCCAGTCTTCACAATCTGGCATGCAATGGAAAACACTCTCCATTTTCTTTAGAAGAGTGGGATTTTTTTCCCCCACATTTTAGAAGTGGGATTTTTTTCCAAATGTCATTTGCTACTCTTGGGTTCAGGGATTTGGCTAGAAGAGGTGAGCAGCCAGGTTCCCTCTAAGCTGTGCGGCTGCACAGCTCTGCATCTTCTAACTCAGCCCCGCCCAGGCAGGTAGCTTCTTGCAGGGAGATGTGGTGTTTTAGATGCTGCTTGTAATTATTAGAACTGGGAGCACTGGCTGTTGGGAATCTGGAAGCACAGGAAACAGGGGGGAGGAGATGAGCCAGGGCTGAATGAGAGCTACAACAGGAGCCTGAGCCCCTGGCTGGGCAAGCAGCTGCAGGGCTGTGTTGCCGCACAACTTCGTGGAAACCTTGGTGAACAGAAAGAAGAGGGAGACAGTGGAGAGGGGTAAGTCGGTGGGGAAGGAGGCGGGGCCTGGGCAGAGCAGGGGTGGAATATCGGTGGGGCCAGAGGCTAGGGAGCTTGCCTCCCCAAGCATCATATTTACCCCCTGCCTGTGATAACACCGTAATCAGTAATCAGAGCACTTTGTCTTAACATTGCAAATCAGGAGCAAATCCGAAGTGTGTGTACTAAAGCCTGCTGAACTGAATCTCCTTCTGTTTCCCTGGTTTGCTGTTTTTATTTGACTTATTTCCACTTGTCTCTTCATCTGTATCTCGTTCATGCTTAATCTTTTGCATTTCTCTGTTACCATATTACTTTGCTGTTTTCTAATATGTTTCATGTCATTACACTTGCTGTTTTGGGGATAGGGGATTCTAATTTTCTAGTTTATTCTTTTGATCCTTGAGCTCAGTGATTTTATGCCACCTGTGCAGAAACATGGACCTCAGCAGTAAGCGCTCAACGCACCCGAAACATGAAAACTTTTTCTTTTGCTCCCATTCCAGTATATGAGAACTGTTGAGAATGAGAGTGCATGCTTAAATCACTGTTTGGAATCAACCAGTGCTGTATGACTTCCTCATTGGAATATTACTATTGATGCCAGCGTTACTATTCATGTGAGAAGTTAAAGCAGCCTGCAGTTTAACAAATGCATTGAGAAATGAATCGTTGAATCGAAGCTAGCTTTGACTCTGAGAGGCCCTAGCCTAGCACAATAGGGCTCTGGCCTTACAATAACATTTATTGATTAATAATATAACACTATAATATGGTGCAAAACCAGGTAGACCAATCTCTCTCTCTCTCTCTCTCTCTCTCTCTCTCTCTCTCTCTCTCCCTCCCACCAACACTATTAGTAATAGAATGACAGGCCAGTTGTTTGAGTTAAGTCTTTTCAGTTGCTTTAGCAAGGAAAAGTAAATTGAAACACTGGAAATTTTTGAAGATCCTAATTTTGGATTTAGGTGCCTAAATCCCTTTGTGGATATAGCTTACTGTGTCTACAGTCAACAGATATGAATGACTCCAAAATATTTTTTATAATTCCCATGGAAATTTGACTTCATGGGAAAAAATCCAAGGTATGATATTCTGTAAGTGAATAATTAAGCGATGCAGCCATTTTCTTCCTTCCACGTATGTCTCCGTACTTGCTGTTGACCCATGCAGGTTACACCTTCCTACTCTGCCTGTACTGTTATCCCCCTTTGTTGTGTACTAATGTAATAGTAAGTTGATGGATGCACACAGGAGAATTAATATACTGGTCACTTCCTTAGACCTAATTGTTTCAAAAGTATTAAGTATTTAAGGTTCCTTATAATATGCCAGAGCTCCCTAAGTTTTCTGCTAGTGCACTGTGGTGAGTAAATAATAACATGTTTTTATGAATAAAAGGAAAAGCTGCAAAGGTGGGACCTTGCAAAGCATTCAGTTTTGACCTAACTTTTCCCCTTGAATCATGGCAAAGACTCTCATTCTGTCAGAGCAGAGGCCAGGTCTGAGCGCTCTTTAATAATCCACCCAAAATGTTCATACACTTAAAAATAACACCTCTTAAATAAAAAAACAAACAAAACCTGAAAAGCATTCCTTTCCTCAGCAAGCTAACAGGGGAAAAAAGGAATTTGGAACCTCTATACCAAAGATAACATTTGCAAAAGCACCACAAGTTTCTTTTTCCAAAATGATCTAAGCACTTAAATTCTAGGCTCCTAACTCACTCAGGCACTTTTGACAATATTATGCCAAGTCATATAGCTCGAACTTTAAAATGATCTCAATTGTAATGCATTTTCTTTAAAAATACTAATGTACTTGGGAATGACATGGAAAGCAAAATTTAGAAAAATATTTGGTTTTTGGAGATGGGTTCTTACAAATCTGGCTTATACTGGAGATCTAGCCCCCATCGTAACTATGGAGCATCTGTCATTCCATAGTCATTTTTTTATCTTAAGAATTCATCAGTTTTCAGTAGGTTGTTTTTAATTTGCAGATGGTAGAGGAAAGTGAAGAAAGATTAACAGAAGAGCAGATTGAGTCACTTCTTCAGACAGTCTCCAGCATTCTTCCAGGGAACCCAGAGGAAGAGCTTCAGAGGCCGTCGGCAATGGGAGTTGAAGAAGAAGATGACCCAGAATAGATAGCATCTGAACCAAAGTTGGCAACATCATCAAAAAGTTGGTGGGAAAAGAACCAGCTAAACTTTTTGATTACAAAGACCCTGTCTGGAGGTTTCATAAAAGTAACTGTTGTTTACAAGAAACATAAATCAAAGGACACCTTTCATGTCAGCCTTTTGTGAGCTATGAGAAAGATAGTAACTGGCTTCATAACACAGCGGTTTGAAAAATAGGGAAAATAACCCTTAAGCTTTAATATTCTATTTTTCAATTACCCACGTAACAGTTGTTCTCTTCTGAGCAGGATTATAGGCAACTGGCAATGTTTTAATTATCATAGAAATATACTATTATTATAACTGATTTCATATATTTTTGAATTACTCAGATGTATACAATGCAGTGCCTAATTCTGTGCAGAAGAAGCCATTTTATGGTATCAATACATAATTAGAATGAAGTTCAGAAGTTATTTAATAACCATATAAAATCAGTTGTAATAGATCCTTGCAGTTTATACCATGAAAGTGGAAAGAATGTAAAGGTTAGGCTGATATGGTAACTGGTATCAAGGACACCTTGGATATGACCCTATGCTTCTTTTAAATATAGAGCCAAATCCCTTGCTGATGTAAAAGGACAGAATCCCAAAGTTAGTAGAGCTGTTCTGATTCACAGCTGAGGATTTGGCCCATAATGTTGGGGTTCTTAGTAATGCAGACAACAGGCATTTAGAAGGTTAAGCCTGCTTTTTTTCCTTTGACTCACCTGTTGTCTAGGTAGAATAGTATGCAGTCCACACGAGCTATGCTATGGTAGCACAACTGTGTGATTTAACAATGACATGGCAACCTTAACTATGAATTTCCCTGTTTTGTTTTCAGAAGTTTAACAAGGCTCAGTCCTTGCCCAAGCAAAACTTCCACTGGAGTCAAGAGTTTTTATCTGATCACAGACAACAGGCTCAAACACTTAATGCTGGAAATGTTAGAGGTCGTTAAATCACATCATATATCTGCACCAGCATCAGTGTGGTTTTATGATGAGAGTTGAAAGTGTGTTGCTTGGATTTCTAGGAAACAGCCCATTTACTACATTTTTAAATTTAACAATAAATCATTTCCAGATGAATGATGATAGTTACTTTTGTACACATAAAAGAATAGTCTACTTAGCTCAGTGAAGACACAAAAAAGATTTGGAAGTATTTTGCCAAATGGAAGTATTTTGTGAATGGCTATATAGGGTTTTCAGCATGTGCACTGCATTAAGGAATTTTGTTTTAAATCTGCTGCCTGTATTTTCTGACTGCACAAATGCAGGTGGTGGATTCTGGAACTATAAACGGCTCTTGCTTCATGCTTGTTTTCACTCAAATTGGTTTCTTGGAAGCCATGATCCTGAGACTCAGAAATGGTTTATGGAAAACAAATTTTTTCCAAGGAGTGTCCCTGTAGGTGGGTGCTCCACCTTAGGTCTTGCAGTGGCATTGCACATCTAGACAGAGACTTACAGTAAGTAGCAGTGCCCTCCGGTGTGCCGCGCATGCAAGGCAGATGGCACGCGCAGTTCAGTTCCTTCTCTACTGTCCCTTCAGTTCCTTCTCTACCGCCATCATCATCAGTCGAAACCGCAGTTGCTCTCCTTATTCGCGTACTAGTTCAACATAGTTACAGTTAGTTCTGTTAGTAGTTAGTTATATAAAGGAAAAGAAATCTTAATTCCATCGATCTATCTAAGTATGGAATATTGCTGAGCCTCATTTGCATTATTCTTGAAAAGAATCGGCGTAATGGCATTGTGCAAGAGGGGTTTTCTTACACAAGAAGGGGCAGTATAGACAGCTCCTTCTGACGCAAGAATCTCTTCTGCAAAAATGGCGGCTCATTAGGTATGCAAATGAGGCTCAGCAATATTCCACACTTAGCCTCATTTGCATACTTCTGACGCAAGAAGCCGCAAGTGTAGACATAGCCACAGAGGCCAGAATGCCAAAGGATTACTGGAGAGAAATAAAGAGAAAACAGGGATGGGGGAGGAGGTCACAGGGTCAAAACAAGGGAGCCAGCTAGGGACACCGAGCAGAGAACCCCGCAGAGCGCCCACTGCCCCTCGAAGGTCTCGAGAGAGCCAGCGGACACCATCCAGTGGAACTCTGCCCGGATGTGTGAACAGATGCAGGAACGGAAATAGGCCCCATAGTCACAGGCCCCTCCCTCAGCCAACCTCCGCTCCCTTAGGTAGGTCTCCACGTGAGGCGAGGCTGCCACCCGGAGCCAATGGACCCTGGGCCTCCTGGTCAGGGTGAGGGAGGGGCGGCAGCCATCAGAGATGGAATTCTGGGAGGCGGCCTGAGTGGATTGGGAGGCGGCAGGCGTGGGCGTGGCGGCTACCTGGGTGTACGCTGGGAGGGCCGGGACACCGTCATCCCCAAAGCTGGTGGAGGGAACGGGAGCAGGAAAGGGGAAACCACAGCCAGCACTGGGGCCATAGCAGGGGGGTGAGCCACCACTGAAAGAGGTTTAGCCCTCTGGGCAGAGCTCTTACCCTTCTTGGTCCCCTGCCCTCGGGGGGGCCTTCTTAATTGTGACAGCAGCAGCAGGAGGTGCTGCAGCAGGGGTGGTGGGGTCCCGGCATCCCCATCCATGCCCACCACCTCCAATGTACGAATGGGTAGCCCGGCAGCATTTGCAGAGGTAGCTGTGAGGACGGGAAGGGAAGGGGCAGCAGGGGCGTTACACAACAGCCCCTCCCCTGTAGCCATGGGCAGGGAGGGAACTGCAGGAACAAGCAAGTGGGAGAGGACAGTTGTGCCGGGGGGGGGGGGGGGGAAGGGAAGAGGAAGGCTCACACTCCCTGCTGTGAGGGTGGGAGCGCAGCGATACAGGAAGGAGAAAGGGAGATAGAGGAACAAGGAGTACGACTCCCAGCACAGAATGGCAAGACCGGCTCCTCGGCCACACTGGGGAGATGGGGGTGGGGGGGGGGAGATTATATTAACAAATCTGGGGGAAGTGAAACTTTGGGGGCAGTGACTAAGAAAAAAAGGGGGGCTCAGGCGCTAAACAGAAGAAAATGGGAACCTAGGCACACAGGAAAAGGGGGAGGCTGTGGAGAGGGAGGGCAGGCAGCAAGGAAAAGGGGGGACAGAGCAGCAGGACACTGCTGGTGGGGGGAGAGGACAAGGGTGGCCAAGGGGAACCTGAATGGCAACCCCACAGCACCCACTGCAGGGCCCAGCAGAGCAAACTGAGGGGGATGGGGTCAGGCAAGCAATGGGGCCAAGAATGAGGAAAAGGCCCCTGCAACAACTGAGGCTGGGGAGAGAGCAGCGGTGGTGGAGGTAGGGTTGCCAGATGGTTGAAACAAAAATACCGAACACTCCCTCCCCCCCCCCCAAAAAAAAACCCAGAAAAATTCTGTTGAAGGGGTTAAAAGGGGGGGACGGGGGGGACCAAAGTTGTTGAGCAAAAAAAAGGCCGAGAACTCCAAGCCAAAAAAATAAACATCCCTGCACTCACTGTTAAAGGGGACATGCTAGGAACAGGGGAGCCAAGGTCTTTTGGCCGGTAGCCATTTTGTGCCAGCAGCCTTGGAGAACCAGGTAAGCATGGGGGCTGGGGGGGGGGGGGGGAGGCTGGGCACTGAGTGTTTGTAGGGTTGCCAGGTGCCCAGCATTTTGGCCTCCTGGCCGGGGAAAAATTCAAAAAATACCGGACATCTCAGGTGTCTGGTATTCTCTGAATTTTTTTACCAGACAGGAGATGAAAATATCAGATTGTCCGGGTGAATACCGGACACCTGGCAACCCTAGGTGGAGGCAGGGGCAGCGGAAATGCCGAGGGCAGAACTAGAGGGAGGTGAACCACCCCCAGTGCCCCACAAGAGCTGCACCAGCCACCACCTAGGGACACAGCTGGCAAGAGGGCCCCTTACAAACTCCCCCCAATACCTCCGCAGAGCAGGCTGTGGGGAGAGAGGACCCAGGAGCTGCTCTAAGGCCCAGGGGGAGCAGCAGGAACAGTGGAGACCAGGCCTGCAGCAGTGAGGAAGAAAGGGGCCAGGTAGACCCCCAAGAAGAGGGGCCCTCCCCCACCTAGGGGCAGCGCAGCAGAGGCCCCCCTCACCACCATGCCCAGCAGCCACAGCAGCTAGCTGAGGTGAGGGGGGAAGCAGGGAGGAAGCTGCCTGCAAACAGCAGGAAAGAAAAAGAAGAGGGGACCTGGCCCCAAATGAGAAACAGCCCCCCCAGAGAAGAGAAGGGGAGGGGACACAGTAAGGATTGTGGGCAGGTCAGAGGTATAAAAAAGCAGTGGAAGGGAGTTCCCTGCCCCCAGAGTAATGGGGAGGGGAGGAGCTGGTTTAGAACCAGCAGCCTCATTCGGGGGTAGTGGAAGACCTGGGGCTAGTTAACCAGGCCTGCGGAGTCAGGCCAGCCTAGGTCAATTAGGACATCTGGGGGTAATTAAGAAAACCGGTTCAGATTGGCTATAAAAGAAGCTCGCCTACAGTGGCAGGAGATGGGCAGCTGGGAGGAGGGGGAAGGGAGACAACAACTAGGAGGCTGAAGTGGAACATGGCTGGGGAAGTAGCCCAGGGGTCTTGGAGCTGTATTATAGCAGGTGTAGGGGATGCACACAGGCAGCTACTATCACAGGGCCCCGGGCTGGAACCTGGAGTAGAGGGTGGGCCCAGGTTATCCCCAACACCTACCGTTTCCATTTGGGGAGACTGTGGAGTTTATTCTGTTTTACCATGTGCTGGCCAATGATGGAAAGAGCTCAGCAAACAGCACATGAAAGCCCTGGATGTGGTGCCTAAAACTGGGGGCTGTTGTGAGCCTCTGAGTCAAGCAAATCTGGCGGGAAGTGCAGGACCCACGGAGTTTTTGTAGGAGCTTTGTCACAACACGCGTTTCTCATTTGCTATTGAGGTGTCAACTTTTGCTGCCAAAAATCTAGAACAATTCACCCATTTTCATTGGTTGGGCCAAGTCCTTTGGCATCAATGTGAGCAAGGTTGGAATCTTAGTTATGAGTTAAATTAAGCCCCATTCATGACTGCATAGACTCTGGACACTGGTTTTGAAACATCCCCTTTGTTTTGTCTAGTATTTTCTGTGCCTGTGTTCTCTGTATTTGCTGTCTCCCTGAGATAATACCTCTCCCATGCCAGCTGTAAGAACAGCACCAGTCTATAAGCGTTGGCATTTGTGTGCCTAGGAATATAGGCATGTTACTCAGACTCATAGAGCTGGAAGAGACCTCAGGAGGTCATCAAGTCCAACCCCCTGCCCAAGGCAGGACCAAGCCCAACTAGATCAACCTAGCCAGGGCTTTGTTGAGCCAAGACTTAAAAACCTCTAGGGATGGAGATTCCACCCCCTCCTTAGGTAACCCATTCCAGTGCTTCACCACCCTCCTAAGGAAATAGTTTTTCCTAATATCCAACCTAGACCTCCCCCACTGCAACTTGAGTCATGCTGGGAGTCAGTGAAATCATTTGTAACAGAGTGACACCACTGAACTGTGTGGGTAAAATAATTTTCTAAAGAAAGTGGGGAAGTGGAATACCGGGAATAAACACAAGGAGGAAGGGGCAACAAAGGAGGACCCCTGATTCAAATGAAGAAGGTCGGGCAATCAACTGGTTATCTAAGGTGTTTGTACATGAATGCAAGAAGTCTGAGAAACAAACAGAAATAATTAGAAACCCTGACACAGTGAAAGAACTATGATTTGATTGGAATAATGGAGACTTGGTAGGAATACTCACATGACTGGAGCACTGTCATGGAAGGGTATAAACTGTTCAGGGAGAAAAGAAGGAGGAGTTGCAATGTATGTAAGAGAGCAGTATGACTGCTCAGAACTCTGGTATATGGAGGGAGAAAAGCCTGTTGAGAGTCTGTGGGTTAAGTTTATAGGTGGGAACAACAGCAGTGATGTTGTGGTTGGTGTCTGCTGTAGACCACCAGATCAGGTGGTTGAGGTAGACAAGGCTTTCTTTGGACAACTGAGAGAAGCTTCCAGATCACAGGGCCTGGTTCTCATGGGCGACTTTAACCACCCTGACATCTGTTGGGAGACCAATACAGTAGCACACAGACAATCCAGGAAGTTTTTGGAAAATGTTGGAGATCACTTCCTGGTACAAGTGCTGAAGGATCCGACCAGGGGCCGTGCGCAGCTTAACTTGCTGCTCACAAACAGGGAGGAACTAGTAGGGGAAGTAGAGGTGGGTGACAACCTGGGAAGCAGTGATCATGAGATGGTAGATTTCAGGATCCTGACTAAAGGAAGAAAGGAGAGTAGCAAAATACACACCCTGGACTTCAGAAAAGCAGACTTGACTCCCCCAGAGACCTGATGGGCAGGATCCCCTGGGATACTAACATGAAGGGGAAAGGAGCCCAGGAGAGCTGGCAGTATTTTAAAGAAGCCTTATTGAAGGCACAGGAAGAAACCATCCCGATGCGCAGTAAGAAAAGCAAATATGGTGGGTGACCGTGAGGGAGAGGTTCTCTCGAGGACCCCAGTAACTCTCCCCAGGGCCTCCTCCCTAGGGGCCTCTGCCTTGCAGCCCTATCCCTTCCCTACCACACCCCTCCCTTCACCCTTTTCCTCACCTCCCAATAAACACACTTGTTTGGTTTTTGAAAAAAAATAGCAGCCTGTATTAATGAAAGATTCAGAAAAGGTGGGCAGGGGGAGGTGGGCTCATAA
Source organism: Pelochelys cantorii (assembly GCA_032595735.1). Taxonomy (NCBI): domain Eukaryota; kingdom Metazoa; phylum Chordata; order Testudines; family Trionychidae; genus Pelochelys; species Pelochelys cantorii. Next base: position 4,443,850 of record CM064346.1, on the reverse strand, counting down.
CTGGGAGAGAGAGGGGGTGGCTCAATGTGCCACCTTGGGTGTGGGGACCTCATGGGTGTTGTGTGGGTCCAGGGAGCACAGAGGGGTAAACAGGAGGGGGGCCGGAGCAGAGTCAGGGTTGGCAAGGGGAGCAGTGGGAGGGGGCATGGGCATTGCTAGGGGAGGGAGCAGGGGCATAGCAGGGGGGCAGGTAGATGGGGAATGGGCATAGCATGGGGGGGCAGGAGGGTGGAAGCCAGGAGTAGCAGCATCAAGTGGGTGTGCTGTCATGTGGGACATGGTGGCACACACGTTGTCACACCACTACATCAACTGGTCCCAGGTGCGGTGCTGCCACTCTGGTGGATGTCGTGAAGGACACGGATGTGCTGGCGCATCAGGTCCTCATGCGCCCTGGCGCGCCTTCAGGTCCCCGGGGCTCTGGTGGGTGGCTGCGGTGGTGAGGCTCGCCCCTCACTCCCGGCTGGTCCAGCTGTGGAGAACACACAGAGGGAGAGGCGGTCAGTCATCCCTGCAGACCCTGTCCCTGAGGCCGTGCCCTCCTCTGTGAGCAGCGACCAATGGTCCACGGCCCAGGGGAGGGGGTCCCAGGTACAAGGCCATGTGTGGCCTGCACAGCTGGCCCTGTCTCCCAGGGGCCCCAGCGTGCCCAGAGGACTGTGCTGCCTGCTTGCCAGCCCACTCCCCAGCCCACAGACATGCAGCTAAGGGAAGTGTCCAGCCACAGTGGGATCCCTTCATGAGTGGCAGAGGAGCTGTGAGCAGCCCGGGCCTCCCGGGGGTCCGCACACACAGGTGCGGGTCGTTGGGGTGTGTGTGGGAGCGGCTGTTGCCTCGCACGTGCAGACATGCCCCTGTGCTGTGTGCGGCACTCCTCGGTCTGTGTGGGGCCGTGCCTGTGCCCTTGTGGCCAGCCTGCTTCCCAGACGTCTGTGGCTTCCCCTGAGCCTGGCACCAGGATCCCACCTGTGCTCAGGGGCTGCTGCTGTGTCCACATGCCGCACGGTAACACAGCACATGGTTGCACATGCACAAACCGCAGCACGATGTTCAGCCCAAGCAACCTGAGTGACACTTCCCCCCCGCCACCCCTTGTGTGCCCGCCTCCCCCGCCCTGTGTGTGTGACAAAGTGCGACCACTCACCGGAAGATCCCTCCCAGGCGTCTGAGGCGGCCTGGGAGACGTCCTGGGTCACTGGCACCGGCTCAAGGGAGAGGGTCACAGTGCCCGTCTCCTCCTTCGCCACAGCCGGCTGGCCCTGGCCCTCCTGCTCCTCCTCTGCAGAGACCTCCGGCTGGATGATCACTGGGGTCTCGAGGCCGGAGTCCATGAGGATGGGTGGGGAAGATGTTTCCCCACCCCCCAATATCTTGTGGAGCTCCTTGTAGTAGGGGCAGGTGTGGAGTTCTGTCCTTGAACACAAGCTGTGCTCTCTGACCCGGACATGTCCCTGGGGGAGCTCCTTGACCTTACTCTGGACCTGTTCCAAGGTCCAAGGTGGGCATCTGCACTCTGCCAGGGACTCGGCCATAAATGTCCGTGTTGCAGCGTTTGGCCCAGGGACCCTGTAAAGTCTCCTCCTCACCCCACAGTTCAAGGAGGGACTGGATCTCTGGGCCAGACCAGGACGGGACGCACCTCTTCATCCCCCTGGTGGGTCCTGGGACCCCTGGGACTGCTCCCTGCGAGAGCCAGGAGGGTTGCGGGGGGCTTGAGGCTCGGCTATCAGTGAGCAGGCCTGTGGCAGGGAGAGCTGCATGGTGAAGTGCTGCTCTCTGGCCGGCTTCCTGCCATAAGGCTTGTCCAGGGTCCTCCAGCTTTAAGAGGGGCCAGGAGACAGGAGCTAGAGAGTTGTGATTGGCTTGTATGGAGTGGACACCAGGGCACCTGTGCTTTTTCCTGGAGGCCTCTTCTTTCAAAAAAACCCTCCTCCCCATCCACACACGCCTTTTTGCAAAAGAGCGCTTCCTCGTAGAATGGGGGTTACCAACGTCGGAAAAACCCTGCTGGTCTTTTGATTTTCTGTCGAAAGAAAGGGATTGCAGTGTGGACATTCCGCATGTTTTCAGGGGAAAAACACCCTTTTTTCAACAAAACTGTGTGATGTAGACATACCCCAGTCTGGTGTGGAGGGTGAAAGAACTGGGTGGGAAAAAGCATGAGCAAGGGAGAGGTGCTGTTACAGCCATGTCCCTGTTTAAGATTGCAGTGCCGGCTTCCGTCAGTCCCTTGTTAATAACAAGCAATTTAGCTGCTTTATGGCAAGTGGCCTTCATGTCCTGCAGCCCCTAAATGGATCCTTTCATTGCACCGCTAACGCTCACAGCCTGATGCTCCCTGTGAGATTTTTGCCTGTTCTGCACAGTGCAGATTGATTTAATTAATATTATGGGATTAATTAACTGATGGATTAATTCTTTATTCATTATTTGCAAAGCACTTTGGAAAGCAGCCAAGTGAGAGATCAGTGATATCAATATTAGCACAGTTATTATACATTATCACACCTTCAGATTTGAAGCATTAAGCTTCTGTGTTTGTCTTTCTGTCCCAGTAAAGAACATCTATTTGTTTCTGATTGCCCGGGGTAGATTCATGTGAAAACATGGGTATTTCAAGTATGATGTTGCAGGAGGATAGTTGTGTGCCTTTGATTTTCTCTGCAACAGCATTATTTTTTAATCTGTAGTAACGGGTTAGCTGTGCGACCACGTAACAGCCCTCCTGTGCTAATAAGAATGCTTTGCATGTACATGTCCTCTGAAGGAAGAGGCTGTCAGAGCTCTTTATGAACATTAACCATTTCAACACTTCTGTAAGGCAGGTAAGTGGCATCCGCTCCATTTTAAAGATAGTGAAACTGAGGCACAGCATTGTTGATGTGCCCAAGTTCCCACAGCAGGTCAATGGCAATCTGGATTTGGTTGGACACGCGGTAAACCTCATGAAAGAAAACAGTCTATGTGACTGCAGAAAGATTTCAGACTACAAGAATTAACTGAAAAAAGAGCTTCAGCCAGTTTGCTTTGGTTAAATGTTCAGTGCACTTAGAAGACATTGTTAGACCCTCAAGTCCTTTGCATGCCACAAGCAACAAAATCTGTCTAAGCATATTGGCTGAATTAATTTCCTTAACTGCTAAGAATTTTTATTGCATTCATTTTACTGGTTTATAAAGCGATCTTCAAAGGTGTGTGAGATGATGTAAAAGCTTTAAGATTATAATTTGAAACAAAAGTGGTGCAGGAACTAGCTGGGGGCTAGGGAGGGGAGAGAACCATCTGAAAGGAAAAAAGGAGTCCAAAAAGGATCAATGAGCTTTGAAAACAGCCACAGAGGGACTCCAGTGGAAACACCCAAGAAACACTCCCATAGATGCTCAACTCCCCAGTGTAACACAAGTCACTGGAGTTGGTGAATACTGATGCCTGTCTTGTACAGGATGTTCACTTCTGTAATGCTGGCCTACATCCAGGGACTGGGATCTGGGAATGAAGAACATTCTCTGAACTTACTCTTAACACATGGTCTGTACCAGATTGAGCCTTGGGAAGGAGTTCAGAGACAAGGCTGCTGTTGAGAATGCATGAGAAGATGGGCGCTTGGGTACATCGTTTGATTATTTTTTCCCTTTGGCTATAACAAAGTCTGTTGCAGATGCTTATCCTCTTCCCATCTAGCACAGTGGTGCTGACCTGACATTTTTTGTGTTCACCCGAGAACATGTGAATTTGTTTGACTAAAGGATGCCAGTTCTCTGCAGGGTATCACATATTCTGGGTTTAATTAAGCCTTCTTTTAATTCTCCCTGTGCATTCTCTCTGTTGGTGGCAAATATTGGATCGAAAGCCCTGGAGAACAAAGTGCCAGGTGCAAAAAAAAAAAAAAAAGTAGCTGCAGCCTTCACTGATGTGCTTCAACTCTGACGGGGAGGGGCCATGTCTCCAGGTAAGAGCCTCCTTAGCTTTTCTGAGGAGGAGGCTATCCCTGTTCTGATTGACAGGGGCAGTTGTCCTCCAGGCCTGATCCTGACCCCCCTCCCCTAGTTAATTTCACAGCATTGAATATACTCTTCCATATAAGTAAGTAGGTGGGAGTAGACATAGTGGCTACGTCTAGACTGGCATGATTTTCCGCAAATGCTTTTAACAGAAAAGTTTTTCCGTTAAAAGCATTTGCGGAAAAGAGTGTCTAGATTGGCATGGATGCTTTTCCGCAAAATCACTTTTTGCGGAAAAGTGTCCGTGCCAATCTAGACGCGGTTTTGCGCAAGAAAGCCCCGATCGCCATTTTAGCCATCCGGGCTTTTTTGCGCAAAACAAATCTGAGCTGTCTACACTGGCCCTTTTGCGCAAAAGCTTTTGCGCAAAAGGACTTTTGCCCGAACGGGAGCATCAAAGTATTTGCACAAGAAGCACTGATTTCTTACATTAGAACGTCAGTGCTTTTGCGCTAAATCAAGCAGCCAGTGGAGACAGCTGGCAAGTTTTTGTGCAAAAGCGGCTGCTTTTGCGGAAAAACTTGCCAGTCTAGACACAGCCAGTGGGTTATGGATTTGCAGCACTCAGTGCAGACCAAGTAGGATTATACCCACCTTGAATGCAAGGCAATGGGTATGATGGAGGCCTTTATTTTCCAGCCTTTTGGCTACAGCTCCCTGATTTGATACCAAGCTTGTCAGCTTTGATACTAAGGCTTCTGTCTGGTGTTTGGATCCTGGGCATCTCCCCCCGTAAGAACAATGGGAGGCATCTGGCATATGGAGAACACACACCTCCTTTTAGACTAGCTCAGCCACCCTGCATGTGCTGTAGCTCTGCAGTTGTCACTGGGGCTGGGCCAAGGGTCATGGCCACTGCTGCCACTAGTGGGGGCTCAGGCTGCTTCCTGTCTGCTCTCACTGCACCACTCCCAGAAGTGGCTGGCACATCCCTGTGGCCCCTAGGGGGTGTCTGTGTGCTGCCCCCACCCCAAGCACCAACTCCACAGCTTCCATTGGCTGGGATCTGCAGCCAAAGTGAGCTGCAGGGTTGGTGCCTTTGGGCCGTGGTGTGCGGAGACTCCAGCCACCCTGCCTAGGAGCCACAACCAGAGAGGTGTGAGGGTTGCTTTCAGCAGTTGCCTGAGGTAAGCCCTGGACCCCCACTCCCTTCCACACCCCAACCCTTGCCCCAGCTCAGAGCCTGCACCCAAACTTCCCTCCCATAATCTGCACCCCTCCCTCATCTAAACTCCCTCCCAGAGCCTTAGACAGGTGTGTGTTGGGGGGGAGTCTTTGACCATTCTGGTCACCACCAACATTATACAGCTAGTGTGAGCTGGAGGTATGACATAACCATGCTAACTCTGATAGCTAAAAATAGCATGCTGCTGTACCCACATGAGCAGTAGAAGAGGCTGGAGACCCTGAGTGAATGCCTATGGTCTCAGACAGATCCTGCAGCTCACACTACTTCTTGAACGCTCCAGTTTTAGCATGCAAACTCTCCTCGAGTTCCCCAGCGCCTAGTGTAGATGTATCTTCTGGCCAGCTGGGGAGGCTGCTGTTAAGGGCAGCTCTGGGAGGGCAGCCCCACTCAAGACGCTGATGGGGAAAGTCCTGGCTGCTGTAATTGTTAGATCAAGCAGAGAGGGAAACTGCCCATTCCCACTGCATGGAACAAGGCCCGCCTCCCCAGCCCCTGGATCAAGGGGCTTTTTGTGAAGTGGGCATGAGCCCCGCCTCCTAGGACAGCAGGTCATGTGGGGGATTTACAGGTGAGCAGAAAATTTGTTCTGTAAATTGACTTTTTCCTTTATCTAAAACTAGAAGATTTACTCGGCATTGCTCAGTCCTTAGCTCAAATACATTTTGTTTTTCTTCATTTAAATCATTGGTCTGGGGTGGGGATGGGGATGGGGATAAGGGCTGCCCCAGGGAGAGAGGACTACCCCAGCCGTCTCTTACTGCAGCAGCTTGGGGCCAGATGAGAAGCACTTGCCCAGGGCCCAGAGCCGGGGGAGGGGTACATGTCACACATACACAAGCAGACAAACTCTCTAAAATATATAGTAGCTAGCTGTCCCTTTCTCCACCCCTGCTCCTGCTGGCCCGATGGGGTTACAGCTGTCCCGGTCCCCATCTCTGGCCCCTTGCTTCCCCCTGTGGTCATTCCACAGTATAACTCCTTCCTACCTGACCCCTCCCTTTCCATTTGATGAGAAACAATCAAGTTCCAGGGACATCCCATTGTCCTGGCACAACCAAACCCGTACCTTGCTCTAAGCTATGGCAAGAGGAAGCTGCATACCAAATTTGGTGGTCATAGCTCTTACTATGGAGGAGTTCTTGAACAAACAGACTCACAGATGGATGGACACACTCTTTCTAATATATAGTGGACTAAAATGACAATTGCATTATTTGCCATGGCAGAGCCACGACCTCTCCCATTTCTTGTCGTGGTAACTAGCTTTATTCAGCACCAGTCTCCTGAGTCGTCCAGCTCCATGTAGCCAATTCCTCTGCTGAACCCACAAGACTCTGGTTGCAGAATTGTTTCCCTAAAGCTTGAAACCCAGTTGCTTTGATGTTCTCTCTGTTTAGGCCAATGTGGTTTGAAATTCTTGTTTATGAATTCTACTGCCAAAGCCTTGTTGGAACAGACATGTTTGCTGCAGATCAAGTTTGTATAATTAGTGACTTGGCCCAGCTGAGCTCACTTCTTGAAATCCTGCAGTATGCCGAGACCCGCTGAAGAGAAACTGTCACAAGTCAGCTGGCTCTTTGAATTGCATGGAGCCAGAGAGCAGTTTCATTGTTCACCAGAAAAGCAGCTCACTGCAGTCTGAAAGTGCAGTTCAGTGCAAGTATTATACCTCCCACCCCAGGCCTCCCTTAGACTAGTCAAGCAACATGGGCCTTTCCGGGGCTCAAGGAAACCATAGAACTGAGTGTAAGGAACCTACTCCAGGCATGCAGTGAAGCTCAGCTGATCCTTCTTGTGAATGATCTGAGCTGGGCATTAAAATACTCCCTAGTATTTGCTTGCCCACTCTGGCAGTGCTCCCTGTTCACCAGTGTCCCTCTAAGCTGAGCACCTGGGCAGCTGCCCAGGAGAGATTCAAATGCCGCCCACCTGATTAGCACAGAGCCCCTAGCAGCCAGCAGCGTGGGTTTCTACTGGTGGTGCCCATCTCCACATGCCTTGGTGCACATAAAATGTATTCTGCACACAGGTGGAAAAATAAGCAGGAATGCTGCTGCTGTTCTTCGAGTGATTGCTCATGTCCATTCCACATAGGTGTGCGTGCACGTGTCGTTGAAAGGTTTCCCTTAGCAGTACTTGGGCCAGCAGGGGAGCCCGCTGGAGTGGCGCCACTATATTGGCTAATAGATACCCCAGCTGGCCCTCCACCCCCTCCGTTCCTGCTTACCACTTGTGATGGTCGTTGGAACGTGCCTTGCTGTTGCTTTTGCAAGTGTGTCTTAGCAGTTCTCCCCTGTTGTCTTGTAAATTGGTTAGGTGTGCTGGTTAATAGTTTTCTTCTCTTCTGTCAATAGTCCTGTCAGTGTAGATAGCTGTTTTCCACACGGGGGCTCACCTGGCATCCCCAGCGCTGGCAGTGGGGCATACACGTGCCCCAAGGCTTCAAGCCTTGCATGACGTGCCAGAAGCCTATGCCCTGTGGTGAGCCCCACGAAGGCTGCCTGAAGTGCCTCGGGGAAGCCCATTTGTCCAAGCCCTGCAAGATCTGCAGGAGATTTAAGCTGCATACCATGCGGGAAAGGGAATCCTCTAATGGAGACAGCTCTTCGTGCGGCACTGGCATCGGGCCTGACACCGGCGACTTAGAGCGCACCAGCTTCAGGACGGGAGGCACCTACCCACTTGTGCACCTCCCCGGTGCCTTGGAGGCCTTGGCACCACTCTCAGTCTCCAGTGCCTCAGAAGAAACAGAGACCTAGTAGGGGCAGGTCTCAGTCGAGACATGTGCCGGCAGCGCACCTTCAGGTGGGGCACGTGGCACCATCTGGCTCAGCACCTGGACTCTCAAGGTTGGGTTGGCACCAGCCCATCCTGTGCCAGGATCCCAGCCTGAAGAATCTCCTGGAGCCCTTGATGCTGGACATCTTCGAGGCCACTAGAGACCTTATAGAATTGACATTGTCTCCAGCCTTGGCGTCAGGCTCGGTGAGGGATTGCGACTCTAGACGGTACCGTGCTGATGTCAAGGCACCCAGCGCCTCGCACCAGCCCCGAGGGGGCATCACCAAGTGGCACCAGCACCACTTCTGTCAATGGCACCAACGCCGGCACCAGCCCTGACGTAGGCTGTGCACACGGCACCACCTTTGCCATCAGGCCTCTCCGTGCACGCTGCTCCACCACATGGAGTCCCAGCACCGGGCTCTGTTATGCTGCCACTTCCTCCCCGGCACCACAGAAAGCCTGAGTGCATGGCCAGGCGCACTCCGAGCCCCAGGTCGCCGGTTTCCACTGCTATGGCACCGCCCTAGTCAGCCTCTGAGTATTCCACCGTCCCCCTACCTCCCCACCCCACAGCAGACCAGCTCCCTAGCGGACTGGGAGGTTTCCCTGTGGACCAGACCTTAGATACCCTGATAGAGGGAACTGTGCTTTGGACTAGGCTTCCAGGCCGTATATGCCCTGATAGAGGGAACTGTGCTTTGGACTAGGCCTCCAGGCCGTATATACCAGGATAGTGGGAACTGTGCTTTGGACTAGGCCTCCAGGCCGTATATACCCTGATAGAGGGAACTGTGCTTTGGACTAGGCCTCCAGGCCGTATATACCAGGATAGTGGGAACTGTGCTTTGGACTAGGCCTCCAGGCCGTATATACCCAGATAGTGGGAACTGTGCTTTGGACTAGGCCTCCAGGCCGTATATACCCTGATAGAGGAAACTGTGCTTTGGACTAGGCCTCCAGCCCGTATATACCCTGATAGAGGGAACTGTGCTTTGGACTAGGCCTCCAGACCGTATATACCCGGATAGTGGGAACTGTGTTTTGGACTAGGCCTCCAGCCCGTATATACCCTGATAGAGAGGCCTTTGGGCCGTATATATTTTGATAGAGGGACATTTGCCATGAACTGAACCGACGGGTCATGTTTGCCTGGGAAAAAGGGGGCAGTGACCCAAACTTTGGGGACTTCCGGACCGTCGAGGGGGCTTGCCCCTCGACACACTGACTCAGAGACTGAGTCCGTTCTCTCATTCCATCTTGTCCCAGGTCTAGGTCACAGCAGCATTCCCACCACCGGCGTACTTCAGTGCAGCCAGAGCAGCAATCCCGGCCACCGCACTTGCAAGCTCCCATCCAGTGGCCATTCTGGATACCCTGGGCCTACCCTCAGATCCAAGGTGTGGGCCCCTCGAGGCTGGAGTCCATCGACTCGGGGCCCATGGCTCCCCCATCCATGACCCTAATGGCCTGCTCCCCCATGCTGGGGCAGTTTTAGCCTCCAAGACAAGTTTTGTCCAGGGCTACCAGTGAGAGTGTGGCCTTCCACTAGGGCTACCTATCTGGCCAAATGGAAGCGTTTCTCTATCTGGGCTACTCAGAAGGGGATTCCTCCCATGGATGCCCAGGTCCCGCTGGTCCTGGGCTGTCTCCTCAGTCTCAGGGTCTGAGGGCTGTCCTCCTTGTCTGTTAGAGTCTACCTGGTGGCTATCTCCTCTTTTCACTCACACTCCCAGGGAAAGACTAGGATGTAGTAGTGTACTCGATTAACTGATTAACCAATAAGCAAAAGCTGACTTCTGAAAGGGTTGGACAGGCTTTACCCACATGTCCAGCAACCTGCTCCACCGTGGGACCTCAACCTGGTCCTGACCAAGCTCACTGGGCCCCCTTTTGAACCGCTGGCAGTGTGCTCACTACTCCACCTGTCTTGGAAGGTGTCATTCCTGGTGCTATCACATCGGCTGGACGTGTATCAGAGCTCAGGGCTCTTACCTCAGACCCTCCTGACATAGTTTTTTTCAAGGATAAAGTCAGACTCCACCCTCACCCGGCCTTTCTGCCTCAACTGGTGTCTCAGTTTCATGTATCTCAGGACATTCTTCTCCCAGTGTTTTACCCCAAGGCCCATGCCTCTGGTAAAGAACAGGCCTTGCACACGCTGGATGGTAGAAGGGCATTAGTGTTTTATTTAGACAGGACAAAGCCCTTTCCCAAGTCCCCACAGTTGTTTGTGCCAGTCGTGGAGAGGCTGAAGGTGCAGCTGGTCTCCACTCGGATGAGTTTGTCATGGATCACTTCCTGCATCAGAGAGTGTGATGATCTGGGGGGTGCCAGCCCCTCCTTTGATGGCCCAATCCACTAGGGCCCACGCCTCATAGAATCATAGAATCACAGAGCTGGAAGGGACCTCAGGAGGTCATCAAGTCCAGCCCCCTGCCCAAGGCAGGACCAATTTCTCCTTTGTGGCTCAAGTGCCCATCCTGGACATCTGTAGGGCAGCCACGTGGTCTCTGGTCCACACCTTTGCCAACCATTATGTGCTGGCCTGCCAGGCTAGGGAGGATGCCGCACTCGGCAGGGCTGTTTTCCATTCCATGGAAGGTTAGGACTCCGACCCCACCTCCTAGGGTTTCTGCTTTGGCATCACCTACGTGGAATGGACATGGGCAATCACTCGAAGAAGAAAAAATGGTTACTCACCTTTCCTAGCTGTTGTCCTTCAAGATGTGTTGCTCATGTCCATTCCAAATCCCGCCCATCTCCCTTTCATCACAGTAGTCCAGTAAGAAGGAACCAAGGGGGTGGAAGGCCAGCAGGGGTATATATTAGCCCAGTGGCCACCAACCAGTCGATCAGGATCTACCGGTAAATCTTGGCGCCTCTGACAGGTGATCCTGACTGGTTTGGCCAAGGGTCTACCAAGTACCAGCACTTCAGCTGCCCCTCCCTGCACTGCTGTGCATCAACAGGGGTTTTAAAACAGGTGTAAAAGTATTAAGGCCCTTTATATTGCCAGGGTAGTGTAAAGGAGCCTTGTTGTAAATGACCATATGGCCTTATAAATGCTTAAGTGCTTTAGCAATTACCAATGGTTTACGTTTTGGCCCGAAAATTTTTCCTACCACAGTCAGTCTTGGTGGGTACTTCACTAAGAATGTGCACATTGCTCTCTGCTGAATGTATTGTTTCATGTGGCTAACCACAGGTGATAACCATCTAAGAGAAACCTTCTGTGTCTCACACACAATATAATTCTTCAGTTTCCTAGCACTGTATCAGGTGAATAAAATGATTGCTAGCACCTTTTAAAGCCCAAACATTCTTTGTTTCTTTGTGCCATATCATATATATAGTAGCCCAGTGTCTGAGAGTCTGTAACGCTGACATACACGGCCCCGCCCCCTGGCCATGTATGTCAGCGCCCCGCCCCCCTTCCCCTCCCGCCGTGGCACTCAGCTGAGTGCTGTGCCCCTCAGCCGGGCCGCCGCGGGGGAGCCAGCGGCGCAAGCGGATGTTTGGGTTCCCCTGCGGCGGCCCGGCTGAGCTCACAGCACTCAGTCGAGCGCCACGGTGGAAGGGGAAGGGGGGGCAGGGCAGTGATGTACACGGCCCCACCCCCTGGCCATGTACGTCACTACCCTGCCTCCCTCCCTCGCGGTGGCCCGGCTGAGCGGGCAGCACTCAGCCAAGTGCCATGGCGGGAGGGGAAGAGGAAGGGGGGCGGGGAGAGACAGAGGGGAGAGAGAGGCAGGAGGAGGAGAAAAAGAAAGGGAGAATGAGAGGCAGGAGGTGGAGAAGAGAAAGAAAGAGACGGAGAGAGAGGCAGAAGGCGAGAGAGGCAGGAGGCGGAGGAGAGCTGAGAGAGAGAGGGGGAGGCAGTAGGAGGAGGAGAGAGAGAGAGAGAGACAGAGCGAGAGACCGGAGGCTCAGGAGAGAAGACCAACGTGGAGGAGAGACCTGAAAATCCCATCTTATGACGGGCTAATTGGCTAGTTCTTTAATGTCTTCCATTTGACATAATCCAGCTGGGTTTGGGTGTTCTGTACAGCTGAGGGCTAACAGTGCTTCGGTCCGTTAGGGTCTTCTGACATGGTAGAGCTGACCCCTTTTGTTACAGACCATAATAAGCATCCAAAGCTAGAAAATCTGAGCTGCTAAAACAATCCAGGTATGTGAAGAATGCTGTATTTTTTTGTTTCTTGTGCAATTCATCCAGGAGAAATATTTGATTCAAATCCTTGCATTTAGGAGGCATCTTGAACTTGGAGCTGCATTTCATTAGTTTTATCATTATAGTGGGCTGACCCAAAATTCTGGATCCAAATATCCCCGAACTTTGGAATGTTCCAAATCCAGATCTAACTTCACCTCTTTGAAATCTCTCTCCTAGATTATAGACACTAGTAAGAAGCCTAAGGGCTACCAGCCAAATTTTGTGATTTTTCTGTCTTGCTGTTATCCTTTTATTCTCATTGCAAAGGCCATTGGTACACTCTGAGGCTACGTCTACACTACAAGGTTTTTGCACAAAAATGGCTGCTTTTGCACAAAAACCTGCGGAGTGTCCACACCTCAAATGCGCTTTTGCGCAAGTAAATCAGCAGTAAAACAGCAGAACTTTTGCCGGTGTAGGTAAACCTCCTTCTACAAGGCATAACTCCCTTTTGCACTACAGCTATTGTGCAAAAAGGCAAGTGTGGACACTCCAGAGGGGTTTCTTGTGCAAGAAACCCCTATAGGAAAAAGCACAGGTGCTCTGATGGCCATTCTGTGAATGGCCATCAGAGCTTTCTTGCGCAAGAGCATCCATGCAGTGTGGACACTTTCTTGCGCAAAAGCACATGGCTTTTGCGATGTGCTTTGAGGTGTGGACGTGCTCTTGCGCAAAAAGTTTTTGTGCAAAAACTCTCGCGCAAAAGGCTTCTTGCGCAAGAAGCCTGAAGTGTAGACGTAGCCTGAAAGTTGAGCGCTAGCTATTCTGGTCCCCATTTCTGGCCCCTCGTTGCTCCCCTGTGGTCATTCCAGAGGATAATTCCCTCCTACCAGTCCCCTCACTTTCCATTTTATTAGAAACAATTCCATTCCAGGCACATCCGATTATTCTGGCACGGCCATACCTTGACCTGGCTGTAAGTTATGATAAGAGGAAGTTTTGTACCGAATGTGGTGGTCCTGGCTCTCACTGTTTAGGACGAGTTCTTGAGCAAACAGACTCCCAGATGGATGGTCAGACAGAGATGCACATTCCTAAAATATATAAGATGATTGCGAACCAGTGCTAAACCTGGGCTCCAGTGGAGTCCTATGTAAATACGCAGAGTAGGGCTTAAGTAGCACATATCCTCATGCAAGCCCTCTGTATCAGTGATGGGCATCCTAGGCTAGTGAGTGGGCTGCATGAGTGCCCTTCTCCATCTCCGTGGGCCATAAGATTGTCTAACCAAGACAGTCTCCTGGGACAGGGTAGATTTGCTAACTGCGCTTGTGTACCTAGAATTTGTGCGGTGTGCTGATTGAACCACAGCAGCACTGTAATTGGCTGCAGAGGGAGCACATGGCTCCTGCAATGTTGTGTGCCCTCACTTTGTGTGCCCTTGCTTTTCGTGCATGTCACTTTACTAGTGATGATAATAATAATAATACCAGTAGGGAAAAAAGTACGCAGACAGAAACCAGCAGAATCTAGTAACCCTGCATGTGGGCAACGATAAAACATCTCATGGGCCACACATAGAATCCTAATGGGCCACACATGGCCCTCGGGCTGCAGGTGGCCCATCACTGCTCTGTATAGAGGAGAATTTCATCTGAGCCCCCAAAAGCATTGTGGGTGCTGTATAGGCAATCGCTAAAGAGTTGACAGTTTCAGGGCCCTGATTCTGTGGACACCACTCTCCTGGCTACTGAAGTAAAGATGTAGCATGAAAAGAGAGGGAGGAAAGAGGGCGGGGGGAAGGGTGACAAATACAACCTAATGGGTTCTCTTTAGTGGTAGGCTCCTCAGTAGAAGTCATGGAAGGATGTTATGAGTCTTTCTTGGCAAGGGATCGGGGTCTGCATCTCTATGCCCGTGTGCTCATTGGCAGGTAACCCCCAACACGGCATGAGGTAGGCTCATCTAGGTAGGAATTGGCTCCTGGTAACCTTGCTCCCCACTCCTGTTTCCATGTGCCAGCCCCATAAATGTTTGACCATTTTGGATGGACTCACTTCTAGAAATCCTGTAAAATGTGTCATAGCCTCTGTCTGAGCTTTACTTCTGAACTGGCTTGCATGACGGAAATTATTTCAGAGAAAACGTTTTCCTTGACTTTTTTAGATGACTCCTATTCAGTTGATTTTGTTTTCAGACAGTTCAGTTGGTTTAGTTAGAAAATGTAGCATCAACTCAATGAATTTTAGACTAAATGACCCTTGTGGCCCCTTTTAGCCCTGTGATTCTGTGAATTGTTGCTTGACATAGACTGTTCGATAGATTAAAAAAGAAGCAAAGAAACATGCTCCAACTAAAGCTGAAGAGATTTCATCTGTTTCCTTTCATCAGGGTTGTACTTTGTTACACAATGAAAATTGTCAGACCCACCAAACTGCTTCAACTCCCAGTTGCAGATATTACAGGATTAATGAGCTTCTCTGTAAAAGAAATGGGGCTGTTTCCAGCGGGGGGAAAAAAGTCCTTTTGGCCAGTCCTGACTGCGAATGGTGGAGGGGAATAGGACAGTGGAATGTGTGACCCTGGCCAGTATAAACATTTTGCTTTTTCCTGTCCAATGCTCTGCCCCCAAGAGTCCACTTCAGGGTTCTGTGAAAATTAACTTCTTCACGGGACTTTCAGTCAGGGCTGGCCTGCGGTAGTAGGCATGGAAATATTGCTCGGAAAAGATACAGCTGGGCCAGGGCTAGCCTGGCCATATGTCACAGCATTTGAAAGGCATCCAGTGGCTTAAATATTCAAAAGAACTGAAGAAGACACAAAGCCAAAGAAACCGAAAAACGTGGGCCTTTGGTTACATCCAGGCCCTTTTATGCCTCTTCAGGACTAGAAAGAAATGTTAGAATGCATGGAAACAGCCCCTGTGAGGATCCTTCCACAAGGGGTGATGCAGGCTAGCATCAGGCTCCACACTGTCCTTGCTCCTCGTGTACGAGCCATGTTGGGAGAATTGCAGTACAGGTATTCCCTGTTTCCCTGCACCCATATGGGCAATGGGAACCAACATGTACATTAGAGCAGTCCACAGGCTGCTCTATCTTACACCATGGACTAGGAAGGGGCTTGCATGGCTCCATGAGCACAAAGATGATTTAAAGACACCCTATCCCCGTGGTCACCAACAGGCCTTGACCAGTCGATTGCGAGGCATCTGGGCCCCCCCCATTTTCCCCCCACCCCTGAGAAGCCCCAACTACCTACCTCCCACGAAAATGGAGGTAGTGTCGGCTTCCCGTGGGTGGATGGAAGTCCTGCAGCTTAGCACCACTTCCAGGGGTTCCAGAAGTGCAGGCGTGTGTGAGGTTTCCCTGCACTGGCTTCCCTCGGGGGGGGGGATCCTCGGAGGAGGCGGTTGCGGGGGACTCTCTGCCTCCACTGGCACCCTGCCCCCTGTTCCCACTCCCCACTCCCCTGTTCGCTCTCCCCTGCCCCCACTCCCCAGTTCCCTCTCCCCAGCCACAGAACTCTGTCCCCACTCCCCTGTCCCGAGCCACAGAACTCTGTCCCCACTGGCACCCTGTCCCCAGCTGCAGAACCCTGTCCTCTGCCCTCCCAGCACCCTGTTCCCTCTCCCCTGCCCCCAGCCGCAGAACTCTGTCCCCACTGGCACCCTGTCCCCTGCCAAAGCAGCCACTAGCACCCTTCCCCAGTACTAGGTCCTCTGCTCCCACCAATACAGTTGGGGCCATATTAGTGAAGCTTGGGTGGGGGTTGGAGGAGGGTTTTTTGCATCTCACTTGTGTGGCCCCAACTGACTTTTCTTGGGTCAGTGACCCCTGACTCAGAACAGGTTCCCTGCCCTTCTCAGAAATAAAGACAATGCAGAAACTTTTTGTTTGACATAATATTTTATTTAAAAATGAAGCCTGGTCAACAAACTCCAAATTGGGGCCAAGCCCCCATCTGGCCACAGCATCATAACACTCCTGCACTCCCGTTTCCCCCAGACCCTACATCTGAGCCTGTCATACACTGGAACCCCCTGCCCTGAGCCCCTCACATACCCCAACCCAAATTGCTGAACCCTTACATCCAGAAGTCTGTGGCTTGCTTAGTACCCTAACCTTACATCTGACCTCAATACTGCCCAGCCTGGCATCCCCTCCCCGAGCCAGCGTCCCCTTCTCCACCTTCTCCTGCATCCAGATTTCCTCCCAGAGCTTGCACCTCTCACCCCTTCCCACACCCAGATCCCTCATTCCCACCCCAGAGCCTACACATCCTGTCTCAACCCAGCGAGGTTACGGCTAGACTGCAGGAGTTTTTCAGGATTCCGGAGATATCCCAGAAAAACACTTTTGCATCCAGGGATGTGTTTGTTCTTCTGCTTCTTTTAGTAGAAGAGCAAACATGATTTTTCGGTCACCCCTATATTCCGCTTTCCATGAGGAATAAGGGGGCTTCCAAAAAAAGGGGTTTTTCTGACATTTGGTCCAGTCTCGACAGGCCAAATGTTGGAAAAACCTCTTCCTACAGAAGAATTGGGAAAAAAAGCAGCAGTATAAGGCTTGGGGATAGCAAGTGATGGAGAGCAGGAGAATAGAGGGCGGGGCTTCAAGGAAGGGGCGGGGCAGTAGATCTTGGCTTGTTCTGTCATTTAAAAAGTGATCTTGGGTGTAAAAAGGTTGGAGACCACTGCCCTATCCCATCCCAAGCACAGTGCCAGAGTGTCTGGAGAATCAGACCCCCTGTGCTCTTAATTTCTGATCAGCCATAGAATTTCAGAATCTGGGGAATGTTTTTACTCTGCCATCTCTGGAGGCCTCTGTAATGGCCAGGAAGAGTGCTGACCAGGTGTTAAACTCAGGTAGCTCTCAAGGGTGTTGGTCAGGGTGCTGGGAGAACCAATCAAAATAGAGGGCTGGAATTTGAATTGTATAAAGTACCTTGCCTGCTTTCTTTGTGTGGGAGAGTTATAGTGGATGTTGAGAGACACAGAATGATTTAAACCCAGGCAGGACTACTATGCCTCCAAGGATTTCAGGGCATGGACGCAGACTGAACAAAGAAAAGGTTGGAAGTAAGTGAAGGGAAAAAAAGTGAATCTAGTCATGTTCAGGGTAATTATTTTTTATTTTGTGGTTTGGTTTGAACTGCTCTGTGTGGATCTATGCCTCCTCTCCTCATTTAACATCTAAGCATTGTTTCCAGAGATTTTCTCTGTGTTATTTTGTTTTCCTTAGTTGCTCTGTTACATCTAGCAACCAAGTCTACTTTATCAAGTATATCTTTTGTTTTGTAATAAAAATCACTTTTTTAAGGTGATGATTTGATTCTTGTGTCCTAGAAGGTCTGTCAGTCTGTGTGTATCTGTAGGCCTCAGACTAAGAGGTCAGCTACTAGAGACTGTAGCTTGTTTTTCTCTTTTCAAGCTTTCCTGTGGCAGAAGAGCGTGGGGTACCGTGGGGGTGGGTTCAAGTATTCACCCCCAGTTTTAGGGATAAAAATCACTTGATGGTGGCAGTGACCCTCAAAATTGTGTGTATTGTGATTCTGGAGGAAGTTTTTGTAACCAGCGCCTGTGGTGGCACCTTCTGCACTTGGAGTGCCAGAGTGGGGAACAGCCCTGACAGCCTTTACGTAGTTATAATACCTCTCCCGAAGCTCAGCCATGCTGACCCTCAGCCTTAGCCAGAGGTGTAAATCTGGCACCCACCTTTATAAAACAGGCTGGTCCTAACAAAATCGCCTTTAACACCCAAAGAGTCACTTTGCCACTAGCCTGATGTGGCAAAGAGCCAGGAAAACGAAACTGATTTAGCATTCAGCAGAGCACACGAGGAGCTTATAATAAAAGTCACAGTTAATACGTCGAAATAGCTGCAGGTTCTGATAGAAGCGGCATTTTTTAGAGCTAACAGAGAGATCTGGTTGGTGGCGGCTGTCATTAGTTTCAGCCAACGTCTGGCTCTAGAGATGGCACTGCCACCCCCCCCAAAATAATAATATTTAGCATTTCTAATCATCATAGCTCCTTGCAAGGATTAACTAATGCTCACAGTTCTCATGAAGACTTGGGTTCGTAGTCAGCAAGGAACTAACTGGCTGGACTTTTGGTTCTGCTACAGGCCTATGCACCTTGGGTAAGTCACCTGAGGTGAGCTTTTAATAGTCACCTCTGACTTTGGGTGCTCAGGTAAATGAGTGTGTAACTTGTAGTAAACCCTGATTTTTCTGAGGTTCAGCTGGAATTGTGTGGCTTCTCAGAACTTCTTCAGAGGGGCACCAAGAAAAATTAGGCCACTTATGAAAATTATTCCTTTGTCTTTCCACATCTCAGTTTCCCCAATATGGGGCTAACCCTACCCAACTCACTGGACTGTGTTGGAGCGTCATTCATTCATGTTTGTAAGGTGTTTTGAGATCACTAGACGGACGGTGCTATGCAAGTGCAAATTCTCTATTACCCCAATGCAATTTTTTGTTATATTCATAAGTCCCCCCCATACAAGAGTTAAGGTGGCTAATCAAAACTGGGAGATTTCTTTGAAGTCATCCACGCCAATTATGCAAGTCTTCCTGTACTGGCAGGATTTTGCTGAAAATGTTTTCTGTTTTGAGGCTGTCAATAAAGTTAGATTGGCATGAGATGAGACAAGTGTGTTTTATTTAGTGGTTTTCTGAGTGCCTACCTATAATTGAGGTCAAAAGATACATTGCCTGTCCTGGTAGTCCTTGTTATAGTGAATCTAAGGTTTTTGGCCTTTATGCCTAGCCCAAATTCTGGCCTCAACTACCTCATTGCCTTCACCTGGCTTTCATGGGGGAGATTGAAGGCAGAATATGGGGCAGAGGCTTAAAAACCCACTGACGGTAACAGATGCTGTGTAGTCAGCTATTTCCTCCTCTGCTGCTGAGCAAAGGAGTTCCTGGAGCTTGGCCCAGCTTTTGAGAAATTCGGAGAAACTGGAAACTTTAAAAAAAAAAGTTGGCTTCTGACATCTGTGGAAAAAAGTAGTATGAGACCTGAACGCCTGAGCAAACGCTGCCTTCATCAGTTCCTACCTACCAAAAGTATCGAACTGTAGCCTAGGGAATGGGCCCAAAGGAGACTCTGGGTCCAATTCACTGCCGTGTTACTCTGCTTCTACCCCCTGTCACTCCACTGATTTCAGTGGAATCACACTGGAGTCAAATGCACTGCAGGATTTGGCCCTTGGATTATACGGAAGCAGTGTTAGAACTGTGCTCTAAGCTATCTAGATCCAGTTCACATTGATGTCCCTGGGACGTACCCATATAATTCTGCCCTAACTGAGCCTTTAAATTATATCACTGCCAGCCCTGCACAATAGTGTGAAAAGGAGGCTGTGGGACAGGTTCTGGACTTACTTACATTGAGGCAAATCCAGAGTAACCCCACTGACGTCAGCAGGTTGCACTCGGGTAACTGAAAAGCAATATATTGCCCTTGGTCACCCAGCTGCTAAAGAAAGGTTTTTTGTATTTCCTTAGAACAAACTCCACGGGGAATATATTACGTTTTGAGTTAGCAGGCATCATGCCGGATTCTTCTCTGAGCTACAGTGGCATGAATCCAGAGTAACTCTATTGATTCCAATAGAACCTCTCTGGATTTATGCCTTTGCCAACCGGTAAGGGACTGTCTGTTGTTCATTATAATAAATACATCCAAAAACTAGTTTTCCATAATCTGGAGTGCACCAAAGAGTTTTCTTGTTTTTTGTATAAACTAGGATAAGAGAAAGAATGAATAGAAAAAGTTAAGAGTAAGGATTTATTTTGGGAAGAAAAAGGGGAATTGCTGTAGTACTAGGCAGCCCCTAAAGTCATAAATGAGACCCTAAAAAAAAAAATCAGAGAATTATCTTAAAACCACGGGGTTAAAAAATAGTGACATTCTTTCTAATTGCCTTCTGGTTTTTGAGCTTTTAGGGTTTGCCCTTTCAAGGTTTTCTCCATGATCAGGAGAGCTAGACACCTACTTTAAAGTGATCAAATGAGGCCAGGAATTGGAGCTTTAAGAAAACCACTAAGTATTACAAGACTGGTGATAACGTTGTGAGAGCTGGCAGTGATGGAAATGTGTGTATATGTTGGCAAGTTTATAGGTTTTTCATTTTTTGCAGGCCCCTTCCTGAAGCCTAACAGTTAATGATTAAAATGTGATTGTATGGATCTAATCTCTGAAAGGCAATGGATTTAGAAATAACACAGCCATACAGCAAACATAATATTGTCCAACCCAAACACTCTTACTCTCAAACCAATAACTTGTTAAGACCCACATTAAAAGTGGAATGCTAAGAGCTGGAAACACATGGATCACAAATGATCAATGCATGAGCTGAAAGATCAGTAAATGAACTCTTAAAGGAAACAGTTTAAGAGCAGTTTTTCCTTGACAGATCTGGCCAGAGATGAGCCTTCTGTTTCTGCCCTGGTAGTTCAAATATCACAGTTCCTGCAGCCACTTTTTGTGGCTTAGATATCTGGGAATGGGCTAGATCTGAATAAGTCAAAGGCTAAAGGCTGCATCATGGCCTCTCATCCCGGGTTCAGCTACAGCTGACATTAACCAGAGTTGCATGCTCAAAAAGTGGGTGATCTTATCCATGACATAATGGTGGTCCAAGTTACTCAGATCAGGTGTGAGTGGGTTAGGAAACTCATAGACTCATAGACTTTAAGGTCAGAAGGGACCATTATGATCATCTAGTCTGACCCCCTGCACAATGCAGGCCACAGAATCTCATCCACCCACTCCTAGAGTAATCCTCTCACCTATATCTCAGATATTGAAGTCCTTGAAACAATGTTTCAAAGACCCCAAGATGCAGAGAATCCTCCAGCTGTGATATGTACCCCATGCTACAGAGGAAGGCGAAAAACCTCCAGGGCCTCTGCCAATCTACCCTGGAGGAAAATTCCTTCCCGACCCCAAATATGGCGATCAGCTGAACCCTGAGCATGTGGGCAAGACTCACCAGCCAGACACCCAGAAAGTTCTCTATAGTAACTCCTATCATCCCTCCATTGACCTATTTACCACTGATAATGAATAGTCAACTAGTTACCAAGATCATGTTATCTCATCAAACCATCCCCTTCATAAACCCATCTAGTTTAATCTTGAAGCCAGATAAATCTTTTGCCCCCACTACTTCCCTTGGAAGGCTGTTCCAGAACCTCACTCCTCTAATGGTTAGAAACCTTCGTCTAATCTCAAGTCTAAACTTCCTACGAGCCAGTTTATATCCATTTGTTCTTGTGTCCACATTGGTATTAAGCTTAAATAATTCCTCTCCCTCCCTGGTATTTATCCCTCTAATATATTTAAAGAATGCAATCATGTCCCCCCTCAGCCTTCTTTTGGTTAAGGTAAACAAGCCAAGCTCCTTGAGTCTCCTTTCATAAGACAGGTTTTCCATTCCTCGGATCATCCTAGTGGCCCTTCTTTGTACCTGTTCTAGTTTGAATTCATCCTTCTTAAACATGGGAGACCAGAACTGCACACAGTATTCCAAATGGGGTCTCACCAATGCCTTGTATAACGGCACTAACACCTCCTTATCCCTACTGGAAATACCTCGCCTAATACATCCCAAGACCGTATTAGCCTTTTTCACAGCCATGTCACAATGGCAGCTCATAGTCATCCTATAATCAACCAGGACTCTGAGGTCCTTCTCTTCCTCCGTTACTTCCAACTGATGTATCCCCAGCTTATAACTAAAATTCTTGTTATTAATCCCTAAATGCATAACCTTACACTTCTCACTATTAAATTTCATCCTATTGCTATCACTCCAATTTACAAGGTCATCCAGATCTTCCTGTATGATATCCCGATCCTTTTCTGAATTGGCAATACCTCCCAACTTTGTGTCATCCGCAAATTTTATCAGAACACTTCCACTTTGGGTGCCAAGGTCAGCAATAAAAAGATTAAATAAAATTGACCCCAAAACTGATCCCTGAGGAACTCCGCTAGTAACCTTCCTCCAACCTGACAGTTCACCTTTCAGTATGACCCGCTGTAGTCTCCCCTTTAACCAGTTGCTTATCCACCTCTCAACTTTCATATTAATCCCTATTTTTTCCAATTTAACCAATAATTCCCCATGTGGTACTATATCAAATGCCTTACTAAAGTTGAGGTAGATTAGATCCACTGCATTTCCTTTATCTAAAAAATCTGTTACTTTCTCAAAAAAGGAGATCAGGTTGGTTTGGCACAATCTACCTTTTGTAAAACCATGTTGTAATTTGTCCCAATTGCCATTAGCCTCAATGTCTCTAACTACTTTCTCCTTCAAAATTTTTTCCAAGATCTTGCATACTACAGATGTCAAACTAACAGGCCTATGGTTACCCGGGTCGCTTTTTTTTCCTTTCTTGAAAATAGGAACTATATTAGCAATTCTCCAGTCAAATGGTACAACCCCTGAGTTTAGAGACTTATTAAAAATTTTTGCTAATGGACTTGCAATTTCATGTGCCAGTTCCTTTAATATTCTTGGATGAAGATTATCTGGGCCCCCCGATTTACTCCCATTAAGCTGTTCAAGTTTGTCTTTTACTTCGGATATGGTAATATCTACCTCCATATCCTTAGTCCCATTTGTTATGTTACCATTATTCCTAAGCTCTTCATTAGCCTCATTGAAGACTGAAGCAAAGTATTTGTTTAGATATTGGGCCATTCCTAAATTATCCTTAACCACCACTCCATCCTTAGTAATTAGCAGTCCTACTTCTTTTTTCTTTGTTTTTTTCCTATTTATATGGCTATAAAACCTTTTACTATTGGTTTTAATTCCCTTTGCAATGTCCAACTCTACCTGACTTTTAGCCTCTCTCACTTTGTCCCTACATGCTCTAACCTCAGTAAGGTAGCTTTCTTTACTGATCCCTCCCATTTTCCACTCCTAATATGCTTTCTGCTTTTTCTTAATCACCTCTCTGAGATGCTTGCTCATCCAGCTTGGTCTAACACCTGCCTATAATTTTTTTCCCTTTTCTTGGGATACAGGCTTCTGACAGCTTCTGGAACTTTAACTTAAAATAATCCCAGGCCTCCTCCACCTCAAGATCCATAATTTCTTTAGTCCAATCAACTTCCCTAACTAATTTCCTTAATTTATTAAAGTTAGCCCTTTTGAAATCAAAAACCCTAGTCTCAGATTTATTTTTGTTTATCCTTCCATTTAATTTGAACTGTATTAGCGCATGATCACTCGAGCCAAGATTGTCCCCTACAACCATTTCATCTATGAGGTCCTCGCTACTCACCAAAACCAAATCTAAAATAGCATCCCCCCTTGTTGGTTCAGCAACTACTTGATGAAGGAATTCGTCAGCTATCACATCTAGGAAAATCTGAGTCCTATTATTATTACTTGTTCTTCAATCTATATCTGGAAAGTTGAAATCTCCCATGATTACGCAGTTTCCATGAGTATTTACTTCATTAAAAACATTAAAGAGGTCTCTATCCATATCCAAATTGGATCCTGGTGGTCTATAACACACCCCAAGCACTATCCCAGGGGAGGATCTGATAGTTTTCTTTCCCAATGTGATTTTTGCCCAAACAGACTCTGTCTTCTCCATTCCATCACTTTTTATTTCTTTACAATCTACCTCATCTTTGCTATACAATGCGACTCCACCACCTTTACCCTTATTTCTGTCTTTCCTAAACAGCACATACCCTTCAATATCTGTACTCCAATCATGCCTAGTATTCCACCATGTTTCTGTTATTCCTATAATATCTGGTTTCACTTCCTGGACCAATAGCTCTAGTTCCTCCATTTTGTTACCTAGGCTCCTCACATTGGTGTACAAATATCTTAATTTTTGCTGTTTGGCCTCACTCACATTCTTTACCCAATTTGGCACGGACGTTGTACCTCCAATATGACCTATTAGACTAGTATCCACCCTACCCTTCCTCATGTACATTCTCCTACCCCCAGCTATATCCTTTCTTACTTCGTTTTCCTCCCTCTCAGTGTTAAAATCTGGCGTAGAGATTACCTGGACATCTCCCAACCGTCTCCCCCAGATTCCTAGTTTAAAGCTCTCTTAATCAGTTGAGCCAGCCTCCATCCTAGAAGTCTATTTCCCTCCCTACTTAGGTGAAGTCCATCCTGAGAGAACAGTCCTCTGTCCATAAATGCCTCCCAGTGACCATACATCCCAAAGCCCTCCTTATAGCACCACTGCCTAAGCCATCTTTTGATCATCATAATCCTGTCACATCTTAGTTGCCCTTCTCTAGGAACAGGCAGAATGCCACTAAAGATCACCTGAGCCTCAATTTCCTTGAGCG
This sequence comes from Pelochelys cantorii, assembly GCA_032595735.1. Taxonomy (NCBI): domain Eukaryota; kingdom Metazoa; phylum Chordata; order Testudines; family Trionychidae; genus Pelochelys; species Pelochelys cantorii. The sequence goes on along the minus strand of CM064346.1, from coordinate 4,419,362 downwards.
TCCTCCCCAGCCTAGCATAGTCTCCCTTAATTCGTTCCAGCAAGAATCTAGCCGTATCATTTGTTCCTAAATGAAGGATGATCAATGGATTTCTTCCTGCTCCCTTAATAATCCTCTTCAATCTCAGTTCCACATCCCGTATTTTAGCACCTGGCAGACAGCACACCCTTCTATTCTCTGGATCAGCTCTGGTTACAGGCCTATCTATTCTTCTCAATAAGGAGTCCCCAATCACGTAGACCTGCCTTTTCCTAGTGACAGTGCGATTCTCTGGTCTATCTCTTGCTTCCTCTAGCTGCAAGTCCTTGCCATTCCTGTTTTCCCTTGTAATCCTCTTTAACCCATCCTGTATCCTCCTGATGTTCGTTATTGGTATTGTCTCCATTAACTCTTCCCCTTTATCTATGGGACTAGCCACTCTTCTCTTCTTCCTTACCCTTCCATCTTCATTATCTATCTGCTGTACCCCTTCTTCATTCTCCAACTCCACATACCTGTTCTTGAGCTCTATTTTTCCTTCACTGACCCATCTTTTCCTCTGCCTGGTTCTCTTAGTCACATGCTTCCACTGTTCATTTTCTTCGCCCAGCAGTCCCCCCTCTGAGGCCCTTGATCCTGCCTCCATCTGCATATCTAAACTTTCCCCTTCAGCCACGTCATGCCTTTGCTCCATCATCTGCTCAAACCCCCTTCTAAACTCGACCAGAGTTTCCACTTGCATCTCCAGTCCTTGGATCTTTTCTTCCATCAGCTCTATCAGGCGGCACTTCATGCAAACAAAACTCCTTTCAGGTAACCCCTCCAGAATCATGTACATACCTCAGCTACCACATCCAATCATCCTCCTTGTGTTCTCTACTACTTGGGCCATGGCCACTACTGCCTCTATGTTTTATCTGCTCTCTCACCAAAATCCTATTAGTCCGGTGAACACAAAAACAAACCAAAACACCCCCTCCACAGCAAAAACAAACCCCAAACAAGTCCCAATATCCAAACTCCCTTTACAAACTCCCACTCAAACACCCCTGTTTACAGCTCTGTTTGCTGGCTCTTTGCAAACACAACTGCAGCATGGCTTCCCACCACACACACTGCACATGGCTGTAACTTTGTTCAGAATTTGCTCTGTGGATTTGGTGGCAGGGCCAGCCTTAGGGATAATGGTGCCCTCGGTGAACTTGTATTTTGGCATCTCTTTGGGCACGATGCCTCCCTATTTCCCCTGCCCCTATAAGCTCCCCATCCCCTGCACCCCATCCTGCACCCTAACTCCTACACCGAAGCCCAAGCTCTGCACCTGTGTTCTCTCTGAGCTGCCTGTGGGACATGGGGACACAGGGAGAGGTCTTGGGGGAGCTAGTGGAGCAGGATGCACGTTGTGGGATCCCCAGGGAGAATGGGGGGGGAGGAAGGAAATGGGGGCATGAGGTCAGGACCCCTTAAGACATAGAGGGCTGGGGTAGGGGGAAGAGAGCCAGCTTCCAGTGGCAGAGTGCAGGGGCGAGGCTAGGAGGCTGGGACACTGCGGGGGCTCTAGGGTTGCCAACTTTCTAATGCCAGAAGACAGAACTCCCTTGCCCCGCCCTTCCCAAGGCCCCATCCTCATTCATTCCATCCTCCCTCCATCAGTGCCTTGTGCACTGACGTGTAGGGGAATCCGAGGGCTCTGCACCCCATCCTGTCAGAAGTGATGCTCAGCCGGCTTGGAGAACACAAGGGTACAAGGCCACGGAGACACAGCGGAGCATCGAGTTGTCAGCACAGAAAACTGGAACAGTCACTACAATCCATCTTTGGGAAGGGTCGGCCCAGCAGGGCCCTGGATCTCCCCGCTGTGCCCCAAGTCCGCTGAGACTAACTCACTCCCAGCTGCCTGATCCCAGCCCCCAGCCAAGTAAGACAAACTTACTTCCTGGGCAAAAAGTGTCACCTGGTCACAGCCCTCCTGGGCTCAGTTTACCTAAAGCTTCAGCCATCGTGTGCATGCAGGCATCTAGGTAGGCTCCCTCAGTGAAAATCACATGTGAAATTGCCATCACCATGTAGACCTGAGGGCTGTGCCCAGGGAAACTGAGGCACACAGGGTTACTAGAGCTTATCTCCCCCACCCTTGCTGACGTGCATCTCCTCTCCTATCTAATCCTTCCTGCTCCTCACCCCCTGACCACCCCTCAAGACCCTGGCATCGTATCAGCCCCCCTTCTCCCTGCCCCCGGCCATCCCCCCGATATCCCTACCTCCAATCCAAACCCTCTGCTCCAAGCCCCTACGCATCCTCCAGCACTCCTGCCTCCTAGCCAGGCCCCTCTTCTCCACACCCCTTGCCCATACCCAGAAGACCCCTCCTCAGATCCTACCCCCATCTGCTCCCCACCCCTTCATCACCCGCAGGGACACCTGCCCTGTAGTCATAGCTCCTCCCCGCATCCCCTATCTGCCCCCAGGACCCACACTTCCTATCCACCCCCTGCTTCCCACCTCTGACTGCTCCCCTGGGACTCCCACGTCTTATCAACCCCCTATCCCCCGGTCCCTGGCTGCCCCACTGGGACCCCAGCCTACTCCCCACCCTTGCCTTTCCCCCTGAGCCCCTCCTGCTTCCAATTCCTTGGCTGCCCTTCCCAGAGCCTCCCTGCTCCCCACACCATGACTGCACCGCTTGGCGCAGCGGGGCTGGCAGTGGGGGGACCCTGCCGTCCAGCCACTGGGGGAAGTGGGGCTGTGAGGGATGGGCAGAGAGGGAGGGACCACAGGCGAGTATCCCTGGCAGCCCAGATCACCGGCCACACCTGCTCAGCAGGCTTCTCTGGAGTAGTTCCCCCCCGCCCCGCCCCGCCCCACCCCGCCCCAGCCAACGGGAGCTGCACATATGGGCGGGGGCTTGGGCAGCACACAGATCTCCCTGCCCCTCCCGCCCAGCAGCCCCTAAGCCTAGGAGCCGGATATGCCCGCGGACTGCACAGCGACTAGTAGGGAGCCTGCCAGCCCTGCTGCAGCACCACAAACCAGACATTCAACGGCCTGGTCAGCATGGGTGTCCAGTGGCTTAGGCAGGGGAAGGCTCTGCCTCTCCAAACCACCAGCCTGGCCCCGCGCACCCTCTGCCCCCAGAACGCTTGCTCTCGGCATTCTGGGGGCAGAGTGTTGCTGCCCCCAGCACCCACCCTCCCTGTGCTCTGGGTTGGCTCGGGCTACACGCCACCTCCCTTCCCACTGCTCCCGGAGGTGGGGAGACCTGGGCCGACTCGGGCCATGGCCATCTCCCTTCCCGCTGCTCCCGGAGGTGGGGAGACCTGGGCCGAATTGGGCCATGGCCATCTCCCTTCCCGCTGCTCCCAGGGTGGGGAGACCTGGGCCGACTCGGGCCATGGCCGCCTCCCTTCCCGCTGCTCCCAGAGGTGGGGAGACCTGGGCCGACTCGGGCCATAGCCACCTCCCTTCCGGCTTGGGCTGCGGTCTCCTCCCTTCCCACTGCTCCGAGGGCAGGGGGACTTGGGCCGCACAGTCTCTTCCCACCCCGTTGCTCTGGGGATGCTGGGGTGTGCGCACTCTTCCCCTCCCTGTGGTGGGGGTGGGCTGCACCAACCACCCATGTTGGTCAATGGTGCAGCCTGGAGGTTCCAGTACAAAAGCAGACCCCTGGTCACCCTGTTCCCTAGTCGGAGTGGGGCAGGCTCGCCCCGTCGGTCACTGTTTGCTGGACAAGGCCTTACAGCTCAGCCGACCCCTGAATGTGCTGCTGCTGAGAGGCCACTTGTTGGAACATCTTGCCGAGGGCTCAGGTTCCTCCAGGTGGAGCAGCTATAAGAGACCCAAAAGGTCTCTGTGCTTCTGACACCCGGGTTCTTCTGAGGATGGGTGCTCCAAGGCTTCTTTGTCTGCTTTGGCCCTGAGGCAGAGCTGGATTCCTGGTGGCTGCCTTGGCTGGCAGGCTAGTGAGCCTTCCCTCACATGAGAGGGCCGCTTGCTCCTATCTCTTCCCCAGTCAGCCCCCAACTGAGTCCAGCTCTCTCCTTGCCTGGCATTGGCAGCAGGGATAATGGAGCAAAGGCAGTTGTATGCAGGGGCGGCAGGTTTGTATAATTTTTGGTGGTGCCCCATTAGCCACACCCCCTGACCCGTTAACCACGCCCCACCCCCCATTAGCCACCCCCCCTGACTTCCATTAACCACGCCCTGACCCCCATTAACCATGCCCTCTAACCCCCATTAACCAGGCCTTTGGAGGTAACACGCTCAGGGCAAGATGGACACATGACCAGAAGTAAAGGGTGTCATGTCACCCCTCTCGAAGGATTTTTCCTACCATCCTCCTACCAACAGGGATTAGTTTGGCCCCCACCAAACCCCCCTCATGCAACTATCCTGCGATTGCATTAACCCAGCGTGTGTGACATTAACTTGGGGGCAGAGAGGCTGGGGGAAGTGTTCCCTCTAAGGCTATGTCTACACAGCTGTTCTTGTGCAAGAACCCACAGAGCATCCACACTGCCCGCCTGCTCTTGTGCAAGGAAATGTACAGTACGGCGTGGTGAGAGAGGGCGTCTTGCACAAGAACTACGCTCTTTTCTAACAGGTGTAAGCTCTCTTGTGCAAGAGGGCAGTGTGGATGCTCGGCAGGGATTTCGTGCTCAAGAAACCCCTATGGCTAAAATGGCCATTGGAGATTTCTTGCGCAAGAGAGCGTCCACACTGCCATGGATGCTCTTGCGCAAAAGCACAGCTCGCACATGGCAGTGTGGACGTATTCGTGCACAAGATGTTCTTGCGCAAGAAGCCGCCAGTATAGACATAGCCTAAGAGTTTCCTCCTATGAGCAGAATGAATTTTGTGTTGTGCACCTGTACTGAGTTCATGTGGCTTGTTTGGATGTGCCACTGTGGCACCCAAGTTAATAAATATTTTATAAACCTTTACCTTTTCCCTCTGCTGCCATGTCTCCTCCCCTTGCTCCATCAGCTCCCCTGGTGCCTGCTGCCCCCCAACCCCTCACCCCACCCTGACTCCTGCCCTTCTCACTGCCCTCAGCCCTCCTGCAACCTGCCCCCTTCCACCAGCCCTTCTCTGCCCCCTGTGCCCACTCCTTCAGTAGCCCCATGCTGATCATGTGAGCTACCCCTTCTCATCCCCTCTCCTAACACCTCCCTCTACACACCTGCCCTGCCTCTCTCCTCTGGTGCTGGTCCCTCCCCTGCCCTTCTGCTTCACCCCCAGAATCCCCTGGCACCTGCACCTTCCCTTAGCCCTGCACCCACCTGGTGCCTCCCCCTTCCCTCACTGCCCCTGCCCCCTTTGCCCTGTTTTTCCCTGATGCCCACCCCCTCACCACTTTCTGACCCCATTCCCCTCATGCCCCTCTGTGCCCTCACACATGACTTGCTCCATCCCCACCTTTCTCATGTCCACCCCTTCTTTCAAGCCTTCTCCCAGCACCTCCCCCCTCTCGCCCCCAATGCCCTTCCTCTCTCCTCTCCCAGCATCACCCTGTCCCCCCTCCCACTGATACCTCCCCTCCTGCCCTTCTCCTCATTGTCTGCACTTGGCACCCTGGCACCTGTCTTTCCTCCACTCTGTCCCTTGGTGCCTTCCCCTTTCTTCCCCCTCCCCCTCCGCACAAGCCCCTTCCTCTCCCACCCCTTCCCTTATTTCCCCCTCCCTCTCCGCACAAGCCCCTTCCTCCCCCACCCCTGCCCCTATTTTCCCCCTCCGCACAAGCCCCTTCTTCTCCCACCCCTTCGCCTATTTTCCCCCTCCCCCTCTGCACAAACCCCTTCCTCTCCCACCCCTTCCCTTATTTCCCCCTCCCCCCCACACAAGCCTCTTCCTCCCCTTACCTTTCCCCTTACCTTATCTTCTGCCTTCCACTTTGCGGAGCCGGAGTCTGCACTCAGGCCCCAGAAGTCCCTGGACTCTGAACCGGGAGCTAGGCCACACGGTGCAACACCACACCAAGCAGTTTTAAAGTCCCGGGCTGTGATGTCATGTCACACCCGGGCGTCTCCCTGCTCACCTGTAAACACCGCGCATGGCAGCAGCAGCTGGCAGCGCACGCCAGCAAAGGGGAGCCGGACTGAAAGCTGCACACAGCAGGGATGGTCCAGGTCCGGGTCTGGGTCTGGGGCCGGGGCCGGGGCCGGGGCGGGGGGACGCTCTGGGGCTGCGGTGGAGGACGCATGGGGGGGGGGCGGCTGGCAGGTGGGGGCCGGGACCCGCTCCAGGCAGGGCTGGGGGAGAGACCCAGCTTCAAATATTGCTGGAGCAGAACCCCTGGCTCTGAATATTGCTGGAGCATGGTCATCACGAGCCCATATAACTCACTGCCCATGGTTGTATGCTGTCAATCATTAGCTGGTCTAGACATGCATATTGTTCTGACCAATTTACCATGCTACAGAGGATGTATTCGAAGGCTCATGTTTATATAAGAGATACATTCATTACTATTCCATCTTGTGCCGTGTTTTCTGTCAGGCCTATGAGCTAAGCAGAGTCACACTGAGTCATTTCTTACATGGGCGACCTTCGTAGAACACCTAGGTGATGTGGTGGCAGTCCTCTGAGCACATCAGTTTTGAACTAGTGTCCCAGCATACTGTTTGGAGGCTGAAAGATGCTGTCTTTCAAGTTACATGTACAACTGGGTAAGAAAGATCATACTGCAATCTTTAATCAGAATAAACCCAGTGCCTTGGCCTGATTACAATGTGAGTAATTACAATCTGCAACTGAAGTCCCCCCTGGGGGTTCAGTTGGATGCAGCAAGCTTCTTTCCTTCTTGCTCTACCAGTTGTGCTGTGCAATGTTGTTATCAGCTGCGGCCCAGAGGTGATTAGATCTCACTGGTAAGAGAAGCAAGTTGCACATAGTTTGTGTATCCATTTAAGCTTGTAAATTATTTGGGATGAACAATAAACATTTAATTGTAAGGCTCTTCCATGATGCACTGAACTTTCAAGATGAGCTTTTCTCTCATATCTTGACCCTGGTAGAAAACTGCAGCCTTATAATGATTTATCTATGGAAGGGATTAATTCAAGGATAAAGCCCTTTATATTTTCTACTCAGTCATATATATATAAATACCACTAGAGAAAGCATTATGTGATTCTAGCACAGAACATTTTAACATATTTGACTGAAAAATAAAGTAAACATTTAAATGATAAACAGTTGAATTGTGGTAGAAAATGCATTCTATAAACTGAGCTTGTTTCTCCCCTTTGATCCACATTGTTCTTGTTTCTAAACTATATGAGACACATTTTGCAGGAGATACTGATCCTCAAAATGGATAGTTGGCAACTGCTACAGAAAATGAAGAGCACAGTCTGTTTCCTGTTAGATGTTGAGGGTCACATTGATTTACATTGTTTGTCTCGTGTTTTACTGCTTCCACATTGATGTTGCATTAAGTTGGCTGGAGTCAAAGCCAGAAATCAAGTACAGACACTGGCAAAGATTCTTTTACACTAAAAAGGTTGTTCATATAGTCATTTTTTAATACATTGAAACACAGACACTGCAACTGTCTCTAACTTCTTTAATGAGTGTTATGTTCATACAATGCTGGATTGAAAACCCCCGGAGATTCAAGTCTCAGTGCAACACAGTCATCGGCAGTGCAAACTTCTCCTACTGTTGGACTTCACTCTCCTCTGGGTTGATTTTTGGCCATCTGATGTGACTGTTGACAGTGGACCTAGTAAGTGCCAGTTGTGTTGATATTGGGTTTTGTGCCTGTCGTGTGTTTGTTTTGTGTCTGTGCAACTGAACTTTGACCTGAATTTCTCCCACGGTGCAATCAGTGAATGGAACTTACAATTGCTAGTTCCTTTCTGGATGTGAACCGTACAAGGCATGTACACGGTCTTATTAACAGTCCTCTGAGCCTGCTGGTCCCCCATAAACAGTCTGTTCTGCCTTCAATCTGCAGCAACAAGTGATGGCTTTAAAGGGAATTATTTCATCAGCCACACACTCCTGTGTAACCACCATTATGTGCTCTCTCCAAATGGAATTGTTCCCTCTGTTTATTTAAAGAGAATTGAGTCTGGGTGGAACCTGCCCGTTTGACAGCCCTGGAGACTAGCAAGAGCAGGTCCGTCTGCTGAGCAGCCGAATGTTCATGCTCAACAATGAACGGATACTATATGCTGCATCAAAAAATGTGTCCGATAAAACAGTGCCCCATTTCGATTGAAACCAACGGGATCAAGTTGCTTTTTCTTCACTGTCAGCTTCTTTAGATTGCAGCGCTGCCTCTGACCCTCTCGCTGCAAATCGCTGCATCTCCAGGCTCTTAAGATAAAGGCAAGCTCAGTTAAGTACATTGGAGCAAATCTTGGTCCCAGTGAAGTCAGTGGGAGTTTTGCTAGTGACCCCTTTAAAAATGTGTGATCATCATATTTTGAAATATGTCTTTAAGCAAAATCAGCCACCCCTTATGTGCCTGCTGGAGCTTGTGTGCAAGACTCCAGATTTGTCTAGGTGACTTGTACACCCCTGCAATCAACTCTGGTGCAAACTCTGTCCACAAATCTATACAAGTGACATCATCACAGGACCTAACCACATAAGCCACCACATCAGAAGCTTGTATAACTGCACATCTACCAATGTGATCTAGGCCATCAAGTGCCAGCAGTGCCCCTCACCCATGTACATTGGCCAAACTGGACAGTCTCTGTGCCAAAGGATTAATGGACACAGATCAGATATTTGAAATGCTAACACAGAGAAACCTGTTGGGGAACATTCAACTTGCCCAGGTACTCGTTAATGGATCTAAAAGTGACAAAAACCTGCTGGAGAGTGAAGCTGCAGAACTTGGTTTCATTTACAAGTTTGACACCTTGAATAGGGGTTTAAACAAAGACCTGAACTGGATGGGCCCTGCATTCCACACCCTAATGACATCAAAAGCCAAGCATCGGGTACTTAGAATACTTAGAGCCCACTCTGTTAGCCTCATTTAGTATGGACACTCTAATTGACCATTTTCCCCCTAATTTTTCCCCTTCCCTTTCCCTCCCCATTCCCTCTCTTTCTCTGCTATTTATTTGTACCCTGGACTCCTTAACTCCAGTCATCTGAAGAAGTGGGCTGTGCCCACAAAAGCTCACGATCCCATCGACATTTGTCGTTAGTCTCTAAGGCGCTAGCTACAGGACTATTTGCTGTTTTTTAAGTTTTTTCAGTAAATCTACAGGATAAACGTCTGCAGACACCTCCAAGCGTTAATCTTACACCTGCGTGCACCCACAGCACTTCTTTGCCTTCAGCAGAGTGTTGGGGCCTTGGCTGATGCGGGTGGGGTCTGAGACAGATTATACAAGCAGGCCCTTGAATGGCCTAATGATGCCCTCCATACGTCCCCCCTAGACTACATAGCAATCACGGATGCTCTCCTTTGGTCCTCTTCCCTCTGCTTCTTTCCTTGGCTCCCCCACCTTCCTAGACACTCTTCAGTTACTCCTTGCTTCTCTTTTTCCCTTGGCTTCTCATTCGAATTCCTTTCCTGACAATGCTCTCTCTTCTCGTATAGCTCCCCTCTTGGTCAATTAGTCTTCTCCTTTGGCTCCACCTCCATCCCCCTTTTCATTCCTTCTGCTTCTCCCGCACTCTCCTCTGGCTCCCTGTCTTGTGTCTCATTTCCCCTGCTCTCTTTCCTGTCCCGTTCACAGGGGCGGGGAGAGGGTGAGAGAGTGTGTGTGTGTGTGCGCATGCACTGGCATACTAATGGTTACGTGTAAGGGGAAATGGTTAACAAATGCCAAAGGAAAAAGTAATCACCACTTGTCAAGTCGCACTGTACATATTCTCCCGTGCATTCTTTCCTTTGATGGTTTGACTGACTCACCAGCAGTTAATATAATGGAAGGCACATGGAATAATTGATTTAGTTCACATCCATCTCAAGCAACACGTGTGCTGCTGCTGCTAACCGCTGCCTGCTTTAGCTATAAAGAAATGAACTTCCACAAAGAATCAATTGCTTTCTACTAGTCTCAGGTTACTTGATTGTCTGCACTCTGCAGCAACACTAGAGAAGGTGGCAAAGCAAAGCTGTGAGTGAGCTTGGCCTATACTGATCCAAAGGGTTTGGAATAAAAAGGCCTGAAATAAGGACAAAAACTTCTCACAAACCATATTAGTAAAAGCTTCAGAGGGGCAGCCAAGTTAGAGAGAGAGAGAGAGAGAGAGAGAGAGAGAGAGAGGCAGGACTCCTGGGCTCTATCTCAGCTCTGGAAGGAGAGTGGGGTCTAGTGGGTTACAGCAGGAGGCTGATACATTTGGGCTCTATATAAGATCAGAATGGCCATACTGGATTGGACCAATGGTCATCTAGCCCAGTATCCTGTGGCCAATGCCAGGTGCTTCGGAAAGCATCAACAGAAGAGGCAGTCATCATCCAGATCACAGGCCCTGGTTCTCATGCGGGGACTTTAATCACTCTGACATCTGTTGGGAGACCAATACAGCAGTACACAGACAATCCAGGAAGTTTTTGGAGAATGTTGGGGACAACTTCCTGGTACAAGTGCTGAAGGAACCGACCAGGGACCATGCACAGCTTAACCTGCTGCTCACAAACAGGGAGGAACTAGTAGGGGAACTAGATGTGAGTGGCAACCTGGGAAGCAGTGATCATGAGATGGTAGATTTCAGGATCCTTACCAAAGGAAGAAAGGAGAGCAGCAAAATACATACCCTGGACTTCAGAAAAGCAGACTTTGACTGCCTCAGGGTATGTCTACACTACAGCGCTATTTCAAATTAACTTAATTCGAAATAGTTAATTCGAATTAAGCTAATTCAAATTAACGCATCTACACACAAAAACTATTTCAAAATAGCATTTTGCTATTTTGAAATAGCGCATCCACACTGAGTGCACCCTGAACTGAAGTTAAGGCTGGCCAGAACCAGTGCTGGCAGGGCATCAGGTTAGGACTTAGTGTGTGGGGCTACTGCCTGAGGCTAACTGAGCTCTGTGCTTAAAGGGACCCTACCCCCACCCCGGACAGACAGTTCTCAGGGTTCCCCGCTTGCTTGTCTACCTCGATGAGGGACAGCAAAGCAGTCCTGTCTTGGAGTGCCCTGAGTGCCCGCACTTGGGACACCACAGCACTCGGCCACATGGAGCCAGAGCTGCCCCTGGGCACGCCGGTGCATCTCGTGGGGTCGTTGCCATCAGCCCAGCTGCACTTGCTGCAGGCTGCCATCCGGGGGGTCCATCGGGGGGCTGTCAGGATCCAGGAGGCCCTGCGGGAGAGCGTCCACCCCGAGGAGCCCTCAGAGCCACCCCAGTCCTCGCCACCAGGGGCTCGTGCCCCATTCCTCCCTCACATCCTTCCACTTACCCCTCCCTAGCCCCCCTTCCTGATGTCAAACAAAAGACACGTATGTTCAAAATAGAAACTGGGTTTATTGAACAAAACTGGGGGGGGAGGGATGAACCTCTGGGGAGACTGGGAAAAGGAGGTGGGAGAGGGGAAGAGAGAAGGTGAGAGAGGGGAGGGGGAAACCTGGGAGGAGGGAGCTAGAAGGGGGAATCAAGGGGAAGAAGGGGGAGGGGAAGCTCAGGGCTCAGGGTTGAGGGTCTCGCCGGACCAACTTGATTTTCATGCAGACCTGCTCCTGGGTTTGCATGTAGCCTTTGGTGGCCAGGCTGGCAGCTATCCTGCCATAGACGGCTGCATTCCTCTGTCTAGTGCAGAGATCATGGACGTTGGGGGCATCCCCCCCAAAACTGAATAAGGTCCACGATCTCCACCCTGGACGAGGAAGGCGCCTGCCTTCTCCAGCCCCTGTCAGGCTCCTGGGAGCTGGCAGACTGCTCCTGGGGAGTGGTGGAGGGTTGGCTGCCAGTGGCTTGCTGGCTCATGTTTTGGGGCCACTGGGTCAGGGGCCTCGGTGGCCACTGCTGGCTCTGGGCTGGCAGGCTTGGAGCTGGCACAGGCTTTAATGGCTCCGGGGCTGGGGGAGAGGAGAGTGAGTTTTCCTGGTTGTGCCCAGGGTGGCCACTAGGGCTCCCTGGGAAGGCTGGAGGCCCCCTATTTCGAATTAAGTGTCTACACAGCACGTAATTCGAAATAGCTATTTCGAATTTGGTGTTACTTCTTGTAGAATGAGGTTTACCAAATTCGAATTAAGCACTCCGCTATTTCGAATTAATTTTGAAATAGCGGTTTGCATGTATAGATGCTATTAAAGTTAATTCGAAATAATGGTTGTTATTTTGAATTAACTTTGCAGTGTAGAGATACCCTCAGAGAACTGATGGGCAGGATCCCCTGGGATGCTAACATGAATGGGAAAGGAGTCCAGGACAGCTGGCAGTATTTTAAAGAAACCTTATTAAAGGCACAGGAACAAAACATCCTGATGTGCAGTAAGAAAAGCAAATACGGTAGGCGACCAGATTGGCTAACCAGGGAAATTCTTAGTGAGCTTAAACACAAAAAGGAATCTTATAAAAAAGTGGAAATGTGGATAGATGACTAGGGAAGAGTATAAATATATTGCTCGAGAATGCAGGGGAGCTATCAGGAAGGCAAAAGCACAGTTGGAATTGCAGCTAGCAAGGGATGTGAAGGGTAACAAGAAAGGTTTCTACAGGCATGTTACCAATAAGAGGATGATCAGAGAGGGTGTGGGGCCCTAACTGGATGAGGGAGGTAACTAGTGACAGATGATGTGGGAAAAGCTGACGTACTCAATGCTTACTTTGCCTCTATCTTCACAGACAAGGTCAGCTCCCAGACAAATGCACTAGGCAATGCAGTATGGGAAGGAGGTGGGAAGCCCTCGGTGGAGAAAGAAGGGGTTAAGAACTGTTTAGAAAAGGTAGACATACACAAATCCATGGATCCGGATTTAATACATCCGAGGGTACTGAGGGAATTGGCAAATGACAGTGCAGAGCCTTTGGCCATTATCTTTGAACACTTGTGGAGATAGGGAGAGATCCCAGATGATTGGAAAAGGGCAAATATAGTGCCCATCTTTAAAAAAGGGAAGAAGGACAATCCAGGGAACTACAGACCAGTCAGCCTTACCTCAGTCCCCAGAAAAATCATGGAAGGGATTCTCAAGGAATCCATTTTGAAGTACTTACAAGAGGGGAAAGTGATCAGGAATAGTCAACAAAGATTCACTAAGGGCAAGTCATGCCTGACCAACTTGATTGCCTTCTATGATGAGGTAACTGGCTCTGTGGACATGGATGTAATATACCTTGACTTTAACAAAGCTTTTGATATGGTGTCCCACAATATTCTTGCCAGCAAGTTAAGGAAATATAGATTGGATAAATAGACTGTAAGGTGGATAGAAAGCTGGGTAGATTGTTGCACCCAGCGAGTAGTGATCAATGGCTCAATGTCTGGTTGGCAGTCGTTTTCAAGTGGAGTGTCCCAAGGATCAGTTCTAGGGCCGGTTTTGTTCAACATCTTCATTAACGACCTGGATGAGGGGATGGATTGCACCCTCAGCAAGTTTGCAGATGACACTAAGCTAGGGGGAGAGATAGATACGCTGGAGGGCAGGGATAGGGTCCAGAGTGACCTAGACAGATTAGAAGATTGGGTCAAGAGAAATCTGATGAGGTTCAACAAGGACAAGTGCAGTGTCCTGCACTTGGGATGGAAGAATCCCAAGCATTGTTACAGGCTGGGGACAGACTGGCTAGGCAGCAGTTCAGCAGAAAAGGACCTGGGGATTACAATGTTTGAGAAGCTGGATATGAGTCAACAGTGTGCCCTTGTAGCCAAGAAGGCGAATGGAATATTAGGGTGTATTAGGAGGAGCATTGCCAGCAGATCTAGAAAAGTGATTATTCCCCTTTATTTGGCATTAGTGAGGCCACATCTGGAATATTGCGTCCAATTCTGAGTCCCCCCCACTACAGAAAGGATGTGGACGCATTGGAGAGGGTCCAGCAGAGGGCAACCAAAATGATTAGGGGACTGGAGCACTTGACCTACGAGGAAAGGCTAAGGGATTTGGGCTTATTTAAGCTGTGGAAGAGAAGAGTGAGAGGGGATTTGATAGCAGCCTTCAGCTTTCTGAAGGGAGGTTCCAAAGAGGATGGAGAAAGGCTGTTCTCAGTAGTGACGGATGGCAGAACAAGGAGCAATGGTCTCAAGTTACAGTAGGGGAGGTCTAGTTTGGATATTAGGAAAACCTATTTTCACTAGGAGGGTGGCGAAGTACTGGAATGGGTTATCTAGGGAGGTGGTGGAATCTCCGTCCCTAGAGGTTTTTACGTCTCAGCTCGACAAAGCCCTGGCTGGGATAGTTTAGTTGGGATGGGTCCTGCTTTGGGCAGGGGGCTGGACTCGATGACTCCTGAGGTCTCTTCCAGCCCTAGGATTCTATGATTCTATGAAATGATCCATCCCCTGTCACTCATTCCCAGCTTCTGGCAAACAGAAACTAGGGACACTATTTCTGCCCATCCTGGCGAGTAGCCATTTATGGATCTATTCTCCTTGAACTTATTTTGTTCTTACTGGAACCCTGCTACAGTCTGGTCTGTCCACCATCTCCTGGCAAAGATTTCCACAGGTTGACTATGAAGAAATAAATTAGTGTAAATCTGCTGTCTATAAATGTAATTTAATTCTCATGTTATGTTAGTGAAGGAGTAAATAACATTTGCTTATTCTATTTTCTCACACCATTCATGATTTTCTAGACCTCTAACATATCCCCCCATCCTTTAGTAATTTCTTTTCCAATCTGAAAAGTCCCAGTCTTCAAGATGTGGGCATACCATGACTTTATATAGAGGCAATATGATATTTTCTGTCTTATCATCTATTCCTTTCCTAATTATTCCAAATATTCTGTTAGGTTTTTAGTGTTTAGATGACCACTGCACATTGAGAAGATGTTTTCAGGGAACTATCCACAATATTCCAAGATCTCTTTCTTAAGTGGTAACAGCTATTTTAGATCTCATCATTTTGGAATATATAGTTGGGATTATATTTTTCCATGCCCATTACTTTGCATTTATCAACACTGAATTCTGTCTGTCCTAGTGTTGCCCAATCACCCAGTTTTGTGAGATCCCTTTGGAACTCTTTACAGTCAGCCTTGGACTTAACTATTTTGAGTAATTTTGTAGTATCTGCAAAGTTTGCCAACTCACTATTTACCCCCCTTTCAAGAACATTTAAAAGTTTAAAAGCTTCAGAGGGTTAGCCGAGTTAGTCTGTAACAGGAAAAACTTAAAAAACAAGAAATAGTCTAGTAGCACTTTAAAGACTAACAAAACATGATCTAATGATCCCTTAATTACTTGAATGATCAGTCTTTTGTTGTTCTTAATCACCCCCCTCCATTTTTTTATAATAAACTCCCTGCCCCAAAGGCAAAGCTGCAAGCAGCTCAAACTCTGTTGCAGTTAAGAGCTGCCTTTGGAGCCAGGGCAGCAGTTTTACACAGACCTCGAGTATGAAATCCAGGGGTTCAAACTCAGGAGGGCAGCTACTGCTGCTCTAGTATCATGAGCTTTTGTGGGCACAACCCACTTCTTCAGATGACTGGAGTGTTGGGTTGTACCCACGGAAGCTCATGATACCAGCTACACATTTTGTTAGTCTTTAAAGTGCTACTAGACCATTTGTTGTTTTTTAAATTAAAAGTTTAACAGTACTGGTCCAAATTCAAATCCCAGCAGCACAACACTCATTCTACTCTGCCCCCCCCCCCCCATACACCATTTTTTAAGTACCTGGCAATATTTTCATGATGATCTAATGATCCCTTAATTACTTGAATGATCAGTCTTTTGTTGTTCTTAATCACCCCCCCTCCATTTTTTTATAATAAACTCCCTGCCCCAAAGGCAAAGCTGCAAGCAGCTCAAACTCTGTTGCAGTTAAGAGCTGCCTTTGGAGCCAGGGCAGCAGTTTTACACAGACCTCGAGTATGAAATCCAGGGGTTCAAACTCAGGAGGGCAGCTACTGCTGCTCTAGTCCTTATAAATGGTGCCCATGCTCATGACACCAGCAGGTGTTCTCACCATGTGCATTAAGCCCCGATTTAAATAAAAAGGCACTAAACACTTCTGGTAACACATGAGAACTAGGGGAGCCAACACAACAGCCAGGCTGGGCCCCTGGACAAGGGGAAGGGGGCCCCAGTCCCAGCTCCTGGAAGGGGCAGGGCCTTGGGTAGAAGGGGTGGGGCCTCAGGCAGCTGGACTGAAACCCCCCCTGCAGCACTGCCTGGAGCGCTCCACCTCTCTATGCAGCCCTAAGGGCCGCCCCAAGTGCACCACATAGTGATGTAAAGGGTTTGGGGCTCTGGGCGCTGCCGCTGTTGCAGCAACAACAGACAGAGCCCTGGGCCCCTTTGAATCACTGGGCCCTGGGCAGTTGCCCCTTTTGTTCCCCCACCCCACCCCATAAATGGGCCTAGTGAGAACTCAGCTATTCACCTCAATTGCCTGGGCAAATCCCTCCCACATGAAGGGTGATGCCCACCCCAATGTTGCGTCTTCCTCGAACCCCTGTATTTTCTGGACGGCACCATGCTGCTATCCTCCCATTTCCCCAGTTACTGAAATGCCTGCACTTGCCATTAGCTATTCCAGAAGCCGCAGAACAAGAACTGCAACTCTGAAAAGAGACTGAGTTTGCGTCTTTCATTTAACACTTGAGCTCATTTAAAAAAAAAACAGCCTCCCCTATAAACACTGACTGTTGCATTATGGGAGGAAAGGAGACTTTTAATGCACTATCATCTGCTCTTAAAGTGCTAATTATAATCCAGCCAGAAACCAAACCTATGTGTATGATCACTAGTGTTGCTAATAAAAACAATGTTGTTCTTTCAGAGCTTTTTTTAAAAAAATGGTTCACACTTTTACTGTTCCTCAAAAACTAGCCAGCTAATAAAAAGGAGAGTGATTCACTGGGCATGCATTGTACAGTCACTGCTTTCAAAGGAACGTCTGTGCCTTGCAAGTGAGTTACATGCCAACATATTTAGATGACCAGACACTTTTGTTTTCAAATCTGCCTGAGTGGCAACTGAAAAGTGATAGTCTCCTATTTTTACGCTGGAGATGCTGGCGCACCAGAGTAATCCATCATACAGCAAGCAACGTGTAGTAATAGAAAAAGGTTTTCACAGATGGTTCACTGCCCTACTTGTAAACAGAGCTTAGTTTGAATTGCTTTAAATTCATGCGAACAAAATTCCATTTGTTTGGTGCTGAATTTTTGAAACACCACAGTTTAGCCTGGGCCCCACTGACTGATGCCCCTTCGTACCATTCCAAACATAAGAACATAAGAACGGCCGTACTGGGTCAGACCAAAGGTCCATCTAGCCCAGTAGCCTGTCTGCCGACAGTGGCCAGCACCAGGTGCCCCAGAGAGGGTGGACCGAAGACAATGATCAAGCGATTTGTCTCCTGCCATCCCTCTCCAGCCTCTGACAAACAGAGGCCAAGGACACCATTTTATCCCCTGACTAATAGCCTTTTATGGACCTAACCTCCATGAAATTATCTAGCTTCTCTTTAAACTCTATTATAGTCCTAGCCTTCACAGCCTCCTCTGGCAAGGAGTTCCACAGGCTGACAACATGCTGTGTGAAGAAGAACTTTCTTTTATTAGTTTTAAACCTGCTACCCATTAATTTCATTTGGTGTCCTCTAGTTCTTCTATTTAGGGAACTAATAAATAACTTTTCTTTATCGGCCCTCTCCACATCAAAGACTGAGATGAGATCGTTTCTGTATTCCTGGCATTACAATTAAACTAATGGATACTTGGCTCATTAACTGGCCATTTCATGTTCTACAACTCTCTCTTCATCTTACATACTCAGGGCTTGTCCTGCAAGGCACTGAGAATCCTCAGTTTTTAAAGAACCCATGGTGAATTCAGCACCCTGCAAGATGGGGCCTTTAGACAGCATGTAACTCATCTCTAGCTGGGAAGTGCTGGGCTGTTTTCCCTGCGGTTAGCCCTCTGCACTAGTAGATGAAAGACCCACATCAGTCTCTTGCCAGGGGCCAGCTAGTGCTGACAGTTCTGCATAAGCAACCCTAGAAGCTCTGCAGTTTGCCTGCTTATTGATCAGCCCTGAAAGAGATGCAGGTGGCAGGCTGGAAGGTCTCCGTGAGGTAGCGTCCCTGTTGAGAGAGCAGATAAAAAAAAGGGGGAAACTGGAATCTTCCTAGAAAATACACTCCCCAAAACAGAATAGCATGCAATCTGTGCGCTTCACCAAGCTTTTGGCAAGCCACAAATATGGAAAGATGCAAAAGAGGGGAGCATTCACTCATGCTTTGTGCCTGGAAACACGGCTATTTATTGAACTGCTAGAGCTGCACAAAGACTGGGAAAAAAGCACAACTTTATCTCTCCTGAGGCACTGTACAGAGGGAAGGGGAGATCTTATGAAATATATTTGATGTTGAGTGTTCCAGGCCAACTAAAGGAGAGATGAAAGTTGCAGGAAGATATTCATAGCATAATTGTTTTCCCAGGTTGAAAATGCTAGCCAGCAAATGAAAAAAACGATTCTTCGCTGCCGCATGTATAAAATGAGTGACGTGAGACTGGGGATAGATGAAGGGATACGAAGCCTTCAGTCTGTAGGCTACTGACTGTCTTGGGTGAGCAAGGCTCACTGTCATCTGAAGGGAGTTTGATGATCTATGTGGCATGAGTTTGGTGGCCTCAATCCAGTTCCTATTGAACTGGTATCCACATCAGAAAAACTACCATAACTGATAGTACCCTTGTTGCCAGTATGATCAGAGAGGCCCAGGGTGGGATGCTGAACTGTCCTCTCCTTTCCAGAGGCATCCTCAGCCAACAGGGAGTAGGCATGCCAGTTTATTAGCGTGAGGGTGATTGCACTTCTGCTGCTCAGCGGATCTATGATCGATAAAGCAAACAGGCCTGATTCTCTGAGGCCCCACAGAGATGCCTTTTGTGTCCCCTCTGCCAGCAACAGAGAATTATCTCCATGCTATGCCCATGCTTTGGGCCCTATCCTCCAATTGGGCCAAAAGAAATCTGATGAGGTTCAACAGAAGAATCCCAAGCACTGCTACAGGCTGGGGACTGACTGGCTAAGTGGCAGTTCTGCAGAAAAGGGCCTAGGGATTACAGTGGATAGTCAACATGGTTTCTGTAAAGGGAAATCCTGTCTTACTAATCTATTAGAGTTCTTTGAAGGGGTTAACAAACATGCGGACAAGGGGGATCCAGTAGATATAGTATACTTAGATTTTCAGAAAGCCTTTGACAAGGTCCCTCACCAAAGGCTCTTGTGTAAATTACATGGCCATGGGATAAGAGGGAAGGTCCTTTCTTGGATTGAGAACTGGTTAAAAGACAGGAAACAAAGGGTAGGAATAAATGGTAAATTTTCAGAATGGAGAAGGGTAACTAGTGGTGTCCCCCAAGGGTCAGTCCTAGGACCAATCCTGTTCAACTTATTCATAAATGATCTGGAGAAAGGGATAAGCAGTGAGGTGGTAAAGTTTGCAGATGATACCAAACTGTTTAGGATAGTCAAGACAGAAGCAGACTGTGAGGGACTCCAAGAAGATCTCACCAAACTGAGTGATTGGGCAACAAAGTGGCAAATGAAATTTAATGTGGATAAGTGTAAAGTAATGCACATCGGGAAAAATAACCCCAACTATACGTACAGTATGATGGGGGCTAATTTGGCTACGACAAATCAGGAAAGAGATCTTGGAGTTATCGTGGACAGTTCTCTGAAAACTTCCACACAGTGTACAGCGGCAGTCAAAAAGGCAAATAGGATGCTCGGAATTATTAAGAAAGGGATAGAAAATAAGACCCAGAATATCTTACTGCCTCTGTATAAAACTATGGTACGCCCACATCTTGAGTACTGTGTACAGATGTGGTCTCCTCACCTCAAAAAAGATATTTTGGCCTTGGAAAGGGTTCAGAAAAGGGCAACTAAAATGATTAGGGGTTTGGAACGGGTCCCATATGAGGAGAGGTTAAAGCGACTGGGACTTTTCAGTTTAGAAAAGAGGAGACTGAGGGGGGATATGATAGAGGTATATAAAATCATGAGTGTGTGGAGAGGGCCGATAAAGAGAAGTTATTTATTAGTTCCCTAAATAGAAGAACTAGAGGACACCAAATGAAATTAATGGGTAGCAGGTTTAAAACTAATCAAAGAAAGTTCTTCTTCACACAGCGTGTAGTCAGCCTGTGGAACTCCTTGCCAGAGGAGACTGTGAAGGCTAGGACTATAATAGAGTTTAAAGAGAAGCTAGATAATTTCATGGAGGTTAGGTCCATAAAAGGCTATTAGCCAGGGGATAAAATGGTGTCCTTGGCCTCTGTTTGTCAGAGGCTGGAGAGGGATGGCAGGAGACAAATCGCTTGATCATTGTCTTCGGTCCACCCTCTCTGGGGCATCTGGTGGCAGCCACTGTCGGCAGACAGGATACTGAGCTAGATGGACCTTTGGTCTGACCCAGTACGGCCGTTCTTATGTTCTGGATGAGAAGCTGGATATGAATCAACAGGGTGCCCTTGTAGCCAAGAAGGTTAACAGTATATTGGACTGCCTTAAGAGGAGCATTGCAAGCAGATCTAGGGAAGTGATTATTCCCCTCTATTTGTCACTGGTGAGGCTACATCTGGAGGATTATGTTCAGTTTACCCCCTCCCCCCCACTACAGGATGTGGACAAATTGGAGTCCAGTGGAGGGCAACAAAAATTATTGCGGGGTTGGGGGCGCATGACTTACAAGGAGAGGCTGAGGGATCTGGGCTTATTTAATTTGCAAAAGAGAAGAGTTGGGGGAGGGGGGGGGATTTGATAGCAGCCTTCAACTCCCTAAAGGAAGGTTCCAAAGAAGATGGAGCTAGGCTATCCTCTTTGAAGTGGTGGCAGATGACAGAACAAGGAGCAATGGTCTCAAGTTACAGTGGGGGAGGTCTAGGCTGGATATTAGGAAAAACTCTTTCACTAGGAGGGTGGGGAAGCACTGCGATGGGTTAGCGAGAGAGGTGGAGGAATCTTTATCCACTTGGGCTGGAAGGGTTAAAACAGGCTGGAGGGAGCCTGCACAAGGCCCCAGTCAATGAGGAGCCAATCAGATGGCAGCTTACCAGGGCAGCCCTTACATAAAGGGCAGCTCTGCACCACAAAGGCCAGTCTCTTCCTGACCAGCAAGGGAGGAAGACTGGCTCCTGGTGGAGTAAGCAGCACCCAGGACAAAGCAGTGCTAGACTGTGGCCTTGACAGAAGGCCTGAGTGGGTGCAGGGCTATGGGGAAGTGGGCCAGGGAAAGAAGGCAGTGAGGGGAGTGGAGATGGGCAGAAAGAGGCTGCCACTCGTGGGTCTCTGGGCCAGGGCCTCCTCTTTGCCCAACTAGCTGCTGCAGAGCAGCCAAGCAAAAGACAGAAGCTTGTCCTGGAGGGAGGGAGCTAGACTTAGGACTGCAGCTTGCTGCTGTGATGTGAGGTCAGACTATGCACAGCCAGTGTTGCTGGAAGTGGGGAGAGAATGGAGTGGTGGACACTGAAGAGGACAACACAGTCCAGGGAGCAAGGCAGAACCAGAGACATATGGTGGAGACAGCAGAGTGGACAATGGGTGGGACACCAGCTGAAGGCAGGGCCCTTCAACTGCACAGAGCTGATCCCCAGACTGACTGGCAGGAGGCGCCGCAGTGGTGAGTCCATCCCATTATGCCATCTCTAGAGGCTTCTAAGGCCAGGCTTGACAAAGCCGTGGCTGCACTGATTTAGTCGGGGTTGGCCCTGCTTGGAGCAGGGGTTTGGACTAGATGACCTCCTGAGGTCTCTTCCAGCCCTATGATTCTATGTTTCTATGACTCTGTGTAGCTTCGCAGGTCATGGGATTGGAGACATTTTAGCACTGCTGATACAGAATTAGCTGTCAAGGTGAACACTATTAGTTGTGCTGAAAGCATAATCAATACACAAGACAGACAGGCCAGAGAAATGAAATGGGTGGAAAGTCATAAAAAAAATCAATGTGTCTCTGGGAAACAGAAAAAAAGACATCAACATTCTTCCAAGTTAAACAGCATTTCTCATGGTTTCATATGGCTGGCATGTTTATTTTGTCAGTAAGAGAGACTGCTCTAGGCATAAGGCATGATTTGAGGGCTAAAGATATAGTATTTAACAGACATTAAACTTCTTTAACTCTGTTGTGAATAGCTATGATAAAATGTCCTCAAATTAACGCCTGTTGTACCAGTTATCCCTGAGCTTAGGAGATTGTAAACACAATTCTCCAACTTTGGATCTGATTTTTGGAACTTTACTCTTTCCATTGATTTCAGTGGACTTTGGACTAGGTTCTATGGGTACAGCCTCCTCTTTTACCTATATCTTAAAGATGAACTTGGGAATCTAAGTTCTAAACTGAATCCCAGATACTCCCACTGCTTGCTTCCCTGTGTTCTCTAAGAAGCAATGAGTCTTGGGGCACCCTGTGACTGCACCTCCTGCAGGGGGGGCGGGGCGCGGGTCCGACATCCTCTGTCCACCCTTCCCTTTACCCCGACCTGGGACGTCTGGCCCCCTGAAACCGGACTGCTCAGCCCCTTTAAGGCCGCACACTTTAGTTACGAGTCTAAACGTCGCACTGAGTTTGGTCTCCACTGCAGACGGAGGAGGAAGGGGGGCCCAGGCCTGCCCACACTCACGGGCCCCAGCCCAGGGCCCTAAGGACTCGGACTGCACGGCAGTCCTAGTCCGGCTGACGGGGTCGTGCCCCTAAACGCGTCAGCCCACGAGCTTGATTCACCGCCCTGCCCTGGGCTGCTTCCTTTCTCCTCCTCCCTAAGCTTACCGGATCCCTCCGGTCTCTCCGGGGAGGCGGCTCCGGGTTTCCACCCCCCTTCTGGCGGGTCCGCTCGCCCTCGTCTGCCTTCCCCCTCTCCCTGTTGCCCGGCGGGTTTTAAAGTTCCCGCCGCCACCGGACGCTGACGCACGCCCCGCCCTAGGCGCCGGCCAGCTGGGCGTTCCGCCCTTTCCCCTTCCGGCGGTCGCTGCGGCGCTCTCCAGCCGTGCCGCAGCTTGGGAGCATCCGGCGCATGGCCGGTAGACACTCCCCGGCAGCATCAACAGGGTGCTCGTCCCCCCCGCCGGGTCAGTGCGGGGTCTCGGCGCCCCGTCACACACCCCAAATATCTTTGTTTCCCTGAGGCCTTGTCTATATTTACCTGCAGATGGATGCTCTGGAGATCAATCTTCTGGGGTTTGATTTAGTGGGTCTAGTAAAGACTCGCTAAATTAACCGCTAATGGTATCCCGTTGACCCCACTAGACCACAGGGCCATGAAGAATAAGGGAAATCTCCTGTCGACCCCCTGTAATGAGGATGCTGTGGAAATTTGGCTTAACATATGTAGACTAGGGGTGTCAACATGTAGTTGATTACATGATTAACCAATAAGCCTGGGCTTATTGGTTAATTCTGTTGAATACACATACTCCTCTTCCTCCATCCTGGCTGACTCCCCGAGAGCCGGTACACATGGGAAGTGACTTTCAAGCCAGATTCCCAGCTCATCAGCTCCCACGGAGCTGCCTACCTCCTGCGCTGCTCCCTCTTTATCAGAGGCAGCTGAGGGTGGGGCAGGCAGGAGCCAGTGCTTATGGGGCCAGCTTAAAAGCCAGCCCCCCGTGAGCACCGGCATTCACCTACCCTAACCTCCTGCATGTAAACCTGTAACTGCTAAAATTTACAGTGGTTACATGTTTATACAAATACCCGAGAGTTAACATCCCTAACGTGGACTTCAGCTACACTGTTCTCATAGCTGGAGTTGAGTATCTTAAGTCGACTTTCTCCCAAAGAGTAGACCTGGCCTGATCATGTTATTCTGCCACCAGGAGAAACTCAGTTTACTTAGACAGTAAGTTCCTTGGACCAGGGATTGTCTTTTGTTCTGTCCATACAGCACCTAGCACAATGGGGACCTGCTCCACGGCTAAGGCTCCTGGGCATAGCGGCAAGAAAAATAACAACGGTTTATGACAAAGTTAGTGCATACGCAGCCACGTGGGAAGCTAGCAGTGACAGTTCAGAGATGTCCACTATAGAATAGAAAGCAAAATGAATAATTCAAGCCCCAATTCAGCCAAGCACTTATGTGCATGCTTAATGAAAAAACTTTAATCTGTCCTGATTGAGAGAGGCAGTTAAATGCCCACTTAATGGGGTTGACGTAAGCATGTGCTTAAAGTTAAGGATGTGTTTAGGCATTGATTCAGCCAAGCTCATAAGACAGAGTTATGATAGAGACTGCCAGGTGATATGAAGAGCTCCAGGGATTCAAATCCAATGAACCAGTATTGGTACATATTCTGGTGGCTTGGAACTATGACCCTCAGGGTATGTCTACACTGCCACCCTAGTTTGAACTAAGGTGGCTAATGTAGGCATTCGAACTTGCAAATGAAGCCCGAGATTTAAATATCCCGGGCTTTATTTGCATGTTCCCGGGCGCCGCCATTTTAAAATGCCCCGTAGTTCGAACTCCCTGCCCGCGGCTACATGCGGCACGGACTAGGTAGTTCGAATTAAAGCTCCTAATTCGAACTACCGTTACTCCTCCTGCAATAGTTCGAACTAGGGTGGCAGTGTAGACATACCCTAACTCACCTTGTATCTTGGGGACAAAAGAGTTTTCTATGCTTTTCAAATAAGCCAGGCCCAGTAACAAGGATTCTCAATGCCATATCGAGCCTGCCCATTCTTCACATTTCTTACAGCTGAGAATCTGGCCAATGGCCTTAATTCATCCCCCCTTGCTGGCCAGATCACCTGCAGAGGTAAGGGGAGTGGAGCTCTGTCTCAATGGGCTGCTCAGGCTTTGGCCTTTGTGCCTGAACTGGCATCAATTGTAAGACTGTCAGAGCCATCCTGTCCATAGGATGGTTTGGGGCAACTGCCCTGGGGCCCAGGGCAACCCGGAGGACTAGCAGGGGGCTAGGGGCTGGCAGTGGGGGTCAGTGCCACCCCATGCACTTACCAGCAGCAGCAAGAAGTAGAGTGACCTGGCCCCAGCCTGCTCTGCTCCCCTGACCCCATGTTGCTTGGGGGAGGAAGCTTCAGGAAAGGGGCAGGCTTACCTCCTATTGCCGGTGCCAGGCCCCTGCTAATCTCTTGGGCCATATTGCTCAGAGGAGAGGACTTGGGGGAAGAGTGATAGGGGGTGGAGAAGAGGTGAGGACTTTGGGAAGGGGCACGGGCTATGTCTGCAATGCAGAGGTATCCCGGAAAAGCTATGCCGCGTCCAAGGAACAATTTCCGAAAAAGTGGATGCGTTCTTTCACCATCCCTGTAATCCTGTATGAGGAACCCTGTATGAGGAAGAAGGGATATGCCAAAAGAGGAGGTTTTTCTGAAATTTGGCCCCATGTAGACGGGCCAAATTTTGGAAAAACCTCTTCTGAAAGAAAAGTGGAAAAAGATACGCAAATTGCAGTTTGCAATTTGCATATTTTTTTCCAACTTTTCTTTGCAGTCTAGACATAGCCAGGAAGAGGCAGAGCAGCGGTGGGGCCTGGGGCAGAGAGAGGGTTGTCCTGGGCCCTGTATTCCCCAGGGACAGCCCCAAAAACTGTTCCTGTGCTATGCACATTTGTCTGTTAGGAACTAAACTGAAGTCACCCAACTCGTTTTATAGAGGCGGCCTCTGAACGGCTCTTAGGTGGCAACAACTTTCAGGGGTCAGTTCTCCCCTGCATCTGATCGTTGCTAACAGAGGCACAATCCCATTTCCCTGACTGCTCCGCTTGGCATTGGTTTATCTTACAGCTGCAGGAGGGCTGCGCTGTGAGGAAAACCTTCCATCAGCAGAGAATTAGTACCATGGACCCTCATTCTGCCAGCACCCCTCCATTCTCCTCCCATTTTCTCACTGATTGAAATGAAGCAAAGATTTGACTTACGGGATATGGCTAAACCAGGCATAGCCAAACCTAGCTTTCCTGACTCCCTGAGTCCTTGTGTTGGCCTCGTGATCATTCTTCCCCCTTAGTGCTCATAGGATCTGTGCTTAGCATTGGTGCACGCTGTAGAATCCATAGGCTAGAGCAGGGATGGGGAACCTAAGGCCCGAGGGGTGGATGCGGCTCTGGCTTGCTTGGATCTGGACCACAAGGCTCAGGGCTCCCCCCCCCCACTAGCTCTGGTGCTCCACCCTCTTACTATCCCCTCATGGGGCTGGAGCACACAATCTCCTAGTCTGGGCCCCTCTAGGCTCTGGTGTGTGAGGGGAATGTGGGGAGGGTCTTTCTCCTTCTCAGTTGGGGGCCACGTTAGTGAGGGTTTGGTTTTCTTTTTCTTTTTTTTTTTTGCTTTTCACTTGTGTGTGGCCCCTGAATGATTTTTCTGTTGGTCAGCAGCCCCAACCCCCAAAAATTCCTCACCCCTGAGCTATAGTATTTCACATCTGTCAAGAGGCAAAAATAAATATTCACCACAGATTATTAGCTTCTCTGTCTAACAACTAGCAGTTAATGCTATGATTTAACAGTGTTTATACGCTGGCTTCAGCAACTTCTTTGAGCATTAGGATCTTGGTTAGTGTTCTCTTTGAACAGGGCACCAAGACTTGGCATGTACCTTGTATGATGAAATGTTTAACAGCCTACTTGAACTGTGGCTCCACTTTGACTATGGCAAGTGTTAATTAAGGAAGGGAAACATGGATCAGTGTTAGGCACCAGCCATATGCCATGGCGAGTTTATTTTCCTCTTTCTCTGGGAAGATGTTTTATTTATTTACTTTGGAGGCACAGTTCCCTCACAGCAGACCAGCAGTCTTTACAAGAGACTGTCTATGTACATCACAATGAATGCCATTCTAAAACCCCAACTACAGTAAAACAATAAAGTAAAGTGAAAAGAGCTGTTTAATGGACTGAAGTGAACTGCCTGGCTCGGGGGACTGGTAATAGGATACAGAATGTTTCATCTCTAAAATACCAGTTCAGAGCTAGCCCTGATTGGTAGGAAGTAACATTTATTGCCCTCTGATGGCTGTGTGGGAGCACATGTGAAAGGAATTTATGGACTCTGTCCAGTGTTTAGTGGACATGTGTCTGTATTACCAACCAAAAACAAGACAAAACCCACAACCTTCCATCTCTGTAGGTGCAGTGTGGAGACTGAATAGCTAATTACTCATTACTAGTGCTGAGTTTTGCTTGTCACCAGTGTGGGGCAGATAGAGGAATGCCTCTGCCTTGGTGTTACCTGTCCTGGTGAGAAAAGAGAGAACACAGGAGTGACAGGCATGTCCATATGGCCCCATTCACTAGAGTTAATTTTAAAAACAGGGCAGATTTTTTCACAAGAGGTCTACACTCTTTGGCATTGATTTAGGGACCTAAATGCATGGCTAGACTTTCAAAAGCACTCAGCAGCCATTTAGTATCATTCATTTGTGTGTACTCCAGTAGCATCTTGTAGTCAAGTCCTCACTGTATAAACATACAGTAGAGACAATCCCTTTCCAGAAAGGGCCTAACTGAAATGTTCAGATTTTCAAAGGCGACCTGCTTCCAGCAGTCCCCTGGGACCTACCTTTGAAGATTAAGCACTTTTGAAATCCTTCATTGGATGGAACCTATGATAACATAGTGCAACCTTGAAACTCATCATTCCCCAGCATGTAAGCTTGACTGCTGTTGTCACTATCCATAGTTTCTTTTCTTACAACTGCAAATAAAATGCAGGTGCCACATTAGCCCAGTTTCAGTAAAGACAAATCATTGGGCTTCTTTGAGGGCACTGCCTGCTGCTAGCTTTTTAACACACAAATTTCAGTTGTGTGTGCCTGGTTACACACAACTCCCTTACAGCCATGGATATCAGGAGTCACTCCATTGACTTCGGTGTAGTTACAGCAGCAAAGTCGATGCAAGATAGAGTCCAGAGTGACCTAGACAGATTAGAGGATTGGACCAAAAGAAATCTGATGAGGTTCAACAAGGACAAGTGCAGAGTGCTGCACTTGGGACGGAAGAATCCCAAGCATTGTTGCAGGCTGGGGACCGAATGGCTAAGTAGCAGTTCTGCAGAAAAGGATGAGAAGCTGGATATGAGTCAACCGTGTGCCCTTGTAGCCAAGAAGGCTAATGGCATATTGGGGTGCATTAGGAGGAGCATTGCCAGCAGATCCAGAGACGTGATTATTCCCCTTTATTCGGCTCTGGTGAGGCCACATCTAGAATACTGTGTCCAGTTCTGGGCCCCCCACTATAGAAAGGATGTGGACGCATTGGAGAGGGTCCAGTGGAGGGCGACCAAAATGATTAGGGGGCTCGAGCGCATGACCTCTGAGGAGGGACTGAAGGATTTGGGTTTGTTTAGTCTTCAGAAGAGAAGAATGAGGGGGGATTTGATAGCAGCCTTCAACTTCCTGAAGGGAGGTTCCAAAGAGGATGGAGAAAGGCTGTTCACAGTAGTGACGGATGGCAGAACAAGGAGCAATGGTCTCACATTACAGTGGGGGAGGTCTGGGTTGGATATTAGGGAAAACTATTTCCCTAGGAGGGTGGAGAAGCACTGGAATGGGTTCCCTAGGGAGGTGGTGGAATCTCCATCCCTAGAGGTTTTTAAGTCTCGGCTTGACAAAGCCCTGGCTGGGTTGATTTAGTTGGGATTGGTCCTGCTTGGGCAGGGGGCTGGACTTGATGACCTCCTGAGGTCTCTTCCAGCTCTATGATTCTAAGTGAGATGAGAATCATGAGCCCCGTCTATTATTACTTACTAACTAGTGGAGAGGGTCTCTCTCAGGAACAGCCACATGTCCTATGAACATCAACACTCATTTTCTCCCCATTGCAGCAAGAGGAAAATTGGGCACGCTTTCTTATAAATTCAGTGCATGATACTGACAGCAAGAACTAGCTGATTGTTACTGCTGATTGCTATTATTGGAAAGTAGGTCTCTTCAGGCTCATAAAAGTTTAAAGACATGCTGTTTGGAAGATCTATGTTAAATCAGATAATGGTGTGTTATTATTTTTTTCACCTTATACTTCTTAATGGCAGCAGCCAATTCCGTCATCGGCCTTTTACTATTTCATGAGTATCAGCTGATGGTAAAAGGTATATTTTGGAGTCAGTCACAGGAATCTGTATCATCTCACTAGGAAACTTGGAAGTAAACGTAATGCCTGTGAAACTATTTTGAGATTGAAATGGCTGCATTCTGTAGAAGATGGGCAACTAAGAATACAAAGGCTCTCTAATGATGACTAATAACCATCTTTCAATAGCTTAACTACCTGCCACAGAGTGCATTTTATAGATCAGGTTAACTGGGCATACCTAGTTTTGGACAGCAATCTTGTTAAATACTTGCAACCAATATTTCCTTGTGCCAAGAAATATGAACTGGGGTGGGAGTTCCCTTGCCCTCGGTCACTGGGCCTGGGTAGCTTACAAACATGTCTCTTCTGAATATGATTCTGGAGCATAAAGTGTGATTTTTGAGATGTGTATCTCTCAAATGTATGGTGGATAACTTCAAGTGACCTGGACTAGGGCCTCTAGGTGTAGAGAAGCAGCTAGCAGTATGATAGTGTTACTGAGCTATCTTAAAACCTCCCCCCCCCACAGTGGTGTAAAAGCTGGTTTTATATATAGGGTAGTAATGGCAGAATTGTGTGGAACCTTTTGAGGATGTGATGGACGTGCGGACGTGTGGTCTCATTCTGAACTACAAGGCAATATATTTGTAAGCACAGCAGCCAAAGAGCACTTGAAGGTTTCTTATGGAATTAAGTTCTCATAGTACTCTGCTTATACCAGACTTCTAAAAGTCCATCTGTGTATCCTTTTAATTTAATCCATCCACTATTGCACTACACTTAGAAATGGTCTGCTCAAAAGGACTGTTTGTTTTGGGGAAGTTTTTCACATCTGATTTATGTCAGGTATGGAACATTATGAAAGAGAAGCATTCAAATGCCCTTTGCAAACTTTCTCATTTCCAGATGAACTTCAAATCTATACAATGGAATTCTAAGATTCTGACTTTTTCACTTGCAAGACTGTCTAGCCTAATCCTTTAATTAAGTGGTTGTGACTGACAATCTCCTAACCAGGCAGTGCATTCTACTAGGAGTTGATAAGTATCTATTAATTTGCGGTTTCTGTGGCTGTAGCTCCTGCACTTTTCTTAAAGATTCTTAGAGGTGTAACTGTTAGTTTGTAATTTAAACACAACTTAAAAAAAAGAGTAGTCCCCTGGCACCTTAGAGACTAACATATCCCGTTCAGGAAAAAGCCCTCTTGCGCAAATGCTTTTGCGCAGGAGGGCCAGTGTAGACAGCTGAGAACCATTTTGCGCAAAAAAGCCCTGATGGCAAAAATGGCGATCGGGGCTTTCTTGCGCAAAACCGCGGCTAGAGTGGCACGGACGCTTTTCCGCAAAAAGTGCTTTTGCGCAAAAGCGTCCATGCCAATCTAGACGCTCTTTTCCGCAAATGCTTTTAATGGAAAAACATGCCTGTCTAGACGCAGCCATATAGTATCATGAGCTTTCTGGGCAAAACACTTTCTTCTTCAGATCTGGCAGCATATATTTGTAAAGTCGGTGGGTATATTTAGAGTATGTGAAAATCTTTATCTTACTGTTATTTTCTTGCAACACTGGGATTCAAACGTTCTACAATAATTGACAATTTGTCTATCATTTTTTAAAAAGCAAACTGGAACATAGTTTCTCAGGATTAGATCCAAACAGTTCAGGCTTAGTGCTGAGGGGAGGGTGATGCTTGCTCCAACCACTTCTTGCAAAATGAAAAACTTCTTGTGGAAAAATTACAAATGCATGAATAGTTGAGAAGTGAGTTAATTTCAGTGATAGGTGAAGTAATTGTTGTACACTTGCAATATGCTACTTGTTTAAAACATAACATATGGCAAGCTGTACATTTTGGGATCTCTTGGAATGAAAAGCACTGTATAAAATATGCATTATGATTATCACAGGAGGGAGTATTTAACTGGGTATGAAGTAGTTGGCAAAGGTAGGCAATGTTTTGATATCTATTCAGATAACAAACAAGTTCTGCCACTTCAATGTGAACCCAAACTGTTTATACCTGTTTAAAGGTATACATTGATTCACATGCTCACCTAAATTTAAATATTTCCATCGCATCCTAGATGTTCTTTACCATAGTCATTTGCCTGATGTTGTCCCATAACAATTGCAACAGATGTCCAGGATTCCAGGTGCTCACCAGACCCAGCTGTTTCCCTAGATATTCATCCAGGCAAACCCATATTCAGCAGTTTATGCAACATCATGGCCAGATGTTGACCTCGCCCTTGCTCTAAATCCAAATGTTTTGCCCAAACCAGATGTTCAAACAGAGGTGCAGTGATGTGCCTGCTTCAAAGCCAAATCAGTAGGCAGGTGTTGCATTCACGTGCAGCTGTTTTCTTAGGCATTCATCCGAACGAAGTTCACCCAACTGTTAAATCCGGATCCAGCTGTTCACACTGACACAGATGTGCTCGTACCCCTCCCGGGCTCTAGCGGTTCTTTGCTCAATCGCGAGAGGGAGGATGCAGCCCCGCCCACCACCCATTGAGCCACACCCGCCCAACTATCAATCCACTGAGGCTGGCCAATCAGCCCCCGCGACACAAACGGACTCCGGTCCGCAGGGTGGCCAATCAGGGCGTGTCTGTGATTTCCATGGCAGCCCGGCGGCGGGAGGCGCCGGGCTCAGTGGAGGAGAGTAGCGCTGCGGGCTGAGGGGCCGGGCGCTCCCCAAGACTATGGTGCCGGCCGGGAGCAGCGGCGGGGCGGCAGTGGCCCGGCGAGGTAGGAGGCGGCGGCATCAGCTGGAGCCGTGACCCTGCCGCCTGCCGGTCTCCTTCCCGGCGTAGCGCAGGTGAAGAGCTGACCCGCGGGGGCTGTCCCGGTATCCCGACTTCCCCGTGACCCCCCCCCCGCGATCCAGCCCCGTCCCCCTCCCCCTCCCCCTCCGCCAGCCTCCCCCCGCGATCCAGCCCCGTCCCCCTCCCCCTCCGCCAGCCTCCCCCCCCCGCGATCCAGCCCCGTCCCCCTCCCCCTCCGCCAGCCTCCCCCCCGCGATCCAGCCCCAGCCCCGTCCCCCTCCCCCTCCGCCAGCCCCCCCCCCCCCGCGATCCAGCCCCGTCCCCCTCCCCCTCCGCCAGCCTCCCCCCCGCGATCCAGCCCCGTCCCCCTCCCCCTCCGCCAGCCTCCCCCTCGCGATCCAGCCCCGTCCCCCTCCCCCTCCGCCTCCGCCAGCCTCCCCCCCGCGATCCAGCCCCGTCCCCCCTCCCCCTCCGCCTCCGCCAGCCTCCCCCCCGCGATCCAGCCCCGTCCCCCTCCCCCTCCGCCTCCGCCAGCCTCCCCCCCCGCGATCCAGCCCCGTCCCCCCTCCCCCTCCGCCTCCGCCAGCCTCCCCCCGCGATCCAGCCCCGTCCCCCTCCCCCAGCCTCCCCCCGCGATCCAGCCCCGTCCCCCTCCCCCTCCGCCTCCGCCAGCCTCCCCCCCCGCGATCCAGCCCCGTCCCCCCTCCCCCTCCGCCTCCGCCAGCCTCCCCCCGCGATCCAGCCCCGTCCCCCTCCCCCAGCCTCCCCCCCGCGATCCAGCCCCGTTTGTCCCTCTCCTTCCTGTGACCCAGCTCCCCGATTGCCCCCACTGAGATCCAGCTCCCCCCTACTTCTGAACCATCCCTCCATCGCCCCACCACGACCGAGCCCCCCCCCCAGCTCCTGCCCCTCCCTGCCTTCTCATCCCCTTTCACCCCTTCTCTCCAGATCCCGTTTGAGTCTCCCCGTGGATCTTCCCGCATGGCCTCCGGCCCACCCATCCCTCCTGCTCTCCCCTCTCCAGCGCCCTCTCTTTCCGCCCCGCCGCGAGCCTGCCCCCGTTTCCCCTCTTGGCCAGATGCGGCTGACAAGACTTCGTGACAGAATAAAGGCCAGCGTCAGTGGCGAGGAATCCTGCCGCTTGCTCGGTTGATCTGTTTGCCTTTAGTCACCTACCTGTGCCTGCCCGCTGTTTGCAAATCTAGGTAGTGCTGTGAACTCTTTGCACAGTCGGTGGTTGCTCTTTTACTGTGGAAGGAATTATTACATAACTATATTATTTACCGAATAACATGTCATAGCAGGACAAGTTTAAAGGATTAAAAGATTGTTTCTTCAAAGAAGAGCAGGGCTCCATTACTGAATAACTCTTAAGGACTATGTTGGGTAAATATTCTATTTGAAATGATAAAATAAGGCTTTCTGGAAGTTTGATTTGTAGTAGGAGTGGTCTATTGTGGTTTATATGCTCAACATGAACTATGGTATATGCATTGTTTCTCTTTACTAGCTATATGCTAGTAAAGCTTTGCAAATTTCATCTTACAATATTTATGCACATTGTCCTTCCTTTACTGACCTAACTGAAAAAAGTTTGTTTGTTTTTCAACTGTTCCCTTCCAGAAAAGGCTGGGATCAACCATTGGAAACTGCTTCCAGTATTATCAGAAATGTAAAAGGTTTTATAACAGGATTTGGCCTCCTAGTGGCTGTTTTTGGTCCCTGTAGAATAGGGATGTCAATGAAATTGACTACAGGATTAACCAATAAGTATCAGTTAGTCCTACACACACATTCTCCCCCACCTCCGCTGCCTCTGTATCAGAGGCAGCATGGTGGGGAGCCACATGCTGGCTCCCATGGAGCTGCCTGCCCCACAAGCTGCCTCCCAGAGCGACAGTGGGGGTGGGGGAGCAAGTGAGAGCCAGCACTAGTGGGAAGCAGACTTTTAAGCTGGCCCTCCACGCATGCCTGCTTCTGCAGAGCTGCCTCCCCCCCCGCCCCTTCCCACAGAGGCAGCAGGGTGAGGCAAACAGGAGCCAATGCTTGGGGGGAGCTGCCTCCCTCTCTTCCCTCCCCCCCCCCCCCCCCGCTGTCTCTGCCTCCTCATACATATTGCTTCTGCCAGCCTCCTCCCACATGTAAACGTGTAACCACAGAGGTGAAAATAAAGGGGTGTGCCCTGGTGCGCAGCTCCAGCAAGAACTGGCCGAGTTGTGGCGGAAGTCAGCAGAGAGCTATTTAAAGAGCTGGTAGGGACCTGAGTTGCGATAGGACAGTACCTGTAAGAAATTTAAGTTCGATTCACCCCTGTGTAACTGCTAACATTTCAAGCAGTTTACACAAATACTCATTAGTTAACATCCCTACTATAGAATTTATTTCCCCCTTTTAAGCTTAATTTTATACAGCATGGTGATATATACAGAAGAATGAAATTCAGTGCTATCTTTCCATATATGTTGGATACTTAAAGTGAAGAAAGATGGAAGATATATTTAGTAACTTGGGTCATCTGGAGCGTCAAATCAACTGTAGGAACTTTAGCAGTTTTTCTTGGCTCCATATTGGGCAGAAATCATACTTTCCTGTTGCTCTAATTTTGAATATAACCTTTACAATTATATGTAAAACAAACTATTATAAAATATTTGAGTAATTTGTATATCAGGGTGGGGAAACTCAGGCCTGGGGGCTGGATGCGGCCCACGGCTTGCCTGGATCTGTTCCCCAAGGCTCAGGGGTCCCCTGCATTGGAGAACCCGTACCTGTGCTACAGCTCCCTGCCAACCACCCCACAGGGCTGGAGCATACAAAATCTACTAGCCTGGGCCCCCTAGGCTCTGGTGTGCAAGGGGAATGTGAGGCATGTCTTTCTCCTTCTCAGTCGGGCTTCTCACTTGTGTGTGGCCCCCAATTGGTTTTCTGTGGGTCAGCAGCCGAAAAAGGTTCCCCATCCCTGCTGTATATTGTAAGTTCTCTGCTAGTTCAGTGTTAATACAGGAGGGAATTCTACCGTATACTACATAATAATAAAAATGCCCGTAAAAGGCAATTGATTTATTTTAATCAGTGCCTTGTGCGTGTGTTTTTAATCTACAGGACAGATGTGACTTATTCTAAACAGAAAAAAATCCCGTTAAAATTGATTAACTTGATCCTAAAATGCAGAGTTGTTTTAGACTGTTTGGCCAAGGTTGTCAATTAAACTGTTTTGTAGGAAGACCGTCATACAGTATTGATCGGTGGATATTACTTCACTATTTGAAGTTGGTAAAAATGTATGCATTAGGCATGTAAAAGGCAATTTGTATATAGCTGTTTAATAATCCTTTGCAGTATTACACGTATGTGGGTGTAAGCTAGTGTAATTCCAGAAATTATTCATGTCATTTGTATCATGTTAGAAATGACTGAATTACAGTTAACAGGCACTCTGCAGATGCAGGGAAATATACTATATAAATACAACCCTTATTAATAAGATTAATAAACTTCTTCAGGGGAATGGAACTGTACCGTATTAGAAATAGAGCTATGCACCTGGGAGGTATGTAACCAACTCATTCTGTTGTTGCTAATGGTTTGCTGTTGGGACAGATATGATATAGGAAGACTACGGTAGAAAGGACTGTGTATACAGATGTTGGACATAAAATGTCTGTACAATATGAAATATATTTCTATGTGTTTTTAAATTGGCAGTGGGCAACAGTTTTAATGTGACAGATGCAATCATCTTATTATCTTAATTCTTTTTGGAATGTAAGCAAGTGTAAATAGTATGTTCTAGAACACCCAAATCTGTTCCTGAGAATAAGCAATATATATAAATATGAAGTATATGTAACTATAGCGGAGACTCACATAATGCTATAGTTAACTCCAAATCAGGAGTCAATTATGAAGCAATTCAATTCTTATTTTAATATACTTATTAAATTGTCTTATCTGATTTCAAATGAGAAGAGCCAACTCCCCCTAGACTCCAGTATAGTAATTTTATCCTTTTTGGTACTTTTGTAGTTGAATGGAGAAATCAGTCAGGGGTTAGATTTTCACTCCTGATAATTAAGAACAAATTATATAGGTAACAATGGTTTTCACAGTGTCAGCAGAACGTAAGGGATGGTGTTGCAGGCTGCTCCCTGGGTATTGGTTAACTGTTACCCAGTAAGCATCACTTATTAAGGGTGATACCTACTGGGTAACCAGTTACTCGTTAACATCCCTAATGCAAAACCTTAATTCAGGTTTTCCTAGTTGTGGTGAATTTCTCACAGTTTCAGTAATTAAGGGAAGTTTGTCTTGCCTCTAATATGTATATTCAAAGAGAATTAAGATTTGAAATAAATAAATGGGTGGAAAGAGGCCATCACTTTTTGGGTGTGTGGGTGGGGAAATTAGACTGTTTTCCCACTAGGAAACTGTATTAAGGGTTCAAGTGATTATATTAGTCCTTTATAGAGCTCTCCGAGTTCCTTGTTTTCATCATATTGTCATGAAAATGGAAAGGGAGGAAACACAGTATGATGAAAACAATGTGCTTGGAGAGATTGTCTGGCAGCAATGGGGAACCTAGGTTAGTGAGTGGGCTGCATGAATGGCCCTTCATCTCAGTGGGCTACAAGATTGTCATAAAACCAACACGGTCTCTGAGGCTCATATAACTGCACATCCACCAGTATGATCTATGCCATCAAGTGCCACCAATGCCCCTCTGCCATTTAGAGACTGTCCAGTCTGGCCAATATACAGGATTAATGGACACAAATCACATTCGAAAAGGTAATACATAGAAAGCTATTGGGGAACATTTTAACTTGTCCAGACGCTCATTAATGGATCTCGAAGTTACCATATTATTGAAGCTAATTTAAAAAAAAACAGCTTGAAAGGGAGGCTGCAGAACTTAATTTCATTTACAAGTTTGATACCTGCAACAGAGGGCTAACAAAGACCTTGCT
Source organism: Pelochelys cantorii (assembly GCA_032595735.1). Classification (NCBI taxonomy): domain Eukaryota; kingdom Metazoa; phylum Chordata; order Testudines; family Trionychidae; genus Pelochelys; species Pelochelys cantorii. Next base: position 4,382,501 of record CM064346.1, on the reverse strand, counting down.
TGGACGGCCCGCTACATTCCACATCCTAATGACATAAAAAACCAAGCACAGGGTACTTAAGAGCACTCAGTACCCACTGTATCAGCTTCATTTAGCATGAACACTCTAATTGACAATCTTCCCCCCCCTTTTTTTCCCCTTCTTTTTCCTTCTCTCCCCCTTTTTCCCTGATATTTATCTGGAAACTGGACCCCTTAACTCCCATTCATCTGAAGAAGTGGGTTGTGCCCACAAAAGCTCATACCACCAGCTGCATTTTTGTTAGTGTCTAAAGTGCTGCAAAATTATTAGTTATTTTTTAAGTTTTTTCAGTTACAGGCTAACATAGCTACTCCTCTGAAACAGTCTCCCAAGATAGAGTAGTTTTGATAACTGCTTGTATACCTAGAATTTGCAAGGTACTTTACCCTTTAGTAATACTGGTTTAAAAAAAAAAAAACCTACACAGATTGAAACCAGAGGAATTTGGCAACCTTGTGTGTGGGCAATGGCAAAATGGTCTTGTGGGCCACATACAGAAGCCAGATGGACCACAGGTTGCCCATCACTACTGTATGGTCTGGAAGACTGGGGATAGCATTGGAAGTCAGGACCTCTGTAATTCTAACTCTAGTTCCACTGTTGACTTGTTACCTTGGGCAAATTACTTAATTTTTCCGCTTCTGTTGTTCAGTCTGTAAAATAGGGATAATATATATTTGCCTGCAGTGATGTCATGAGGACTGATGTTTGTATAGTGCTTTGTATATGTATAATGCTGCTGAAATACTCTTTTTTTCAGAGTGAATGGGGAGGGGTGATTTATAATGTCCCTCAGTGGAATGATTTCTTAAATAAGCCTTTCTCGTAAGGAGAGAAAGCTGTTTTACACTATATATAATAAATGCTTCAGTTGTGTTTTTCAATGTTATAACATTTTGTTTCTGTTAACTTGCCTATACAGTCTTCTTTGTAGTGCACACATGAAAAAACAAAGGCAGGTCAGGTGGTTGAATTACAGGATCTGTGGAATTCATTTAAACCTTTTAAGTGTGCCTTTTGGAAAGGTTGTTAGAAATTCATGCTATGTGCTCATTCCTTGCATTTAATGATGGTTTAAATGGAGTTAACCTAGATCAGTGGTCATCAACCAGGAGTATGCAGATGTCTTCCAGGGGGTACATCACTCGATATTTGACTAGTTTTACAATAGGCTAGCACAGTCGTTACAAATTAAAATGTCTTACAGACAACTTGTCTATACTACTCTATATTAGGGATGTTAAAATGTGTTTATTAAAGTTAAACGTTTAACCACTGAAAATTTCAGCGATTACACATAAGGGGCAGTCCACAAGCACTGGCCTCCTGCCTGCCTCCCCCGTGCTGCTGCCTCTGGTACAGAGTAGGAATGTAATAATTAACCAGTAAGCGGATGCAACAGCCCTTCCCCCGTGACTCTACATTTAAAGTATCTTGAGAGCCAGTAGGCAGGCACGCTGGCTCAATCCTGGCTCTTGCCGGGTCCTGGCAGTTCCTTTAAATGCAGAGCTGCAGAGGGATGACTGTTGGGACCTGGTGCGAGCCAGGACTGAGCCAGCATGCCTGCCCACTGGCTCCCAAAATACTTTAAATGCAGAACCCCAAGCAGGTATCTCCCCAAATTACCCATGTGTTGGAGGCTGCTCCAACCCCTCTGGGCATGTCGCAGTCAGGGACTGCTCCTGCCATCCCAGCTGGGCTGGAGCAACTCCCCACCTCCCCTTTAATCGGTTAACCAGTTAAACATCACATTTAACTGGTTAAACCAGGGATCGGCAACCTTTTCAATCCAAAGAGCCAAACTACATCAAAATTCAGAACACGTGGTCAACAAAGAGCCCTATAAGAACGCCCATTTGCATGACTGAAAATATACACCTTAATATTATTGATAATTGACATAATGATTAATAATAGTATAAATGAAACTTTGTACTCAGAGACTTTATTTAATGGGACTTCTACTGTTGCATCTTTTCATACAGTTCTTTGAAGTTTACATCATAATGGGTCAAATTGAGCTTCATGCAAGCATTCAGTCTGTCTTCTGTCAATCTTATGGCAGGGAGCTTGTGATGTAGGGATGCAGGAGTCTGGATTGGAGTGCATGAGGGGCTCAGGGCAGGAGATTGTGGTGTATATTAGACCCAGGTCTCAAGGTTGGTATGTGTGGGGGTGCAGGAGTGATATGGCAGGAGACTGGGGGTGTGGGGATGCATGAGTTTGGGGATGTGGGTGTATGAGGGGTTCAGGGCAGGGGGTTCAGGTGTATGATGGGCTTAAGGTTGGTTGGGCGGTGTGTGCAGGAGTGTTATGATGCTGCGGCTAGATGGGGGCTTGGCTCCAATTGGGGGCTTGTTGGTCAGGCTTTATTTTTAAATAAAGTAAAATATTATGTCCAACTCAAAAGATTTCAACATTGTCTTAATTTATGTCAGGGGTGGGAAGCCTCTTTTGGGTCAGGAGCCACTGACCCACAGAAAAATCAGTTGGGGACCACGCAAGTGAGAAGCCAAAAAGAAAAAAAACCCTCTCAAACCCCTCAACCCTCACCAGTGTGACCCCCCAACTGAAATACCTCACTCCCCTGGTGCTCTATATTCCTATAGTGTGGAGAAGAGCAGGGAGGACTGAGGTTCGAGGCCTCAGGTCAGATTAACTCTTCTGGGGTTCCAGGGTCAGTGGATTTTGTGGGTCCCCCTCAACTCTGGGTTGGGGCCAAAAATGAGGCATTAGGTGTGTGGGACAGGGCTGCCAGTGAATGGGATAGGGATGGGAGTGCAGGATCTGGGCAGGAAGTGGGCTGTAGGAGGAGGTGAGGGTGCGAGGGCTGGCCTGGGGGCAGGCAGGCTGGCCAGGGGCTGGGGGCTGGCTGCCTGGCTGGGGGCAGAGGGTACCTAGCCAGGGGCTGGGGGATTTTGGCCAGGGGGCAGAGGGCAGGGAGGATTTTGGCCAGGGGGCTGGGGGCAAGGGGTGTCTGGCTAGGGGGCTGGAGGCAGGGGGGATTTTTGACAAGGGGTGGCGGCAGGGGGGATTTTGGACAGGGGGCAGGTTGATTGGCCAGAGGGCTGGGGGCAAGGAGTGTCTGGCGGGGAGGGGGAGGGCTGGCAACCGGGGGGTTTTTGGCTGGGAGCAAGGGAGATTTTGGCCAGGGGGCAGGCTGACTGGTCGAGGGCAGAGGGGATTTTGGCCAGCAGGCTGGGGGCAAGAGGTATCAGGCCAGGGGGCAGGAGGGACTTTGTCCAGGGAGTAGTGGGGATTTTGGCCAGGGGGCTGGGGGCAGGCTCTCTGGCTGGGGTGGGGGTGAGTGAGGGTGTGTCTGGACACAAGGGGTGGGGGTCACTTACTTGTTCTCGTGCCACATGGTAGGCACTGTATAACACGCCTCCCACTGCTCCCATTCGTTGGCAGGAAGCCTCCAGGAAGGGTTGGCAGGGGAGGCTGCAGTAAGTGTGTCCTGAGGGAACAAATTAGCGGTATGCAGGGAGCCATCTTTGGTTCCTGTTTTCTCTCACTTCGGGTGGAGGAGAGGAAGGAAAATGCTGTCACAGCGAGTCATTTTTAGCTCTGCTTGTTCCCTGCACGCCAGATCTGGTGGGAAGCCTTGCGACTTTCTCCCCACCACTGGTGTTCCAGTTCTGCAAGGGGCCATAAGGCTGTACTGCCAATGCTAGCTCCCTGCTGTGGGGAGAGTTAAGAAGCAGGCTGCGTTGGAGCTCCAGAAGAGCCATATCTGGCTCCTTAGAGAGCCATAGGTTGCTGACTCCTGGTCTAGTGACTTCTATAATGCCTGATTTCCTGTACCCACAGTGTATTTCTTGGCAGGCTAGAACCTTTGTTTTGCACAGGAAGGTTTAAAAATCCTTTACAATGGGCTTTTTGCTTGGAGCTTAAAGGACAAAACTGGACTTGAGAGGCAGTGGAAGAAGTGGCGGAAGAGCCTGCCAATTCTTCTTCAAGTGATGTCCCCGTGGGTGCTCTACTGTTGATGGGTCAATCGGAACATTACAAAGCAATTCCACACTCACACCCCATCGGGCCATGCATGTTCAGGAGGCGTCTTGTGCTGCTGCCTCCTGAGCGCCTGACGTGTGGCCCATCCCCTCCCATTCAGTTCTTCTTCAACTGCCCTTGGTTGTGGGTGGAGCTTCAACATGCTCTCTCACTCTCATTACCTCAGATAGTTAGTTAGTTAGTGTTTGGACAGTTCCTTTTATAGAGTTGACGTTAGAAATTTGTGTAAATAGTTTCCCTCCTTCATTTTTACCTCAGAGGAAAAAAAATTTCCCTTCAGAGGATTTGAACTCAGCGTTAGCCACTCAACCACAGCAAAACGGGTGCCTGTCGGTTTCCCTCTTCTCTCTCTCCCAAAAAAAGGAATGGAGTCAAACAAACAAATATTAACTAATACATCTGCCTCCTCAAGCTTGAAGAAATGTACTGACTGCTGAGAGCCCATGCCAGTATTTGATGGCCATTCCCTCTGTATACGCTGTTTGGAAGAAGCCCATGAGCACTGTTCAAGTCTGATGGTGAGAGTGAGAAAAGATAGCTCCACCAGAGAATGCTATTGTGTAATAAGGTTGTACAGCCTGCTGAGGCACAAGACGCTGCCTCTAATCGGGATGGCTTTCCAAAGAAGAGGGCTGCCTCCCCACCCTCCAGGAAAGCCACAAAGAAGAGAGCTTCTCCAGCTTGCTCTCTCCCTCCTTCCTCCTCCCCAAGAATTAGCAGGGGAGAGAGACCTGGAACATCTGGGGCTACTGCCACAAAATCAGCTGAAAGAGTCCATGCTGCAGCATCTACAACTGTGTGTACCTCCTCGGTGCCGAGAGAAGCACCAGGGAGCTCTACTCTCCCCACGCTTCTTAAGAGCTTGGCACAACAAAAAGCCGCAGTGCCGCAGGCAAAAGTGGTGCACTCTAACAAGCCAGCATCACCTTCAATGCCGCTGCCCTCTGCACAAGCTGCGCCGGTGCTTGATACAGACCCGCAGCTAACGCGAGCAATATCTGGGAGATCTAACTCATTACCTGACAGTCAGGTCAAGCACCCTCAGTCATGCCCTGCTTCTGCAGGTCTATCATCTGCAGTATCTCCTAAGGATGTTAAGGACTAGTTGACTATCCGATAAGCAAATGCTTATTGGATAGTTAGTTGACTAGTCGATTTCTCCCCCCCTTGCTGCCTCTATCAGGGGCAGCAAAGGGGGGGGGAAGGGGTTATTCAAAGGGGTAGCACCGCACAGCTGAGCCCGGGATCAGCTGTGCGGCGCTGCCCCTTTGAAATGCTGAGGTGGCATTTCAAGGCAGCAGCGCCACATGGAGCCCAGGATCAGCTGGGGACTCCAGCTGATCCCAGGCTCAGTGTGGCATTTCCACAGAACCCGGGATCAGCCGGGGAGTCCCCAGCTGACCCTGGGTTCTGGGGAAATGCCAGGCAGAACCCGCGGTCAGCTGGGGAGTCCCCAACTGATCCCGGGTTCCACTGAAATGTGGCGCAGAGCACGGGATCAGCTGGGAAGTCCTCCACTGACCCTGGGCTCCATGCTGTGCTTCCGCTTTGAAATGCAGAAGAGCTCCTGCTGGGGACTCTTGTACACTTCAAGCTGGCATGCCTGTGTGCAGCCCAGAGTCAGCGGGACTTCCTGCTGGCCCCGGGCTGCACGCGGAGTTCTGCATTACTCCATTTCAAAGGAGGAATGCAGAACTGCCTATCAACTAGTTGAGTAGTCAATGGAAATTCCATTGACTACTCAACTAGTAAAATAACCGATAGTTAACATCCCTAGTATCTCCGACTCACACCTCCCCACATCAGATTAGGTCTCCAGTACTCTCTTACCATAGTTTCTTGCCTGATGATGACCAAATCAGTGCATTCTCATCCCAGCACTCATCACTGTTGGGCTCATACTTACACTTAGGCAGACAAATAACTCATCAGTCTTTCTGGTACCCACACTGGGCTTACCCCACTCCCTCTTACCCACCACAGTGGGCACCTTGGGATCTATAAAGGCAGTGCTCATCAGCCCACTCCCTCCTGCAAAAAGACACTTGCCTCCATCTCGCTCCCTTCCCCCACCTGAAGATTTGGAGGAGGGACAGACAGATGATGGGGATCCAGGCATGGGACCTCTCCCACAGATAACTCCTTGTAACTGCCAGATGATGCACTCCTACCATCTGACGCATGCCCAACCGATGATCTTAAACAATTCCAGGAGTTATTCAAAAGGGTAGCAACAAATCAGCAGGTTCCACTTCAAGAAGTGCAGGAAAAGCAGCACCGTTTGCTGAAGAATCTTCACCCCATGTTGCAGGGGAAAATTGCCTTGCCTATAGATGAGGCAATTATGGAGACATCTGACGAGCTATGGCAAACCCCCACATCTATTCAACATACTTGTAAAAGGGAGGACAGAAAATACTTTGTTCTCCCCCAAAGACACACACCCACAGCTGAACTCTTTGGTTGTAGAGTCAGCTCAGCACAGATCTAAACTGCCCCACCATTTGCACCCCTTCCTACCACGCTGGGAGTCCATAACATTGGATCGCTAGGTGCTGGAGATAATCCGTACAGGATACACTATCCCCTTTACTTCTGCCTCCTACCCTCTCCCTCTTCAGGGACTCCCCTCATGAGAGCTTGCTAAGGTAGGAGGTTGATCGTCTCCTGCTGTTCGGAGCCATAGAGAGTGTACCCAACGAATTCCATGGAAGGGGGTTCTTCTCCAGGTATTTCCTTACAGAGAAAAGAACAGGGGGTTGGAGTCTGATCCTCGACCTCCGCAAACTGAACAAATTTCTCAGAAAGCAGTGCTTCAAGATGGTCATGCGAACCACAGTTATTCTGGCATTGGATCAGGGGGACTGGTTCGCAGCCCCCGACCTACAGGACACATACTTTCACATTACCATTTACCAAACTCATCGTCATTACCTTCATTTCACACTAGGAGCACCACTACCAGTTAAAGGTTCTGTCTTTTGGCCTCTCCTCAGCTCCCCGAGTGTTTTCAAAGGTCCTAGCCATAGCCACTACATACCTATGACAGCTACATGTAGTCATCTTCCCATACCTAGAGGACTGCTTGATAAAAGGGAGGCCAAGAGACCTCCATGGTGAACAAGACCAAAACCCTCCTCACTTGTTTTGGTCTTCTAATAAACACACAAGTCAAAGCTAGAGCTGACCCAAGACAGAGTTCATCGGTGCTCGTCTTGACTCACTTTCAGCCCACACTTATTTACTTCAACAGTGATTCACAGCCATCCAAGTTGTCATCATGGTCATATCCACGAGCCTTTTCACCATAATACGTAACTTCCTTCAGTTGATTGGCCATATGGCTGCAACTACACACGTCGTCTGTTATGCACACTTGCGTTTCTGATGCTTTCAACTATGTATATAGCACCTGTCTACACTCCCTCACACCGCTCGTTGCACAAGAGGGTTACTGTACCAACAGACATCCTCACATCCCTACGCTGGTGAACATCAACAGTCTCCTGGCAGGCATCCCTTTCCACCAACCCTAGCTCACTGCACAAATCACAACAGACGCATCCCTGCTGGATTGGGGAACCCATTTTCAAGACCAGGTAGTCCAGGGCAAGTGGTATCCATACAAGACATCTCCACATGTTAGAACTCAGGGCAGTGAGAAATGCCTGCATGCACTTTGTGCCCCAAATTGCCAGTCATACATTTCGAGTCCTCATAGACAATATCTCCACAATGTTTTACGTAAACAGACAAGGCAGCGCCTGCTCCTCTTCCCTGTGCGTGGAGCCCATCCACTTATGGAACTGGTGCATCTGCAACCAAGGTACTCTCCTAGCATCATACCTACCTGGAACCACCAACACCACTGCGGACTCTCTGAGCTGCAATTTTTCTGCGGACCACGAAGAGGAGCTGCATCCTGAGGTCACAGACCTGATCTCTCAATGGGGTTGGCCAACAATAGACCTTTTTGCCTCTCCTCACAACATCAGATGCCCCCGATTCTGCTCCAGAGCGGGACTTGGCAAGGGCTCACTCGGGGATGCATTCCTGATCCAGGGGAGGGCCTCTCAACATTATGCCTATACCACTAATTCCCAGAGTACTCCACAAGATAAAAGGGGTTAAAAACAAGGGTGATGTCATGCTAGGAGTCTACTACAAGCCACCTACCCAGGTGGAAGACGTGGATGAGGCTTTTTTTTTAAACAACTAACAATATCATCCAAAGCCCAAGATTTGGCGGTGTTGGGGGACTTCAACTATCCAGATATATGTTGGGAATATAACACAGCGGGGCACAGACTATCCAATAAGTTCTTGGACTGCATTGGAGACAACTTTTTATTTCAGAAGGTTGAAAAAGCTACTGGGGGGAAGCTGTTCTAGATTTGCTCCTAACAAATAGGGAGGAACTGGTTGAGAATTTGAAAGTGGAAGGCAGCTTGTGTGAAAGTGATCATGAAATCATAGAGTTCACAATTCTAAGGAATGGTAGAAGGGAGAATAGCAAAATAGAGACAATGGATTTTGGGAAGGCGGATTTTGGTAAGCTCAGAGAGCTGATAGGTAAGGTCCCATGGGAATCAAGACTGAGGGGAAAAACAACTGAGGAGAGTTGGCAGTTTTTCAGAGGGACATTGTTAAGGGCCCAAAAGCAAGCTATTCTGCTGTGTCGGAAAGATAGAAAATATGGCAAAAGACTGCCTTGGCTTAACCACGAGATCTTGCATGATCTAAAAATAAAAAAGGAGTCATATAAAAAGTAGGACAAATTACAAAGGATGAATATAGGCAAACAACACAGGAATGCAGGGGCAAGATTAGAAAGGCAAAGGCACACAATGAGCTCAAACTAGCTATGGGAATAAAGGAAAACAAGAAGACTTTTTATAAATACATTAGAAGCAAGAGGAAGACCAAGGACAGGGTAGGCCCACTGGTCAGTGAGGAGGGAGAAATAGTAACAGGAAACTTGGAAATGGCAGAAATGCTTAATGACTTCTTTGTTTCGGCCTTCACCGAGAAGTCTGAAGGAATGACTAACATAGTGAATGCTAGTGGGAAGGGGGTAGGTTTAGAAGATAAAATAAAAAAAGAACAAGTTAAAAATCACCTAAAAAAGTTAGATGCCTGCAAGTCACCAGGGCCTGATGAAATGCATCCTAAAATACTCAAGGAGCTGATAGAGGAGGTATCTGAGCCTCTAGCTATCATCTTTGGAAAATCATGGGAGACAGGAGAGATTCCAGAAGATTGGAAAAGGGCAAATATAGTGCCCATCTATAAAAAGGGAAATAAGAACAACCCAGGAAACTACAGACCAGTCAGTTTAACTTCTGTGCCAGGGAAGATAATGGAGCAAGTAATTAAGGAAATCATCTGTAAACACTTGGAAGGTGGCAAGGTGATAGGGAACAGCCAGCATGGATTTGTAAAGAACAAATCATGTCAAACCAATCTGATAGTTTTCTTTGATAGGATAACTAGTCTTGTGGATAAGGGAGAAGTGGTGGATGTGGTATACCTAGACTTTAGTAAGGTGTTTGATACGGTCTCGCATGATATTCTTATCAATAAACTAGGCAAATACAACTGAGATGGGGCTACTATAAGGTGGGTGCATAACTGGCTGGATAACTGTACTCAGAGAGTAGTTATTTATGGTTCACAATCCTGCTGGAAAGGTATAACAAGTGGGGTTCTGCAGGCGTCTGTTTTGGGACCGGCTCTGTCCAATATCTTCATCAACGATTTAGATATTGGCATAGAAAGTACACTTATTAAGTTTGCAGATGATACCAAGCTGGGGGGGGTTGCGAGTGCTCTGGAGGGATAGGGTCATAATTCAAAATGATCTGGACAAATTGGAGAAATGGTCTGAGGTAAACAGGATGAAGTTTAATAAAGACAAACACAAAGTGCTCCACTTAGGAAGGAACAATCAGTTTCACACATACAGAATGGGAAGCGACTGTCTAGGAAGGAGTACGGCAGAAAGGGATCTAGGGGTTATAGTGGACCACAAGCTGAATATGAGTCAGCAGTGTGATGCTGTTGCAAAAAAAGCAAACATGATTCTGGGATGCATTAACAGGTGTGTTGTGAGCAAGACACGAGAAGTCATTCCACTCTACTCTGTGCTGGTTAGGCCTCAGTTGGAGTATTGTGTCCAATTCTGGGCACCGCATTTTAAGAAAGATGTGGAGAAATTGGAGAGGGTCCAGAGAAGAGCAACAAGAATGATTAAAGGTCTAGAGAACATGACCTATGAAGGAAGGCTGAAAGAATTGGGTTTGTTTAGTTTAGAAAATGGAAGACTGAGGGGGTACATGATAGCCATTTTCAGGTATCTAAAAGGGTGTCATAAGGAGGAGGGAGAAAACATGTTCATCTTGGCCTCTGAGGATAGAACAAGAAGCAATGGGCTTATACTGCAGCAAGGGAGGTTTAGGTTGGACATTAGAAAAAAGTTCCTAACTGTCAGGGTAGTCAAACACTGGAATAAATTGCCCAGGGAGGTTGTGGAATCCCCATCTCTGGAGATATTTAAGAGTAGGTTAGATAAATGTCGATCAGGGATGGTCTAGACAGTATTTGGTCCTGCCATGGGGGCAGGGAACTGGACTCGATGACCTCTCGAGTCCCTTCCAGTCCTAGTATTCTATGATTCTAAGATCTGTGCAGAATGGGATCAAGTCATTCTGATAGCTTCATCCTGGTCATGCCAAACATGGTTTCCATTCCTGCACGCTCTGTCGACTCAACCTCCATACCCATTACCACATCAACGTGACCTTCTCTCCCAGAATCGTGGGATGATGCTGCATCCTTAGCTGCACACCCTTCACCTCCATGTGTGGCTCCTATCTAATGTGGGGTTCTAGACACCTGATGCTCTCAACAGGTGAAGGATGTTCTCCTCCACAGTAGGAGACCTTCCACTCAAAAAATGTACTTGCAAAAATGGACTCATTTCTCTCACTGTTGTCTAGAGTTGTCAAGAATGATGAGGGACCCTCATGTGTCTCCACTGAATGTTATCCTCGACTACATAATAGAATTTAAGACATCTGGACTTTCACTTTCTTCCCTAAGGGTATGTCTACACAGCAAAGTTATTTCAAAATAACAGCCCTTATTTCGAAATAACTTTCCTAGTGTCTACACAGCCAAACCGCTATTTCAAAATAAATTCAAAATAGTGGAGCGCTATTTCAAATTTAGTAAACCTCATTCTACGAGGAATAATGCCAAATTCGAAATAAGTGCCGTGTAGACACTTATTTTGAACTAGGGGGCCTCCAGCCTTCCCAGGGTGCCCTGGTGGCCACTCCAGCCTCAACCAAGAACACTCCTCTCCCCCCCACCCCACCCCCGGCCGGAGCCCTTAAAGGGGTAGCCCAGAGCCAGCAGTCACTGCCCCTGACCCAGTGGCCCCAAAACATCAGCCAGCCAGCCACTGGCAGCCAGCCCTCCACTGCTCCCCAAGAGCAGTCTGCCAGCTCCCAGGAGCCTGCCAGGGCCCGGAGAACACAGGCACCTTCCTGGTCCAGGGAACCTTATTCAGGTTTGGGGGGGATGCCCCCAACGTCCATGATCTCCGCACTAGATGGAGGAGCGCGGCTGTCTGTGGCAGGATGGCTGCCAGCCTGGCCACCAAAGGCCACATGCGAACCCAGGAGCAGGTTTGCATGAAAATCAAGTTGGTCAGGCGGGCCCCCCACCCCTGAGCCCTGAGCTTCCGTTCCCCCTTCTTCCCCTTGCTTCTCCCTTCCAGCTCTCTCCTCCCAGGTTTCTCCCTCCCCTTTCCCACACCCTCTCCTCCCCCGCCTCCTTTCCCCAGTCTCACCAGAGTTTCATTTCCCCCCCGCCCAGTTTTGTTAAATAAAGAGAGTTTGTGTTTATGAAAAAATGTATTTTATTTTACATCAGGAAGTGGGGTGGAGGGGGGGGAGTGGAAGGATGTGAGGGAGGAACAAGGCACAAGCCCCCAGTGCGGCAGACCAGGGAGACTGTTAGTGCTCCTCAGGGTGTAAGCTCTCCTGCAGGGCCTCCTGGATCCTGACAGCCAGATGGCAGCCTGCAGAAAGTGCAACTAGGCTCGCAGCAACACGTCCAAGAGAAGCACCAGAGTGTCCATGTTGCAGAGTGCTGTGGTGTCCTGAGTGAGGGCAACCAGAGCACTCAGAGACAAAATGCTTTGCTGTCCCTCATCGAGGTAGACAAGCAAGCAGGGAAAGCTGAGAACCGGCTGTCCAGGGGAGGTCCCTTTAAGCACAGGCATCAGATCGCCTCAGGCAGCAGCCACACAAAGTAAATCCTGACCTGGTGCCCTGCCGGACCTGGTTCTGGCCGGTGTTAAATGCAATTTAGCGTTTACTCAGTGTGGACATGCTATTTCAAAATGCATTTTGTGTCTAGACGTGTTATTTCGAAATAAGCTATTTCGAATTAACTATTTCGAAATAGCTTATTTCGAAATAACGCTGTAGTGTAGACATACCCTATCAGTCCGCCTGTTGGCTATAGCAGCTTTCCACACTCTGGTGGACAGCTTCTCCATTTTTGCTCACTCAGTCACAAAAAGATTCCTTAAGGGTCTCCAGAATATATATCCACCCTGCAGACCTCCACCCCGGCATGGGATTTAAACCTTGTTTTGGACCATTTGACTAGGCCTCTGTTCACGCCCCTGGCCACAGTTGTGCTTCCCATCCTATACATGAAAGTCTGCTTTCTATTGGCTATTACCTCAGTGAGGAGGGTTGGGGAGCCTGGGGCCCTTTTTGCAAAAGACAGGGTTATGTTAAGGCCCCATCCAGCATTCATCCTGAAACTATGTACAGCATTCTACGTCAATGAACCCATTGTACTACCTACCTTCTTTCCAAAGCCACATGCCATGATGTGCACCCTTGATATTCAACAGGTATTGGCCTTCTTTTTAGATAGAACCAGGCCCTTTCGTAAATCTCAGAGCCCTTTTATTTCCGTTGACAAGCAATTGAGGGGCACATCTATTTCATCTCAGCGAATCTCAAAGTGGATATCGACGTGCATGCTCAGATGCCATTCTATGGCTAACAGGCCCTTACAGCATCCACCATGGGCACATTCCACTCAAGCTACAGCTGCCTCCACAGCCTTCGTGAACAGTGTCCTCCTAAGAGAGATTTATAGAGCTGCAACTTGGTTCTCAGATCACACTTTCACAAAACACTATGCAACACTACCACAATTAGCATCTGACCCACAGTGGCCACTGCAGTCTTGTTCACCACTTTCAAATAATGACTCAGACTCCCTCCATCCAACTTGAATACTGCTCTGTAGTCACCAACGGCAGGGACATCACTCGAAGAAGAAAGGGAGTTACTCACTTTGTAAAGTAATGACTGTTCTTTGAGATGCATGTCCCCGGGGGTGCCCCACGACCCTCCCTTCCTCCCCTCTACTCAGAGTTTTAGTTACTTGGACTTAAAAGAGGAACTGAAGGGGAGGGACTGGACTGTGCATGTCAGGCACTCAGGAGGCAGTGGTGTGAGATGCCTCCTGTGCATGCATGGCCCGACAGGGGGGATGGGACTGCTTTGCAGTGCTCCAGTTTGTGTCTCTGGGTGGCCTGTTGCCAACAGTGGAGTAACCATGGGGACACACCTCTCGAAGAACAGTCGTTACTGCACTAAGTGAGTAACTCTCCTTTCTCCTTTATCTAAGCTAAAGGCAGGTTTGATGCAGGGATTTTAAATTTTGATTAATTGGCTAATTGATTAGTCGATAAGGGCACCTCTGCCTTTGAAGTGTAGCAACAGTCCCAGCACAATCACTGGCCATGATGTTTCTGGCTCTGGGCTCCATGTGGCACTGTCGCTTTGAAGCACCCCTACTTCCTCCGCCCAGGGAGAATGCAGGAGAAGTGACTAGTCAACTAGTATGTCAACTAGTCGTTCACATCCCTAGTTTGATGGGATAGATTTTGGCTATTTGAGCAAAATAAGTAAGGGCTGACCACACATACCATAGCCAGGTAGGGATTACTTAAGCCTCCCTCTGAGCCAGGAAACAGGCTAGTTCGAAGAACTAAGTGTCAGTCAAGCAGAGGCTTCTGGAGGTTCCTATCTCATTTTACCTTCTGCCTCCCAGGGTCCTGACAGAAGTAAGTTGCTGTTAAATTGGATGAGAGGAATACATAATTGCTCAGGCATTTATCATCAGCCACTGCTGTCATCAGTCTTTTCTTCCAACTCCAGGCCATGGAGGAAAGGAGATGAAAGCAGCTTGGACCTGAATTACTGATGAATTGAGCCACTTGGTTCATCTCATCCTTTCAATCCACCCCTTTCTGCTGTATTTTTACCAGGAGACAGTTTAGCTCGTTTATGCTGTCACTTTCAAATGAGTTTCCCTTTACAGCTTCTATTGGCCGGTTTAGGCCCTCATCTCTGGGTACCAAAGGCTAACTTCACCATAATGGTAACGGAACAGCTCCTTGACTTTAGACCTTGCAGGGGTAAGACACCCCCACATTTTGGAGGTGTGGATTTGTGGGCAAGTAAGCCCTGTTATTCCTCAGACCACAGGCAAGGAGAAGGAGTGGTGGAGGGGAGGGAGAAGAGACCTTTTTCTAAGAAGGAAAGCACAACTTTACGGTGTGTGGGGTAGAAGGTTTTCCAAGACACAAGTTAATTCTCAGAGGAGTTGGGAGAGCCCTGTTACTTTGAGTTTGGAGTGGAAATTTAATAGGTGGAGACATAACCCAGAAGAGGGCAAAGCTGTCTTGAATTGCCTCTACCTACTGAAGAAGAAATGTAGACATCATTCTCCTTGCTCCATTGCCTTTATCTGAGTCATATCAAGGGAACAGACAGGCTCCAGGGAAAATGTCCAAAGGTTGGGTGGCCCGATAAAACAGTCAGATGCTATATGACAAAATGTCCTCCCACCAATTTTCTTCAGAACCACTTTGGCCAAAAACTGAGGCATACCACTCAGGAAAAGCAAGACGAAACCCATAACAATCTGAACAGTACAACTTCAGTTTGTCTTTTTGGGAAGAAGTCCAGTTATCAGAATTTTAGCAGAGTTTCAAGAGAAGGAAGTGGAGGACAAGCTAACTGCCCCAGAATATTTGAAACCTACTTTAGAAGGGCAGTTGCAATGCTGTTTCCCGAACTCAAACTGTGCTCCGCGGAGCCCCAGGGGCTCTGCGAGACATCTCCAGGGCTCCGCAAGTTTGACAAACTGGAAAGATCGATAAGTACAGCACATACAATCAGTGGACCGCGGGGACTCCGCATAAATTTTTACGCATGTAAAGGGCTCCGGAGCCCAAAAAGTTTGAGAACCACTGCCCTAACTCATCTTTGTAGAAAGTTGTGTCGAGCCAAACAGTAGCTGCAGTAACGGATTTAACTTGTCTCTCACTTATTCCTTTCTCTTAACTAAGGTTTTAAGTTTAAAATGCACTGGACTGCTTAAATGCTATAGTGAGCAGCTCTACTTTTCTTAATGTACAAGGAAATTTCATTTTTAAATGGTTCTAATGTAATATGATGGAAAGAGGAAATATTGTTATCCTACCAACAATAACCTGGCACGTGCTGGACTTTATTGGTGTAACTCCACTTTCTGTGACAGAGTGCATGACTGCATAGAATTTAGCTGATTTCATACTTTGCACATACTGAATATAGCTTAAAAATGAGAGAGTTTAAATTAGACTATAACCTAACCCTTAAAAAGCACTAGTTCTTCTTTGAGTGCTAGGTCATGTCCATTCCACTTTGGTGTGTGTGCACCACGTGCATGGATTGCCGGCGAGTTTTCCCTGTCGGGCCATCCAGGAAGTACCCTGGAGTGGTGCCGCCCTTTCGGTGCATATATATCCCCGCTGGCCCTCCACCCCGTTAGTTCCTTCTTACCGCCCGTGAGGGTTGTTGGAACTCCCTTCTCACTTGTTCACAAGTGCGATCCCAATGGTATCCGCAAGTCTTTTAGAGTAGTTAGCACCTAGTTGATCCCCTTTGTTTTTTACCAAGTTCCTTCCCCTGTTAAGTACCTGTTTAGATAGCGTTGGATAAGTTGTTGGGTTGGGGCTCGCCAATTGCGTCCCCTTCCCTCTTGGTTCGTGGGGCATGCCAGAGCCTCACAGCTTTAATCCCTGCGATGACTGTTCAAAACCCATGCCCAGTCGTGTTTGAAGTGTCTGAATGAGGCCCAAGTCCCGGCTAACTGCAGGAGCTGCTGTAGTTTAAGCCTGGGACTCAGCGAGAGAGAGACTTGCGATTGAAGATACTCCTTATGGAGTCAGTGCTCCACCTGGCACCGGCAGAGGGTGCTGCACCGGAATCCTACAGCGCACCACACTTGGTGCGGGAGACACTGGGTTCGTCAGGGGCCTCGTCGGCTTCAAGGCACCCGGCGGCACAGCACTGGTCGCAGTCCCCAGTGCCCCGTAAGAAGAGGAGGGCGGAGAAGGGCAGGTCCCCATCCCAGAATGCGCCCATGGTGTGCCCCCAGTTGGTGCACCCTGTTGCTCGCGCTCTGGCTATAAGGGCTGCTGCTCCTGGGCTGGAACTTGGCCAGTCGAGCGCATTCAAGGGCAGCAGCACGATGGAGGAGCCTTGTACTAGTTGAAAGGCCCTCCACGCTGGATACATTTGAGGTGGCACGGGAGCTGATTGAGCTGACCGCATATTTGCCATCGATTCCTCAGGAGTGCCGGGCCCAGCCCCGGCCTCGTGTCCCACTCGCAGCACCAGACCAAGGCAGGCCGGCACCACCCTCCGCACCGGCGCCCCATCCGGTGGTGCGTTCCCCAGCACTCACGTCGACGCCGGCACCGTTGGGTCATTCAGTATCGATGACATCCCTCTAGAGTGAATCTAGAGATAGTTCGGCGTCCAGCACCCTGATTCCGGTGGCCCAGTCCATGGCACTGGGGCACTTAATGCCATCACCGTCATTGTGGCATGGGGCAAGCCAGCATCCATGGCACGGCATGCAGAGGGACACCACTCCCCGGGTCCGTCTTCGGCTCTGCCGTGGTTGGAGTCCACCTACTCATCGGAATCCAACATGGAGTCGGTGCAGTTTAGGGCACTGGTCTCCCGCTCCCGGCGCTGCTCTTTCTCCTGGCACCGCTCCAGGTCCTGGCACCACTCTGGATCTTGGCACCGCTTCAGGTCCCAATGCTGCTCCTGCTCTCAGTACCGTGATCGCCAGGGCAGCGTTTCGGGCATGTCTCAGTCTTGGCCCTCACAGTGGCAACACCCGGAGCAGTGGCTGTTTTGGACTCCGTGGGCGTACCACCAGGTCCAGGGGAGTGCTCCCTCCATGTTGGGCTCTTCGCGTCTGGGCATCCAGGCCATGCCTGTGGCAATGCCATTGCACTGCGCCCCGGCACCGCAGGCCTCGGCAGTGCGGAGTAACTCCCCACAACCCTTATCAATTGGGGGTGGAGACCAGGGGCCCTTGGGACAGTCCACCCCGTCTTTGGTGTTGGAGCAGCTGCTCGAACAGGAGGACCTGACCATTTGGGGAGGACGACGAGTACCCCCAGATGAGGCACTCAGGTTGGCCTCTTCATTGGCCCACTATGGACTCTTGGGCCCACCAAGAGCTTCTTCGGAGGTTGGCCCAGAGCCTAGGGGTCCAGCTTGAATGGGCCTCGGAGGACTCTGACCCTACAGTGAACATCCTCAATGCAGAGGGGCCATCCTGAGTGGCCCTGCCTCTGAACAAAACAGTGGGCAAGATAACCAAGGTCCTCTGGAAGATGCCAGTGTCCATTCCATCCACGACAAGAGGGCAGAACAGCGGTACTTTGTCCCACAGGCGGGCCATGAGCACCTGTTCTCGCACCCCCCGCCAGGCTCGATAGTGGTACAGGCAGCAAACCACCATGAGCACCAGAGTCAGCCGGCTCCATCCCCCAAAAATAGAGAGGCCAAGTGGTCTGACTTGCTAGGCTGCAAGGCCTACGCCTTGGGGGGTCTCCTACTCAGGATTGCCAACCAGCAGGTTCTCCTGAGTAGGTACGCCTTTAACTCTTGGGCAGCTATGGGCAAGTTTGGAGACTCACTGCTCCAGGACTCGAGGCAGGAGCTTAAGGCCCTCACCAAGGAGGGCAAGGTAGTGTCCCGAGCAGCGCTTCAGGCGGCCCTGAACTCTGCGGATGCAGCAGCCCATACCACGGCAATGGGTCTAGTCCTGCACAGGGGCGCCTGGCTACAGGTGTCTGGTATCTCACCTGAGGTCCAGAACATGATCCAGGACCTCTCTTTTCAGGGTGGGGGCCTATTTTCGGACCAAACTGACACCAGCCTCCATGGGCTGAAGGATTCTATGGCAACCCTTAGGTCCCTAGGTATTCATACCCCTGCCCCGAAGAGTCACTCCCTCCCAAGAGCCCCACCTCGTCCCTTCCAGCAGGGCAGACAGGATTTCTCTAGATGGAGAGGCCGCTGTATAATAATAACAGAAGCGGCAGATGTCCCTCCCGTTCATCCTCTGAATGGAGGGCGGGCCCTTCTAGCAAGCCCCAGGGCTCCAGGCAGAATCTTTGAAGGGGCAAGCAAGCACAGCACAGCACACCGGACTGCAGGCCATTTGCCGATCAGCTCTTCCCCTTCCACCATGCCTAGTTGCATACTACAACAGACCGTTGGGTTCTGGACACACTGAGAAGGGGATATTACATCCCCTTCCACTCCTGCCCCCCTTCTAATTCCCCCTCCCTCTCCAGGGACCCCTCTCACGAGCATCTTCTCAGGTTGGAGGTGCAAAAGCGCCTTGATCTGGGGGCAGTAGAGGAGGTACCTTTGGACCTCAGAGGAAGGGGTTTCTACTCCCGCTACTTCCTGGTCCCAAAGTCCAAGGGTGGATTTCATCCTATTCTGGACCTGAGGAATCTGAACGCCATCATAGTGAAGTCTAAATTCAAGATGGTTACCCTGGCATCCATCGTTCCTTCCCTAGACACGCAAGACTGGTACGCTGCCCTCGATCTCAAATACACTGATTTTCACATTTCCATTGCTCCTGCACAGGCGCTTCCTCTGCTTCAGAGTGGGCCACGACCATTATCAGTTCACAGCCCTCCCATTTGGCCTTTCCACAGCCCCCAGGGTTTTCACGAAGTGTATGGCAGTGGTGGCCACTTTCCTGAGGAAACGGCAGGTTCAGGTGTACCCATACCTAGATGATTGGCTCGTAAGAGGCTCGTCCCCATCCCAGGTGACCAGCCATATATCCCGTAAGGGAGAGGTTCCTCAGGCTGGGTCTCATACTGAACGAGGCCAACTCCACCCTGGTTCCCACTCAGTTGATAGAGTTCATGGTTGCTCTTTTGTACGCGACAAAGGGCAGAGCCTCCTTGCCCTTGGAACGCTTCGTGACACTGAGAGATGCCATTCTGCATCTGCAATCATTCCCCACCACAATGGCCCGTTGTTGCATGAGGTTGTTGGGGCTTATGGCGGCCTAGACTTATGTCGTAAGGCACGCCAGGCTCAGAATGAGGCCACTTCAACTGTGGCTGTACTGGACCCACAACCCAGCTTTTCAGCGTATGGACACGGCAGTGACAGTGCCCATGGATGTGCTGAGATCCCTCGACTGGTGGCTGTGCGAGGATGTGGTCCGCGAAGGGATACCATTTCTCATCCCTTCCCTGTCCATTCAGCTGGTGACGGACGCCTCTGACACGGGTTGGGGGGGCCCACCTTGGGAAGCTCTGGACACAAGGTATGTGGGGTCCCGCAGAGCTCTCTCTCCACATCAGTGTCAGGGAGTTGAGAGCGATACGTCTAGCCTGCAGCGTATTCCTACCGCAGCTCCAAAACAGATGCGTTTCAGTTTTGACAAACAACACAGCTGCGATGTTTTATATAAACAGACAGGGTGGTGCTTGCTCCTATCCCCTGTGCTAGGAGGTTCTTCTCCTCTGGGAGTTTTGCGTAGCTCACAGTATTCACCCGGTGACCACCTACCTCCCTGGGCCCCAGAATGAGCTGGCGGACCACCTCAGCAGGTCCTTCCAGGGGCACGAGTGGTCTCTGAGGCCGGATGTAACCCTCTCCATCTTCTGCAGGTGGGGCTTTCCCCATCTGGACCTCTTTGCCACCCGCGTCAAAAGGAAGTGTCCCCAGTTTTGCTCTATGTTCGGGCACAGCCCGGGGTCTCTGGGGGATGTGCTGACTTTTGATCCACTGGCCGCGGGGCCTACTGTACGCCTTCCCTCTCTTCTTGCTGATTCCCAGAGTAATCCTAGGGGTCAGGGAATTCCAGGCCTCAGTGATCCTGATAGCCCTGTCCTGGCCTCGGCAGCATTGGTTCCCAGACCTCCTCTCCCTTTCAGTGGAACGACCTCTGGCTCTCCCCCCGTGGCCGGACCTAATCACACAGGAGTTCGGCAGGCTCAGGCACCCAAACCTCTGCTCCCTACACCTCATGGCATGGAAGCTCCATCGCTGACGGCTTCAGAAAGGCAGTGTTCAGAGCAGGTCCAGACAGTCCTCTTGGAGCCAGAAACCCTCCACCCAGTCTTCCTACCTGGCAAAGTGGAAATGGTTCGTGATCTGGTCAGGTGATAAGGGAGTTCCCCTTACGGAGGCCCTGGTCCCAGTTATCCTGGACTATCTCCTGGGGCTCAGGCTCCAGAGCCTGGCTCCCTCCTCTGTGCGAGTGCACCTAGCAGCCATCTCGGCTTTCCACTTTGGCTTGGGGGGAGGGACTGTCTTCTCGGACCCTCAGGTGCGGGAGCCAGTGCCCCCCAGGACCTAAATTTGGTGCTCATGGGCCCTCCCTTTGAGCCATTAACCACATGCTCCCTTCTACACCTCTCCAGGAAGGTGTCTTTCCTGGTGGCTATTACCTCAGCCAGGCGAGTGTTGGAACTCAGGGCCCTAGTTGTGGAGTCTCCATATATGGTCTTCTTTAGGGATAAGGTCAGGCTGCGCCCCCACCCAGCATTTTTGCCCAAGGTGGTGTCTGTCTTCCATGTCCACCATGATATGTTTCTCCCTGTGTTTCTCCCTGTCCCTCTCTGGGACAAAGCAGGCTTTATACACACTTGATGTGAGGCGTGCATTAGCTTTTTATTTAGAAAGGACCAAGCCCTTCTGTAAGTCCCCCCAATTGTTTATAGCATTAGCAGATAGGATGAAGGGTTGGCCAGTGTTGGCTCAGCGTATCTTGTCCTGGTTCTCAGATTGTATCAAGGAGTGCTACCAGCTGGCGCGGGTTCTGGCTCCACCCATTAGGGCCCACTCCACAAAGCGCAAGCCTCTTCCACAGCTTTTGCAGCCCTGCTGCCCATCGTGGAGATTTGCAGAGCTGCTGCCTGGTCCTCAGTGCACACTTTTGCAGATCATTATGCTATCACGCAGCACATCAGGGAGGATGCTGCTGTAGGTAGGGCTGTGCATTTCTAGGCAGGCTCCGACCCCGCCTCCGGGGGGACTAGCTTTGGAGTCACCTAAGTTGAATGGACGTGAGCAAGCACTCGAAGAAAAAACGGTTACCTTGTAACTGTTGTTCTTCGAGATGTGTTGCTCATGTCCATTCCACATCCCATCCACCTCCCCTGCGTCAGAGCATTCCAGCAAGAAGGAACTGAGGGTGTGGAGGGCCAGCAGGGATGTATATGCACCGATATAGCTGCACCACTCCAGGGGGCTCCCTGGCTGGCCCAACGGGTACCGCTAAGGGAAAACTCTCCAGCAATCCATGCATGCGGTGCGTGCACACCTAAGTGGAATGGACATGAGCAACACATCTCGAAGAACAACAATTACGAGGTAAGTAGCCATTTTTTATTCAGTTTGGGCAGGGCATTTGACATACTATGACTGATTTTTTTCTTTTTGTTTTAAGTTGTATTTTTCATATTTAGATTTTCCCTTCATTTATTTTTGATTTATCAAATCAATTGAAGTTTAATAAGGACAAATGCAAAGTACTCCACTTAGGAAGGAACAATCAATTTCACACATACAGAATGGGAAGCGACTGACTAGAAAGGAGTACTGCAGAAAGGGATGTAGGGGTAATAGTGGACCACAAGCTAAATATGAGCCAACAGTGTGATGCTGTTGCAAAAAAAGCAAACATGATTTTGGGATGTATTGTGTTGTGAGTAAGACCTGAGAAGTCATTCTTCCGCTCTACTCTGCGCTGATTAAGCCTCAATTGGAGTATTGTGTCCAGTTCTGGGCACCAGATTTCAAGAAAGATGTGGAGAAATTGGAGAAGGTCCAGAGAAGAGCAACAAGAATGATTAAAGGTTTAGAGAACATGAGCTTGAAGGAAGACTGAAAGACTTGGGCTTGTTTAGTTTGGAAAGGAGAAGACTGAAAGGGGCCATGATAGCGATTTTCAGGCATCTAAAAGGGTATCACAAGGAGGAGGGAGAAAAATTATTCTCCTTGGCCTCTGAGGATAGAACAAGAAGCAATGGGTTTAAACTGCAGCAAGGGAAGTTTAGGTTGCGCTTTAGGGAAAAACTTCCTAACTATCAGGGTGGTTAAACACTGGAATAAGTTGCCTAGGGAGGTTGTGGAATCTCTGGAGATTTTTAAGAGCGTGTTGGAAAGATGTCTATCAGGGACGGTCTAGACGGTATTGGGTCCTGCCGCTGGGATTGATGACCTCTCGAGGTCCCCCTAGTTCTAGTGTTCTATGATTCTATGAATTGTAACTTTACATGTAAAATTAGTTGCGCTCTCTCTCATTCATACACAGAGAGAGAGAGAGAGAGAGAGAGAGAGCGTGCTCATGCGGCTTGCTGCCACCCACAGCAGGTGGGTGAAACCTCTGTGTGTGTGGGGGGGGAAGTGGCTGGGGAATGGGGCTGGCTGCAGGAGCTGGTTGGGAGGGGGAGCCATAGTGGCCCAGGGATGCTCAGAAGCCAACCCCTGAGAATCTCCACCTACCTCCTTATCTCCTCTAATTAAACCTACCTTTCCTCAAGCAAAAGCATTCGCGGTTAAATAAAACACTATTTTAATTGTGTGTTTCAGGTACATTATGGGTTAAATAGGCTTTTGTGTGCTAACTGCCATTTATAACATTGTTTTTATGAGAACATGTGTTCCGAGTTCCAAACAACTGACTTACAAACGAACTTTTGGAACACAACCCATTGGTAAGTTGGACACTTCCTATATATGTAACTCTGTATACATACATTTCAGTGCATGAGTATTACAGAATGCGTATAATACATTTATAATCGTATTTACTGGGTAATATGTGACTTCCAATTTATTTTTGAATTTAGAATCTTTAGACTATAAGACGAGGTGGGGAACCTCAGGCCAGGGGGCTGGATGTGGCCCCTGGCTTGCCTGGATCCGGCCCCCGAGGCTCAGGGCTTCCCTCCTAGCATTGGGGAGCCTGTGCCTACTGAGGGAATGGAGCACACAAAACCTACTAGCCTAGGCTCCACTAGGCTCTGGTGTGTGAGGGGAATGTGGGGAGTGTCTTTCTCTTTCTTAGGTGCCACGTTAGTGAGGGTTTGGGATTTTTTTTGGTTTCTTACTTGTGTGTAGCCCCTGACTGATTTTTCCATGGGTCAGCGGCCCTGGACCCAAAAAAGGTTCCTTGCCCTTGCTATAAGATATCCCATAGGAAGGAGAGGAGAAGGTAGAACTAAAGCCATCAGGGATCTGAATGAACCTGCACTGGCTTGTCTTAAGTCTGTTAATTGTTTTTATTGTCTTTTACAAATATATTTTGGAAGATGCATGATATTTAACCATAGAGCTTTTTATATATCTGACACTCTGAGAGGCTCAATTGATGGTATCACCCAATTCAAAACAAACCAGTATCTAATAGATGGAAATAAGAGCCTTACTGGATGATGCTTACCAGTAACTGGGCTGGAGCAGTTGTGGGCCAGGGTCTACTCTGGTCCAATTGGGCCAGTGGTATGCTGAGGGCAGTTAACCAGTTAAACATATCATTTAACCGGTTAACATTTTAAACAGGATTTCACATCCCTAATGGGTAAATATAACCTTATCCTGAGGATACATGTGTCTTTTTAAAAATTTTGTTGTGAATTTTCTTACAATGTGCTCTTGGAATTCCTAATCCACTTCTCAAAAGAATTAAAATCCTGAGACACCTCAAATCAAAAAAATACCATGCAGGTTTATTGCAGGAGTAGATGCTGATAGCTGTTAAGTATCTTTCAATGCATTCTAAGAGCAGAGGCACATCCATCTTTAGTTTGTAAAAGAAAAACTTCCTCATGTATGCAATCTTTGTCTGGTCCCGAATAGGGACATAATCATGTAGCTGATTAACCAATAAGAAAAAGCTTATCAGTTAACGCTAGAGACTACACGCATTTCCCTCCCCTCCCCCACCAGCAAATTTTTAAGCAGGCTGGCCAGCAGCTCGGCTCAGTCCTGGCTTGCGATGGGTCCAGGACCTCCCCCTGCTGCAGTTCTGCATTTGAAGTGTATTAAGAGCAAGGCGGGCAGGCAGCCCAGCTCAGTTCCGGCTCATACCAGGTCCGGGAGCTCAGACACCCTGCCCTCCCCAGACAGGGGCTGCTGCCACCCTGTGCTGTTGCCTCTTTACCAGAGGCAGCAGCACAGGGTGACAGGCAGCCGGTCTGCGCGGGGGGCTGGTTTTTCAGCTGGCTCCCCTCATGTACCAGCTCCCGCCTGGCACCTCATGCTGCTGTCTCTGATACAGAGGCAGCAGCATGGAGTTGCAGGGGGTTCCTCAGGAGTGGGGCCCGAGTGCACTGGCTGCTGGTTCCACCCCCGGGGACTATAGAATAGTCGACTAACCGATAAGAATTCATGAGGTTACTCAACTAGTCAATTAACTGATATTTAACATCCCTAATGCTGAACAATGACGCATTCTTCTTTGAGTGCTTGTTCACATTGATTCCAATCAGGTGTATGCGTACCCTATACACAAGCATCTGAAACTTTTCCCTAACAGCTCCCATGCAATCATCTGTGGAGACCCCTAAAGTGGCGCCGCTATATCAGTGCATATATACCACTGCCAGCCTTGCCCTCTCTCAGTTCCTTCTTACTGTCCATGGTGGCGTTGGAATGTTCTAGCTCTTGCCTTGGCAAGTGTCTAGTCCCTAGCTATAGCTCTTCATTGTCGTCTCTGTTTATGTAGCAGAGTCTTCAGCATCAGCAGATAGCGGACTCGTGCCCAAGAACTGTAGCCCCAGGCTTTAAATCATGCACAGTTTATAAGCTCCCCAATCCCAACAGTGATCTGCATGCCTTTGCTGTTTGGGTGAAGAACACTGCACTGTGAAGTGCAAAATCTATAGAAGTTTTAAGTCCTGCACCAGAAAGGACTGGGAGTACAGGATCCAGCAGCTCCTTATGGAAGTGGCACTAAAACCCCATCAGGCAGAGAAGTCGGCACCTGAAGCCAGCTCCGTGTGCAGAGTGCTCCGGCCTCTGTGTGCAATAATGTGCCAAAACTGAGCGCAGCCAAGGACTCCCGGCACTGGGGACCGTGGCACTGAGACACAGGTCCACCTCACCAGCACTGCGAGGCAGGAGGGAAGATAGGAGTAGATCCCCTCATAAATCTTGGTTGAGGCAGGACCAGATGCGTTGGTAGTCTCTAGCGTGAGAAGTCCAGGACGTGCTGTCAGCTCCAGCACTGTCGAGTCTGGCACATGTCCTGTCACAGAGGGTTATAAGTCCAGTGCAGGTCCTGAACTCTCCCTTGATGCCCGATACCTCTGAGGCAGCCTAAGACCTCATAGACTCAGAGGCAGAGGCATCCAGGGTTCACGATAAGCCGCTGGCACTGCCGAGACCGCAACACGCAAGGGGAAAGATGGCGATGCTGCATAGACCACTGTCCACAGAATGGCACTGGAACAGGTCATCCTCATCGGAGGGATTACCTCCACTGGTGCAGCGTACGTCTCCAATGGCACCAACTCCCAGGATGGTGCCGGGTGACGGGTGCTTGGTGCCAAGGTTGAGGTCCAGAAGCACTTGGCACCTTTCAGGATCCAGACTTTCCCCGTACTGCTCGAGTTCCCCAGGGAGATCTCAACATGTGGCACTGATGCTGGCACTGATTTCATCGGCACCACCACTATAGAATCCTAGGGCTGGAAGAGACCTCAGGAGGTCATCGAGTCCAGCCCCCTGCCCAAGGCAGGACGAATCCCAACTAAATCAACCCAGCCAGGGCTTTGTCAAGCCGAGACTTAAACACCTCTAGGGATGGAGATACCACCACCTCCCTAGGTGACCCATTCCAGTGCTTCACCACCCTCCTAGTGAAATAGTTTTTCCTAATATCCAACCCAGACCTCCCCCACTATAACTTGAGGTCATTGCTCCTTGTTCTGCCATCCATCACTATTGAGAACAGCCTCTCTCTATCCTCTTTGGAACCTCTGTTCAGGAAGCTGAAAACTGCTATCAAATCCCCCCTCACTCTTCTCTTCTGCAGACTAAATAAACCGAAATCCCTCAGCCTCTCCTCAGAGGTCATGTGCTCCAGCCCCCTAATCATTTTGGTTGCCCTCTGCTGGACCCTCTCCAATGCGTTCTATAGTGGGGGGGCCCAGAACTGGATGCAGTACTCCAGATGTGGCCTCACCAGAGCCCAATAAAGGGGAATAATCACATCTCTGGATCTGCTGGCAGTGCTCCTCCTAATGCGACCTCATATGCCATTAGCCTTCTTGGCTACAAGGGCACACAGTTGACTCATATCCAGCTTCTCATCCACTGTAACCCCCAGGTCCTTTTCTGCCACATAGCTGCTCTCCTTTCTTCCTTTGGTCAGGATCCTGAAATCTACCATCTCATGATCACTGCTTCCCAGGTTGCCACCCACATCTACTTCCCCTACTAGTTCCTCCCTGTTTATGAGCAGCAGGTCAAGCTGTGCATGGCCCCTGGTCAGTTCCTTCAGCACTTGTACCAAGAAGTTATCCCCAACATTCTCCAAAAACTTCCTGGATTGTCTGTGTGCTCCCAGCAGATGTCAGGGTGATTAAAGTCCCCCGTGAAAACCAGGGCCTGTGATCCGGAAGCTTCTCTTAGTTGTCTGAAGAAAGCATAGTCTACCCCATAGTCACCGCAGTCAGAATCAAATGTAGTGTCAACCACTGCCTGATGGAGCCACACTGGCTGTTGTAGACGGGACCCCTGCACCGGGGCAGCAGCAATGGCTGCCTCCTGCACAATGGCCTTTCTGGACACCCTGGGCATACTCAGTCCTAGGGTGCACCTAGGTCGATGGTGTCGACAAGCCAAGGGTCCACATCCCCACGAGATAGGTGCCATTCGAGGGCACCCTTGGCAATGGAGTCCCCTCCACCTGAATGGGATACCCCAGTACCTGAATCCAAGGATCAGCCGCCCAGGTTGGGGCACTAGATGGCACCGGACGAGGGATACTGAGCTGAACAATCGCCAGAGCTCACGAGGGATACTGTGCCTACTGATTCCTATTTGTCCTTGTCCCCTTATAAAGCAGTGCAGGCACCTCCATGTCTGGTCCCCTTCTGGTTGACCATAGAGCTTATCAAGAACTACCATGCCGGGTTGCCCAGAACATGAATCTCCCTATGGAGGAGATACAATAGCAGGAGGACCCCATGGTGGATATTCTGTCACAAGAAATGTCATCCAAGGAAACTCTGCCAATTATAAAGACTATATAGTCGAATTATACAAACTTGGGGCAGACCCCGGCTTCCATTCCCCCTATGGCCAAAGGAATTGAGAGGAGGTACTTCATTCCTTCCAAAGGGTACAAGTTCCTATATTCGCACCCCCATCCACCTCGCTCGTTGTCTCAGCTGTAAAGAAGAAGGAGAGGCAAGGTCAACAGGCCCTGGCCTCCAAAGCCAGGGAGGCCAAGACCACCTGTTCGGCGAGAAGGTCTACTCTGCAGGGGGCCTGCAGTTGAGAATCGCTAACCAGCAGGCAATCCTCAGTTGTTATGCATACAAATCATGGGAAGCACTCTCTAACTATAAAGAGCTATTGCCCCATGGTGCCCGCCAAGAGTTTGGGGTCCTGTCAGAGGAGAGCCGTACTATAGCCAGGACATCTCTGCAAGTGGCTCTGGACTCAGCAGACTCCGCAACAAGGACACTCGACTGGAGTGGCTATGCGCTGACCTGCGTGGCTTCAGGCCTTGGGGCTTCCCCCAGAGGTCCAGTTTACATTGCAGGTTCTTCCCTTTCAGTGCAAGAACCTGTTTTCAGAGCAGGCGGACTCTAAGTTGCACACTCTCAAAGATTCCTGGGCGACCATGAAGTCCTTGGGGTGCACACCCCAGCATCCCAAAGGCACCTGTTCTACCCTCAGCCCCGAAACAGGAGATCCAGTTGCTCTTTGAACTGTGTGATACAAGAGATCCCTCTGGCAGTCAGGGGCAAGGGTTTTTATTTCCATTATTTCCTTACACCAAAGGCAAAAGGTGGTCTAAAACCAATGCTAGACCTGGAACCTCAATCGCTATATGTGGAAAGTAAAATTCAGGATGGTCATGCTTGCCACAATAATCCCTTGCCTGGATCTGGGAGACTGGTTCACTGCCCTCCACATGAAGGAAGCATATTTCCACATTTCAGTCCTTCCATGTCACAGGAGTTATCTCAGGTTTACAATAGTGAATGATCATTATCAGTTTGCAGTACTGCCATTTGGACTTTCTTCTGCCCTGCGAGTGTTTACCAAATGTTTGGCAGTGGCCTTCAAGTGCAAAGCGGTGCGGTCCAAGTTTTCCTATACTTGGACAATTGGGTGCTAAAAGCCACCTCTACAGAACAGCTTCCTGTACATGTAGACCTTGTACTAGAGCTTTTCAGAGCCCTGGGCGTCCTCCTCAACAGGGAGAAATCAGTCCTGAGTCTAATGCAGAGAATAGAGTTTATAGGGGCAACTCTGGACTCAACTGAAGGGAAGGCTTCTCTGCGTGAGTCCCGGTCTCAGGCAGTTCAGGACTTGATATACACTCTCATCCAGTGCCCTATCACAATAGCAAGGATGTGCTTCAGACTTCTAGGTCACATGGCATCGTGTAGCCATGTGATCAGATAAGCATGCTTGCACCTCAGACCCCTACAGAGCTGGCTCATCTCGTCTTTGTGCCCACACATGACAGTCTAGACATGGTGGTGTCTATTCCCCACAGAGTGGGAGTCTCTCAGTTGGTGGATGAGCCCACTGAACCTGTCAGAAGGGGTACAGTTTGCCCCATTAGCCCCCACCCTTACACTGGTGACGGATGCCTTGGACCTCGGGCCCACTTATGTGATCTGAGGACCCAAGGACTGTGATTGCCAGTGGACATGAGGCTTCACATCAATGTGAAGGAGCTCAAAGTGGTCAGACTGGCCTGCTAGGTGTTCCAATGTGTGTGTGCAGGGCTGGTGTGTCGGTGTATATGGACAATGTGACTGCGATGTTTTATATAAACAAGCAGGGAGAGGCACAGTTGTTCCAACTCTGCTGTGAGGCGCAAAACCTGTTGCACTATTGCACAGAGCACAAAATCTGCTTAGAAGCCCAGTACCTTCTGGGGCTGCAGAATACACTGGCGGATGCCCTCAGCAGGACCTTCATGGTCCACAAGTGGTCAGTCAGGGAAGATGTGATGTGTTCAGTCTTCTGAAGTGAGGGACTCCCCAGCTAGATCTGTTCACCACGCTGGAGAACAAAAAGTGCAGGGACTTCTGTTCATTCCAGAATCACTATCAGGGTTCCATGGGAGATGTGTTTGTGCTCCACTGGGGGGAGGGACTGTCCTGTATGCATTCCCCCTCAGTTCTCCAGAAAGCCCACAGGGACAGGGCCTGTCTAATTCTGTTGATGTCAACATGGCCATGCCAAGATCGGTTCTCCACCCTACTCATCGGTGGAGGCCCCAATAGCCCTTCCCCTGTACCCGGACCTCCTGATGCAGCATCAAGGGCATTTCAGACACATGGATCTGCACTCACGCCATCTAACAGCATGGAAGTTGGATGGTTCAATCTGCTAATGCTTCAATGATCTGTGCAGGTGCAGGAGGACCTCTTGGGCAGTAGAAAGCCCTCGACCAGGGCAGCATTCTTGGCCAAATGGAAAAGGTTTTCTGTCTGGTATGCAGAGCGTGGCATCTCCCCGGGCAGGCGCCCATTCCAGTGGTGTTAGAATACCTATTGCACTTACAGACAGAGGATCTGGCACCCTTTTCAGTGAAGGTGCACTTGGCGGCTGTGTCTGCCTTTCACATAGGTTGCTCCCAGTGTTCCCTGTTTTGGCACCCCATGGTAGCTTGCTTCAGGAAGGGTATTATCAATCTCCTATACCGACTTGGGATGCGCCAACCTGGTGCTCAGTAAACTTGTGGATCCACCATTTGAACCTGTGGCTGAGTGCTCACTGCTTCATCTTTCAATGAAGGTGGCCTTCCTGGTGACCATCACCTCAGCAAGGACAGTGTCTGATTGAGGGCCCTCTCCTCAGAGCTCCTATATATGGTTTTCCACAGGGATAAAGTGCAACTTAAGCCGCATCCGTCCTTTCTACCAAAGGTGGTCTCTGAATTCCATCTAGCTCAGGAGATCTTCCTCCTAGTCTTTTATCCCAAACCACACTCTAGCCCAGGGGTCTCCAACCTTTTTAAGCACTAGATCACTTTTTGAATTTAAGTGCAATCCAAGATCTACCTCAAATATAAATACCCTTGCCCACCCCTCTCCTGCACCTTCTCTGAGGCCCCGCCCCGTCTCATTTTATCTTCCCTCTCTTGCCCATCCTCACTCACTTTCATCGGGCAGGGGCAGAGGGTTGGAGTGCAGCAGGCTCTGGCCTTGGATTAAGGGATCTGGAGTGAGAGGGGCTCTGTGCTGCTCTTGGGGCAGTTGGGATGTAGCAGGGGTTTTAGGTGCAGGCTCTGGGATGGCGTTTGGATGCAGGGGTGCTCGGGGCTAGGGCAGGGCCTTGGGATGTAGGGGGGGTTAATGATAGGGGTAGGAGTTTGGGATGCTGGTTCCAGCTGGGCACTGCTTACCTCAGGTGGCTCCTGGCCCACTCCCTAAAGCAGCCAGCAAACTCTCTCCATCCCAAGTCCTGTTGTGCCCCCTCCCTGCTTTGTGGAGAAAGGATACAGATTGGGAGGGGGCATCTTGACATCAGCATTCCTCCTCTCCCTTCTCTGCTCTGCACAGGAAGCAGGAATTTCCCCAGGGGAGGGGCAGCTCCAAGGCAAAAGGCAGGAGATGAGCAGCCGTGGGGGGAGGGGCAGCTGAAGTGCGGTGCTTGACAGCCTCTTAGCCATACCAGTCAGGATCCCCTGTCAGGCTCCAAGATCTACCGATAGATCCCAATCTACTGGTTGGTGACCACTGCTCTAGTGATAGGCATAGTGCTGTACGTGCTAGATTTAAAGAGGGTCCTGGCTCTTTACATAGATCATACTAAGCCATTTCAAAAGTCCACACAGCTATTCATGGTGATAGTGGAGTGAATGAAGGGGGACCCTATCTCTGCACAATGCATATCATCATGTATAGTAAGGTGCATACGCACCTGTTATGACCTAGCAGGGGTCCCTCCTCCATTGATCACAGGCCACTCGACTAAAGGACGTGCCTTGTTGACTGCATTTGTGGCTCAATTTCCCCTCCAGGAGATCTGTAGGGCCACCATATGGTCCTCTATTTATACGTTTATGGCCCACTATGCTATCAATATATTGTCCAGGGAGGATGCAGCTGTTGGTAGGGCAGTGCTCCAAACTGTGATTCCTAACTTCGACCCCACCTCCGTAGGGTAGCAGCTTGGGAGTCACCTGATTGGAATCAACGTAAAGAAGCACTTGAAGAAAAGACAGTTACCTGTTCTTGTAGCTGCTGTTCTTTGCGATGTGTTGTTCACGTCCATTCCAATACGCACCTTCCTTACCCTCTGCCGGAGTAGCCAGCAAGAAGGAACCGAGGGAGGGCATGGTATATATGCGCTGATATAACAGCGCCACTTTAGGGGTCCCCATGGCTGACCTGAAAGGAGCTGCTAGGGGAAATGTTTCTGATGCTCATGTTCATGCACACCTGATTGGAATGGACCTGAACAACACATCTCGAAGAATACAGGTTAGAAGAACAGGTAACTCTCTCTTCTTCTTGAAGGCTGTTTCAACTCAAAGCATTCAGAGGGTTAGCCGAGTTAGTCTGTTACTGGAAAAACTTAAAAACTACCAATAGTCTAGTCTAGCAGCACCTTAAATACTAATGAAACTTGAACACTCTAATTCACGTTTTTCCCCTGCCTTCCTTCCCTTCTTCCCTCTTCCCTTATTTATTCTTGGATCTGGACTTTTAATGTTCCATTCATCTGAAGAAGCGGGTTGTACCCACGAAAGCTCATGATACCAGCTACATGTTTTGTTAGTCTTTAAGGTGCTGCTAGACTAGTCATTGTTTTTTAAGTTTTTTCAACTCAAAACAGTTAATTCTAGGAAACATTTACAATGCAAGTGGAGGTAATTCTGTATTTTTCAAAGATATTGCAGATGTTCTTTCTAATAAACAAGGAGTTCTTGTAATACATGGTGATGATTGGAGTACTATGCTAGATAGGCATCTGGACACATTTATGTGAAACCCAACTCTGAAAGCCTAATAAGCTAGCCTTCATTAGTAATGAGTGAACTTGATTTAAAAGATATATGGCAACTGGGACAGCCTGAAGAGCATACAAGTTTTTCTACAGTACATTCATCTTACTCCAAAATTAAATTGTTTCTCCTTTCTTCAGAACTTATTCCAGTTTGATTTGAAGCAACTACTGATAATATATTAACTTCAGATCATGCTCCACTTACTCTTACCATAGATGCTGGTTACACATCATTAAAATCTTATAGGTGGAACTGGAAGACTCTTCTACTAAGATCAAAATGTTGTTCTAAGGTTTATTGTCATCTCTAATTTAATACAAGAAAATAAGCATTCAGATACTATCTTTTGGGAAACTCTGAAAACTAATGTGAGAGACGAATGTGTAAAGTATGCCTCCTAAAAGAGGAGAGAGAAAAAGAGACTTACGTTATAAGACTCTCTCTGCAGCTTCCTTGAACCAGAATGCAGAAAACCAATCCAGTTAATGAAAACTTCCTATGTTCTCTAATCAGTACAAAATATAAACATAAGGAATGCTTATCCCTCCAAGTTGGATTTACACTCAACAAAGACAAATATTATTAATGGGGAAATAAAGTAGGTAAACTACTTGCCAGAAGAATGGAATTAGCCAGCTATAATATTTCTTCCTTACTACAAAAAGACTGGAGTGCATCCTTGAACCAATAGGTATGAAATTAGTCAAAGGTATGATATTAATCAAAATTGAATTAAGTTTGATATATATTGGACAACCAGTCTGGCTCTAATACAGTTGATCACTTTGTTGAAGACCTCTGAACAAGTATTGTTTATGGACAAAATGTTCACAACACACACATTTGAATA
Organism: Pelochelys cantorii; assembly: GCA_032595735.1. Lineage (NCBI taxonomy): Eukaryota > Metazoa > Chordata > Testudines > Trionychidae > Pelochelys > Pelochelys cantorii. The sequence goes on along the minus strand of CM064346.1, from coordinate 4,348,966 downwards.
GACTTTAAAAAATATGAATTCTGGCAAAGCCACTGGGTTGGATGGCTTTCTAGCTGATTTCTCTTAAATGTTTTGTAATTATCTATTTTCTATTCTTTCAAAGTTCTTTTTACTGAAACATTTAAAAAAGGAGCCATATCTTATGACATGAGAACTGCTTTAATTACTTTAATACTAAAGAACAAAGGCAACTGTACCAGTGGTGACTTCTGCCTCATATCTCTGAACACAGATTGCAAAGTAATTCCAAATTGTAGTGACATGACTGCCCATTGTCATTCCATCAATTTTGCGGGAAGATCAGGCGGATTTCATTAAAGGAATATTGGCTGCTGCTGCTGAGAAAAATCAGACACTTGACCCAGCAAGCTCATATGTTCCCTTATCTCTGGATCGGGGTGGGCAATAAAATGGCACAGGTTCACCCAGGTCAGCCCTAGTGGGCTGCTGCCACTGTATTTTTATCTGCACCTCTGCGGGTATGGGTGATCACAGCTCCTCTTGGCTGGGAACAGTGATCCACAGCCAACGGGAGTTATGATTTCCCCATATCTGCAGAAGCACAGGTAAATACTGTGGTGTGGGGCCTGCCAGGGGCTAACCCTGCCAGACCGAATCCAGCTCACAACCCAGTATTTGCCCACCCCAGCTCTAGAGGCAGAGAGAGCTTTTGGCAGGGTTGAATGGCCTTACCTAATGACTGTCCTAAAAAAAATTGGATTTGGACTAATATTTCTGTATATTCTACAACTTTCCCTTCACTTCACTCTCAAGTAATGGAAGTATTTCTCCCATATTTCAGCAAGAAAGAGGGACATGACAGGGCTATCCTCTCTCACCCTTCCTTTTTAATCTCCCTTGAATGACTGGCAATAGACATATGTCAGCACTTAACCATTGAAAGTGTGATCTATAAATGAAGACTACAAAACCATTTTACATCCTGATGAAATTTTTTTATTATTGAAGAATCCATCCTTATCAATCCCATCATTATTGAATGTAGTTGATATCTTTGGAAAGTTCTGTTTTTCTGCATTAATTAGAATAAATCCCAAACAATGGATATATCCAAAAGACCAGATCCTCATTAGTTTCAGCATCATGCATATTTGAAATGGAAGCAAATAACTTATTTAGGCATTAAGATTAGTCCTAATATTTCCAAAATTGTTTCTATAAATAGGGACTATGTAGTAAAAGACATGTCCATGGATGTAGAAAAGTGGCATCACTTCCCTCTGTAGAAGTAGCCAAAATGAATATCTGTCCAGGATTGATTTAGATTAGTAACCTTATTGCCTTTCAAGGTCTCTCCCTCACTCTTTGCTCAAATAGACTTATCATACAATTTATATGGGATAAAAATCAACCTCATTTGTCATGCAAAACCTTATAAAATCCTAGGCACCTGGCGGTGTGACACTCTAGATTTGTATCTATATTATCTAGCATTTCAAGAGTATCCCATTGTAAGGTGGATCTTCTCCAGTGGCTTTGTATACATAGTGACCTAGTTTGAGATGGAACAAAGCTTAGTTATGTCATTTGGTTCCCTCTTCTTTTATATACATTAAGAAGCTATCCCTATCCTATACAGAAAATGCAGTCTTTGCATCTACATGGTGCATCTACAACATGTTACGATGATTACAACATGTGAACTTACAAATTCTTTTTATCATACCACTAGGGGATAACACATGCCTCAGGATCAAGGTCTACTCTACGCTTAAGACAGCTTGGCTAGAACTATGGAAATGAAAGTCACTTTGTTTGCTTATAGGTGGCTTAATGCTTTGTGTTACCCTGTCAATCTCAGTCTCAAAGAACCTCCCAGGTTCCTGTTGTCATAGTAAGGCTATCTGGTTTAATGTGAAAGATACTTCAGATTTTGTATCCTTGCAATTACTCCAGAACAAAATATTAAACTTCAGGATGGCTAGATTGGCAACACAGTAAAAGTTGGAGATGTCAACAATGATATGCCAATCTTTCACGTGTCCTCTATACCTGCTACAAAGCACGTGATCTGGAATACCATATCCAGTGGGGATGTTAGCTATGGTGTAATTGAGTAGTCATGTAACTGCATGAAATCTTATCGGTTACATGATTATTCGATAGTCCCTGGGGCAGGGCCACCTGCCAATGTGTTCCCTGCCCCATAGAGCTGGAAGAGACCTCAGGAGGTCCAGCCCCCTGCCCAAGGCAGGACCAATCCCAACTAAATCAACCCAGCCAGGGCTTTGTCAAGCCGAGACTTAAAAACCTCTAGGAATGGAGATTCCACCACCCCCTTAGGTAACCCATTCCAGTGCTTCCCCACCTTCCTAGGGAAATAGTTTTTCCTAATATCCAACCTAGACCTCTCCCACTGTAACTTGAGCACCACCATGAGCTGAGGAGAAACCAGCCAATGGGAGCTGGGCAAGTAGCATGCAAAGTAGCCCTGCCCTCTGCCCCCCAGAGCCGATGGCCTGCAGCTGGGTGCTTTAAGCTGCTTGCAGGGGTTTAACTGATTAAATGGGATTTTACATCCCTACTATGAGCCCTTTCCTGCAAGTCTTCTATGGATGGAACTCCCATTTGTGTGTGAGCTCTCATTTTTGAGTGTTTGTAGTTTCAGGCTTTTTATTTGAATTACTGAAACAGAAAACGTGTTTCATTCCACACAACTGTTACTCTTCTCAAAAAGAGCAAATCCAGCTTTCCCCTTATTTCTACTGGAAAGGCTTTTGGTTAACTTGATGCCGGTTTTAAATCTTTGGCTGATAATTGTTGGTGGTGATGCCCTGGCAGCACTCAGGCTTGAGGCTAGTGTGGGCTCTGTTCCTGTGTCCTGTGTCTTGCTCCCAAATCCCCTGTTGATTGCCTTATGTACAGCACTGCCTGAGAGTTACAAACACCTCAAGAATGGCCCTCATCATCATCACTTTGCCTTCATGCCCACTAGCCTATAGGGCAGCAACAAAGGTCCTCCACTTCTGCCTGTCTCTGGCCAGCTTCTCAATAGTGTCTCAAGTGTGAGTCATGTTCTTCATTTCTACTTCAATGGTCCGGCGCCATGTTGTCTTGAGTCGTCCTCGTTTCCGCTTCCCTTCAGGGGTCCAGTGCACAGCAGTCTTTGTGATAAAGCTTCCATCTTTCCTGAGCATGTGCCCAATCCATCTCCAGCGTCTTTTCATAATGATGGCAGCCATGTCATCTTGTTTGCACCGTGTAAGCAGGTAACCCAGTTCTGGTCTTAATCTTGGCACTCAGGACTTCCATCTTCATGTCAATAGCTTCATTTCTGCTTTCACCACTGGCAGTCATACAAGTCATTGTAAGTGACTCTGGAAGGCCATCACACGCAGTTGAGAAGGAATTCTTTGTTTCTGTTTCCATAACAAAAGCTTTTTCTAGGTCAGGGTTGTTAGCCCTGAGCCAAACCCCCAATCCTGGAGGACCGGTGTGCATGCTTAGTCTGGCTCCTCCCCCCTTGACCTTTCCGGCTTGGTTGAACCTACCAGGAGCACTAAGTTCCCGCTGGCATAGCTCCTGGGATCATAAGAACACGCAAGCTGCCCCGCCCCGACAAGACGCATGCACAAGGGGCAGCTTGAGACTGATGGTTGTTTGTAACTCTGACATGTCCGTAATGCTGAACAAAACTTTATGGTGGTTCTTTCAAAAGTTTACAACTGAACATTAACTTAATACTGCTTTGAAATTTTACAGAAGAAAAATGCTGTTTTAATCAACTTACTTTAAATGAAATAATCATAAAAACACTTTCCTTAACTTGTTAAATATTTTTTTAAAACTTTTCCTTTATATTTTTAGTAATTTACATTTAACAAAGTATTGTAATTGCTTTTTTGTGGGTCTCTGTTGCTGCCTGATTGAGTACTTCTGGTGCCAAATGAGACGTGTGGTTGACCAGTCAGCCTGGCGTTTGTAACTTTGAGGTTCTACTGTACCTCAGACCCCCTTAACCTATTTACAGAGAAGCAATCAGCCCTGCCCCCTAAGATCACCAACTGAATACAAAATGTAGCTGTATTTTAACAAGTCTCTTATTAGGCTTAACTAACATAGTGGACACAATTGTACTGTGTTATATAGCAGTCAGGATTCACTGTTGTGATCTCCTGACAGATCTGCTCTATCAGTGATAATAAGCATTTGCCTGCATGTGTGTGTGCTCCCCCTGTTTATTGTGTTGACCTTACACAAGTAGTCAACACAGCAAACTCCGAGAGGCCCCCAAAGTCTACAAAATCAGATAAGGATCAAAGGTGCATGGCCAGGTTTATTGTCAGATGAAGTACAGTAATAGTTGTCAGTAGACTCTAGTGAACCACTACACATAATTACTCCCTGACAATGGACCAGCTCAGTCAGTGGGAAGTCCCACTGCCTTCTAGGCCGGACAAAGACAGCCCCTCCAAGGCACAATTTTATATATCCATACAAACAACTTACACATTATTCCTGACATGTCAGGCTGCCACCCTCTGAAGTTTCTTAGCTACCACCCATCACCCTTGACTCAAAATATTCCCATTATGCTGTCATTTTAGACCCTTTCCTGAACCTGCTGTCTGTGGGGAGTGTGGGTACCAAGGTCCTTTTTAATGAGGTGTTGTTACCATCCTTTTGGAATGTGCTTTCAACCTATGCTCAGTACCAATTACTATTTTACACCTGTGCCTAGTACCAACTAACATTTTACACAATCAGCCTATTCATGCCAAGTTCTGTGAGCAGGGGCCTGCCTCTTGTTCACAGCTTGGCTTTGCTTTATATTAGTAAAATCTTGAACATTGTTAGCTAGGCCTCAGGCCTCACACCAGTCCTGTGCAACGTGGGCTTTTATTTCAGGCCTTTGTCTTACACTGTACAACATGTAGTATCTTCACTGGCTTCAGTGGTATTGCACCATTGTATCTGAGAGCAGAAAATATTTATTTCATTCTCCTTTCAACGTGTATGCAATGCTCCAGAGATACATTGGAAGACTTCACTCCTATTTTTAGTAGGTATAGTGTCTGAGTGAGTCATATACTGTGTCCCATATGGTCATAAATATTGTCTATGCAGGAGTCTTATAACTGCACCCCCTGCATTGAGATATGTAGGAAGATTAGAAAAAATCTTTGTAGGATTCCATATTGAACTTTTTAACTTGGCAAATATAAGAACATGATTTGTCAGCCCTCTAAACTCAATATGGAATCTGAAAGTTCCATCTTTACAAGTAATAAAGATGCTGCCACTGATTTATATCTGTTCAAGTCTACTGAAGGCATTGGGGTTTCACAGATATGATAGAAGAAAAAATGTATTTGTGGAAATGAGACATAACATTTATCCTGTATCTATGTATCTCATTCTTGTGACCACATCATCTACCATTTATCCATCATGGAAATTATTATAATATTCCAAATTTTTTAGCAGTTTCCAACAGCCAATTTACATGTCTATTCAGATTTTATTTAAATTACATCACAATTTTTATCTGACTTATTTTTTATCTGGACAGTTCTTGCCTGAAGGAGCTCAGGTTTTTTTTCTTTTTGTGAAATGCTAAGAGCACAGTTAAGATCAATGAATAATAACAAAGTACATATCTTTAATATTTTTTCCTTTCAATTTGCTGACACTTATATAAGTGACATCTTTGCTTAGCCATAGTATTTAGTAGTGGATGTCCAGTGGGTCAATTTATTCTGAATATTTTCTTGATTAATGTAGCTGACTATCTTACTAAACAGTAACAACAGAGTCATCTGGCTGTCTGGAGACAGACAGCTTTGGCGCTATCACAGAGAAACAAAGGAACTGAACAAGCCCTCATGGAGTACATGTGTTGGAGGAGGTAATAGGGGGCCTTACTGATATAAGGGAGGTACATTTGTATAACATGGAATACATATTTTGTTACAACGGTTTGTGTTATATGTATTACATTCAGTGATATTAACATTGCACCAGGGAACCTGTAATTTATCTCCAGCAGAAATATCTGGCATGGTGATAGATGTATGTTAATCTGTAATAGTTTTTAGTGCAGTTGTAATTTTTTCTTTTATTCCCACCAGATCCTGAATATCTTGGACTATAATCTCCATGGCATGAAAATCTGAAGATAATCCGGAGTAAAAGATTGGTTTATTTAAAGTGACTATTGTATCAAAATGGTTGGAAAACTCAAACAGAATTTGTTGCTAGCATGTCTTGTGATCAGCTCAGTTACAGTGTTTTATTTGGGGCAACATGCTATGGAGTGTCACCACAGAATAGAAGAACGCAGCCAGCCAGTGAGGATGGAAAGTGAGAGGAGCACAATAAGAACAGTCTTTAACTTAAAAGCAAATAAAACCTTTGCTTACAATAAAGACATGCCTTTAATATTTATTGGAGGAGTGCCTCGAAGTGGCACTACTCTAATGCGTGCCATGCTAGATGCTCACCCTGATATCCGCTGTGGAGAAGAGACTAGGGTAATTCCTCGAATCCTGGCAGTTAAGCAGATGTGGGCCAGATCAAGTAAAGAGAAAATCAGACTGGATGAAGCAGGGGTGACAGATGAAGTTCTGGACTCAGCCATGCAAGCCTTTTTATTGGAAATCATTGTTAAACATGGGGAACCTGCTCCCTATTTATGTAATAAAGATCCTTTTGCTCTGAAGTCCTTAACTTATCTTGCCAGAATTTTTCCCAATGCCAAATTTCTTCTAATGGTACGGGATGGTCGTGCATCGGTGCATTCCATGATATCTAGAAAAGTCACCATAGCTGGGTTTGACCTTAACAGCTACAGGGACTGTCTGACCAAGTGGAATCGTGCTATAGAGACTATGTATAACCAGTGCATGGAGGTTGGTTTTGAAAGATGCATGCTGGTACACTATGAACAGCTTGTATTACATCCCGAAAGGTGGATGAGAACTCTATTAAAGTTTCTCCACATTCCATGGAACCAAGCAGTGCTGCACCATGAGGAAATGATTGGGAAAGCAGGTGGTGTCTCTCTTTCAAAGTGAGTACAAGTATTTCTTGGTGTCTTATATTGATCTAAACTTGACCATTTAGACATGGTTTGCATTTTGATGCCAAGTATAATTACAGGTTATGGTAGAAATACAAGTACTGAAAAGTCTCAGCAGTGGCATATTTTCTTTAATGGCTTTTTCACTATGACCATTTTAATGTTCCTGTAGTGTAGATAAAAACCAGAATACTCTGCAGGAAGTTGGACCTAAATTCTGCAGCAAAGCTCTGTGTCACTGTAGCAGCTTCATTTGAATTGAAGGGTTTTATTGGATTAGGGAGGAAATGAAATAACAGTTATCGTAGCTCTTGTAGTCTTTTAGTTTTGACAATAAATTTAATTTTTTTCATTATTCTCACACTGCATGTGCCACAGATTTTTATATTGAAAATGCATGCTTACCTGTAGATGATAATATTAAGGAAAGCTCTAGGTTTCTGCATCTGGGTAAGGGGCAGGTTGGGCTTTTAATACCTAATAAAGTGTTGGAAGTAGTTTGGGACCATGAGATGAGCATGCTGGCTGTTTCTTCCAAAGGTCCCATCACCATGACCAGTACAAGCATGTTTTTTGTAACCACTGTAGCTTCATTATGTCATAGCTGTAGCTAACTGTTTTTTATGTTTGCACTTGCCACATTACCTAACCATGTCTGTATTCTGGGAAAATGTAAGCAGCTACCCTGTTCTGTTATACCCAGTGGGGCCGATAGCCTCTCCAGGCCCCCAGGCATGGGGGGGAGGCCATCCTCTGTACCCCCGGTGCTGGAGGTAGGCAGCCCTCAGCACCACCCAGAGAGCAGTGTGCCTTCTCCAGGCAGTTGTAAGTACTGTCCAGAGTAGGGATGTAAACGTGTAGCCATTTACACGAATAACCAATGAGCCTGGGCTTATTGGGTAATCCTAATGGTTACATATGGCTGCCCCTCCCTCCTGCTGCTTCTGTATCGGCGGCATGGAGGGCCAGGTGGGAGCCAGTATGTGTGGAGATGGCTTCCCCTGAGCACCAAATGTCGCCGAGCCCGCCTGCCCCCCCCCCCCCCGGCCACTTCTGCCTCTAATGTCAGGTCCTGCTGAGCTGCCTGACCTCTCCTGCCTCTGATACAGAGACAAGGGGGAGGGAGGGAAGTGGGAGCCAGTATGTCACCGCATGTGCTGGCTTCCCTGGAGCAGCCTGCCCCTTCCCCCCATGCTTCTGTTTCCCACAGAGACAGCAGAATGGGAGGTGTGGGGAGCAGGTGGGAACTGGTGTGCGTGGGGAGCCTTCTTAACAGCTGACTCCCTAAGGCACCGGCTCCTACCTCTTTCCCGTGTGTAAACAATTATGGGGTCCCATCTACATTATAAAATATAGTGGCTTGTTCACAGGAAGCAGTGGTGGCAGTGTAGGTCACTGGCAGTGGCAAAACACACTACAAGCGGCTACATATACTAATAAAGTATTTATCCTTATTAATGTAAGCACAAATCATGCACAGAGCAAAGAAGCTATTAACTGGTTACAAACTCAGTTAGGAATTAAGTGTTCCTAAAATGATCAAGCAAGGAAATAGTTAACAGTGGATTACATCTAAATTATTTAGATTTCAAAATTCACCTCTTGGAATGACTGAAGCAGTAGACATCTCGGAGCTATTATTGAGGCTGTATGCAGTTTCAGAAGATTATGCATCCATTTATATTTCATTTTCCTAATTTTAAATATTTGGATAAAAGCTGATGATGAGCTATGATTACCCAAGTATGAAATCCATTTTTGCATAGGATTAAAGGTAATACCTCTTATTTTGACAGAATATACATTTTTTAAGAGTTTGTGTCCTAGATTAGTTATATCTTAAATGTTTTAGTAATTTTTTTAGGAAGCTGAGTCCTAATATACAGTATCTCAAAGAGTTTGTCTACACTAGAGGATTTTTTACCTCTAATTAATGGATTAGAAATCAATTTGAGCTTGCTGCCACAAACTAATGTGGACACATCACTGATGTGCGTGAAGTGTCCATATTAACTTTTACAGATAGAATAGATACCTCACATTAATTAGTAATAAATCAACCCCTAGTATAGACAAATCCAAAGGGAAAGCTGACCCTCTCTGGCTTGGCATTATTTTTGTAAAAAATTTTGCTAGAGGTACTTGGTGGAATGCTGTCAGTGCAAGAAGAGTCCTGAAGATGCATCTGCTAAGAATGTAATCTTTCAGGAATTTTGAGGAACTGTTGTTCCAGTGGAGTAGGAACCAGAATTGGCATACTTTTTGTTTTGGCACAGCCTTCTGAGCGGATTAGTATTTTGAATAAAAACCTCCCTGCTGTAGACAAACTTCACTAATTGTCTTGCATGCACACTGTACTTCCTGAGTAGAGCTGAGTGAAGTATCCAGGTTTTAATATTCTTGAGGGATCTTAAATGATTTAGTCTTTCCTGTGATGCCTGACCTATTCTTCACTGACCAGTTCTTTTTGTTGTGCCTACCCAGTACGTGTGGTTGCAGTATGAGAGAAGTGGAAACTCATATTCATAATAGAGAAAAGTCTCTTCTCCAATATTTTTATATTGGTTAAAAAGTGATGTCCTAGCTCAGTTAAATTTCTTGGCCACAATGTTTGAGTACCTGTCTGTGCTCAGGTACTCTTGCAGTAGAAGAAAGAAAAGCTCCTCTCCTAGTAAGCAGGAATACTACTTTTTTTAGTTGAGTTGATTTAAATAAACTAGTAAGGTACACTGGAGAGGATAAATGCTACACCAGTTGGCAGGCCAGCAGGCAAAATCCTTTCCTTTATATTGATTAATCTTTCAAAGTCCTAAAGCCAACTGATTTTGTATTTAAAAATTGGAAACCAGCTCTGAATGTGTACTTATTAGATCCCCGAGCCAGTATTTGGTATAGAGCTGTTTTTAAAGAATTCATAATGATTTCTAGCATCCTCAGGAAAACATCATGATAATGATGCTGCTGCAGTGGAAATTGTTGCCTTTGTGGCAAGGGAAGATTTAATGCAAAGAAACTCACTCATTCGTGCCACTGTACATATGTTTGTCATTAATAAGCACTTTATTTTGTGGTAGTGTATTATGCTGTACAAACATAATCAACGACAACCTCTGCCCCGAAGAGCTTACAGTCTAGAAGGTTGGATAACACTTAGGGCTTTTCCAAACTATTTCCAGTTAGTCTGAAGAATAAGCTAGTTCTTCCAGGAGTGTCCCTGTGGAGACTTTTGAGATCAGTGCCCCATGGCTGGCTGCATGCGTGCAATCTGGGGCGGCTACTGTGCACATGCAGCCGGCCGTCTGCTCAGTTCCTTCTCATCCGCCGTTGGCTTTGGTTGCAGCTCAGCAGTCGCCTCTACTATAGATAGTTTTAGTGTGGTTTTCATAGTGATTTAGATATTTATTACCGCAGAATTAGTTACTAAATAGTTACACTTTAAATTTCCTTTTTCTTAAAATTTTTTTCTTCTGGTTCTGTTAGTTATTAGGGTTAGTTATTTAGATTAGTCTCTTTCTCCGGACACTGCAGTTCCGCTAAAAACCTCTCCTGCTCCCCATGATATGCCTGGCTTGCCCGGTTTCAAGTGTACAGGCTGCAGGCTTTTTCTATCTCTGATCGACATGACCAGTGCATCTGCTGCCTTGGGGAAGAGCACCCCATAGAGCACTGTCTTCACTGTAAAAAATTAATAAAGTGTACCAGAAAGGCCAGGGAGCTACAAATAAAAATGATTCCGCTTGAGAAAAAAGCTCAGTTGGGCTGTGACCCCAAGCAGAATATCCCTTCCAGTCAGAAATCACCTGGGATGAGGTTGGAGTGAGCGGCTCCACCTGAACAAGCCCAAAGGACCAGGGCAATAGCCACCCCAAGAAGGGGTCCTACTCCTCCTCTGAGACTGACTCTCCCATGAGGAAACGTCCTCTCCGCAAGAATGCTGCACCCCCCACTCCAGCACAAAAGGGGTTGGACAAGCAGCTTGTAAGCGGGGCCGGCAGTGCTAAGAGCCATGACCCCAATTACAAAGAGAAAGAACATGCCTCCACTAAGGAGCCCTTGGAGGCGAAGCACAAAGCCTCCCTGCCGGCACCGGCAAAAACAGTTCTGGCACCAGCCGCAGATCACCACAAGTGGTGCAGCCAAGCCACGAGCACGAGCTCTCCGCCTCATGCAGCAGTGACAGCACCATCAAAGTGCTCAGCGCTGGGCTCACATAAGAGGCAGCCAGCACTGCAAATAACCCTGCTGCGCAAGCCACTCCCCTGCTGGCCCCGCAATTCCTGTGGGGCATCTGCTTTTGAACTGTAGCAAGAACCCAACAGGGCTCCTGCTACAGTTCAAAGGCAGAGGTGCCCTTATAGACAAATCAAATAGTTGATGGAAATCCCACTGACTATTCGATTAGTTAATGAATCTAAATTTTACATCCCTAGTCCACACACACCTTCACATGGCATTATGCCATCCAAACATCTGCAGAAGCAGAGATGAGATTTGGCCACACAATACTCTCGGTCATAGACTCTCACCTGCCAAAGCTCCCTCCTCTATCTACGATTGCTGCTTCATAATCACCTGAAGGTGGAGCATCCACGGGGACACTCCTCGAAGAAGAAGGGAAGGTTACTTACCAAGTGTAGTAACTGGAATTCTTCGAGAGAGTTGTTCTCGTGGCTGCTCCACCACCCACCCTCCTCCCCTCTGCTCCACCACCCACCCTCCCCCCCTGTGCTGGCTCGGAGAAGTAACTGAGGAAGTGGCCAGCTGCACGTGCACGTAGCCGCTCCAGATTGCACGCGCTGGTTCTCCGTGTGCACAGCTGGCCATGGGCACTGCTATCATAAATCTCCGACTGAGAGCGCAGCGCTGCTGATGCACCTGTAAGTGGAGCACCCCGGGGACAGCCATGCCAAAGAACTCCAGTTACTGCACCTGGTGAGTAACCTTTCCATATGGCAAGAGGCAATGAAAGACAACGGGATGCCAGTTACATTATCATTAAATGAATGGATTTGAGTAACTGTCATGTGGCTTGCATTGGTACTCTTAAGGGTTAAGTAGATGATAGACTAAAATGGAAGAGAATGAACTGGGAACTCCTCACATAATATACAGTTGATTGAGAGAGATTGTTTTCTATTTCTGAATACTCACAAGGTGCTTGGATACCAGACAGCTTTTGAATGAGTCCCTGCTTATGTTGGAACCTTGAGAAACAACTGGGATTTTTCAGGCCCACCGCTGTTCATTCTGATATGCTATAATGCCTTTGAGTCAACAGAAACTTGCCTGAGTCACAAAAACTAACCAATCATGAGAACACTGTCACCTTCAAGGCTGTTATCTCCACAGTTTTAGTCCTACTATAAAGGTAATCATTGTTATATTTTCTGATGAAATAATATTTTTAAAATTGGACACTCCTAAAAAATGTGGTTTGATTCCCCATCAACATCTGCAAAGCTACCTCATTGCGGTGTTGATCCTTGACAAGGAATTGTAGGCACTATGGTAATTCAAATAATAAAAATAACAGAAATGGATGACTGATGTTTGCAAGGTCAATCATTTATCTTATATTAAATTCATTCAGAATTTCAAATATAACTGGTTATGAGGTAGGGATGTGAGTGTATGGACGATTAAATGATTAAACAATAACCCTGGGTTTATCGGCTAATCCTAACTACATGTAACCCTCCCCCCCCCGCCACTGCCTCTATATCAGGGGAAGCAAAGTGATGGGAGGTGAGCGTCCATGGATTTTAAGTCGGCTCCCCATGAGCATTGGATCCTGCAGAGCTACCTGCCCTCCTACCCCCACTGCCACGATTGATAGAGAGGCAGCAGTGTGGAGGGTGAGGGGGGCAGGTGGGAGCTGGTACACATTGGAAGCCAGCTTTCAAGCCAGCTCCCTGTGTGCATCAGCTCCTGCGGAGCTGCCTGCCCTCTGCCCCCACCTCCTCACGCTAGGCAGCAGTGGTGGGGAGTCAGCTTTTAAGCCAGTTCACTGTGTGTGCTGGTTCTGCAGAGCCACCTGCTCCCACCCTTGCTGCCTCCCACAGAGGTAGCAAGGGGGGTCAGGCAGAAGCCAGTGCTCAGGGGGAGCTGGCTTAAAAGCTGGCTCCTCAAGAGCACCAGCCCTGCAGAGCTGCCGGCTCACTTCTCCCCGCCCCCACCCCGCAGCGTAGGGGAGGCTGCTGCAGAGCAGCCTTTGTCCACAGTGGGCCTGGGCTCACGGCAGATAGTGGCTCTTAATACATTTAAAAGGCTAAAGTGCAGCAGTGCGGGGGGGGCCCAGCGTGAGCTGGGAATCAGCTGGCCGGGCTCACGCTGGGTCCCCTGCTGTGCGCCAGTCTTTTAAATGTATTAAGAGCCGGCAAGCCTCCCTCCTCTTAATACATTGAAAAGGCAGAGCCGCAGCAGGGTTGCTCCCAGGCCGGGAGCTAACCCGAGAATCCTAGGGCTGGAAGAGACCTCAGGAGTCATCAAGTCCAGCCCCCCTGCCCAAGGCAGGACCAACCCCAACTAAATCAACCCAGCCAGGGCTTTGTCCAGCCGAGACTTAAAAACCTCTAAGGATAGAGATTCCACCACCTCCCTCGGGAACCCATCCCAGTGCTTCACCACCCTCCTAGGGAAATAGTTTTTCCTAATATCCAAATTAGACCTCCCCCACTGTAACTTGAGACAATGGCTCCTTGTTCTGCCATCCCTCACTACTGAGAACAGCCTCTCTCCATCCTCTTTGGAACCTCCCTTCAGGAAGTTGAAGGCTGCTATCAAATCCCTCCTCACTCTTCTCTTCTGCAGACTAAATAAGCCCACATCCCTCAGCCTCTCCTCAGAGGTCATGTGCTCCAGCCCCCTAATCATTTTGGTTGCCCTCTGCTGGATCCTCTCCAGTGCGTCTACATCCTTTCTATAGTAGGGGGCTCAGAACTGGACACAATACTCCAGATGTGGCCTCACCAGAGCCGAATAAAAGGGAATAATCACTTCTCTAGATCTGCTGGCAATGCTCCTCCTAATACACCCTAATATGCCATTAGCCTTCTTGGCTACAAGGGCACACTGTTGACTCCTTGCCAGCTTCTCATCCACTGTAATCCCCAGGTCCTTTTCTGCCAAACAGCTACTTAGCCATTCGGTCTCCAGCCTGTAACAATGCTTGGGATTCTTCCGTCCCAAGTGCAGGACTCTACACTTGTTTTTATTGAACCTCATCAGATTTCTTCTGGCCCAATCATCTAATCTGTCTAGGTCACTCTGGACTCTACCCCTGCCCTCCAATGTACCTACCTCTCCCCCTAGTTTAGTGTCATCTGCGAACTTGCTGAGGGTGCAATCCATCCCCTCATCCAGGTCATTAATAAAAATGTTGAACAAAATCAGTCCTAGAACAGATCCTTGGGATACTCCACTAGAAACCAACAGTCAACCTGACATTGAGCCGTTGATCACTACCCGTTGGGCCTGACAGTCTAGCCAGCTTTCTATCCATCTTACAGTCCATGTATCCAATCCATACTCCCTTAATATGCTGGCAAGAATATTGTGGGAGACCGGATCAAAAGCTTTGCTAAAGTCAAGGTACATCACATCCACCGACTTTCCCATATCTACAGAGCCAGTTACTTCATCATAGAAGCTAATCAGATTGGTCAGGCATGACTTGCCCTTTGTGAATCCATGCTGACTATTCCTGATCACTTTCCCCTCTTCCAAGTGCCTCAAAATGGATTCCTTGAGGATCCCCTCCATGATTTTTCTGGGGACTGAGGTGAGGCTGACTGGTCTGTAGTTCCCCGGATTGTCCTTCTTCCCTTTTTTAAAGGTGGGCACTACATTTGCCTTTTTCCAATCATCCGGAAACTCTCCCAATCTCCATGAGTTTTCAAAGATAATGGCCAAAGGCTCTGCAATGACATTTGCCAACTCCCTCAGTATCCTCGGATGCATTAAATCTGGACTCTGCTGTGGCTCCCCTGTTTATCGACTAGTCAATTAGTTGATTAAATGAAATTAACATCCCTAAACTCCACCTAGTTTTTCTGGCAATGGCAAAGGCAGAGTCTATTCTCCTTGTATCTAAAGAATTAGTCATTAGCTAACTTCCCTCTCTACTAGACCACCAGTTCAAAATAAAATCTTTAAATTTTAATGTATAAAATACAGTTTAAAACCCTCAGTCTCTGACCAAGCTGTCTATAATATCAGACTTCAAACAATTTATTGGTCAGTGTTTTCCCCTGAAACTAAATTATCAAACCAGTCCCCTTATTGATTCTGTTGTCTCAGTAAACATGTTTGTGCATTTTCACCTTTGTCTTATCTTCCTGCTGTTATTCAACATCTCCATTATCTTATTCATAAAACACTATATTCAGTAATGACTAACCATCTGTTCCTAAAAAGTGAACGATTGGTTTGTTCATTGCTAACATAATCCATTGAACTTCCATATCTTTTGTTCATTGAGTGTTCTTTTACTGGAATATTTCTTTGGCCAGAAGAACACAGATGGAACTGCTAACATGTGGCTTTGATTATTATAAAGGCTTTCATATGGCGGCTTTAACAGTTGTTTCCTTATTAAGTGAAAGCTAGTATGTCATGGTTTGATATACTTTTTTATTACAACATCGTATTATGTACAGTTAAACCTTTATTGCTTATCAGGACATTTGACAGTATGTACCGCTGCACCAAAATTGAGTGCATGGTGCGGTTCTAAATCAGCAGTTTAAAAGGCAATTAACCTTTGTTTCATTTGAGAAGCTGGCTCAAAACCAAAAGTTAGTATTAGACTGTTGTTTGGAAATTACAACTGAATTGCAAAATCTTATACGATGTCTCCGTATCCAAAACCTTCTGATTCAGCTGTAGTGAATTAGTGTATCTCTGTCTGTATATCAGTAAATTGTTTACTATTGTGGCCTTTGGCTTTTAGGTTTCCATTTCATTTTGTTATTACACTAATATTGCTTATTAATTGTGGGATTCAAAAAGCTTCCTTTTATAAGCACATGGGACTTAAAACAAACTTTGAATTGGAGAAAGGCTTCCATTTTGCATATGGAACCACGAGGAGGTACAGAACACTCAGGCACCTTTGATGCCATTAACCAATCTCTGTTGGTTAGTTGGGATTGGCCCTGCCTTGGGCAGGAGCCTGGACTTGATGACCTCCTGAGCTCTCTTTCAGCTCTATGATTCTGTGATTCTCTATTCTCTCATTCAAGAGTTATGTGCCTATCTACAGTGCGATGTACACCCACAACATCTTAATAAACCAATTAATGAAGGGTAAGTAATAGTTCTGTGCGGACACTGTCTACATGGTGCAGGATTACACACCAATGGAGCTCTTCCTGCCAGAGAAGGCTTTCTTCAGGTATGCTGAGGCCATGTCTATACTACAAGATAAGGTTTAATTTATTAAGGTCAGTGTTTTAGCACCTGATTTTGTAAAACTGAAGGTGCATGGCCCCATTGTGCTCAGGAATTTGATGCAGTTCAAAGTAGCAGGTTCCCTCTAGGGTGGCTACCATGGACTTTGAGAGCAATGCATTGTGGGTAGCTATCCCACAGTGTCTGTGCCCCTTTGCATTCTGGGTTATGTTCCCAGTGCATGCTAGGACCAATACTGTGAAGTGGGTGGTTCTGGGTACCTGTTTATTCCCTCCCTCCGGTTTAAGACCATGGCAAATGGTCTTTTTGCTTGGTTATCCACGCAGATGCCATAGCAATGTAATGGGATCCCATTAAGCATCAAAGCATTATAATAATGGTTTTAACCCTGGTGTGCCTAATGCAGGAGTATGTCTAGAGCAGACCCAGGGTCTGCTGGAACAAGGAGGTTCTGGGGAAGCCATGAACATACTCTTATGCAAAGTACTTGAGTGACTGGCAAATGCCTCCGGCATCTGATCCTCTGGACACTGTTCTGGTGCTGTCACACTAGCACAGACTATTGGGACCGCATTGTAATGCAGGAATGGGACAATCAGCAGTGGCTGCAAAACTTCCGTATTCCAATTTCATGGAAGTTTGCGAATTGCTTTCCCCATGCCCTGAAGCACAAAAATACCAGAATGAGACCCTCTCTGACAGTGGAGAAGCAAGTGACAATTGCCCTGTGAAGCTTGCAATGCCAGACAGCTACTGGTCAGTTGGGAATCAGTTTGGAATGGGGAAATCTAGGGCGGAGGCTGGTGTGATCCAGGTAGCCAAGGCAATCAATACCCTTCTGCTATGGAAGGTGGTGGATTTGGCGAATGAGGAGAACGTAGTGGAGGACTTTGCTGTGCTGGGATTCCCTAACTGTGATGGGGCAATAGGTGGAACGCACATCTCCACATTGCCATTGTGGTGGCAGCCTGCTATGTGCTTCGTGACTGCGGGAAAGGTATCTGACAGGGCGGGAAGACAAGGCAGATTGCCTAGCCAGGGATTTTGAGCAGCCAGACACCAGGGCGATAAGGAGAGCACAGGGAGACAGTTTTATGAATGGCCAGTTTGGAGAATCTTGCTTGTTGCTCTCAACAAGGTGCCCCGGCATTCAGTATACTTACCTGTCACCCCTACCCCTTTCAACAGAAGAAATAAAGAGAGACTGATTCAGAAATCATGCATTTATTTAGGGAACACAGCAGAGACAGAAAAGGAGTCCGGGATGGGAGCTTTGGGGAGGGAACATCATTGCAAGAAGAACAGCCTTTTGCTTTGCAACGCACCCCTGGGGATTGAGTGTGAGGCTGTCCTTGACTTCCCTCTCCCTCATCTGTATTTTAGGGCCCCGGGAGAGGAGGGAACTCTGTGAGAAGGGGACATTGGCCCACAAGGATTGGAGGAGATGCCTCTTCATGTAGGCATCCTGGAAAGCCATCATGTGGTCCATCACAGCTGCTATGTACAATGAGACTGTTGTGGTGCTTCATTTCTTCTTCCCTGAATGTTTTCCTTTGTTCACACTCCACTTGCATCTCCTCCAGCCGTGTATTCCTCCACTCACGTATGCACTACCTATTCAAGTTGGCAGATTGCATTTGCTCCTTGATCATCTCTTCCCTAGTCTATTTTTGCCCGTGAATTTGTGCAGCTGAGAAGGCTGAGGGAGTGTGTAGTAGGCTCACTGCTGTTCCCACTGTAACTGTAAAACCTACTCCAGCCGTGGCCAACCCGTGGCTCGCGAGCCGCATGCGGCTCTTCTCCACCCGAAAGTGTGGCTCGTGAAGCCGCCCCCCCATGGCTCGTGAAGCTGCCCCTGCGCTCCTGAAAATGGCCCCTGCCTCCTGGCTCCCTGTGCTCCCTGGGGTAGGGGAGCCATCTGGCGTGGCGTTTTCAAGATGGCGGTGGCCTGCGGGAGCCTCATGTGGCCAGAAAGCCTTTAACTGTGAACTGTGTTTCTTAAAGGGGCAGCACTTTTTTTTTTTTTTTTTTTTTGCTTGCCAACTTTTCTGCCCCGTGGCTCTTTGCACTATATGGACAACTATTTTGGCTCTGCCTGTAACGGGTTGCCCACCCCTGACCTAATCTGTTTGACTAAAATGAATGTCTGTCTAAAGACAATACGGATGTGCTATGTACAAGGCCACAGTTCTGCTTCTATGCAGCAAGTACACCAGTGCACCTCAGTTCTTAGGAGAGCAACTGGACTTGGTTTGGTGACAGACATAAGGGACAGGTCGGGGCATGAGCTGAAGCGGAAGATGACAGGGGGTCCGGGTGTGGTGGCAGAGCAGGGCAGTGGTTCATACGGCGCCTGTGTGTTTGGCACCCTCCCTTGTTTGCTGGGAGCGTGCAACTTCCCTTCCCGCAGGAGCCAGTTGGGAGGAGGTCTGGGCATGACAGCAAGGCAGGACAGGAGCTCAGACCATGCTTCATTGAGGATGAGCAAACAGAGGTTTACTGCAGAGGCATCAGCTTATAGCTTTACCTGCTTCCTCCAGGTTGCCATGCAAGATATCAGTGTTCTCTGAATCACAGTGTGATAGGGAGCAGATGCTGACTGAACCAGAAACCTGGACCTTGTGCTGCAGTGCTTTGTGCTGCAATGACACCAGACCACACACTGCTGGCTTGGCGTGGGAAGGTGTCCTACTGTGGAGGACGGAGTAAGGCAGCCTCCCCAGAAACCTTGCGAGAAGGATTCAAGAGTTCCTGTATGAGAGCTTCATGTAGATGTGCAAGGAAGATTCCCGTTCCGTCTCCAGACACGTTAACCAGCTGTTCCAGGGACTCCCCCGCTATGTAGGCAGAGTGGCTGTCACAGATCACACCAGATCACCTTAACTCACTTTTAGCAAGATTAAAAAGTGTGAACTCACCAGAACAGCCCTCCCCGGGATCAATGCCTGCCTGTGAGACAGCCTCGGAGGAGGTGATTGTCTCCAAGGTTATAAAAAGTTCTTGGTGACATTTGTTGCCCCACTCACCTGCTGACCAGCTCCTCCTCTGCCTCCTCCACCGTGCTGTCTTTGCTGCTGCCCAAGGCTGCCTGAGTGTCTTGGGGGGAATCCACACACTGGGTAGAGAAGCTGGTGTGGTGTCTCCCTTCCCCCCACAAGGATGCAGCATACAGCTGCTAATAGAAATGGTATGTTTGCAATGATACTCCAGACCGTCCATTTGCCTCCTTTGGCTTTTGGTACGACTGCATCAGCTCCTTTATTTTCACTTGCTACTGCTGGGCTTCCCTGTAGCCCTGTATTCTTCCTTTCTCCTTCACGCCCTCTGCGTGTCTGCGTTTCTTTTGCTAATTCATAATTCTGGGAGAACGGAGTCCTCTCCCCAGGCTGCAGTGAGGTCCAGGATCTCCTGCACACTTCAGGCTTGTGCTTGTGTTCAACCCTGATAACTTGTGGAGCTCAAGGAACTTGGTCAGGTGTGTTAGTCAGGTGTGCTGCCTGCTCTGAGGTCTGCTCACCACGCTGGCCACATAGGAAATGAGATTAAAGTTTTCTCAAAGCTTTTCCGGTTCACTTGGAGAGCAGTAGGGTTGAAAGTCGTGGCTAGAGCGATCGCCACGGGGCACTGTGGGACACCTCCCAGTGGCTAAGAACATCTGCTTTCAAAGCACTGCGTCTGCACTACTGCAAAGTCAATCATGCAAGGTCAAATTTAGTGGTTACTCCTTGTGAAAGGAGTACAGAAATCAACTTTAACAGCCCTTAAAATCGACGGAACAGGCTTGGTGGTGTGGACTCATGGTTTAGAAAATCAACCTAATGCAGCTAAGTTCCATCTAAACTCCCAGTGTAGACCAGGCACAAGGGCTTCACTCCGTGGAAGATTGATGTTGCTGCGATCAGTCTCCTAGAGTTTGATTTAGCGAGTCTAGTCTGACTTGCTAAATGAAACTCAGATAGTGCCCCACCTCCTGCTCTTGCAAGCTTGACTTAAGGTAAGCTGACTCCAGTTATGTATTCTGCGTAGCTGGAGTTGCATACCTTAAGGCGAGCTGCCAGATTTAGCGTAGACCTGGCCTGAGACTGCTCAGAAGCTGCCTGTTCATTGATGCTGTGACTTCCTCTTTCTCAGGTGATAAGTCTTGTAGTTCTGGGATTTGTCTTCCCTTCTTAGGCAGTTTGTCAGCCTGAAAGGCAAACCTCCTCATCCATATCCTTGATCCTTGTGAACTTTGCTTCTTCTTCGAGCAGTGTCCTGTGGGTGCTCCATTGTAGGTGTCGGGCTTGTCCCAGCGCCGCAGATTGGAGATCTTTTCCAGCTGTGGTCTGCCGGACTGCGCATGCACGAAGTGCGGCTCGTGCCTTTTCGCGCTGTTTGAGTGCTCTCGGTTCGGCTCCCGCCAGTTCCTCCTGACCGTCCTCGGCCGCGGACGGACTGATCGCTCTCTTTAACTCCTGTTATATATATATATATAGAGAGAGAGAGCTTATTCTTAGTCTTAATATATAGTTACAGTTATAGTTCTTAGTTATTTATAGTTAACAGTTCCAGTCGTTTTAAAAAAAATACTTTTCTTCAATAGTTATTACTTTCTGTAAATAGTTCAATGCCTGGGTTTAAGAAATGTGGCAAGTGCCGCAAGGCAATGCCTGCCTCCAACGGCCATTCCCTGTGTATCAGGTGTCTCGGGGAAGGCCACATACCCCAAAAATGTCCCCATTGCTCAAAGCTCACAGCCAGAGCAAGAAGAGATAGGGACATGCGCTTGAAAATCCTATTATTTGACAAAGCCCTGCAGCCCCAAACCCAACAACCAAAGGGGTACGCAGAACAAACCAAGAAAACGAAGAAGAGACCATCTCCATCGCGATCCCTTCCACCTTCACGGGTGAGCATTGGCGATAAGCCAGGGACCTCAACGGCATCTGCCACACGCGGCGCTGGAGAGCCAAAACAAAGCCGAAGTAAGTCGGCTCCAAGCCCCTCCATATCGGGCTCCACCGTCTCAGCCGTCTCCAAACCGCCTCCAGGGACCTCCACAGCTCCGAGACCCTCTCCCGGTGCAGGACGCTCCCTGGCACCGAGCCGCTCCCTGGCACCAAGCCGTTCCCCGACGCGGGTTCCGGCACCAAGCCGCTCCTCAGCACAGGAGCACTTGTCAGCACCGACTCATACTCTGGCACGATCGCCAGTTCAGAGTCACTCTTCGCACCGGGCACATGCGGCACCGAGACGCTCCTCGCCTTCAAGACAACCGGCACCAAGACCACCGGCGCAGAAACGCTCTCTGACACCTGAGCGCTCTTCATCTCCTACAAGCTCGCCGGTGCCGAGTCGATCGCCGACGCCGAGGAGTCTTTCGCCTCCTTCACACTTGCCGGCACCGACACACCGATCACTGGTGAGGCGTTTGCCGGCGCCGAGTCGCCCTTCTGCACCGGACCGATCGTCGGCACAGAGGCGCCCTTCTCTATCAAGGCGCTTGCCGGCACCAAGACGTCCCTCCCCTTTGAGACGCTCTCCGGAACCGAGGCGATCCTCTCCCTCCAAATGCCAGTTGAGCCCATCACGGTCGCCGGCACCGACACGCTCTACATCGACAATCACCCCTTTGGCATGCCCCTCGGTGCCGGAGGGCACTTTGGCACCATATTCTTCAGTACCAGTGGAGCTAATTCCTCATACAGCAATCTCTACTCCAACTTCCTCTCCATCGGAACAGTTGTTGGCATTACCTATTCATCACAGAACCAAGAAACTACTATCTCTGTCACCCAGTCCAGAATTCTCGCCTGAAGTACGGTCACCATCCCCAGCGTACTCTGGATACTCTCGTACCCGCCACGCTTCTCCACAATCAGGACATCACTACCGGCATGATCGTCGGTCATCCAGCTATACCACCTATTATAGAGAGAGGTCACGGTCTCCAAGATCACCCACGCTTTCGACCCATTCTGACTATTATAGATGGTACCGGTGTTCCGCATCGCCCTATCATCGCCATAGGTCATTGCCTCATCACCACCGGTCGCCTCATGCTCACTCCCGTTCCTCTTTCACCGGGGAGCACCCTGCTCCTCCCCCATCTTCAAGACCACCAACTCCGTCAGGGTCTCCTTCACACGCTCGAGCCACACAACAGCCTCTTCCCACTCGAGATCCTGAACCCGGTCGGTCACCTATGGACCAATGTTCCTCGTCCCCAGACGACACAGTTTTTCAAGGAGACACCTCACCCTCGGACGACCTCCACCAGTTTCAAGAGCTTTTTAAAAGAGTGTCAGAGAGCCAAAAGGTGCAAATGGGGGACATGCAACAGAAACAATGTCACCTCCTCCGTAATATCAAGCAGTCTCACCAGCCCAAAATCTCATTGCCATTAGATGAAGCTATTCTAGAGATAGCTGATGATATTTGGCAGTTGCCCGCATCCGCCCTGCCCACGAATAAAAAGGCGGATAAAAAGTATTTCATCCCCGCCAAAGGGATGGAGTTTCTTTTTACCCATCCATAGCCCAATTCGTTGGTTGTGGATGCAGTACAGCAAAAAGCGAAGATGCCCCAACATAAGCCTACTGCTGCGGACAGGAATAGTAAGCGCCTTGACCTATTTGGCCACAAAGTATGTTCCTCCGCAACACTCACTCTACGTATGGCCAACTATTCAGCACTTTTGGCGAATCAGAGTTTTGACAATTATGCCAAACTCGTACTGCTGCTTGAGCACCTACGAGAGACCAAACGGGACATCTTGAAGGCAGTAATACAGGAAGGATACACAGCCTCAAGAATGGCTTTACATATTGCCCTAGACACAGCTGACACTGCAGTGCGCACGACTGCTACATCGGTCATTATGCTCAGGGCATCCTGGCTGCAGCAGTTGTCTGCCCCTAAGGACCTTTTATCAAAAGTCAAGGATCTACCTTTTGACAGGCAGAATCTCTTTTCTGAGAAGACGGACCAACTCCTCCACTCGGGGAAAGATTCCAGGACCACTTTAAAAACGTTGGGCATGTACACACCAACATACCGTCGGAAACGTTACACTCCTTACCAAAAGCAAAGACCCCTTCTCCGGCAGTCTCCTCCATACAGACCACACAAAAAACAAAGGGGTAGACAACGCCAACAACGAAGACGCCCACCACCTAAAGCGTCTTCCCAACAGGGTAACAGACAGCAGGTTTGATGCTCCCGTCGAGGGACTGAGAGCCATTCCCACTATCACTGGTCTGAGTGCTACACAGGCGGTCTTCCACCACCACTTGAGACCATATCTCCATCGATGGGCCTACATCACCAATGACAAATGGGTCCTTCAAACAATTCGGCTCGGTTATACCATTCCATTCATGTCATTGCCTCCCCCCTCCCCCCACCCTCTCCCTTTTCAGGGACCCATCTCACGAGTCCTTGCTCAGGCAAGAGGTTACTTGTCTACTCACCATCGGGGCAATAGAGTCTGTTCTGAATGAGTTCAAGGGCAAAGGGTTTTATTCCCGATATTTCGTAACGGAAAAGAAATCGGGGGGGATGGAGACCAATATTAGATCTCCGCAGTCTCAACCGTTACCTGTGAAAACAACGATTCCGATTGGTTACCCTGGCTACAATCATCCCAGCACTTCAGAACGGGGATTGGTTCACATCCCTTGATCTCCAAGACGCATATTTTCACATTGCTATTCATCCAGCACACAGGAGATTTTTATGCTTGCAAATTGGCGCAGACCATTTCCAGTACAAGGTCCTGCCATTAGGTCTCTCGTCGGCTCCACGGGTTTTCTCCAAGACCCTTGCCATAGTGACTGCGTATCTTCGTCATCTACATGTGATGATTTTTCCGTACCTAGACGACTCCCTAATCAGAGCTCAGTCATTGCAGGAAGCACGCCATGCTACAGATATCACATGCATAGTCTTCGAAGCGCTGGGTCTCATTCTCAATATCCCGAAGTCATCCTTGGAACCGCGTCAATCAATACAATTCATCGGAGCTCATCTCGACTCTACACGCGAGCTTTCTTGCCTCCAGCAAGGTTCCAGGCAATACACAATCTGATCCAGATTTTGCTCATCAGCCCAACGGTTCCCATACTACGGTGTCTACAACTTATGGGACACATGCCTTCCACGACGTATGTCGTCAAACATGCAAGGTTACATTTTTGCTGCCTTCAACATTGGATGGCAAGGGTATGCCCCCCAAATGTCCACGATGTACACATGACTGTAACGATTCCCACCCACATCAAAGTGTCACTAGCTTGGTGGACCGTTCCAGGCAATCTAATGTCGGGCGTACCCTTTCATCGCCCACAGCTGTCAGTACAGCTTAGAACCGATGCGTCACTCATCGGATGGGGCGCTCACCTCGGGCATGAGCAAGTACAAGGCCTATGGACTCCCCACGAATCGTTGATGCACATCAACTTTCTGGAACTCAGGGCAGTGTACAAAGCCTGCCAACATTTCCTTCCCATTATTTGAGGACAAGTCACACGAATCTTCACTGGCAATATCTGTGCAACCGTCACAATGTTTCTCTAATAGCAGAATATCTCCCGGGCCAGCACAAAGTCACAGCCGATGCCCGGAGCAGACATTTTTCTCTCAACCACGAGTGGGAGTTACATCCCAAAGTGCTTTCTGCGATATTTCAACATTGGGGATTTCCGTCATTAGACCTATTTGCCACTCACCACAATGCAAAGTGTCCTCAATATTGCTCGAGAGTGGGAATTGGGCGAGATTCGAAAGGGGATGCTTTTCTATACAACTGGGGCCGTCACCTACTATACGCGTTCCCCCCCCCCCCCCACACCTCTAATACCCAGGGTAGTGGAGAAAATTATCCGAGATGGAGCCACAGTGATCCTAATAGCCCCCTCTTGGCCACGGCAGACGTGGTATCCTTACCTCCATCGTATGTGAATACGTCCTCCATATCCTTTACCGATACAACACGATCTGCTTTCCCAGAATCACTGCTCCCTACTCCATCTGCAGGTAGACCATCTCGCACTGACAGCGTGGTACCTAGTTGGTTCCAACAGTCAGAAATAGCATGTTCACAATCTGTTAAACACATATTACTGAACAGTAGAAAATCATCTACGCGAACTACTTACCTCTCAAAATGGTCTCGCTTCTCATCATGGTCCTTCCAAATGGGCTTGGATCTGACTTCTGCACCCATACACTGCATCCTAGACTACCTGGTGCATCTCAAAAATTCTGACCTCACCTGTGCTTCCATTAAAGTACATGTCGCCACAATAACTGCCTTTCACCAACCTGTTGAGGGATACTCAGTATTCTCCCATCCGATAATGAAAAGGTTCCTGAAAGGAATGACCAACTTGTATCCACACCATACCCAACCTGCGGACCCTTGGATCTTGAAATGGTCCCGAATGCTTTGATGGGTAAACCTTTTGAACCGTTAGCGACGTGCGACCTTCATAACCTATCCATGACGGTCGTTTTCTTCATGGCAATTACCTCCACGAGGAGAGTCAGTGAACTAGCTTCTCTATCAGCCTCGCCTCCCTATACGATATTCACCTACCAAGGGGTGATATTGCGACCACAACCGCGTTTTCTCCCCAAAGTGAACTCCCGTTTTCACATCAACGAGCCTATAGTTTTGCCTGTCTTCCACCCCAAACCACACCCTTCGCCCGAGCATGCACGCCTACACACTTTGGATGTGAGACAAGCGCTGGCCTTCTATATCGAAAGAACTAGACCCTTTCGAAAGGCAGACTCACTACTAGTATCGATAGCGGAACGCTCTAAGGGTCGTCCATTATCCGCACAACGCATCTCCTCCATTATTGTGCAATGTATAAGGAGTTGCTATAACCTGCGAAACAAACCACTGCCGTCGACATTGAGAGCCCACTCGACTCGGGCTGTTGCAACGTCCACTGCTTTCCTCAAGGGAGTTCCATTGAGAGATATTTGTAGGGCTGCCACGTGGTCTTCCAACTTAACCTTCGCTACACATTACGCCATCCCCAATCTCCTAATACCAGATTCAGCAGTAGCATCAGCGGTGTTATCCACGGTTACGGCATATTAGTTCCGAACCCTCCTCCATTCGTGAGCTACTGCTGTACATTCACCTACAGTGGAGCACCCACGGGACACTGCTCGAAGAAGAAGAAGTTACTCACCTTGTGCAGTAACGATGGTTCTTCGAGATGTGTGTCCCGTGGGTGCTCTATGACCTGCCCTCCTCCCCTCTTCGGAGTTTCTCTATTTTATGTCTTTCAGATCAAGAGGCAGGAGGAACTGGCGGGAGCCGGACCGTGTGCACTCAAACGGCGCGAAAAGCCACGAGCTGCACTTTGCACATGCGCGGTCCGGCAGACTACGGCTGGAAAAGATCTCCGATCTGCAGCGCCGGGACAAGCCCGACACCTACAATGGAGCACCCACGGGACACGCATCTTGAAGAACCATTGTTACTGCACAAGGTGAGTAACTTCTTCTTACAGAGCCTTGCAGAATCTCCGTCCAAGATCTTTGGTCTAGTCAGGTGCAAGGCCTACCAAGGACCCTGTGACGGGGTGCTTCCTGAAGTGCTGACAAAGCCACTGACACTCACCTTCTTGTTCTCTGGGGCTTCTCACCGCCCTGTCCTGCTAGTCCAGCTCATCTGGTCTGCTTCCAGCCAAGGCCCAGAGCTGAGATTGCTGCACACCATCCCCCTCCCTCACCCCCCCGGAAGCAGTACAGCCACTGAAACACTTCAGGTCCAAGGAAAATGCAGTTTCGAGCCCAGCTTCCAGGGATACCACTCCCTAAATGGGATGAGAATCCCAAATGAATTATTTGGGTAAGCCCCCTTCAACAATGAAAGGAGGAGGTACACACTGATTTCTCCCCCAGGTAACAATTATTTACACTGGGCTTGATAGTAAATAAAAGTGAATTTATTAAGTACGAGTTGTAGGATTTAAGAGGCTATAAGTGAAAGCAGGCAGAACAAAGTAGATTACAAATTTAAAATAAATGCTAGAAAACGCTTAGCTAATTCTAACACTAAAACCTCAGTACAAACTTATTACAAACTAAAACTCTTCTTATTCCAGCTAAGCCTTCAAACCAGGGAAAGCCCCTCTTCCCTGGGGTCTTTAGTTGTCCTCTTGGGTGTGACATGCCAGCCAAAGACAAACTGCTAGCTTCCCATTGTTTTATAGATTGCACTTTGGGCAGGAATTCTGTTTCTAAACAAGAAACACTACAATCCAGTGTTAATTGGATTGCTTAGTAATTGTTTGTACAGCACCCACAAGAAGGGACCCTAATCGGAGATCAGGTCCCTCTGAGGACTACTGTAATTTAAGTAATATAGGGTATGTAGGAAGTTACCTGGCCAGCCCCTGCCAGTTAGGGATGTCATATGACTCCCTAGGACCAATCACTGCTAAGACTTAAAGGACAAAAGGGGCTGCTGACAGATGACCAGACTTTGAGGGAAACACCCTTGATGGCTTGCATTTGCACTTTTAAAACCATTCCATACTCCATATATCTAACTTTACACACATGAATGATACATATACCAAAATAAGATACACAGATCCAGCAGATTATGACATGAAGATTGATAGGTTAGGTGAGATATTTTGTCCAAAGCATTTTCAAGTTATGTATATTTGTGTCCATAAGTCCATTTCATAAAGCATGGAGGTGTCTGTCACAGACGCATATAACCATGTCCCATCAGGTTAGAATTAAGTCCTTTTTAGCTCAAGTCAATTCCAGGAAAATTCCATTTTAAACAAAGTACTTCAGGTTTTGTATATCACAGACTAAAAGTCCATGACATCCTCATTCTATGCCTCATTCCCCACCCACCCCCCAAAATCAGAAATCAGATATAAAAACATTTTGAGGAAGAGGGTGTAATTTTGTCTGGGTGAAAGATCTGGTGTGAGATGACACATTATACCACAGAAAGTTGAATGAATAGTTGCTCACTCAGGAACACAATAGAAAATAATTGGAATGTATGACTAATTTATAGTAATCTTGTTATAGGACTAGATTACAGTAACATAGGTTACCTGAAACTTTCACCATGATAGAGGGAGCTTATGTAAAACTTCTGAAGCTGAAACTCTCTTAAGATTTTCAGTTTTATATAGCACCGTATTCTCATGAAGGCTGTGTTTCTCTCACACAGATATATTATGGTTTGCAGAATTCTGAGGCAAGGACTTTTTGCCTTCATATTCTCTTTCTCCCTCCTAATTTTTGGCTGAGTGTTCTCCTTCATACTTCACTCTGTTAGTAGTAACATGGGATAGGAATCACAACCTGATCCAATATTCTGACATTTTGTTTTGGTTCCACTGCTGCCTTGAGTGGGCAGTGTCTTAATTTTTTGTCTGCATTTGCTTACTAATCCTCATCTCCATTTTCCAGTTTCTGATGCTGCCGGAGCTTCATTATTAACAGAACTGGATTAACAATTTTATTTCAGCTTGGCTTCTATCTAACTAGTGATATCAATGAAAAGGCCTCTAAAGATGTATATTGCAGGATTTGTAGTAGCACAAAGCCTTTGGTGGTTTGAAGTAATTGCCAACATGGCTGTTAAAGGAATGTGCTGTTGTATGTAATAGTCTAGCCATAACGAGTGTTGTTAATATATCCTTGGCAATTGGCATCTAACTGAAAGCAGCTGTGGTGACCACAAATGCACAGAAATGTCATTCCTTTTTCAGTGAGGATTTGGCCAGGTTTTTTATTTAAATTTTTTTTTTAGAGTTAGTGTGAAAAAAGCTGTGTAGGCAGAAATAGTACTGAAATATCTTTTTTGCATTTTTTTCTTTCCATTATTGCCATGCAGAGACAGAAATGCTTGTGGTTAACTCTGGATTCTATGTTGTCAGCTGTTTCACTGTCTTAAATATAACTGCTTTTTCATGTAAGGCCTGGAACTGCGCGTGTGTGTGCGCATGCGCACACTTTGCTGAATATTATTCTCATCTGCAGATGCCCTAGACCAGGGGTGGAGAACCTCAGGGCCCTTCCCAGCATTGGGGGGCCTGCTTGTGCTCCAGCCCCCCTGCTGTCTCCTGGGGGCTGTATTGCACAAAATCTACTATGCTGCCCCCTCTCCTCCATGCTCTGGTGTGCAAGGGGAATGTGGGGAGTGTCTTTCTCCTTCTCAGTCAAGGGGCCACAGTGAGGGGCTTTTTCCACTTGTGTGTGGCCCCCAACTGATTTTTCTGCAGGTCAGTGGCCCCTGACCCATAAAAGGTTCCCAACCCCTGCCCTAGACTCTGAGGTTCCTTTCCTGGTCTTGTGCTTTTTTCCCTCTGTGTTAAATACTTTCCTCCAGAGACATGATGTAATTAAAACACAAATAAATTTGGTGCAGAATATTTTCTGGGAATTAGTGACTTTCTGGGAGGCGCTTCTAGCATTAACCCCAGGCGGTTAATTTCTAGGAAATGTTCTGTGCTGAAGTTATTGTTGTCAGAGATGAAAAGTGTAAAGAGCAGGACATGGATTGTTTTCATAGAATCATAGAACCATAGAGCTGGAAGAGACCTCAGAAGGTCATCAAGTCCAGCCCCCTGCTCCAGGCAGGACCAATCCCAACTAAATCAACCCAGCCAGGGCTTGGTCAAGCCGAGACTTAAACACCTCTAGGGATGGAGACTCCACTACTTCCCTAGGTAACCCATTCCAGTGCTTCATTACCCTTCTAGTGAAATAGTTTTTCCTAATATCCAACCTGGACCTCTCCCACCACAACTTGAGACCATTGCTCCTTGTTCTGCCATCTGTCACTACTGAGAACAGCCTCTCTCCATCCTCTTTGGAACCTCCCTTTAGGAAGTTGAAGGCTGCTATCAAATCCCTCCTCACTCTTCGCTTCTGCAGACTAAACAGACCCAACTCCCTCAGCCTCTCCTCATAAGTCATATGCTCCAGCCCCCTAATCATTTTGGTTGCCCTCCATTTTCTTTAAAGTTTGAAGTGCTGTTTGTTGTGCACAGGGCATTCATTAAAGTACTCTGTATGGGTATGTCTACACTAGCCCCCTAGTTCGAACTAGGGAGGCTAATGTAGGCGTTTGAACTTGCAAATGAAGCCCGGGATTTAAATATCCCAGGCTTCATTTGCATGTTCCCGGGCGGGCGCCATTTTTAAATCCCCCTAGTCCGAACTAACTGCCTGCGGTTACACGCGGCAGTTAAAAGTTAATTCAAACTAAGTCCTTAGTTCGAATTAACTGTTACACCTCATTCCACGAGGTATAACAGTTAATTTGAACTAAGGACTTAGTTCAAATTAACTTTTAACTGCCGCGTGTAGCCGCGGGCAGTTAATTCGGACTAGGGGGATTTAAAAATGGCGCCCGCCCGGGAACATGCAAATGAAGCCCGGGATATTTAAATCCCGGGCTTCATTTGCAAGTTCGAATGCCTACATTAGCCTCCCTAGTTCGAATTAGGGGGCTAGTGTAGACATACCCTATGGGTATGTCTACACTACCACCCTAGTTCAAACGAGGGTGGTTAATGTAGGCATTTGAAGTTGCAAATGAAGCCCGGGATTTAGATATCCCGGGCTTCATTTGCATCTTGCCGGGCAGGCGCCATTTTTAAATCCCCTTAGGTCGAACTCTGTGCCCGCGGCTACAAAAAATCCTTCAGGGCCTGTCTACACTAGGGATGTAAGAGAGCAGTCACTTAGTCAGTAGTTGATTAGTAGTCGAGTCGACCACTTGCTTTCTCCCCCCCTTGTTGCCTCTATATTGGAGCAGGAGCTGGTTGGGGGGGAGCCGGCTTAAAAGGCCAGAGTGCCATGGACAGGGGCTGCTTTGCGGGCAGCAGCCCCTGTTTGTAGGGGTCCCAGCG
Organism: Pelochelys cantorii; assembly: GCA_032595735.1. Classification (NCBI taxonomy): domain Eukaryota; kingdom Metazoa; phylum Chordata; order Testudines; family Trionychidae; genus Pelochelys; species Pelochelys cantorii. The sequence continues at coordinate 4,317,616 of CM064346.1, read as the reverse complement.
AGGAGCTGGGACCCCTGCGGACAGGAGCTGCTACTGGATGGGCAGGCAGCCCTGCTCCGTTCCGGCTCGTGCTGGGACCAAACCGTGCTGCGGCTCGGCCCCCTGGCTCCGACTGCCTTTTAAATTGCAGAGCCACAGCGGGGTTTGGTCCTAGACCTGGTGCGAGCAGGAACTGAACTGGACTGCCTGCCTGCCCGGCTATTTAGGAGCAGTCTTTGTTCGTGCCGGGTTGGGAACCAAAGCCCGCTGTGGCTCTAGAAGTTAAAATGCAGTAGGAGCCGTTGGGCAGATTGCCCAGGTCATACTTCCTTTTAAATTGCAGAGCCACAGCAGGGCTTGGTCCCAGCGCCAGCCGGAACTAAGCAGAGCTGCCTTCTCCATCGAGTAATCAAGCACTTGATAAAAATTCTATCGACTACTCGATTACTAAAATAGCCTCGATTGAACATCCCTAGTCTACACTAGGAAATTATTTGGAAATAACTTATTTCAAAATAATAACTACCGAAATAACTATTTTGAAATCTTCTTTCCTGGGGGAATAAGCTTGAGTAAAAATTTCGAAATAACCAGCCTGTTGTTCGAAAATAACAAGCTGATAGTGTGGATGCTCTGCTTGTTATTTCAAAATAAGTCTCTAGTGTAGAATCACAGAGCTGGAAGAGACCTCAGGAGGTCATCAAGTCCAGCCCCCTGCCCAAGGCAGGAGCTTATAGTCCTACCTATGATCCAGGATTAAAAAACAAACCCTTGTGAGAGACTGCTGGCTAAGCCAGAGCAGCCTGGTTGAAAAGGCCAATTGCAAACAGCTGAGCAAGCCCAGGCCTGACGAGCTAATGGAGCAGCTGTGGGCCACATTAGCCAGAGGGCTAGATAAGGCAGCCAGAGGAGCAAAGAGAGGAGCTAGGCTGTGGCTCCCAGGCAGAAAGAGAGGCTGGCTGAGATTGTTGTTATCTAAAAGTCTGTAAATAGAAGGTGGTGGGAAGCTGACAATAAAAGGCAAGATGACTGCACCAGAGAGGGTCTCCAGCTGATTTGTGAACCAGAAGGTGTCCCAGGGCAAGGGGCCTGAGTGAGGACCTTGCCATGCCCTGATTTTTTGTTTTTGTTGTTTTCTTGCTGTCCCTATCTATAAATGGAGCAATGCCCTATCTCTAGCAGCTTTATGAAGTATGCAATTATAAAAAAAAGCCTGAAGATCTCAATGCTAGTTACAAAGTAACAATGAAAAATAGTAAATACTTCCTTTTTCTGTTTGCAGAGTTGAACGATCTACAGATCAAGTAATCAAACCAGTGAATGTGGAAGCTTTGTCCAAATGGGTTGGGAAAATACCTTCAGATGTTCTACAAGACATGCCAGTGATTGCACCAATGTTAGCAAAACTTGGCTATGATCCATATGCCAATCCACCAAATTATGGAAAACCAGATCAAAAGGTTCTTGAAAACACACGAAGGGTAAGGTATTTTTAAATGTGAAATCTAGTTGACTAAAAGTGAATCTTTCATTCTAAAAGATGTTAAAGCCATTTTTTGTTTTAATGTGGACTATAAAATAGTAATTTAGTCTTTCCTAAATGCAACTTCTTGTAAAGAGCTTTTGGAGGAGGTTTTCATAGGCACCATGAAAGGCACCCAAGTCACACTGAAAATCAATAGGCTTTGGAGGCCTAACAGCCTTTGAAAATGATCCCCTTCATTGCTACGACCAACATGCTGGCATGCTAGAAATAGTTAAGAGTAGGGATGTGATAGGTTAACCAGCAAGCATGACCTTAACTGGGCAATGCTTACCAATTCTGGTTAACTGTAGGGACTGGAGCAACTCCTGTCTGTGGTGGGCCTGGCCCCGCCCTCTTGTTGCAGGTTAATACGCTTGCTCTGCCGGCCCCACTCCTGGAGCGGCGGCTTCTCTGCCACAGGGAATCCTCTTCCTTAGGAGAGGAGCTGGCAGCTCCTGCTGGCCAGGCTAATACGCTTGCTCTGCCGGCCCCACTCCTGGAGCGGCGGCTTCTCTGCCACAGGGAATCCTCTTCCTTAGGAGAGGAGCTGGCAGCTCCTGCTGGCCAGGCTATGTGGGAGGCTTGGCTGTGGGCTCTGTTGTATAAAGCTTATTTAAGAACCCACAGCACCTGTAACCACTAAGATTTTCAGTGGTTACACAGTTACCTCTTTAACTGACTTGTCACATCCCTAGTTAAGAGTTTCAATGGTGAGTACTATAGGAAAGTTTATCACACTGACCATTGCAGATCAGACCATTGCTTTGCCCTCCAAAAGGTTTTAGAGACGGTAAAACACTCTCTCCCCCTTCTTTAAGTATCATTTAGTTAGGTGCATCATGGGATATGGAAAGTCCTTCCTGAGCTTTTCAAAAGCAGGAAAATGAAATAGCCTTGCTTTACCTAAAGGTTGCTTAGATACAAATATTCATGGATATTTCTAGTACGTCTTTAAACTCAAATTAAAGTGATTAAACACTTCATTTATTTCTGTACCATGGGAATTTATTGCTCGGTCAAGATTGGAGTTGCTTGGTATCTTGTTTTTTTTTGTTTCTTAAAAGCAGGAAATTTTTTTTTCTCCTCTTGCCTGTTAGCTTGCTGTTTGATGAAATTCAGTAAAGATGCTCCAGACACTCCAACTGGCAAAGGGTTCCTTAGCGCACTCCTCTCCCTCGCGCTCTCCTCTTTGTCTTTGAGGGTGGTTTTTTCTCAGGATTATTAACAATGTTTCCCTTTCAGTTCAGCTTCATCTGAACTTAGGCTATGTCTGCACTACGAGTTTTCTCAGCAAAAAATATGCTAATGAGGGACTCATTTGCAGGAGTCGCGATCTCATTTGCATATTTTCTGCGGATCCAGTTTTTCACTAGGGTTTTTGTGCAAAAACAAGCAGTGTGGACGTTTTTCTTTTTGCGCAAAACCCCCTTTTCCTGGGAAAACATCCACACTGCTTGTTTTTGTGCAAAAACCCTAGTGAAAAACCGGATCAGCAGAAAATATGCAAATGAGTCCCTCATTAGCATAGTTTTTGCTGAGAACTCATCATGTAGATGTAGCCTTAGAGAGAGGCTTTGGAATCCCCTAACATAACAGTGGAATCCCCTAACATAACAGTAGATTCCCAGTTGATTCACTGGTTGAGCAAGGCCCTGCTTCCAACATTAAGGGGGCTTACAGAATCATAGAAATGTAGGGCTGCAAAGGACCTCAAGAGGCCATAAATTCCAGGGCATAGAACTAAGGCAGGACCAAGGAAACCAGGCCAATCATGACAAGTAATCATCCATCCTGTTCTTAAACCTCCAATGACAACCTTCCTTGGAAGTCTCCTCTTCTAGAGCTTAACTATGCTTATAGGTAGAAAGGTGTGGGGTTGGCTTTTGTCCCCTTCTCCCCCCCTCCCCCCCCCCCCCCATAGCTATCCTAAATCTCCCTAGCTATCCTGCTTTTTGCTTTGAAGCCCCAATCAAACAATTCTTCACCATTCCTCCAGGCATCAGTACTCCAATGACTTGAGTTGGCTAGCATACTGGTGATTTCTTCCCTGGGGCATGGTCTGCCTCCATCTTTGTAGGACCTTCCTGATCAGGCATGGGGGGCGGAGGTACTAGACTCAGGAATATGGAACACTTTTTGTTAACCTTTTCCAATAGTTCATGGTCCCTTTGATGGTGGGCTTCATCCCATCATCTCTAAGGGCAAACTTTGGCTATGCTTATCCTCAGCAAACGAGAGGGCCAATGCCAGCTGGCTGGCAATAGGGATGTTAATGGGTAGTTGAGTAAACTGTTACCCAGGAAACCCCATCCTTAAGGGTGATGCTTATCGCTGACTGGTACACCAGAAGCAGTGCCCCCACCAGTGACCCGGCTCCCATATGTGGGGCAGCTTGCTTCCAGCCTGGGGGAGTGGCACAGCAGCCAGGCTGAAGCAGCCCCTACCTGTGGCAGGACCCACTATAGCCTGACCCCCAGCGGGTGGGGGCAGCCCTTTCCCCCACACCCCTTTAACAGGTCAAATGCAATGCCAGCACTGCATTTACCCAACTGCACAGGATTTTACAACCCTAGCTAGCAGGATAAAATGGGCTTACTGGTTTTTAGCCTCTGAGGCAAAATCCAGAAAACCCAAAGCTTAACCAACAAGATTTCAGCCAGATTTTGTGAGGTAGTTTCTTCTATTTGTTTGCTACCTTGTCCAACAGAAGGATAATTAAATGCTGCTCCCTGCCTTAGCATCTCCAGACCTAGAAAATAGATATACAATTTTTTTCCCTATCTGAGTCTTTGAGGACATGCCTTTCACTCATATGCGAAGTGACTAGAAAGATTAATGGGTACTGAGCTTCACAAATTGAATGCCTCATCAACCCTAGGGTGCTTGGTTTCTTTTACTAATAATCATGTCCTCTATGATTTTCTGTAGATACTACCCATCTGTGGGGCTTCATACATCCAGACATACCCTGTCCCAGGCTTCAGGGAGTCCTAAATAATTATACCTCCTGTGGTATGTTTCCACTCAAGTACTGGTTGACTTCTTCAGATCCAGAAAATCTTCTGTCAGTAGAGTTTGTGGGACATTCTTAATCTAGTATTATTCATAATGCTTTAGAGAGAAGACAGTCTTCCCCCTCTGCTTCTCTTCTACAAGATTGTCCACAGAAGACTTTCTGAACATCCAACTAGGTTATGTTTCTCACAAGAGTCACAACTCTTACTTTCTTGAAAATGTGAGTCTCTCTCCTAGGTGACATTTCAGTTCTTACCCACTGCTTCAGCCGTAGACTTCCCATTACTGGAAGATACACCACTTCAGCAACTCCTTTACACTCTGTGCCCAGTGAAACAATGTAGTTTTACATGGTAATACTAAGATTGTATTGTTTGACTCTGAAGTTTGCCCATTTTTATCCATCTTGTTGACTGAGAGGATTAATAACTTTTGTGCCCATTTCCAATAAAGCAGTGTTAAATGTGAACTTCCCCAGTAAGGTGGTTCTGAGGTGCTTCTGTGCAATGGACACTCTTGAGAGAAAATGCCTTCTCCTCTTCTTGTTCTGATCCCTGGTTTCAAAATGAAAATAGGGATCAGAACAAGAAGAGGAGAAGGCATTTTCTCTCAAGAGTGTCCATTGCACAGAACCATTATACACACTAGATATAGTCAACTAAATATTCTGCTTGCTTAGAACTAAACTGTGGAAGACATCTGATGCTCTGTTGCTAGTAAAAGGGAACCTAGAGGAATTGGATGCTTACACACTGCTTTCTGCTTTCAGGCTGATCAGGCAACAAATGAAGAACTTGCCATGAATATATTTTTCACTAGGAGTGTAGACCGCAGAGCTGAGCTGTTGTAGTGGTTTTAGTTGCATATTAAATTTAAACACTTAGGGTGCATCTACACAGCACCCTAAACTCAAAATAAGATACGCAATTTGTGTAGCACAAATTGCGTATCTTATTTTGATTGAATTTCGAAATAGCATATTTCAAAATGCGGCGCATCTACACAGCGCCAAATTTTGCAATAACGTGCTATTTCGAGACATCCCTTAACTCTCATGGAACGAGGGTTACAGGGATGCCGAGAGAGGTCTCGAAATAACATGTGCACTATCTCGAAATAGCAGGCACGTTCAAAAGATGCAGGATGGCTATTTTGGGATACTTCCAATATCCTGAAATAGCCCTGCTGTGTAGACATACCCTAAATGTCAAAATTATCTCCCCTAAACTGAAGCCTAATAAGGCATTAAATAAATTACATTCCAAGAACAGAGTTAGAATGAACTGTTCATATTAGGGATGCATTAGTGTAACTGGTTAACTGATAAACCTGGGCCCATCGGCCAGCCTTCACGGTCACACACAACATGCCCCCACTACGCTGCTGCCTCTGTATCAGAGACAGAAGTGTGGGGAGGGCAGGCAGGTGGGAGCTGGTGCTTCCAGGGAGCCAACTTTTTAAACTGGCTCCTCACATGCATCAGCTCTTGCAGAACGGCCTGTCCCCCTGTGTGAAAACATGAAAATTTCAGTGGTTACACATTTACCACAGTAAACACATTTTAATATCCCTAGTTCATATTACTAGAACACTGAAATGAAATGACCACCTCTTTCATTTATGTACACTGTAACAAAATTATTATAATTAAAAAAACGAATCCCTCATGCCCAGTTCTGTCAACAAAACAAACAGCAGTGTCTACACTGGCTCTTTGTCAACAATAAAGGGAAGGGGGGGGGAAGCCTCTCATAGGCATGAAAGTTCTTTGTTATTGAAACTGGGTGTTTTTCCCCAACAAATGTTGCATCACAGTGTGTACATGCTCATTGTTTTATTGGCAAAAGGCAGTTTTTGTTGACACAATGTGGTAATGTAGATGTGGCCTAAGACTTGGCTACATTAGTTATGGTTTTAATTAACTATGGTTCTTGCTGAAATTAGGGATGTCAGTGAGGAGTTGACTAGATGATGAATCAATAAGCCATCAGTTAATCTAGTCGTCTACTCCCATTCCTCCCCCACCTCTAATACAGAGGTAGCAAAATGGGGAAGCAGGAGCCAATGCCTCTATCAGAGGCAGCAGGGGGAAAGCCAGCAAGGCTGTTGTGGAGGCTTTGTAGCAGCTTCTGCCACCCCCCCCCCCCCATACTGGCTGCCAGCCCTGCCCCCAGGGGCTATTATAGGATAGTCAGCTAACTGCTAAGAATTCATGTGGTTGGTTGACTGTTCTGTTACCCATTATCTAACATCCCTAGCTCCAATGATGCTAAGCCAATTGGCTTATTTAAAGACAGGCTTAATGTGTGAAAGGCACATCCCTTCAATAAATAGCAATGCTTTGGAAGACTGGATCCAGTTTTAAATAGACTTTATTCATCTGATCACTTATGAAAAATCTCAAGTACCGATGGGTTGTGATATTATTAGTTTGATTAACCCAAACACTGGGATTTTAAATGTGCCTGATTTTGCTTCTGTTGGAATGTACGTAGTTTAAATAGTGTGCTTATCTCTGCAGGTTCCTGCTGAAAGATAATTACAGATGCTTGTGATGAATAACTAACTTTATAATAATTATTAATTAATTTGGCACTTGTGATAACCAATTTGTTTAGAAGAGGGTGACGTTGCTGCCACGGTTACTACTTCTGTTTGATGAAGTTTTTGCATTGGTGACTCAAAGGGCTTTTGTTGTCACGAATGGTGCAGTCCACTCACCTTTCGTAGAACCATAGAGCTGGAAGAGAACTCAGGAGGTCATCAAGTCCAGCCCCCTGCTCTAGGCAGGACCAATCCCAACTAAATCAACCCAGCCAGAACTTTGTCAAGCCGAGACTTAAAAATCTCTAGGGATGGAGACTCCACTACTTCCCGAGGTAACCCATTCCAGCACTTCACCACTCTCCTAGTGAAATAGTTTTTCCTAATATCCAACCTGGACCTCTCCTACCACAACTTGACATGGTCGTTCCTTGTTCTGCCATCTGTCACTACTGAGAACAGCCTTTCTCCATCCTCTCTGGAACCTCCCTTCAGGAAGTTGAAGGCTGCTATCAAATTCCCCCTCACTCTCCTCTTCTGAAGACTAAACAGACCCAACTCCCTCAGCCTCTCCTCATAGGTCATATGCTCCAGCCCCCTAATCGTTTTGGTTGCCCTCCTCTGGACCCTCTCCAATGTGTCCACATCCTTTTTGTAGTGGGGGCCCAGAACTGGACACAATACTCCAGATGTGGCTTCACAAGAGCCGAATAAAGGGGAATAATGACATCTCTGGATCGGCTGGCAATGCTCCTCTTAATGCAACCTAATATGCCATTAGCCTTCTTGGCTACAAGGGCACACTGTTGACTCATATCCAGCTTCTCATCCACTGTAACCCCCAGGTCCTTTTCTGCAGAACTACTACTTAGCTGGTTGGTCCCCAGCCTGTAACAATGCTTGGGATTCTTCCGTCCCAAGTGCAGGACTCTGCACTTGTCCTTGTTGAACCTCATCAGATTTCTTGTGGCCCAATCCTCCAATTTGTCTAAGTCACTCTGGACTCTATCCCTGCCCTCCAGCATGTCTACCTCTCCCCCTAGCTTAGTGTCATCTGCAAACTTGCTGAGGGTGCAATCCATCCCCTCATACAGGTCATAAATAAAGATATTGAACAAAACTGGTCCTAGAACTGAACTTTGGGGCACTCCGCGAGAAACCGACCGCCATCCTGACATCGAGCCATTGATCACTACCCGCTGGGCCCGACCTTCTAGCCATCTTTCTATCCATCTTACCATCCATTTATCCAATCCACATTTCCTTAACTTGCTGGCAAGAATATTGTGGGAGACGGTATCAAAAGCCTTGCTAAAGTCAAGGTATATCACATCCACTGACTTTCCCATGTCCACAGAGCCAGTTACCTCATCATAGAAGCTAATCAGATTGGTCAGGCACGACTTGCCCTTTGTGAATCCATGCTGACTATTCCTAATCACTTCCCTCTCCTCCAAGTGCCTCAAAATGGATTCCTTAGGGATCCCTTCCATGATTTTTCCAGGAATTGAGGTAAGACTGACCAGCCTATAGTTCCCTGGATCGTCGTTCTTCCCTTTTTTGAAGATGGGCACTACATTTGCCTTTTTCCAATCATCCGGGATCTCTCCCGATCTCCACGACTTTTCAAAGATAATGGCCAAAGGCTCCTCAATGATATTTGCCAACTCCCTTAGTACCTTTGGCTGCATTAAGTCCGGACCCATGGATTTATGTACGTTTAGCTTTTCTAAATAGTTCCTAACCTGTTCTTTACCCACCATGGGCTGTCCATCTTCATCCCATCTTGTCTCACTTAGCGCATTAGTCTGGGAGCTGACCTTGTCCGTGAATACAGAGGCAAAGAAAGCAGTGAGTACTTCAGCTTTCCCCACATCATCTGCCACTTCATCCCCACTCTCTCTGATCACCACCTTCTTGCTAACATGCCTGTAGAAACCTTTCTTGTTATCCTTCACATCCTTAGCCAGTCGCAATTCCAATTGCGCTTTCGCCTTCCTGATAACCCCCCGGCATGCTCGAGCTATACATTTAAACCCCTCCCTGGTCATTTGTCCAAGTTTCCACTTTTTGTAAGCTTCCTTTTTGTGCTTGAGTTCACCCAGGATTTCCCCCGTAAGCCAATCCGGTCTCCTACCATGTTTGCCTCTCTTGCTACGCATCGGGATGGTTTCTTTCTGTGCCTTCAATAAGGCTTCTTTAAAATACTGCCAGCTGTCCTGGACTTCTTTCCCCTTCATGTTAGTATCCCAGGGGATTCTGCCCATCAGGTGTCTGAGGGAGTCAAAATCTGCTTTTCTGAAGTCCAAGGTGTGTATCTTACTACTTTCTTTTCTTCCTTTGGTCAGGATCCTGAAATCTGCCATCTCATGATCACTGCTTCCCAGGTTGTCACCCACCTCTACTTCCCCTATTAGTTCCTCCCTGTTTGTGAGCTGGAGGTCAAGCTGCACACTGCCCCTGGTCGGATCCTTCAGCACTTGTACCAAGAAGTTATCCCCAGCATTCTCCAAAAACTTTCTGGATTGCCTATGTACTGCCGTATTGGTCTCCCAACAGATGTCAGGGTGATTAAAGTCTCCCACGAGAACCAGGGCTTGCAATCTGGAAGCTTCTCTCAGTTGTCCGAAGAAAGCCTCATCTACCTCATCCACCTGATTCAGTGGCCTGTAGTAGACACCAACCACATCATCACTGCTGTTGTTTGAACCTCTAAACTTAACCCATAGACTCTCAACAGGCTTTTCTCCCTCTATATACTGGAGTTCAGAGCAATCATAGTGCTCTCTTACGTATAGTGCAACTCCTCCTCCTTTTCTCCCCTGCCTGTTCTTCCTGAACAGTTTGTACCCTTCCATGACAGCGCTCCAGTCATGCGAGTCATCCCACTAAGTTTCTGTTATCCCAATTAAATCACATTTCTTGGACTGGGCCACGGCCTCCAATTCTTCCTGTTTGTTCTCCAGGCTTCTTGCATTGGTGTACAAACACCTCAGATAACTAGTTGATCACCCTATCTTCTCCATTAGAATCAGGGGTCCTCCTTCATTGCTCGTTCCTCTTTGCATTTCTTCCCGGTATCCGACTTTCCCACTTCCCACAGGGTTTTGGTCACCGTCCCCCAACAAACATAGTTTAAAGCCCTCCTAACTAGGTTTGCAAGCCTGCCTGCGAAAATGCTCCTTCCTCTGTTAGGTGGATCCAATCTCTGTTCTGGGCACATGGATTGTCAGGAAGAGTCTCATGGTCAAAGAAACCAAAGCCCTCTCTGACACCACCTGCGCAACCAGGCATTTACTTCCTCAGTTCGACAATCCCTGCTCAGTCCTTTCCCTTCAACAGGGAGGATGGACGAGAACACCACTTGTGCTCTGAATTCTTTGATCCTTCTTCCTAGCGCTACATAATGCGCAGTAACCCGCTCAAGGTCATTCTTGGCCGTATTGTTAGTTCCCATGTGGAGAAGCAGGAAGGGGTAGGGATCCGAAGGTTTGATCAGTTTGGTAAGCCTCTCAGTGTCAGCCTGAATTTGAGCTCCCAGTAGGCAGCACACCTCTCTAGATTCCAGGTCCGGACGACAGATGGATGGCTCAGTCACCCTTAGGAGGGAGTCCCCAACCACCATCACCCGTCGTCTTTTGAGGGTGGTGGTTGTGGAACCCCCATCCTTAGGACTATGCATCCCATGCCTTCCAGTAGATGGTGTTCCCTTCCTGTTTCTTCCTTGTGAGGTCCCTTCCAAAGCATTCATCACCGCAGAGCCTGTGGAGAGAGCCTGAAAGTGATTACTTATCTCTCTAGTATTGGGGGATTCCTGTGCTGGCCTTCTTCCCCTTCTAGAAGTTACATGCTGGCAGTTCTCTTCCTGGTCCTGTACTGCCCTCTCTGGCTCTTCTGCCTGCCGTGCTTACAGGATTAAACGCAGCCTTCTATCGAGGCAGTCTTCATCCTCTCTGAGCATAGGGTCGACACTTGGGCCTCCAGTCCTCTAATTCTTTCTTTCAAAATGGCGACCAGCTTGCACTTAGTGCAGATGAAATCTGTTCTTTCTTCTGAGAGAAACCATGGCACACGCTGCATGGGTAACCACAGCAGACCTATCATCCTAACATCGACCTAACGGCATCCTGCTGTCCTGGAAAAAGGGTTTAAAGGAAAGGCAAGAGAACCTCGTGCCCTTCCCTCTCCCCTTCCAAACTCTCTCTCTAAACTCCCTGTTAGTCCTCACCTGTTCACAAGCTCCTTGGTCGCTTGCTCACTGCTTTATAAAGCCCTGGACTGCCTGAAAGTCCCTCCCCCTACCAAGGCTCAGCCAATCAGCAGAGGCTTCTAGAATTCAAACTTGAATTAGAAGCCAAGAGTTTCCAGCTGCCAGTCACAACACACACACTCCATTAGGGGAGGGGGAAAAGGGAAGGAGAAAAGGAAGGGGGAGGGGGGGGAAACAACCTCAGTCACAAACACTAGCTCAGCACACAGCAAGAAAGCCCCAAACATAACACACACTGCAGGCAGCCACTTCCCTCGAGTCCTGTATCTGCTTCTCCTTTACCTGGAGAACTCCCTCTGTTCACTTTTCAGTAGCGAAAACCCATTTGTCCATAGTGCTGAATGGAAATAGGTACAGGAATGGAAAAATTATTTTCCTGTAAGCTGTCTCTGTAAAGATTATTTTAACCATCAGTGAGAGAGTTCTTATTAAATGATACTCTTACTTTATTTTTTTTTTTAAAAGACTTGCGTGTTAATTTTAAATTCATTGATTCAGCATGCAGACAGTGATTTCCTTTCTTTGAAGGAAAATGGTTTAATACTTAGTGTATTCTGATGGGTCATATGAAACGTCTGTATCACTAAAAACAACACAAATGAACAAATTAACTTTTTTGCCACCTATGGAATCGATCTGCAAAAAAGCAGGAGGGGGTGAGTAGAGAAGAATCTGTGTATAAACCTTCTCCACTAAGTTGTTACAAAACCTATATCTGAGTCTGTATACCCTGAAAACAAGTTCTTCAGATGTGACTTTGCTTACTTATGTTGTATATTGAAGAGTTTTCAGGTGTGTGAAGCCAGTCTTTTTGAAAAGGTCACTTCCTCCATCTTTTCTTCCCTGTCTGCTATCCATGTTAACATTTCAAAATCTTGCCAATCCCAGACAGTCAGTTATACTTCAATGTCTAAAAATCTATGTCTGTAATCCCTGAAGGATGAAGTAACTTGTGCAGGTTGGCTCTCTATGGTCCAGCACCCATAGCACTTGAGCTCTCCCAGACCAGGGGCAGTCAGTGCTTCTTTCCTGGCTGCCCTGCTGCTGGCTCCTTTCCTGGGGCTCCCAAGGCTGGGGTTCCCCACTGTGCTGCTTCTCTAAAGCTGGCCCAGCTGCTGATCCCTTGCCTGCTGATTGCGCCAGGAGTTCCTTGTGGCTCCCCAGCCCCAGGACTCCCAGATGCCGCCAGTCCTGCTGCTACCAGGGATTCTCCTAATGGGGTTGGGACACCCCAGTTGCCACCTCACTCTATCGGGGCCTCCTGGGCCATGCTGCTGGGGTTTCTTGGCCAGGGCTGCCAAGCCAGTCCCAGTGCCAATGGGTATTCCCCCGCTGGGACTGTGTGGCCAGTGTGTGGCCCTGCTGCTGCCAGTGGTTTCCTGGCCAGGGCTGTACAGCCATTACAGCCCTGCTGCAACCACAGGGTCCCTGAGATTCTCTGGCTGCTGCTGGCCCTGCTGCCAGAGGCTCTCCAGCTGCCTGATACCATAGGTTCCTCAGCTGGGGTGGAGGCTCCCCAATACCTTCTGGCCCTGATGCTGGGCTCTCCTGCCTATCTGCTACTGGCCCAGTCAGGACTTGACAAACCCCACATTTTCCTAGCTGTCTCCCACAGCTGGGACTCTGGTCCAGCAACATCATGGCCTTGCCAAACTACAGATGTTGCCAGACTATAGAATCCTAGGGGTAGAAGAGACCTCAGTAATCATCGAGTCCAGTCCTCTGCCCAAAGCAGGAACAACCCCAACTCAATCATCCCAGCCAGGGATTTGTCAAGCAGGGACTTGAATCTCCACCCCTAGAGGTTATTCACTACCTCCCTAGGGAACGCATTCCAGTGCTTCCCCACCCACCTAGTGAAATGGATATTAGGAAAAATTAACTCAGACCTCCCCCACTGCAACTTGAGACCACTGCTCCGTGTGCTGCCATCCATCATTACTGAGAACAGCCTTTCTCCATCCTCTTGGGAACCGCCCTTCAGTTAGTTAAAGGCTGCTGTCATGAACAGAAGGAGTGCTGACTAGCACCCAGTGACTAAGGGGTTAACTCAGGTACCTAGCAAAGGTGTTGGCCAGGGGGCTGGGAGAGCCAATCGAGAGAGAGGCTTGGAATTTGAATTGGATATAGATTCCTTGCCTGCTTTCTTTGGGTGGGAGAGTAACACCTAGGGTTGAGCCACAGAATGATTTAACCCAGGCAAGACTACTATGCCTGCGCCCCCCCCCCCCCTTGAAATTCAGAGTATGGGAGTGGAATGAACAAAAAGAAAATTAGAAGGGAGTACTTCTAATTAGTATGAGTTCAGTCATGTTCAGAGTAACTTCTGGAGTTGCCAGATGGTTTCAATAAATACCAGACACACTTGACATTACATCACAATCTACATTACATCTTAATTTAGAAAATACCGGACATTTATATTTTCTCATTTATGTTTTCTCAATTTATTTCCCAAACAGAAAGCTCACATACTGGACTGTCCAGTTCAAAACCAGACAGCTGGCAACACTAGTAATTTCTCTTTATTTTGTGATTTGGTTTGAACTGCTTGGTGTGATTCTATGCCTCCCCTCCACCCCTTTAACATCTAAGCATTATGCTGAGACTTTGTTCTCTGTTTTAATTTGTTTTCCTCAGTTGCTTGGTACATCTAGCAACCAATTCTGGTTTATCGAGTTTCTTTTGTTTGGTAATAAGAATCACTTCTGTTAACGTGATTTATTTGATTCTTGTGTCCTGGAAGGTCTGTCTGTGTATCTGCAGGCCTCGGACTGAGGGGGTTAGCTACTAGAGACTGCAGCTTTTTTTTTCTTTCTCCTTTTTCAAGCTCTTTTAGGATAAAAGAGCTTGCAGGTCTCTGGGGCTGACTTCAAGTATTTTTAACCCCCTCTTTTTTTTAAGGGGTTCAAAGCACTTGATGGTGGCAGCGAAATTCCCAAAATCTGGGTATTAGGATTTTGGGGAGAAGTTCTTGTAGCTAGTGCCTGTAGAGGCGAGGTTTTGAAGCTCTCTTGCGGGCCCCCACCTTCTGCATTCAGAGTGCCCGAGTGGGGAACAGCCTTGACAGCTGCTATCAATCCCCTCCTCACTTTTCTCTTCTGCAGACTAAACAAGCCCAAATCCCTCAGCCCAGGGGTCGGCAACTTATGGCTTGTGAGCCAAATATGGCTCTCTAGGGAGCCAGATAAGGCTTTTCTGGAGCCCCAGCTCAGCCTAGGGTTGCCAGGTGTCCAGTATTCTACTGACAGTCTGGCTTTGGGGGCCTCTGTCTGGTTTAAAAAAAAAATTAGAAAATACCGGACACGTGTAATGTCCGGTATTTTCTGGTTTTCCAGGGGCATACTGAATGGAAGCCTGGTGCTGGGAGCCTCTGGTTGCATCTGAGGAGGAGGGGAAGCCCTGTCCCTGCTCCTGCTCCTGAGCGCTGGTCAAGCGTGTGGTAGAGCCGCAGCCGGACTCGCTTCTCCGGGACTGTGCACGGGACGGGCAGCGCCCTGGAATCTGCACGTACTCGGGTCAGTCCCGCTCCCCACCGGCCGATTTGCTCCCCTTCCCCCCCCAGGCCAGCTCTGCTTCCTGCCGGCTGCCCTTCCCGCTGCCCCCAACCCCACCCTGCCAGCTCTGCTTCCCGGCGTGCGTCCCCTCCTCCCCCCAATGAAGTGTGTCGGGTATTTTTTTTGAGACTCCCTGCTGGGGGGGGAGAGTAAGAGGGGGCTGAGCTAGGGTTACCAGGTAGCCTGTGCTGGTGCTGCAGCCTTAGCCTCTCTCCCCGCTCCCTCATGACTGGAGCGTCAGCGCAACTTCCTGGGGGGAGTGGCGGGAGGAGACAGCCCTGACGCTTTGCGCAGGATCCGACATGCAGGGAACAAACAGGCTGGACGTGGTTCGGCGGGACAGCATTTGTCTTCCCCCACGTGGGGGAAACCAGGAACTAAAGATGGCTCCTTGCACACTGCTAATTTGTACCCTTAGGACACGCTTCTGTAGCCTCCCCTGCCACCACTTCCTGGAGGCTGCCTGCTGGTGAATGGGAGCAGCAGGAGGTGTGTTACACGTTGACTGCTGTGTGGTGTGGAAATAAGTGCTTCCCCACCCCTTCGTGCCCATCCTCTTCACTCACCCCTCCCACCCCCCTGTCACACAGCCTTTCCCCCAGCCCTCTGGCCAAAATCCTTACCTACCCCCCAGCCAGACACCCTCTGTCCCTTGCCAGATATCCTCAGCCTCCTGACAAAAATCCCCTCTGTCCCCTGGCCAGACCTTGCACCCTTACCCCCTCCTACAGCCCACCTCCTGCTCAGATCCTGCACTCCTATCCCTGTCCCATTCACTGGCAGCCCTGTCCCACACACTTAATGCCTCGTTTTTTGGCCCCAAGGCAGAGCCTAGGGGCCCACAAAATCCACTAACCCTGGAACCCCAAAGAGTAAATCTGACCGGAGGCCTTGAACCTCAGTCCTCCCTGCCCCTCTCCCCGCTATGGGACTGGAGCACCAGGGGCGTGAAGTGTTTCAGTTGGGGATCACGCCAGTGAGGGTTGGGGTTTTTTAGAGGGTTGGGGTTTTCTTTTTGCTTCTGCTTCTCACTTGTGCGATCCTTGACTGATTTTTCTGTTGGTCGTTGGCCCCCAACCCAAAAAAGGTTCCCCACCACTGCCATAAATTAAGACAATGTTGAAATCTTTTGTGTGGGACATAATATTTTACTTTATTTAAAAATGAAGCCTGGCCAACTAGACCCCAATTTGGTCCCAGTCCCTGTCTGGCTGCAGTGTCCTAATACTCCTGCATCTTCCCCCCCCCCCCAACCCTGAGCCTACTACACACCCAACCCCCCCGCCCTGAGCCCCTCATATCCCCAGACTCCTGCACCCCCAGTCCCCGGCCATAGCACTCCTGCACCCCCCCACACTGCAATCTTGTGCCCTGAGTCCCTCATACCCCCTGCCCTGAGCCCCTCGTGCACGCCAACCCAGACTTGGGCACCCCCACATCCCCAGCCCCCTTGACAGAAGGCAGACTGAATGCTGAATGCTTAGTGCACAAAGCTGGATTTGACCCATTATGATGTAAACGTCAAAGAACTGTGCAAAAAGATGCAGAAGTCCCATTAAATAAAGTCTGTGGGTACACTGTTTCATTTTTGCTATCGTTAATCAGTCAGTCATCAATAATACAGCTGCTCTCCGAGTTACGAACAAGTTACGGACCAACACTTGGTCCGTAACTTGAACTGTTTGTAACTCGGATCCCATTGAGTTACATACGACCGCGCTGTTCGTAAGCGCAGGTCGCGTTCGTAACTCAGGGACCGCCTTTACGACCGCTCCTTGGGAGCACTGGTCGTAAGTGCGAACAGTCATAACTCGATCGTTCGCAACTCGGGAGCGGCTGTATTAAGTTGTATATTTTGTTACGCCCCTATGGGTAACAACACTAGGGAATACCTGATTAGCCTAAATAATTACAATACTAATAACTTACAGAGGCAGGTGCGACACCGAATGCCGTATCTGTTCACCGGTTAAAGATTGTCTTTACCCAAAGAGTGGCGCATGAAATAAATACTTAACAATTTAGGTAAGTTTTATAACAACAGGACTCTATTAAGCTAAATCTCAGAATTTACAAAATAGGGGGAAGTCCCCTTTTAAGATAAACAATTATATTACCAGAGTCTCACGACGCAGCGCCGATGGATGGGTTGCTGGCGACCTCAATCCTTTGGCTCTTTCAAGCCTTAGGAGAGGAACAACCAGGAGTCCCTCGTCGGTAGACCGAGGATGGCGACCTGCAACCTTCGGGCTAATTGAAAGCCTTCAGGGAGGAACAGCCAAAGCGATCCCTCGACAGATGTTTGAGATCGAAGACGGGTGATTCACCTTCCGTGAGTCTCTGGTCTCCATCCTTCTTCTTGCTCTTCGGAGCAACGGGAACTGGCGATGGACGCTAGATTCTGTCTCTATCCTACACTTAATCTATCCTAAAAATAAAACCCTATCTAATTCCCGACACGCCTGTCGAACAGACACAACGACGGCTGATAAGCGGGTCCGCGATGCAGCCTGCCGAACAAGCACGATGACGGGATCTAAACTATACTAAAATCTAAACTAAATAACTAACCTACGCTAACCTTAAAAGAAGGGAGGATAAACCTTCCATTTATCTCCGCATCTAAAGACTTCTGTTAGACCTCTCTCATTTGGTTACCTAAATACCCGGGACCAAGACTCTAGACCTCATTCAGACCCTCCTAATCTAGAACCATACACAAGCCCGACGCCCCGACGCAATGCTTGAAACGGGCGTTGCAAAAGCTTATAAAGTGAGGCTAATGAATATTCATGGGCTTTGGATCTTTCCGCTGATTGGTGTACCAGAATGCTTATTTGAATAAGTTCAAAATGACTGGCTGTTACCTTTTTGGAATTCCATATTCATGAGGAACTGTAACTTCTCATGAATATGTATGGGTTTTCAAATTTCCACAGTCAGTTTGGCTTACGTGCTAACTCACCTTGCAATTATGGTTTCTATAATGATTGACAGCACTATGTCTAAGGTGCTAGCATAAGCATTCTGGCATTTTACTCAAATCAATAGCACATCACAACATTTTGCTTACAAGATATACATAGTTGCATCTTACAGACAACATTTCGCCTATAATATATACATAATTGCAACTTACAGACAACAGATGATACATTATTTGTAACATTTCGGAGAGGCTGTATTAAGTTGTATATTTTCAGTCATGCAAATGGACATTCTTCCACAGCTCTTTGCTGACCATTTGACGTAGTTTGGCTGGTTCTTTAGTTTGAAAAGGTTGCCGACCCCTGCCTCAGCCTCTCCTTGTAGGGCATGTGCTCCAGCCCCCTAATCATTTTCGTTGCCCTCCACTGAACCCTCTCCAATGCATCCACATCCTTTCTGTAATGCGGGGGCCCAGAATTGGACACAGTACTCCAGATGTGGCCTCACCAGTGCTGAATAAAGGAGAATAATCACTTCTCTAGATCTGCTTAAAATGCTCCTCCTAATGCACCCCAATATGCTGTTAGCTGTCTTGGCTGCAAGAACAACAAGGAGTCCTGTGGCACCTTGTAGACTAACGGATTTATTGGAGCATAAGCTTTCGTGGGCAAAGACCCACTTTGTCTTTGCCCATGAAAGCTTATACGTCAATAAATCTGTTAGTCTACAAGGTGCCACAGGACTTCTCATTGTTTATGCAGATTCAGACTAACACGGCTACCCCTCTGATACTTGGCTACAAGGGCACACTGTTGACGCATCTCCAGCTTCTCATCCACTGTAATCCCCAGGTCCTTTTCTGCCAACTGGCTGCTTAGCCAGTCGGTCCCCAGCCTGTAACAATGGTTGGGATTCTTCCGTCCCAAGGGCAGGACTCTGCACTTGTCCTTGTTGAACCTCATCAGATTTCTTTTGGCCCAATCCTCTAATCTGTCTAGATCAGAGAGTCCCAGATTTGGCAGGTTTAACCTGTGTTTTCTTTCCAAGGGCCCAATTCTTTAACATGCTGAGCATCTTAAAGTTTTTTTCAAAGCCCCTGGGAAGTTGGTGGGTGCTCAGCAGCTCCTAAGCTTGAACCTGAAGGAACGTTCCTTCCCCTCTGTTCTTCCCCCACCCCCGCGCACCCTTCCATACTTTTAAAATTAGAGCCAGTCTCTGACAAATTCACTCCTCTTACTTTGTTTTGTGATAAAGGACTAGAAAAGCATAAGCAAAAAACAAAACAAAAAACTAGAAGCTTTCTCATGTCAGGTGCACTAGAATTCCATCCACTTTGTGAAGAAACTACACACAGTCCTTCCATTTGCATGATGACAGAATGAAAATAGGTACTCAGATGAATTGTATGTTGCCAGGAATGGCGAATTATGAACGACTGAAAAGCTGCTATGCATAGATTTTGCTTCTCTTTATAAAAATAAGTCCACCTTGCTTTTAGGATTTATAAAAGTTAATTACTCTTATTTCTTCCCTACAGATGTAATGTGTTTGTAGTCTTGTCTATCATCCTACTTCCCCCTGTCTAGAATTTTTTTCCTTGTGCTGCTGCTGCTGATCTATTTCTTTCAACTGATGTAGGTTTGAGAAAAGGGTCCCAAATTATTGAAGAGCTGATGGACATCCTCATTCTAAACTCCTTATACAAATATGAAGCCTTCACTAAAGATGTTAAATATCTGTTAATTGACTAGTTGAGTAGTTGATGGAATTTCGATAGGCACGTCTGCATTCCTCCTTTAAAATGTACAACTCCGCATGCAGCCTGGGACCAGCGGGAAGTCCTGCTGACTCAGGGCTGCATGCCGGCGTGCTAGCTTTGAAATGTACAAGAGTCCCCCGTGGGTGCTCTTGTGCATTACAAATCCGCAGCGCAGCATGGAGCCTGGAGTCAGTGGGGTCCCGCTGACTCCGGGCTCCATGCTGCACTGCGGATTTGAAAAGCCGTGTGGAACTGGGGTCAGCTGGGGACTCCCCAGATGATCCTGGGTTCCGCAGAAATGCCACAGAGCTCAGGATCAGCTGGGGACTCCCTAGCTGACCCAGGCTCCACAGCACCACTTTAAAATGCCGCTTTGGCGTTTCAGAGGGGCAGCGCCACACTGCGGAGCCCAGGCTCAGCTGTGTGGGGCTGCCCTTTTGAAACACAGAGGTGGCGTTCAAAGAGAAGTGCCACACAGCTGAGCCACCAGGGATCAGCTGTGCGGCGCTGCCCTTTGAACGCTGTCTCTGCATTTCAAAGGGGCAGCCCTGCACAGCTGAACCTGGGCTCAGCTGTGTGGTGCTGCCCCTTTGAAGTGCCCCCTTCCCCCCCCCCACCCCCTTTGCTGCCTCTATCTGATAGAGGCAGGTGGGGGGGGGGGGGCAAATCGACTAGTCCTTAACATCCTTAGCCTTCACATCCAGTTTAGCAGTAACTACCTCTGAATCCCCTGTGTTTACCATATCCTCTTCACTTGCAGGGAGTGTTAACATCCAATTTCCTATGATACTCTCTGGATGCTTTCCAAAAAACTGGAACAGATTGCCAGATACTATAAGATATAAAAGTTCTTGCTGTTGAATTGAAACTTTACTCAAGTTTCTTTTAACCTGAACTTGTGAATGTAACTTGTGAAATATTATGTGTCTCCTTCAGAACGGCTTTATCTTAAAATATTTCTGCTAATAAATCGTGCAAGCAACTGCTTTTCATTGTGGACTAATTGCTTCATTAATTTTATGGTTGGACTTTCAGGCTTGTCCTGCGCTGTGTGCATGCTTGTAACGCATTCTTGTGCATAGCATTGGGCATAGAGGTGGAAGATGTGTACCACTAGAATCTGAAATCTTTTGGATATAGATCAGTATGTACAGAGGGAGAAATAAATAATTTCTGTCCCTTGATGTTTACATGGCGCCTGTTGGCTTCAATGCTAGCTCTCTATGCATTTACGCAGATTTTTGCGTGTAGTTGTTTTTCATATATAAGCAAATCTTTTGGTCTTGTACTCATTCACTTTAAGGATCACCTAGCTGTGACTTAAATTTAGTATGTTTATGATTAAACTTACAGTGGCTTTTTCTAGAAATAGAAGACGTAAACCGATTCCATATTCTCTCTCAAAGGAAAGGGATCTTTTGTAACTGTGTTCGTATGTACACATCAGAGATTAATAATTTGTATTTTCTGAAATGCTACAAACTAATAGTCCATTTACCAAGTGAAGAATATAGAGTATTAGAATCACTTAATTATATTTTAAGAATATCTGATGTTGCCTGTAGTTCAACCAAAATAGTGGACTCAGAGAGGCATCTGTTAAGTTTAATAGAGACAGCGAAAACTACAGGATTCCTCATGACTATTAGATTTTGACTTATGCCCAGTTAAAATTGGCTTATCCTTGTATTATGACTGGCAGTGCAGCTCCTTCTCACATCTGTAATATATTATTCCAGTTTTTCTTTGGCACCCACTCCACATTGAATGGATTTGTGGACACAGTATTACATATTCCAGTCATTTCTTTTGACTTCTCCAAGCATGGATGGGCAATTTTTGATTGGGGGGTGGGGCACTCCAAGATTTTGGTAAGTGGTCAAAGACCATATTTTTCTAGGGGGCAGGGTCTGGGATGGAGGTTGGGTGCAGAAGGGAGATTGGAGTAAGGGATTGGGTGCAGGAGAGGGTGTGGAGCTTGAGAAGGAGCTTGAGTGAAAGAGGGTGTTGTAACTTAGAGGCAGAGGATTGGGGTGCAGGAGACGATTCTGGCCTGGGGGAGGGATGTAAGAAGGGGGTGCAGAGTCTGGAAGGGAGTTGTGATCTGGGAAAGGAGGTGCAGCGGATTTGAGTGGTGACCTGAAGCAAGGAGCTGAGGTGCGGGGGGGGGGGGGGGGGGGTTGCCAGAAGCAGACTCTGGCCGGGAGGCACTTACGTAGGTGGCTCCCCACCAGTAGCCCAGCAGGACCCTCAGGCAGGCTTCTTGCATGCCATAGCCTCAGAATGCTCAAAGTGCCCAGCTATTGAGGCCCCGTGCCTCTCTGCGCCATGTGCCCTGTGGGCCATCGTATAATAACTTCTGCAAGGTATATTTTTCACTGTTATGTCACAAACAATTCTGTTGACTAATCACAATAGTTGGAGAAAAAAACTGAGTTATCAACCCTTTGATTTCAGAGACCAAGCTTAACCTCTGCTTGGATCTTGACATTTCCCCAGTATTATATTCATGTTTTCCTCTGAGATAAGAACATGATCGCTAATATTGTGTATACCCTATTTTTAAGACCGTGTTTGCAATAATGATCCAAAACATTAGAAATAATGCATCTGACACCAATGTGATTGAACAGCTGTCTTGTTAAAGATGGAGTGTATACTGTATTTGTATAAGGTATGCAGCAATATTGTATAGCTGTGAAACAGATCAGAATGGAGGCCAAGCTTGAGCTACAGGTAAGCTGAGTGTGGATGATGATGGTGACCAACAGAAGCATTTCACAATGTGTATTTTGTCTTATATTCTATATGGATAGTGTCACGCGGCGTGCACGGGCGGGGCTCGCCCCTCCCCTACGCCCTCCTTTCTCCCCCTCTTCATTCCTGTCTCCCCCGCCTTCCTCTTCGTCTGGGTTCCCTGTCGGCGGGGTGGGGGTCTGGGCCCTCCCTCACTCCCTGACCCCGGCCCAGGGCCCTAACACCAGGAACGCCGCTCCCGGTGGAAGCAGGCAGGGCCGTGCCCCTAAACGCGCCTGCTCACGGGCTCCACAACCCTCCCTGGGCCTGTTCACCCCGCCGGTCCCGGCTTGTCCTCCCCCAGCCCTTTTACCGTGGGACTTGCGCGCTGCCCCACGCTCAGTCCCCTCCCAACACACTCTCTCTCTCTCTCTCTCTCTCTCTCTCTGTTGCCTGCCTCCGTCCCCCTTCTTCCTCCCTCGGCCAGCCTTTATCCCCCTTCCCTGGCACCTCCTCTTCCGGGCGCCTCTTCCGGGCGCCTCCGGGCGCGCTGGGGACGTCAGCCGACGCCCCCGGCACCTGCTGACGTAGTCTCCCTGCGTCGGCCTCCTCCCGCTGTGCCGGGGCCGTCTGCTTCGGCCGCTGCACCGCCCGCAGTGGCTCTGCCGCACGTCGGCTGGTGACGGGGTTGCCTCACCCTGTCACACACCTCCCCCCTTCTATTAGTCCTTACCCCCGTGGCTTCTTGGCCCGTTGCTGGTCCTTCAGGAGGCTGTGGGTGGTGGGGTTGCTTCACCCCATCCCCTGTTCCCTTCCTCTGAGCAGGCCTTACACTTGCCGTCTCCTCCTGCCCGGGTTCAGGTATGCGCGAGAGAAAATCGGCGTTTAGATTGTCTTTACCCGGTCTATGGAGAACCTCGAAATGGTAGGGTTGCAGACTCAGGTACCAGCGTAATATCCGGGTATTCGTGTCCTTCATAGTCTGGATCCACTGGAGGGGTGCATGGTCGGTCACCAACATGAAGTGGTTTCCTGCAAGGTAGTAGCGTAGGGAGTCGATAGCCCATTTGATAGCTAATGCCTCTTTCTCTATGGTAGCATAGTTTCTTTCCCGAGGAAACAGCTTCCTACTTAAATAGACAATTGCGTGTTCGGCCCCCCCCCCCCTCCTGTGCCAGCACCGCCCCGAGTCCTACTTCTGACGCGTCCGTCTGTAATATGAACGGCTTATCAAAGTCCGGCTGGCGTAACACGGGGATCGAGACCAGACATCCTCACAACGCCTCAAAGGCACGCACCCCTTGGGGCCCTCACACTACCCGCTGTGGTTGGCCCTTTTTTGTAAGGTCCGTCAATGGGGCTGCCAGGGAGACAAAATGCGCTATGAATCGCCGGTAATACCCGGCCAGGTCGAGGAACTGCCGCACCTGTCTCTTTGTACTTGGGCGCGGGTAGTCCCAGATCGCCTGCACCTTATCTAACAGCGTCCGTAATTGCCCGTTTCCCACGGTGTACCCCAAGTAAGACACCTCTTGCTTACCGAACTGGCATTTCTTCGGGTTGGCTGTCAGCCCCGCCTGTCGGAGCGCCCGTAGTATTGACTCGAGGTGTCGTAAATGGTCTTCCCAGGATGTGCTGAAGACGATGATATCATCGATATAGGCGACCGTGTAGCCCCGATGTTCGTTGAGAACCCGGTCCATAAGGTGTTGAAAAGTGGCGGCTGCCCCGTGGAGACTGAATGGCATGGTAACAAACTGATATAAACCGAACGGGGTCGCGAACGCCGTCTTTTCTCTCGACTCTGGTGACAGCGGGATCTGCCAATATCCCTTCGTTAAGTCAATCGTTGACAAATATTTGGCGTGTCCAAGCCGTTCCAGGAGCTCGTCGATCCGGGGCATTGGGTACGCGTCAAATTTCGATAGGGCGTTTACCTTCCGAAAATCGATGCAAAACCGCATCAACCCATCCTTCTTGGGGACTAGCACGATGGAGCTGCACCAGTCGCTGCTCAACTCCTCCACTACTCCCCATTGAATCATGTTGTGGAGCTCCCACCGTATCGTCTCCCACATCTTCCGGGGTATTGGGTGCACGGGGTCCCGCACCCTTTGCCCGGGAATGGTGCTGATCGTGTGGCACATGAGGGTCGTCTTCCCCGGCCGGCTCGTCAGCCCCGCTCCGGCCTGCTCCAACAACCCCCGGAGCTGCTCTCATTGGGTGGGACTCAGTCGGGTGGGAGACGACCTAGCTGTCCACCTCACCTCCTCCTCCCCCCACGGTCCGAACTCTATTTTGGCACTTAGGGCTTCCTCTCACGGCAGTTCCCGGGGGACCCAACGTTTTAACAAGTTCACGTGGTAGATCTGGCTTCGGCGCCTCTTCCCCTCTACCTGTACTTCATAGTCGACCTCCCCCACTTTCTTCAATATCCGAAAGGGCCCTTGCCACCGGGCTAACAATTTGGAGTCCCCTACCAGCAGCAAAACCGGTACAGGGTCGCCGGGGCTAAACTCCCTCGCCCGTGTTCCCTTATTATAATGGTGGGCCTGAGCCTCCTGGGTTTGCTGTAGGTTATCCCGGGCCCAGCGTCCAATGGTATGCATCCTATCCTGCAGCTTAATAACATACTGGGCGGCCCCTAAGGCCGTCGACGGTTGCTCCTCCCATCTTTCCCGTACCAAGTCCAATATCCCACACGGGCGTCGTCCGTATAACAGCTCAAAAGGGGAGTATCCCAGTGAAGCTTGCGGCACCTCGCGTATCACAAAAAGCAAGGGGGGAAGCAGTTTGCAAGGGAAGCATCTTGCACTAAACTCCGCAGCGTGGCCTTCAGTGTCTGGTTGAATCGGTCGACCAATCCGTCTGTCTGCGGATGATATACCGAGGTCCGTATTTTCTTGACTCGCAGCCACTTGCATAGCTCGATCATCACCCGGGACACCAAGTTTGGGCCTTGGTCCGTCAGGATCTCTTTAGGGAGACCGACCCTGGCAAACATTTTCATGAGTTCATCGGCTACCACCGGGGCCATGGTCTTGCGAAGGGGCACCGCCTCAGGGTATCGCGTGGCGTAGTCCACCACCACCAGGATGTACTGGTGTCCCCTTCATGTTTTCTCCAGGGGCCCCACGAGGCCTAACCCCACCCGCTCAAAGGGTTCCTTGACCAGGGGGAGGGGTACTAACACGGCCCGGGGTGCCTTCGTCCCCGACGTCAGCTGACATTGAGGGCAGGAGTCGCAGAAGTTCTTCACGTCCTGGTATATCCCTGGCCAATAAAATCGCTGCAGCACCCGTTGCTGGGTCTTTTCCACCCCTAGATGGCCCGCCCACGGGTTGTCATGAGCTAGCTCCATGACCCTCCATCTATAAGCTCTAGGCACGACCAACTGGACCTCTTCCCCTCGCTGCTCCGTCCCCCTCTGGACCCGGTACAGCTTGTTGCCCTGGATTTCAAAATACGGTCCCTGCATGGGTCTCTCTTCATCCCCCTCCTCTCCAGCCGCCGCCGCTCGCGCGCTCTCCCACGCATGTCGTAGTGTCGGATCCTCCTGTTGCAGTACCATAAAGTCCCCTACGTCCGGCTCCAACGCCGTGGGGGGGCCCGGTTGCCAAGGCTGTTCACTGCGAGGTTGTGGCTGGCAAGTGCTCTCCTCCCCCTGGGCCACCCAGGCAGTCCTACTGGGCCCTCCAGGCTCGCCGCCCTCCTCCTGCAGGAGTTGCCAGAGCCCAGGCCAGTCTCGCCCCAGTAGGACCGGGTAAGGCAGCCGGACTGCCACCGCCACCCGCAGACACCTGCCTCGATGCCCATCGTGCAGGTCCACCCGTGTGGTCGGGTACGCCTGGGTGTCTCCGTGCACACATCGGATCCACACTCGACGGCCGCCAGACACCCACGCCCCCAGGGAGTCGGCCCTCACTACCGTTTGGCTGCACCCCGAATCTAGCACCGCTTCGACCCACCTCCCGTTCAGCCGTACCTTCCGTGTCATTCGACCGCGGCTTACCTCCGGCCTGGGGACCTTCCTTGCGGTGGGCTGTCCGAACGTGCAGTCCATCATTGGGCATTGCTTCCGGAAGTGGCCCTCCTGGCCGCACTGGTAGCAAGTCAGCCGCGTCAGGGCTGGGGTTCGAGCGTCCGACCGCTTCTTCTTGGGGTCTCGGGCGTCCTCTCCGTTCTCCGGCACTGGGCTGTGCCACACGGGGGCTAACCTCCGGTCTGCTCCTCGGCCGGGGGTCACCCTTGGGCTGGGCCCTCCTGCCGCTCGGGTTTCCTTCCCCCTGGATGATGAGCCAGCCCGTCCGACGGCATTGGGCCCCAGCCCCCGGCTTCCCTTTCCCTTCCGCGCCTTCGGCAGCCATAAAATGCTCCATCAACGTAACTGCTTCCTCCAGGGTCCCGGGTAGGTGACGGCGTACCCAGCGCTGGCCCTCGTGTGGCAACACCTGCAAATACTGCTCCAGGATCACCCGATCTGCTACCTGCGCTGCCGTTTTAGTGGCCGGCTCCAACCACTGCATGCCTATCTCTTTAATGCGGTGGGCCACCGCCCTGGGGCATTCCCCGATGATATACGCCGAGGCACGAAACTTCTGTCTATAGGTTTTGGGTGAGATACCCAATTGGTCTAGTATCGCCTCCTTAACCTTATAGTAGCACAGCGCATCGTGGTCTGACATCCCTCGGTAGGCCAGCTGTGCCGGCCCTGAGAGGTAGGGGGCTAGTATCGTGGTCCAATGTTCCTGGGGCCATCGGGCCGCCGTCGCCACCCTCTCAAAGGTCACCAGGAAGGCTTCGGCATCATCTTCAGGCCCCAGTTTAGCCAGTCTTATCGGGAGTCGGGCGCTCGTTGCCCCCTCGTCCTCGCCCCCCGTAGACCCTGTACCTTGGGCTCGAGTCTCCGAGCTGGCGGGGCCTCCCTCCTTCAGTTCCTGGATTAGCTGCCATTGTTGCTTCTGAAACTCCGTCATAAGCTGCTGAAGCACCTCTGTCTGCTGCCGCTGCAATTGTCTCTGGTTCTCCACTAGCCACTCAAGGATCTGAGTCGGCTCCATGGTACGTTCCCCTTGAAATAACAAATCCAACGACTACACTTCCCCCTTCCCCCTCTCTCACAGGGGCACAGATTGGGCCCACATTCTCCACCAGGTGTGACGCGGCGTGCGCGGGTGGGGCTCGCCCCTCCCCTACGCCATCTTTTCTCCCCCTCTTCGTTCCTGTCTCCCCCCCCCCTCTTCGTCTGGGTTCCCCGTCGGCGGGGTGGGGGTCCGGGCCCTCCCTGACCCCGGCCCAGGGCCCTAATACCGGGAATGCCGCTCCCGGTGGAAGCAGGCGGGGCCGTGCCCCTAAACGCGCCTGCTCACGGGCTCCACAACCCTCCCTGGGCCTGTTCACCCCGCCGGTCCCGGCTCATCCTCCCCCAGCCCTTTTACCGTGGGACTTGCGCGCCGCCCCGCGCTCGGTCCCCTCCCAACACTCTCTCTCTCTCCGTCGCCTGCCTCCGTCCCCCTTCTTCCTCCCTCGGCCAGCCTTTATCCCCCTTCCCCGGCACCTCCTTTTCCGGGCGCCTCTCCCGGCCGCCCCCGGCACCTGCTGACGTAGTCTCCCTGCGTCGGCCTCCTCCCACCGTGCCGGGGCCGTCCACTTCGGCCACTGCGCCGCCCGCAGCGGCTCTGCCGCACGTCGGCTGGAGACAGGGTTGCCTCACCCCGTCACAGATAGGTCTACGCTAGGGGATAAGTTTGAATTAAGATACGCAACTCCAGCTACATAAATTGCATAGTTTGAGTCGAAGTATCTTAAATCGAATTTTGGCACCATCCACAGGGCTCCCTTTGACTTCCCTAACTTCTCGTAGGAGCAGAAGTTGACGGGAGTGCCCTCTCAGTTTGAATTATTGTGTCTTCGAATTATCGTGTCTTCACTAGACCCACTAATTTGAACCCCGGAAGATCGACTGTGGCTGCTTCGATCTTTTCTGTAGCGTAGACATGGCCCAACTTTTAAACTGAAAAAGGAAAAACAATAACATTTCATCTTTGGTTCTTCTTTTCTAAATGTCCACCCATCAGAGATGGGTTTCCTTGGTGAGAATCTACAAATCTCCTGTGTTTATAGAATCTACAGTATTTATAGTCTTTTTATTAATTTTCTTCTTTGATCTTTTTGAATGTATATACTCCGCTGCTTCCATTCTCTCCACAGGAATGTCTGTATAGTTTGGAAAAAAAAATCCTATTGTTAATCAGTTTTGAGCTGTTCACTACTAGAGAATAAGTTGTTAATAACTGTAAGTTGCCATTTGTTCAGTGAGCTATATAAAATGATCCAGAGGGGTAGCCAAGTTAGCCTTTAACTAAAAAAAATTGAAAAACAGTGAATAATCTAGTAGCACCGTAAAGACTAACACAACATGTAGATGGTATCATGAGTTTCCGTGGGCATAACCCACTTCTTCAGATGACTGCAGTCAGGGGCAGCCCGTGGCTATAAGGCGGACTTGGCCGCCGCCTAGGGCGCCGCTGCCCGGGGCGCCCGATGACGACGTCATGGGGGCACCCGGGGCATCTGCCGATGATGTCAGTCCATTGACGGTCCTGCAGGCGAGGGCGCCAATCTCATGTTCTGCCTGGGGCGCCAGCTGCCGCAGCTGGCCTCAGGCCACTCCTGTCTCCTGTATTAAAAGTCCGGGTCCAAGAAATAAATAAGGGAACGGTGGGGAAGAGGAGGAAAAAAAAAAGAAAAAAGGCAGTGAATAGATTGCTCAAGTCGTTACAAGAGGCTGAAAAGAACAATTAGCACTTGCATTGTTTGGTTAAGTCATTAGAATGTGGAAGGCAGTGTGCGAGCCAGCTGATATCTGGATCTCCAAGTCACCCTGTTGTTTCAGGCCAATTCCACAAGCCAAATATACTGGGAAGGGTTGGAACTTAACTTTGTTTACAAGTTTAATTCTTATCAGAATGGAATGAACAGAGCTATCTGCTGACTCATACACTACCTTTCATATCCTAATGACTTAACCAACCAACCAAACAAGGGAGGTGCTAATAGTTGTTCAAGTAGTTACAAAAAAATCTATTCACTGTCTTTTTTTTTTTTCTCCTCTTCCTCTCCCCCACTCCCCTACTTCCCTTATTTATTCTTGGATCTGGACTTTTAATACTCCAGTTATCTGAAGAAGTGGGTTATGCCCACGAAAGCTCGTGATACCATCTACATGTTTTGTTAGTCTTTAAGGTGCTACTAGACTATTCACTGTTTTTCTATGTAAAATGAGTTTGCTCTCTCCTAAGTTCCTGCTTGGGAAGCTGGCACTGTGAATATATTTCTTATCTAAAATAGTTTATTTAAATATTTGTAAACACCCAATTTTAAAAAAGGTTAAAAAGCTTTGTTAAAGGTATGTTTTACAAGACGAACTCTACAATGGAATTTATAGTAGCTCATAAAATGAAAGTCTATTTTATTTTATATGTAAATCACTGCCATACTATTTTATATTAGAACAATTGTTTTCTCAAAATGCTGCAGATACTACCCCAGCCTCTTGTTTACATTATGGAGATTTGTATCCAGAAAACAATCCATCTCAAAGTGGAAAACTCAGTATATTTCTGAAACTGCCACTTCTCTTCTTATCTTCTCTTAAGATTCCATTGAACATCAGTTGCTTGGAAATCTTAACAGTGACAGTGATCACAAGTTAAAATTTATTGTAAAACGTGACACCCTTCTCTAATGACGCCACATAACTGAAGAGGTGGTTTTGATAGGCATGTGAGGGTGCGGTTTCCAAACCTCCTTCCTAATAGATTGCCATGATGCAAGGTCTTGATCAGGGGACACAGGATGGATTTAGGTGGGAGGTTGAAGCTTACTTAGCTCATTGTGTGCCCATAGCCCACTCTCACATACCAGACACTTGGGGTACACCTGCCTATACTACGGATGTGAACAGGTAACCAGTTATCCAGTAAGCAGCACCCTTAGGGTGATGCTTACTGGGTACTGGTTAATTGGTACCTGGGAGCAGCCATGGCCCACTACAGGCAGAAGGCTGCTCCAGCCCTGGGGGTGGGAGTGGGAGCTGGCTGCCCCACCTGGGGAAAGGGGATGGGAGCAGGATCCTAAGGTTTAACCTGTTAAGCCCAACCTCTATATCTGAGTTAGTTTGTTTCTGAATCCTGTCTGCTTTCCCTTTTGTAAAGGGAAGTGTGGGGGTAGAGATTGGCGGAGGCGGGGCGGCGGCTCAGCCTGCAAAGACTCCAGTAAATCCCAGGCCTCAGTTACTGGACGTAACACAGATTTATGACAAATTGAGCAGCCTTACCTTTCCTAATATTAAACTTTAAAGTCTTAATGCTTACAACCCAGCTGTGCCTCCATGAATCTGAAGAAAAGGTGGGGAAAAAATCCTCACTGGATCTATGCCAGATGTGTCCAACAGGAAAAATTCCTTATAGATTCCAAAATGTGTGATAGATCAGATCCACAGTGTCCTAAAAACATAGTTCCAATAGCTCAACTAAGATGAGAGAGAGTGGTGCAGCTAACAGAAGGAAGAGGCTTTTGAAAAGTCCCCCATTCACTTCATATTTAATTGGTTGTTCCCAATCACCCATCCCAGACAATAGGAAGGTGGTAAATGTGGGAGGCAGGTTCTTGGAGGTGAACTGGGTTATTATGATGCTCTTAAAGTCTATTATACACACTAGTGTTAAGCACATTGTTTTTGTTATCTTCTTGAAAATCCATAAACTGAAGAGGACAGAAATCTAATGTAATTTAGACTCTGCTGACAACATAAAATAAATGCTCTGCTTCTCATCACAGCTGTAGAACATAATTCCCATAGTTTAATATTGACAAAGTAATAGTATATTTTACTTCAGAATATACTTCCTTCCCCCAAAGCCAGAGAAACCAGTCCTATGATGAGAGAGAGTGAAATTAGTTTCTTGACTATAATTTTTGAAAGTAGGCTCTACTACTTAGGCCAGATTTTTTCTTTTTTGGTTTTGTGTTGATAGCTGTCTTAAAATTAAATGGCAAGGGCCAACCGAGCTGCTGGCACTGAAACCGATCCAGCAGTGGCCAGTGCTGCTGGCCATGGGTCCCCCAAGCAGCAGCTAGCCCCAGAACCTCAAGATCTACCATATTGACTGCTGCAGAAGTCACAGGTCATAGAAAGTTCAGGAATCTGACTTCTGTGACAAGCACAGAGCCCTAATCATAAGCATTATAAATGAGACTACTGTTCATTGAAGCAAGTGTTCTCTTCAACTGTAAATCACGTTTGTGCAGGAGTCACTGTTCCTAATTCTCGTTTATCTTATACCAGAATGCCTTTTGCTTTTTGTGTGCTATTGATAAAATATAGCCAGGTTTTTATAGTATTGGTTAAATTTCTCTCTCTTATTGCAGAAGAAGCACACACCCAAATATGTGGATTTTTTTTGAATTGACATAATGGTAAAAATTACGTTGCAATAAACAAAGATGTCAGTCTTGCTGTGAGTCATGTGTTTCAGTAAGTGACTAGCTCTGCTAGCCTTCGTGTATGCTTAACATGCTTTTCCCCGTCTGCCTAACTTATGGATAGAAATGGATGAAGAACAGGGGAAATAATTAATGCTTTTTCTAAATAATTTATTCAATCATTTGCATACTATTCCACTGTGACTACTGCTCTTTTAATACAGTCTAGCTTTCTTAAAAACTCCTGATGGTGCATTATGCTGACATATAAGAAGCAGAGAAATTACAAAGAAGAAAGGTGGCCCAAATGAAGATGCTGTATGTTACACGTTCTGGCCAAGACTCTAAATGAACCTTCTGGAGGAGCAGTACACAAGGTGCCGCTGGGGGATGAGAGGCAATGATTGTTTAAAGGCCTCCAATTTTCTGGGTTTGTCTGGGAGCCAAAATGGCATTTGGTGTAGCTTAGCATGTTGGCAGCTATTCTAAGTTATGGCATCTTCCTCGGGTCTGCACAAACCAGAATGGCCCCATATAGGGGCTTGCAGGAGCCAGAGTAGAGCTAAATATGACTACACAATACTGCTAGCTGTCTCTTTTAGGAGCTACAAAGCTGGAATGGAGAATCTTAGCTCTTTTTTTTTTTTTTTTTACATTTAATAAAAACTGATCCATAATTTTGATGTTTCTAGGAAAGCCATCTCTGTCTCCTGACCTTGATGAGCAGTCAGTCAACAGGTCAGCTACCTCGGAAAGGAATATCTTCTTTTTACTTTATTCAGTAAATCTTTTTGAGAACTTACAAGGGAACCTTTAATGTTAGAGCTCTATGCTGCTTCCCACTATGTAGTTCACTTCTGGCTATTTGGAAAAAATTGCCAAGTTGTATATGAAATTCAGATACACTTTTGACAAAACCCCACCCAGTCACCAGTATGCACTTGTATATTTTGCTCACTGTTCGAGCAGAATACTATTCAGGCAACATTCCTGCTCTGTGAGGATTGCATGTTTTTTGCCATCTTCGAAGGACAGGTTAGAGGAGGGAAGAGGTGATTTTTATAAGAAAGCCAAACAAATTTATAATAGCGGCCCCTAGTTTTAAGGTCTTTAACAAACCTAGGAAGAGGAGAGAAAATAACTGAATACCTTCTTAAATCAGGAAGCCTGGTTTTGTTTAGTGCAATATGTTCTGTATAAACTAACTTTTTTTTTTTAATTAATACTTAAAAGTGTTGTTTAGATCTTGAACTGGTAGTGCCCAAAGGGAATTAGAGCTCCAAGTGTTGAAATACAGGGTATATGCTGTTTCACTGCCTGCCTGGCTTGTAGAATATATGTATGTAAGAGCCAAATATGTAAATATCCTCCAAAATTCCTAATCAGATTTCCTCTTGCATTGTATTTTGGAGAACGTTGCAGTACTGGTGCTTTTTATGTAACATCACATGGGCTGTTTGGTTTAGATTATCTGTTTTGTGAATAAGAATTCACATGGTAGGAAACTGACTGACTGTTCATAACAGATGGAAACAAAGAATCCCCTCAGTTATGAATATTTAAAATGTCTGAATCAAATGTAGTTTTTCTTCAGTATCTGCTTTACAAAAATGAAGCACATAGCAAATTACAATATCACTCTTATTTGCAGTAGTCTGATCTGCTGTGCCCAGTGTGCTTATGGAAAATTAATAATGCTGTGTCACTAGAGGGCTTCATTGTGTGTTTTGCTCTGCCATATTAAAATACTAGCTGAGGAGGATTTTTCTTTGGTAGTGTGTGAATAACTGTACGGCTGTTTTCTAGGTGCTTGTTCCTGTATCTCTTGCATGAGAATTTTATTTTGTAAAATTGTGACCATTGTACTCTGAGATGATCAAATAAAACATTGAAAAATATAACAGAAGAGAACTAGATCTGTATTTAAATCCTGACCCAACACTATTATTAATCTTGTTTAGATGGGTCACTTTTCATTGAACAAATATTGAGCAACATAGTGGTGCTTGGGCTATATTGACTTTTTAA
Source organism: Pelochelys cantorii (assembly GCA_032595735.1). Classification (NCBI taxonomy): domain Eukaryota; kingdom Metazoa; phylum Chordata; order Testudines; family Trionychidae; genus Pelochelys; species Pelochelys cantorii. The sequence goes on along the minus strand of CM064346.1, from coordinate 4,283,789 downwards.
TCTGCATGTTGAAATATTTACTACCACACTGAAGTAATTAGTGTTTTGGGCATTTTTGAAATAACTGAGCTAATGATTTTCACTTTTGTGGCTATTATATTTTCCTCTCTTCCTAATTTTGATTTGATGTAACAGATCTTATTGGTTTCATGAGCTATGTTTTCTTCCACTACAAATTCACGTTAATATGAAATTGATAGCTGAATGTTTCTGAGGCGTTACATTTCTTGTGTGATGCAGAATGGTTTCATTTTGTGGATAGGTGACTAGATTGTTCCATAGTATTAGTGTGACCACACTGTTGATGCATCACTTTCTTAGTTGCTGTCCAGAGAGATGAGCTTCATTGTAAAAATAAAAATCTGTCATAGTCTGCTGAACTCAAATGTTTACAAGACGTATAGGATCTCATTGACCACACACTGAATTTTTGACCAGTGAAGCTTTCATTAACATGATTGTGGGAAGCTATGGTTATTGTGGGAAGAGTGTCAAGAATGTGAATGAGAGTTGTGCCTATTATTGTGGATCACTATTCTATCTTTGTCCGTGCCTTTTGAGATAGCAAGTTTCAAGGTTTTGCAATCTATATAAATGGTTCCCTGGTTATAGTTTTAGTAAAACCTGGGTCTTTGGATGTGTTTAACCAATCTAGCTATAGAAATAAGAGTAGTGAAAGTTCCCAACTCGCTTAGTCCATTCAACATGAGTCATATTGTTTAAAGTTGGACTCATATTGGGGTGAATTATTTTGCAGACGGGAAATGGAGCTGACTCAGCTTCCGAGCTAAGGCCACTGCAGTGTACTGACTGAGTTGTCATTTCAGGGACAGCTCTGCTGCTAGTCTGAGATCATAATCAATGTAACATATTGCAGACTGTATGTAGTCTAGACTCCCATTCAAATGAGACAAACTGTCAATTCTGTAGAAGCAGAGTTCTTTCATTTGCTATTAACTATATTATGATAACCTACTACCAATTATATTTAATTCCTCTTTTTAATGCAGTAATTAGTTTTAATTTTGCAGAAATTTCTGCATGACTCCACACAGTAAGGAAAGACTGACTTTAAAAAGCAGTGTTTGTATAAGTGGTACTTTTTATGTGTGATAAAACTTAATTATCATACACATTATCTATCGTCATACTCAATATGCTTGTCTGCTCCTGGCATTTCTGGATATATAATCACACACACACAACTTCTACAAACATTTTAGGACCTAAACATCTACAGTTGATAATTGCAGGAATGCACTTTTTTGAAAAAGGCATGGTGGCTCATGGGACGCATTGCTTCCTATTAAAGCTGTTGTGAAGGTTCACCAGAGGCAGTAAAAACTGCTCTTAAATCTAAACTGTAATTAAGCCCCAAGAGAACTGGAACTATTCCCTACAAATTATGTTAATACACTGATGTTTTAGCAAACTTTGGCAAGTAGAATGCTTTGTGATGAGTTGATATATACATATTTAACTTTAGAAGACCAAATGAGGGGGCTGGAGCACATGACGTACAGGAGAGACTGAGGGATTTGGGTTTGTTTAGTCTGCAGAAGAGAAGAGTGAGGGGGGATTTGATAGCAGCCTTCAACTTCCTGAAGGGAGGTTCCAAAGAGGATGGAGAAAGTCTGTTTACAGTAGTGAGGAATGGCAGAACAAGTAGCAGTGGGCTCAAGTTACAGTGGGAGAGGTCTAGGTTGGATATTAAGAAAAACTATTTCACGAGGAGGGGGGTGAAGTACTGGAATGGGTTACCTGGGGAGGTGGTGGAATCTCCATCCCTAGAGGTTTTTAAGTCTCAGCTTGACAAAGCCCTGCCTGGGTTAATTTAGTTGGGATTGGTCCTGCCTTGGGCAGGGGGCTGGACTTGATGACCTCCTGAGGTCTCTTCCAGCTCTGTGATTCTATATGTTGCACTGAACTATTCCATTAACAATTCTAATGGTCATGACATTTAATCATAGTGTAGAGATTTGACTTCCAACATGAAAACGGGAAACCTGAAGTGAATTTAATCACTTTAGATACAGTCAGTAAGGTGTATAGGTAGGGCCCTACCAAATTCAAGGCCATGAAAAGCACATCATGGACCATGATACCTGGTCTTTCCCTGTAAAATGGGGGTGTGCGCTTTTACTCTATTATAGGGGTAGGGCCCTGATTAATTTTTGCCAGACTGTGGCAAGTCTCTGCACCACAGGCCAGAAGCCCTGAGCCTTAGTGCTGGCACATACACATCTCCAGCTAGGCTAAAGCTGCAGCTATGAGCACCACTGCTATGTCATGGCAACCAGGGAAGCTTGGCTCTTTGTTTGTAGGACTTGTGGTGGCAGTGCCTGCAGGAGCACCAGTGCATGGAACCACCTTCCCCACCTCCCCCAGGGGCCACAGGGATATGCTGGCTCCAGCCACTTCCAAGCGTGGCAGTAGTGCAGGGCCGGGGGGGTGAGCCTGCCTTAGCCCTGCTATGCCACCGAACAGGCGCTGCCTGATAGGGATGTAAGTGACTAGTTGACTACCCAATAAACATAAGCTTGTCGGGTAGTCAAGTCACTACTTGACTAGTCCCCTCCCCCCTTGCTGCCTCTGTATCAGTGAGGGTGCAGGAGCCAGCTGTGGGGAGCAGGCAGCACAGGTTCCGTGGGTTGGGAGGCAAAGGTGCAGCGGGGAATCTGGGGTGAGTGGAGACTGTAGCAGTCCACACTTGCCCCAGGTTCTCTTCTGTGCCTCTGCCTTTAAAATGTAGTAAGAGCTGCGGACTACCTGATTAGCTGATTAATTGAAATTTAACTTCCCTGCTGCCTGAGGTAAGCCCCCCATATCTCCTCCGGCATCCTAAGCGTCTGCCCTGAGCCCTCTCCCACACTCCAACTCCCAGAGCCTGTATCCTGACACCCTGCTCCAGCTCACCAACTCCCACCCAGATCCCACATTCCCATCCTAACCTCCTGCATCCCAAGTCTTCCTCTCCAGCCCTACCCCAGAGCCTGCACCCCAGTTGGAGCCCTCAAATCCTCCCGCATCTCAATCCTCTGCCCTAGCTGGAGTCTCCTTCTTCATTCTGAACCCCTAATTTTTGGCCTGGGCCTCTGCTCCCCTTCCCCCACTCCATCGAGCTGTATGTAGCCTATGACTGATTTTTTTTTTTTTCTTGAGGTCAGTGGTTCCTGATAGGAAAAAGGCTCCCCACTCCTGCCCTGTGCTAGTCTTTCACAGGGAAGACTAGCATTTCTCAAAAAGGGATTGGCAAGGGGATGGTGAGGTTATTTTAGGGGAATTACAGTATTGCCACACTGACTTCTGCACTGCCTTCAGAACTGGAAGGCCGGAGAGTGGCGGCTACTGACTGAGAGCCCAGCTCTGCAGGGAGCAGCGCAGAAGTAAGGGTAGCCATATCTTACCATGATATCCTCCTGCGTGCACAGCCACCATTCTCCAGCAGCCCAACTCTGAAGGCAGCACTGCCGCCAGCAAGAGTGCAGAAGTAAGGATAGCAGCACTGCAACCTGCTGTACAATAACCTTGTCTCTCCTCCCCTCCAATTCCTAGCCATTTCCTCCCTCCCTTCTCTTCATCCTCCTCTCCCCAAACACCCTTACCCTACAACTATCCCCCCAGCCACTGATTCCCTTCTTCTCTCCCTTCCCTACCTGTTCTCTGAGCGCCTCCTTCTGAACAAGCAGCTCCGTTTGAAGCTGTGCAGATGGCCCTTCCCCCAGCGGGTCAGCTGAGCTTCCTGCATGTGCGAGAGCTCTGAACCTCTGAGCAGAGCTCAATAAACAGCTGCAGTCGTGCAGCTTACAGGGGACTTAAATCACAACCCAAACCCCTGCACCCAATCATCTATCCCAAGTTCCCTTCTGCACCCAACCTCCATCCCAAACGCCACACCTTCTCCATTAATATCATGGAAGAGTGCGGTTCTTGACTGCTTATCAAATTCTTGGAGTGGCCTCTTATAAAAAATTCTTTCCCTCCCCTGTCTTAAAAGAAGCCTAAATATTGTGCAAAGACTATATTTAGTTAAAAATGAACATGTTTTAGTTGTTACCAACCAATGGGACTCAACTTTTTTTAGGCAAATAGCAAAAAAGTACAAATGCAAAAGGTGATAACAGAAATCATTTAAATCAAGATTTCCTGTTTGCTGACTTAAATTTTGATTAAAATCATTGGTTTAAATCAATCCTCCATGCACCAGGCATGTCTGATTAGCAGGACTAGTTCCAGATGACCCAGACTAACCTATCTTTTATTGAATAGAATTCCTGTTAGCAGTTTGAACATCATATAATGGTAGCATCTGTTCAAAGTTTTACTATGTTTTTTCCCCCAGGTCTATAAAGGTGAATTTCAGCTTCCTGATTTTCTTAAAGAAATGCCACAGGTACAGTATTGATTTGTTTTCTTTCTCTCTGGCAAAGTGATAGGGAGCAAATGTGTGTATGAGAGAGATGTGATAGGCAACTTCATTAATAACCGCTTTTTGAGAGAACTGATGTTTGCATTTCAGTGTTATCATAGATGGTTATGACACAGGCAATATGTCCTCCTATGAATAGGAAAGCCTCACATGACAGAAGTTGATAGTAATAATGGTCAGATTTGTGAAGACACGTAGGCTTTGTCTCTGCTGCCAGTTTTTTGGGCAGAAAAGATGCTAACGAGGGACTCATTAGCATAAGTCATGATCTCATTAGCATATTTTCTGCCGTTTCTTTTTGCGCAAGGGGTTTTTGCCGGAAGAACTCGCAGTGAAGACATAGCCATAGTGTTTCAGCTTCCCTATGAAGGAGTGGTTAAATGATCTGAGTGTAGAGTTTACATTTTGCTTCCCTTTAGAGAATTTCCTCATCTGAGTTAATGAAGTATGTACCATAAACTGGGTATTGCATATATTTTGCCCTATTATCTACAGTAATTTGATTTCCCCCCTTCCTGTACATGCTGGGGTCACCTTATATCCTGTTTTTAATAATTAGTTCCATGCCTACTTTTTCTACTTGTTTGCTAGTGAGTGATAAGAAAGCAGTGTGCCTAGCCAACTTTTCCCATGGAACTTGAGATCTTCATTGCTCTTCTCGTGCACAGTCCTGGAGAGTCCTAGCAACCCCACACTGTTCCTGATCTTGTTGTGTATCTGTTACGGAATATAGTACACCACTTCCAATGAGAGAGGAGTCCAAGACAAGGTGCCAGACACAAACATTCCTGGAATCCTGGGAAACTGCAGATCTGACCTTTGCTATTCAGGCCAAATGTCATTTGGAATACCTCCAAATGAAATTTTGGGTATTATTATTGGTAGTAAGGACACTTAAAATCTGCTAACTGTTGCCTTGTTCTAAATCGAGTATAGAGCAGATAGTGTTTTGGCACACTTCAGTAAAGCAATTCAGTCATGGGCAGTAAAGACACGTTATCTTATCAGTTACTGGGAATTGTGAACTAATAAATATATTTCACAACTTTAATTGTAATTCAAAATGGGACACAGTATTAAGATGATTTATTCTCATAATCTATTGAATTCAGGGCATTTCGCTGACCTTGTAGTGCATTAAAAAATGTTTTTTTGGGGGGAGAATTATCTGCCCCAAGTATTCAGGTGTGTAGTAGTAATATATACTATATTTATATAATATATTTAATATAGTTATTAAACACTAATAATAATGAGGTGCTTATACATGGCATGGTCCTTCCCCAAAGGATATTGAAGAATAGTTAGAACAGCAGCCATGTCAGCAGTAATAACTAGAGAAGGTGTTTCCTTGTAGTTTCACTACAGAGTTGAGATTCTTCAGACCTAAACAACCAAGAAAATCCCTGGTTGAGAGTTGGTATCAGTAGAAATCTAACAAAAGTTTTCCACCTGTATGTGCAGCATCTCAAACTCTGGGTGCTGTTGTTGATATGTATCGTTACTGGTCTTCTGCTAACAATTCAGTGACCTTCACTTAATCAAAGAGAAAGCAGGACTTAATTCTTAGAATTCAATTAGATTAATACGTAGATGTCTTGTAACTACAAACAAGTTTTAAAGAACTAAGAAATATAAATAGACCATCACATAGATATATTTTTCAATTGATTATTCTACGTTGAAGAATTACTGTAGAATAAATTTGTGTGCTATAAAACTATCAACCACATTTTTCATTGCTTTTAATATGGTGACTCTAATAACAAAAAAGAAAAAAATGCATTTAATTGTGCCTTGTTCTATTCTGTTAATCTGCATAAAACATCATGCAGATTGCCTTGCCCAGGAGCAAAACATGGTCACTCACCCGTACCATGAAGATAGTAAAACACATTCTTCTTCGAGTGATTGCTCATGTCCATTCCGTGTAGGGGTGTGTGCACAGTGTGCACGCCTCGTCGAAAATTTTTCCCTTAGCAGTACCTGTTGGGCCAGCAGAGGAGCCCCCTGGAGTGGTGCCAGTATACTGGCCAATATATGCCCCCGTTGGCCCTCCACCCCCTCGGTTCCTTCTTACCACCTGTGATGGTCGTTGGAACATGCTCTTGCTCTCACCTAGCAAGCGCCCTTTAGCAGTCACTCGTTTCTAAAGTTCTTTGTTCTAGTTTCAACAGTTGTAGTTCTTATCATTTCTCTGAGTAGTTGCTAAGTGGTGTGTTCTAGTGCTAAGGACCCACTGTGGTCCTTGCTCTGGGCACCCGGTGTGTGTGGTGGGACATGCATGGCCCGGCCCTCAGGGTTTCAAACCCTGTGAAAAGTGCCAGAGGCCTATGCCCTGTGGTGACCCACGCTCTGCTTGTCTTAAGTGCTTGGGAGAGGCTCACTTGTCCGAAGCCTGTAAAATGTGTAAGATGTTTCAACTACAAATGAAGTGGGAAAGAGTCGTGCCTGAAAATCATTCTAATGGAGGTGGCTTTACATCTGGCACCATCGTCGTACCTAGCACAGGCCTTGGTGCGGGAGGTATCAGGCCACTCGCGCACCTCCCTGGCACCGTGCAAACCTCGGCACTGTTCCCAGTCCCCGGTGCCTCAGAAGAAGAGGAGGTCTTGCAAGGGTAAGAACATAAGAACATAAGAATGGCCATACTGGGTCAGACCAAAGGTCCATCGAGCCCAGCATCCCATCTGCCGACGGTGGCCAATGCCAGGTGCCCCAGAGAAGGAGAACAGAAGACAATGATCAAGTGATTTATCTCCTGCCATCCATCTCCTGCCCTTGTTATGAAGGCTAGGGCACCATACTTTATCCCTGGCTAATAGCCATTTATGGACCTAACCTGCAAAAATTTATCAAGCTCTTTTTTAAACCCTAATAGAGTCCCGGCCTTCACAGCCTCCTTGGGCAAGGAGTTCCACAGGTTGACTGTGCGCTGTGTGAAGAAAAATTTCCTTTTATTAGTTTTGAACCTACTACCCATCAATTTCATTTGGTGTCCCCTAGTTCTTGTATTATGGGAAAAGGTAAATAATTTTTCTATAATCACTTTCTCCACACCATTCATGATTTTATATACCTCTATCATATCGCCCCTCAATCGCCTTTTTTCCAAACTGAAAAGTCCCAGTCTCTCTAGCCTCTCCCCATATGGGCCCCTTTCCAAGCCCCTAATCATCTTAGTCGCCCTTTTCTGAACCTTTTCTAATGCCAATATATCTTTTTTGAGGTGAGGAGACCACATCTGCACGCAGTACTCGAGATGTGGGCGTACCATAGTTTTATATAGGGGAAGTATGATATCTTTTGTCTTATTATCTATCCCTTTTTTAATAATTCCTAACATCCTATTTGCCTTACTAACTGCCGCTGCACACTGCGTGGATGTCTTCATAGAACTATCCACTATAACTCCAAGATCCCTTTCCTGATCTGTCGTAGCTAAATTTGACCCCATCATGTAGTACGTGTAATTTGGGTTATTTTTTCCAACATGCATTACCTTACACTTACCCACATTAAATTTCATTTGCCATTTTGCTGCCCAATCACTCAGTTTGCTGAGATCTTTTTGTAGTTCTTCACAATCCCTTTTGCTTTTGACTGTCCTGAACAACTTTGTGTCATCTGCAAACTTGGCCACCTCACTGCTTACCTCATTTTCTAGATCATTGATGAACAAGTTGAACAGGATTGGTCCCGGTACTGACCCCTGGGGAACACCACTAGTTACCCTCCTCCATTGTGAAAATTTACCATTTATTCCCACCCTTTGTTTTCTGTCTTTTAACCAATTCTTGATCCATGAAAGGACCTTTCCTCCTATCCCATGACCACCTAATTTACGTAAAAGCCTTTGGTGTGGGACCGTGTCAAAGGCTTTCTGGAAATCTAGGTATATTATATCCACTGGGTGCCCCTTGTCCGCATGTTTATTAACCCCTTCAAAGAATTCTAACAGATTAGTTAGACACGACTTCCCTCTGCAGAAACCATGCTGACTTTTGCCCAACAATTCGTGCTCTTCTATGTGCCTTGCAATTTTACTCTTTACTAGTGTTTCTACTAATTTGCCTGGTACTGATGTTAAACTTATCGGTCTATAATTGCCAGGATCTCCTCTAGAGCCTTTTTTAAATATTGGTGTTATATTGGCCATCTTCCAGTCATTTGGTACCAAAGTGGATTTAAAGGATAGGTTACAAACCACTGTTAATAACTCCGCAATTTCACATTTGAGTTCTTTCAGAACCCTTGGGTGAATGCCGTCTGGTCCCGGAGACTTGTTACTATTCAGCTTATCAATTAATTCCATAACCTCCTCTAATGTCACTTCAATCTGAGTGAGTTCCTCAGATTTGTCACCTAAAAAGGCTGGCTCAGATTTAGGAACCTCTGTAACATCCTCAGCCGTGAAGACTGAAGCAAAGAAATCATTTAATCGCTCCGCAATGGCACTGTCTTCCTTGATCGCTCCTTTTATATCTTTATCATCCAAGGGCCCCACTGCTTTTTTAGCGGGCTTCCTGCTTCTAATGTATTTAAAAAACATTTTACTATCATTTTTTGAATTTTTGGCTAGCTGTTCCTCAAACTCTTTTTTGGCTTTTCTTACTACATTATGACACTTAATTTGGGAGTGTTTATGTTCCTTTCTATTTTCCTCACTAGGATTTGACTTCCACTTTTTAAAAGCTGCCCTTTTCTCTCTCACTGCCTTTTTAACATGGCTGTTTAGCCATGGTGGTTCTTTGTTAGGTCTCTTACTGTGTTTTTTTTATTTGGGGTATACATTTAAGTTGGGCCTCTAGTATGGTGTCTTTAAACAGTTCCCATGCAGCTTCCAGGGATTTTAGTTTAATTACTCTCCCTTTTAGTTTCTGTTTAACTAGCTTCCTCATTTTAGTGTAATTCCCCTTTTTGAAATTAAATGCCAGAGTGTTTGACCGCTGCGGTGTTCTTCCCAACACAGGAATATTAAAAGTTATTATATTGTGGTCACTATTTCCAAGCGGTCCAGTAACAGTTACCTCTTGGACCAGATCCTGCGTTCCAGTCAAGACTAGGTCGAGAATCGACTCTCCCCTTGTGGGTTCCTGTACTAGCTGCTCCAAGAAGCAGTCATTTAAGGCATCAAGAAATTTAATCTCCGAATCCCGTCCTGAGGTGACATGCACCCAATCAATATGGGGATAATTGAAATCTCCTATTATTACTGTGTTTTTTATTTTGGTAGCCTCTCTAATCTCCCTTATCATTTCAGCATCACTATCACTGTCCTGGTTAGGTGGTCGGTAATATATTCCTAATGCCATATTCATATTAGAGGAATGAATTGTTATCCATAATGATTCTATGGAACATTTTGATTCCTTTAGGATTTTTACTTCATTTGATTCTATATTATCCTTCACATATAGTACCACTCCGCCACCCGCACGACCTGTTCTGTCTTTCCGATATAATTTATATCCCGGTATGATAGTGTCCCACTGATTGTCCTCATTCCACCATGTTTCTGAGATGCCTATTATGTCAACTTCCTCCTTTGATATGAGGTACTCCAGTTCACCCATCTTATTAGACAGACTCCTAGCATTAGTGTAAAAGCATGTTAGAAAACTACCACTATTTATATGTCCGCCTTTCTCAGACACATTGGATTTTTTTATGCACGATTGTTTCACATCTGATCTTGCCCATATATTATTTCCCACGTTCCCTATCTGACTAACTTCTAGGGAATCCCTACCTATGGAGCCTCGTGTAAGAGAAGTCTCCGTCCGATCCAGGTGCTCCCCCGCACCAAGGGTAGGTTGCCTCCACGGCATGTGCCCTCCATGCGCCCTCAAGTAGGGCACGCGGCACCATCAGGCGCTGAGCCTGGACCTTCTTGGTTGGGCAAGCAACCAAGTCCGCACCGGGACACCAGCCCTAGGACTTCCCAGAGCCCTCGACTCCGGAGGCTTTCGAGGCAGCCATGGATCTGATTGAGCTGTCCCCCTTTCCGATCCTGGCACTGACCTTGGGAAAGGATCAGAACCCCGGGCAGCACCAAGCGGAGCTTAGGTACCTAAGCACCAGATCCTAAGAAGCGCTGCTTTGCTACGGTCACCTCCCATGCTGCTCCGGGCCCGACTGCAGCACCACCTACAGGGCCGGCACTGACAGCGATTTCAACCCCAGCCTGTGCCTTGGCACCAGACTGGGCACCAGGGCAAAGGTCTCGACCAGCGCCGAGCGCAGCACCAGCCACCGCGACCGTCAGCCCCATTCAGGGCTTCCCGGGCCTGGCCATGCTCCCTCCTCCTCCCTGCCGGCACCGGGGTAAACCGGAATCGATGGCTCAGCACGCCCCATCAGCCAGATCACCGGCTGCGTCTGCCTTCGCCCCACCATGATCAGCGTCGGAGTATTCAACCGACTCGGAGGTGGAATCCACATGATTGTCCAGGGGATCCAGGTCCCAGTACCGGTCCCACTTCCACCAATCACGGCACTGGAGTTCCTCCACTCATCAGCAACAGCATCAATAGGCGCAGCCAGTCCTGGTATTGGTGATACAGCAGTCCTGGCCCCCCTCTGGCTCCAGGCCAATCTCAATGGCCGTTTTGAACCCCATGGGCCTACCACCAGAGCCAGGGCATTGGCCCCTCTAGGCCGGAGTTGGTCCTCTCTGGGTCCAGGCTCCCCCTTCAGTGACCCCGCTGACCCAGTCACCCACATCAGAGCAGTCACTTCCCCCAGGACAAACCTCCCCACAGCCCTAAGAGACTGAGGGCCAGGTGCTTCAGCCACCCACAGGGCCCTCACCAGCGGCCTCTCAGGTCCTCTTACAGGCTGAGGCCCCTGTGGAGTTCTTCCTCTCCTGACAAGGCCATGGGTGACACTCTCCGTTCCATGAACTCGAGGGCACACCAGGACCTCTTTTGATGCCTGGCCCAGAGCCTGGGGGTCCAGGCTGAGAGGGTGTCAGAGGACTCCAACCCGACTATCGACATCTTGCAGTCTGATACTACCACCGGAGTGGCCTCTCCATTAATAAAAGGGTGGCCAAAATATCTAAGTTCCTCTGGCCTCTATCCCACCGATGGACAAGAGGGCCAAGCGTCAGTACTTCGTGTCCCAGGAGGGGAACGAATATCTCTTCTCCCATCCGCCTCCAGGGTCCCTAGTGGTCCAGGCGGTGAATCAAAGGGAGAGGCAGGGACAACCGGGCGCTACCCCCAAAAATAGGGACGCCAAAAAAAATGGATTTGCTTGTCAGGAGGCCTACAGTTTTGCATAGCAAATCAGCAGGTTCTACTGTCTCACTATGCCTATAGCACCTGGGCCTCCACGGATAAGTTCACCAAGCTACTCCCCAGGAACTCTTGCCCAAGTTTAGAGCCCTCTTGGAGGAAGGCAGGGCAATCTCTAGGGCCATGCTCCAGGACACCCTCGATGAAGCTGATATGGCTGCGTGTGCCACGGCTATGGGCTGGTTATGCGCTGCAGTTCCTGGTTGCAGGGATCCAGGGTGTCCCTTGAACTACAGAACACTATACAGGACCTCCCCTTTTAGGGCCCCTCCTTATTCTCCAAGCAGACGGACCAACATCTGCATGGCTTCAAAGATACCTGGGCCACCTTAAAGTCTTTGGGTATTCACACCTCGGCTACCCAGTGGTGCTCCTTCTCCGGCAGGAATGCCCCTAGGTCTTCCCAGCAGGGCGCATGCCCTGACTTCCATTGCTGTAACAGGAACGGCAATGGGAGGAATGGCAGACACGGTTCCCGGCCTACCAGCCTACTAGCCTCGTCCCTCCCCTTCCAGGACCCCTTCCCTTTCCACCGCACGTGGGAATCTATCACTTTGGACTGTTGGGTCCTAGAAATGGTGGGAAGAGGGTATGCCCTTCCATTCTCCCCTTCCCACCCATTCCACTGCGTTGTCCTTCTTCAGGGATCCCTATCATGAGCTTCTCCTGCGGGCAGAGATGCTTCATCTCCTCACCCTGAGAGCTGCAGAGACGGTTCCCCCAGAGATGTCGGGCAGGAGCTTCTATTCCCAATATTTCCTGGTCCCCAATGCCAACGGTGGGCTCCATCCCATCCTGGACCTCGGAGATCTCAATGCCTCAATTGTCAAGAAAAAATTCAAGATGGTGACTCTGGCATCCATCATTCCTTCCCTTGCTCCTGGAGACTGGTACGCTGCCCTCAATCTAAAAGAAGTGTATTTTCACATTTCTGTTGTGCCCTGCCACTGTGGATTCCTCCGTTTTATGGTGGGCAGGGACCACTATCAGTTTACAGCCTTTGGGCTTTCCATGGCCCCCTGGGTCTTCACTAAGTGCATGGCCATCGTTGTCGCCGCTCTCAGAAAACGAGTCATCCAGGTGTTCCCATACCTGCGGGGATGCTTTGCCAACCAGCCCACATCACCCTGGTTCAATAACTCTTTCAGGAGTTGGTGTACTTTTGAATGTGCCCAAATTGGTGCCTACTCCAGTAATAGAGTTTGTGGGTGTCAATCTGGACTTGACGACAGCCAAGGCCTCCCTCCACAGATCCTGCTTCCTGGTAATCAAGTCAGCTGTCTGGGACATGCAGACGTTTCCAATAACCATGGCCAGGGCCTGTATGTGCCTTCTGGGCCTAATGGCCATGTGCACCTACGTTTTACAGCACACCAAGCTCTGCATGCGCCCACTGCAGATGTGGCTGCTGCAGACTCACAACTCGTCCTTTCGTGCCTGGGACAGAGTGGTGACAGTCCACACCCCACCCCACCCCGGCCCTTTGCTCCCTGGACTGGTGGACCCGGGAGGAGAAAGTCTGTGCTGGAGTACCGTTCTCCAGGCCATTACCGACCCTCCAGCTCATGACGGACGCGTCAGACACCGGTTGAGAGGGGCCCATCTTGGAGACATGCAGATGCAAGGTATGTGGTCAAGGGACGATGTCTCCCTGCACATCAGTGTTAGGGAGCTGTGAGCGGTCCGCTTTGCCTATGTGGCCTTCCTCCCCTGGCTCAGGGCGAATCCGTCCTCCTCCTGTCCGACAACATGTTGGCGGTTTTGTACATCAACAGGAAGGGTGGGGTCTGCTCTCCTCACGTGTGTCAGGAGGCCCTTCACCTGTGGGATCTCTGCACTGGGGCGGGTATCCACCCAATTGCCTCCTATCTCCCGGGCTCCCAGAACACTCTGGCCGACCAGCTGAGCAGGTCCTTCTCCACCACAGGTGGGCCCTTGGGAGATGTAGCCCTGGACATCTTCCGCAGGTAGGGGTTTCCCCGTCTGGACCTGTTCCCCACATGCCAGAACAGGAAGTACTCGGGGTTCTGTTCGCTCATGGGTCTGGGAAGGGGCTCTCTGGGAGATGGGTTGCTAATTCCCTGGCCCGAGGGGCTGTTGGATAAGCAGGAATGGTGGAAATGCGTACAACGGGTGCTCCTGCAGGTGCGGGAATTCAGGGCGTCCCTGATCCTCATCGTGCCTGTATGGCCCAGGCAGCACTGGTTCTCCACGCTCCTGAGCCTGTCGTGCGACAGGCTGGTTATGCTCTCGCTAGTCCCCGACCCAATCACGCAGGACTTTGGCAGACTTCGCAACCCAGACCTGCGGTCCCTACACTTGATTGCGTGGAAGCTCCGTGGCTGACAGTGGCGGAGCTTCAGTGTTCGGCCTGTGTGCAGGAGGTGTTGCTGGGGAACAGGAAACCTTCCCTTAGGGCTACTTATCTGGCTAAGTGGAAGCGGTTTTATATCTGGTCCACCCGGGGGGGGGGTGCCCTGGTCCCCCTGGTCCTGGACTACCTTCTGGGTCTTAGGCTTCAGGGGTTCTCCTCCTCCTCAATTCAGGTCCACCTAATGGCTATCTCCGCTTTTCACCTGGGTGCCAGGGGTAAGACCTGCATGTTCAGCAGCCTGTTCCCCAGTAGGTTCTTAACTTGGTCATGTCCAAACTCATGGGACCTCCATTTGAACCCCCTGGCGACATGTTTGTTACTACACCTGTCCTACAAGGTATCCCTGTTAGTGGCCATCACATCAGCCAGGCGTGTGTCCAAGCTGAGGGCTCTCACTTCTGACTCCCCTTATACAGTTTAAGGACAAAGTCAGGTTACGCTCCCTCCCCTGCCTAAGGTGGTGTCGAACTTCCATGTGTCTCAAGACATTTTCTTGCCAGTCTTTTACTCCAAGCACCACACATCAGGTGAAGAACAGGCGCCACATGCTTTGGATCTTAGGGGGGCCTTAGCCTTTTATTTAGAGAGAACAAAGCCCTTCCGCAAGTTGCCCCAGCTCTTTATTGCCATTGCAGAGCGGCTGAGGGGTCAGCCAGTCTCCGAGCAAAGGATCTCCTCCTGGATCACGGTATGTATTAGGGAATGCTACGGGGTGGCAGGAGTCCCAGCTCCTCCCCTCACGGCCCACTCTGAGCACACAGGCTGCCTCTGCAGCTTTTGTGGCTCAGGTCCTGATCCTGGACATTTTCAGGGCCACCACATGGTCCTCTGTCCACACCTTCGCTAACCATTATCAGGCAAGGGAGGACGCTGCCCTGGGTAGGGCTGTTCTCCATTCAGTGGAAGGTTAGAGCTCCGATCCCGCCTCCTGGGATTTCTGCTTTGGAGTCACCTACATGGAATGGACATGAGCAAGAACTCGAAGAAGTAAGAACAGTTACTTACCTTGTAACTGTTGTTGTTCGAGATGTGCTGCTCATGTCCATTCTAAATCCCACCCTCCACCCCTTCCTCCGAGTAGTCCGGTAAGAAGGAACCGAGGGGGTGGAGGGCCAGCAGTGGTATTTATTGGCCAGTATAGCGGCGTCACTCCAAGGGGGGTCCCTGCTGACCCAACAGGTACTGCTAAGGAAAGAATTTCTGAGGACGTGTGCACGCGGCATGCACACACCTACATGGAATGGACATGAGCAACATATCTTGAAGAACAACAGTTATGAGGTAAGAAACCGTTCTTTACTGATATTTTACTTGCCTGTTACAAAACCACCCCCCAAAGAATCCTCCCTGAGGAGGGGGAATTTTACCAGGTTAAATGAAAAGCTTAAATTTGACACTTTACAAATGGGCCTTAACAAAGATGCTAACTACCTTACCCATTACAAAGATAGCTTCCCCAATTATCACCCCAAATATCATTATCTCATAGACACTAACCTCCCCCCCCCCCATTCTAAAATCTGATTTGTCAATTTTGTGTGTTCACTTTTTTTTATTGTATCCCTTTGGTGTATATGTGGTTGTGCCAATTTTCTTCCACAATTTGATCTGAGGAAGTGGGTCTGGCCCAGGAAAGCTCATCACCTAATAAACCATCTTGTTAGTCTTTAAAGTGCTGCATAGTCTGGTCTTGCTGAAACAAAAGACAGGACTAACACGGCTACATCTCTATCACTATTCTTCAAAAATCAAGACAGACTGAAAAAGCAATATCATCTCTATATATATTAAAAAAAATTCCTGCAGGATGAAAGAGTGACATCATGTGTCACTCTGTGTCTTGCAGCCCCTCCCTCTGCCCTCAGCGGTGTGGCCTCCGCCAAACTCTGGGGAGCCGCAAACCATGTGGCCTCCCCTTCCCCCATGCTTGGGGGGAGCCGGGGGAGTCACAAGCCATGCGGCGTCCCCTTTCCCTTCCCCTGTGTTCTGGAGCTGAGGGTGGCCAGGAGCTGCGCAGTCTCCAGCTGGGCCTGCCATGCCATGGCTTCAGCCTAGCCCAACTCCCCGGTGGCTGGAGGAGAGAGCCGGGCCTGCTGTGAACAGGCCTCAACTCGGCCCAGCCCCCTGGTAGCTGGGGTAGAGAGCTGAGGCTGCTAAGGCTGGTAGGGGGAGAGCCAGGGCTGGCATGACCTTGGCCCTGCCCGGCGGCCAGCGGCTGGGGGGAGGGCCAGGGCTGCCACACCTCGGCCTGGCTCTCCCCGGTGGCCAGAGGAAGAGCTGAGGCTGCCTAACCCCAGAGAGAGGGGGGTTGGCAAGAATAGTTAGCAGGGGGTGCGGCTCCCTAGTCTTTTTCTTAAAAAAAAAAAAACAAAACAACCAACAACACTTCTTGCATCATGAGTCTTTTTATTTCTTGGGGTTAGCAGTACTACAAAACTAGTGGTTCCAAGAACCTGCAAGCCATGCTGAATTGCATGTGAGGGGAAGACTAGGTCATTAGGTGACTCACTAAAACACTTCCTCTTTTCCCCCTTCTCACTCTGATGCTGTAAGATGTGTATTAAAATCTGTCAATAAGTGGCAATTTAGGCAAGTTTGAGTAAACACCGGACACTGGTTCAGCCCACCGTGCTTATGAAATTTCATTTCTCCAGAACAACACTTCGTCTGTGATGAATTGTGAGCCATGGGCCGTGGGCCATGGGCAGGTTCTAGATGGGTCACAGGTCCAGTGCTGGGTGGAGGGGGTTGGAGAGTGAGCTTGCCATCCACTCCCCCAGCTGCATTGGCTCTTATCCCATATGCTGGGCCCTGCTCTGGGCGTTGCAAGCTGGCACACTGGGTTTCAGTGCCACTCAGGGATGGCCCAGTGCCATTCCCATTTGGCCCAGTCATGGCAGAGGGGTTGCTGAGTCAGAACTGAGTGGTGCCAGATTGCAATATAGATGGGGGAGCTGGTCTCAGCCTCATGTGGCAGGAGCTGCCACTGTGTGGTGAGTGTGGAACAGGTTCGCTCTCCAATGTCTCCCCCACCCAAGTCTCATTTCCGCCCTGGGCCAGGATTAAGGTTGTGGTGCCAGGGTGTAGGGAGCTGCTGCAGGCTGTCAGTGGCTCCTCTGCAGGCAAAAAGACAAAATGCAGTTGGTGGGTGGCTTTAGTAAAAGCTTTGGGAGCCAGTGCTCTAGAGGTATTGCCACCCTCTGGAGTAGCAGGGCACTGGTAGTTAGGACGTACAGTGGCTACTTTGCACTCAGGTTCCATCTTTTATAACATACTTACTTACTTCCTTAGGTCATTGGGAAGGTTAATGTGATGTTTGTAACCAGTTTGTCAGAAACTTTATTCATATTTTCAGTGTTGTCATGATCTCAGGATAAAGCATAGCCACAGACTGTAATTCAGTATAAAAAGTAGAAGAACAAACTATTTTTTTCTTATTGATAACTTAACTATGCATGTTAAAACTAGAGATCCAGAAAAATACATGGAAGAATTGATCACATGTGAAATTAAACGTTTTGACTTGCCACATCAGTTCAAATTTGAAAACATTTTTAACATAAAAACCAAAATTGGTTTCTTTTGTTCCAGCCAAAGAAGACAGTAGAAAGGAAGTCCCGTGCAAGATAAAATGAACATGGACCAGTAAAGTAGAATAGCTGTCTATTTCGTGTTTTCAGATCGTTAAACTCTTAGCTTTGGGCATCTGGAATCTTTCTTTGTGTGTGATCTCTAACACGGGCTTTGCGCTCTTACTGGGTGTTTGCCTGTTCTTACACTTGGAACAGTTAGTGCTCATGCTTTGCAAGCTGTGCTTAGCTAATATACAGCCATGAAGAATCTGACACCGCTCAGCTAAATGTGCTGTTGCTCATGGTTTTGTTCAGCTCTCAACTGCTGGCTAAAGTGTCTATGCAGCTAAAGGCAAAAAATTATTTATAAATGCCTGACTTTTTAGCAGTAGTAATTTAGCAAACTGAGTTGAAGAAGTATGCAGTGGTTATTTCATAGAACTAAATGATGGCAAAGGCTAATTAAGCTACAGTGCTGCATGTGTAGTTGCAATATGTGTACAACATGTGCACAGTTGTGCCGAAAGTAGTAAACATCTTTGTGTTTGAATTTCTGAATAGTAGAAGTTAAGCTATTTTAAAATACTTCATAGAGCACAGTAAATAGAGCCTTAATTGGCATGTTTCCTAAAGTCTATAATATCAGTTATTTAAAGTATAAATAATTCCTCTTTTTAAAAAATTGACCTGTGCGAAGTCAGCAGAATTTGGTCTTCAACCTGCCGCAGTTGTCTGTTCCAAATGAGATGGTTAAGTAGTATTCAAAATGGAATTCTTCTAATTCATACAGTAACACTTACATCTGCTTAATTAAAAGGTAATAGTTCTTTTCTCCAAAACGAAAAAACCTATCAACTGAAGTCATAAAAAAATTATTTGAGAGATGAGGTGGATGAGGTAATATCTGAAACGTCTAGCCTTTACGGCCAGAAGGGACCATCATGGTCACCTCCTGCACATAACAGTACGATGACCATATATTCGGAACCAAAAATGGGGACACATTAGCCACGCCTGTGACCCCTTAGGCCACATCCACCTGCCAGGGGAAGTCCCGCCCTGAGGGTAGTACTTCTGGGGGTCAAGATGGACACATGACTGGAAGTAAATGGCTGTCACATGACCCCTCTAATAAGTTCTACCACCATCCTCTACCAATAGGGATGAGTTTGGGCCCCAAAGAATCCCCCCCTTGTGCAACTGTACTGCACTTGCATTAACCCAGGCCCCCGACGTATGGCCCTATAGCACTGCAGCACCAGGGCTCCAACCTCAATTGAAAATGAGATCCAGGATCTGAGACTTATTACTGTGCAGTGTAGATGCAGCCCCATTTGATTCAGGGCCTGGGAGTCATCCAAAATAATGCTTACTGGTTGCAATTAACTGGTAATTGGAGGGGGTTGGAGGAGCTCCCCACCTGCTGTGGGCAGGGGGCTGCCCCAGCCTTGTGGAGGTCCTGCTGCTGACAGGGGTTACTCTGATCTGGAGCAGCCCCTGTCTGGGGGGGACCTCGGGGTCCTGCAGGCAAGGATTGCGCCAGTGTGCAGAGCAGCCTCTCTCCGGGGGGAGTTCAGCTTGCTGTAGACAGGGGCCACTCTGGAGGGAGCTGGCGGCAACCCCAGTGTGACCTAACATTAACTGGTTAACTAATGAATGGGAATTTACATCCCTAATGAGATGGACTGCACCTGCATTTTTTGAAATTGCTGCAAAACTGTCACGTGTCCTGCATTTCCACAAGCCAGAATGACAATACTGAACTAATCATGACAATTGGAGGGTGGAGAAGACCATGTCACTAACCCTTACCACTACTGCTTGCAAGGTACATTGCCCATAGAGATCCACGGGGCTGGACTATTTTATATGTAAAGCTACTGAGAAGTGTCTATGCCAATACCATGATGGCAACGCCTATATGATGTAAATACTACCGAATAATAATTGCCAAATAAGACCACGTCCCAACCTGCTTACAAACCTGATCGAATTTAAACTTTAAGCGAGGACTGGACCAGAAGCAATCTGTTGACATCACCCAAGAAGATCCAGTTACCATTTAGTCACTCTTTAAAAATATAAGGGACCAATCAGTCAAAGCCCCGCTGCCTGGTAGAGGCGATCTTTGAAGAAAATTGGAGAGACGACTTCTAACAGCAGTGCTTTTTCTCACTGGCTGTGGGGGCTTTAGCACTCGTTCACTTTGTGTGTCAGAATAACTCAGAAATGCTTTGTCACAGCTAACTCCGTTCAGGTCTAGACAATGTTCAGCCCAAAGACAGAAGAACAAATCCCTTGAAACTGGAAGTCAAAACATCTCACCTCTTCACCGAGCTCACAAAGGGCTTGTTTACCCACACACACAAACGTCATGACAACCCTCTCTGGAGAGCAGTGGTTTCCAACCATTTTACACCCAAGATCACTTTTTAAATGTCAGGACAAGCCAAGAACTACCCCATCTCTTCGCCAAGACCCCACCCCTTCTTTGAGGCCCCACCCTCTCTGTTCCCCTCCTCTCCATCACTTCTTGTCCCCCAGCCCTTCCTTACTCTCACTGGGTTGAAACGGGAGCTGTGGGCTCTGGGGTGGGAATGAGGGATTTGGGTGTGGGAAGGGGTGAGAGGTGCAAGCTCTGGGAGGGAATTTGGATGCAGGAGGAGGGGGAGAAGGGGATGCTGGCTTGGGGAGGGGGCTCCAGGCTCGGGAGTGTTAGGGTCAGGTAGAGGATGGGGTGCTGAGCAAGCCACAGGCTTGTGGATGTGGGGGTGCAGGAGTTTGGGTTGGGATGTGAGAGGGGCTCAGGGCAGAGAGGTTGAGAGTATGATGGGCTTAGGACACAGATTTGCGTGTGTGGATGGTGCAGGAATGTTGTGGCAGAAGACTGGGGTTGTGGGGGTGCAGGAGTTTGGGGATGTGAGAGGCTCAGGAGAGGGGATTCCAGTGTATGATAGGCTGGAGGGGTGCAGGAGTGTTATGATGCTGCGGCCAGATGCGGGCTTGGCCCCAATTGGGGGCTTGTTGTCCAGGCTTCATTTTTAAATAAAATATTATGTCAGACACAATATGTTTCAGCGTTGTCTTTATTTATGAGAGGGGCAGGGGTCACTGACTCACAAAAAAGTCAGTCAGGGCCAAACAAGGGAGATGCAAAAAAACAACCTCACTCCCCTGGCACTCCAGCCCCAGGCAGGATTAACTCTTCTGGGTTCCAGGGTTAGTGGAATTTGTGGGCCCCTCTACAGTCTGAGGTGGGGCCAAAAATGAGGGATCCAATGTGCGGAACAGGGCTGCCAGTGAGTGGGATAGGGATGGGGTGCAGAATCTCAGTGGAAAATAGGGTATAGGAGCAAGCTGGGGGTAGGTGTCTGGCCAGGAGGAAGGGGGCAGGAGCAGGGTGCTGGTGAGGGCTGGGGCAGGGTACTTGTGTGGGGGGATCTGGCCAGGGGGAGGGGGCAGGGACAGCTCGGGCCGGTACCTGGGGATCCTGCAGCTGCATGCCAGGTCCAGGTCTCAGGAAGAAACACGGGCTGCTGTTCTGTTCCCCCAAACAGCCAGTGTGCTTTCTGAAACGCTGGGCCTGTCGCGTACCAGCGATTTCCTTCCCTTGCTGCCTTTCTGGGGGGGGGGAGGGAGGCAGAGTAGGAGGCCTGGGACTGCGCACCAGCTCCAGTTGCTCAGGAAGTGCGTGCCCTGCTCCTCTGCTCTCCTGGCGCAGTCCTGGGACTTCTATTCCCCCTCCCTCCCCCGCAGGAAGGCAGCAGGGGGAAGGAAGTCACTGGCATGTGACAGACCTGGCTTTTCAGGAAGCTGTTTGGGGGCGGGGAAGAGCAGCCTGAGTGCTTCCTGAGGCCCAGGACCTGCTGTGCAGCTGCGGGACCTCCCCTCCCACCCATGCTGCAGGAAGCCAGCCCTACCTCCATTGTCGCTGGAGGTAGCATCAGCGGGGGCTGCTTCTTCGGGGTGGGGGAAAACAGGGGAGCCCCAAATGCCTCGCAATCGACTGGTCGTGCCTCCTCAATCGACGGGTCGAGCCCCCCCCGATCATGCAGCCGATTGCAATTGATGGGTTGGTGACCACAGCTGTATAGAGACGATACATCCTGCCTCCCTGTGGATGCACCACATGTTTTCATGGGGCATCTTAACACGCTGTTTAAATCATCAACTGCTTGGATGAGGAAGACTCACAAAGAGTCTGTCCATCATCCACACTGGAGTGACGTGGTGAATTTACCGCTATGGCAACAGATCCAATCTCTCTGTGGGCTCTTGTGGAGCAGCAGGAAACTGTGGGCAATCTCTTGGGGGGAGAGGCCGGGGTGCCTCTTTTTCAGTGATTCTCAAACTTTTTGGCCCATGGACCACATGGTTTAATGTAAACCTTTCTATTAGCAACGGGTGGGCCACAGAAACTCACAGTTAATTACATAATTACACCCAAGCCATTTTGCTAGTGCTGCAGCTAGGAAGAACAGTTTAATGTAAATTATTAAACAGATTAAACATTTGATCTCTCACGTTAGTTTATCAAACTTCATTTTAAATAAAGTAAAATATTAATTTATTTCCAACACAAAAGGTTTCAATGTTGTCTTTCTTTATGGCAGGATCAGGGGCTACTGACCCACAAAAAAAAAAAATCAGTTGGGGACCACACCAATGAGAAGCAAAAAAACCTCCTCCCCAAACCCCCAACCCTCACTGATGTGGCCCCCAACTGAGACACCTCACTCCTCTGTGCTCTAGTGCCATGGGTCGAGGGAAAGGGACAGGGAGGACTGAGGTCAGGGTTTCCCATAGGCCAGATTTACTTTTCTAGGTTTCTGGAGTTAGTGGATTTTATGGACTCCCTTAGGCTCTGGGATAGGGACAAAAATGAGGGGTTCAGTGTGTAGGGAGGGCTGCCAGTGAGTGGGATAGATAGGGATGGGGTACAGGATCTGGGAGGGAGGTAAGGTGCAGAAGGAGGAGAGATTGCCAGGTCTGGGTGGGAGGTAGGATGCAAAAGCAGGCTGGGAGCATGGTGTCTGGCCAGGTGGAGGGAGCAGGCACAGGGGAGGGGGCAGGAGCAATGGTGGATGCACAAGCAGGGTGGGGTGCAGGAGCAAGGGAAGGTTCAGGAGCAGGCTGGGGATAGGGTGTCTGGCCAGGAAGGAGGGTGCAAGAGCTAGCTGGGGGTACAGGGTCGGCAGGGGGAGGGGAGTGAGTGAGGAGGATTGGGGTGCGAGGGTCTGGGCATGAGGGGGGCACTTACCTGACTTTGCAACCTTTGCAGCAGGGAAAGCTTCTGGACAATGCACTGCTATTCCCTCAGGGGCGTGGGGAGGGAGCTCAGCCCCCATGCAGCAGGGACACCACACTGCCACAAGGCTGCAGCATCACCTCCAGCTTCCTGCTTGGAGGGTGCGTGGAGGGGGAAGGAAAGCCGTGACCCCACCAGACCTGGCTCACGGCAGCCAGTGGCAGACCGAGTGCTTCTGTGCGCTGCTGTTTCCTGGGAGTGGGGAGAGAGCAACAGTGCACAGAGCACACCGGCCGAGCCCAACCCGCAGCGCCCCAGCCGGGCTCTGTGCGGCCGCTGCTGGGGCTCGCATGGCAGCTGCATGGCGCTGAGCCCGAGAGAGGCTCCTCGGCAGGTTCTGCCCCTCCCTCCGGCAGTCACTGTAACAAAGAATAAGCAGCTGCCTGCACATGGGAGGAGGCAGCGGGGCCTGATCAGGACCCCACATGGCAGAGGCAATCCCACAGGGGAGGGCCACACGGCATGCAGTGGTGGGGTAGGAGGTGGCGGGGGCTCACCAGACAGTGTGCTGGAATGCGGAGAATGCTCCAGACCGCACATCACCAGAAGCCGCCCCAGCTGCCTGCCGGCAAAGCGCGAAGGCAAGAAGCCGCCTACATGCTGTGTGGGGGGGGGGGGCCCAGACTGTTGCTGCTGTGCCACGCAAGGGGGTGAGTGTCTGCGAGCTCTGCCAGCCAAGGGAAGGGAAATGGCTATTCACCAAGTCATTTCTAGCTTGCTGCTTCTCTGCAAGCCACATCGGTGGGCCTTTTCTGGACACGGTAGTACTTGATGGGGACACCAGGACACAGTATTTAAATTCGGGACAGACTGGAAAATCTGGGACGTATGGTCAGCGTACATAACAGGCCCCAGAATGTGAATCATCTATTCCTGCAAAAGGCCCATGACCTCTGGCTGAGTTACTGAAGTCCCCAAATCATGATTTCAAGATTTCAGTTTCAGAGAATCCACCATTTACTCTAGATCAAACCAGTCAGTGACCGTGCCCCATGCTGCAAAAGGAAGCCAAACAAAAACAGAACAGATGGGGTGTCTGCTACATACTTGGCTGTTACATGGATTGCTTCAGAGGAAAAAAAATCAGCTGCGACCTCCTTAAAATTCTCCCTGATCTCTCCACTGTGGAGAGGACATCTGTACAATCTCTAAAATCCAACTGCTAAATGGGGATCAAACCAGCAGACAAAGGGAATGCCACTGTAGTTCTCAGCAGTGATGATTACATCAGTTATGGATATCATGACGACCCTTGGACTATCCCAAGAAATAACTGCCCTCATGCATGTTGCAGGTCATACGCTCGACCTGGTCTTTTGGACTAAGGATGATAGAGTTCTTGGGATAAGGGATGTGGTTCCACTTCCTTTGTCATGGACTGATCACTACCTGGTCAAGTTTAGACTATCTGCTGACCTTCTTCTCCACAGAGGCGGGGGACTGATTAAGATGGTCCGCCCTCAGAGGCTGATGGATCAGGAGGGTTTCCTGAGGTCCCTGAGGGATTATTCAGCGGTTATGGCAAATGGTCCTGTCAATGCCCTAGTTGATATATGGAATATCGAGGTAGCCTGGGTGGTTGACATGATTGCTCCTAAGCACCCTCTTCGGGCTAATTGAGCCAAGTTTGCTCCCTGGTTTTCTGGGGAGTTGATGGCAGCAAAACAGTCTATCCAATAACTAGAACAACCGCTGGAGGAGAACTAGATCTGAGTCCATTGCAGGTTAGAGCTGAATCATGAGCTTACTCTGTAGCTGTGCTGACAGTGAAGAAAAGCTGCTTTTCCACCCGTATCGCGTCCGCACAGTGCCACGCAGCGGAACTGTTTCAGGTAGTGTGGGGCTTGTTACAGTCTGGCACTTATGACGAAATGGAGGGGCTCTTGGCTCCCCACTGGGATCTGTTTGTGAAGCACTTTGCAGTTAAGATCGCTTGCATTCGGTAGGATTTGGACTCTGGCTGCTATGTAAGTGGGGTACGGAATGTGTTGAGCGCACCACCAGTCGTTTTTCTTCAGAACGGTTGCAGCTGTTGCAGACCG
Organism: Pelochelys cantorii; assembly: GCA_032595735.1. Classification (NCBI taxonomy): domain Eukaryota; kingdom Metazoa; phylum Chordata; order Testudines; family Trionychidae; genus Pelochelys; species Pelochelys cantorii. The sequence goes on along the minus strand of CM064346.1, from coordinate 4,258,763 downwards.
AGTATGTGGACAAGGTGCTTGGAGGAGAGCGACCGACCATGTCCTTGCTCAACCCTTGCCCTTCATGGCTTATTAAATCTAGCTGATTAGGGATGACTGGTTGGGTTGAGGGGATTATTAATGCGTCTTTTAGATCTGGTATGGTTCCCGCTGCCTTGAAAGAGGCAGTGATAAAACCGCTACATAAGAAGCCTTCCCTGGACCCAAATGATCTGAATAACTATCGTACAGTTGCTAAAATTCCGTTCTTCGGCAAGGTACTCGAGTGGGCGGTGGCGTTGCAACTCTAAGCTTTCTTGGAAGAAACGGATTATGTAGATCCATTTCAGTCTGGCTTTAAGCTGGGTTTTGGAACTGAAACCGCCTTGGTCGCCCTGGTAGATGACCTACGCTGGGAGATAGACAGGGGAGTTGATTCTCGTGGACCTCTCACTGGCTTTTGATACCATCAACCAGGTATCCTTCTGGAACGCCTGGTGGAGTTGGGTATTGGAGGCACTGTTCTGCAGTGGTTCTGGTCTTACCTGTCGGGACACCTTCAGAAGGTGGAGGGAGGGGGCTGCTATTTGACCCTGTGGTGATTGTGCTATGGCAGGGGTCCCCAACCTTTTGGGGCTGCCGCGCGCCCGGGGGGGCGGGGCCGGCCCAGATCATTCCACGGGTGCACATAAATGCCCCGGTGGGCGCCATGGCACCCGCGGGCACCGCATTGGGGACCACTGTGCTATGGGAACCCTCAAGGTTCCATCTTGTCCCCGTGCTGTTTAACATCTACATGAAGCCACTGGGAGAGGTCATAAGGAGTTTGTTTCCCTGTGACATCAGAACGAGGTGTGGCGGCGACTGATTTAAACCAGTGTCTGGAGGCAGTGATGGACTGGATGAAGTCAAACAAGCTGAAGTTGAATCCAGATAAGACTGAGGTCCTGTGGATCAGGAGGCCATCTGTTCAAGAATGTGGCATAGTACCTGTTGTAGACAGGGTTAAGCTCCCCCTGAAAGAACAGGTACGCAGCTTGGGAGTCGTCCTGGACTCTCTTTTAACATTTGAGAACCAGATTTCTTCAGTGGCCAGGAGTGCTTTTGGGCAGCTTTGTCTGATCCGCTAGCTGTGACCCTTCCTGAACAAGCATGACTTGGTTACAGTGATCCATGCTCCTGTTACATCCCAATTGGATTACTGTAATTCGCTTTATGTGGGGCTGCCTCTGAAGAGCCTTTGGAAACTTCAACTGGTCTAGAAAGCGGCTGCTCGAGTTTTAACTAATATTTGTTATACTGAGCACATTATGCCAATGCTCTGGCAGCTGCACTGGCTTCCGGTGTGTTTAAGGTCTTGGTTATGACCTATAAAACCCTAAACAGGTTGGGTCCGGGTATCTGAGGGACCGTCTTCTCCCATATGAACCTGCCTGGGGATTGAGGTCAGCTGGAGAGGCTCTGCTCAGTGTTCCTCCACTTGTGGAGATAAGATTAACATCTCAGCTTTTGCTCCCAGGCTGTGGAATTCTCTCCCCCAGGATATTCACATGGCGCCAACATTAGCATTGTTTCAGTGTGTTGAGGGGCAAGTCCCCTCGACAGCCCAGAAGGCCCGAAAATCTGGGTCAGTGCCCCCTTTTCGCAGGGCAAATGCAGCCCATAGGCTCAGTTCCAAGCAAATGTTCCTCTAACAGAGTCTATATGACCTGGAGGCCTCGTTCAAAGCACTGTTTTCTCTATCTGGGTATATACGGCCCAGAGGCCTAGTCACACATACAGTTCCCCCTGACCGGCCTAGTCCAAAACAGAGTTCCCTCTACTAGAGTACCCGTAATTTAGCGAATATAACCCGTGGGTTATATTAGTTTTTACAAACCCCGCCCCTGCGGGGTATACTCGGGTGCAGGGTATATAAAATTTTTTTTACACATAGCCCGGTTCCTGCGCAGCCTCCAGCCTCCGGGCGCTGAGCGCTCCCCCACCCGGTTCCTGCAGCCTCTGGGCGGTGAGCGCTCCCGGGCCCGGTTCCTGCGCAGCCTCCAGGCACGGGAGCGCTCACCGCCCGGTTCCTCCACAGCCGTAGGAAAGGACAGGGGGAGCGCTCATCCGACTGCGCAGGAACCGGGCAGTGAGCGCTCCCCTACCTGGAGGCTGGAGGCTGCGCAGGAACCGGGCGGAGGAGCGCTCACCGCCCGGTTCCTGCACAGCCGGATAAGTGTTCCCCCTGCCCCTTCCTACGGCTGCGGAGGAACCGGGCGGTGAGCGCTCCCCCGCCCGGAGGCTGGAGGCTGCTCAGGAACCGGGCGGTGAGCGCTCCCGCGCCTGCAGGCTGGTGGCTACGCAGGAACCGGGCGGTGAGTGGCTGGCTAATTCCCCCCTCTCTCCCCGCATCATAAATATACCCCCAGCACAGCCTTGTATACCCCGTTGGTTATACTCGTGTGCAGGGTATACAAGATTTTTTTAACTCAAAAAGAAAAAAACATGGGTTATATTTGGGTGCGGGGTATATTCGCTAAAAGACGGTATATGTGACCCTGAGGCCTAGTCCACAGGGGAGCCTCCCAACTGCTAGGGAGCTGGTCTGTTGTGGGGTGGGGAGGTAGGAGCACCTGGGCCCTTCCACTCCACCGGGTCCCAGCTCAGGGCCCTGTTGGCAGTGGAGAGTTTCCCTGCCTGCTTAGTGGGGATTCCTGCCAAGGTGCGCCGAGCTCCCGGAGGACAATCCTCCGCCCTGGGCTACTTCCTACCATTCCCGGCGCTGCTCAGCTCTCAGGGCGTCACTCAGCGGGTCGGATCCTCCTGACCGGCCTCCCTGGCTGGCGCTGGCGCGGGGGCTGAGGCTGCTGCTGTTGCTGGGGTTGCTCAGGAGCTCGGGCCTGAGCTCCTTCCCCTCTGGCGGTCTACCCCAACTGAGTGGCTCCCTGGGCTTTTATACCTGGTCTCCCTTGTGAGCATGCCCAGCAGGGCTGTGGAGTGGGGCCCTCTCGACCCGCTGGGCCAGGGCACGTCCCTGCTGTTCAGTGCGGGGTAGCCACACCCCATCACACAGCGTCAGGCTAAAGCCACCCTTTTTACTCGTGCTTTTATTGGTGTTTGAGTTTGTGTGTGTGTCCCTCCTCTTGAGATGTCTTAGCAGGTTTTATGTCCCGGGGTCTTGTATTTTAATTTGTTATATATATTTATATTGTGTTTTAAAACAATTTGTAAGGCGCCTCGAATATTTTAAATAGAGAGGCAGGGTAAAAATATTTTAAATAAATTAGGCCAATTGGCCACCTACTATAAGAAATTCAAAGAAAACCCCACATCACAATTCACACAGGAGTTTAAGGATATCAGATCCTTCCCAAGACAACTCTTAAGACAAACTCTACCACCTCATCTCCTGCAAACTTACCCCAGGAACCTTCTCCATGCTTCTCAAGATACACAAACAAGGGAATCCAGGCACACCCAGCATCTCTGGCCATTGCACTCTTACTGAAGGAGTATTCAGACTCATGGAAACTATTCTCAGACCAATCTTTACTCAAAGGAAAGGTTTCCTCCAGGACATCCTCCAGAAACCACACCATCAACAACCTTCTTTTGAACAACATACCTATCATTGTGAATGTTGTCTGCCTATTCACCAATATCCCCCACCATGGGTCCCTCAAATATCTACTATTTCAATGTTGCCCATTGTCTGTCTACCTTAAACACATTGCTAAACTCATCCTTTTCATCTTCACTCTTAACAACTTTACATACAACAACCAACTACTTGCCCAAACCCTTGGAACAGCCATGGATACAAAGGCAGTGTATACAAAGGTATGCCAACCTGTTCTTGGGCTAACTTAAGGAAGAATTTCTAGAATAATGTGAAACGAAACCAGTGATATATGAAATAAATCAATGATATTTTCATCCTCTGGAGAGGCAACCTAAATGCCCTCATAGATTTCCACCACAATTTCCGTCACCACCCAACCATCAGACTGTCTCTAGAACGCACCCACACCAGCATCAACTTCCTGGACACCACAACCAGCTTCAACAGTGTATCCCTAAAGATGATTACATACAAGAAACCTCCACAGATCAAGCAGCCACCCACCAAAAATATTTGTTATCTATTGCAAGGGGCTCAAGTACTCCATACTCCAAGGAGAAAGTCCTGGATACACAACTTAACACACTTTAAAACTGCATTCATCAAACAAGGACACTCCACCAAAGAAGCATCTTCCGACAGGCCCCCTTAACTCCCCAAGAGCAATTGCTTCAATAAAGAAAAAAACCCTTGACTCAGCACCACAAATTGTCACCTACCACCCAAACTGGAAATCATATGGCAGGGGTGGGGAACCTTTTTTGGGTTGGGGGCTGCTAACCCATCAAAAAATCCATTGGGGGCCACACACAAGTGAGAAGCAAAAATAAATAAATACATTTTAAAAAGCCCACCCTCACTGATGTGGCTGTAGGAGAAAGAAAGAGCTTGAAGCATGGGCCGTGTGCCTGAACCGAAGTCTCTGAGTAACAGTCAGGCTGTGAGAAAAGCGGATGTTTGCCTGCCAGTGTCTTGTGGCACTAGAACTCTTAGCACTAATAAAAGCACATGAAATATGTAAATACCTTCCACCAGGACACCGAGCGGACTACATCATCAAATAGTTTGAAACAAGAGTGAAAGCAGAACAATGGGGAGTGAATGCTTTGGAGGAAAGTACAAGGGGAGTTAGCAAATGTGTCATTAATGTGTAAGATGATACATATAGTGGGTATCATAAATAGTTTCTCTGTCAGTAAATGTTGGGGTACCTCAATTTGCCCCCTAGGCCAGCCAAAGAGTTAATAGTGAAATCCATACAAATGATTGAGCCGTGTCCATTGTCAGGGTACAAACGCATAGGGGCTCGGAGGCCATCTGGCTACCGATGACAATTACTGTACTTTGTTCCACAATAAACCTGACTTGGGTGCCTTTGTATATTATCTGAATCCGTGGTCTTCAGAGGCTCTCGTGAAGTCTACAGTGCTTGCTACCTGCAGAGCTGGCGTAATGTGCTGAGGGAGCTCACAAAAACACACGCAGCCAAACGTTTATCATCACTAACGGAGCAGGAGACCTGTCAGGACGCTGCACCAATGAATCGTGAATTTACTACATTGGTGACCTGAACCACTACAGTGGCCCCCCAACTGAGAAGGACACTCCCCACATTCCCCTCGCACACCAGAGCCTCGGAGGGCCCAGCCTCGTAGATTTTGCATGCTCCAGTCCCATGGTAGGGTGATTGGAGTGCCAGCACAGGCTCCCCAAAGCTGGGGGGGGCCCCTACGCCTCAGGGGCTGGATCCAGGCAAGCTGGGGGCCACATCCGGCCCTTGGGCCTGAGGTTCCCCACCCTGGCATATAGGGCAGCAGCAAAGAATTAAAACCCATACTTGGTGGTGACCACATCCTGAAAAAAAAATACTGAACCACTCTTCTGGCCTTCAAGCAACCCCCAGCCTCACCAAGCTCCTCATCAGAAGCAGTCTCCCCACAAATCAAGACATGTCAGCTTATACTGGCTGGCACCAGACACTGCCATAACAATTGTAAAACCTGCAGCCATATGTCTGCCCCTACAATGATCAATACAGCCCCAGTATACCTTTCAAGATCCATGGGTCATACATGTGCCTATCAAAACGTATTGCACCCCATTCAGTGCCTCAAATGACCCAACTACAGTGCAAATGACATGACACTTGCTACACTGAATTAACTCTGATTATTATTGCCTTTTATCATTTTTTCTATCATCCATAGCAAACACTTTTCACAAAATGATCACTCTATATCTGACTTCTCAGTCCTTATCTTTAAAGGAAACTTGCATAGTACTTTCAAAAGTCAAGTCTGAGAGTTTAAATTCATAACTCAGGTAGACATAAAAAATCATAAATCACTAGAAACATTGATTTTATGTCTTGATACAACACTCTGTAACCCAGTATCTCTTCTCTGATTTCAGAGGTGTTAACTGCCATTTTAATTGGAATAATTTTTTGCAAAGTGTTGTCTCGTTGTGTTAACAATCTGTTTCACCCCCGTGTTTAGCTGTGACATTGAGTACTATTCCCAGACCTGAAGAAGAGTTCTGTGCAGCTCAAAAGCTTGTCTCTTTCACCAACAGAAATTGGACCAATAGGTGATATTATCTGTCCACCTTGTCTCTCTCATATGATGTGACCAACACAGCTACAACTAGGATGTAAACCATTGTTTAATCAGTTAACTGGTTAAATCTTAAGTTTAACCAATTAAGTGGGATGTGGGGGGCACTCCAGCCTGGCTCAAGCAGCCTCCCTCTCCCGTCTGCAGGGCTGCCACTGCCTCCCCCCAAATCCACCCACCTCCTGGTGGGGCTGCTGCCGCCTCCCCCAACCCCATGTGGGGCTTCTGGCCCCAGTGGGGCTGGAGCAGTCCTCCCTTCATGGAGGGCTGCAGGTGGGGGGCTGTCCCTGGATGTTAGTTAACCATTACCCTATCACATCCCTAGCTATAGCAACACTAAATTAAAAAAAATAATTGTCATATACCAGTGGAATCAGTGTGCTTCAAAAGTGTTACGAAACAGGATTGCTTCCCTTTTGGAAATGTGAAGCTGAAGTTCAATTGCTTCTGTTAAATTCATCTTTCTACTTGATATTTTGTTCTGTTGACTGAGACTGGAGTATATAAAAAGAATCAAACAAGATATTTTTTATTTTGTAATAGAAAATAACAATTTTGTTTTAATAGGTGGTAGCAGTTTATATTAACATATGTATGTATTTGCTTTAACAGACAGAACCAGTGGAGTAGAATATCCGATGGACTTATCTTGCACACAAGGTAATAAAATGGAGTATCACAAAGTTATTTATCTGCTCAAATTATTTCAATTAAGCTTGTTAATTGCAATTTTTTAAAAAAAATTCTCACTTCATCAGTTTTCAGTGGAAAATTGTATACTGCATTTACATATTTGGGGTTTTGGTTGGGAAAAAGATGAAGGTATTCAGTCCAGATTCAAAAGTAATATATATGAGTTAGTTTGGTGTAATTCAGTATGCCTAGAAGCTGAAAAAATATAATCATTTCAGGCTTGCTAGATAACCTTATATCCTCTCCAAATTTAAACCATTTCTCTAATCTTGGAATTCTCTGCATGGTATGTCCGGAAGTACAAAAGAAGATATAAAATTTAAAAAAACAGTGGGCACTTCAGTAGATCCTCATTTTTAATTTTTGTTAAAATTAATATGCAGGTGACATTTGTACTTCCAATTGAAATGCATTTTTAACAAAATATTTTAGAATAAGCTTTTTATATTTTTAAAGACAGTTTTTTAGCTAAAGAAGGAAGTGAGAAATGACAAAAAATGAAGGAAACATATGGTTTTTGCCTTTGGTGGCCCATATATCCTGAATCAGCTTCAGGAATTTTGTATTTCTTTGTCAGTGGACCAAAAATGGCCGGGCTATGGAATGCTTATTTTAGTGCACATTGTACAAGGCCGCTGGTGAATAATGGTGAAGACATTGCTGCTAATGCTATAATCAATAATGATATTATTTTTAGGGCACTCGTTTGCTTAAAATATTCCAAATGCCCATGAAAATGTAATGTCCATCCTAAATTAAATCAAGGCAACATAGTGCTATAAATAAACAAATAACATATGTACATAGAAGGATTAAGTTGCATTATAAAGAAAGGAATTCTGTTTGGAAACATTCTTAATTTAGAAATCTATGTGGAAAACATTCATTTTAGTGTTACATAATAAAAACATTTAAAATGTATGTCTCAGATAATTTGTTTCACAAATAATTGGCAGTGGAGCTTTAGTGCTGAATTTTTTATGTTTTAAAGCAGCAAAATCTCCTTGAAACCATCTTCAGAAGCAATTTTGCTGTCACTTTGTGATGGAATAGAAAGTTAGTAATAAAATTTGCACTGTGTCGCTAAAGTGTTTATTGAAAGTATATAGAGATAAACTGCTTTCTGCTCTTTGCATTACATATGACTTGTCATAAGATTTCATGTTTTAAAAATATCCATATTGGGTTGAAGGAAAGGTTTATGAGTGGCTTGGTAATTCTAGACCAGTTGAAATCGTTGCCATTCCAACTGTGAATTATTTGTATTTGTGAAAATGTATAGAGTTGCAAAATGAATTTTAACAAATGAAATGAGTGCACAAATTCTAACTTTCTAAATTATTATTTTCTCTTTAACGTGCCATTATAAGGACTGTCTTACCGAGATCAGTGAGGTGTACCGTTCATGGCCGCCTTTTCCAGAATCTTCTCCATTTGCCTTCTGACTGTGGTTTTTGTTTTCTTTGGGGCTTATTTTGTTTTTGTTATTGTGAGCACACTTAAACCAGTAACAATAAAAGCACTTTTCTGATATGGTCAGCACTTCACTGATGGTGATGTAGTACTATGTTACATTTATACAACTGTTTCTACAGTTGCAAAATGAAATTAAAGCAAAATCTGGCCTATGGTGAAACTGCTGTTTTGTCTATATCTCTGTTTACTTCCAGACCTTAATTTTAAAGGCTTTGTAAAAAATAGCTTGAAATTTAAATGTATGAAATTTTGTAAAAGTGGCTTGTGCTTGTCCTAAATGATGTTTTGGTAGAACAGTTGTGCCTGTTTCAATTTTATTGACATGTGATAATTGTTAAATATCTTGAATTATTTAAAAATCACTTCTGGGATGTTAATAAATTTCATGTACATTTACAGTGCAGTGATCTTTTGTATTTTATTTTTCAAAATAAATGCTTTAAATGTGATTTTTATGTTGATGAGTAATTATTTTAGCTTTTAACTTGAAGATAAGCATGCAGAAGTAAGGCATTATTGTACTATTCATGTGCATAACTGTAAAAATGAAACTTACAGATGGAGACCCTGAAACTTGAGACATTCATGTATGTGCTTAGGATTAATATGTGACCAGTAGGAGTAGCAGATTTGCAAGATTTGATTCTGTTTTTTTGTTTGGGGGGGGGTGTGTGTGTGTGCGCGTATGTGCACGTGCGTGTGTCTGAACTAGCTTGTTTATTGATTTAACACAGGGAATTTAAGCTAATAAGATACTAGTAGATAATTTATAAAGTAGGTTAAATAAGTATTTTTGATCAAGATTCTTTTAATAAGCAGTATAAAACTGCTATAAAAATATTTGTGGAGAAATGGTCTTAGGTAAATAGGAAGAACTTGAGTAAAGACAAATGCAAAGTACTGCATTTAGAGAGGAACAGTCAGTTTCACACATACAAAATGGGAAGTGTCTAGAAAGGAGTACTGCAGGAAGGGATCTGGATCATAGTGGACCACAAGGTAAATGGGTCAACAGTGTGACACTATTAAAAAAAACAAACCATGATTCTGTGATGTATTAGCAGAAGTGTTGTGAGCAAGATGGAAGAAGTCATTCTTCCACTCTGCTCTGTGCTGATTAAGCTTCAGTTGGACTATTCTGTCCAGTCCTAGGTGCCATATTTCAGGAAACATTGGACAAATTGGAGAAGATACAGAAAAGAGCAACAAGAATGATGAAAGGTCTAGAAAACATGGCCTGTGAGGGAAGATTGAAAGAATTGGGTTTGTTTAGTCTGGTAAAGAGAAGTCTGACAGGGGACAGAACATTCAAATACCTAAATGGTTGTTACAAGGAGGAGGGTGAAAAACTATTCTCCTTATCCTCTAGAGGTTTTGAGATGTAAGTGACTAGTTACCTGATAGGCATATGCTTACTGGATGTGACTAGTCCTTTGAGTAGTGGCTTCTTCCCCCCCTTGCTGCCTCTATCAGAGGCAGTGGGGGTGGGAGCAGGAGCCAGTGCTGGGGGGGAGCCAGTTTAAAAGCCTGTTCCCTCCGGCACCATCTCCACAGGTGGCAGGGGAGACAGAGTGGTAGTGGGGACTTAGCGCGAGCTGGGAATCAGCTGATTCCTGCTCGTGCCCTGTCTCAGACACTGCACCTCTGCTTTTTAAATGTATCAAGAGCCTACCAGCTCTTGATACATTTAAAAAGCCAAAGTGCAGCGGCAGGGACTCGGCGTGAGCCAGGAATCAGCTGTCCTGGCTTGCACCGGGTCCCCAGAGCTGCACTTTAGCCTTTTAAATGTATTAAGAGCCAGCAGGCTCTTGTACATTTAAAAGGCTGGTGTGCAGCGGGGAAGACCTGGGACAGCTGTTTCCTGGCTTACGCCTGGTCCCCCGCACTGCAAACCAGTCTTTTAAATGTATTAAGGCTCTTAATACATTTAAAAGGCAGAGCAGCAGTGGGATTGGCTCCTGGGGCGGGAGCTAATCCCGCTGCGGCTCCCGCGCTTATCAACCAGTTAGTTGATGGAAATTCCATCGACTAGTCAATTAGTTGATTAAACTAAATTTAACATCCCTATTGAGGATAGGACAAGAAGCAATGGGTTTACATTGTAGCAACAGAGGTTTAGGTTGGACATTAGGAAAAGCTTCCTAACTGTCAAGATGGTTAAGCACAGAAGTAAATTGCCTAAGGATTTTGTAGAATCAGTGAAGATTTTTAAGAGCAGGTCAGACAAACCCCTCTCAGGGATGGTCTAAGTGGTGTTTGGTCCTGCTGCGAGTGCAGGGGACTGGATTTGATGATCTCTGGAGGTTCCTTCCAGGTCTAGTGTTCTAGGATTCTCTGTTATCATTTATACTTTTTTTTCTCCCCACCCAGAGGAAGTTGCCTTGGTGGTTGTGTGACTACTGAGTGGAAGGATCTTTGCACTACAGTTGTTACTGCTTATTATAAATGTCTCACTTGAATATTTAAAGTAACCCCCTATTTCCTTGCTGAAAATATTTTTCTCTAAATTTCACATGCATTTGCACCCTGGGCTTTCAATAGAGGCTTGCTAGGGACCACTTCGCTTGGGTTTTTCTTTGTAGAAAAGGACCATTGAAGCAGCTTTTCTTGAGAAGAAGGAAAGCAATGACAGACTAATATGGGATAAACTTAAAAAACAACAAATGGTCTGGTAGCACTTTATAGACTAACAAAACATGTAGATGGTATCATGAGCTTTCATGGGCACAGCCCACTTCTTCAGACTAATATGGGGTTTGCAAACAAATTTACAACAGAGCTTGAGTTTTGAGCCTGCCAAATATGACACTGTCCCTTTATCATTACTAGTTTGTCTTGAGAGAGGGGGATCTGAAAACCATGTTTGCTTTAGAACATTTTGTTCATGAAGTATTGAAATGTAAATTATACTGCTAAAAATAAAGAGGGAGGATTTGTCATCACATCTTGTCTGGCAAAGTATTTTAAGAATGGTTGTTTAAAGGAGTTCTGTATGTGCACTAATTTATTTCCTCATCAATTGACTTAAGCTTTAAAGTTTGACAATATCTTCACTCTTTCCTTCTAATATTTATTTTGGGCTCACAACAGAATTTTTCTCTGTTCAGCCTAACTCTGTCCCTTTATTGTGGATGAGAGGAACAAATTGAAGTATTTTTGTATATATATATTTACTGGCCATTTAGTGCATGTAGCTCAATTTGAATTAGGGATGTGAAAGTGTAACCATGTACACGGTTAACTGATGAGCCTGGGTTCATCAGTTAACTCCACGGTTACATGCAGGCTCCCAGGATGCGTGGGGAGCAGGCCACCACGTCCCAGTGAGCTTCCTCCTCCTCCCCCCACCCCCACGCTGCTGCCTGTGTATCAGAGGCAGCAGGGCAGGGGGCAGATGGGAACCAGTGTGGGTGAGGTTTCCCCACACACACCAGCTCCCCTGCCCCTCATGTGTAACCACTGAAATTGTCAGCAGTTAAATGTTTACTTTCTTAAATACATTTTAACATCTCTCATTTGAATTGGTCAAATGGAATCTAATTTTTTTTAAATATGTATTGAAAGATACATTTACAGATGCATATCAATGAGGCAAATTTCTTTCACAATTGTTGAGTTAATTTGCTGTACTAAATATGGAAGTAAAAGTCATCATTTCTGATAGCTTACTAGGGCCAGAGGAAACACATAGGACCCCTAGTGAGAGACTAGAGAAGTGCTGCTTTGTAATTCCTGGATCTTAACAGTCTGTTAGCAAAGTAGACAATAAAACCAGCTTTGTCTTGAAAATGGTCTTTTTTATTTTCAGATACCAAACTATTTATCTTTTATGGAACGAAATCTTCTTATATTAGCCACAGCCTTCTTTTCTTATTTCATGAGTAACAATAGTTTTTTGCAATATTCTGGTATCATATATATAGTAGCCCAATGTCTGTGACTCTGTAACGCTGAAATGCTGGCTGTTCCCTCCGGGCGGCGCTGCTGCCTCCTGCTGTGGTGCTTGGCTGACTTCTGCACCGCTCAGCCGGGCCGCCACGCGGGAGCAAGCGGCGCAAGCAGCCGTTTGGACCCCGCGCTCCCCATGGGGGTGCTGCATGGGGAGCGCAGGGCCCACACGGCCGCTTGCACCGCTTGCTCCCACGCGGCGGCCCGGCTGAGCAGCGCAGAAGTCAGCCGAGCACCATGGCAGGAGGCGAAGGGGGGTGGGACGGTGACGTGCGGAGTGACAGCGGCTCCAGGCCCTGCCCCCTGGTCGTGAACGTCACTGCCCCACCCCCCTTCGCCTCCCACTGTGGCGCTCGGCTCACTTCTGCGCCACTCAACCAGGCCGCCGCAGGGGAGCCCAAATGGCCGCTTGCTCTGCTCGCTCCTGCGCAGCGGCCTGGCTGAGCAGCGGAGAAGTCAGCCGAGCGCCACAGTGGGAGGCGAAGGGGGGCGGGGCGGTGATGTGTGGCATGACAGCGGTTCCAGGCCCCGCCCCCTGGCCGTGAACAGACCCTGGCCGGGGGGAGGACGGGGGAACGAGAGGGAGGGGGAGGACAACTGGGAGGCTGCATGATCAGTGCTGAGTGAAGGGAAACGGTGCAGGGGGGCAGCTGGAGCTCATAGGCAGTCGCTCAGCTGGGCTGCTGTGCGGGAGCAAGCGGCACAAACAGCCGTTTGGGCTCCGTGCTCCCCATGCAAGAGGAGGAGGAGAAGAAAAAGAGAGAATGAGAGGCAGGAGGGGGAGGAGAAGAGAAAGAGAGTGAGAGGGAGGAGGGGGAGAAAAGAGAGACCGAGAGAGAGGCAGGAGATGGAGGAGAGCTGAGAGAGACAGAGGGGGAGGCAGTAGGAGGAGGGGGGGGAGAGAGAGAGAGAGAGGCCGGAGGCTCAGGAGAGAAGACCGAGATAGAAAGGGAATAGGACTTGGAGGAGAGACCTGAAAATCCCGTTTTATGACGGGCTAATTGGCTAGTTAACTATAATTGCTGCATTTAACATCCAAGTTCATGTACATCAAAGCAGCTATCCACTATGTATGTTTTTGTCAGTTTAAACACATAAAATAGTTTAGAATCATTTGGCATGAAATGCTATATAAACATAATCATTAGTAGCTAAAAATGTACAATTAAAAATGTGGCACCTAATAAATGTCTTAGCTTTAATGGGTAAAACCCATGTCATCAGATGAATTGGAGTGGAAATTACAGAATGCAGTGTATATATAATAGCAAAAGAAGTTACCTGTCAATTGCAGGACCAGTATTAATGAAACTAATTAAGTCAGGCTGGCTGTGTCTCTGGCAAGGAGCTTCACAGGTTAACTATATTTGAAAATATACTTAATGTGTTGTAAATCAACTGACTATTAATTTCATTTGGTGATGCCTGTTTCTTGTGTTCTGAGTAAGTTATTTACTTTCTCCAGACCAGTCATGATTTTATAGCCCTCTGTCATAGCCCACCTTTCTCTTTTCCAAGAGGAAAAGACCTGTTTTATTAATCTGTCCAATTCCATATCCCAATCTCTGTTGCCATTTTCTTTTCCAATTCCAATACACCTTTTTTGAATGCAAACCGTATTCAGGATGTGGGCATGCCATTAACATATAGCAGTCTATTAGCAATGCCAACAGCTTAACCCAGGGGTGGCCAACCTGCAGCTCCAGAGCCACATGCAGCTCTTCAGAAGTTAATATGCAGCTCCTTGCATAGGTACCAAATCCAGGGCTGGAGCTACAGGTGCCAACTTTCCACTGGGCTGGAGGGTGCTCACTGTTCAACCCCCAGCTCTGCCCTAGGTGCTGTCCCCCTCCACCCTTTCCCTCTAGGATCCTGCCACTTCCTACACTCTCCGCTGAGCCTGTCACATCCATGCTTCCCGCTCCAGCGTCTCCCACTGAGAGAGCTGATCCCAGTGGGCAAGAGGAAAAGGAGAAGGAGGCACTGACCAGTGGGGCTGCCCGTGGGCAGAATGTGCTGAGAGTGGTGGTGGGGAGATGAGCAGGGCTGGTGACATAGAACTACTGCTTTTTGGCCACGTGCATTGGTAAATTCTGGCTCCTTCTCAGGTTTAGGTTGGCCACCCCTGGTTTAAGCACTCTCAATCCTACTTTTTAAGGCATATTGGCAGAGAATGTAATGAAGAGAAATTTACTGTCACCTATGTTTTGTCTGAATCTCAGATTACATTTCTTAAAAGGTGGGGTAATTGCAACTTTTGCTTAGCCCAATTCACGTCAGTCAGCATCGAATTGAAATGTTCAAAGGCTGTAAATAAGTCTTCTATTTGTCTTCTTAGTCGTGTCCGTTACTTCCAGAAGCCTCTTCAAATAGTGTGACTTTGGAATGGACTACATGAAATTACATTTTATCATTGAATCCTAGGGCTGGAAGAGACCTTAGGAGTCATCAAGTCCAGCCCCCTGCTCAAAGCAGGGCCAACCCCAACTAAACCATCCCAGTCAGGGCTTGGTCAAGCCGGGACTTAAAAACCTCTAGGGATGGAGATTCCATCCCTCCCTGGGGAACTCATCCCAATGCTTCCCCACCCGCCTAGTGAAATAGTTTTTCCTAATATCCAACCTAGACCTCTCCCACTGTAACTTGAGACAATTGTCCCTCAGTCTGCGATCTGACACTACTGATAACGGTCTCTCTCTTTGTCCTCTTTGGAACCTCCCTCCTGGTAGTTAAAGGCTGCTATCAAATCCCACCTCACTTTTCACTTCTGCAGACTAGAGAAGCCCAAATCCCTCAGCTTCTCTTCATAGGTCATGTGCTCCAGCCCCCTAATCATTTTCATTGCCCTCCAATGGACCTTCTCCAATGCATCCACATCCTTTCTGTAATGGAGGGGGGCCCAGAACTGGACACAATATTCCAGATGTGGCCTCACCAGTGCTGAATAAAGGGGAATAATCACTTCTCTAGATCTGCTGGCAGTGCTCCTCCTAATGCACCCTAATATGCCATTAGTGTTCTAGATTACAGCCTATAAGGGCACACTGTTGACTCATATCCAGCTTCTCACCCACTATAATCCCCAGGGCCTTTTCTGCAGAACTGCTACTTAGCCATTCGGTTCCCAGCCTGTAACAATGCTTGGGATTCTTCTGTCCCAAGTGCAGGACTCAGCACTTGTCCTTGTTGAACCTCATCACATTTCTTTTGGCCCAATCCTCCAATCTGTCTAAGTCACAACAGTTCCTATCCCTGCCCTCCAGCGTATCTACCTCTCCCCCTAGTTTAGCGTCAGCCGCAAACTTGCAGAGGTGCAATCCAGGTCATTAATGAAGATGCTGAACCCTGGAAGAGGCTTGGGGCGTCCTCTGGACATCCGGAAATCCGTTTTCGTAGCCGTGGTTACACGTGCATGGCACAGGCCGTGCGTGTGGATAAGCCACGGACCGCAGGCCTCGCAGACACGCCCACTGGCAGGCGGGCGACGAGCGGACGCTGCGCTCCGGACACTAGTTTGTGGGCCTGGCCCCCGCCCTGCGGGCTGCCCGCTGCTTGGCCGCCGGCCCCGGGACCAAGGGGGCCGCCCCGCCCACAAAGGGACCATCCCTGCCAGGGCCCCGCCCCCCGCGCGGGCGAGGCGCGTGACGCGGCACGCAGAGGGGATAGGAGGCGGGGCCTCGGCCGGGGAGGGGCTGCGCATCCCGCGGGCGGCCTCGCACTGGGGGCGCCGCCGCAGGTGAGGGGGCAGGGCACGCGGCCTCCCCTGCTCGCGCTCCGCGCCCCGGCTAGGGCGGGGGCAGCCGGGCCCAGCTCGTCCGTGCGCAGCCGGGGGCCGTGCCCTCCCCCAGTGCCCTCCCCAGCCGGGGGCCGTGCCGGGGGGGGGGGGGGGAACGTGCCCTCCCCCATCGCCCTCCCCAGCCGGGGGCCCAGCCGGGGGCCGTGCCGGGGGGGGGGAACGTGCCCTCCCCCATCGCCCTCCCCAGCCGGGGGCCGTGCCGGGGGGGGGGGGAACGTGCCCTCCCCCATCGCCCTCCCCAGCCGGGGGCCGTGCCGGGGGGGGGAACGTGCCCTCCCCCATCGCCCTCCCCAGCCGGGGGCCGTGCCGGGGGGGGGGGGAACGTGCCCTCCCCAGCCGGGGGCCGTGCCCTCCCCCATCGCCCTCCCCAGCCGGGGGCCGTGCCGGGGGGGGGGAGGGGCCGTGCATTCTCCCCATTGCTTTACTCAGCTGGGGACCGTGCCCCGTGGCGGGAGAGATGTATGTGGGTCCAGTCCCATTGGCCTCATCTCCCAAGGGGCTGTGGCAGACTCAGAAGTCAGGGGCTTTCTGGCAGGGAGAAGAGGCTGGGCTGGCTGTTATCCCAGGGCCGTGCCAGCAGGGGGCCCATGCCCAGTAGACAGCAAATGTACGTACCTGGTTATCGTCCTAGGGGAAGGGGTGGTGTTTCTATCTGTGCTCCTTTAGATACTGCTAATGAAATGTTGAGGATCTGTGTAGAATCACCTTTTCCATCCCCAAGCTGAAGCAAGGGCATTTATAGCTGCAACCCCAATGCAGAAGGACCGCTATTCACCTGCATATATTTGGGGATTTTTTTTTATGTAGTATGGGTCTCTTTTCACCTGCTTGTAATCAGTCATTTACCGAGGACGGCCTTGTGATAGTGTGATATGTGCAAGTAGATGGATAGGTTCAACAGTGCATTTCTAATTGTTGAAAAAGCAGCTCATTGGTAGACACTGGCATGCTGTGGTGATGGATGCAGTTTTGGCAGAGAGCTGTTTATTTTGTTTTTTAAAAAGCTGTCACTAGCAAGTATCTAAGTGAGAGAAGTTGCAATAGAGTCTGTCGAAATCAAAATTGAACTCTATAGTTCTATTTGAAACACACAGCAGAATTCTTCAGCTGAGAGCAGTATTCCCAAAACTGCCTTAAAATTACTGCATGGCAATTCAGAAATATGCCCTGAAAGGCCTCATAGGGCTGCAGCAGGTGTTTTATAAACAAAAAGTAGGTTACTTTAGAATATTGCCACCAGGTGGCATAAGAATGACTTTCACAGTGTGCTCTGCTCCTTTATAATTTTGAGTTAAAAACTGGGGGGGTCAGTTGGTGCTACTCATAAAGAATGTGAGTGTCAATCTGTCTTGTGAGAAAAATAGTTTTGTAGGAAGAACTGTTGAAGGGGACTATGTGCAGCCTTTTGGTGTTAATCATAATGTCAGCAAATACAGAACAGGCAGTACACATGAGCAGACTTTATCCCAGCACCTAGGGAGGTTACTGCCAGTGATGCTGCTTCTGTTCATATCCAGCTACACAGTGGCTGTGTCTAGACTGGCAAGTTTTTCCGCAAAAGCAGCTGCTTTTGCGGAAAAACTTGCCAACTGTCTAGACTGGCCGCTTGAATTTGTGCAAGAACACTGACGATGATACATTAGATCGTCAGTGTTCTTGCACAAATGTATCATCGTCAGTGTTCTTGCACAAATACAATGACTCTCCCGTTCGGGGGAAAAAGCCCTCTTGTGCAAATGCTTTTGTGCAAGAGGGCCAGTGTAGACAGCTGAGAACTGTTTTGCGCAAAAAAGCCCCGATGGTGAAAATGGCGATCGGGGCTTTCTTGCGCAAAACCGCGTCTAGAGTGGCATGGACGCTTTTCCACAAAAAGTGCTTTTGCGCAAAAGCGTCCGTGCCAATCTAGACGCTTTTTTCCGCAAATGCTTTTAACGGAAAAACTTTTCTGTTAAAAGCATTTGTGGAAAATCATGCCAGTCTAGACGCAGCCAGTATGTCTTTGTTTTAAATTGTTCTGCCTTGGTCCAACCAGATGGATTTAATTGATGGCATGTGTGCAAAATACCCTTTTGTTTTTCACTAAGAATGTATTCCCAAAACTGCCTTTTACATTTACAGTCAGTAATATTGCTGATGTGTTAAACTGAGTTGTAGCATTCTGCTAATCATATCTCATGGGTTCCTTTGCTGTTTAAGAATGTTCTCTCACTTGTTTTAGGGATGCTTTCCTTTCTCAGACTATAACTCTTCTCCAATTGCCTGTGTCTTCCCCACTTAATACACACAAACCCTTGACCACATGGGACTCACTTGAAAAGTTACTCAGGATCTTCCAGGTGGCTGTTGTTCAGCCATGCACAACATTCTGTCTCTGCAAAGACCAAGTTTTTCATGTACATAACTTCACTGCACCTTAGGAATACTCTGCCTGAGAAGTAAAGTTATTTAAACCAATCCGAAAAGAGCTGAGAAAACCGCATTTGTGCTAACAGTTGTATGAATACCCAGAGTGAAGGAGTATGTAACACTGTGTTCTGTTGTCTTCCCTAGAGAATGAAACAAAATTATCTAGACAGGCTCATACAGTAACTGAAAAGACACAAGTGACAGTGTCATGAATGGGAACTGCAAAGGAAAGCCTAACTTATCTGGAGAGCGAAGAATGGGTTAAGCTAAATGTAAGCTGAAGGACCGGGCTTTTTGGGCATTGAGCCAATGAAATGCAGCTAAAGAATTTCAAAGGGGAGAGGCGGGGAAGCAGTCTCCTGAGAGAGAGATTTTCTCCAGGTATAGAGGGAAGAAATGATCACCCAAAGCAGATCACCTGGGCTCATCAGAATGTGTGCATAGGAAAAAGTTTAGGCAGTCTGTCAGGTTTATTATTTTCCTTGTTTGGGGTTTGGAAATTGACTGAGCTGGTTAATTCTTTTTTTCTCTCTCTTGGAACCAAGAATTAATCCCAGGGAGAATCCCTGAGTTTTGTTTCAATTCATGGCTTTTTAACACCAAGTCATTCACTATGCTTGCAACGATAGTCTTGTTTTAATAGTAAAGTGTTTTCCTTTTCTTCTGTTAACCAGTATTGGTTGATCTTTTGTGTCCTTAAACGTAAGTGCCTAGCTGCAGACACGTTACTGGAGATAGAGCACAGGTTCCTTGTTCTCTACAAGAATGTTCTTGTTTGTTTTCCAACCCCTTGGGGAAAGGAGGTTGGGGGGTTTGTCCTCAGGGAAGAGATTCCAAGTGATTTCTTCCCTGGAAAAGAAAATGTGTATTCTTGGAAGTGGCAATGTGATGGATTTCAACGGAAACTGAAATCAGGAAAACTCTTTTTTTGTGTGGGTGGGTGGACTGCAGAGACAGGATGTGACAGTGTTTTTATTTTGCTAACTGGCTCCCATTACCCACACTCGGAAGTGCCAGGTTGGGGATTTCACTGTGACAGACGGCATCTAGAGAGAAATGGGAAATAATCTTGTCCATTAAATGGAACAGCAGTTTGTAAATTAGGATGATATATTCCTATATATAATTGTATTAATTAGATGAGCTAAGGTATCTGATGCCTAATTTAGAACAATGATACATCCTATTAACAAAGTGTCTCCATTAATTTTCTTTACTTGCTCTGGCCTTAGTATGATCTTGAAAAATTTAAGGGGCCCCAGCTACTTAATTTAGGTACAAAAATGTTGTTCAAACAAAAAGGGGGCAGGCAATGAGAACAATTTAGAAAACTTAATATGAACATATATAGTTCTGATACCTTTTAAAAATTACAGTTAACTAATTAAAGCAGGATTTTATGATAGGAGGAGGTGTTTGGGAGTGAATTACATATTCCCCTGTCCTGTTATGAATTCAAACACAACAGCATTGGCTTAGTGGCAGAGAATCAGAAAGTATAACCACCCACTCAGAAAGATTTGCTTATCTTTTTTCTTTTAGGCAGACTTCTTGTTCCAGTGCTGGTCAACAGTGATAGTGATGTCACTATGCCATGGTATGCTGGGATGTCTGAGGGTGAGCAGAAAATGAAGCAAGTTTAGACAACAACTTCAACTACCCATTAATGAACATCAAAACACAGGTTAAACAAAATACAAATATAATTAATTTTCTTCTCCTGATTGAGCATTCATCTTTCACAAATGACTGAAACATCTTACTAACAAATTTATCTGTTCACTTATTTAAGATATAAAATAAATGTTATTGCAAATTCTTATTCTTTCTGGGCTGCGATGTATGCTGTGCTTCACTGCAGAGGCTGTTGTGTTGCTGGAAATGCTAGTTGTGTAGCCGAGGTTTTCAACCATGGGTACCTAAACCAGAACACCAAATTCCACAACTGAGCATTCAAGCAGGGTGCTATGGGGGCATATGAATACACATCTTAGATGCAGAATGGAAATATACACAGAATTAGGCTCCCCAATGTATGTGCCCAAACTTCAAAATTGGGTCAAAAGTTTTAATGTTATCACTGTGAATAAGCCTCTAAGTAACAAGAACTAAGGTAATGTGAGTATTTACCGATTCGAATCAGCTGGGATAGGTTCTTGTCAAGTTTTCCTTTGACAGCTAATAAAAATCAATCTATAAATAACAGATGATGTACTGTCGTTGGAGTGTAGATATTCCACAGTATAATAGTAGCATACTACATTTTTATTCTAATGTTTTTCCCAAAAATTTTGGATGATAGTTGACTACACACCTGGGAGAAGTAGAGGAGAAACACTACTAGTAATTCCTCCTTCTCAAAGCCTTACTTTATTGAAAAAAGGGAATTTGAATGAGTTTTTGTCACTTTTGGCTCTTCATAAATTATGGCTATTTTATGATTATCCAAAATTCATTCTCTCCCCCTGAATCCAACATTCATATAGAATCTGAATTTTGTTAATTCAAAACCGACTCAAATGATCTGGAAGTTTGGGTGTCCTCTGAGAAATTTGGATAATTAGAGTTTATCTGTAATAACCCTAGATTATTATCTCAGCTTCTGTGAAATGAGATTGACTGCAGTGTGCCACACAATTTTCAAAGGCTTTTATAAGCTGTTGGGCAGTTTTAGGGACCTGAAGAAATTATTGTTGAAGGAATCCCTACCAAAATTGTTTTTTAAAAGCTTGAACACTCTTTTATTAATGAGCATTTGTGCTGTGCAGCGAACTTTTACTGAGTATCTGTCACATTAAATGTAGGTCTTTATTTTATAATAAGATTTAAAATAATTGCCAAAGACACATCCTCCTGCCTTCATAAATCTATGCATTTTATATTGTGAAGAAAATAGGGCTATGTAATGAAAACTCATCATCTTTGTAGTTCCAGGATGTTTTTCTACTGATGGTCAGCACCCACTTCTACCATTTGCAGCGCAGATGTTTCTTATTGAACTTCTTAGATGTTGCATAGACTCTAGTCAGTCCCATTTGTCAGACCTAGATGTCTCCTTTAAAATAAGATGCCAGAATCAGATAAAGCAGCAAACCCATTCTCGAAGACATGTGCTCCATATAACTGAGGTTGGATGCCCTTAGAAGAAAAGAGATTTTTAAAAACTGTGTAGTCTGATGAGCTAAACACAAGTTCTACTGCCAAGAAAATAGAGTATAATTGGTCTTTGCAGAGTGAGTCTGCATAACTCAGCTAGTGATGAAAATAATCTATTTTAGGATTTTATACTGCTGCAGATCTGAGGATCTGAGTACCTTCTATGTAAGATCAATAGCAGTAATAATACTAGCTCTTATTTAGCACTTTTCATCTATAGATCTTGGAGCCCTGCACAAAAGAATCAATGTCATTATCCCCAGGGAAAAAGCTGAGACAAAACAGAAGCTTCGCATTGCGCTCAACATCTCTCAGGCCAGTGGGAGAGCCAGGAATAGAACCAGGTCTCCTGACTCCCAGTGTAGTGCTCTGTCCCTTAGGCAACACTACCTTGGAGTGCTTGAAAGTGAAGTCCCAAGTGGACTTCATGGACTTATTTCTTCAAGTGTCAAAATTCTGTTAGCAGTAGGGGCTGCTTTGTGGGGGTGGGGTTTTGAGGATTCATCAGAACGTAGCACAGGGATGGGCAAAAAGTTTTGGATGGGGGCCACTTAAAAATTTTTGAAGTGGTCGCAGGCAGCACCAGAAGGGGTGGGGCCTTGAACAGAAGGAACAGAGCCTTTACATAGCAGGAGTTGAAAGGGCACATGCCTCCCTGGCATCACCTTAGTGGGGGATGAGAGCTGCAAGCCCTTTCCATTTTTGCTATTTAAAAGGGCTTGCTGTTCCCAGCCTCGCTGCTGGGGGCGCTAGAGTGGTCCCTTTAGATCAGGGGTCTCCAACCTTTTTAAGCACAAGATCACTTTTTTTAGTTAAGTGCAATCCAAGATCTATCTCAAACCCAAATACCTTTGCCCTGCCTTTTTTGTGCTCCTGTGAGGCCCCCACCCCTGCTCGCTCCATCCTCCCTCTCCCACCCTCCCTCACTTTCACCAGTCTGGAGCAGAGGGTTGGGTTGCAGGCTCTGGTCTTGGATTAAGGGATTTGGAGTGTGAGAGGGGCTCTGAGCTGAGCTTGGGGCAGGCATTTAGAGTGTTAGAGGGGGTTCTAGGTGCAGGCTGTGGGAGGGTGTTTGGATGCAGGGGTGCTCAGGGCTGGGGCAGGGACTTGGGGTGGAGGAGGGGGTTCATGACTGGGGTAGGGTTTTGGGATGTGGGCACCAGCTGGGCTCTGCTTAACTCCTCACCCCTGTCCTGGCCCAGCACCACTCCCAAAAGCAGCCAGAAAACTCCATCCTAAGTCCTGTTGTGCCCCCTCTCTGCTCTGTGGAGATAGGATACAGGGTGGGAGGGGGGTACCTTGACTTCACTGCCCCTTCTTCCTTCCCTGCCCCCCATAGCAAGCAGAGACTCCTGAGGGGACAGCTCCAAGGCAAAGGGCAGGAGATGTGCAGCAGTGGTGGGAGGGGAAGGGCAGCTGAAGTTTTGATAACCTCTTGGCCAAATCTGTCAGGATCACCTTTCAGAGGCTCCAAGATCTACCAGTAGATCCTGATTGACTGGTTGGTGACCACTGCTTTAGATTTTCCATCGGTGGGTGGGTTAAATTTTCTTTTGGGCGTGTTGAAATTTCTTGTGTGCAACATCAATATTGTGGTAGTGTATGGATGTGCACCCACCTGTAGAAACACAAACCCTAGATATAAAGATATATTTTAAGTAGTCCATAGGTGTGGACGAAAATATATGAAAACAAGGGGTAATTAACACGGAGAAGTGCTTATGATTACTTAATATGAAATCAAATAAACAGAAAATTAATACTACCCATGGTTGAAGAAGTGGTCGGTACCCAGGAATGCTCATGATACTATTTATGTATTTTTGTTAGTCTCTAAGGTGCTGCAGGACCATTGTTGTGTTAAGTTTTTTTTAGTTACAGACTAACAGGGCTACCCCTCTGAGACCTTGCAGTGCATGTATCATTATCCTTTCTAACAGACAGATGTGTTTCTCAAAGAGCTTGCAAATAAGGTTTCATCCTACAAACCAGCATCACTTGCTACTTCTAACTCATAAGAGCCAGAACTGTACCACAGAGCAAAGATCTGGCCTTAATGCAATACAATTTACCATGTATTATTAGTAACACAGGATTTAAAAACAAATCGTTAAGATCAGAGTTTTAGATTTCTGCAACAGTCAAAAAAAGCTGTTAATCTTTTTCTTTCTTATCTTAAGCTATTAACACCTATTTAAACTTTGCTTGAAATGTCATCATGCAAATGTGGCATAAACACACATCCACAGCTGGGGAGTGTAAGGAAGGTGATCCCAGCCCAACGAATTCCCCAACAGGAAGAGTAGGGGAGAAGCGGGAAGGGGCGGTGGGGGGGAGGCTACTATATTGTTAGCAGTTCACAGGGCAGGGGAGGATTTGGGAAAGAAGCAGAGAAGTTGAGCTGATCTGTCAGCGACTGTAACTTACCCAGCTTTTCCCACGTGGCTGGTTGCAGGTAATGAAGCAAAGTTCCCTCCTCCCCTTCAGCTGCAGCTTCAGCATAATCTGGATCACATGATCCCCCAAGTACTGTATTTTAGTGACTATAACCTGTGGGTTAGATTTGTTTTTACAAGCCCCGCACCCTCCCCCCCGCGGGGTATACTCGGGTGCGGGGTATACAAACATTTTTTTTACTCACCTGGTGGTGAGCGCTCCCCCACCCCTTCCCTCGTGGCACAGCCGCCAGCCTCCGCGCAGGGGAGCGCTCATCTCCCAGTTCATGCGCAGGAGCGCTCCCCCTGCCCCTTCCTGTGGCTGCGTAGCCTCTAGCCTCTGGGCGGGGGAGCGCTCATCTCCCAGTTCCTGCACAGCCGCAGGAAGGGGCAGGGGGAGCGCTCCTGTGCAGGAACCGGGGGATGAGCGCTCCCCCACCCGGAGGCTGGCGGCTGTGCAGCCGCAGGAAGGTTGTGCGGCTGCACAGGACCCAGGGGGTGAGTGCTTCCCCGCCTGGAGGTTGTGTGGCTGCGCGGGAACCAGGCGGGGTGAGTGCTCCCTCGTCCGGAGGGTGGCTAATTTCTCCCCCACCCACCCACCCGTAGAAGCCCCCCCTCCCCAGCACAGTTTGAAAAAATGTCTTGTATACCCTGTGGGTTATACTCGTGCGCGGGGTATACAAGGTTTTTTTTACTCAAACTGCAAAAACAGCTGGGTGTATTCGGGTGCGGGTTATTCTCAGGTGCGGGGTATATTCGCTAAAAGATGGTACTTTCTGCTTCCCTGATTGGAGAACTCGCTCACTCCTGCAAGTACAGACCCTCCGGAAGGGTGGGGAAGGGAGGCAGGAAGCCCTGAGTGGAGGCTGGAGACATTTCAGCTGGTGGCTGCTGCTGCTTCTGGCCCTCCACCTTGAGTGAGCGAATGCCCCGCCCCCCCTTCTCCAGCATGTGCGCAGGCTCAGAAAAGGGCTGAGCGGCCACACCGGCACGCAGCTTACAGGAAACCTTGTGCTAGAGCCCTTTCAACTGCTTCTATTTGAAGGACTCGCACCTTCTGTGGCTCTTTCCTGGCAGCTGTGGGAAAGGGGTGAGCCCTTTAAATAGAAACCGTTAAAAGGGCTCATGAGGCTCTGGCTCCTATGCAGTGTGCTAGGGGGCGGAGCCTGAAACAGCCACGCGGGCTGGATCCAGCCATTGAGAGGCTTTTGCCCCCTCCCCCCCATTTAGCAGTTAATGCAGTGTTTGTTTGAAGTGCAGATTTCACCGGGGAAGGGCGGAGCAGGAGAGAATCATTCTAAGAAAGAACATTTTGTATTGTTTCCTGAAGATGGTCAGACTCTGGATTCATTTGATCTCCTCTGGAAGATTGTTGCATGGTTGTATCCCCTCAGTAGAGAAGGTCTTGTGGCCAACTCATCTGGGCTTCATGGTCTGCAGTGGTCAAAGGAGAGCAGTTAATGCAGTGGTTCATACAGCAAAATTCTGTCTTTGCAGTAACTTAGGCTTCATCTGTTACTTGCTTTGAAAATTCTGAGCAAGGCCTTTCACTGGCATTGTAAAGTGCTGAGAGCCAAAGGAGAACTTGAGCACAGGCCTGATGTACACAACTACACAGAGGGCTTGTCTACACTACAAAATTAAGTTGATGTACAGCCGCCGCAGTAATTGAAGTGGTGGCTCATGTCCACACTTACTTCCTCACCAAGATCCCTTCCACTGACTGAAGTGGGCATTGTGGGATACTGACAGCTGGAGCCCAGGAGCTTTGGGGGAAGTTGTGAGTCTGTGCCCAGCTGACAAGTTTGGCTGGCAGGGAGAAGCGGGGGGAAAGCTCCAACAGCCAATAGGCAGTACAAGTCAGTGGTTTTCAAGCGATGGGTTGCAGCCAGTGTTCCCTCGAAGATTTTTCCACCCTTGAACAAAGTGAGTTGTCTTGTGCGCTAACAGTGAGGTCATGTGCACTTGTTAGGGTGAGCGCCACTGTGGCACCCACCAGTGGCGCTGCTCCCCATTGCTATGAAAATGTGTTTTTTACCACAGAGCTATCCCATTGTAAAAATGTAGTGGAGACAGGACACTGTACTTTCACTAAAAGGCAAAGTAGATGAGGGAAGTGTCGTGCTCCCTTCTCAACAGGGCAAAGGAATGATGGAATAATTCACTTTAAAAATTTATTTAATTTTTGGCAGCACAGAACAGTAAACTTATTGGGATAAAGATCATCACTGAAATGTTCCAAAAAATTATGTAGCATACAACAGGATATAAAATTAAAAGGAAGAAAAATGTATGCAATAAATGAAGTAGTAAAGTAGTGTTTCAATGATTGCAGGATAAGCAAGAAATCTGACAAATTTTCAATTATTATGTGTGTGCGGGGGTGTTACTAAAAGTCCAAAATGGTCTTGAATATTATAGAAATATACTTGTATATGGATTCTTTGGGAGAGGGAACCGTGCACATGCATATAGCTAGTGTACCTTAAAGACTCAGGGGGGAAAAAAGCATGAACCACCCAAAAGGTATTTATTTGATTTCATGACTTTAGGGTGCATCACACATTATCTTTTAATTCTTGTGGTTGTCTGTCTTGGCTGTGTATGTTTAGTAAAAATTATAGTAGAAATTTGCCTTTGCAAAGTATTCCATAGAAGATATCATACTATTCTTAGGCTAGATTTTTAAAGGCTTTTAAGTAACTAGTGGGATTTTCAAAAGCATCTGTGTGCTTTCAGCCTTTTCTTTAGCGAATAGTTATATACGCAAGTGGTGACATATG
This sequence comes from Pelochelys cantorii, assembly GCA_032595735.1. Taxonomy (NCBI): domain Eukaryota; kingdom Metazoa; phylum Chordata; order Testudines; family Trionychidae; genus Pelochelys; species Pelochelys cantorii. The sequence goes on along the minus strand of CM064346.1, from coordinate 4,231,872 downwards.
AAAAAGCACCGAAGTGCTGCCCAGAGAATCAAAATAAATTCACAAAGGGCATCTTGTTAGAGCAAAGAAAACTGAAGTAAATTTTGACATCAATCCACAAAGTCATTCAGTCTTTAAATCAAATAATCCTAAGGAATAAACTGCTGCTATAGAAAAACAATGTAGACTCACAGTTATTACAGAATAACAAAAAAACAGAAGAGTTTATATTGGGAACATATTTTTGATGATTATTTGCTGTTAAAATCTAAGTTAAATAGCGCTCAGTCCTCCATCTGCACCATGATTACAAACGTAAACGACGAAAGGCCAGGACTAATAAGAGCATCCTGTGAAGAAGTAAATTAAGGAGACCTTAGTGGGGCTTTCCTTGAAAAACAGCAGACCCACGTCTGTCAATTGCCAGGAGGCTGTAGGCAGCCCTGTCCCCGCAGGATGGATTGTTTTCAACACCACAACAAATGAGGCTTGCCAGCTGCTAGGCTGGGGGATCTGTAGGATATTTTACCCAACCCACTCCCCTTGCAGCTCAGTGCAGAAATGGAGCAGAGCTGCCCTGTCCAGGCTGCCCGGAGCCTCCAGCTTGGTTGGGTGGCGTGCTGCCTAAGGGGGCCACACCCCTCTTCCTTGCCTCCCCCTCCTTCCCCTGCAACCAGCTCACCCCCTGTCCTGGGCTGGGTTACCGTTGGGACCCTCCCTCGATGCAGTCCCATGGGCGGGCAGTCTCGGCCCGGCTGGCATTCACCTGGGCACACCCCATTCCAGTCTGGCCTATGGCGGAGCCTGATAGGTAGCAGGAAGTTGACACCAGTGTGAGGGGAGAAGGCTGCACAGCAGCTTGGGTGTCTGCACCCAGCTCCTGTTCCTATCTAGCAATGGGGCCTGGCCCATCCTTGGCCGGCCTGGGCACCTGGCACTGCACTGCCATCTGCCTAGCACCTTCACCACCGGAGCAGCTGCGAGCTGCTTGCAACACATGCTCTGGCTCTGGCCCCAGCTAGCGTTGCCATGCAACCTGCAGCTCCAGAGTTAGGGCCAGGGCTGCTGGGTGGCTGCCCTGCTGCTCCTGGGGCACAGCAGCTGCCCACCTTGTGGCCCCGCCCCGGAGCAGCTGAGCCACTGCCGCATGGCTCTGCTGCAGAGGTGGATGGGCCTCAAATTCTTGGTACGCGTGCGTGCAGGGAACCCTGGTTGCAACCCAGCGCTGGGCTGTGGAATGTCAGCCACTGGGACTCATTGCTACAAGGGGATCAGGTGACCAGTGGGGGGTGGTAAGGCAGCTCCCTGCCTGTCCTGACACCACAGACTGTGCTGGGCTCTGGAAGCCACCGGCAGCAAGCCAGGCTCCTAGATGGGGGGTGGAGGGGAGCACACAGGGCTCTATGCACTGCTCCTGCCCCAAGCACTGGCTCTGCATTCCCATTGGCTGGAACCTGCTGCTGGGGGGCAGCATGGTCTGTAGTGCCAGGAGAGGCAGTAAGCTGCCTTAGCCACCCTGCTGCACCGCTGACCAGGAGTCGCTCAAGGTAAGCCCCTCCAGCCCTGATCCCTTCCCCCCAAAGCCAGAGCCCCTACCTATACTCCAAAGGTCTAGTCTCAGCCCCACCCCAGAGCCTACACTCTAGGCAAATTATGTTGGGTTGCTGAATTTTTTTCAACTGGGTCATAAGAAAAAAAGTTTGAAAACTACTGATATAAGTAACCGTGTTTTAATGGGCACTTAGTTGTGTTACCCTAACTACAATGGGAAAAGTGCTAGGCCTTTCATTGAGGTGAAGTTACTGTGCCAGTGTAATGGGGTACGTACTTTGGCAGAAGTAGCATTCTGGTGTAGACATTGGCACTATTATGTCTGCATAAGCCACCTTGTGTTGGTGGCTTCATGGTGTACACCTTCATGGTGTAGACCAGGGCTGATGACGCACATAACTAGGCTTTTAAGACCTTATACTCAGCTCCACAGCCTTTCTCTGTTTCATCGGATCACTTCCAAATTGCAGGGAATGTTCTAATCAGAACCCTTTGATTTTAGTTAAATTTAGAAAACTAGAAGGGGAAATTGGGGGACCCAAGGAGTTTTCGTGCTGGGACTGGCATACAACCCCTGCTGCGGCTTTGCACTAAAGTACCAAGAGCTGGTGCAGGGGTTGATGCCAGGTCCCAGTGTGAGCTGGGACAGAGCCAGCCTGCCTGTGCACTGGCTCAAAAATTTACTTGGCGGAGGTGTGGGGGGAGTGTTGTGTGTAGTCAATAACGTTAATCAATAAACATCCACTTATCGGTTAATCATTTAGTCAAGAACACTGTTACATACTACTGAGGATAGTGCCCTCTTGTAAGTTCTCTGTTCTCCAATGGGAGTGCTCCTCTTAATACTCTCATCTTTTGTTGCAGGGCTCTCAGTGAATATAAGTCTCAGTAATATCAGCTCCTGAGCGCAAACGTTTTAGGGTCCCAGTGATCTGTATTTAAATAGATATTCTCAGATAGGCAAATAATCTGGCTGCTCAATACTGATAGAGGGTAAGAGCTTTACAAAAAGAGCTTTAGCCCCATTGCTTTAGATTTCATAGGACTTTGATTGAGGATGCTTCATTTTGTTTGTTCTGAGATCATCTTGCCCATTTCATGGTTCCAACAGATGTAACTTTCTCTGGCACTTGTGGTGAGTGTGGTTACCTCTGTTCCTGTTGTGGCTTTTGAGATAAAAACAAATTCCTCTAGCATAAGGCACTTGTAAACCTTTACCCTGTACTTATTTTTAAAAGTCGTGTATCTTCTGTAATAGGCACAGTGATTGTAATCTTAAAAAACAACAAATGGTCTGGTAGCACTTTAAAGACGAACAAAACATGAAGATGGTATCATGAGCTTTCGTGGGCACAGCCCACTTCAGATGACCGGAATTTTTAGAGTTTTAGTGATTGTAATCTGTTATGTTCAGTACTGTATATTTCCTCCCTAGGATGCTTATGGAAAAGAGATACTGACAGATTTCCCTATAAACTGTTAACTTATGTATAGTTATTATGCAAGAAGTGACCTTGTTAATTTCAGCATCCTACAACTCTGGTGGTAAGTAGTGAGCTGTGCTTAGGGAAATTTGGTAAGGGAAAATAGATGTTTTTCAAGATAAGAGGCTACAAAGAATATGAAAATAATAGCTAAGAGCCTTTTAAGGTATTTTCCCCATTCCTTTTGTGCTAAAAATGACTTGAGTGATTGGTATGCACGTGCAAAATATTCTGATGTGTGTTGCTTTTGGAGTAATAGAGAAGGGAATTCTTTGTGGTTATATAACTGGAGCATTCATGTAAAAATATGTTTGGCACAAAGTGCCATTCCAAAGCTAAAAATTGAGTTTTATTAATGGAAAATACTGTCTCCTGTTAGATCTGTGTTTTCCATCATGAATAATTATTTTTATTTTGGGGCTGGTTAGCAGTCCATTCTGCTTGCAATATATCAGCTGGCAGAAATTTTTTTTTTCCTTTTCAGAAGAAATAGAGGCCAGTTTCTTGCTTCGTGAAGCACTTATTTTTTATTGTCTTTTTTCACAGTTTCTATTGGAAAGGCACTGTTGCTCTTATAAGCTACACTCTGATTTTTGTTCAGTCTTTTTAAAAAAACACCCTTTTATGGGGTTGGGGATTTATGGAAGTGAGTGCCACTGAAAGATATTGGACTAACAGCTGGTGGAGACTGCAGTTCTGCACATGCAGGACAGATACAGCATCGGAGGCAGCAGTGGCAGTTTTTCTATACCACTCTGCCTGTATCCTTCAAACCTGAGCTGGGTGCATAGACTCATCCTCAAAAGGTAGTTCAGTACCTATGCCCGTAAAATCATCACTCCCTAATGTTAACTGCCCCACTGCATGTTAACTCATGATCCGTTCCACCTTTTGTATTTAGCTGTGACATGCTGAGTATCTTTCCCAGACCTGAAGAAGGACTTTTGTGTAAGCTCAAAAGTTTCTCTCATTCACCAGCACTAACTGATCTAGTAAAGAATGTACCTTGCCCACACTGCCATCTAATATACTGGGACCAGCCTTTCTGCAGAGACTGTCAAAACGGTTGCTAGTTTTGGCGATATTTTTTAATGTTTAGATTCTGTTCTGTGTGGGTTCTGACACTGTCCACCAGTATAGCATCTGATGGGGATCCCACTTGGATCAGGAGTCAGACCATCAAACTCCCTTCATATAGCCTGCGAAGTAGCCATTAGATGGCAGTTAAAGCACAAGGACAGAAATAATGTTTCAGTAGTTAGGATGCTAACTTGAGAGACCTACCTGCAATTTCCTGTTCTGCCACAGTTTCTCTATGAACTTGTCCAAGTCACTTAGCTTCTCAGACACTCAGTTCCCCCTCTATATGATGGGAACAATAGCACTGCCCTACCTCACGGGAATGTCACGAGGGTACACGCAGAAAAGACTTTGAGGTGCTCACACTCCACAATTACGGGGCCATATAAATGTTGGAGTGTGTATATGTACGCCAGCACGCTCCGCTTAGCTGATACTGGTGGTACTAATGGAGGCAGGTTTTTTTAAAGGCTACTATACGCATATGTGGGACATATGCGGGACAGCTGGCCCAAAATTAGGGAAGGGGTTGGGTTAGGAAGAGAGGGATAAAGTTAATTCTCATGCTTCCTTTCAGATAAATGATTTGATCATATTTATTGTTACTACAGGTTGGACGTCCATGGTCCAGCACCCTTGGGACCTGACTGGTCCTGGACAAGGGAGTTTGCCAGACCAGTGGAGATCTGGGGCAGGTGGGAGGGTGCCAGCCTCCTTGCTGGCTGCCTCTCCCCAGCCTTCTAGCCCACTTGCTGGCTTCCCTGCTTTGCTGGCTGTGAGCTCTGGTGCTCTGCTGACCCCGCTGGCTGGCTCCACTCTGAGCCGCAGACGACCTCTGCCAGTGAGGCTATCTAGTCCTACAACATCTGTGGTCCTGCCGGACCTCAGATGTTCCATACCAGAGTCCCGAACCACAGAGGTTCAACCTGTTTTACTTTATTTTAAAAATATTGGGATCTCAGATACCTGTGAGCAGCCTGGCTTTGACAAATAAGTTACATTGAGTGAGGAAGCAGATCACTGTTAATGTAGAAACTTAAAAACAAGAGACACTTGAAGAACTAGGTGCTGAAGTAATACTGCAGATGGGATGTGAAACTGGAGAAAAGACTCCAGAAACTCATACTCCCGTAACCAAAAAGGGAAGGAATGTGGAGCAGAAGCAGATTATATCTCATTCCAAAAAGCTGGGTTGTTGTGGAAGAGGCAGTAGGTAGCCTGTTTTCCTGTGAAATGGAACTAAAAACTGTTTAATGACACAGCTCACAGTTTGGTTATACTAAAACCAACTGAGTTTCTGTGCATTCCTGTCGGTCAGCCTGAGGAGCAGTGTTGATAGCTTTGAAGGGAATTCAGTTCCCAGGCTGGAGGAATGAGGGGACACTCTGTGGATGTGCTGGGAATGAGGCTAGAATGCCAGTGTGAGGAAAAAGATAAAAGCTGTAAGTAAAGGTCCTAATCTTGGAGTGATGCTTGTGGCTTTGAGCAGTCCCATTTATTACAAAATACCAGTAACTGGCCCAGAATAATAACAATGTCAAAACCAGCTACAAACTTAAGTGAGACCATCACAAAGATTAGGATAACACAGGCATGTGTTTAATGCACCAATAGAAGCCTAAAAAGTTGTTTTGAGCTGTAGTGTTTTTCCATTTGCCGTATGTACACAAGTCTTTATAGGAGCAAAAGACCACAGGGGGAAAATAGTGTAGAGAATGGTGGCAGAGGAGGAGGATTCAGTTGTGCCAACTGATTTCCCTGCTCCCTCCCTTACTAATTCCCCCCACTACTGCACAGAAGAAAATGCAATATTTCCACCTGGATGGCCTTGCTTTTCTGCTACATAAGATGAGCCTTTACTATCCGCATCATGCTGTATTAGTCTAAATCCACAGCTGCATGAGACTCAATTCACAGAAAACCTTCAACATGTTTGTGTTTGGAATGCTAAATTTTAGCTTGTTTTTGGGAGGTTAAGATTGTATGAGTGTTGGTAGAACTGTACCAAAGCCTTCCAGTAAATCACAATGTCAAGAAACGGCTTCTGTAAGCATCTGAAACTACTGCACTAACACACAGCAGAGCCAAAACTACTTTGAAAGATGCAAGATGATTAAATGACTTGACAGCAATATTGTAAACAATAGCTTGATTAATACAGTGCATTCCAACCAATAAGAGAACAGCTTTCAAAACACAACTCTGCAAACAGCCAATTGTAATTTAGCAGCAGGTGAACCAGTAGCTATTTGGAATTCAGTTGGGAAATGACAGCTCTGCTTCTGAAAAAGGAGTAAGCCAATCAGATACTGCATTGGGCAGCCAATGAAAATCAACATTTCATTCCATAAGTGACAGGGATTCTCCTGCTCCCGAGTTTGACAAGGAGATTTCCTGGCACTGCTGGGCAAGCTGCATTCCTCCAGAGATATGTGTGTCTATGAGCTCGACTCACAGCACAATAATCATCATCCTCATTATGATTCACTTCCCAATAATAATAATGTCATGAATTATTTGTGCAAAACAGGACAATTATGTCTGTCAGCCCTGTGCTCGTCTGCAGCTGGTAGGGAAAGTATCCACATAACTTGGGTCTTGTGTCCTAGCATTGCCACGGCTGTCTGCCCAGGAGACCTGGTTACAAGAGCCAGAGGGATGGTGGTAGTCACAGGGCAGAAGCAAGCCAGTGGAAATCTGGACAATGCCATGTCGAGTTCAGATACAGAGGATGATTTCCAAGACCCTGCCACTCCGACTGCAACTCAGGCAGGGCACTCACTGCCTCTGCTGCCTCAGCAGGTAAGGGTGGTATAAGACTGTTCTCTGAGCTGGTGAGGTGCTTACATGTGAGCTCCATAGCATAGTATCAGGGAATCCATTATTCCTCATGCTGAAGTCTTACAGATTTCTAGTTTAGTTTCCATTGCCAATTAGCTTGCTGAATGAAACTAACTCCTTTGTGCTTGATAATGAGGAGTACTACCCTTGAAACCCATATCCTTCCCTTATCCACATTAGGATTTATCTGCTGTCTTTTATACTAGACATGCTGGCCTATTGTAAATATCAGTAATTCTTACCCTTTAAGCTCAGTACAATTCTTCTTCCACCTATATCTGCCAAAAATTATTACCCATTTCTTTCTCTAAACTTCTTCCTTCATTACCTTGTTTCACTCTTGGGTTATTGCCTTTAATGCAGCCACTCTCTGCTTAGAACAGTCTCCTTTGTGTCAGAAGATCTCCCTCTCCATATTCCTCCACTCTTTATGAAACCTTCAGACTTTGATCTCCCTGCAGACCACAAGTCCTTGTGTCATCTTGGGTCTGTAATCTTATCCTGTGTTTTATAGAGATTCTCTGAGAGTCAAGGGACGTTGTCATATACATGTCTGTGAGACATCACAGAATAACTTTTAAATAGTGATATGATTGCTTCTGCAGTTCCCAGAAGTTGTTCCGCTTAATGTAGGAGGCATGTATTTTACTACAAGACTGTCAACACTACAACGCTATGAAGACACCATGTTGGCTGCTATGTTTAGTGGAAGACACTACATTCCAACAGATGCTCAAGGCAGATATTTTATTGACAGAGATGGAACTTACTTTGGGTATGTGCATTGTCCTTGCTGCTCTAATTTTGAATCTGTTACTGTGGTAGGCAACATTAGGTTTAAGAGAGGCAAGAATTCATTTGCAGTTTTCTCATTCAATCCCATGTGAATTGCATCTTTTATCTGTGTGATTAACCTGCAACTACAGTTTTTATAACTCCCCCCAGAAGACTGTCAAACTTCTTGGTACATTGCCATGCCAAAATTATCGTAACTCATTTTACACACACACACACACACACACACACACACACACACACACACACACACACACACACACCCACCCCCCCAAATGAGGTTTTGGTCCTCAGCAAAAGTGTGTGTGTGTACACATTCAAATAAGCACAATAGCTCCATCCAGAGAGGCAAGTTGCTCGTAACTTTAAAAAGTTGAGTGTTTGACACCATTCCTGATAACAAAATGATTGTGGTCTCTCTTGTTGTTTTTGTTCACATTATCTTTTGTAGCTTTTATCCTAAAAAGGCATGGCAGTGATATTCCTCGGATATTTCATAAAATCTTCTTTTGGTTGTTACAGTTTTTAAACGTTTAATGGAATATTTGTGGATATGGTCCAAGTTTATACTATAACAATGCTATTAAGAAAAAAAACATAAAACGAGTTATCTAATTTACAAGCTTGACTTCTGTGTAAAATACTCTACCATATTAATCATCTATAATTCCTAGAGGGACATCATTTTGGATAACATTGCAATTTTTTACCTTTTAAAACTTCTGCTCTTTTTTTGTTGTCTGTATTTTTTATTTGCCTGAATTTCAGGTATGTATAAATTCAGGTGGATAGATTAACACTATATGCTAGTGAAATGTATGGCACTGGTTCAAGTCTGCACATATTAATCCACATAAAAAACTTAACAGATTTTATCTGAGAGACTTTTTTGTTAGAAATTTGTCCCATCTTCAATTATAACACACTTCAGAAAGCTGAAGATTAGAGTAAAATGTTTGCCTTTCAGGGATTTTCACTTTCTTACAAATTCTGCAAAATATAGTTGGATTGATCTTTGTTTTCCATGTGGATCATCTACTCCCATGACAAGTGAGAAGGCAAAGCATAATACAGGTTGAACCTTTCTAGCCTGACAGTCTCTGTCCTGGCACCATCTGTGGTCCAGCATGATTTTAGTGAGTCGGATGTCTGCTTATCATGCGTGTGGCCAAGTTTCCCACGGTCCCATAAAGTCTGTTTCCAGTCACCAATCCTGGCTCTCAGTGTTCTCTGCTGTTATTTAGCTCTGATTTACCCCTGAATGTCTTCTAAGAGCCCATTAAGCAGTGGAAATGTTGGTAATGCTGCTAGACAATATTGATCTCCTGTGGTCCAGCAAATTCTCTGGTTCAGCCCGTCAGGTCCCGAGGGTGTGGAGTAGAGAGGTTCAGCCTGTACATATTTTTTTAAAAGACCTGTTCACATATTATAAGTGGGGAAACAACCAAGAGGTCAAAAACTTCTTTTAAATTGCTGATGTGTGGCAGTGCTATGTTCAAAGCTCTGTTGTAATCCTTCTAAAGGTCTCAAACAAGACAGTGGCTTTCATTTTACTAATTATTTATGTTGAGTGTGATTGATTGTTCTCATGTTTAGTCCCACTTGTTGGCTGTCATTGCTGCTCCAAAGAGTGTTTTCAGGGTTAGACCAGTGCATGTAGAAATATATGTTGGGCATTCTAACCTCATTTCCAAAATATCATTCTTCATCTATCTCTATCCCATTGAGGAGGACCTAATTCTCTTCAAAGCCAATAAGTGCTGTACCTTAAATCCGTGACAAAGTCCAAAATATATAAAGACAGAATTTCCTACTATGATTAAGCTGATTTTGTTTATTTGAAAACAAGTGGTGGCGTTTGTGAGCTTCTTACTGATGGGAACTCTCTTATCAGAAACTGAGCAAATAGAAATATTAGCAGTATGTATTCAGACTACGGATATACTGAAGAACTAAGCCAGCACTTTATATATTTCCTGAAATAATATAAAGAAGGGCCAACTGTTGTTGTTTTTAGATCATATGTTCACTAATAGTTAATGTTTCTAAAGTGGTTTTTCCATCTTCAGAGCATTCTTATCTAAACCATTATTAAACATATTCTAATGAAACACTCATTGTATTGTTAGAATAATTGCAGAAGGCCCCTGATCCTGTAAAAACAACTCCACCACCCAATACTATCCACCTGCCTGGAGCTTTTTTTAATGTCCGTGAGATATTTAGTGGGCAGAAGCGTCTGCCAACATAGTTCTTCAGCAAAATTGGGAACTTAATGAATACAATTACGGTTAACAGTGGGAGACTATACTCTGTGTCTCTAATTGGTTTATGAGATTAAAGCATTATGAATGTTTAGTTTGCTCTGTTTTTAAACTGGAGTCCCACACTGCTAGTTTCACAGACATTACATTTTCCAGCCAGAAGCTCAAAAATGCCAAATGTAACTCAAAACATGTATTTGAAAATAGAGTTCACAGTTCATGTAAAAATGAGAGACCATTCTTACCTTCTGTGCTTGAGGATTGCTGGACTGAGTAAAATGGTGTCTCCATTTTATGTTAGATTTAATAATCAAGTTACTTTTTCCTCAAATTTTTGGAAGAGTTGTTACTGAATAATATTTTCCCCCCTTCTGTTTAGAGACATACTTAACTTTCTGCGATCTGGTGATCTCCCACCGAGAGACCGAGTGAGGTTAGTTTACAAGGAAGCTCAATATTATTCCATAGGACCATTGCTGGACAATCTAGAGGAAGTCCAGCCTCTTAAAGGAGAAAAAGTTAGACAAGCTTTCCTGGGCTTAATGCCATATTACAAAGGTAAATAAACAATAGTGACTATGTAGATTGTAGCTTGGTTTATGTAGTATAAATAATTCTCAAAAGTCTGAGTTCACTTTCTAATAGTGTTACGTGTTCTGAGGTAAATATGGAAAGGTTTTTTTCATGAACAGGAAGAAAGTTCTGCAGCTCCACTGCTATTTCCTGTTTACTCAAAATCCTGAAACTTACTTAGACTCCTAACTTCCATTTCCAAGACTCAATTTTTGGTTTTGCTTTTGGATAGTTACACTCTCCAGACATACAATAAACAGACTCCTGTCTCAAAGAGCTTACAGGTAACACCATCATTTTTCCTGAGACAATAGCAAAATTGCTGTGTGTTGCATTGTTCCTTGTATGCATCTAATAGCTTTACCTAGAGATCTTACAGGAACACTGTTGATGTTAAAATAAGTGAGTACGAGACCATCCTTGAATTTAAGAAAATAATGCTGTTCATGTGACTTCACACCTAACTTCAAGACCAAAAAATCGGAATTTTCTCAGTCTTTGGTTATTCACAACTTGAATTTTGGGCATACTATTCAAGCAGTCCCCGTAACACTTGCAATCATAAGATTGTGTTTAACAAGAATGTAAGGCATATCTATACCATAAACACTAAGCTCTCAATATGAATATGGCTAATTTCATTAATGTAGGCCATCTCTAGCTACAGGCACCCTGGAATACATCTTCTGTTGTCTCTGGCATTGTATTAAGAGTTACACATGATGCTTTGATGCAGTAGTTAGATTTGACTTTAAAACATAGTGTTCTGTCCCTCACATGACATTGGTTTATTACTTTGTTGTTGTTTAGATCACTTGGAGCGGATAATTGAAATAGCTAAGCTTAGAGCCATGCAGAGAAAAGCAAGATTTGCAAAGTTGAAGATCTGTGTTTTCAAAGAAGAAATGCCCATCACCCCATATGAGTGTCCACTTTTCAACTCTCTACGTTTTGAAAGAAGTGAAAGCGAGACTAAACTGTTTGAACATCACTGTGAAGTAGATGTATCTTTTGGCCCCTGGGAGGCTGTAGCTGACGTATATGATCTTCTGCACTGTATCGTGACAGACCTGTCAGACAGGGGAATTACTGTGGATCATCAGTGCATTGGTGTGTGTGATAAACATCTGATAAACCATTATTACTGCAAGCGTCCCATCTATGAATTCAAGATTACGTGGTGGTGAGTTTTTTTTTCTTTTCAGAAAGTGCATATGAAGTCTTTTCTAAACAGTTGCTTTTAGTACTAACTTTTGCAATCTGTCTCTGGAAATCCATTACTGCTGACATGCACTAGAACTGACCTGCTGAAATGTTGGCTAATGCTTAGCTGTTCAGCACATGGGAACCTGTTACATCATAACGTCTTGAAAAACTAGCCTGAAACACAATTGTTGGCTCAGGTATCTTAACTTGACACCTTCTGAAAGGTGCCTACCTGCTTGGTGCCTCTCCTGTAACAGCAGGATCTGACAAGTGGACAGTGCAACTTTCATTCACTTTTGAGTAGTCATCGCTGCTGGTGGTGCTAGTACCATTTGAGAGCTGACATCTGTGGCTTCAGTTTTATCTGCAGGTATAATGGGTTTAGTCACTTCTGCGAGATTGATCACTCTAAAAAGCCAAATACTAGATGATTTAAATACAAAAGGGAAGAATGTCCTAAATGTTAATGTTCATTGTGATTATTTCAATTAGCTTTATTGCAAATCTGTATTATTATAATTCAATTATTTACATTTTTATTGACCAAAAGAATATCTACCAAATTCAGTCTACATTTCTTAATACATTTAGGACAAATTACAATTCACAAAAAGCCCTGTTCTGAGCATTAGAAAATTTTACTCTACCTACAAAAAGAAGCTGTATATAAATGGATCACTGAGGGGGCTTTTGGAAAATGAAAACCCTACTATGTGTCCCTATTAGCACAGATAAGAAGGACATTCAACACATGAATTATTGAAAATTTAACTACAGTCCAATGATATTCCACATGATTCTGAAATGGATGGTGAGACATCATTAGCCAAACCCTGGAAAAAAAAATGATGAATATCCCTGTTGTCTTCACTGTTCGTAGCAATAAGAAGTGTAATCGTTGATTTCATAATTCATCTTTAAAGATTTCTCCAATTACCAGCTAATGTATCTTTGTAGCAGATTTCTTTTTAGACTGAAAGAAGCTATCCCAGATCATCTTTCTTTGTTGAAAGCGATAGTTGAAATACTGAAATTTGTAAATGTCTTCTAATGCATCGTTTAATTAAAAATGTAGTAATACATTAAAACCCGAGAAATATTTAATATGGAGTATCTCAAATCATCTCCACAGTTTCAAGAAAGTTACTTGGGTTGGCCTTAAAATTTAACCTTGTAAATTGTAAGCCTACATATTTTTTCATTGTGTTGATTAATTTAATGAGTTGATCAAAAATATTTTTGGGAATGCAACTTGCATTGAACATGTTTATGAAGAATTTCAGTAAGGTTCTTTGAACAGCATGTTCTGAAAAAAATATATTTTGAAGAAAAGGATAGCATGTTGCATGGATTAGCTCTCACCCATACTGTTTAATTTAGGATATTAGAGTAAATTTTATAAGGCTGTACATGGGAGTTCATGGCTTTGTGTGCCTTTGTAAAGGAATATTGTCAGGTGCTCAGGTCTAAGAATAGAATTTAGGGTTTGGAAAGTGTCATCTTTTTAAAATTTCCCTGCAGTCTGAGAGAGATACCCCTTGCTAGTGCATGAGAATCTGAAATAGAAACAGTCTGGAAACGGACAATGAAACTAACCAGTGTAGTTTCACTGAGTTGAGTGAAGACTTGAATGAGTTCTTCACTTCTCAGCTAGCTCCTTAAATTTGGTATCTTTATAGGGGAAAAACAACGACGAGTCTGGTGGCACCTTTAAAGACTAACAGATGTATTAGGGCATAAGCTTTTGTGAGATACAACTCACTTCCTTAGATGTTTGCAGTGAAAGAAAGGCAAGGAAGGGATCCTTAAGTCTCAGCATGGACGTACGGAAGCCTAGGTAGGGGAAGGCCTTGCCTTCCCAAACCACCAGGCATGGCCCTGCCCGCACTCCACCCCCAGAACGCCTGCTATAGGCGTGTCCCTGGGGAAGCTGGGGACACGTGCCACCTGCCCTCCATGATGCTTCAGGACCCTGGGAGGCTCAGGCTGGCTTGGACCACATGGCCTCCTCCCTCCCCGGTGCACCGGGGAGGCTCGAACCATGCGGCCTCCTTGTTCCCCCGGGGAGTGATCTGGGGAGGCTGGAGTGCATGTGCTCTTCCCCTCCCTATGGTGGGTGAAGGGGCCTCCACAGAGGGGGTGGGGCTGGGGACCTGCCTCCCCCAGCCTTGACTGCACCACCTGCCCATGAGTCTGAGTGAACTTTCTACCAAAAAGCCTCCTTCAGATGTAAAATCTGACATTTGTACCAGGCAAATTAGTAGAAACACTAGTAAAGAGTAAAATTGCAAGGCACATAGAAGAGCACGAATTGTTGGGCAAAAGTCAGCATGGTTTCTGCAGAGGGAAGTCGTGTCTAACTAATCTGTTAGAATTCTTTGAAGGGGTTAATAAACATGCGGACAAGGGGCACCCAGTGGATATAATATACCTAGATTTCCAGAAAGCCTTTGACACGGTCCCACACCAAAGGCTTTTACGTAAATTAGGTGGTCATGGGATAGGAGGAAAGGTCCTTTCATGGATCAAGAATTGGTTAAAAGACAGAAAACAAAGGGTGGGAATAAATGGTAAATTTTCACAATGGAGGAGGGTAACTAGTGGTGTTCCCCAGGGGTCAGTACCGGGACCAATCCTGTTCAACTTGTTCATCAATGATCTAGAAAATGAGGTAAGCAGTGAGGTGGCCAAGTTTGCAGATGACACAAAGTTGTTCAGGACAGTCAAAAGCAAAAGGGATTGTGAAGAGCTACAAAAAGATCTCAGCAAACTGAGTGATTGGGCAGCAAAATGGCAAATGAAATTTAATGTGGGTAAGTGTAAGGTAATGCATGTTGGAAAAAATAACCCAAATTACACGTACTACATGATGGGGTCAAATTTAGCTATGACAGATCAGGAAAGGGATCTTGGAGTTATAGTGGATAGTTCTATGAAGACATCCACGCAGTGTGCAGCGGCAGTTAGTAAGGCAAATAGGATGTTAGGAATTATTAAAAAAGGGATAGATAATAAGACAAAAGATATCATACTTCCCCTATATAAAACTATGGTACGCCCACATCTCGAGTACTGCGTGCAGATGTGGTCTCCTCACCTCAAAAAAGATATATTGGCATTAGAAAAGGTTCAGAAAAGGGCGACTAAGATGATTAGGGGCTTGGAAAGGGGCCCATATGGGGAGAGGCTAGAGAGACTGGGACTTTTCAGTTTGGAAAAAAGGCGATTGAGGGGCGATATGATAGAGGTATATAAAATCATGAATGGTGTGGAGAAAGTGATTATAGAAAAATTATTTACCTTTTCCCATAATACAAGAACTAGGGGACACCAAATGAAATTGATGGGTAGTAGGTTCAAAACTAATAAAAGGAAATTTTTCTTCACACAGCGCACAGTCAACCTGTGGAACTCCTTGCCCGAGGAGGCTGTGAAGGCCGGGACTCTATTAGGGTTTAAAAAAGAGCTTGATAAATTTTTGCAGGTTAGGTCCATAAATGGCTATTAGCCAGGGATAAAGTATGGTGCCCTAGCCTTCATAACAAGGGCAGGAGATGGATGGCAGGAGATAAATCACTTGATCATTGTCTTCTGTTCTCCTTCTCTGGGGCACCTGGCATTGGCCACCGTCGGCAGATGGGATGCTGGGCTCGATGGACCTTTGGTCTGACCCAGTATGGCCATTCTTATGTTCTTATGTTCTTATTTATGTAGTTGTGGCTTCGTGTATTCATAAGTACATTGAGCTCAAGATTCTTATTAGGAGAAACACTTTATTTAATGACTGAGGTGACATAAGACTGTTTTTTCTGGGTAGTTTAGTGGTCCTTGCCCAATTCACATGTCTTTGTGGAAATGGGAGTTGCTCTACTCTGACTTTCAGCATTGTTGACAGAAATGGGAATCTTGGCTCTAGTGGTTAAAAAGCATACTTGTGAGTTACACGGTGTTATGATCACTTTTTACAAGCCTCCCAAGAGAAGCTATGATGGGAATTTTATTTTATTTATCTTGTATGACAGTATTCTGGCACTAGCATTTGGCAAGGTCCATTGTATTAAAGAAAGGGACAGGAGGAAGAAAATCTTGTTCTTGTATCATTTGTGACTTACTGTATTTTAGCGCATATAACCTGCGGGTTATATGCGTTTTTACAAACCCTACACCCCCCCCCCCCCCCGCAGGGTATACTCGGGTGTGGGGGTATACAATATTTTTTTTTACTCACCTGATGAGTTCCTGCACAGCCGCCAGCTCCAGCCTCTGGGCAGGGGGGCACTCATCCCCCTGGTTCCTGCGGAGCCGCAGGAAGGGGCGGGGGAGCGCTCATCCCCCGGTTCCTGTGCAGCCCCCCCGCCCGGAGACTGGTGGCTGCTCAGGAACCGGGGCGGTGAGTGGCGCCCCGCCCCCGGCATCGTAAATTAGCTAATATACCCCGGCACAGTTTGAAAGAAAAGTCTTGTATACCCTGCAGGTTATACTCGTGTGCGGGGTATACAAGATTTTTTTTTACTCAATTTGGAAAAACCACGGGGTATATTCAGGTGTGGGGTATATTCGCTAAAATACGGTAATTAAAAGCCCTTTAATTACCACATCCTGTACAAGATATTAAAAACTAAGTCCAGCTTAAAGAAAACCCCTAAGGACTATCATGCTTTCATTGTGTTCTTGTTGTTTTAATTTGTGAGTTAACAATTTTGCTGTTGCTTAGACTTGTTCTAAACAATATTTTATGGTGATGTAAATGTTGTTACTGCCTAATGTATAGGGGTTTTGACAGAAACTGAGAAAAATTTGGTTCTTGGTGTATAGACATAACCTATAAAGATAAGGAAAGATAATGGAGCAAATAATTAAGGAATTCATCTGAAAACACCGAGAAGATAATAAGGTAACAGCCAGCATGGGTTTGTAAAGAACAGATCATGTCAAACCAATCTGATCGCTTTCCTTGACAGGATAACAATTCTTGTGGATAACGGAGAAGTGGTGGATGTGGTATACCTAGACTTTAGTAAGGCAATTGATACGGTCTCACATGATCTTCTTATCAATAAACTAGGCAAATACAACTTAGATGGGGCTACTATAAGGTGGGTGCATAACTGGCTGGATAACCATTATCAGAGAGTAGTTATCAACAGTTCACCATTATGCTGGAAGGGCATAACAAGTGGGGCTCTGCAGGGGTCTGTTTTGGGACCGGTTCTGTTCAATATCTTCATCAACAATTCAGATATTGGCATAGAGAGGATGCTTATTAAATTTGCAGATGATACCAAGCTGGGAGGGGTTGCAACTACTTTGGAGAATAGGATCATAATTCAAAATTATCTGGACAAACTGGAGAAATGGTTCAGGGTAAATAGAATGAAGTTTAATAAGGACAAATGCAAAGTACTCCACTTAAGAAGGAACAATCAGTTTCACACATACAGAATGGGAAGTGACTGTCTAGGAAGGAGTAGTGCAGAAGGGGATCGAGGGGTCATAGTGGACCACAAGCTAAATATGAGTCAACAGTGTGACACTGTTGCAAAAAAAGCAAACAAACGATTCTGAGATGCATTAACAGGTGTGTTGTGAGCAAGACACAAGAACTCATTCTTCCGCTCTACTCTGCACTCATCAGGCCTCAATTGGAGTACTGTGTCCAGTTCTGGGCACCACATTTCAAGAAAGATGTGGAGAAATTGGAGAAGGTCCAGAGAAGAGCAACAAGAATGATTAAAGGTCTAGAGAACATGACCTATGAAGGAAGACTGAAAGAATTGGGCTTGTTTGGTTTGGAAAGAAGACTGAAAGGGGACATGATAGCGGTTTTCAAGTATCTAAAAGGGTGTCACCAGGAGAAAGGAACAAATTGTTCTCCTTGGCCTCTGGGGATAGGACAAGAAGCAATGGACTTAAACTGCAGCAAGGGAGGTTTAGGTTGGGCATTGGGAAACCCTAACTGTCAGAGTGGTTAAACACTGGAATAAGTTGTCTAGGGATGTTGTGGAATCTCCATCTCTGGAGATATTTAAGAGCAGGTTAGATAGACATCTGTCAGGGATGGTCTAGACCAGCGGTTCTCAAACTTTTTGGGCTCCGGAGCCCTTTACATGCGTAAAAATTTATGCGGAGCCCCAGCAGTCCACTGATTGTATGTGTTGTACCTATTGATGTTTCCAGTTTGTCAACCTCGCGGAACCCCTGGAGATGTCTCGTGGAGCCCTGGGGCTCTGCGGAGCACAGTTTGAGAAACACTGGTCTAGATGGTACTGGGCCTTGCCGTGGGGACAGGGGATTGGACTCGATGACCTCTTGAGGTCCCTTCCAGTTCTAGTGTTCTATGATTCTATGCCAGTGGCATAGATAGAGTCCAACTCCCCTTGGGGAGTTAACTAGGTCAACAGAAGAATTCTTCTACAGGTTGGTCCTCCCTGGTCTGTCACCCTTGGGAACTGACTGGTTCCGAACTAGGGAATTTGCCAGACCAGAGAAGGTCCACTGCCACCAGCCCCTCCGCCTGCCACTTCTCCCTCCCTCCGGCTCCTTCTTCCCCAGCCAGCCTTCCTGCTGGCTGGCAGCAGCCCGCCCCTGGGCAGCACATGGCCCCTGCTGGGTTGCTCTGGCTCTGCTGCCAGGCAGCCCCTGCCAGGCTATGCTACCGCCTAGGCTGCTGCTGGGCTCCCAACTGCTGGCCAGCCTGCCCAGGATTCTTTCATCCAGGAACATCTATGGTCCTGCCAGTTAGGGATGTGAATGTATAACCAGTAAACCTTACTCTTAGTGGTTAATCAGTGCTGGTTAACCCCAGGGGTGGGCAAGATGCGATCCACGGGCCGAATCCAGCCTGCAAGCTGCCCTGCTGGGACCCTCAGGCACAGAGCAACCCCATGCTGCTTTAAATGGCTGGCTGCTCCCTGTGGCTCTCTGTTCCTACCAATAGAAGCTGAGAAATTCTGTTGGGCCAGGGGAGTGTGCAAAACCTTCCTTCCCCCCTTCTCCACCCTGCTACCCGGAGCAGAGAGCCACAGGGAGCAGCCAGCTGCTTTGAGCAGTCTCCCTGCTTGCAGTAGCTCCAACCTGCCTCAGAGTTCTGCAGGGCTGCTGGCTGGGAGCAGCCTAGGTAAGTGCCTCCCAGCCAGAGGCTGCTGCTGGCACCTCATCCCCTTCATCCAACTCCCTGCCCCAGACTCTGCACCTCCTTCTACACTCTTCCTTGATTCTTAATAAGTAAGTCCTGAAAGAGGATCTAACGATGTACTTGGTGATCTAATTGAATATATTTGACAAACCTTTGTTTAGAATGACAATTGATTAAACAGCAAAACTTAGCAATCAGCATAGTGAAGCTGGGTAATACAAGTCCTTGAAAGTAAGAGCCAAAGCAAGAAAGCCTTAATCTGATCCAATACACAGCCTGGCTAGCTTTAGTGCAATTTAACACAGACACTTTGCTAAACTCAAAAGGGTTAAGGGTACTTTAACATGATAGTCATTTAAAAAAATACAATTAAATAGTAACAAATACAATTTTACTGAAACTTTTGGGAGCAGATTATCGTGATTTTATATCTTGTAAAAGTCATGGTATAAATTGACCAGTTTTCTTGTTTGCCATTTCCAATATAATTCTTATGCTTCAAGACCCATGTAGGGATGTTAGGAAGTGAATAATTAGCTAATAGTGTAGTTGATTAGAATTTCTATTGACTACACGATTAGTCGATGAAGGAGGAAGCCTCACTCCCAGCTTATGCCAGGTCTGGGAGCTATGCTCCTGCTGCAGCTCTGTAGCTTAAATGTAGTAAGAGCCGGGTTGGCAGGCAGCAACCCCGGTGTCAGCCGGTGGTCAGGGCAGTGAGTGGTGTGTGTGTGTGTATTATACACCCGAGACTTCAACTGCTAGGACTGGGGTCCCTTAGCAGTGGGCAACCTGCAGGAGGTTGACGGGCACCCCAAGAAGTTTACAGGGAGAGCTTATTACACCTCAGATTTTGACTGCTAGGATACACGATCCCTTCGCAGCGGGCAGCCTGGGGAGGCTGAGAGATGCCCCAACGGATCTGTCCCCTGGAAGCGACACGATCCAACGCTCAAGCTCTCCCTATATCTGTCCCTTATGACCGGCTGGAGTTCTTTTTAAAATTGTGCTTGGTTCTGTTACAGCAACTGAAAGAGTCAGGTCACAGCTTAAACAGTTACTATTTTATTGTTACAGGGTAAACTTTAACTGTTAAATGCTACTAATGTGTTACAGATAACACAGCCACTACAAAGGACAGGACAGAAATCACACTAATAAGTCACTTACAGGTACCATGAAACCCTTTTGGTTCTCTGAGCTCTTATTAAATGCATGCGAAATAGACACCTAGCAGGTATATATTCTCACCCCTGCGTTCCAGACTTGGCGTGGCCAGCGTCTTTCTCTCAATCCCTCGGGAAGAAGTAGGGCGAGGTTGGGCGTCCCACGGACCTCGGGAGACCACCAATACCTGCCAGCAGGTGTAGATGATTGGAGCTCAAATGGGGTGGGCTACTAAACCCCTCTTTATACCCCTTGGGTCACGTAGGCTTCTTCCTGGTCTCAAGTGGCCAATTAGGAAAAATGGCTTTGAATGCCAAGTTTCCCACGAAGGGTGCAAAGCATAATTCACACCTGGGAAAATGCAGACAATGGGCACTTCTGGTACGTGATGGGCGAAGATTCCTCTCCTGGGACAGTGCAGGCATGTCAATTACTGGTACTAACCATCAGGGCGACGGGAGGCCCCGGGTCATCAGGTAGCCCATTTACTGTCTAGTTTCTGTTTATGGTAGAGTCAGGGACAGGCAGCACACCTGCGTTCCTATGGCATCAAAGGCTGACTGCCTTTCTCTTGCTCTCTGGGAGGGGGGGGAAACAAGATGGGGTTCATGTCTGGCTACACCCGGTCCACAGGAGGTCGCAGCTCCCCCCGTAATCCCCTGGGGACCCTCCGTGGGATGTGGAGCAGCCCCTGCCTGTGGTGAGCCTGGGCCTGCTGCAGGCAGTGGTTGCTTTGCAGCAGCAGCCTACCCCCTGCGGCTGCCTCTGATAGAGGCAGCAGCATGGGAGCAGACAGTGCTGGGGGGAAATGGTTTTTAAGCCCGCTTCCCCCTAGCACTGGTTCCTGCTTCCCTGCTTGCTACTTCTGATACAGTAGGGAAAGTGTGTAGTTGACTACTTGACCAGGCGCTTACAGCCCCACTTGGCAGGTCATCCTGATTTATAGACGACCTGAGGAAAAGTGACAATAGGGAAGACAGAACACTGGTGGTGAAAGTCTCTTGCCAAAGCTGATAGTTTGCATCATATCGACTTCTTGAATTCTCTTGCTGTGGTAGTGAAGGGAACAAATCGATGTTTGTCTCCTCCATCACATCTGTAGAGTCTGGTGGATCTGTTCCAGGTGGTGGATAGGTTGGCTAATCTGATGGCTCTCCACCTGGTTTCCATTGAGAGTCCCTTCTGTTGTAAGGTAATGCAGGTTAGTTTGCAGGGGCAGGGAGGTGTAAAATGGATCAGATGTGGACTGAAATGTGTCTGTGGAAGCAGAGTTTCCCCTCCTTAAATTTCAGCCAAGATCAGTTTGTGGATGGATGTGTTGAAAGAACTTCATGCCATATCCTATACTTTAGATCCTTGGCTTCTGCACTGAACTTTGCCTTCCAGGAAGTACTGAGTCTTACCACTGATCACCAGCCAGGAAAGGGCAATGATTCAAAGCTCAAAATATAGCATGAAATTCCCTCAATGCATCCAGAGCTGCTGTGAGCTAGTGCCTGAGGCACTATGGACACAGCTGGCTTAATAATTAGTGGCAGTACTGAACTCTAGTTATGCTGATCTGTATGGTTGCTTACATTCAGAATATAAACTTTTGTAATCCTTTTAAATTGTCCCTTGCACTGTAGCGGAGATCTGGGATGGTTTCAATTTTCTAAATGTACAAACGTTGTTTAAAATTTGTAAAAATAAACCCTCACAGTTGTTTCATTTTGTCTTTCTGTGAGTATGCTGAGTCTAAGCTGGAAGTTTTATTTATTTCATACAGCTCTTCAAATGGATGTTACTTTTCAGGACAAGAATTTGTGGTCATTTTAATTTCACCGGTTTGGTATGAGTTTACAAATAGTGTTTCATTGGGACTTTTATGAGAGAATTTTAATTTTGTCATGTTTTGCTTGTTGTTAGCAGGATGTTTCTATGCATTATAATCCTGAATGCCTTTGAAAAACCAATCCTAGATACTGATTAGAAGTTGGAAATAATCAGTGTCTGCAAATGTGTGGGGTTGTTTTTACATTTTTAAATAAGCTTGTGAATAATAATTTAATATTGTGGATACTATAGCACTTACTGTGTCTTGCTATGTATTACTTTTCAATACCATGTAAACTATGTAATCTATGCTTTTATTTAAAATGTGTAAAAAAATATGAACAGTCTGTGTTGTGAAATAAAATGTTAATTTGATTTTTTTAATCTGAACAATTATATATATGCACAAAAAACTCTCAACCAAAGTCTGATTTCAGAAAGTTTTAAATAAGAATGAATCTTAAGTTTTGATTACAGTAGAGATGGAAATGGCTTTGCCACATACTAACTAATATATTAAAGGCATTAATAGGATAGGTAAGGTTTTTCTTTGACTTAAGGGATCCAGTCTTGCTCCTGTTGTCTCCTTTTTGAACACATTTGGCTTGAGTTCTGGTATCTTGAAAAAAAAATTAAAAATAGTGGCTAAAGTCCTGGCCTTGGATCTTTACCCTGCCACTCAGTACCTCATGAGCATCATGGCTAATTGACGTCAGTGGGCTGCCTTCCTCTTTGGTATGCCCATGTTGGGGCTGCTGTGTATGAGAGATGCTTCCCTTGCTGTTTTGCAGTGCCACCTTCAGCTTATCAGGTGGGAGTGGATGGGACCTAGGCTTTCCCTGTGACATGATTAAGGATGAGAAGTCGGACACCATTCAAACATGGGGGTGGAGATTCTCCACTTGAAGGATGACTGCAGTAGTTACAGCCAGGGTGCCCAAACTTTCAGCTGCCCCCACATCACTTAGTCTTGCTCTTTTGGTGGGTTGGAGCAGGTCAATGATCTACTGCCTATTTGAGACACTTTGTGTGTCTGTCTGTCTGTCTCTCTTCAAGCAATCCTCCGACCTAAACGGTAAGAGCTAGGATCACCACATCTGGGATGTAGCTTTTTCTTATCCTAACTTAAACTAAGGCAAGGGTTTGTGCCAGGAAAATGGGATGCACCTGGAACAGGATTGCTTCTCATAAAACCATACAGAAAAAAGACCGTTGCCAGGCAGGTGAAAGGGGCTGGCTGGAGGTGTCTTCCCCCCACCCCACCCCATGTCTGGGACTGCCTTGGCCCCCAGCCTCCCGCACCTAGGCTTCCTTTGGGGGGGCTGAAGTTCCCTTTCCCCCACTTCATATGGGAACATTGCTGGCTGTTCTCTGTCATGGAGGAGTGATGAATCTGGACCTGCCCCAGCTCAGTACCATGCACCCCTCCTGTGGTTGTGCCTTTTGGACCTGCAAAGGCCAGGGCCGCAAGCTGCAGCAGTGAGAGATCTGGGGCAGCCTGCATACTGAGCTCCTCATCCCCAGCCCTACCCCAGAGCAGTGATTTAAATGAAGAAAAATTGAGTTAAGGACCTGAACAACACTAGATAAATCTTCCAGTCGAAAAGACACACATTTTTATACATAACTCTAAAGACGTAAGGCACTATTCCAACTCTGAAGAGCTTACAGTTAACAGACAGGGTAGTAGAGGGTGAGAGAGAGTTGGTAAGTGGGGGTAGTCATTTTATCTTGAGTGCATGGTGAGGTAAGTAGGAGCTCAGGGAAAAGCAAGAGGAGAGGAAGAGGTGGTGGAGAAGTAGGGGAAGGTACACTACAGGGGGAAGAAGAGATGGGGAGTAGCATAGGACCAGGGGACAGAGGATGGAGAAGTGTCCCTCTGACAAGTTTAGTTTTGTCTTTGCTGCATTAAGTCCTGCAGTGTGCTTTCCTGTAGACAGGAGTACATGCTTGTTTTGAGTAAGTTCCTCGGGGGAGCATCGTGTTCTACCACCGCAGGACAGTGAAAACCAGTTTTGTACCAGGAGCCATATATCCTGAAAGGCAGGTGGCCTTGTCAGGGCTATTCTCCGCTCTGGCACTCCAAGTGCAAAAGGTCCGGGTCCGCAAGAGACCTTAAAAATACCTTGCCTTTATGGGCTCTGTTTACAAAAAACTTTGTAAGGTAGCTGCCACCCTCAAGTGCTTTAACACACACATACCCCCCCCCAAAAAACCAGGAAGAAACACTTGAAATTTTTCCCAAAGGGTACCCCAAGCTCTTTTGCCACAAGAGAGCTTGAAAAAGAAACAAACTCTCCGATCACTACGCTGCTCAGGCTAGGCAGGTACATGCACAGACCTTCTGTTATCTTCCAGGACACAAGAATCAAAACCATCACCTTAAAAAGGTGATTTTATTAACAGAAAAAAAGATATATTTGATAAAGCATACTTGGTTGCTAGGTGTTACAGAGCAACTGAGAAAAGAACAGATTAAAACACAGAGAAAAATGGTATCTCTGGGCTGTAGCTTAAATACGATGAGTGGGGGAGGGAAGGCATGGATTCACACACAACAGTTTAACCAAACAACCAAAACAAAGAAAAAGACCTGGATAGTGACTAAATATACATTTTTGTCTTGTTTACTCATGATCCCTTCATGGTCCAGACTACTTCCAGGCCCTGAATTCCTTAGAGGCCAGGGTTTAAATGATTCTTTCTCCCAACTTCTCGCTTAAAACTCACAAACAGAGAAATGTCAGCAGGTAGATATTTACAATTGAAATTTCAACTTTATATCCCATTGGTGGTCCTGGCTCCCTGCCAACAACACCCTTAGCTACCTGAGTTTAACCCTTTAGTCACTGAGGCTATAAAACCGGTGGAGCATCCACACCTCAAGCGCGTTTTTGCACAAGAAAATCAACAGAACAGAGGGCTTTTGGGGTAGAGTTATTCCTCTCCCCACGAGGAATATCTCCTTTTTGCACTACAGTTCTTGTGCAAAAAGGCAGGTGTGGACGCTCCGCAGGGGGTTTTGCGCAAGAAACCCCAATTGGAAAAAGCATAGGTACGCATGGTCATTCTGTGAAAGGCAATCAGAGCTTTCTTGTGCAAGAACATCCATGCAGTGTGGCTGCACTCTTGCACAAAAGCACATCGCTTTTGCGATGCACTTTGAGGTCTGGATGTGCTTTTGCATAAGAAGTTTTTGTGAAAGATCTCTTCTTAAAAAGGTTTCTTGTGCAAAAACCCTGCAGTGTAGACAAAGCCTGAGTGCTGGCCAGCACTCCTCCCTATCTCGCACAGGCCAGGGTTGTATTGTTGTGTGCTTTAAAATTGGAGAAGTCAGACTTAGTTGCCATAAAGCAAACATGGCTTGCACAAACTCCATTTCTGAGTCTCTTTGGAGCACACCACGTCTGAAATACTCGATTACCTCTGGTCACCAGAACCGTGTCCACGGCTACTTGCAGATTCCAGAGGTCGCACTTTGCTATTCTCAGCCAATGGGAGCTGCTGGAAGCAACAACAGGAATGTCCCTGCAGCCCATGCCACTTCCCGCAGCACCCATTGGCTTGGAATGGCGAACCGTGGCCATTCGCTGTAAACAAATTGTAACTGTAATGCCACTGGACTCAGCAGGTCAGTCAAAATGTCTCAGGCCAGATATGGCCCATGGGCTGTAATTCGGAGACACCTGGGTTACAGTCTTGCTTTGTGGTGGAAAGATTCTGTTCTTGTTTCAGTTAGACGCTTACAAACCCCTTCTCCCACACACCATTCAAATGGACACTATTTAGAACAGTCCCATTGCTACTTAGCCACTTCAGGCTGCTCTTGCCACATGGTGTATGCAAGGCCATCCCAAGAGGGGGGTGGACCTTGGGTCAATCCCCCCCCCCAGTCCTTGCTGCAGGACCCACTCCATCCCTGCCCCCTCCTCTGAGCAAGGTGGGCCAGAGTACTACGGGGGGGCCTGGCATGGCGGCAACAGGGATCATGGCACCCCCCCTGCACTCACCACAACTGCGCCCCACCACTCTCCCAGCCAGCTGTGCCCCACTTCTCCACGGTGGTGGGAAGTGGAGTGCCATGGGGTCAGCGTGCTCAGTTTCCCGTCATCGCTGAGGAGCCGCGTGTAATGAGCCAGGTGGCAGGAACAGGGAGCAGGCTGCCAAGGCCACTCCATCTCACACTGGTGGTGAGTGCAGGAGTGGGGTGACTTCTGCTGTGGCTGTACCAGGCCCCAGACAATCCCCCAGTTCCCTCCTATCCATATGATGATTGAGGCAGCCACCGTGGGGCCTCCAAAAGCAAGAGATCTGGGGCAGCCACCCCAAACATCTTATGGTCGGGATAGCTCTGGCTATATGATGCTTAAACAAGGAGGAAGAAACCTAATGGCAGTTGCTGGGCTGCATATGCTCAGAAGCAAATTTCAAACCATCAGTAAACTCAAATGCAGTTCAGTTCATTTCACCAGAATTTACCAGAACTCACACCCCATGCATTACCAGCCCAACAACTAGCTGTGTTTTTGTTTGATTAGAAGTAACCTTAACTATTCTCCCTGAGGTAAGGCCCACAAATAAATCATGCCTCCTAAGCATCCAGTTAGCTACCAAGGCTGGAACATGCCAATGTTCTGATAGAGGCTTAGCAGCTGTGGGAGTAAGGCCAGTTGTAGATTATAAAGGCAGCAGTGATGCCATTTTTGATGGCTTTCGAAAGAGGAAAAATGAGACCTGGATTTCTCTGCAGGATTCCAAAGGAGTGTGGATCTCTTCCCACACTCACACTGTGGCACATGTAGAATAGTGAGAGGTAGGGCTCTTGACATTACCGCATTACAGGTCACCTCAGTGTTATCCCACCAACAGGCCATACACAGTGCAGCATTCAGGATCCTCCTTTCCCACTTCCATGAGCATGTTTTTTCTTACATGGATCTGCAGAGGCTTATCTCTTTCCAGCTGCATTCATTTTCACCATTTGCCCTCCCTTTGTCTATGATGCCCACTTCTGTGTTTTTTCATGGAATCCTTGGAGACACTTCCCATTAATTTTCACAAAGCAGTTCTCCTTTCCTTAGTTCAGGAATCCCTTTTAAAAAAAAGAAACAAACCTGTTCTCTGAAGCTTCCATGTGTAGTAGCAGTTCTCAGTACATGGTCTTCTGGGGTTTTTCATGCTGGCCTGCAGAATGAATGAATGAAACTCAGGGAGATGGAGATGACCAGTGATGGAATCCTTGCTGGAGGAGGCTGTGAAGGCTAGGACTATAACAGAGTTTAAAGAGAAGCTAGATAATTTCATGGAGGTTAGGTCCATAAAAGGCTATTAGCCAGGGGATAAAATGGTGTCCCTGGCCTCTGTTTGTCAGAGGCTGGAGAGGGATGGCAGGAGACAAATCGTTTGATCATTGTCTTCGGTCCACCCTCTCTGGGGCACCTGGTGCTGGCCACTGTCGGCAGACAGGATACTGGGCTAGATGGACCTTTGCTCTGACCCAGTACGGCCATTCTTATGTTCTTCTGTTCTTTCTTTAACAAAATGGCCAGCAGCGTGAAAGAGGCCTGCAGATGCTCAAAGACACAATTCTGGTGAGCAAGGGTGATCTTTTAATATCTGTGTGTGTTCTCTACTATGTATTTCACCCATTGTGACTTTAGATGAGTGTTTCTTAAACTGTGTTCCGTGGCACACCAGTGTGCCGCAGAGAACAACAGAATTCAAAATGGCCACCCTTAAAGGAGCAGGTGAAATTTTTTTTCTCAATAACTTTCCTAACTACTCCTGACCCTTTTTTTTTCCCTCAATAACTTATAACTTTCCCCCCACCCCACCCCCTTTTTTTTCTTTCTCAACAAAAAAATCCTTGGTGTTCCTCATAAAATTATTGTTTGGTGTTCCTCAGTCTTAAAAAGTTTAAGAAACACTGCTTTAGACTGAATGGTCTTGGGACAAAGACTGGTTATTTGATTGGTATGAGCCACTCAAACTGTAGTGCAGCATACTCTTCCTTCTTTGTAATAAATTACATATGTCAAAATGAATACTCTCAACGAAAGCTAATGCCGTTTTATATGCTTGTGTGTATGTGAGAGAGAGAAATGATGCAAAGTGTGACAGCTTTGGAGACTAAAGCAGATTTATCCAAAGAACAGGTACCAAACAGGCAGCCTTACACTATACCAGGAACAATCACTATTAAATGTTGAATGAGGGAAGTAATTCTGGCTCCAGGGTCCACTCATCATGGCTGTTGAGCTGATTAGCAAGGAGGCTGGTTAGCCACAGCTATGCTCATGGCTTTCATAACAGGGACATCTTATAGGAATCCAGCAGGAAGAAAGAAAACTTAAAATGCATTTTAAAGAAACAAGTCTTGCGTCAACCAAAGCTACTACTTTTAGGATTTTTTTCTTATATCATTTATTTAGTTTTACAGATAATGGAAAAGTAACAAGAACAGGAATTTAGCATTGTGGGTTGTATTGTCAAGATTCTGATATCAGTGTGGGTTTTAATTATGGCTTCTTTGTGGAGCAACAGAACATACTGTACTTTAGCATCCATCCCAACTAACTAAATTTCACTTAAAGTTGGAAAATATTATTTGAGTGGCTTTTTTTGAATAAGCTCTGCAAATCTTATAAATCTATTAGCAATTGTGCCACATTTTATATCCATGTGTCCCAAATAATTTTATGAAGTAGAACCTCAGTGTTACAAAAAACAGAGTTATGAAACGACCAGTTAACCACACACATAATTTGGAACTAGAAATATGCAATCAGATAGCAGCAGAGATAAATTAAAAAAAAAATATGGTACAGTGTTAAACAAAAGCTATGAAAAAAGCATTTTTCTTCTGGATAGTAAAGTTTTGAAATGTAGGAAGTCAATGTTCAGTTGTACAACCATGCTTTGTTCAGCATTATAAACATTTCAGAGTTGCAAACAGCCTCCATACCTGAGTGTCCATAACTCTGAGATATTACTGCACATGCTTTAATGGTTGGGCCTGTGCTTTTAAGTTACTTTAATCATGCTGGCTGACTGTATTATAGAAAATAAACCTAGGTTCAAACTGCATGTGAACATTCTTTATAATTACAATAACAATCTTACAGGCTGTTTCAGCACTTTATTTCTGTCTAGGAACAGCACTTTATTTCTGTCTAGGAAAAGCTTGTGCACCAAAACATTAACCTCAGACTTAAGGTTGCAATAGCACTTTCAGTCTGGTAAATCTGATATTTGTGAATTGAGCATTTATGTCCACATGTTGCAGCTGGGAAAGAGGCTTTACTTATCAAAGGAAGGATCATTATTCCACATAACAGTTCTGCTTAGTAACAGTTTTGAACAGACATACTCTACTATTGCCTAGATGATCCTTTTTCTT
This sequence comes from Pelochelys cantorii, assembly GCA_032595735.1. Classification (NCBI taxonomy): domain Eukaryota; kingdom Metazoa; phylum Chordata; order Testudines; family Trionychidae; genus Pelochelys; species Pelochelys cantorii. The sequence continues at coordinate 4,202,583 of CM064346.1, read as the reverse complement.
AGCTCATTTACCACCATTCCTTATTTTAAGGGATATTACACATTAGTGAAATTGTCTTCATGTCTGGCACATCAATGCAATGTCTCTGAGGATTGTTGGAACTCTTATGAGGAGACAGATATGTCATACTATGATGACATATGCTGTAATATAGCTACTTCTAGGGGCAACTGGAGACCACCTGCTGCCTAGGAGGTAGTTGTGCTCTGCTATGACCACAACCTCCTGAAGCAGTAACATCTGAATAACAGATTCTTCCTTGACAACCACATGCCTATCAAGAGAGAAATCTAGGTCAACAGTTCTCAAACTGTGGTTTGGGAGGAGGGGTAACCACTGTTCCCTCTAATCTTCCCCATCAGTGTATGGAATATTTTTTTCTCTGTGTACTGTGGCATGTGTATCACCAGTAGAAACACAAAACCTAGCTGTGAGCATTCTGCTAATCAGCTGGGCAGTATTTAAATCTCTTTTGAGCAGCTGCACAAGAGCTCAGCTTATAGCAGTGGTCTCCAACCTTTTAAAGCATGAGATCACTTTTTGAATTTAAATACAATCCAGGATCCACCTCAAACCCAAACACTCTTGCCCCACCTCCTTCCTGCCCCTTCTCAAAGGCCCCGCCCCTGCTCATGCCATCTTCTTTCTCTCCCCCATTGTCATGTTACTGGATTTTAAGGGGATCAGACAGGTCACTGCTGTAGCCAAGGAGGAGGGGGTTTGCCCCAAAGGGGGCCATGTGAGGTGTCAAGTGAAAGCTTGTTCTACTGATTCTATATATTCTACTCATGTACTTGTGTGATACTAATATCTATATGTGGAATTATAAATATGTACTCTGTGTTGATGCTGGAAGATTCTCTGAGAGAGCGCAATGTTGCAGGAATGTTCAGCCAGTGACTATGCTAATTTTGCTAATTAGGCTCTCAGAGAGTCTAATACACACCTGAGGAATGTGTCTGGGACGTGCAAACCAGCCAGTATCATGATTGCTGACTTGGGACACAAGGATAGGTCACTGGGCCATGTGATCTGCTCCAGCTTGGAAGATACCAGGGATGGATATAAAATGCCATGAGGCAGACTCCATCTTGCCTTCGGTTCTGCTACTGATTCCCAATGCAGCCTTGTGAGGAACATCAAGCCGGGGAAAATCGTTGGCTCATCCTGACGTAGGATGTACACCAGAGACTTTTAAGATAGCAGTTTATAACATCTCTGCTAAGAGCTTGCATTGAGAACTTGGTGATTGGATGCATGTAATGTATTCTCCTGAGCTGGGGTGTCTGAGGAGTTTTGCTCAGTGTGACTGGTTTGTGGCCTATTTGGGGACAGTCTCCAGTCAGGGGCAATAAGGAGCCCTGAGTATGAGCAATTCACCCTGAGCAGATGCCCTCAGTGATGCCCAGACCTGGCCCAGTCGGTCACACACATCCTCACTCACTTATCAGACTGGAGTATGGGAGATGCAGACTCTGATCTTGGGCGTGTGGGTGGGGCTCTGAGCTGGGGCAGGGAGTTGAGGTGCAGGAGGGGGTTTGGGGTGCTGGCTCTAGGAGGGGGTTTGGGTGCAGGAGGACTCAGGGCTAGAGCAATGATTTGGGGTGCAGGACTGGGGTTTGGAATGCAGGCTCCAGCTGGGCACTGTTTACCACAGGTGCCTTCTGGGTGGTGGTGCAGGGGACTAAGGCAGGCTCACCCCTCCCCTGGCCCTGCCCCACTCCCAAAAGCAGCCAGCAAACTCTCGTCGTCCCTGTCCCCCCTTGCTCTGTGGAGATGGGGTACAAGGTGGAGGAGGGGCACCCTCACATGAGCACCCCCTCCTCTTCCTGTGCCCTTCGGGGCTGGGGGGCAGCCCCAAGGCAGAGGCAGGAGCAGCAGGGCACTGCTTAGCGTGGCAGACACGTGTCGGCACGTGAGAGCCGCCTGGCCAACCTGTCAGGGCCCCCCGCCACAGGCCCCAGCTCTCCCAGCCGGTGCCGCGCCACTGGCGGGTGACCACTGGCTTACGGGGCTCGCCCGGTGGGAGCCGGTTTTAACGGGCCCGGTTGGTTTTAATGGGGGATGGGCGGTGGGACTCGGCACTCTAGTGACTGCGGGGCGCGGAGCGTTAGCTGGGCCACGGGCCGGGCCGCTCGCAGTGCCCAGGGCGGCGGGGGCTGTCTCGGCGGCCCCGCCCTCGCTGGTTAAGGGCGAGGGATACTGGCAACCCAGTGAACCAATCACAGCCCGACAAGAAAGCGAGCCCCTCCGTGACAGGCCGCAGGGCCAACGGGATGGGGCCTCCCCGTGCCCCGCCTCCCCCTTTCGCCAAGGTGGGGGCAGGGCCAGCGCGCTACCGCCTCACGCCCGCGGGGCCCCACCCGCCTCCCACGCGCTGGCACCCGGAAGTGACGCCGCGCGCGCGCTGACGCAGCGGCAGGGGACCTGCCGCACCAGCCTGGCGAGTTTGGCGTTGGCGGCTGCCGCTGAGTGGCCGGAGCGGGGCTGAGGCGCCGCCGCCCGCGGGAGCAGGTGAGGGGCCGCCCGCGAGACCAGGGGGTCCGACCCTTGAAATTGGCACCCGCGCTCCGGCCCCTCGGCGAGAAGTAGGGGCGGCCCCTCCCCCCCGAAATGCAGGGCCGGGCCCCTGGGTGCGGGAGAGCTGACCCGCTTACAAGCCGGGTCAGGGTTCGTCCCTCCCCGGCGCAGGGCACCCTCTCCCCGCCCCCCCCCGGACACGGGCGTGCTTGTTTCTCCCAGAGCGGTGTCACGAGCCCCGCTCAGCTCGTCCAGCCCTGAGCGCTGTCAGGGAGCGGAGCGGGAGGCCCCCGGCCCATAGGCATAGCGCTGTGGCAACGTGCCGGGTGCTGAGCGCTCCCGCCCCGTGCCACCCGCGGGCTGAACTCCAGGCACGGTAGAGTCAGAGAAGGGGTGGCGTTGTGGTTAAGGGACAGGGGCTGCAGGTTCTCTGGGCCACCTGTGGCAGATCTCTGCCCAAATCTTGAGCCTCTGTGCCTTAGTTCTCCATCTGTAAAATGGAATGACTTCCTTTTTTCTGTGATTTATCTATCTCGTCCAGTTAGACTCTAATCTCACTGGGGTCTGAGCAGTCTCTTGCTTTATATGGTTACTGGGGCTTTGATTTTAGTTGGGACCTCTCTGTTTTATTTTAATACAGATAACTAGGGGGCTGTGCCCCTTGCTTCTACGTTCGCCAGTCTCCCTGTCTCTGTGGGGGAGGCAGCCCTGGGTGGGCCAGAGTGAGGTTTAGCAGCCCTAGCCTGCCCCCTTCCCCCCAAGCGGTGGGGTAGAACAGAGGCCAGGCTAGCCCCAACTCTATGCCCCGGCCCCCCCCACCACGGACAGAAGCCATACCATCCCTGCTCCCCCCCACTCCCCTTGGCCCCTGGAGAGGACAGCTTTGGAATCTGACATTATCTAGAATGACAGCTCTGGAATCTGTTACTCTTTAAATGCAGAACAAGTACAACTTGGAGCAACTCCAGTATATGTTTCTATAAATGCTGTTGCAAGTACTTTCAATCCTGAGGTTCAATGGAGCACATTTAGTGTTGAAAGAGTAGTACAGTCTTAATGGCCAGTTCACTCCATTGCCAAATACTTAGTGCTTCTACTGTGGCTTTTATCGTGTAAACCATTGGAACTACTACTCATCTGAACCAAAACTAAACCTATGATCTCCAGGTGAAAGCTCTGTATCCTATGGCCATTCCTCTACGTTTTTGTTTGAGTTCAGGTTTGTTTGTTTTTTTTTAAACCTATAGTGTTGTACTGGATAATTGTGACACATTTTTGTTAGTTTATTCATAGAGTCATAGAATCCTAAGGCTGGAAGAGACCTCAGAAGGTCATCGAGTCCAGCCCCCTGCCCAAAGCAGGACCAATCCCAACTAGATCATCCTTTCTTGGATCTGGACTTCTAATACTCCTGTCATCTGAAGAAGTGGTTTGTGCCATGAAAGCTCATCTACATGTTTTGTTAGTCTTTAAGGAGCTACTAGCCTATTTGTTGTTTAAGTTTTTCCTGTTAGGGCTCATCTAGACTACACTAAAGTGTCGGAAGAGGATATACAAGATATATCTTCTTCCAATCTCACTTTCGAAAGTGGAGCTTTTGAAAGTGAAAGTAGTCCAGACGTGTTTTTTTCCAGCAATCCCTCCCCTTTTTTGAAAAGCTGCTTTTCCTCAAAAAATGAGGTTTACGCAGCTTTTTGAAAAAAAAAAAAGGGGGGGGGGTTGCCAGAAAAACCGGGTCTTGACTACTTTCACTTTCAAAAGTGATATCGGAAGATGATATCACCCACAGGAATTTGCATATCTTCTTTTGACACTTTAGCGTAGTCTAGATGAGCTCTTACAGACTAAGTCGGCTACCCCTCTGAAGCTTTTAAATAATCACAGCCATGGCTTTGTCAAGTCGGGACTTAAGCACCTCTAGGGATGGAGATTCATGTAAAAGCAAAGTTTGTAAGGGGTGAATTGAATAATTCAAATGACATATTAACATATATGGCATATAAATTGGGCATATAATATATTTTTCAAGCTAATCATTTTTCTTGTCTTATTTTAATTCTGTACTGAGTGCTCTTGGATAACTAGACATTTTGGCTACATCTAAACTATACCCCTCTGTCGGCAGAAGGATGTAAATTAGATGTATCGAAAGTGCAAATGAAGCCGGGATTTAAATATCCCACGCTTCATTTGCATAATGGTAGCCACCGATTTTTTTTGAAATGGGGCTTTTTGAAAACAAACAGCAGTTTAAACAGGGCATTTTTGACAGAAATGCCCCGTTTCGAAAGATCCTGTACTCATTTTTTGAGTACAGGATCTTTCGAAATGGGGCATTTCCGTAGCCTTTGACCCATTGTATAAAGGAAAGCATGGTAAATTTGGATATGCCAAATCCAGCTAAGGAATCCTCGTTAAGTTTCTAACGAGAGCTGATACTTAAATGATGGTAGTTGTTAGAGATCAGAAAAATTGTGATTGTACTACATCATCATAAAATCCTTTCAAGTATAGATAGTTTAAAAGTCTATATTGGAGACAGTGGTTGGGTTGGAAATGTTACAGTGGTGTTTAATCAGTAAAATAATACTACTAAACATATATGACCTTCTTATGGTTTGGGAGATTATGTAAGGTATTGAGTTTTGAATCTTAACTTTATACATAGCTAGGAATATTTACGGAGTTTTAAAAACAACTAATTTGTTGATTCTTACAAACATTTGTTCCGGTTAGGTCTTAAAATATTTATTCAGTGATAACTGAATAAAACAGTACAAAGCAATAATTGTGTTTTTACATCTCTTAGTGTCTAACATGATTGTTACGCAAAGCCTGATAGTATTTTAATTTAAATGGCTGGTTTTCTTATATTTTAAAAATTGTAACTTCCTGAAACTTGGAAAAACTGACAAAGTACCTTTTTGTGAGGAAGGGAAACCTTGGGCTGTGTCTAGACTGGCCAGTTTTTCCGCAAAAGCAACTGCTTTTGCGCAAAACCTTGCCAGCTGTCTACACTGGCCACTTGAATTTGCGCAAGAGCACTGACGTTCTAATGTAAGAAATCAGTGCTTCTTGCGCAAATACTTTGACGCTCCCGTTCGGGCAAAAGTCCTTTTGCGCAAAAGGGCCAGTGTAGACAGCTCAGTTTTGTTTTGCGCAAAAAAGCCCTGATGGCTAAAATGGCAATCGGGGCTTTCTTGCGCAAAAGCACGTCTAGATTGGCCACGGACGCTTTTGCGCAAAAGCGTCCGTGCCAATCTAGACGCTCTCTTGTGCAAATACTTTTAACGGAAAACTTTTCCGTTAAAAGCATTTGTGCAAATTCATGCCAGTCTAGACGCAGCCTTGGTGTTACTAACAGAGTCTATTAGTAGATAGTGCAAACCCCCCCTTTTGTTCTGATAAAAAAGCATAGGTGAAATAGATTAAATAGCTCTTTTTCCTGTACTGGAGAGCTGTATTGATGTCTGCATTAGGGATGTCAATGAGTAGTTGACTAGACAGGAGAGGTATCCTGTGAGGATTACCTGTTGTGCTCCCTCCCTCTGGGACATCTGGTATTGGCCACTGTTGGCAGACAGGATACTGGGCTAGATGGACCATTGGTCTGACCCAGTATGGTCATTCTTATGTTCTTAGATGATTAACTGATAAGCCTAGGCTTATCGATTAATCTTGTCGATTACTCACATTCTCCCCCCCACTTGCTCTGCATCAGAGGCAGCAAAGTTGGGGGGAAGCATGAGCTGGTGCTAAGGGGAGCCAGCTTAAAAGCACAGTGCCACTTGCGCCCCCCCCCCCCCCACTCAGCGGGGGAGATGAGGTAAGTGAGTCTGTGGCAGGTCCATGCTTGCTGCAGACAGAGGCTGCTCCAGGAGATGCAGAGGCAGCAGTGTGGAGGGGCAGGAGGCTCCCTGAGAGTGGGGCCAGGAGCAGACTCTGCTGGCCCTGCCTCAGGGACTGTCAAATAGTCAAGTAACTGCAAAGATTTCATGCAGCTACATGACTATTCAATTACCCAATAGCTAAAATCGCTAGTTCAATAGGGAGCTCTCTCTCAAGACAATCTAGTTTAGAGTGTAGCATTATTAATTTATTTTGTACGTTTTTTTTTTTCCCTTGGCACCATTGTGTATAAACATTTCAAATAACTACTTAATCCTCAGAGCACTTCTGTGAAATAAGGAGTAATAGTATTCTCATTTTACACAAAAGAACTGAGGCACAGAGATAAAGTGCCTTGACTAAAGTAACAGAGAGACTGAGTTCTCAGGGCCTGGGGTTTGGGGAGGAAGCGCACAAAGTTTCCTCCCCACTTTGAAGTGCCACACACTTTCTCACATGCTCCCCCTGTCCCCAAGCCCTGATTGGTCTGGGGGTGGGGAGGAGCGTGCAAAGTCTCCTCCCACCCTGCCAGGGGCGCAGTGCTTCTAAGCACTGCACACTCCTTGCAGGACTGGGGCAGAGCAGAAGGAGACTGTGTACTCCCCTCCTCTCCCATGCCACTCAGGGCTTGGGAGTGAAGGGAATGCACAGTCTCCTCCCGCCCTGCATGGGGCTCTTCACTTAGTCAATTGCCGGCTGCTGCTAAGCTGGCGGTTGACTCTAAATGCGGTGTCCCTTGCAGGGCTGGGGCTGGGAGCGAGAGACTTCACATGCTCCCTTTCCCCCAGACCTTGACTGACCTGTGGCCAGAAGGGGGAGCGTGCAAAGTCTCCTCCCATCGCCAGGGGCCTGGGCACCTAGGGGTAACCTTTGGGGTGGCAAAGACTTCACGTGCTCCCCCACCACCAGACTAATCAGGGTGTGTGGGTGGGGAAGCAGTGAAGTGTCCTGGCCCCGCCCCTTGCAGTGTGGCCCACGGCCCCTTCAAAAATTTCTGAAGTGGCCCCCAGTAAAAAATTATTGCCCACCCCTGACGTGGGTAGGTCGATGGAAGGAATGGGGAACCTCGGGTCCGGAGGCCAGATGCAACCCCCAGCTTGCCTGGATTCGGCCCCCAAGTCTCAGCGCCCCCCTCCCCCCCCCAGCATTGGGGAGCCCGTGCACAAAATCTGTTAGGCTGGTCCCTCCTAAACTCTGGTGTGCGAGGTGAATGTGGGGAGTGTCTTTCTCCTTCTCAGTCAGGAGCCACATTAGTGAGGGTTTGGGCTTTTTTTGTTTTGCTTTTCACTTGTATGTGGCCTTTAACTGATATTTTTCTGAGGGTTCAGCAGCCCCTGATCAAAAAAGATTCCCCACCTCAGTCTATGGAATAATTCTTCCCTAAGCCTAGCTACTTCCTCTTGTGGAGGTGGATTACTTAGGCTGATGGGAGAACCCCTGCTGTCAGGGTTGGTAGTGTCTACACGCAAGTGCTACAATAGTGCTGTGCTGCTGCAATATTTTAAATGTAAACTTAAAGTGGTCTGGGTGCCATTGTTGTTATCTATGAGATACTACATAAGTTCGGGTAAGAGGGAATTCAAGCTTATGAGCTCAGTGACTTAAAAGGAAATGGTGCTCTCAAGGATGGTTGCTTGACTCTAGAAAGAAAACCCTCTGACCAATATCTGTAAAAGCCCTGATTTTGACAACTACCTGAGCATGCTGCAAGTCCTATCATTAGTATTTTGGGGAGTGGAAGTGGGGGAAAAGAGGGACTGGAAAGTGCTGAAACATCAGGAAGTATTTTATAGGATGATCTAATGGATTGATACCTTAAGGCAGATATTTTTATTTTGGATTTTTATTGTTTGTGTGTTACGTTGTGTGTAAGAAATTTCTAAAGCTACGTCTGGGTGCATATTTTAAATTTATTTCAATATATTATACTATCTAATCTGTATATCTTCCTCAGTTTTGCCTTTTTTTTTTTTTGGGGGGGGGGGTGGTTTTTTGCTGCCTTTCATCATAAACTTCTGATACTGTTAGCCTTTCTGTATATCACTGATGTACTTTTTGTGACCTAAACTGGTCCTCAGACTGTAATACAGCCGGTCCCCGAGTTATGAACGCGTTACGGACCAAACGCTTGGCCGTAACTCGGAATGGTCGTAACTCAACCCATTGAGTTACATTGCGACCGTGCTGTTCATAAGCGTGGGTCGCATTTGTAACTCGGAGCCTGCATTTACGACCGCTTTCGTCGTAAGTGCGGATGGTCGTAAGTCGAGGTGGCCGTAAGTTGGGACCGGCTGTATATAATCATAAAAAAAAAAAAAAATAGTCTGGTAGCACTTTAAAGACTAACAAAACATATAGGTGGTATCATGTTTGTGATACTGACAACACTTAAGTCAGGTGCAATCATATGGGACTCACTAAGAATTAGGTATCAGATGTCAGCCCCTTAAAACTATTTTTCTGTCCCCTCAAGCAGACAAGCCACCTAGTGATATAGCATTTTGATTTATATATGTGCAATAGATTGGCTAATTATTGATTCTTCAAGCAGCAATTTTTATCTTGATTTTTGTACCACAATTTATTTATAAATGCATATTTAATACTGTAGTACTTGTTTTCTTTTTTTCCTCGGTCAGCAGGAAGCAATTTTTAGGCATATACTTCATGTGATTCCATCTGCCTCCTTTTCTAAGAGGCACACAGGTTGAAGATGTAGATTCCTGGGTGTGATCTGTTTAAATCACTTTGCTTATTGTCCTCCATGATGGATAAAATATTCATCATTAAAGATGGGCTCTCAGATCTTTCTCAGCTCCTATAATAAGATATGCAGACACTTGGCATGTGGACAGATTAAATTGTGGTTTTCGTTTGCACTGTCAGCACTGCTGGGAATAGTGCTTTATTTACATATAACTTTGTAAATTACTTTTAAGAGTTTGAAAAATAGTGAACTGTGTTCACGAAAATTTATAAAAATTGAGAAGCCTAGTGACCAGCACATTGGATTCTAAAAATTCTAAACAGGGGATGTAACTTCCGTTGGCAAATACTGTTATGAAATTTAATTGTGATACTGCATTTCCATTAGGGATGTGAAAGTGTAACCATATACATGGCTAGGCAGTGAGCAGCCTGGGCTCCTCATTTAACTTGCATGGTTACATGCAGGTTCCTGGGGAGCTGCCTGTCCCCCCCTTCCCTCCCCGTGCTGCTGTCTCTATATCAGAGGCAGCAGCACGGGAGGGCCGGTGGGAGCCAACTGTCCCTCCTGTGAATAACCGCTGAATTTTTCAGCTCTTACGTGATTACTTAAACGCATTTTAACATCCCTAATTTCCATGTTGTTACCTATATTCTTACCTCTGGCACTGTTGCTTTACAGTAGTGTTTGAGCAGTAGTTTGAATTCTGAATAAAAGATTAAAACAGTTTTACTGACAAAAATCTTTTGACTTTCTTTCTAATGAACATATATTTAGTAGACTATAGTAAATATATAAGAAAATAAATTTGATTGCAATATAGCTATAAATTTGATTGCTCTATAGCTATTATCTTAATATTTTTAGTGTGAATTGGTTGCTTAAGTGTTGGTGATTGATTTAATGCTGGTGCTGGACAAAGAGGTTACAGTATGATTGGGTTGATGTTAGTTTGTTTTGAAGATACTTAGCTTTCATAGAACCATAGATGGAAAACATTTAAGCTATCTTCTCTGTCCCTTCTCTGTGAAGGAAGATGGTTCCTTATTCATTACAAGTACATAATATCGGTAATTGCATGCCTAAATAATTATTGTAAGATAATGTGTGAATCATGAATACTTAAGCACTTAAATGACTTATAAGAAATGTATGTGCCATGCAGTTCAGTGATTGCTGTTCTGAATTGAATAAATATTTGAATAGTGATTGAAAATAAACACTTGTAGCATTGAATTAAAAGAAAACTACCTGAGGTTCATAATTACTCTTCTGAAGATTCTACTATTAAACACAGGTTGGGCCTCCCTTGTCTAGCACTGGACCTTCCAGCCCTGGCCTAGCTTGCCCCCTTTCCCTCTGCTGCCAGTCCCACTGCTCTTCCATCCCTGCTGGGTGGCCCTGCTGCCATCCATCAATCTTCATGATCTTGTCGCTGGGCAACACCGCTGCCCTTCTGTCACTTCTTCGCAGCCTTGCTGCCATGCACTGGGTTTTCTGACCTCACCGCTGGGCAGCCCTGCTGCCTTGCCAGCCCAGTGGACTCCCAGCCCTCTGGCAGATCACAGATATTGCCAAACCAGAGAGTCCCAGTTTAGACAGGTTCAATCTGAAATGACATTACTTTTTCATATAGGCTTAGTGAAATAAATTGTTGCTTTCTAATTGATGCCTTTCTCCTTTTTGAAAATTTTTATGTTCATTGCCTTCCATCTGACTGGTTCATTTGAGAACGTGTCAGTGTAGCCTTGCATACAATGATTTTTTTTTCTGAAATTATCCACCATCACAGAGGCAGCAGTGCGGAGTGGCAGGGGGCTCCTTGGGAGTGGGGCCAGAATGCACTGGCTGCCAGCCCCACCCCCAGGGACTATAAAATAGTCGAGTAACCGATAAGAATTTATAAGGTTAATTGACTTCAGTTAACAAATATTTAGCATCCCTAGTTTCAGTGACTTTTGTAAGAGTACTGTGGAAGAAGCATAATTCAGATGAGGATTTTTTTTGCAAGAATGGAATCAAGGCCTTTATACTTTTGAACATTTTCTTTTGTTAATTGGGGGGGGAATGTGTACGGGTACAATATTAACTTTCATGTGCTATAGAAAATCCTCAAAAATATTGATTAATTGAAGTGATGGGTTCACAGAAAATAATTGAGCTGCAGGCAAAAGCAGTTTCTTACAAAACACTGTTTTGCTGGCATTGGCTTGAATGTGTCTCTTTCTCATTATGGCTTTGTCTACACTGCAGGGGTTTTGCGCAAGAAGCTTTTTGCGGAAGAGATCTTCTGCAAAAACTTCTTGTGCAAAAGTGCGTCCAGACCTCAAAAGCACATCGCAAAGGCTGACATGCTGCTGCCTTTGATAGAAAATCTGCTGGCCCCGCCTGTGGGGACTATAGAATAGTTGACTAACACCTAAGAATTCATGAGGTTACTGAACTATTCGATTAACCGATACTTAACATCCCTAGTCAACAGTGTGACTGTTGCAAAAATATCAAACATGAATCTGGGATGCATTAACAGGAGTGTTGTGAGCAAGACACGAGAAGTCATTCTTCTGCTCTACTCTGCACTGATTAGGCCTCAGTTGGAGTATTGTGTCCAGTTCTGGGCATCACGTTTCAAGAAAGATGTGGAGAAACTGGAGAAGGTCCAGAGAAGAGCAACAAATATAATTAAAGGTCTAGAAAACATGAGCTATGAAGCAAGGCTGAAGGAATTGGGCTTGTTTAGTTTGGAAAAAGAGAAGACTGAGAAGGTACATGATAGCAGTTTTCAGATATCTAAAAGGGTGTCCCAGGGAGGAGGGGCAAAATTGTTCTCATTGGCCTCTGAGGATAGGACAAGAAGCAATGGGCTTAAACTGCAGCAAAGGAGGTGTAGGCTGAATATTAGGAAAAATTTCTCTCTAATTCTATGAGTAGGATCCTACCAAATTCATGCTCCATTTTGGTCAGTTTCATGATAGGATTTTAAACATTGTAAAATTCATTATTTCAGCTATTTAAATATGAAATTTCTTAGTGTTGTAATTGTAGGGGTTCTGACCCCAAAAAGGAGTTGTGAGAGTAGGGATGTAAGCCATTAGCTGACTATCCGATAAGCAAAAGCTTCCCCCCTTGCTGCCTCTATCACAAAGAGGCAGCAAGCGGGGGAAGAGGAGGGAGTTCTGGGGGGAGCCGGCTTAAAAGCCAGCTCCCCCCAGCTCCAGCTCTGTGGGAGGGGGCAGGGGCGCAGTGGCAGAGTTACAACTTTGAAATGTACAAGATCCCCAGTGGGGGCTCTTGTACATTTCAAGGATTGAAAAGCCATGTGGAGCCCGGGGTTAACGGACTCCCTGCTGGCCCCAGGCTCCATGCAATGTTCCCACTTTGAAATGTACAAAAGCTCCTGCTGGGGCTCTTGTACATTTCAAAGAGGAAGCTCCCACATGGAACCTGGGGTTAGCAGGATTCCCAGCTGGCTCTGGGCTCCACACAGTGTTTCAGTCTTTGAAATGCATAAGAGCCCCTGGTAGGGCTCTTGTACATTTCAAAGGTGGAACACCATGCTAGTCCTTATCGAATAGTCGATGGAAAGTCCATCGACTATTAGATTAGTTAATCAAAATGTAACATCCTTATGTGAGAGTGCAGGTGTGTGTGTGTGGCAGAGTTCATGGAGGAGGAGTTGCGATGCTGCTGCTCTTTAGTTCTGAGATGCTGCTGGTGGCGATGCTGCCTTCAGAACTACTCTCTGGGTAGCTGGAGAGCAGCAGCTGTTGGCTGGATGCCCAGCCCTGAAGGAAGCACCCCACCCAGCAGCAGCACAGAAATAAGGATGGTAGATGTGGTATTGCCACCCTTACTTTTGTGCTGTTGCGTGCAGAGCTGAGCCCTCAGCAGCCACCATTCATTGGCTGCACAGCTCTGCAGGCAGCAATGCAGAAGTAAGGATGATATAGCTATGGTATTTCCACCCTTACTTCTGCGTTGCTGCTGGGGGTTGCTTCCTTCAGGGCTGGGCATCCAGCCAACTGAGCTGCTGCTCTCCAGCTACCCGGTTCTGAAGGCAGTGCAGGAGGAAGTGTGGCAATACCTCAACCCCCCCAAATGTCTGTGAACCCCCACTGCAAATTAGGGTCAGGACTCTCAATTTGAGAAACTCTAGTCTTGCCCATGAAATCTGTATAAATAGAATTAGGTAAAATGCACGCAAAAGACCCATGTTTCATGCAGGGAAAGGGGAGAGACTAGATTTCATGGTCTGTAACACGTATTTCTTCTTTGAGCATTGTTCCTATGGGTGCTCCTCTTCAGGTGTCAGTGCATCCTTGCGCTGGTGATCTGAGAATTTTCATAAAATTGTCTGGTTGTGCTGCACATGTATAGCAGCCACCTCATGGTGCTGGTTATCTGTTAATTATGCATGCAGCACCTCCCAGCTCCTTCTGTACTGTGCTCAGCAGCAGACTGAGCACTTAGTAGTCCAACACTCCTTCACCTGAAAGACAAAAGAAATCACTTAATTATTTCCTTCCTTTCTGGTATTCTCTTCCTAGTTCCCTTTCATTGCTTTCTTTAAAAAGAACTTTTCTTTCAGATGTTTTCTTTCAGAACTTTTCTTTCCTTCTACCTTCTCTTCTTAATTTCTCTCTGTCTCCACAAAACAAAACCAACAACAACAAAGAGGAGAAGCACTAAAAGAGAAAATTCAATCTTCATTCGTTGCCACGCCTGGGTCCCCGGTAGGGATGTTAGATAGCATGTAATTGAATAGTTGTGTAACCACATACAATTTTTACAGTTACATGACTCTTTGAGAGTCCCTGGGGGCAGGAGGGGGCAGCAGCCAGTGTGCTCTGGTCCCGCTCCTGGGGAGCCCCCTGCCACCTAAACTGCTGTGTCCGTATCAGAGGCAGTGGTGTGGTGTGGTAGGTGGGAACTGGTGTGCAAGAGGAGCTGGTTTAAAAACCAGCTTCCCACATAGACCGGCTCCGCCTGCCACCCAGCACTGCTGACTCTGTTACTGACGCAGTAGACGGGGTGACAGCAGCCTCTGTCCACAGGGTGCCTGAGCTCCCCACAGACAGAGGCTGCTCCGTGGCAGCCTACCCTGCCTCTCTATCCTGCATGTGGGGCGGGGTGAACCTGGTACTTGTGGGGAGTCAGCTTTTAAGCAGGCTCCTGCTTCCCCCACCTCGTGTCAGCAAGGGGGTGGAAATGCATGTCGTTGTCAAGATTAACCAATAAGCCCAGACATATCTGTTAATTGTGTAGTCATCTACACATTGGCATCCCTACCTTTCAGCCTGTCTACAACCCCCAAAGTTTTCTCAAAAAGCCTAGCAGTAGTCACAGCGCATCTTTGGTGCCCGGGAGTAATAATCTTCCTCTATCTTCCAACATCTCTCTTCCAACCCTAGACCTTCAGACCAGCTTTCAAAAATCAACTCTCGACCAGGGTTCCCGGTAAGGTGGTACACACCTGCACAGCTGGGCAGATACCACGCGGCCCGTGTGGTGGCTGCCTGAACTGGAGCCTGGGCCGCAGTGGCTCCAGCCCTGGCTCCAGCCGCAGCATGCCGGAGGCAGCCACCCGCTACATAGCCCTCCCCCTGGGAGCAGCTGGGGCCATAGCTGTGTAGTGGCTACTGGGGCTGGGACCATGGTACTAAAAATAGCACCGTGGCCCTGGCTCCAGTCCCGGCACATGGGGTGTGCTGCAGCGGTCCTGACTCCAGCAGCCACCATGCAGCTGTGGCCACAGCTGCTCCCAAGGGTGGGGCCGCATGGCAGGAGATTGCCCCGATAAGCTGCGGCTGCTGAAGCAGCCTCACCACAGCTGTGGCTCCAGCTTGGGCAGCCATCACGTGGCCCAGCAGCTCCAGCTCTGACAGCAGCCATATTTGTGTGAGTCCTGATATACCTTCTGTAAAAGTGCAATGGCCAGATATGATGGGTCTGCCTGGATTCCCATGTTTTTGTAGCAGGAAGCAAGCAGAAGGCATCTGAGGTGGGTTTCTGGGAATGAAGTTGTAGATTTTATTTTGGAGTTGTTTGGGGAAGTATTATTATATTCTTAAATCCCTGAGAGAATTGTAGAGTGGCAACATCTTTGTATTAGGCAGTGTAGGAGAGTTGTCTTGTTAATGCAATTGTTCTAGTTTAGGACTACTGTGATACCACTTTATTTGCAGGTTTGACCACTGTCTGGTGGCTGGGTTTCAGAGACTTTATAGCTGTCCTCTTAAAGGTGGTGGGATTGTGGTGGATGTGATTATTAAGGATTTGTCTATTTTCTGAATCAAATCAATGTCATAATGAAGTTTGTGGTTTGTTCTGAAATAAGTACACACTATTCTGGGCAGACATGTCATGGTTCAATGTTCTTTTGCTAGCATCTGTGCACTCTTTGATATTTTTTTCTACTGTAGATTGTGAGATACGTACCAGAAGTAAGAACAAAAGATAATGATAATTTCTCTCATCAGATCATCTGGCTTTTGCAAACCCAGTATCATTTTCAAAGTACTGTCAAGTAGCATGGCAGAAATGCTGCTAAGCACGGTGATTCTGATGGACATTAATATGATCAAGCTGGTGTTCATGTATCAACTTGTGCAATAACTTGAGAGGCAGGCCAGTACAGGATGAACTTCTCTGGTCTGGCAGGACCATTGATGTTGCTAGACCAGAGAGTTCCTAAACTTGAGAGCCCCAGCAGTTAGGATTGGGGGGCCAACTGGGAGCCTCGCAGCACAGGAGCCAGTGACTGGGAGCCCAGCTGGAGGGTTGGGAAGAGAGCCAGTTCAGCAGCCAGAGAGGGTTGGGGGGGATGGCAGTCAGCTGCCTGTCTGGGGTGGAGGAGGAGCCCAGCCATGCCTGGCAGTGGAGCCCAGTGGCCAAGTCTGGCAGAGTGGTTAGCAGCTGTGCGGGGAGCCTGGCTGGGATGCTGGAGGCCCCTGAGTAAAGCTCAGAGGCCTTTAGCAGGAGGACTGAAATTGACTATTTCTGGTCTAGCAAACTCCTTTATCCAGGACCAATCAGGTCCTTAGGTTACTGGACCAAGGAGGTCCAACCTGCATTGTAATCTGAGGAGGCTGAGGAGGATGAAATTAAGCAGTTATTTTTGTACGAGCTTTTCTTGGAGCAGCCTCAGGTGAGCTGATAGTTCCGGGCTAAGCTACCTAGTGCTGACTGGTGGTACAGGATAGTGCTGTAGAGCTGGGGTGAATAGTAGTGGCAACAGGACTCCAGGGTGTCAAATGCCATTTTTCTAGAAATCTGTGTGGTGCTGACCCTAGAGCTGCAGCACCATGACACCTATGTTAGAGCTCTCCTCAGCATGAAGAAGCATATGGCAGTTTGTAATTTGGAAGCTTACCACCACTGGCTCCTACTAGTCAATTGCTAATCATTATGGTGCTGGTAGATGAACCATTAGGGCTGTTGTCATGGACGTGAGCACTGGTATATAGAAGTTGCTGTCTTCTGAGTCCTGAGACTTAGCAGTGCAAATACATCAATCCCTCCTTGCACATATTTAGGATTCCCAGTTTGTACTGTGGCCACTGATGGAACCCACATGCCTATTCTTTGCCCCTCACACCAGATCTCGGAGTTCATCAACAGAAAGGAGTATTTCTCCCTGGTGGTCTGGAGGATCACCAAGGGGGGGCTCTCTAGTATTGAGTTGGGAATGCTACTCTTTTTATTTTGGGCTATATTGAGGCTACATCTACACTGCAGCCTTTGTCAGCAGAGACAATGCAAATGAAGCGCTCATTAGCATTTCTTGCACTCTCATTTGCTTAGTTTCTTCTGATCCATTTTGCATAAGAGATTTTTGCGCAAAAAAATGCAGTGTAAACAGGGCCATTCTGTGCAAAAAAACCCCTTTTGCACAAGAACCCTTATTCCTCAAAAAAGCAGGTGTACAGGATCTTGCACAAAAAGGGTTTTTGCCCCGTCTACACTGCGGTTTTTTTGCACAAAAACCTC
Source organism: Pelochelys cantorii (assembly GCA_032595735.1). Classification (NCBI taxonomy): domain Eukaryota; kingdom Metazoa; phylum Chordata; order Testudines; family Trionychidae; genus Pelochelys; species Pelochelys cantorii. Next base: position 4,185,479 of record CM064346.1, on the reverse strand, counting down.
TTCTGCAGAACAGATCAGAAGATGATATGCAAATGAGTGCAAGAAATGCTAATGAGTGCTTCATTTGCATTGTCTCTGCTGACACAGGCTGCAGTGTAGACCTAGCCTGAGTTTCCTCTCAGCCACTGAGTAAAGGGCTGTGTGTAGCTCCATTGCCCCCAGAAGAGGTCCAGAGAAGAGTTGTTTTTCAGAGGGGTACCTTATTTTTCTGAAGCTCTTGTGGAGGTGCAGCTGTGCCCCATCTCTACTCAGGCCTGCGAGGAAACTCTTATCTTAATAGATCCTTCTGAGTCCCAATTCCTCCAGATCACCTGTTTTGCTCCATAGAAAAACATGTTGCGTCAGCCCATCATAGTGACATCATACTCCCTCCCTCATCACTTTCCTATTTCTTATGCATTCCCTTGTCTCCCTTATGTGTGCCTTTGTTTATATATGGAGAGGAGTAGCAGCTGTGTGTCAACTCAGGGGCCCATGGCCAAAGAGGATTATGGATTCGCTTCACAACAGAGTCGATTAAGGATAGTTGCTTTTATTAATCTCACTACGTCACTACTATTACAGGCTTAATACTGCTTAATACATAGCTACTGCAAAGTGACACATCAATAAGCACATGCAGAGCAATGCATAAGAGAGTAACAGGCACTTAGAAATGCTTACGCCCCTTCAATCTGTGGAGACTCCCGTTCCTGTCACCTCTCACCAGGCTACAATGGACATGGCTCCAGCTGGGGGAATCCAAGGCACCCTTCAAAGTCTAGGTCCCTGGTGAGATTCACTGGGCACATGACTCCCTACACTAGTTATACTACAGTTGTTTACTGGGTGTGCACATACTGGCTTAACGCCAGTTTCAACATTCTCATGTGACACTGTGCAAAGACTGGGCATAGGGAAACAAACCTAATATCTGAGTGAAATTTGAGTGGCCATGTAGAATCTGAATCTTTCACACTCTTTGAGCAGCACTAATGGGTGAAGCTGTAATCGCAAAACTGGCCTTGTTAGTCTGGTGTAGCTGAAACAAAAAACAGGACTATGTAGCACTTTAAAGACTAACAAGATGCTTTATTAGGTGATGAGCTTTCATGGGTCAGACCCACTTCCTCAGATCAAATAGTGGAAGAAAATTGTCACAACCATATATACCAAAGGATACAATTAAAAAAATGAACACATATGAAAAGGACAAATCAAATTTCAGAACAGAAGGGGGATGGGGGGGGGGAGGTAAATGTCTGTGAGCTAATGATATTAGAGGTGATAATTGGGGAAGCTATCTTTGTAATGGGTGAGATAATTAGAGTCTTTAAGCATGAATGACAGTTCAGAGGATACTCTTTCAAGTGTAGTCTTAAAAGGCCTTTGAAGCAGGATGCAGGTAATCAAGTTGTTGAGACAATGTCCTTTCTGGCTGAAATGGCAAGAAACTGTTTTTTCTTTGTCATCCTGTCTATTATCTGTTTTGTGGGCATTGATCCTTTGGCGAAGTGTCTGAGACATTTGTCCAATGTACATAGCAGATGGACACTTTCGGCACATGATAGCATAAATTATATTTCTGGATGCACAGGGATATGCGTTCTTGATCTTATAACTCACTTGGTTAGGTCCAATAATGGTATCAGCAGAATGAATATGTGGACAAAGCTGGCAACGGGGTTTGTTGCAAGGGAAGGTACCAGGGTTGGTATTAGTGTAGTATGTCCTGTGGCTGTTGGTAAGAATCATCTTGAGGTTAGGTGGTTGTCTATAGGTTAGGTGGTCTAGTGTGTCTAGAGATTAAAAAATGGGATTTGGAAATTAGCAATCCTACGATTTATACCATAGATTTATATGGGGATAATAAGCTATTCTTTGTTTTATTCTCTAGCTGTGTCTCCTCAGCACAGGGTCCAGGCAGGTTTTATCATAAGGGACCCTGAGAGATCATATAGCCCATCTGGGGGAGGGCTATAAAGAGAGGAATTTGGCTACTGAAAATTTTACAATATTGATTTTCTTTTTATTTGACTTCATATCAAAAACATTTCAAGTCATGCATCTTGTTAATTATTCCTTGTTTTAGTATTATTTCTTCCATAACATTTAAAAAAATATACAAGATATTTCTTAATAACTTGGGTGCCATGGCGGCACACATCCAAACAAGCGCCCATGGCCTCAATGTTGGGGCACGAGACAAAACTCATTCTGCTCATGGATGCAAAATCTTAGAGGGAATACTGCTCTCGACCCAACTCAAGTTGTTGAGCTCATAGGGACTCATTTAGACTCTGTAAGAGCGAAGGCCATACTGCCACAAAACAGGTTTGAAACACTCGGCTCTCTCATCTCCACAGTACAATTCAGCCCATTCACCAGCATACAAATCTGCCTTCAAATTCTCAGACATATGGCCATCGCACATTCATGGTCGAACATGCCAGGTTCCATATGTGCTGCCTCTAAGCCTGGCTCACCACTGTAGAGATGTAAATGAGTAATCGACAATATGATAAACTGATAAACCTAGGCTTATTGGTTAATCTTGTTGACTACTCGCATTTCCTTCCCCCTGCCTCCTCTCCCCCGCCCTTGCTGCCTCTGTATCAGAGGCAACAAGCGGGGAAGGCAGGAGCCGGTGCGGGGGGAGCTGGCTTACAAGCTGGTTCCTTCCAGCATTGGCTCTGCAGTGCCACCTCCCCCACCCTATACTACTGCTTCTATCAGAGGCGTCAGTGTGGGTTGGGGGTAGGAGAGGCTGTTGCGAAGCAGCCCCTTTCTGCAGGGGATCTGAGCTCACTGCAGACAGAGGTTGAACAGGAGATGGAGCCGCTTCTGTATGTGGTGAGCCTTGGGCCCGCTACGGGCAGAGTCCACCTCACAGCAGCTGCCCATGTCCACGGGGGGTCCGAGCTCTCTGCAGACAGAGGCTAGAGCAACTGTAGCTATACCAACACTCCCTGTAATACACTGTACAGTGTACAGGTGCCAACTGTAGCTATACCTGCAGACAGGGGCTGCTCCTCCACGGCCATGTTAGGCTGCTACGGGCAGAGGCTGCTTCATGGCAGCCTCTCATCCCTCCTGCCCCCAGCAGCCTCTGTCCACGGGGAGCTCAGACCCCCCATGGACATGGGCTGCTGCTGTGCGGGGAGCTGGTTTTTAAACTGGCTCCCCTCGCACACTGGCTCCTGCCTGGCACAGCATGCTGCTGCCTCTGATACAGAGGCAGCAGCACAAGGTGGCAGGGGGCTCCCCGGGAGCGGGGTCAGATTGCACTGGCTGCCGGTCCTGCCCCCTGGGACTATAGAATAGTCGAGTAACTGATAAGAATTCATGCGGTTACTCAACTATTCAATTACCCTAATATCTGACATCTCTACACTACGGTATATATTCCTTCCCGCAATACACTCCACAAAAAAGATCATATAGCAGCAGTGAGACTTTCCCAGAATGGTGAATAAAACGATGCAATATCATGCAAGGTGTCCCTTTTTGCCAGGATTTGCCATCTCTCATTATTACCATGGATGCCTCCCACTTAAGTTGGGGAGCCTACCTCAACCAACAAACTGTCCAATGCAAATGGACCCCGCACAAAGCTTGACACTGCATCAGTATTTTAGAGCTCAGGGCAGTTTGCAGTGTCTGCCAAGAGTTTGTGTCTACCATTCACGACAAGCCCATGCACATCTTTAGAGACAACACAAGTTGCATGTTCTACATAAATCGCCAGGGTGGGGCATGATCACACTCCTTTTGCATGAAAGCGGTAAAATTTTGGAATTGGTGTATTTGCTATGACATCACTCCCTTAACATTGCACCTGCCAGATGTTCAAAACACCAGGTCAGATGGACTCGTCATCTATTTTTGGAGCAACATGAACGGGAGCTAGATCCATCAGTTATCTGGGCAGTATTCCACAGAAGGAGACACTTTGCTACCCACACAAACAGCAAATACCACTGGTTTTGTTCCTGGGCAAGTGTTGACAGGGGATCTCTCGGAGATGCCTTCTTAGTTATATGGGCCACTCCACTCCTCTACATTTTCATACCACTACCACTCATAAGCTGGGTGATTCACAAAATCCAGCAAGACTAAGCGCATGTCGTCTTAATCGTCCCAACTTGGCCCAGGCAGACCTGGTTCCCTTACCTGAACCATCTCGCCCTTTGCACTCCCCAGTCACTTCCAAACCATCCAGACCTGCTATCTCAACACTGCAGTTGAACAGTACACCCCAGTCCAGCAGGTGTCCATCTGAAAGCTTAGTTACTCCATGGTTCCAGCATGCTGAGCTCTTCTGCTCAGAGTAAAACAGATTATTTTAAATTGCTGCTGCTGTTAGAATGTAAGAATGACCATACTGGATCAGACCAAAGGTCCATCTAGCCCAGTATCCTGTTTTGCGACTGGCCAATGCCAGATGCCTCAGAGGGAGTGAATAGAACAGTTAATCATCAAGTGATCCCTCCCTTATCCATTTTGCGAGATAGCGTCCAATCAGTGTGGACACTATCTTTCAAAAAAGCAGATCGCTTTTGCTGTGTGGACGGTCTCTTTCAAATAAGTTTTTCTGAAGGATCTCTTCTGGAAAAGCTTCTTCTGAAAGAAGCCTGTAGTTTAGACATAGCCCCATTCACCTTGTTTTATTTTCTACTACTTTGCACTTTGTGTAATCACTCATACTTGCACACTAGCCTGGTGAGAGTGAAGTGTTCTGCTTTGGTAGTGTTGCTTTTTCCTCCCCAGAGTTGTATGACTACACAAGGTTCCAAGATGGTGAGGAATCAGACCACCTGTATTAATAGTTGACCTCTACATATCACATTACATTGACAAAAACTGCACAAATTTAAATTCATCCTGTGTCTTGTTTTGATACTGTATGACTTATAATCATCAGATGTGGTAGTTCTAAATAGTGAAAATTGCACTGGCTCCTCTAGCTTTGTGTTTACCACTTGAATTAATCAATAATTGAAACAGAGAGAGGGAAGTTTCTCTGCATAAGACAAATGAACTTTTCAAAATATTTTACACTTCTTCATCAAAGTATTTTCATTGGATAGTCTGTCAGGAAGTTTCTCTTCTATTTTTTTTTAAACCCTTTTCTCTTTAAACAGGAAGAAATGAGCCTAAAGTCTGAACGCAGAGGAATTCATGTTGATCAGTCAGAGCTACTGTGCAAGAAAGGATGTGGTTACTATGGAAACCCTGCTTGGCAGGGCTTCTGTTCCAAGTGCTGGAGAGAAGAGTACCATAAGGCAAGGCAGAAGCAGATTCAGGAAGACTGGGAACTGGCAGAGCGGTAAAGAGGCCTCTTTATTCCTTCATCTCATGCAGTAAAATGGCTTTCCCTAACAGTTCAGCCATCTTTTATTTATAGTACTTTTTACCATTTTACCTTCAGCGTAGTTACCGGCTCTGGGCTTTGCAGGAGGAGACAATCAAATATCTGATGCCGAGGAAGAAATGTGTCATTTGTGATAGTTTTGCATAAGAAATTCTTCAAAAGAGCTTTGCTATGTGGTGATTAAGGACAGAAAAACAAAGGCCCAATAAATAATCTGCATAATCTACATAATAAAGTCTGGAATTCCATGACTGTATACTGCCAAGTATTAATCTCCTTTTAGGACCATTTTAGTTCAGCCTTTTTTCTCAAATGCTGATGAAATAAATTATAGCTGATTATACTTCTCAGTTAATATTTTTGCCCTGCAGGAGCAAGGATAAAAAAGGCCCCCATTTTCAGCATTACCTGAACACGTATAGTTCATCTACTATGAAACATGGACACAAACATCTTGGGATGTAGTCAATAATTAATACAAAGTTTCAGTTTTAAGTTCTTAGTTACTTTATAAACAAATTTGGCAAAAATAACTGCCTTGCTTTTTAATATAGTCTTGTTTACATGGGGAGCTTTTCCTGATTAGCTGTTCCTGCTTCACTCCATGTTGTTGGCACAGTCATTCTAGAAGAAGAGCAACCACACATGAAGATAATCAGAAATAGTCCATTTTAAATGCATGTCCTGTCTTATTCTAGATCAGTTTTAATGTGTAATCAAGCCCAACAGCAAAGATTTGTTTTTCACACTATGAATGAGAAGATGTTTTTGCTTTATGCCCATTCAATAAATGGCATTTTAGTAATTTTTGCTATCTTCAGCAGGCCTAGAAATGTCCAACTGTCATTTCCAATGCGTGGTGCATTGGATGCATGCACAAATTATCCATCCCTCTGTTTCTTGCAGCCTATGGTACTATAATGCTTAAGTGTATAGTATATACACTTGAAGGTTGCGTTACATGTTTCAGCTAGTGGAGAATGTTACCACATCTGTCATTAAAGGTTTGTCCACACTAAGGGTTTTTTAATTTCAGTTGATTATTGCCAGTCAAGTTGCATTTGCTAACACATTGCTACCTTGAAAAACTTAAAAAACAACCAATAGTCTAGCAGCACCTTAAAGACTAATAAAAACATGTAGTTGGTATCATGAGCTTTCATGGGCACAACCTACTTCTTCAGATGAATGGAGTGGTAAAGGTCCAGTTCCAAAATAAATAGGGGATGAGGGGGGAAGTCCATTATGAGTGTTCAAGTCACATGAAGCTGATAGAGAAGGTGCAAATTGTTCTTAAGTTCCCATTGTTTGTTTTTTTAAGTCATTAGGATGTGGAAGGTAGTGTGCAAGCCAGCCGATGTCCCTGTTCATACATTTGCATAAGAATTAAACTTGTAAATGAAGTTAAGTTCCAATTCTTCCCTGTATATTTGACTTGTGGAATTGGCCTGAAACAACACGGTGACTTGGAGATCCATTAATGAGAGTCCAGGCAGATTAAAGTGTACTCCAACAAGTTTTTGTGTATTGCCTTTTTGGATATCTGATTTGTGTCCATTAATTCTTTCCCATAGAGACTGTCCAGTTTGTCCAATATATATGGCAGTGGGGCATTGCTGGCATTTGATGGCATAGATCACATTAGTGGATGTGCAGTTAAATGAGCCTCTGATGTACAGCTGATGTAGTTGGGTCCAGTGATGAAATTGCTTGTGTTTCTACGTGTTTTTTGGCTCCAGAAATATTTGTTGCAGCATATGAACACTTGTGGCATTTCTAGAATTTAATTGGGAATAAATCACAAACATTTTTTGAGTGTCCAAGCTAGAATGTAAACACTCATTGGCTAACTCAAGTTAATAAGCAGTTAATTCAAGTTAAAAGAAAACTTCATATACCAGTACCTGAACTGGAACCAGGCTGATGTTAGCACATCCCTTGTGCTCAATACTAGTTCATAGTTTGCTTCAACATGTAGTTCGAGTGTTGATTATCATCTAGAAGCCCTAAATCAATGGTTCGCAATCAGCAGTACCTGGAGGTTTTCTGGGGTCCATCAACTGCTCTAGATATTTGCCTAGTTTTATAACAGGCTACATAAAAAAGCACTAGCAAACAGGTACAAACTAAAATTTCATGCAAAGAATGACTTGATTTTACTGTTCTATATGCCATAAGTTGAAATGTAAGTACAATATTTATATTTCAATTGACTTATTTTATAAATCAATTTTATATTTATTTTTTTAGTAGTAGTATGCAGTAATGTTTGTGTTTTTATGTCTGATTTTGTAAGCAAGTAGGTGAAATTTTAAGTTAGGTGAAATTTGAGGTACACAAGACAAATCAAATTCATGAAAGGTGTAAAGCAGACCAGAAAATTTAGGTTGGGAACCATTGCCCTATCTTGGATTCGAGTATTCTAGACCCTGTCCCCTAAACCCCATTACAGTAGTTGCAATCAGTTGCAGCTGTCTGTCACAGAGATTGACATAGACCAAAACAAATTTATACCCTCTTCAGGAGGGAAGAAAGGTAAGGTAATAAGGGTGATGGTAATTTTGTAACTGTCCAAGTACCATGATGTTGGGCCTGTACGAAATCATTTTGATAAGTAATAACTGTTCACTGGAGATGTTGAAGCAGCAGATAGGCTCTTTATGGTTATAATTAAATGTTCAGAATAGCAAATACAAAATGTTTTAAGACCCATAAAACACAATCCCTGCTTTGAAGAGCTATAATGGTTGGCAGAAGAGTTGATGTGGAGGTGAGGAAGAAGAAAAGAATCTGGGGACAGAAAGGATAGTTGATTTATCAGTGCATACTAGATCAACTTATTAACAATTTTTGTTGGTGCTAACTGGCTAAATAGGTCCCAAATTCTTTTAATTTTAGACTTCAGCGTGAGGAGGAAGAAGCCTATGCTAGTAGTCAGAGTACTCAAGGAGCACAGTCACTCACCTTTTCTAAGTTTGAGGAGAAGAAAACAAATGAAAAGACACGCAAGGTGACCACTGTGAAGAAATTCTTCAGTGCGTCTTCCAGGACAGGAGCTAAGAAGGGTAATTTTTATGTTTTTTTTAACCATTACTGTATAATATATTCATTTATAGAGTTTTAGAAGGTTGTGTATAGTGGCTTACAAAATATAAGCCAATAAATATTTTGTATATGACTTCCATCCTATACTTGTATAGTTAGAAAGTCAGGGTCATCTTGACTGTTAGAAACAATACTGATAAAACTACTATTTTGAATCTACTTTGCTGTTTTCCAGAATTCCCATGCTATTTTCTTTGAGGTGCTTTACAAACTGTATCCACAAATAGAGTCTAAAACCTGAATTCCCACTGAGTTAGTAGTAGTTCCTCTGATCAGCATACAGGGGACATAATAATACCATCAGATATAATGACTGACCACTGACTCTCTATGTATGGAACTCCAGGATCACTTTACACTATTGACAGGAGTTATCTGTGTAAATAGTTTTCAGTCTTCCCAAACTTAAAAAAAAAAATAAAACAAATTTTGTTGGCCTTTTGTTAGTCTAAATTAGGGATGCAATAGTTTAACTGGTTAACTGATACGCTGATGGTTATCTGTTCAGTTAACAATTAAACTCCAAGGGGCTTGGCAGCCTCCAGGAGCCCTCACGGCTGGCAGTGTTTAACTGTGTTACCGATTGAATTGTAATTAGTTACAGTTTGTATTTTTAACCATTTTTTACATTCCTAATCTAAATTAGTGGTTTTCGACCTTTTTTCATTTGTAGATCCCTAACAAATTTTGAGTGTAGGTATAGAAATCACAAATTGAGAACCACTAAATGAACAATAGTTCCCTTTACATTACAGTATACTCCATGTAATTTGGCCAGGTTGGATATCCCATCCTAGAAGCTTTGACTGATTAACAAAAATGTTGTATCTTCCAAGTTGGGGTAAAGGTGCCATACTGTTGCATCCGAGACACTTGTTTGAACTATTAATTCAAACATTTAAATCAAAACTTTTCTTGCAATGATAATCCTATTAAAGAATGATACGTAGACATACAGAAAAAGATAATGGTCAGTTACTTTCTCCTGGGGTGAAAGTCAGTCATAATGTTTCCATATCCCCTCTCATTTTAAGACGCTTATACACATTTAGATTACATATTCACTAGTTCTCTTTCAGTTATCATTAAGTGTCATGAATATTATGCGACTCACATACTATGCATGTGTAAGGTTCAGCTGCAGGAGTTTTGTTTCCCATGTTATTTTCATGTTGTTTCTCTTTTCTGATGGGGTTATAGCCACTAATCATTCATAAAGTGATCTGATCAAAGTACTTGATATTTTTCTAATTGCCTCTTGGCAGCATGCTTTGTTTATATGTTGTCATCCAATTTAAGCCCAGTTTAAGCTCAACAACATTCCCTTTGTCCTGCAAAGCAGCAGCTGGAAGGAAATTCACTTAACATATTAGAGCAGTGTTTCTTAAACTGTCCGAGGTGTGTTGCGGAGAACAACAGAATTAAAAATGTCCGCCCTTAAAAAGGGCAGGCGACTTTTTTTGGGGGGGGCCAATAACTTTCCCCCAACCCTTTTTTCCCCTCAATAACTTTCCCCCTGACCCATTTCCCTCCCCCCCCTCCCCCGACCTTTTTTTTTTCCTCAACAAAATATTTTAGGTCATTTCTAATTATGGGTGTTCCTCGTTTAAAAAAAAAATTGTTTGGTGTTCCTCGCTCTTAAAAAGTTTAAGAAACACTGTATTAGAACAACACGGCACTCATGCCAAAGCAAGCTGAAGCCAAACATCACAGTTATCATCTTGATCTGTCCAAACTTTGTATATAACACATTTTTATGACTCTTCCCAAAAAAGGTCAGTGGGCCGACATGAAGAATTGTTCAGAAGGCCTTTGTTCCCTTTACTGCTTCTTTAAGGAGCATTTAATATATCCCTGAAACAAAACAAATGGAATTTTCTCCTGATACCACTGTTTGTAAAAGATCCTATGAATACAAAGCTATGCTAAGGAAGTTTGCAGATAAATGTCTAGTGTTCTTTGAGTATGAAGAAACTTAGTATTCTTTGTGGGTTGCCTTGGGTTAAAATCACCATGAATAATCCTGTACAATATTACAGGGGTCTTTTGTGTTTACTGCAGAGTATCTGAAGTCATATTAATATTAATTAGGGCTTCTGATTTTCAGTTTCAATTGATAAACATCAATAAAACACTCCTGATTAAAAATATACTTTTATTTAAAGGCTTGCTAAAAATAAATCCTAAAAAATGAAATAAACCTTAAACACAATAGCCCTAATGTTAATGGTACAAAATAAAGTTACTAGTTAACCACCAGGAGTCATAAAAGGTGGTACCATGCTTCTAGCAAACCAATTTACTTTATCAGAGCAAAAGCAAACAATGACCACCACTTTAGGGAGCAACTATGATAAACTTTAAATCAAGCACCTTGAGGAATTGTAAACTGCAGTAGAATTGTAACAAGCAGTTGTGCTCTTGGTAAACCAATGTTATAAATTCCCTCTCGCATAGGACAACAGCTTCATGACCCCTAAACACTCATTTTAAGAATTAGCCTTGTTAAAAGTGATTTTCAAATTATTTAATAGAACTACTTTTATGTTAGCAATATGTGCTTATATCCACAGTAGCCATACTGATAGAAAATTCAATTTCAAACTAAATTTTTTTTAAGAAGGCTAAATGTGGGGACTGAATTAAGCATATATTTGAAATGGCTGGCGTAGTAATGGTTTATGGCAAGCATTCACTTTCCTCAGAGTCTTTTCAATAAAGATGCATATGGACATGGGTATTATTTTGTGTGAGATATATAGGATTGGGTTATTTTCAGAATCATGAGTTTTTAAATTAGTGGGCAGTTTACTGTTTAGAAGTGATGTTGACAGTGGGATGGCTCAAATTCATGTTCAGGGAGGAAGCTCAAACCTTTATCCTTCAAAAATGTTTCCCAGCTGGAAGTTCTATCACAAGCAAGGGTCAGACATGCTTTTTGTGTGATGGCATGATTTAGGAAATGTAGGGGAACACTCTGTAAATAATAATAGATTATAAGCATCAGAGGGTAACCGTGTTAGTCTGAATCTGCAAAAATAACAAGAAGTCCTGTGGTACCTTATAGACTAACAGATTTATTGGAGCATAAGCTTTCGTGGGTAAAGACCCACTTCGTCAGATGCATGTTGATTAGATAATAAGATCCTGAGTTTGGGTAATATTCAATAGTCAGATGTCTGAATGTTGTGGAAATGCTCTTTTGAAGCTATAAGCAACACCACACATTCTGAAGATGTCACATAATTTTGTAAGGAAAACCAAGATGGAGTAACCCAGGGGTCGGCAATCTATGGTTCCCGAACCAAATGTGGTTCAGTAGGAAGCTAAATACGGCTCTTTTGCTACTGGAGCTCAACACCCCCTCAACCTCCTACAGCGCAGAGCTTACACTGGTGCTCCTTCCTTGAAGACCCCTCACAAGATTGGCGTGCCAGTGCTGTTTTCCTCTGGGGACGGGGGAAGCCCCGAGCCTCCCTGCAGGATCCAGCTCACAGGGAAGAAAGGGAACCAGTAGTGGCTGTGCATGCTGCCGCTTCCCTTCCCCCAGCTGGGGAAATAGCAGCGCAGGGATGCACTTCCTGGAGGCTTTCCTCGCTGTTCCCCTTGGCCAGATTCTGACCAATGAGAGCAGTGGGAGGCCATGCCTGGGACATATGGTGCAAAAGCAAGCAAGTGCCTCCATTCCCCTCATGGCCGGACCCTACCCCCTCCCACACACACCCCTTGCTCACCTCCTCCACTGAGACCCTGCACCCCCAGCTCACTCCTGCACCATCCCCCCTGGCCAGACACCTTACCCTCGACCTGCTCTTGCACTCTCCCCCTTGGCCAGACCTCCTACCCCCACCCTGCTCCTAAACTTTTCCTCCTGGCCAGATTCTGCACCCTCCCCTCTTCTTGCATCCTCCCCTTGGCCAGACACCTTGCCCCCCACTCTGCTCCTGCACCCACCCCTAGCCTGCTCCTGCACCCTTTCCTGCTCCTGCCCCCCCACCTGCTCCTGAACCCTCCCTTGCTCCAGCACTCTCGTCCCCGACCAGACGCTCTACCCTGTGCTTCCTTCCCCCTTGCTCGTGCTTTCTTCCCCCTGACCAGACTCTGCACTCTCTCTTGCTCCTGCCCCATCCCCCCAGCCATACACCCTACCTTCAACCTGCTCCTGCACCCTATCTCTTACCCAGACCTTGCACCCCCATCCCTATCCCACTCATTTAAGCCCTCACTTCTGGCCCCACTCCAGAGCCTAGGTGGGCCCACAAAATCCACTAACCGTGGAATCCCAGAAGAGTTAATCTGGCCTGAGGATTTGAACCTCAGTCCCCCTTGCTCCTCCCCCCACCATGGGTCCTTGATTTATTTTTTTTCCCCCCCCCCGTGGGTCAGTGGTCCCAACCCAGAAAAGGTTCCCCACTCCTGCCATGAAGAAAGACAATGTTGAAACCTTTTGTGTTGGACATAATATTTTACTTTTTTTAAAATGAGGCCTGGCCAACAAGGCCCCAACTGGGGCCTGGCCACAGTGTCCTAGGGCAGGCCCCACAGTCCGTCCCCCATCTGGCCGAAGGAAGGGCTGGTGGCGGCCCCCCTCCTGCTGTGGTATGGGTAGGAAGGTAGGCCACAATCTGGCTGCAGTGATCCTGGCCCACAGCCCTTCATCCAGCCACTGCTGCCGGGGTGCAGCAGCCCAGCCCCAGCCTGGTAAGGTAATCCAGGCCTCCCTGCCCCTATATATGCTGTTTCCCACCCCCAGCACCCTGCCCTATCTCTTGCACTTCCCACATACACCAACCTCCTGCCCTGAGCCCCTCATACACTCCAACCCTGACTCCTGCACCCCCACATCCACAAACTGCACCCCCAGCAGCAGCAGAAGTCTCATTAAATGAAGTCTGTGACTACAGTGTTTCATTTATGCTATTATTAATCATCATGTCAACTATCAATAATATTGTATATTTTTAGTCATGCAAATGGGCATTCTTACACAGTGAATTTTGATGTAGTTTGGCTCTTTGGTTTGAAAAGGTTGCCAAACCCTAGCGTAACCAGTGTTCCCCTCAAACTTTAAAAAAAGTTTCTGAAGGAATATTAAGTTTGTTCTTGACAGGATATTTATTTTTATGCACTATAGAGTGTGTTGAAAGACAAGAAAAATTGCATCATTGTCTTTGCGTAGCATTAACTTTAAAAAATAACTAATTGTGTGACTGTGCTTTTGGCTTGAGGTAGTAAAATGGCTGATAGAGAATTTAACTCCTGAGGAGGAATTCCAAAAAGCATGGAGTATATTTTACTGTTAAGGAAAGGAAACATTGTTCGGTCTGTTTTGTAGACCCTCTGCATATTTCCTTGGAATAAGAAATGAAATACACTTTGCCTTCACTTTTGGATCTGTCTTTAGTCCATGAATGCCAGCTGGTTAAACACAAAAGCATCTCAAATCACTGAATGTCTTAATTCTTTGTCCCTGATCCAGAATAGTAACTTTCATTCTTCTCATTTCCCATGTTCTTCCCTTTTTTTTTTTTTTTTCCCTCTTCTCCTTACCACTTGACACTATTGCTCTTGGTGTCTTGCTTGCTTTTGTATTTATTCCAGTGGCTCACGAGAGAAACCTTAAGCAAGAACAGCTCGGGAGGGAGCGAAATGCTGATAACATTCTCAGGGACTTGAAGGAGATTTTTACTCCCTCCTGGGAGCTGGCTTTCCCTACTGAAGGTAACACAGCACAGCTTGAAAGAGCTGTCTGCTTGTTCTAGTAAGTTTATTTAGTTAGGTGTAGCAAAATCCAAAGGAGGGTTGTGCCAGCTATAACTTAGGCCATTGAATATGATGACAAGAAAGGCAACACTTGACATCATTATTTACATTCTGATGCTAGTTTATGATACGGGAACCAAAAAGTTACCTTTATGGAAAAAAGAAACTTACATTTCTTAGAGGTTTATGTTTCTATGCACAATGTTTCAGGAAACAAACTATAAAAAACAAATATACTGTTATTAAAAATAGAAAATGAATATGCATGCTTGTTCATTTTTTTTAAAGGCCTCTAAAATGCTGCACTAAAAATAACTATGCTAGAAATGGGACTTTAGTTTGTAGAAAGTTGATTACCAAAATTAGATTATCAAACCATATCTTCAGGCTATAGTTACATAAATTAGGGGAAAGCAATTTTATGTTGAGAGGAGTGACATTTTTATCGTTTAAGTTTAATAAAATTAACAAAGTAAATGCTTTATGTTCTTGTCCACAATCTATCACCTTATTTGGCCTTCTCATGCTTTGCTTTCTAAAGAAATTCTAATTTGCAAAGTGTCTTTATTTTATAGAATGTATCTGGTACATTTTGGTAGGTTGGTTTGTTTGAGGGAGTACTAGAAAATACTTTTTTTTTTTTTTCCATGTTCTTATTCACTGACTTTAGTCCAAGAAATGGCACAACCATAGTGTGAAGCAGCTGGAATGCTAATGTTCTGATGTGTCAACCAATTCCCTCATAGAAATTAAAGAAAAAGGAGATGTTCATGTAAATCATGTTCATCCTCCTTGTAAAAATTATCCTTAAATTCCCACACTTTTGTTTTTGGTATTGTGTTGAGAGATTTCCTCCTGCAAGTTCTTCCTAGCCTGCTCAAATGGGCTTTAAATTTTTTTGTGATTAAATTCTCAGTAAATGTGCCTGCACACTTAATATGGAATAAATGTATTAGTGTATCACTAAAATGACATATTTTACAGAATGTAATGAACAATACACAGTATGCTGCTTCACATGTCTTAAGATTTCTGCGTAGAGAGTAGTATGGTAGCAAATGCAACCTCCCTGATTCATATGAAATAATTACAAATTTGGGCGCTGTAATTACACTCTAATTATTTTAAACTAGAGAACAAATGAAAAGTGCTCTCAAATTTTGTAGCCATGTCTATAGTAATTTTATCGAGATGGAGGCTATTACTTTTTAGCTTAGTTAAAATATTGTCTCAAATGAAGCTTTCTAAACAGCTCTTGTAGTCCTTAAACAAAAACTAGAAACAGCATGACGAGGCTGCCATTTTTTAAATATAATCAGCCAAATTTCAAAGGAATAAATGGATGATATAATTTTATGCTGATAAATTTGAACACCGAAGGAAGCCAATTAGCTAATACACCACATTGACTTAATAAGTGAATTAAAATAAATTTAAAAATTACTCAATATAGAGTGAATAATCTCAAAATTAATGCTTTTTTCTTTTTAAATGTCTCTTAACGCGCATATTCTCAACCAACTGATTATTCAGTACTAAATTTAGTAAATGATTTACTCTGTCATGGTAAGTGATTACAATGTGACAGTGTAACTGATGAGCCTGGGCTCAGAGGTTAACCCTCTGTTACATGCAGCTTCCCCTCCCTCTTCCCCGCCCACCACCTCTGTGTCGGAGGCAGCGGGGAGTGGGGGAAGGGAGGACAGAGACAGGAGCCAATGTACAAAGAAAGCCAGCTTTTAAGCAGTGGGTTCACATTTACTAAAATAAACATCTCTGTAATCAGCTAGATTGCATTTAAGTAGTATTCAAGTTACTATGTATATACCACAGTTGCATACTGCACAAAATCTTTGCTGTTAATCTTCAACATTTTTTAAAATTTCTCTTTATAATTAAAGAACAATGTTTGGATGTAAGTAGAAATGGATAGATTTGCTTTAGCAATATTGATCTTAACTGATAGAAATAAAATACTTCTGTTTACATGGATTGTAATGAGTAAAATTTTGACATGGTACAGGTAACTGCATTGCTGCTAATAGTGGTTATACTGTTTTTCATCAAGAGAAGACTATATTGCTAAGTGAGAAGCCCTGGAAAAGTCTCTTGCTTAAACATTGCTAGCCAAATTCATTCCAAATGTACAACCCCCTTGAAATAAGAGAAAAGTTGAACATGAGAGATGAATCTGATAGTGTTCAGCCTATAAAAATTCATAAGAATAAGAAACCAAGTTAAATACTTGAACTTAATGGACAAATTATTTTCCTCTTATTTAAAAGAAATCTGATTTCTTTTTTAAGTCCTACATGTGTGGTTACTGATGCAGTGCATTCTCCTCTTCTGTGTGGTATAGATGGGTTTGTTTGTGTTGAAAGTCTGCTATTTAAGAATATTTTCATGGTTTTTTCTGTTTCTTTGCTTCTTGCTTTTCTTCATCTTTATTTGCATAATCTTACATTCAGTTATTCATTTTGACAGTGTTGGCTGGCAAGCTGAGAGGTGGGTGTAGTAAACTTGGGTAGAGAAGATCCTATTTAATTTGTCTGTATTGTAAAATGTAGTGTCTAAAATACATCCGATATTTTCTGAAGTGCATTTCCAGAAGTGAAATGTGTGAAAACTCCATGTTAATGTATATATCTACAGCTTTGTAAACTTGCATACATTACTGAAACAAATCCCATTAAACAAAGGGTAGAGTTATTCCCACCTGTTGTTGAGCTCCTTGTAGAAAACTGGAGCATATTTGGTGTTTCTGCTCTAATTTGAACATTAAAGCTAGCAAAGATTCTCATTTACATTAACACTGCTCTAGCAATACAAAGGGGTTAGGAAGTGGGCATGTAACTGTAACTTTACTCCTTGGGGAATTTGGTGTCACTGCATGTATGCAGAGTTTCTCCCCCCCTCCCGCCAGAGATTTTTGTTTCCCGTCCGAAAAAGAGAAGCAAAGGAGTTGCCATGTGCCCCCTGCTCTTAGGCACCCAGAGCAGCAGGGGAGAGAGGCCTGGGCAATCATGCATGTGATCGAGGAACACATTCTGTCCCCCTTGCTATTGTGGCATGCTCAGCATGGAGGAGAAGGTATTTCTGAAGAGGTAGGTAAGGGGCTGGCTCTGTTCCCTCAGAGCAAAATGTAGAAGCCTGTCTGCTTGGTGAATTGTTCCCAATTTTCTTAGTGAATTCTTTTGGGAGTATAAAACAGGTGTACAATTTTCTTAAAGCTCCTTTATATTGCCAAAGTGGTAAAGAACAGTGTAGCCTTTTAAATGCTTGTGGTGCTTTAATGATTAGAAATGACTTAAAATATTTCCTATCAAAATGTGCTCCATGAACTGTTTGCTACTGACTTTTAGAAGATGGTAAGCAGTCAGTATAAATTGTGAGTTTGAGTCCCCAGCCCTCACTTGCTCTTCAGTTGCCTATGACATTACAATGAGCATATGGCTGTATATATTTGTTGACTGACTAATAACTAGAAATAAAAGCTTCAGAGGGGTAGCTGAGTTAGTCTGTAACAGGAAAAACTTAAACAACAAATAATCTAGTAGCACCTTAAAGACTAACAAAACATGTAGCTGGTATCATGAGCTTTTGTGGGCGCAACCCACTTCTTCAGATGACTGGAGTATTAGAAATCCAGATCCAAGAATAAATAAGGGAAAAGGGGGAGGGGGGGGAGGAAAAAAACCCAGAAAAATGGCAGGGGGGAGGGAGACACTGAGTAGATGGTTCAAGTAGTTATAAGAGGCTGATAAGAACAATTAGTACCTCCATTGTTTGGTTGGTTGGTTAATTCATTAGGATGTGGGAGGTAAGTGTGCAAGCCAGCCGATGTCCCTATTCATACCATTTGCATAAGAATTAAACTTGTAAATGAAGTCAAGTTCCAATTCTTCCCTGTATATTTGACTTGTGGAATTGGCCTGAAACAACACGGTGACTTGGAGATCCATTAATCAGAGTCCAGGCAGTGTAACAAGTCCAACAAGTTTTTGTGTATTGCCTTTTCGGATATCTGATTTGTGTCCATTAATTCTTTCTCATAGAGACTGTCCAGTTTGGCCAATATACATGGCAGTAGGGCATTGTTGGCATTTGATGGCATAGATCACATTAGTGGATGGATGTGGAGTTAAATAAGCCTCTGAATTGGTGGCTGATGTGGTTGGGTCCACTGATGAAATCACTAGTGTAGATGTGTGGGCAGAGTTGGCACCAGAGCTGTTTGGAGGGGTGGGTTCCTGGATGATTATGATGATGCGTGCGTGGTTTCTGGAAAGAATTTGTTTGAGGTTAGGGGGTTGTCTGTAGGCGAGGGTTGGCCTTTTCTACAAGGCCTATGAGAGTGAGGGGTCATTTTCCAGGATAGGTTGTAGATTGTTGATAGTGCATTGGAGGGGTTTAAGTTGTGGACTGTAGGTGATGACAAGTGGAATTCTATTGTTTTCTCTTTTGGGTCTGTCTTGAAGTAGTTCATGTGTGAGTACTTTTTTGACTGACAGATTGACAGCTTGATTATATTGCATTATTTTGACAAAATATGCACAGTTTTAATTTTTTTGGCACAGAATTCCCCCAGCAGTCAAATTTGTACTCACCTTGTTTCCTTTATACTGTCAAAATTAATATAAAGAGTCATTAACATGAATGAGAATCTGGCTTTAAATATTTGCGACTGTTAGCTTAATAAGCATTTCCAGATAGTTGCATTTAGTGGTGGTTCAGCATGTCACTATTTAATACTGCTTTCTTCAGAAAAATGTAAATTAGGTGTGCTTTATTTATAACTTTTGAAATCTGGTACCATAATTGATTAGTACAATTAATCTGCAATTGTTTCTAATTTCCTCAGCAGAAATTCAGGAAGCTAAGACTCCTAGCCCTTCTATAAACAGGCAGGTCAGCATTGAAACAGATCGAGCATCCAAGGAGTTCATAGAGTTTCTTAAGACCTATCATAAAACTGGTCAAGACGTTTATAAACAGTGCAAAATGTTTTTGGAAGCAATGCATCGCAAAAGGGTAGGTATATCACATGTGTTTTATATAAGTGACACATTAAAAATTAATGACTTAGGCAAAAACAAAATATTTTAATCCTTTATACAAAAGCTGCACTATCAGTTCTCCATTGATGTGGCTATAGTGCCACCTAGGTTTGAAATGATACAGCATTCAGTTTTGGTTTTTATTTTATTTTAAATTTCTCAAGAGTTTATTGGTGTTTAGTATAAAATGTGAAATTGATGCAAAAAATAACTTGAGGTTTTCCGAGTAAATATTGGGGGACAGGAGGAAAGAAAAAGCAATCAATAGAGAAAAATAAAAGTACTGAATGTAAACACTTTAATTCTGCAGTTTTTCATTGGCAGTACGTATGCTTACACAACCATGTGTGTACATATTTTCAACTTCATTGGACTAATTTATTAACATAAATGCATTATTGGATTATCTTAACATAATCAGTATTTTTATGTACTTGAATGCTTCAAAATTTGTGTGAGAATTGCTAGGAAAAGCAATAGCTTTTATTTTAAAAAAAAAAGCCCTGGGAATTATTTGGTTTTTGTTTTTAAATGACAGTATAAGCGTATGATTAAATTTCATTGACTTTAATGCGACTTAAGGACATGTTTGAAGCTATACAAGTGCTTAAATGCCTTGCTTAATAGAAATGGCTTGTGTCTCATGGTCTGACACTAGAAATTAATATTGTCAGCAGTAATAACATTTTGTACTTTTTTATAGTGCCTCCATTTCAAATCACATTAAAAATATTAACCAATTAAACTTCAACCTCTCTCCTTAGATTGACAAACACTGTTTCCATTTTACAAATGAGAAAATTGAAGCATGAAAAGATTAAGTGACTTTCTCAGGGTCAGATAAGAAGCCTGCTGCATTGCCCAGCCCCTACTTTAAATACCCCTCCACCATTCCACCCATTCATGTTAGTGGCATTGTGCAGACCAAATAAACATTGTCTTTGAATCACAATATCAAGAAAATATTTGTCCTGTTTTGTGGTTCAAATAAACTTCTGTTCTGTAGAACTCTAGCTGCTGTTAAATATTTTCCACAAAAGAATAGGTAGATAACTACTCCTATGCCATTTATAGTTTGTATGACATGCTGTTTTTTCCACTGAAGATCAGTATTCTTTCCTAGGAATTAAGTATTGAGGAACAATCTGAATGTGCCCAGGACTTCTATCAAAATGTAGCTGAAAAATTACAGACTCGTTGGAAAGGTATCAGATTCTTCTTTCTCTCACACTTACCACACTGAAACAGTATAATGTTGAGATTTGTGCCACTGGCATCTCCCAAATGTCTCATTCTCTCTTTCTCCTCTTTTGACATTGTTACTTAATCAATAGTAAACACGATAATTGGAGCTATGCCAAGTAACGTAACTATACTTAAGCTTCTGTAAAGTTTTGCCCTCTAGATTGAAATATTTTTAAAACCATGTCAAGTAACAGTTCAGTCCTTCTTCGAGTGATGTCCCTGTGGGAGCTCCACTGTTGGTGTCAGCTTGTCCCGGCAGTGTAGATCAGAGACTTTTTCTAGCAGTGTCCAGTCAGGCCGTGTATGCATGAGAGTTGTGCGTGCTGTTCACACCTTTGGAGTTCATGTGCGTGGCCCGACTCCCCTCAGTTCCTTCTTGACCGCCCTAGGTCACAGATGGAGCTTGATCACTCTCCTTTTCTTCAGTTCTCTGTAGATAGGAATTGAATTGTAATTAGTTAAAACTGTTAGTTCTTAAATTTATAGTTAGTAAGAGTTAGTTTATTTACAACAAATTTTTTTTAGTTAAGGTGCAGCTCCTGAGGGGCAGTGCGCCGATAGCCTTGAGGGCCATGGCCCTCAGACCTCTAATTCGTTTAAAAAAAAAAAAAAGTGTCAAGAAGAGAGAAATCTAGAAGAACAAACAAAGAAGAGAAACAGGATAAATTGATTACCCTGGAAAACTCTCAGAGAATATGACCCGCTGGGCATATAGCTGCTGAGGCGGGGGGAGAGGGAAGAGAAGAAGCAGAGAAACAGGGAAATGCCAGGCTCCCCTGGTTTTAAAAAGTGTGAAAAGTGCCATGACCCTATGCCCACTTTAGACAGCCACAGATCTTGTATTTGTTGCCTGGGGGAAGCATGTGTCCCTCAGAAGTACATCCATTGCCTCAGCCTTACAGCCAGCACTCACAAGGATAGGGAGCTCAGGCTATGCATGCTGCTATTTGATAAAGCGCTCAAGCCGCAAACAAACAGGGACAACACCGAATAGTCTGAGTCTGCCGCCATGCAGAAGAAAACCTCGAATCCTCCCTCACATAAGAAGGGCCTCTCCAGCCCGCTCCCTCCCCCCCAAGGGTTAGCATGGGAGATAAACCAGGCATCTGCATGCCCCTGTGCCACATCAGTGACAGACCCGAAATCACGGTCTGAGCAAACTGTGGCACCAACTACTATGGCACCGAAAAGACCCAGTGCCAGGGAACAGGACAAGACTTTGGCACCATCGGTACCACCGGCACCGACCAAGGCTTCAGTGCCAATGAAGGTTAGATCTAAATCAGTTAAACCAGTGTCGGGAGTTGATGTCATCACCCCCAGCACTGATGCCACCTCCATTAGCACCACGCTCCCCAGCACCACAGGAACCTGCACCAAGCCGTCATCTTGCTATGTGTATGCAAGAATATAATGCACCGGTGCCGCATAGGGAACTGAGACCTCGATCCCCATACACTTCCTCCTTGAGGCACCAATCCCAGTTCCCCTTCTCAGTTCGTGGCTCTTCTCCACCATGGTTGCCAGTACTGTCACACTAGACTAGAGCGACTACGAAGGGGATTGGCAAAGTGTATTCTCCTACCAACACTCTTCTCCAACCAGAGCTCATTCATCCTATGATAGACACAGGCCACGCTACACTCACCATCCTCCATGGTATCTTGATTGGTCCTGTCATCCACATTACCCAGTTCACTGGTCTCCATACTGTCATTGGGCACCCACACTGCACTGGTCTTTGGCACAGTCAACACTGGCCCACAGGTCAGTATCTTCCTTACGTACTCATACCCACCTTTCCCCAGCAGTGGATCTGGACACAGAGGATGGACAGATCATTGATGATCCTGATGCTGACCAACCTGATCTACCAACTGACAAATCCTCCTTATCGCCAGATGAGGCGGTTATCCCTGATTACCTACCACCAACTGATGACCTGAAGCAATTCCAGACTTGTTCAAAAGGGGTGCAACAAGCCAGGAGGTGGTATTATCAGAGGTGCCAGAAAAACAACACAGGCTTTTGAAGAACCTTCATCCTTCCACTAAGACAAGGATTGCACTACCTATAGATGAAGTAATTATGGAAGCAGCAGACGAGGTTTGGCAGACACCAGCCACAGCCCCGCCAACCAGCAAGAGGGCAGACAAGAAATATTTTGTCCCTTGTAAAGGCATGGACTTCTTATTCCTTCACCCGCAACCAAATTCTCTGGGGGTTGATGTGGCACGCCACAGATCTAAGATCCACAATACAGATCCGCCACTCAGGACAAGGATCATAAATGCTTAGATCTATTTGTTAGGAAAATGTATTCCTCCTCAACACTGTAGCTTCAGATAGCCACTTGTACAGCATTGTTAGCCAACCACTAACTGTGGATCATTATGCTAAACTGACAGAATTAATGCAACACCTTCCTGATGATGAAAGGCCTATATTAAAATCTATAGTACAGGAAGGTGACAGTATATATTGTACAGAGCTGCAAATGGCGCTTGACTCCGCTGACATGGCTGTGAGAGTAACTGCAACATCTGTTGTGATAAGACGCACGTTGTGGTTACAAGCAGCAGAGGTCCCCAAAGAGCTTCAGACCAAAGTGGAGGACCTACCATTTGACAAAGAGAAGCTCTTGGCAGTGAAAACGGACAAAGTCCTTCACTCCAGTAAGGACACGCAGACCACCTTACGCACTTTGGGGATGTAATATGCCCCCATATCGTAGGAGACGGTATACTCCCTATCAGAGATATAGGGACATTACATTTATCAGGCAACAACATCAAAGGCCATTCGACAGCAATCACTCCAGGCCAAGAAACCAGCACCAACAAGCCAATAACATTTACTCATCCAACTACCAGGCCTCCAAGAAGCAGGTTTGAGGCTTTGGTCAAGAGCCTGCACACTCTCTGCACTCCACCAGTGCCTTTCCAACACACCATATTCCATTACTGCTTGTGCCCTTTTTACAACCAATGGGCAGCAATTACCATGGACCGATGGGTTTTAGAGGTCATCAAGTGCGAATATTCCATTCCTCTACTTTCAGTTCATCCAACCTCTCCGCCCTCCCTGTCCCTCTTCGGGGACCTCCTCACAAAATGCTGCTCTGGTATATCATCTCTTCCATATAGGCACTGTAGAGAGGGTACCCAAGCAGTACCAGGGCAGGGGATTTTACTCAAATTACTTCCTCACGGAAAAAAGAATGGGTAGCTGGAGACTTATCCTTGAGCTCTGCCATCTAAACAATACCTCTGCAAACAATGATTCAAGATGGTTACACTTGCAACAATTATCCCGGTACTGGACGAAGGAGACTGGTCCTCGACCTTCAAGAGGCATATTTTCATATAACCATACACCTGGTGCACAGATGCTTCCTCCACTTCATGGTGGTGTCAGACCATTTCCAGTACAGAATTCTGCCTTTTGGACTTTCGTCGGCCCCTAGAATCTTCTCCAAGACCCTGGCTGTAGCAGCAGCATACCTTTGTCGCAAAGGCATCATGGTATTTCCATACCTAGACAATTGTATCATTCGAGGCCCTTCACAGCAGGCCACAAGAGAGGCCTCTTCACCAAGGGGGTCTTTGAATCTCTCAGCCTCATTATCAATGACCAGAAGTCTACCCTCTGGCCAACCCAATCCCTAGAATTCATAGGAGTGCATCTTGATTCCACCACAGCACATGCATACCTGCCAAATCAGCATTTTGAAGCAATAAAAATCTTGATTTCAACCATTGTGTTGAGCCCCATGGTCCCATTACTTCCTTGCCTTCAGCTTATGGAACACATGGCTGCCGCAACACGTGTCATTCACCATGCGTGTCTACACTTCCAATTCCTTCAGCACTGGCTCGCCTCAGTCTACGCACTGTCCAAACACTGGGTGCAGAGACACATTTTGGTTCCCCCAGCTGTCCTTTTTTTGTTACGATGGTGGACCAATTCAGAGAACCTCCTCACAGGTGTACCATTTAGTCAGGCACAACCATCCAGCCACATTACCATAGATGTGTTGCTCCTTGGCTGAGCCACCCATTTCCACCATCACTTCCCTCAGGTCAAATGGTCCACCCATGAGTCCAGGCACCACATCAATCTCCTGGAGCTCCGAGCTGTGCATAACACCTGCAAACGCTTTTGTCAACACATTCAGGGTTTCACGGTGTCCATCCTTACAGGACCCAGATCTTTAGGGGACACTTTTCTTATCCCATGGGATACTCACCTCTTCTATGCCTTCCCTCCCATCCCACTCATCCCCAGAGTCCTCCGCAAGATAGTCAGACAATACCCTAGTCATACTCATAGCCCCAGAGTGGGCCAGGCAGATCTGGTTTCCCTACCTTTATCAGATGTCTCTCCAACCTCCCTACCCACTTCCAACCTGCCCAGATCTCCTTTCACAGAACAGGGGCACCCTTTACCATCCGCAGCCACAGATACTACATCTGATGGTGTGGCTCCTCGCTGGTTCTCAGGCAGAACAGAGGTGTTCACAGCAAATAAGAAACTTCCTACTACATAGTAGATGTCAGACCATGTGCAACACTTATCTCTATATATGGAGGCGATGTATGGCCTGGTGTGGGAGAAATAACATCCAACCCTCATCCACACCTCTCCACACAATTTACATTGTTTCTGCAACAACAAGATCTATCCATTTCATTACTTAGGGTGCATCTAGCTGCGTTTGCAGCATTCCACCCTCCAATTGACGGTTTCTCCATATTTGCTCACCCTATTTCTAAGAGATTTCTCAAAGGCCTACTTAACCATAATCCACCGTGTAGACCTATTCCCCCCCCCATGTGGGATCTGAAATTAGGTCTCCATGCACTTTCCAGGCCGCCATTCGAGACCATGGCCAAGTGCTCACTCTACCTGCTAACACTAAAGATGGTATTTCTAACAGCCATCACATCAGCAAAGCAAGTTAGTGAGCTTGCTGCTCTCACAGCATCCCCACCCTACACTGTATTCCTTGGAGACAAGATGTTGCTCCATCCCCACCCTTCATTCCTGCCTAAAGTTTGTTCCGATTTCCACATCGAGCCTGTTGTCCTTCCAGTCTTTTGCCCAAAGCCTCACACTTCTTGAGAGGAGGCTATTCTATACACCCTGGATGTCCAGAGGGCATTAGCATTCTATATAGACTGTACACAACACTTGCGGAAATCACAGACCCTATTTGTTTCACTGGCGGAGCATTCCAGGGGCTGCAGCGTATCTCAAAACTGGTAACATCCTGCATCCTCCAGTGTTACTCCCTCCAAGGCACACCTCTTCCTATTCCCCCTAAGGAGCACTCCACTCAAGCAGTGGCAACATCAACAGCCTTCCTGAAGGGAGTTCCCCCTCAAGGACATTTGCTGTGCTGCTACCTAGTCCTCTAATCACACTTTCATGAGGCACTATGCAATTTCTCCACAAGTGGGGACAAACTCTGCAGTAGCCAGAGCAGTCTTTTCATCCACATGTAAAACCTAGCTGAAACGCACCTTCCATCTTTGGGTACTGCTAGGTAGTCACCAACAGTGACCCATGGGGGCGGGACACGTCTAGAAGAACCATCGTTAGTGCACAAGATGAGTAACTTCCCTTTCACAAGCTTCAGAGGAGTAGCCAAGTTAGTCTGTAACTGGAAAAACTTAAACAACAAATGGTCTTGCAGCACCTTAGAGACTAACAAAATATGTAGATGATGATATGAGCTTTTGTATGCACAACCCACTTCTTCTGATGAACTCGGTTATGCCTACAAAAGCTCATGATACCATCTATATGTTTTGTTAGTCTCAAAGATGCTGCAAGACCATTCGTTGTTTTTTAAGTTTTCCCCTTTAACTTGTATTACTTTTATGTAATTTAACTGTGTATTTACCCAGTATTTGGTGTATTCTCTACAATCAAAATAGAAACTTTAAGCCACCTTGCCTCTAGGTGTGCATGGAAGTGTGTAATAAGTTCAAAGGGCCTCTAGCTTAGATATTTCATACTAAAAAAGGCATAGTAGCAGAACCAAAATTAATATTCATAGTGCAGAATAATACTTCATAGTCTACTTATGAGTCTCATGAGCTTGTCCATAGTCAGTATAGAGCTGAGTATAATAGGCATGATTCTGACCCTTGAAATAAGCCTACTTTCCATTTGGTTTCTAAGAAACTCCGAAGTTGAAAGCAAAGTATATTAAAAATCTCAACGCTATAAACTGTGCCAAGGACCATGTGTGTTATGCGGTTTAAGTAATTTTTTGAACCTAGATATTAAGCTTCTTTGTTGTGGACCTAGGCATATGTAGCCTGATTTAAAATTACTTATGAAATTCCAGTTTACTGATTTTTAGGGTTGACAGGTCCCATGTCCCGGAATCAGGCCCAGTATTTAATTATTCTACGATCGGGAACCCTGATGCGCACAGTTGCAACATTTACACTGTAGTAACTTTTGTATATTTACAAATACAGTTATTAAAACGTTAACACAGTTACAGACACCTAAATTTCATAAGATAGAGAATGTACAGCTATATTTCTATACCATGTACTCACACCATTCCTTCTAGAACAACCTGAGGTGTTCTGATAATGGGCCTACTAAGTTTGAAGCTCCTACACCATTGAAAGTTGCTTTATCTAGGGGAAAGGTCCAGAATATATGCACATTGACTTTGCTATCTGGTTGAAAGGTCCCAGACAAGTGCATGCTAGCTTTCCCTTAGATCAGCTTACAGGATGTGGCTTGTAAGTGCCTTGTGTTACAAACTGCCAATATATATGAACTGTAACTTGTGATAATACACACACAATCAAAACTATAGGGAAATAATCTATATAGCTACAGGCAAGTGAGCAGGTTTGCTTTACAGGCTACATGCTCCCCTTTGACAGGGTGATGTGTAAAATGAACCCCATCACACTAGTATGGATTATGGATGTTAAATAGCGATTAATTTCCTAGTCGAGTAGTCGATGGAATTTCTATCGACTAGTCGATAAGCACTGCTGTGTTGTGCCTTTGAAATGTACAAGAGCCCCAGCGGGGACTCTTGTGCATTTCAAAGTTGGAACTCTGCGTGCAGAGTGGGAAGTCCCACTGACTCAGGGCTCCACATGGGCGCTTCCTCTTTGAAATGCACAAGAGCCCTCGCAGGGCTGGGACCCCGGGCTCAGTGTGGCGTTGCTGCTTTGAAACGCCGCGTGGAGTCCCCAGCTGACCCCGGGCTTCGTGCGGGCTCCTCTGTCTGATAGAGGCAGCAAGGTGGGGGGAGTGATTAGTCAGTTGTTCTGTTGACTATCTGATAAGTATTTGATTATCGGATAGTTGACTAGCCCTTTACATCCCTAGTATGGATATAAATGGTCATACATTTGTAGGGATAGTTTCAATACTATTTCCCCCCACTTGAGGACTAGATAAGAACATAAGAATGGCCGTACTGGGTCAGACTAAAGGTCCATCTAGCCCAGTAGCCTGTCTGCCGATGGTGGCCAGCACCAGGTGCCCCGGAGGGGGTGGACCGAAGACAATGATCAAGTGATTTGTCTCGTGCCATCCATCTCCAGTCTCTGACAAACAGAGGCCAGGGACACCATTCCTGCCCCCTGGCTAATAGCCTTTTATGGACCTAACCTCCATGAATTTATCTAGCTTCTCTTTAAACTCTGTTATAGTTCTAGCCTTCGCAGCCTCCTCTGGCAAGGAGTTCCACAGGTTGACTGTGCGCTGTGTGAAGAAGAACTTTCGCTTATTAGTTTTAAACAATTAGATAGTGCACATCCCAAAAATATATCAAAAGCGTATACATAAAATACTAGCAGACTTACCCAGCGTTGCCTGGGCAGGGGGGTGGAGGATTCATGTCAGGGCTTTGGGGATGAGACGGGGGAGTCCAGGAGGATGGGGGAAAAAGGGGTACAAGAGTGAGGTTTGGAAGATGAGGAGGGTCTCAGGGTGGGGGCATCCCATCCAGCATGGGCCTTTTCTCTCCCTCCAGACCCGTGGGCCCTCTGTCCATGAGGGGCATTTTCTCTTACACCTAGCTCCCCCCTTCCCCAAGCCACCAGGAGCCTTTACACCCCTCCCCAACCTCCTCTGGCCACCAGCAGCCTTTTTTCTCCCACCCCTGCCCTGGCCTTCCCTGGTGGTGTGGCCAAGGGCTGGGAGTGGGAGAAAGGGTTTAGGGCAGAGGGGCTACTTATTTGGTGTTCTGGCAGGCACAATGGCTGAGCCTCAGCCCTGCTTGGCCACTCACTGCACCTAGTGGACACTCTGCAGGATAAGTCTCTCTTGTGGGCTCACTGCCCTCAGTGACCACTTTTATATTGCATCCCTCAGAACAGCAGTCACCCCTTTTGCATGTTGTGGAAAACTGTCCTTTTCCCGGGGCTTCTGGTTTTCCTGGCACAACCAAACCCTGACCTTGCTTTAAGTTAGGCGAAGAGGAAGCTACATACCAAACTTGGTGGCCCTAGATTTTACTTAGGACAAGTTCTTAAGCAAACAGACTTGTAGATAGACAGATACGCTCTAAAATAAATACAAAAATATTTTCAAAAAGTTGCTTTTATCAGTGTTTGGTACCTGTCTGAGTCTTTTCTTATGCCTGTTAGATTTGTATCCTCGAATAATGAAAATAATCTCCAATATGACCCCTTCTTTTAATCCAACATCCACACCAGAGATTGTTAAAAACTCATTGCCTTCCTTCATTAATTGAGGAATAGCTTGTTTTGCTTTATGTATATTATTAGTAATTTCTGTGAAGTGGGTCTCTTTATGAGCTAGCCATGTCTCAGACTGTAATCTTAGGGAAATAGGGAAAGTTGCTTGGTTCCCCATCAAAGTAGAATACTTTGAAGTAAAACAGAAATTTTGATTTGTGACATGAGACTCCAAGGGACACATATTGGTACCTCTTTTGATTGGTTACCACTTAGCCTCACTAGCTATTATGATGATAATTACTTTGGAACTTTTCTGTGGGGACTAGAGGGAGAGCAGTGTTGACTTCAGATACATTTCATCTCCAGATATACTTAACCTCTATTTTCCACTTCCCCAAAACTCAGGGTTTTCCATTGGGCTGTTAGTCTGTACAAAGTTTGTTTAAATATTATAGGCCTCAAGACTTATCCTAAGCTGCCAAAGCTAGTGTCTTACAGGATGCAAGTCTGTAGGTTACTTGCGCTACTGCTGAAGCTAATGCATGCAGAATATGTTGTAGCAGTGATTGTAATGAAGCAGGAGTAGAGTATAACAAAAGCAAACTAGCCCACCAAGCTACACATGTGCTTATTTCACAACATCCATACTCACTCCTTCCTGTTGTCTTGTTCTTTATATGTGAAAAGTACTAGATTCAGTGCATCGGTAACTTTTGTTTTACTCACATTTGACTTGAGCAGTAAAAGGAAATAAATAACTCATGCCTATGCTGACTCAGTTGTAATTGTGTCTAACTGGCATTGTCACCACAAGCTACTTTATGGTTCCATAAACCATCCAGTTTACTGTGTTTGTGGCATGGGTTTCTACCTTTCAGTTTCCCCAGAAAAAGTTGAGAAAGTAATGGACCAGATTGAAAAATACATCATGACGCGATTGTATAAATACGTGTTCTGCCCTGAAACAACTGATGATGAAAAGAAGGATCTGGTTGTCCAAAAGAGAATCAGGTAGGGGGATTTCAACTTAAAAGAGAAATCAACTTAAAAATCCAAAATCACATGAGTGGTGTCCATGCTACTCATGAAGAAACTAGCAGGCTGAAATATGCGTGCAAGAGTGGTGCAAATTTATTAACTGAAAGCAAGGTTTTGGATTAATTCTTTTTATCATTTTTTGTTAAGGTCATGGAAATTATTTCATTTAAACTAATCATGCACTCACTTGTGGTATACTATAATAGAAATGTTTTTCTGGGTCTAATTTCCTCAGTGGGATGAAGTGCTTGCCTTGTCAAACAGAGTGCTCCACATAAAATCACTTAAAGAAGCTGTTAACATACTGTTAACCTGTGCAGCTAATCTCAGACTTCTTCACCGCTATGAGTGGTATGTGTGTTCATTTGTTTCTCTTGATAGGGCTCTACATTGGGTTACTCCACAAATGCTGTGTGTTCCTGTTAATGAAGAGATTCCAGAAGTCTCTGATATGGTAGTGAAAGCAATTACAGGTTTGTGAACTAGAAACTAGTTTCTCCTCCGAAAGTAAATAGTACAAATACCTATTTTTTCATATACTAGATTTCCTGCTTTAAACAAGTGTCTACTCTTATCCTCTCTCTCCTTTGCCCTCTTCCCCGCCCCTCATTTTATATATATAAAAAATATTTGTGACGGAGGCCCCCCCCCATGCTTTGTGAACTGGACTCATGGACATGAATATACATAACTCAAAGGTGGTTTGAGCGAATTATGTCAGTAACCCATCGATCTTCATGTCATGATCTGCTGGTTCTGTTTATCTTACTCTGTTGTATGTATCATTTGTGTGTGTAAAATTAGACACAGGGAGTGGGGAATAATTCGTGAGTTTCCAATGTGTGAATGGGAGACATGGAGGGTGTTTCCTGCAACTTCTAGATGAGCCACTGTAAAACAATCTTTTGTCCTGAAGTCTGAGCAGTGGTTGGTAGGGAGTGGCCTCAACTCCTTAAGAAAAGGAATAGGAAAGAGAGGATGAGGTCTTTTGGCTGGGCTGCACCTGAAGGAAGGGGCCAGGGACCCCAGGGTGTGGAAGAGAGCCCTGGTTTGGAGGGGCAGCTGGAAAGGAGGTTTTAGGGTGAGTTTGATTAAGTTTGTACTGAAGTTTCAGTGTAGAATTAGCCAAGTGGTTTTGTTTCTTTTCATTTGTAGCCTACTTTGCTCTGCCTACTTTCACTTATTAAATCCGACTACTTCGACTTAATAAAACCATTTTTATTTTCTATCAAACCCAGTGTAAGCGATTATTACCGGGGGGGGGCGCAACCAGTTTGCACATTCCCCCTTTCATTGTTAAAGGGGGCTTACCTAATTCTTCGGGGTTTGATCCCATCTGGGGAGTGCTCTCTCAGGAGGCTGGGCCCTAAACTGCACTCTCCTTGGACCTGGAGTGGTTTTGTGTCTGTACTGCTTCTCGGTGGGGGCAGGGACCTCAGCTTGGGGCCTTAGCTGGGGGAGACCAGCAGAGCTGGCCCAGCAGGACTGGGCGGTGAGGAGCCCCAGAGAGCAGAAAGGTGAGTGGCAGTGGCCGTGTCAGCACTCCAAGGGGTCGTCTGTGACCGCACCCCGTCACAATATTATTTATTTTCCCCTCTGCAGAAGTGCTTTGGAAAAATCTTACTTGTTACACTTAGGGCCCAATTCAGCAAAGTACTTAAACCTATGCTTAAGTTTGAGCATGGGGAGTAGTCTGATTTGGTAAAATTGAGGTGCCGTACTGAGTCAGGGCCTTGGCACGTATCTGTTGTCATTCTTATGTGAATCCTAGTATTTGTACTGTTTACTTGTCAACTGCTGAGATCGAACAAACTACTAGTTCTCCTTTTTGAAAGATGGGTTCAGTTTTTGGATCTACCATAGAGTAATTGTGTAATATTGGGCAAGTTTCCCTTCTGTAAAATAGGAATATTTCTTTTTCTCATGGAAGTGTTATGAGAATAAATCCAATAATGAATGGAGTTCTAACTATCTAGGGTTTTTATCTTACAGATATTATCGAAATGGATTCAAAACGTGTGCCTCGTGATAAATTAGCATGCATCACCCAATGCAGCAAACATATCTTCAACGCTATAAAAATAACAAAAAATGAACCAGCTTCTGCTGATGACTTCTTACCAACACTTATATATATTGTTTTGAAGGGAAACCCACCCCGTCTGCAGTCCAACATCCAGTATATAACCCGCTTCTGTAATCCAAGCAGGTTAATGACAGGAGAGGATGGCTACTATTTTACCAATCTGGTAAGTTCAGTAACCGTGTTGGTGCTCTATACAATATGATCATCTCCTGTTTAAGGCATTCCCAGCAAAGGTGAATGTCTTTATATTGACGAAAGCAGAAAATGTAGTCACAAGATAATGTGAAATTGTTCTTACACAATAGTGTATTGCTCTGCACTCCGTCACTTCATTTTTTCTCCTCCTCTACTCCCCCCACCCGTAAGTTAGATGAACCAAACAATGGTCTGATTTCCTAGCCACATCTTTTAACCTGTTTAAGCCCTCCATTCTTTCTGTTCAGAGCTGGGCAAGCTTTTATTTTGTTAGAAGAGTGAAGTTTTAGCTACCATTTGACTTACTACTTGCTGTGTTTTAAGTTTGTTCAGTTACAGACTAACACGGCTGTCCCACCAAATCACTTGACATATGTTAACCTCAAGGTTCAGACATTAAAGAAATAACACAAATGAAGAACCATTAACTTGTAACAATTTTGAGAGGGTTGACAGACTGCCAGCTATTCATAATCTTTTGAGGCTTGATTATACAGCTCTTGTGCATGCACAGTTGCCGTTCGAGTCAGGAGGACTAGTCCTGTGGGAGTATCCATGGAACACAGCGAGCATGTATCTTTGTGTTTGTCCAAACAAAAGAATGAATTTAGATACCCTGGAATTTACATACGTAACTGTTCTGCAAGAAAAATGATTGTTCTTAATATAAAATACTTCTGTTTTATTCAGAATAATACTTCCGGAAGGAGAACACGTCAAGCTGATAAATTCCTCCACTTTTCTTTTTCAGAAACAGACTAGGGAGCTGTGCCCCCTGCTCACTACACTTGCCAACCCCCCTCTCTGGGAGTAGGCAGTCCCAGCTCTCGCTCTGGCCAGCAGGGATGGTCAGGTTGAGGCGTCGCAGCCCTGGCCTGCCCCAGCTCTCTTTCTCCAGCTGCCGAGGGGGTTGTACTGGGCTGAGGCTGCAGCCGGCCTGGCTCTCTTCCTCCAGCTGCCAGGGGGTTGGGCCAGGCAGAGGCTAGCCCAGCTCTCTCCCTCCAGCTGCCGGGGTGAGGGAGGGTTGGGCCACGCCGCAGCTGTGGTTGGCCCGCCTCTTTCCCTCTGGCTGCGAGAGGGGAGGGCACTTGGCTCTGCCTACCCCCCATGAGGGAGGGGGCATCATGGCTCTGTCCCTTCCTTGGGAGGGCGCGTGGCTCCAGCCTGCTTGAGTGCCAGAGAGGGCAGGAGTAGGCAGGGCAGCTGAGGGCAGAGGGAGCAGCTGTGAGATGCAGAGTGACATGATGACATCACTCTGTCATCCCACAGGAAAAGTTTTTTTTATATAGAGAGTTTGGACAGTGTCACAGGAAATTATGTACTGAGCGTAATTTCCTAGGGATGTTAAATGGTGTTTATCAGCTAATCGGCTAGTCGATGGGATTTCCATTGACTAGTCGATTAGTTCATAAGGGGTGGGAACTGCAGAGCTGGCCGGCCTCGGGAGCTAACCCTGATGCGGCTCTGCCTTTTAAATGTATGAAGAGCTGCCAGGGTGGCTCTTAATACATTTAAAAAGCACAAGTGCAGTAGGGGGGACCACGCATAAGCTGGGATAGCTGATTCCCAGCTCATGCTTGGTCACCCGCATGTCTCTGCTTCCCCTGCAACCCTGAGGAGATGGTGCGAGAAGGGGGAGGAGGGGACCAGCTGGTACCTCCCCAGCACCGGCTCCTGCTCTATGCTTATCAGATAGCGACTAGTTGACTTATCAACTTACATCCCTAGTACATAACTAAAACAAATGCACATAGTATAAAAACCTCTATTAAACATGCTTCCGTCAACTTTCTTTTCATTCTTTCATTCATTCTTTTCCCAAAATGCAGTGTCCCCATAGTTTGCAATGACGCTTCCTTATTCAGTCAACATTCAATTGCTTTATATAGCCAAGATGCCCTGATCTGAGTGGTGTTCAGCTGTCTTTTTTGAAATGTTGTTTTTATTTTTGTGAGCTATGGTTTGTTTGTTTTTTTTAAATCAGGCTATACTGAGAGACTTTTCAGAAGAGCAGCAATCACTATATTGTTTATATGGCAGCACTATTAAAAAACAGAACACTTGTTATTGGTTATGACTTGCATCGTGCACCCTGCAATGACACACTCTCTGTGTTCTATATGTAGTGCTGTGCTGTGGCCTTCATCGAAAAGCTGGATGCTCAATCTTTAAATCTAAGCCAGGAGGATTTTGATCGCTACATGTCGGGCCAAACATCTCCAAAGAAACAAGAATCTGAAAACTGGTCATCTGATACATGCCTAGGTGTTAAACAGATGTATAAAAACTTAGACCTCCTATCTCAATTGAATGAGAGACAGGAAAGAATTGTCAGTGAAGCCAAGAAGCTAGAGAGAGACCTCATAGATTGGACTGATGGAATTACTAAGGAAGTCCAAGATATTGTTGAAAAATTTCCATTGGAAATAAAACCAAAAAATCAATCCTTAGCAGCTATTGACTCTGAAAATGTAGAAAATGATAAATTGCCCCCACCATTGCAGCCTCAGGTTTATGCTGGATGATAATTTACAGGAAAGTATTAACTTTGAAAGGAATTCTTACACACCTATTACTATCTGCTGCTTGGAAAGGGGAATAAGTTTGAGGCTAAAAAATCAAATGAGTTTAAATCAGTACATTTTTAAAGGTACGATTATTTTGTTTAGTGTGTAATGAATTGTATTTATTTTAGTCAAAGTAGATTTCTATTAGGCTTTTGTGGTTTTTTGAACTGAATTTAAATTTTCTACACAAAGCCAATGTAATTTTAAAGCAACACTAGTCCATTGACAACTTTTTCCTGAAAACTTCCTTTTAGGCATGCATTTGTGTTTTTAAATGATTAGTTTAATTTAAATTTAAGAAGAAAAAGATAGTAGTACTTCTTGAATAATGCAAGACTGGGAGTTCTAGCAGAAACTCAAAGGTACCAGTGTTCCAGAGTCTTATTCTATAGTTATAATGATGAAAGATAGTGTAAAAAATAAATATGTAGTATTGTAAATAGGTTTAAAAAAGTAATGTTTGAACTGTGCATGGCACCTTGTGTATTAGTTCAAAATGATATATAAAAATGTCCATTTTAGCACCTCTTATTTAGTTCAATATTAACTTCATGTATGCCATTAATATATTTTAACAAGCTGGATGGTGCAATAGAATGATCTGCAGTTTGACAGAACTTTGTCATAGTATTTTTTTTTTAAGTTTTTCTATAACTACTCTTGGAATCTGAAAATGGAAATATTTTTTCACTTTAACATTTTTCTCCATTTTTGTCAGTGCACTGGTGGTTTGCTGGGTTGCAGGTAGGTGCTAGTGTTGCTTATTTGTAAGAAGAAAAAGCACTGAAGCAGGTCATGGAAGGAGAGGAAAAGTACAAACACTTGGGACACATGGTGATAGTTCTGGGGGAAAGGCTAAAATACTTGACCAACAGTGACTGACTCTTTCCTAATACAGTCAGTTTGTATTGTTCAGCCTTTTCCACTGATATGCTAGACCCTGACCCTTTTTTGACAATCCAGGCATGCTTCATATGACCCTATAGCAACTACTTTTACTAAGAGCATGACCCTTTGCTGTGAGCAAGAAAGAGCACATTTATTTTTACAAAATTGCACTATTCTAGATGTTAGTGGGTTTTTTTTTTAATATGGAAAATGAACAAGCTAAGCATCAAGGTTAATACAGTCCATTTTGACAAAAGTTTGACATCACTGTGTACTGTATTTTGTGTGAAAAATAACACACTATTTCACTCCACAAAATATGTAACCATTAGCAGAATTTCTTTATATTCAGCTGAAACATTTTATATATCATTTTCAATATCTTCCAGTTAATTTAGTCTGCCATGTCTTTATTTGTGTACCTGTGATACTTAACACTTTTCAGAGATACTTTCCTTAGCTTGGCTAAGGGCTGTTCATAAGCAACATTAATTTTTTTCCATCAAGGGGAGGGTACCTACCTCTTCATTGTATTCCATTGCTTTAAAAAATACCAATGCTTTAAAATTTGTACTGCAATAATTTCAGACCAAAACTGTGACTTGACCTATTTTTAATTCTCAAATTGCTCTGTTTAACCATTTTGAACTATGCATTCCTAGTGTTTCAAAGGTAACTAATTATTCAAATTTCCCTGCAGAGTTGCAGCAATGAGTCAGGTAATCACAAGAAATTATTTTGAGTGGTTACTGTATATTGATGAGATTCTGCTCCTAGACTGTTCAAGACCTGATCAGTGCTTGTAGTGAGTCTTTATTTTCTCTACATACATTAGGTGCTAATTCTGATATCCAGGTACACATGTGTCTCTTTCCTATTAATAAATAAAAATAAAATGTACAGAACTTTTAGCTACTCCATACTAAATTGCTGTGTTAAATAAAAATATGTACATTATTCCTTTCTTGATGAATTCTTCAAAAATCCCGCTTTTATTGTGATGATAATGTTCGAATATTTGTTCACTTATGTCAGGTACCTATTTTTTCCATATTTGCAGAGACAAAGAAACCTTGGATTTTCATGTGTTCTAGATTTTGGTTATGAACTTTTGACTCTAAATACATAAAAAATTATCACCAGCAGAACTTTTTTACCTTGGGGAAAAAGATCACTTGGAGCAGAGAGCAGTGGAGTAGTCAGATGACATGATTTTTCTACAGTGCTTTATTCACTTATCAAACCACCAAAGTTCTGTCATGGTCATAAATTAATTCTCAGTACCTCTCTGAGATGGGTGAATTAGTTTCATACTCCTTTTACAAGTGGGAAGACAGGTGGAGACAGGTGTCTTACCCCCAGTTCCAGAAGAAGCTGGTGTCAGAATTGTAAATAAAACTCAAATCTCTGCATAATTTCTACAGTAATTTGGGCTCCAGTCTAGTGATTACATAACTTTACTATCTTTGATATGGAAAATAAAATGTTGACACATTTTCAAAGCAAATGGCTTAGGTATTTAGCTTTGCCCATGGACAGAGAGTAAATAGACAAATTTATGTACAATGTCAGCTATTTAGATGGCATATTTAAGTAGTAGTGTACTTTGCATTGTTTAAGATATAAAAGGAAATCTGTCCCTGTCCCAAAGAGATTACGAGCAAGACAAACACAAAAAGACAGGATAAATTGGGAAATCTTTTCCCTGCTGTGATAGACATTCAAGGTGCCTTCCTTGACTTGGGGAGTTTTGCATCTACTCTAAATGAAACATGCACATGTCAAAAGTAGATGTAAGAAATTGAGGGAAGACAAGCTAAAACTCCTATTAATCAGGCAGTCTTAGACTCATGGGTCCTAGTTGTACATCAAATATGCCAATCAGCTTTGCTCTGTCAATAAGTAAAGACACGAGGCCCTGTGCCACCACCCAGACCTCAAGAGTCACCGCTTTGGTATTGGTCTTAGGAGGTCTTGTATTTCATTACAGGCTCCTATCCTGTCCAGAACCAATACTAAGTCACTGGTAAAGCAGTAGTATACCAAAAAGCCTGCCAGAGTGGCACCAGACTCAGTGCCTTCAAAGCATGAGGCCTCCAGAGTCAAGATACCGCCCCATCCTAATGACAACCTACCAAACAAACAATGCAAGTGCTAATTGTTCTTATCAGCCTCTTGTAATACTTGAATCGATCTGCTCACTGTCTTTTTTTTCCCCCCCCCTTTTTTTTTCCTTCCTCCCTCCCTCCTTCATTTCTTCCCTTATTTATTCTTGGATCTGGACTTTTAATACTCCAGTCATCTGAAGAAGTGGGTTGTGCCCACGAAAGCTCATGATACCATCTACATGTTTTGTTAGTCTTTACGGTGCTACTAGACTATTCGTTGTTTAAGTTTTTTACCAACTGGGTAGCCTTCACAAAATGGGACCAGTTCTTCTTAATGTTCAGCCCTGGGTGGTTGCAGCAGACATCTTAAATGGTAAACCGAGGTGTCGTGACATCTAGCACCAGCTCCTCTTGATTAGTTTCTATCCTTTGAATCTCTTTTTCCAAAGGCAGGAATCCTTTGTGTTCAGTTAAAACTTTTCTTAGTGGAAAAACACAGTATCCAAAATAGGTTCCAGCATCAGGTGACCCTCCCACACGTCTTGGCAGCACCAACCATAGTTCAGGCTTGAAGAAAAACTAAGACTAGTCAAAGCTCATTGTCCTGAGTATTGGGCCTTTAAGTTCCTTGAGTACTATTTATGACCCTCACTTTGCCTGTCTAGATAACAGGTTCATGCTTCATCTTTCTAACTTCAAATATAGGTATGGTGCATGCAAACAAATAGAATATACGCATTCAGGGGATTATAACTTTTCTAATGACATGTTCCATGAAGTCTTTTACATAGGCATATTTGAGTTATGTCACAGAAGCATATTTCTATAAAGAATATGGGGTGCAACATTACATTCTTCTTTGAGTGATTGCTCATGACCATTCAACATAGGTGTATGTGCCTGCCACATGCACTGGTGCTGGAAGTTTTTTGATAAGCACTACCCATAGGGGCTGGGGTTCCCAGCGCCCCCTGGAGTAGCACAGGCATGCCATGTGTATAGGGCATCCTATATAAAGCGTCCCTGTTCCTGTCCTCAATTCCTTCTTACTGCCAGTGATGGTTCTTAGAACAGCATGCTCCAGCTTCCCCTGTGACAAGCGCTCCCTTTGCATTCAAGTTCCCCTTAATGAACTGCAAAGTACCTGTGAACAGTTAACTTCTGTGAAAAGATTGCCTGGGGGATGGAGCATGCCCTGCTCCCCACGCTTCAAAGCCTGTGCTGTGTATCACAGGTCCATGCCAATTAGCGACCAGCATGCTGACTATTTATCATAGAATCCTAGGGCTAGAAGAGACCTCAAGAGGTCACTGAGTCCAACCTCCTGCCCAAAGCAGGACCAACCCCAACTAAATCATCCCAGCCAGGGCTTAGTCAATACGGGACTTAAAAACCTCTAGGGATGGAGGTTCTATCACCTCTGTAGGTAACCCATCCCAGCGCTTCACCACCCTCCTAGTGAAATAGTTTTTCCTAATATCCAACCTAGACCTCCCCCACTGTAACTTAAAACCATTGTTCCTTGTTCTGCCATCCGTCACTACTGAGAACAGCCTGTGTCTATCTTCATTGGAACCTTCCTTCAGGAAGTTGAAGGCTGCTATCAAATCCCTCCTCACTCCTCTCTTCTGC
This sequence comes from Pelochelys cantorii, assembly GCA_032595735.1. Classification (NCBI taxonomy): domain Eukaryota; kingdom Metazoa; phylum Chordata; order Testudines; family Trionychidae; genus Pelochelys; species Pelochelys cantorii. Next base: position 4,145,749 of record CM064346.1, on the reverse strand, counting down.
AGACTAAATAAGCGCAAATCCCTCAGCCTCTCCTCATAGGTCATGTGCTCCAGCCCCCTAATCATTTTGGTTGCCCTCTGCTGGACCCTCTCCAATGCGTCCACATCCTTTCTATAGTGGGGGGCCCAGAATTGGACACAGTATTCCAGATGTGACCTCACCAGTGCAGAATAAAGGGGAATAATCACTTCTCTAGATGTGCTGGCAATGCTCCTTCTAATGCACCCTAATATGCCATTAGCCTTCTTGGCTCCCATGACACACTGTTGACTCATATCCAGCTTCTCACCCACTGTAATCCCCAGGTCCTTTTCTGCTGAACTGCTGCCTAGCCAGTCGGTCCCCAGCCTGTAACAATGCTTGGGATTCTTCCGTCCCAAGTGCAGGACTCTGCACTTGTCCTTGTTGAACCTCATCAGATTTCTTTTGGCCTAATCCTCCCATTTGTCTAGGTCATTCTGGACCCTACCTCTACCCTCCAACATATTTATCTCTCCTCCTATTTTAGTGTCATCCTCAAACCTGCTGAGGGTGCAATCCATCCCCTCATCCAGGTCAATTAATAAAGATGTTGAACAAAACCAGCCCTAGAACCGATCCTTGGGACACTCGACTGCCAAACAGACATCGAGCTGTTTGTCAGGCCCAACAGGTAGTGATCATCTAGTCAGTTTTCTGTCCACCTTACAGTCCATTTATCCAATCCATACTTCCTTAACTTGCTGGCAAGAATACTGTTTGTTGCCTAAGTGAAGAACACGTGTTGGACAAGTGTCACATTTGCAGGTCCTTCCATCCCAGAACTATTAGGGAGTGTATTACTCAGCTTAAAGTGCTCTTGATAGAGTCTGCGCTACCTCTGTCAGACTAGTGGTCAGACTCTGCACAGGGTCTCGGTGCACAGCACACCACTTGTGTCAATGGCTCAGCACTGTTCATTGCCCCCCCCACCCCAGCTAGGCCTTCTAGGAAGCCAGGTAGAGACAAATCCCCTCATAAAGACAAAGGGAGAAATGGCAATCAGCCCACAGTCAGGCCAGAGAAGGCCCAGAAGGCAGTGAGCCCAGCACCTGGCTCGCCATTGTCTGTGTTTGAGATCTGTTTTCCCTCACATCAGAGGCCTTCCAGGCCGCACAGGACATAAGTATCATGCAAGTTCTGTCCACGGGGCTCCGGCACCAGGGTAAACCACCGTTGGATCCTCAATCGCCACGCATGGTCTGATCACGTTCTTCTCCAGCGACTGAGAGGAGAACGCTACTAAGTCTCCATAGATCTGCACATGAGAGACCAGGGCGCATCGCTGGAGTAGGTGCGCAGACCTGAGCGGGCAAGTGCCTCCTGGCACCACAGGCATTGAGGAGACAGTGACTCTCCCTACTCGCCGTGCTACTGAAGGTGACTTTTTGCCATGGCTCTGGCACCATTTGCCACACCATAGATACGCATTGGCACCAAGCCGATCCAACCATAGAGGCACATCCCGTTTCTCCCGTCCCTGTCTCAGCACTGTGGAGCCTCGGTCCAGCACCATTAGCCAGACTTGAGCAGATCGTCAGGGCACAGAAGTTCTCACCGGCATCCAGATGCTCCGGATTGCCACGGGGTCCATTGGTGATAGAGACCTGGCACCAAAGAGGCCACCGCTCCTGCTCATCCTTGTGGGCATCAGCAAGTATTCACTCTGACAGCATTATCTTGACAGCAGCCTCCATGCCCCCAGCACAGCAGACGGTGCAACGGATAGCACCGTTAATTTCTTCAACACCAGTACCATCACAGGGCATGCTGTGGCAGCGGGCTCAATGGTGTCCATGGACTCCCTGGGGCTTTCCTGGTTCAGCCCCAGGTTACTCCCTCAGTCGCCAGTGTGTCCCAGGCTCCGTTGGGATTCCTGAGGCCCTGGCAGCACCAAGGGGATATGGGCATGCCTACCTGCCCCTCCTCCCCCACAAAAGGCAGCGGGCATTGAGGACCAGACCCAGCAGGGCGAGGAAGCTTGGCCTGCCCTGGACACCACCACCAGGACTTATTTAGGATGGTAGCGAATGGTCTGGGCCTGCCATTTTACGAGAGGGCTCTGTTCGGGGTCCTGGGTGAAGCGGGCCTGGGCAGGGTGGCATCGTCCCCGCACAAGGCAGTTGTCAAAATCTCCAAGGTCAGGTGCTCTGGCAGACACCTTCCTCCATTCTGCCAGTAGCAAAGAGGACAGAGCAGAAGTACTTTGTGCCGATGGGGAGCCATGACTACCTTTTATACCCACCCGCCGCCCAGCTCCTTCGTGGTGGAGTCTGTGAAGCACAGGGAATGCCAGGGCCAACCAGCACCCACCACTAAGAATAAAGACTCCAAATGACTGGCCTTGTTTGGAAGGAAGGTCTACTTCTCTGCCAGATTCCAGCTGAGAGTGGCAAACCACCAGGACTTCTTCATACAATTTGGCGTGAACACCTGGGGGGCACTGGCATTTGAGGCCTCTATGCTTGAAGCGTTGCCCTCATTGAGGAAGGTTCCTTGGTGGCGCTGGCGGCTCTACAAGCGGCGTCTGACACTGCGGACTCAGTGCCTCAATCCATGGCCTCAGCCATTTGTATGAGGTGGGCAGCGTGGCTCCTCCTATTGGGTCTGTCCCCGGAGGCACAGAACTCCATTCAAGACCTGCTGTTTGATGAGGGGGCCCTGTTCACACAACAGTCTGATATAAGGTTACACAGTCTTTAAGGACTCCTGCGCTACCTCGAAGACCTCAGGCCTCTACGTCCTGGGGCCTGAGGGGAAGCGATTCAAGCTGCAAGCTCCCCAACAAAAGGGCCAGTGCTCTTGCCTGGAAAGGGCCCCTTCATGCCCTAAGCCTCCAAAATGTAAGCAAGGCAACCACCTTTCGTCTGGCCAGCAGTCAACCAGACAGGCGAAGTCCCAGGGCAAGCGCTCCTTTTGAGGGTACACCCAAGGACAACATACCGGACTCCTGGGATCCTGCCTGCCTGTTCTCAGCCAGGCTCCATCTCTTCCTTCCAGCAGGGAGGGAAATTAGGTCGGACCATTGGGTCCTGGCCACCATCCACCATAGCTACACCCTCCAACTCTCCTCTATGCCCCCTTCCACTCCCCACTACCATCCCTCTTCAGGGACCTCTCTCATGAGCAACTCCTTGAACAGAAGCTTTCCCAGTTGCTCCAGGTGGGAGCAGTAGAGAGGGTTCCATCGGAGTTCAAGTGGCATTTTGAGTGGCATATGTGGCGGGAGCTCAGCCCACTCCTCCCCTGAGCAGCGGCTAGAGCCTGGTGGTCACCACGCAGCTGCATACTGGAGAACCAGCACTGGAAGGGCAAGCAAGGGCAGAGGAGGCGGGCGCATGGGGCCAGGGCAGCCTGGCAAGTGGAGTGGGCGCCATGATGCTGCACTAGGGCTGCCCCGCCCTACCTGGGCGTGTGGCTCCCAGGAGCTAAGGGGTTAATACCACTCCTTTGCTACAGGCTCTGCTCCCTGCTCTGGGAGGGTGCAGGGCTGGAGCTGCTCTGTAGGATCTGGGGCGGGGCAGACGGTTACAGCTGCTGCTGCCTCCATGGGGCGCGGGGCCTGGGCTGCACCGTGCTGCTCCCCACTGGGTGTATGCAGGGGCAGGGAGACCCTTCCCCAGCGTCCCGCTGCGCCTGGCTGGGCTGGAACCAGCCCCAGAGCAGCAGCCTGCAGGTGAGGGGTGAGCTCCAGCAAAGGGTTGGGCAGGGAAGTGACTCTGCCCCCAGCCCCTCCTTGTCCCAACTGCTCCTGGGGGGCTGCAAGTCCCAGTGTTGCTGCCCTGCCAGTGTGCATGCCTGGTGCACAGGGATGTGGGGGGAGGGGGGGGGTGTGAAGGAGGATATGGGGCAGGATGGGAAGGAGCAGGGGTTGCACTGAGGCAGATGGGGTGATGTAGGGGATCAGGCTGCGGTGGCTGGATGGGAGGGGGTGGGGTTGCACTGAGGGGCATGGGGCAATGCAGGGGATCAGGCTGGGGGATCATGGGGCTGAGCGGAGGGAAGACGTGAGGCAGGGGATACAATTTTACTTTGCAGAAGCTGTACTTTCCTTTACTCCCTCCTTCTTTGCCTCCCTCCCCAACTAGCTATTTGACTGCGTTCTCACCCTCTCACCTTTTTCTGCATTACTGCCCCCAAACTCCCTCTCCTACAGCCGAATGCCCTTCCAGACCCTGCACCCCACTTCCCACCCAGATCCTGCATCCCCATCCCACTCGCTGGCAGCCCTCCCACACATTGAACCCCTCATTTTTGTCCTCACCCCAGAGACTAAGGAGGTCCACAAAATCCACCAAGTCCGGAACCCCAGAAAAGTAAATCTGGCCTGTGGGAAGCCCTGAACCTCAGTCCTCCCTGCCCTTCCCCTCCCCCCATGGGGCTGGAGCACAGAGGAGTGAGGTGTCTCAGTTGGGGGCCACATCAGTGAGGGTTGGGGGTTTGGGGAGTTCTTTTGCTTCTCACTTGTGTGGTCCCCAACTGATTTTTCTGTGGCTCAGTGGCCCCCTACCAAAAATGGTAATAAATTATTGAAACCTTTTGTGTTGGATATAAATTCATATTTTACTTTATTTAAAATTTTTGATAAACTAACTCAAGCAAGTTAAAACACTGAATCTGTTTAATAATTTAACCCATTCTGCCTAGCTGCAGCTGGCTCAGAAAATATGGTCACTGTACCCACCTACCCTGCCCCTTGCATGCAGCTCTGTAAACAGAAGTGAGTAAGTTTAACTCTTGGCACAGCACTTCTGAAAGGTTGCTGACCCCTGGTCTCCATGGATTACTTCCTACCGCTGCATGGCCTATCAGCAAGTGGGGGGCTGGTCTCCAGAGTTGATTAAGGCTCACTCCACTAGGGTTCAAGCTTCCTCGGGAGCTTACCGCGTGCACGTCCCAATCCAGGATACCTGTAAGTCAGCGACATAATCGTTGGTACATACCTTCACATCTCATTGTCATCGCGCAGAAAGCTAGAGCAGATGCTGAGTTCAGCAGGACTTTTGCAGTCTGCATGTACGTAACGCCTATCCTGCCTCCACAGCTACTGCTCACCGCCACCGATGTTGAATGGAAATGAGCAATCCCTCGAAGAAGAAAAGACAATTACCTGTTCTGTAACTGGTGTTCTTCGAGATGTTGCTCCTGTTCATTCAACCTCCCACTCTCCTCCCCTCGCCCCTGTCGGAGTTCCAGCAAGAAGGAACTGAGGAGGGCAGGGCCGGAGGGCACCCTATAGAGCACAGTATGCCTGCACCCCTCCATGGGGCACTTGGGACCCCAGTCCCTACTGCTTAGGGAAAAACTTCTGGCACCGGTGCATGTGGCAGGCACACACGCCTATGTTGAATGGACACAAGCAACACCTCTCGAAGAACACCAGTTACAGAACAGGTAACCGTCTTATCTCCATTATCATTGACATACTGATTCTGGAGGATCCGATTGCTCTTCTGACTTCTGTTCCATGAGGACCATTGCCCCCTATCCTTTCAGCCATTGTCTACCAGATTGGAATAATTGTTTTTCTGGTGGATGATTGGTTCTTAAAAGGCTACTCATTTCTGGAGGCTTACACAGCAACCAGCAAGGTTCTATCTCTGTTCCACTCTCTAAGTCTCCACCTAAATACAGAAAAATCAACCCTTACACCTATTCAGTGTGTAGACTTCTTTAGGGTCACTGTCCTATACATCATAAGAACGGCCGTACTGGGTCAGACCAAAGGTCCATCTAGCCCAGTATCCTGTCTGCCGACAGTGGCCAGCACCAGGTGCCCCAGAGAGGGTGGACCGAAGACAATGATCAAGCGATTTGTCTCCTGCCATCCCTCTCCAGCCTCTGACAAACAGAGGCCAAGGACACCATTTTATCCCCTGGCTAATAGCCTTTTATGGACCTAACCTCCATGAAATTATCTAGCTTCTCTTTAAACTCTATTATAGTCCTAGTCTTCACAGCCTCCTCTGGCAAGGAGTTCCACAGGCTGACTACACGCTGTGTGAAGAAGAACTTTCTTTTATTGGTTTTAAACCTGCTACCCATTAATTTCATTTGGTGTCCTCTAGTTCTTCTATTTAGGGAACTAATAAATAACTTCTCTTTATCGGCCCTCTCCACACCACTCATGATTTTATATACCTCTATCATATCCCCCCTCAGTCTCCTCTTTTCTAAACTGAAAAGTCCCAGTCGCTTTAACCTCTCCTCATATGGGACCCGTTCCAAACCTCTAATCATTTTAGTTGCCCTTTTCTGAACCCTTTCCAAGGCCAAAATATTTTTTTTGAGGTGAGGAGACCATATCTGTACACAGTATTCAAGATGTGGGCGTACCATAGCTTTATACAGGGGCAGTAAGATATTCTGGGTCTTAGTTTCTATCCTTATCTTAATAATTCCTAGCATCCTATTTGCCTTTTTGACAGCCGCTGCACACTGTGTGGAAGCTTTCAGAGAACTGTCCATGATAACTCCAAGATCTCTTTCCTGATTTGTCATAGCCAAATTAGCCCCCATCATACTGTACGTATAGTTGGGGTTATTTTTCCCGATGTGCATTACTTTACACTTATCTAACAAGCAGTCTCTGCAAATACATGTCTATGCCTTGGTGGGTTTCATCTCTATAATTCAGGAAAACCATTCCTGAAGAGAATCATCACCATAGAAGCTTGTCTGGGAGGTTGGGCACATGCTGCTAGAACCTCACACTTAAAGGAAAATGGCCCCTCCGTATGGCCAGAGCTGGCCCAAGGTATGGGCGAGGTGGGCTACCGCCTGGGGCACCCCATTGTAGGAGGTGTCGTGTGGGGTGGCCGGGCTGGGGCCACGCATGCTCTGCGTGCCCCGGGGCGGGGCCACGCATGTGCCAGGTGGGCGGGGGGGTGCCGGGCGCCCAGTGGCGGGGCCACACATGCGTTGCACTCCCGGGGGCGGCGCCACGCGCCCGGGGCACGCGAGTGGCTCGGGCTGGCCCTGCGTATGGCTATCTTCCATATGAACATTAGTGGTTCATTATGCTTACCAGCACATCCCAACTCATATTAGTGGACATCTTCATAACACCATTTTGCCCAAAATGTGTGGTCCCCTGAGCTGATCTGCCTCTCCTTGCAACCACCTCTCTTTTCCTAACAGTGAATGTCCTGATCCAGAAGTCAGGATCTATTTCTCCACCAAATCTTTCAACACTTCACCTCTTTGCATCATCCTGGAAGCTACTACAAAGGACTTAAAATGGGATTCGGTTTATATATGCATCTAAACTACCCCACTGCCGAAGCTTGCTGCTGAATTCCAAATGTGATGGTGTCTGGTATGCCACTTGCTAGACCAATATATAAAATTGGCTTCTCGTGTTCTAAAGATGGAATTACAATTTTCTCCTCAGCGCAACACCACAGAGTGCAGGGGTGGGACTCAAGGGTTTACTAGAGAATAAATGATTGATTGATGATGATTATGGTGCCTCTTACTGAGAGATAACAGGTGTTGTAGAACAGTGTTTCTCAACTTTTTTTTTATAAAATACCCCTTTTTCAAACAAAAAAAATAAGTACTCCCAGTACCTACTGTTTTCAAACACACACAATTTTTTTCTACCATTGCAACACATTTGTTTAAACAACTTAATTGTAGCTGGGTGAGTGATTAAATTTTGGGGTGTAAAAAGTACAAAAATAATAAAGTGCTGTAAAACTTAAAAAAAATCAGTTTTCTCCACATTTCAGTTGTGTTGACGTACCCCTCGGCCTTCTCTCAAGTACCCCAAGGGTCCTTGTGCCACTGGTTGAGAAATACTGTTGTAGCACCACTGCCAAGAGAATGCCCCTGTTCACTTTACAGGCTTCAGCGAAGCATTTAGAATTAAGTATTTTCATGCTGTCAAAATACAGTGCACTTAGAACAGTGGTCACCAACCAGTCGATCGGGATCTACTGGTAGATCTTGGAGCCTCTGACAGGTGATATGGACTGGTTTGGCCAGAAGGCTATCAAGTGCAGGCACTTCAGCTGCCTTTCCCCCTACTGCTGCGCACCTGCTGCCCTTTGCTTTGGAGCAGCCTCTCCCCACCCCTAGGAGCCTCCTGCTTGCTGGGCAGGGCAGGGGATGGGAGGGGGAAGAGGGGCACTGATGTCAAGGTGCCCCCTCTCCCACCCTGTATCCTATCCCCACAGAGCAGAGAAGGGGCATAACAGGACTTGGGATGGAATTTGCTGGCTGCTTTTGGAAGTGGTGCAGGGCCAGGATAGGGGTGAGCCTGCCTTAGTCCCACTGTGCCACCACCCAGGAGCCACCTGAGGTAAGCAGTGCCCTGCTGGAGCCCACATCCTGAACCCCTATCTCAGTCATGAACCCCCTCTTGCACTCCAAGTCCCTGCCCTAGCCCTGAGCACCCCTGCACCCAAACACCCTTCCAGAGCCTGCACCTAGAACCCCTTCTGGTACCCCAACTGCCTGCCCCAAGCTCAGCTCAGAGCCCCCCTCACACTCCAGATCCCTTAATCCAAGACCAGAGCCTGCAACCAACCCCCTGTCCCTGCCTGGTGAAAGTGAAAGAGGATGGGGGAGGAATGGAGGATGGAGTGAGCAGGGGCAGCATCTTGGAGAAAGGGCCCAAAAGAGGCAGGGCATGCATATTTGGGTTTGAGGTAGATCTTGAATTGCACTTAAATTCAAAAAGTGATCTCGTGCTTAAAAAGGTTGGAGACCCCTGACTTAGAATGTCACTTATTTCCCTTTTGGAAATCGAGAGTGAGTTGACTTCAGATCTGGGCTAACAGGCTACAGCTCCCTCTTCAGTGAATTGTACCCTTTACACCAGACATTGATTTGTTGGCCATTGGTCCGAAATCTGATAAAGCAGTAATACTCTTCAGCTGTAGATCAGTGTTTTCTTGGAGAAGATGGGGAGAAACATCCTGGGCTGGCCTTGTAATTAGCAGCTTACTCAAACATTGGCAAGATTGGGTATTATGCTATGTGGTATGTAATTCACAACAATGATAGAGATTAAGTATTGCTAGTAGGTGGGATCATATGTTTGGAAGACTTCCACTGCACACACTTTGGAGCATCTACTAAATAGGATAGGTAAGCTGCTGAAGAACTTAGGGTACGTCTAGACTGCAAGCCTCTTTTGAAAGAGGCTTTTTCGAAAGATACTTTTGAAAAAGCCTCTTTCAAAAAAGAGCATCTAGACTACAACCAGTTCTTTAGAAAAAGCAAGCCGGCAGTCTGGATGCTCTCTTTCGAAAAAGCACAGTTTGCATTACATAGTGCCTTTTTTTGAAAGAGCACTTTCGAAAAAAGGCGTTCTTCCTCATAAAACAAGGTTTTCCGCTGTCGAAAAAACTGCCGTGTTCTTTTGATTTACTTTCGAAAGAACGCAGCAGCAGTATAGACATAGGTGAAGTTTTTTCAAAAAAGGCCACTTTTTTTGAAAAAACCCTGTAATCTAGACACACCCTTACTGTAGACCTTTCAAAAGAGTAATGGAATAACTTTCTTGTATAGTTTCTGTTGAATTGTGCTCTTGTGCATGATGCTTTGTATCCTTGCAATTTAGATTTCTAAAATGTAATACGGCTGCAAATTGTCTCACCAATGGAAAAAGCAACCTGAAAGTAGTGTGACTTCCAAAGGATGGGACTGAGTTGTTGAAGGTTTGAACCATTCCATGAATCTGTGGCCCACATAACATGGATTTTGCAGAATCTAAACTTTCATTAAAAAAAAAAGTCCACTCCTCTTGGATTCATAGAAAATTTTCTGAAAGTGAAATAAAAAAGGGTATGTCTACACTACCACCCTAGTTCGAACTAGGGTGGTTAATGTAGGCATTTGAAGTTGCAAATGAAGCCCGGGATTTAAATATCCCAGGCTTCATTTGGATCTTGCCGGGCGGGCGCCATTTTTAAATCCCCTTAGGTCGAACTCTGTGCCCGCGGCTACACGCGGCACGGAGTAGGTAGTTCGAATTAGGATCTCTAATTCGAACTACCGGTACACCTCATTTCACGAGGAGTAAGGGTAGTTCGAATTAGAGATCCTCATTCGAACTACCTACTCCGTGCCACGTGTAGCCGCGGGCACGGAGTTCGACCTAAGGGGATTTAAAAATGGTGCCCGCCCAGCAAGATGCAAATGAAGCCCGGGATATTTAAATCCGGGCTTCATTTGCAACTTCGAATGCCTACATTAACCACCCGAGTTCGAACTAGGGTGGTAGTGTAGACATATCCTAAGAGTGAACAGACGGACTGAAATGTGAACGAATCTTCCCTCATTCAGCTTGGTAGAATATTAAGTTCAAAGCATTTTGATACTTCACACACCACCTATAATAATTTAATGGCAGGTTATTTTCGCAGTTGTGATGTAGTTGAAAGCAAAGCCCACAAAAAAGAGAGTTGAAAATGGGAGAGAGACTAAATCAAGGGCAGAAACAGCAAAGATTAGTATTTTGCTAGTGAATGAATGTAGCTAGAAGGTATTAAATAATTAGTATTTAGTGACCACATAATAGTCTATCCTGGATTTTTGTGTAAAGCGTCCATTGACATCTGTTGAAGGTACCCCAGCCTGTGGACATAATTAAAAATGTAAGTTGGTCTTCTCTACAGAATGAACTTGCCTCCCTCATTACAGGTCCGTGTGTAACGCTGGTAGCACTAGCTGTCACATAACAAATCTCACACTGTATGGTAAATCTATACATTACCCGCTCTGTAGGGTGACCATATATCCCATTTGGGCAGGGACATTTCTAAGCCCTGCCCTGACTTTTTTTGGCAAAAGTGGGGATTTTTCAAAAAAATAGGGCGCAGTGCAATATTCCCTCTAATTTTTTCCATCCATGAGCAGAATAAGGATATGTCTAGATGTGAGGCTGCGTGCTTTGTACCTTGAGGCCTGCCCCCTTGCGGGGCCCCTTCCCCTTCTTGTCCCAGTTTGTTTGGAGCTCAGAGCTGTCCTTATCAGTTTGTGGCCCCGCTCGCCCTCGCTTCCAATTTGAGCATGCTATTTGGCAGGGTAGGGGAACCCAGGCCCACCCTCTCTCCAGGTCCCGACCCAGGGCCCTAAAGGCAGAGAAGTTCTTCCCTGGCCTGGTTGACGGGGTAAGATTCTGTAACTCGCCAACCCACGGGCGTCCAGTCGCCCCGCCCTGGGCCGCTTCCTCCCCCTTAGTCTCAGTACCTGTGGGTTTCTGCGATGTTCCGTTGTTCCCGGTCGCTGCCCCAGCGCCTCTTCCCTGACTATTTTATGGGCCGTGTCGCCTACGTCACCACCGGCTCCCCAATGTTCTTTGGCCACTCCCTCTCTCCTTCCGGGTCTGGCGTCTGGCACGCTGCCATCTCCTCCACACTCTGCGCGTGCACCAGGGCCCGATGCTGTGGCCGCCACTTTCCCTCGAGCTCCAGGTCTACCCATGTCCTGTGGACCCCGGCTGCTTCTCCTCCCAGACCCGGGCTCTGGCAGGAGAAGCATATCAGAGTATGTGTGACTCTGACCCCACCCCCTTCCCCTTGTGCTGAGCTGCCAGGGGTGCGGGGCCCAGGTGCCCCATCACACACCCTCCCCTTCAAGATGGACTGTTCCCCCCCCCCCCCGCCCCGTCTCCTCCTCCCCTTCCGCAATGCGTGACAGGAAGTCTTCATTTTGATGCGCTTTACCCAGATGGTGAACCACGTCAAAACAGTACGGTTGGAGCATCAGATACCATCTCATGATTCTTTAGTTCGTGTCCTTCATGGTCTGAAGCCATCTGAGGGGTGTGTGGTCCGTCACTAGCAGGAACCGGTCCCCTAAAAGATAATAACGTAACAGGTCCACGGCCCGCTTTCCAGCTAGTGCCTTCTCTATTGTTGCAGTTGCATTCCCTCGGAAACAATTTCCGATTTGTATTATACAACACTGGGTGGTCGCTTCCCTTGACTTCGTGGGCCAGCACTGCTCCTAAGCCTACTTCCGATGTATTGGTTTATAGTATAAAGGGTTTTGAAAAGTCTGGTTGTATTAATACTGGGGCCTGTACAAACTGCTCTTTCAACACCCGAAAGGCCCTCTCACTTTGCTCTGTCCACTGTAACTTCTGGGGCTGCCCATTCCAGGTCAGATGAGCCACTAATGTCGCAAAGTTTGGCACAAATAGGCGGTAATAGCCGGCTAACCCCAGAAACTGGCGTGCCTGTCTTTTCTTTGAGGGTGGGAAGTAGTCCCAAATGGTGCCTATCTTGTTGACTAGCGGTTTTAACTTTCCTCGCCCAACTGTATACCCCCGGTAGGATACCTCCCATTGTCCAAACTTACATTTATTCGGGTTCGCTGTCAGTCCTGCTTCCTGTAAAGTTCGCAGCACCTCCTCTACCTGCTGTAGATGATCCGCTCACATTGTACTGAAAATAACAATGTCATCAATATACGCCGCTGCGTATTGATGGTGTTGGTGCAGGATTTTGTCCATCAGCTTTTGGAAGATAGCTGCCGAACGGCATAGTCATGAACTGATATAACCCCATGGGAGTGGAGAAATCTGTCTTCTCCTTGGACGCCGGGGTCAACAGGATTTGTCAGTACCCCTTTGTTAGGTCAAGTGTCAGAATGTACCGGGCATTCCCTAGGCACTCGAGGAACTCATCCACCCGGGGTATGGGGTAGGTGTCGAAGCGAGATATTGCATTCACCTTCCTGAAGTCTATACAAAATCATGTTGACCCATTGCCCTTAGGAACCAAGATTATAGGACTTTGCCACTCATTGTGCGATACCTCCATCCCCCCGCCCCCGCCCCCCCCACACACACACCTTAACATCGTCTGCAATTCCTCCCATACTGTATTCCACATGTTCTGGGGCAATGGTCAAATCGAATCGCGCACCTTCTTACCCGGTTTGGTGGAAAGCTCGCGAGTCGCTAAGGACGTCCTCACAGGGTGTCCCGTCAAAACCTGTGCATACCTCTGGAGCAGCTGCCGCACCTCGTCCTGCTGGCATGGGGTTAAATCTTCTCCTATCCTGGCATGAATCCCTCAACTGTGTCTCCCTCCCAGGGTCCCAGTTCTAACTTGGGTGGTTGGGGGTATATCAGCAAGCTCTCCCGAGGGTTCCACTTCTTTAAGAGATTAACATGATAGATCTGGGTATCCTTCTGTTTACCTGAGAGCTGGATCTCATCGTCTATCTCACCCACATGCCGACGCACTTCAAAAAGTCCCTGCCATTTGGCCAAAAGCTTGGACTCACACGAAGGTAGCAAAAGCAAGACCCGATCCTCTTGCTGGAATATTCGCATGCAGGCCTTTTGATTATACTGTTGGGTCTGCTTCTCTTGTGCCTTCAGCAGGTTGGTCCTAGCAAACTCCCCCAGGGCCTGGAGCCTTTCCCTCAATTATAATATATACTGAACCATGTCCCGGGCCCAAGATTCCTGCTCTTCCCATCCCTCCTTTACTATGTCCAATATACCCCCAGGTTGATGATGGCCGTACAATAGCTTGAATGGGGAAAAGCCTAGCGAGGACTGCAGTACTCCCGGATGGTGAATAACAGGGCCAGGAGTAACTTATCCCAATCCTGGGGATCCTTGTCCATAAATCATCGCAAAATAGACTTTAATGTCCCAGTGAATCGCTCTACCAGGCCGTTGGTTTGTGGGTGGGAGACAAAGGTTCTTAGCGCTCTAATATTCAGCATATGACAGAGCTCCGCCATCAACCGGGAGGTCACATTAGTTCCTTGATTGGTTAAAAATCTCTCGGGGCAACCCTATCCGAGAGAAGATCTTCACCAATTCATTAGCAATTACTGGCGCAGTCATGCTTCACAACAGGACGGCTTCTGGGTATCGCGTTGCATAGTTGATTACCTCCAAAATATATTGATGGCCCCGCCTGGACCGTTCCAGCAGCCCCACAAGATCTAAGGTGATCCGTTCAAACAGTACTCTGACCACCGGGAGAGGTACTAAAGGGGCCTTTGGAACTTTTGCTGTGGTAGCCCGTTGGCATTCCAGGCAGGATTCATAATATTCTTGCACCTCTCTATATACCCCAGGCCAAAAAAAAACGCTGTATCACTCTCTGTTGGGTCTTCTCCTGACCTAAGTGGCCAGCCCAGGGGTTAGCGTGCACTAGTTCCAAAATCCGCCGTCTGTACCGGGTGGGCACCAAGAGCTGTCTCACCACCCCGTGTCCCCCCGAACCCTCCACCACATGATAAAAGTGGTCGTTCCATACCTCAAACCGTGGTTCTGTTGGGTGATGTCCCAGTCCATTAAGCTCCCCGGCTCACGGGCCTCTCTCTGCAACATCAGGTCCTCCCTCTGGAGTTGCATAAAATCTCCTTCTCCAAACTCAAGGTCAAGAGGTGACTCGGGAAACACCCCCCCCCCCCCGCTTGTCCCAAGGGTCATTGGATTTTGGTATCCTGCCCAGTAGCTCTCCTCTCCCCTTGCACCACATGAGCGGCATCCGTGCTGGAGATCGGCCACTGCTGAGCCACTCACTGGCTCCATTCCTTCAACGCCCAGTTAAAACCTTGCCAATCCCGACCCAACAAGACCAGGTAGGCCAGAGTCGAGGCCAGGGCTACTCGGCGTAGTCCCTCAGTTTCCCCATCATTGATCTGGACCCAGGCTGTGGGGTAGGGCCTCATGTCACCATGTACACGTTGTATCCATACAGGGTTCCCGGTGGGTTCACCCCCTTTCATCAAGTCCACTCGGACAAGGGTTTGACCACAACCCAAGTCCACCATCGCGTCGACTGGGACTCAGCCAACTTTTACAGTAATCATCACATCTGCCCCGGGGCTGCATGGGCCATTAGCACGTGGCCAAATGTGCAGTCCATCAGCGGGCATTCTCGGCGGAAGTGTCCCTCCTAGTCATATTGGTAGGACATGCTCCACGGTGGGGGCACTCCCTTCAGACTCTTCTCCTTTTCTTCCATCTGAGGCGTCTTATCATCCTTCATCTCTGGCGCTGGTGCCTGCCACACCAGCGCCAATTTTCGTCCCGGCTTCGCAACTGTCACCTTCTCCAAGCCCCCTTGAGGCCCATGCAACCAGTATGTAAAGGGTTTCGCTGCCGAGGCCCCCGTGGGCAGCTGACTTCTCCTCCGCCCCCTCCGCTGCCATGTAGTCCTCCATAAGAGTGACCGCTTCTGTCAAGGTTGTCAGGCAATGGCAGCGAACCCATCTCTGTCCTCCAGCCAGTAGAAACTGTATAAACTGCTCAAGCACAATCATCTTGGCCACCATCTCCCATGGCATAGAGCTGCTGACAGCTGCCACCATTGGTCCTCCTGCACCTTCTGCATCTTGGCGAGCTCTCTTAATAATTGGCGCTGCTGTTCCTGATATTGTGACGCCAGCTGCTGCACTAGCTGTGTTTGCTGCTGCTGTTGCTGGCACTGGTTCTCCGTTAACCACTCCAATACTTTGGCCACATCCATCTTCACCTTAGTCCTTTCCCACTCTCTCTCTCTCTCTCCTTCTAGGAATGAGTCCAGTTTTTAATTCCCCCAGGGGCTGCTCTGCCCCCTTCCCCTTTTCCATAAGGGGTGGATCAGAATAACCACATTCTCTACCACGTGTGGGGCTGTGTGCTTCGCGCCCTAAGGCCCACCCACTCGTGGGGCCCCTTCCCCTTCTTCTTGTCCCAGTTTGTTTGGAGCTCAGTGCCGTCCTTATCAGTTCGTGGTCCCACTCGCCCTCACGTCCACTTTGGGCGTGCTATTGGCGGGGTAGAGGGATCCGGGCCCGCCCTTTCTCCGGGTCCCGACCCAGGGCCCTAAAGGCGGGGAAGGGTTTCCCCGGCCTGGTTGATGGGGTAAGATCCTGTAACTTGCCAACCCATGGGCGTCCAGTCGCCCCGCCCTGGGCCACTTCCTCTCCCTTAGTCTCAGTACCTGTGGATTTCTGCAACGTTCCGTCGTTCCCAGTCGCTGCCCCAGCACCTCTTCCCTGAGCAGCATGCCCATTTTATGGGCCACGTCACCTATGTCACCGCCAGCTCCCCAGCGTCCTTTGAATCACAGAATAGAATCATAGAGCTGGAAGAGACCTCAGGAGGTCATCAAGTCCTGCCCCCTGCCCAAGGCAGGACCAATCCCAACTAAATCAACCCAGCCAGGGCTTTGTCAAGCCAAGACTTAAAAACCTCTAGGGATGGAGATTCCACCACCGCCCTAGGAAACCCATTTCAGTGCTTCACCACCTTCCTCGTGAAATAGTTTTTCCTAATCTCCAACCTAGACCTCCCCCACTGAAACTTGAGACCATTGCTCCTTGTTCTGCCATCCATCACTACTGTGAACAGCCTCTCTCCATCCTCTTTGGAATCTCCTTTCAGGAAGTTGAAGGCTGCTATCAAATCCCCCCTCACTCTTCTCTTCTGCAGACTAAATAAGCCCAAATCTCTCAGCCTCTCCTCATAGGTCATGTGCTCCACCCCCCCTAATCATTTTGGTCACCCTCCGCTGGACCCTCTCCAATGCGTCCACATCCTTTTTGTAGTGGGGGGCCCAGAACTGGACACAATACTCCAGATGTGGCCTCACAAGAGCTGAATAAAGAAGAATAATGACATCTCTGGATCTGCTGGCAATGCTCCTCTTAATGCAACCTAATATGCCATTAGCCTTCTTGGCTACAAGGGCACACTGACTCATAGCCAGCTTCTCATCCACTGTAACCCCCAGGTCCTTTTCTGCAGAACTGCTACTTAGCCATTCCTTCCCCGCCCTGTAACAATGCTTGGGATTCTTCCATCCCAAGTGCAGGACTCTGCACTTGTCCTTGTTGAACCTCATCAGATTTCTTGTGGCCCAATCCTCTCATCTGTCTAAGTCACTCTAGACCCTATCTCTGCCCTCCAGCGTATCTACCTCTCCCCCTAGCTTAGTGTCATCTGCAAACTTGCTGAGGGTGCAATCCATCCCCTCATCCAGGTCATTAATAAAGATGTTTATTATCGTGTCCCGCATGGTGGTGCACCCGCCTGAAGCTGCTGTTCCTGGCTTCCACCCTCCTGCCCCCCTGCTATGCCCATTCCCCCTCTGCCTGCCCTCCTGCCATGCCTCTGCTCCCTCCCCACGTGATGCCCATGCCCCCTCCCCAAGTGATGCCTAAGGCCCTGCCCCCCCTGCCAACCCTGACCCTGCTCCAGCCTCCCCCCCCCCATCCATTCCCCTGTGCTCGCCAGACCCTCACAACCCTGACAAGGTCCTCGCACCTGAGGGGGCACCTTGAGCCACATCCTCCCACTCCCAGTTGTGAGCCTCCCTCTCTCTGCCCACCTTTTCCCAATGTTTCATTAATACAGGTGTGTTTATTGGGAGGTCAGGGAAGGGGCAAAGGGAGGGTTTGTGGTGGGGAAGGGATAGAGCAGCAAGCCAGAGGCCCTTATTGCGGAGGCCCTGGGGAGAGTTACTGGACTGCTTGAGAGAATCTTTCCCTCCAGACCTCCCAGACGTGCACTCCGGCCTGATGGGCCTGTGAGATGGCAGCTGACCACAACTGCTGGAAAACTCACCCCCCGTGGCCGGCATCTGCCCCCCACCCTGGGAGGAAGGCCTCCCCCTTCCTCGCCACAATATTGTGGAGGATGCAACATGCCACCACCACCTCGGGGATGTTGTAGGTGAGGAGGCACCAGAAGCGTGCCTTGAGGTGGCCAAATGCGCACTCCACCTGGATCCTGGCTTGTTTCAGGTGGGCACTGAATTGCTCCCTGCTGGGATTGAGGTGGCTGGTGTACCGTTTCATTAACCCAAGCATGAGGGGGTAGGCCACATCCTGCACTATGCACAGTGGCATGTGCATGTCCACAACCACAAAGTCCTGGCAGGGGAAGAATGTGTCTGCTTCCAGCTTCCTGAACAGGCTTGAGTTCCAAAAAACTCAGGCTTCATGTGCCCTGCCCAACCACCTGACAAAAATGTCAGTAAATTGTCCCTGGTGGTCAACTAGAGCCTGCAGGACAACAGAAAAGTAGCACTTTCAATTTATGTACTGTGCCGCTCAATGGTCTTCGCTCAGATGGGGTATGGGTCCCATCTATGGCTCCCCCGCAGTTCGGGAACCCCAGGGCAGCAAATCCGGCCACAGCTGCATCCAGGTCTACCAGACAGACGACTCTCCACAGCAGGAGGGAGGGGCCCTCACCACCTGCAGAAGGAGACAAAGAAACAACACAGAGAATGAGAGAGGGTGCCTGAGCCCTTGGGAGGTGGCCACCCTGCTCCCCTCCCCTGCCCCCCCCAAACACCCAGGAGCCACCTCCTGTGAGGCCACTCCCCCCCCCCCCCAGCAGCAAGGCTGTGTGAGGGCAGGACGGCACAAGCCCCCGGGGATGGGGCTTTTCCCCCACCCCCACTCCACTCCCTACAGTCCCAAGCCCCCCTCTCCTGAGGGTCCCCCTTATCCAACACTTCTCCTCCCCCGAGTGCCTTACTTCCATAGGAGGGCCTGACGGTGGACTTCCCCATTCCAAACTGGTTGCCCACCGACTGAGCTGTTGGGGGTGGCCAGCTTCCAGAGGATGATAACGACCCGCTTCTCCAGGGGGATGGTGGGTCGCAGGTAGGTGTCGTGTCTCCGGAGAGTGGGGGCGAGCCAGGCACAGAGCTCTAGAAAGGTGGCCTTCTGTATGCGGAAGTTGGTGAGCCACTGCTGGTCGTCCCATCGCTTCAGGACCAGCTGGTCCCACCAGTCGGAACTGGTGTCGAGTCTCCAAAAATGCCTCTCCACTGTGGGGTGCAGTTGCCAGAATGGAGCAGCCGCAGCCATGAAGCGGGACCCCAGACTGAGCTTGGGGTCCAGGTCCTGCAGGACCAGGAAGGCAGCAGACACAAAGTGCTGCAAAAACAGCAGCCTGGCCATGCCCAGGGGCAGCTCGGCTCCATGGCACAAGGGAAAAAGCTGTGACGTCCAAAATGAAGAGGGCAACCACAGCAGGCACAGCGAGAGCTTTGCTGTCCCTCGAAGAGGTAGCAAGCAGGCAGCAGCAGCAGAGGAACGGCTGCCCAGGGGGGCCCTTTACGCACGTATCTCTGCAGGGCTCCGGCACCAGCACTCGGAAGCAACTGGTGACCTAAAGCCCTGGCTGAAGTGGTTCCGGGTGGCCTTTCATGCGCGAGAGCATCCAATGAGTCTGGCCGCTCTCTTGTGCACAAGCGCAGCGCTTCTCCGACGCCCCTTGTGTATGGGGACGCGCTCTGGCGCAAGACGTTTTTTTCAGAAGATCTCTTCCGATAAAAGCTTCTTGCGCAAAAAGCCTGCAGTGTAGACAGCCTAAAATGAGTTCACCCAGGCATGTGTGGATGTGCACCACCAATAGAAACACGTGCCGCTGGCTGCGGGTGCTCTGCTAATCGGCTGGATGGCATTTGACTCCTGTGTGGCCACTCAAGTTCAGGGGGTGAGAGAGCAGGCAGCACTCAGGCGAGCAACAACTGCAGCCCCCTGTGGTGAGAGAAGAGGCTGGAGCCAGCCCTGTGCTGTGTCCCATTTTCCATTTGGGAAATAAAATCATCCTCCCTCTATGGCTTAGCTTTAAAAACATTAAATATTACAAAGGCAGAAACCAGTTCAGCTCCATTTTTGCACATTTATTATGACCTGAAATTTTTACTTTTTTTTTTCATTCTTTAAGATTAGAAATTCATCTTCCTCCTTTCCCCTTCCCTTCCCAGCCCTCAACAATCGGTTCATGGAATAATGTGTGTGTAAATGGTGGACTGATCCATATAACCTCCGAAGTCCTAAGGAAATGAACCTGATTGAGCAGGGAGGGGATTTTTATGCAGTTTTAAAAGGCATTGTCTTCTGTTTGTTTACACTTAAATTTCTGACAAACAGCTGAAAGTAAAGTTTTTGTCAAAGTTTTTGCAAAATACATGTTGTGAGCACAAATCCACATGTGAGTCCTCTCACAGACCTCCAGCAAAACACTTGATATGCTTGATAAGTCTAATTTTTGGAAAAAAAGCAAAATGCTCATTGGGCCTTTTACTGTCTAAAAAAGCAATTGTACAAGACCAACTTCTATGCATCCCTTTAATGCTTTCAGGTTGTCCAGGGAGCAGTAGCTGGGTTGTCACAGCAGAACAATATATGTAAATTAGAATTTGTCCCAACTCAAGATTCTTAGAATCTAAAAGGAGAGAAATTCTTACTTAGTGCCATGTAACTAAGTAAAGAATACTAAAGACAACTTTGTTAAGGGGGAACAAAAACTGAATCCAGAATTATAAACCAAAAGGAAATTGAATGTCCCCATACTAAGTGCACTCAAAATTAACAGTGGGCAGAAGAGTGGACTGGCTGTCTGCAGGAACAAACAGTATGTACAGCTTTTAAAAGCCTGGCTCTACTGACTGCACCAGACTACCTCTTATCCCAAAAGGCCATGAGGACAATTAAAGTTTGTGTTGTTTCTTGCCAGACTGGCTTAAGAACGGCCATACTGAGTCGGACTAATGGTCCATCTAGACCAGTATCCTGTCTGCCGACAGTGGCCAATACCAGATGACCCAGAGGGAGGGATCACAACAGGTAATCCTCATGGGATCCCTCCCCTGTCACCCATTTTCAGACAAACAGCGGCTAGGGACACCATTCCTACCCATCCTGGCTAATAGCCATTGATGGACCTAACCTCCATGAATCTATCTATCTCTTTTTTGAACCCTGTTAAAGTCCTAGTCTTAACCACATCCTCTGGCAAGGAGTTCCACAGGTTGACTGTGCACTGCATCAAGAAAAACTTCCTTTGTTTTAAACTTGCTGCCTATTAATTTCATTTGGTGACCCCTAGTTCTTATACTGTGGGAATAAGTAAATAACTTTTCCTTATTAACTTTTTCTACACCAGCCATGATTTTATAGACCTCTATCATATCCACCCGTAGTCTCCTCTTTTCTAAGCTGAAAAGTCCATGTCTTTTAAATCTCTCTTCATATGGGAACCATTCCAAACCCCTAATCATTTTTGTTTCCCTTTTCTGAACCTTTTCCAATGCCAATATATCTTTTTTGAGATGAGGCAACCACATCTGTATGCAGTATTCAAGATGTGGGTGTACCATGGTTTTATATAGATAAATATAAGATATTTTCTGTGTTATTCTCTATTACTTTTTTAATGATTCCTAACATTCTATTTGCTTTTTTGATTGCCACTGCACACTGAGTGGATGTTTTAAGAGAACTATCCACAATG
Organism: Pelochelys cantorii; assembly: GCA_032595735.1. Lineage (NCBI taxonomy): Eukaryota > Metazoa > Chordata > Testudines > Trionychidae > Pelochelys > Pelochelys cantorii. The sequence continues at coordinate 4,124,502 of CM064346.1, read as the reverse complement.
ACTCCAAGATCTTTCTCTTGAGTAGCTGTAGCTAAAATAGTCCCCATCATATTGTATGTATAGTTGGGATTATTTTTCCCAATGTGCATTACTTTACATTTATCAACATTAAATTTCATTTGCCATTTTGTTGCCCAATCACTTAGTTTGATGAGATCTTTTTGAAGCTCTTCACAGTCTACTTTGGTCTTAACTACCTTGAGCAATTTGATATCATCTGCAAATTTTGCCACCTCACTGTTTACCCCTTTCTCTAGATCATTTATAAATAGGTTGAATAGGATGGGTCCCAGGGCAGATTCTTGGGGGACCCCACTAGTTACCTCTCTCCACTCTGAAAACTTACCATTTATTCCTACCCTTTGTTTCCTATCTTTTAACCAGTTATCACTCCATGAAAAGGACTTTCCCTCTTATCCCATGACAACTTACTTTACTTAGCCTTCGGTGAGGGACCTTGTCAAAGGCTTTCTGGAAATCTAAGTATACTATATCCACAGGATCCCCCTTGTCTACATGTTTGTTGACCCCCTCAAAGAATTCTAGCAGATTAATAAGGGATGATTTCTCTTTACAGAAACGATGTTGACTTTCCCCCAACAAATCATATTCATCTATGTGTGACAATTTTATTCGTTACTATAGTTTCAACTAATTTCCCTGGTACTGATGTTAGATTTACCAGTCTGTAATTGCCAGGATCACCTATAGGGCCCTTTTAAAAATATTGGTGTCATGTTAGCTATCTTCCAGTCATTAGGTACAGAAGCTCATTTAAAGGTTAGGTTACAAATCACAGTTAATAGTTCCGCATTTTCACATTTGAGTTCTTCCAGAACTCTTGAGTGAATGCCATCTGATCCTGATGAATTGTTACTGTTATGTTTATCAGTTTGTTCCAAAACCTCCTCTAATGACACTTCAATCTGGGACAATTCCTCAGATGTGTCACCCAAAAATAATGGCTCAGGCTTGGGAATCTCCCCAATATCCTCAGCTGTGAAGACCAAAGCAAAGAATTTATTTAGTTTCTCTGCAATGACTTTATCACCTCCTTTATGAGTGCTCCTTTAGTGTTAAAAATTGCTTCTGTGGCTGAAGTTATGACAGCACAACTTAAACCCCAGAAATCAAATGTGTACATCATGCTATGCACTGTGAACACAGCGCCTGTACTTCCCTGGAGATGGGCAGGACTTAGGAGGGAATTCTTAGCAGGGTCTCCCAGTCTAGTCTGGGGGATGGGGGGAGAAGAAATGGTTGGTCTTTACCTTCTGTTCCTGCCTTTGCAAGTGGCTCGGGCTAGTCCAGACTGAGTCTCTCCCTGTAGCACCCACTACTCGCCAAAGGGCACGGGGGCAATTTTGACCAGATCTCCCCATTTGCCTCCCAGAGGGAGCTTGTGGGTAAGCCCTGGCTAAAGGGGCCCCTTCCTGTTCTCCCTGCTGGCTGGGGGGTGGCTCCCGCATAGCCCCTCCCCTCCCCAATAGTCCCGGGGGGGGGTGAGCCCCTCCCCACTTGCCATCCAGGGAAGCGTAGAGGCCAGCCTGGCTCCGCCCCTCCCCCGCCTGTCCACGCCCACTGCTGTCAAAGCCCCGCCCCCGCCGGGGGGCCGCTGGGCGAGGAGAAGCAGAGCGAAGGGAGGGGGCTCCGCTCCGCTCCGCTCCGCGTTGCTGTTGGCCGTGAGGGAAGCTTGTCCCCCCCACGCCGCCGTCCGCGGCCGGCGGGGGTGAGAGGTGACGTGACGGCTGCGTCCCCGGAAGCTGGGGAGAGAGGCCGGCGGAGGAAGAGCCGCCTGCCCACAGTAGGGCCGGAGAATGGTGCTGGGCCGGCCGCCCCGCCGCCTGTGAGCCCGGCCGCCGCCTCCGGGCCCCGACCCGCCCGGCCCGGGGGCTTCTTCAGCCTGCGCCGCCGGTAAGTGGCACCGCGGCGGGCGCGGCCTTGGCGCCGAGCCGAGCCCTGGGGCAGCGCGGGGGCTGTGACCCGCTGGCTGTGGGGCACGTCCCGCTGCCGGGAGCCGGGCGCGCTGCGGGCCCTCCGCGCCCCTGCTGTGCAGCGTGGGGAGCCCCGCCCGCGCCTGCAGCGGGGCGCGCTCCTGAAGTTCGCCTGGGGTGCCGAGGCGGCCGGAGGGGCTCGGGCCGGGGGCGCGCGGTGCCGTGTTGTGGGCGGGTTTTGTCTGCTACGGAGGTTTGGCTTGTGGCTCGATGTGGCCCGAGCGCTGCGCTTCGAGGGGTTCTCCGCGGCCAGCCGTGGGGGTCGGAAGGCGGCAGTAGCTCTTCGTCCCGTTAGCTCTTCCTCAGGGAAGAGCTTGGCCCGCGTGAAACTGAGCGCCTCTGGTGTCAAATTGAGCCCTGCAGGTTGTTGGAGAACGGTCGCTTTCCGCTGGCCCTGGAGCAGGGTGAATTGCTGGAAAAGATTTGGTAATGAGGATCCTCTGCTGATCCCCAAGCAGGCGCCACATGCGCTGAAATTCTCTCTCTCTAACTTACGGCCTACCAATCTCCATGTAAATGTATTTGCCCTGCTTAACTTAAGTCGGGTCATAAACATAAGTTTCATTTGTTTGTGGCATTTTGAGGTTGCCTTTAGCACACACACATAAACATTAGGTTGATTTTTAGCTCGATTTTCATATATTGGCATTAAAATGCAGCTGCAATCAATTTTGTATTAGATTAGTAAAAATAATTTGAATGGTAACACAATCTGGTGCAGACGTTGAGTGATATTTCTAATTAGTTTACTTTAGTTACTACACATACATTATTTATGCTGATTTGGTTTTAATTCATTCAAGTGTAGATGTTGTCATCTGCCTGAATTTTCTTACAAAAGATAACGCATCTCAAACAGGGCTGCTAGATACATAGTTGAATTTGAGCCATGTCTAATAATTGTAGATATGGCTATAATCCTGGGAGACATAATTGTATCACTGGAATTATACTGGTATCACTGTAGCTGTATAATTGTGCTGGTAAATTTTCCTGTGTAGATAAGCACTAAACCCAGATATGAATCCATTTGGGTTTGCTTTTTCTGGTCCTTGTCAAACTGTTGAAAAGTTAGTTGGCTTAAGGTTCAGAATTGAATGTGTACATTTATTTAGGGCTGCATTTCATTGGTAAACTTTAATGCACTAAAAACAGGTTAAATTTTGGGGATTGTGAAATGGACCTCTAGGTTGTTGCAGTAAATTAATATCATCACCATCTCAGTTTTCACTGGCCTATGTGAAATGAACAAATGGCTTCAATTCAAATTTTAGTTGGCATGTGTCCATATAATAATTGGCACCTTTTGTTGGCAAACAAGGTATACCGACTAAGGACGTTTGAACTGGCCTTGGGACAGTAATGTCTGACTCTAGATATAGTATCTTTAGGCATGTTTGTTCTGAGGTGACACTGATGCTTTCCATTCCTTTTAGTCTTTCAGTAAGAGTTATAGAATTGATCCTGTTGCTGGGGAAATGTGATCCTCTTTCTATTTTAAATGTGGCTTTTTAAATCGAATTTGGTTGTGTAAAATGGAAATTGTTTCTTCAGTTAAAAACAAATTCAGAGATACGCATGTTGTTGTCTTCAGATGCAATCAGACATCTGCTATCTGCCTAAGCCATATGCTTTCAGCAACAAACAGGATACTGATAAATACTCCTCCCATTGAACGGATATTGTACTGTGGTAGTGCAACTCTATTTTTAGTGATTCACTGAGTGTTCTTGCAGCTTTGGGCCCCCTTTGAATATGAATATCTTACAGTTTCTTTTGTTAAAAGGAATTTAGACTTTTTAAAATTAAACGTCTACATGTGTGGGCAAATAAAGCTGAATTTTGGGGGTCTATTGGGTAAAATATCACTGAATGGGACTTCTTGACGGTACAGTTCTGCTGCTCCCCTCCCAAGCTCTCCTTGCAAAAGCAAATGCATACTTACGCTGACCATATGTCCCGATATTTCTGGGACTCTCCTGAATTTAAATACTCTGTCCTGGTGCCCCATCTTATTGAAGGCACAGAAAGAAACCATCCCGATGCGTAGCAAGAGAAGCAAATATGGTAGGAAACTGGATTGGCTTACAGGGGAAATCCTTGGTGAACTTAAGCACAAAAAGGGAACTTACAAAAAATGGAGACTTGGACAAATGACCAGGGAGGGGTATAAATGCATAGCTCGAGAATGCCGGGGGGTTATCAGGAAGGAGAAAGCACAATTGGAATTGCGACTGGCTAAGGATGTGAAGGATAACAAGAAAGGTTTCTACGGGCATGTTAGCAAGAAGAAGGTGATCAGAGAGGGTGTGGGACCCCTACTGGATGAAGGAGGTAACCTAGTGCAGGCCTGCACAACTTGGAAAGCGGCGAGGGCCATGTTACTCCAAAGAAAACAGCTGTGGGCTGCAAGTAGGGATACTCTCCCAAAAAATATCGAACACGTGGGCTAAAAATTTTTGTTGACCATAAAAAAAAAAAAACCACGCGTGTCTCCACTTGGCCCCCTGGCATTTGTCTCTTCTGCACCTTGATGTTTGGTGCTTTCTCCTGACCTGCCCTCCTCCCCTCAGCACAAGCCCCTTCCCCTCCCCTACCTGACTACTGCCTTCCAGGTTGCGGGGCTGCTGGAGCCTTTTTGAATCCGGTGGTTGCTAGCCGTGACGTCACGATGTCATGCCAGCATCCTGGCGTCTGCCGGCGTCCTGCCCTCTGGGTCGCTCCCTGCCTCCTCTCGCTGGAGCTGCATACAGGCAGCCTGGCAGCACGAATCGCTACACTTCCCTCTCCCTGGCGGCGCTCCGCTCCTCCTCCCGGCCGGTGGATCGGATGGGGCCACAGCGCCCATAGTCAGCACGGGCCGCATGCGCCCTCGGGCCATATGTTGTGCAGGCCTGACCAAGTGGCAGATGATGTGGGGAAAGCTGAAGTACTCAATGCTTTCTTTGCCTCTGTCTTCACGGAAAGGTCAGCTCCTAGACGAATGCGCTAAGTGACGCAAGATGGGATGAAGATGGACAGCCCCTGGTGGGTAAAGAACAGGTTAGGAACTATTTAGAAAAGCTAAACATACACAAATCCATGGGTCCGGACTTAATGCATCCGAGGGTACTGAGGGAGTTGGCAAATGTCATTGAGGCGCCCTTGGCCATTATCTTTGAAAAGTCGTGGAGATTGGGAGAGATCCCGGATGATTGGAAAAAGGCAAATGTAGTGCCCATCTTCAAAAAAGGGAAGAAGGACGATCCAGGGAACTATAGGCCGGTCAGTCTTACCTCGGTTCCTGGAAAAATCATGGAAGGGATCCTGAAGGAATCCATTTTGAGGCATTTGGAAGAGAGGAAAGATCAGGAATAGGCAGCATGGATTCATAAAGGGCAAGTCATGCCTGACCAATCTGATTAGCTTCTATGATGAGGTAACTGGCTCTGTGGACATGGGAAAGTCAGTGGATGTGATATACCTTGACTTTAGCAAGGCTTTTGATACGGTCTCCCACAATATTCTTGCCAGCAAGTTAAGGGAATGTGGATTGAATAAATGGACAGTAAGATGGCTAGAAAGCTGGCTGGAAGGCCGGGCTCAGCGGGTAGTGATCAACGGCTCGATGTCAGGATGGCGGTCGGTTTCTAGCGGAGTGCCCCAAGGTTCGGTTCTAGGACCGGTTTTGTTCAATATCTTTATTAATGACCTGGGTGAGGGGATGGATTGCACCCTCAACAACTTTGCAGATGACACTAAGCTAGGGGGAGAGGTAGATATACTGGAGGGCAGAGATAGGGTCCAGAGTGACTTAGACAAATTGGAGGATTGGGCTACAAGAAATCTGATGAGGGTCAACAAGGACAAGTGCAGAGTCCTGCACTTGGGACGGAAGAATCCCAAGCATTGTTACAGACTGGGGACCAACCAGCTAAGTAGTAGTTCTGCAGAAAAGGACCTGGGGGTTACAGTGGATGAGAAGCTGGCTATGAGTCAGTGTGCTGTTGTAGCCAAGAAGGCTGATGGCATATTAGGTTGCATTAAGAGGAGCATTGCCAACAGATCCAGAGATGTCATTATTCCTCTTTATTCGGCTCTTGTGAGGCCACATCTGGAGTATTGTGTCCAGTTCTGGGCCCCCCCACTGCGAAAAGGATGTGAAGGCATTGGAGAGGGTCCAGTGGAGGGCAACCAAAATGATTAGAGGGCTGGAGCATATGACCCATGAGGAGAGGCTGAAGGAGTTGGGTCTGTTTAGTCTTCAGAAGCGAAGAGTGAGGGGGGATTTGATAGCAGCCTTCAACTTCCTGAAGGGAGGTTCCAAAGAGGATGGAGAGAGGCTGTTCACAGTAGTGACGGATGGCAGAACAAGGAGCAATGGTCTCAAGTTGCGGTGGGAGAGGTCCAGGTTGGATATTAGGAAAAACTATTTCACTAGGAGAGTGGTGAAGCACTGGAATGGGTTACCTAGGGAAGTAGTGGAGTCTCCATCCCTAGAGGTGTTTAAGCCCTGGCTGGGTTGATTTAGTTGGGACTGGTCCTGCCTAGAGCAGGGGGCTGGTCTTGATGACCTTCTGAGGTCTCTTCCAGCTCTATGGTTCTATGATTCTATGATTGTATTTGCTTGGAGTTTTGAGATCTTAGCTTTATACATGCTTTTCTGTGCCTTAATGTGTTTGGATTATTTTATCAATCTAACTGAATTTTCTGGGCTTTTCTGATGATAGAGGCAGTAGTGCAAGGTGGCATCAGCCCCTGTCCCTGGGACAAGCTCTGATATAGATGCAACAGTGCATGTACCAGGGGAAAAAGAGAGGATGGTAGGTGTTACCCCACACTTCATTGGACACCACCCCAGGGTTATGCTCATGGATTTATTAAATGAGGAATTAACAATCCACTTTAGGGTTAATCTAAAGGGGATTGAGCTGTCATTGAATGCCACTATAGGGTTAAACTCAAGGGGAAGGAGCTATCACACACATTATGCCCTCAGGCAGGCAAGGGTTGCAGAGAAATAGAGAAAGCCAAGGCATAGTATGTTCAGATCATCCTGGCCAGGGAACTGATCCTGAAGAGAGCTTCTGCCACATGCTCTCTCATTTTTATTGGAACTGGGCGGCTCCTGTCAAGCAGGTAGGGTCCTTCCTCCATGTGAGGAGAGTGCCCAGACCTCCCTCAATTGGGGCCCTCTGTTTAGAGCAGCAGTGTCTCTGTTATTGCTTTTATTAGTCATCACCTGGCTCCTGACTTCATGTTCTTAGCCTTGCTGTTTTCCTCACCACAAACATTCTAGTTTCCATTCACACACATACTTATCACTGGGTGAAATGCAGCTTAGAGAAAGTTACAGAATTTAAAAAGTAAAGTGGCTGAAGATTACAAAATTGCCAAGTTCAACAATCAGGAGCTTATAATAAATTGCCAAATTAAAAAGCAAAGCAGCGAGCTGAATGTTACAAAGAAACAATTAGAAAGCTTCAAAGCGCAATAGTTACAAAGGTACCTTCCAAAGCACCGCAACTGACTGATATCAATTCCCATCTTTATTACTGATGATTCCTAGATGATTAAGTGACTTAGAAGACACTGCCCCTCCCCCAAATAGTGTTCACAGCAATGCAGTCAGCAGCAAGTGTTGTTCTCTAAGTGATGTGTTGGCAGGACCTTACAATTTAATGCAATGTGTAAATCAAGTAGCTCCAATTTACAGGGTAATAGCTCAGACGGAGGCTTTACACAACAGTATGTTGACGTCTGTGCCATGTTTGGCCATAGAGGAGGAATGTGATAACCTCCTCACTGAACTTTTCTGTCTCTGTTGGAGCAAAGTGATTTTTCTTCCTAGAAGAAACTTATGATGTAAAATATAGGAAAATCGAGGCGAAAAGCTGCAGTTATTGTAAGGCTCATAGTAACACATGGCATATAAGAAGAAACAGTCATGCACACAAACCTGCATGGAGCAGAATCCTTGATTTAATGAAAATTCCTAAGAGATTGATCTTACTTTTGGTCTTTGATTGCTGAGTCTTGCAAAACAAGCGTCTCAATAGTATGGCACTTTAATGTGTATCTTTCAGTTGCTCAAAGTCCGGAGCACAGGTTAATAGACAAAAGTCTTGTGTACATTAAGGATTAAGATATTTAGCATAACTGCAGGTGAAGCAAATAAAGGAAACAGCCATGCTTGTGGTAGTGTCTGCTTGCACAGTCTTAGCTCAAAGCTGCACTTTAACACTTGACTGCATTGTTTTCTTTGTGGGTGGGGATGAGCAAATTGCAGTAGACCTTTATTCCTGTCACTTGCATACTGGAAAACTCAAAAGAAATGGAGAAAAAATTAGCATTAACTGGAAATTCTGCTTCAACTCAGTAGAAAAGACCTGGACATCTTTTTATTTATGTATTAGCAGATTTACCTGGCATTACTTGGGTCCTTAATGCAAGTTATTTTTTTAAATAAAAGGAAAATATACATGTTATTGAAATTACTGTTTTTTAAAAAATATAGTGCTATTTTTATTAAGTTAAAAATTACTAAAATTAAATGCTTCAGGGGGTAGCAGAGTTAGTCTGTAACAGGAAAAACTTAAAGAAACAACAAATAGTCTAGTAGCACCTTAAAGACTAACAAAACATGTAGATCGGGGTAGCCAACCTGCATGTGGCTCTTAAAAGAAAAAATTGCGGCTCCCACACCTGTGGCTCTGAAAAGGGCAGCGTGTTTCTGTTTTGTTGAGGGGGGGGGAAAAAACCAACCCTTTCCCCTTGTCTCTTTGCGCTGTATCCACCACTATTTTGGCTCTTCGTCAGTAACGTGTTGGCCACCCCGATGTAGGTGGTATCAAGATGGTGTTTTTAAAATTAAATGGAAATTCCGTTACATGTATTTTTTTCTTCATCCTTATAAACTCTTGTCATTCACTATGTTTTAACAGTAAAGTGAAGTAGACAATTTGGTTTCCAATAACATTTTCTTCCAGTTTTTAAACCTTGTGCTCTGATTTTGCTATGCCAAAACAGAGCACGACTTCAAATTTCTCCATTTTTATCCCTTTTCTGTGAGGTTTATCGAGAAGCAGTCCTCTTCCAGGTTCATCCTATTTTTCTGGCTCATCTTGGTTTTAGTCTCTTTGAGCATTTGCTTAGTTATGTCAGCTATGAGGACTGTACTTGCTTTGGTGATTCTAATGGTTTTCTCTTTGTTTTTATAAGACAAGCCTGTTCCAGGCACACCCCATTTCCCTGGCATAAACAAATCCTTCCATTGCTTTAAGTTATGGTTGCCCCAGCTCTTTCTCTTTAGGAGGAGTTCTTGGTCAAACAGGCAAACTCTTTCAAACATATCAGGGCTACTCAACTTTGGAAGACCTGGAGGCCACAATGATACAGCACATGCCGAGGGCCGCAACTTAAGTGTGCTTGCATATACACACAAATATATATGCAAATAGCTTCTTTCTCACAATGCCCCGGCGCTCCCAGCACCATCTCGGACAGGTGAGTGCTAACAGGGAGTTTAGAGATGGAGTTCTCCAGGTAAAGGAGAAGCAGATACAAGACTCTTGAGGGAAGTGTGTGGTGTTATTGGGGCTTTCTTGCTGAGTGATGAGCTTGTGTTGTGAGTGAGGGTTGGTGTGGGTTTTTTTGTTTGATTGTTTGTTTGTTTTTTCCCCTGTTTGGGAGTGAGGCTTTTTTTTTTCACTTCCCCTTTTCCCCTCCCCCTCTCCTTCATGGAGTGTGTGCTGTGAGTGTCAGGTGGAAACTGTTGGCTTCTAATTAAAGTTTGAATTCTAGACGCCTCTGCTGATTGGCTGAGCCTTGGTAGGGGGAGGGACTTTCAGGCAGTCCAGGGCTTTATAAAGCAGTGAGCAAGCAACCAAGGAGCCTGTGAACAGGTGAGTGCTAACAGGGAGTTTGGAAGGGGAGAGGGAAGGGTGCGAGGTTCTCTTGCCCTTTTTTTTTTTTTTAAATCCTTTTTCCACGACAGCAGGGATGGATGGTGATAGGTCTGCTGTTGTTACCTGCACAGCGTGTGCCATGTTTGTCTTCCTCCCGGAAGAAAGAACGGATTTCATCTGCACAAGGTGCAAGCTGGTTGCCATTTTGGAAGAAAAAATTAGAGGACTGGAGGCCCAAGTGTCGACCCCTACGCTCCATCAGAGAGGATGAAGACTTCCTCAATAGAAGACAGCGTTTAATCCTACAAGCACGGCAGGCGGAAGAGCCAGAGAGGGCAGTACAGGACCAGGAAGAGAACTGGCAGCATGTAACTTCTAGAAGGGGGAAAAGGCCAGCACGGGAATCCCCCAATGCTATAGAGGTAAGTAATCGCTTTCAGGCTCTCTCCACAGGCTCTGTAGTGGTGAATGCTTTGGAAGGGACCTCACAAGGAAGAAACCGCAAGGGAACACCATCTAACTGGAAGGCATGGGATGCGTAGCCCTAAGGATGGGGGTTCCACGACCACCACCCCCAAAAGAAGACGATGGGTGGTGGTGGTCGGGGACTCCCTTCTAAGAGGGACTTAGCCATCCATCTGCCGTCCGGACCTGGAATCTCGAGAGGTGTGCTGCTTACCGGGAGCTCGAATTCAGGATGTGACTGAGAGGCTTACCAAGCTGATCAAACCTTCGGATCGCTACCCCTTCCTGCTTCTCCACGTGGGAACTAACGATACGGCCAAGAATGACCTTGAGCGGGTTACTGCGGATTATGTAGCGCTGGGAAGAAGGACCCAAGAATTCGGAGCGCAAGTGGTGTTCTCGTCCATCCCCCCTGTTGAAGGGAAAGGACTGGGCAGGGATCGTCGAATTGAGGAAGTAAATGTGTGGTTGCGCAGGTGGTGTCGCAGAGAGGGCTTTGGTTTCTTTGACCATGGGACTCTGTTCCGGGCACAAGGATTGTTAGGAAGAGATGGAATCCACCTAAAGAAGAGAGGAAGGAGCATCTTCGCAGGCAGGCTTGCAAACCTAGTGAGGAGGCCTTTAAACTATGTTCGTTGGGGGACGGTGACCAACACGCTGAGGGGAGTGGGAAAGTCGGATACTGGGAAGAAATGCAAAGAGGAATGAGCAAGAAAGGAGGACCCCTGATTCGAATGGAGAAGATGGAGCGATCAACTGGTTATCTGAGGTGTTTCTAGACTAATGTGAGAAGCCTTGGCAACACGCAGGAGAACTGGAGGCCCTGGCCCAGTCCAAGAAATATGATTTAATTGGGATAACAGAGACTTGGTGGGATGACTCGCATGACTGGAGCACTGTCATGGAAGGGTACAAACTGTTCAGGAAAAACAGGCAGGGGAGAAAAGGAGGAGGAGTTGCACTATACGTAAGAGAGCACTATGATTGCTCTGAACTCCAGTATATAGAGGGAGAAAAACCTGTTGAGAGTCTGGGTTAAGTTTAGAGGTGCAAACAGCAGTAGTGATGATGTGGTTGGTGTCTACTACAGGCCACCGAATCAGGTGGATGAGGTAGATGAGGCTTTCTTTGGACAACTGAGAGAAGCTTCTAGATCGCAGGCCCTGGTTCTCGTGGGGGACTTTAATCACCCTGACATCTGTTGGGAAACCAATACGGCAGTACACAGGCAATCCAGGAAGTTTTTGGAGAATGTTGGGGATAACTTCTTGGTACAAGTGCTGAAGGATCCGACCGGGGCCGTGCGCAGCTTGACCTTCTGCTCACAGACAGGGAGGAACTAATAGGGGAAGTAGAGGTGGGTGTCATCCTGGGAAGCAGTGATCATGAGATGGTAGATTTCAGGATCCTGACCAAAGGAAGAAAAGAGAGTAGTAAAATACACACCTTGGACTTCAGAAAAGCAGATTTTGACTCCCTCAGACACCTGATGGGCAGAATCCCCTGGGATACTAACATGAAGGGGAAAGGAGTCCAGGACAGCTGGCAATATTTTAAAGAAGCCTTATTGAAGGCACAGAAAGAAACCATCCCGATGCGTAGCAAGAGAGGCAAACATGTTTGGAGACTGGATTGGCTTACAGGGGAAATCCTTGGTGAACTCAAGCACAAAAAGGAAGCTTACAAAAAGTGGAAACTTGGACAAATGACCAGGGAGGGGTTTAAATGTATAGCTCGAGAATGCCGGGGGGTTTATCAGGAAGGCGAAAGTGCAAATGAAATTGCGACTGGCTAAGGATGTGAAGGATAACAAGAAAGGTTTCTACAGGCACGTTAACAAGAAGAAGGTGCAGCCCCTACTGGATGAAGGAGGTAACCTAATGACAGATGTGGGGAAAGCTGAAGTACTCAATGCTTTCTTTGCCTCTGTATTCACGGACAAGGTGGGCTCCCGGACTAATGCGCTAAGTGACGCAAGATGGGATGAAGATCGACAGCCCTTAGTGGGTAAAGAACAGGTTAGGAACTATTTAGAAAAGCTAAACGTACACAAATCCATGGGTCCGGACTTAATGCATCCGAGGGTACTGAGGGAGTTGGCAAATGTCATTGAGGAGCCCTTGGCCATTATTTTTGAAGAGTCGTGGAGATCGGGAGAGATCCCGGATGATTGGAAAAAGGCAAATGTAGTGCCCATCTTCAAAAAAGGCAAGAAGGACAATCCAGGGAACTATAGGCTGGTCAGTCTTACCTCAATTCCTGGAAAAATCATGGAAGGGATCCTGAAGGAATCCATTTTGAGGCACTTGGAGGAGAGGGAAGTGATTAGGAATAGTCAGCATGGATTCACAAAGGGCAAGTCGTGCCTGACCAATTTGATTAGCTTCTATGATGAGGTAACTGGCTCTGTGGACATGGGAAAGTCGGTGGATGTGATATACCTTGACTTTAGCAAGGCTTTTGATATGGTCTCCCACAATATTCTTGCCAGCAAGTTAAGGGAATGTGGATTGGATAAATGGACGGTAAGATGGATAGAAAGCTGGCTAGAAGGCTGGGCCCAGCGGGTAGTGATCAACAGCTCAATGTCAGGATGGTAGTCAGTTTCTAGCGGAGTGCCCCAAGGTTCAGTTCTAGGACGGTTTTGTTCAATATCTTTATTAATGACCTGGATGAGGGGGTGGATTGCACCCTCAGCAAGTTTGCAGATGACATTGAGGTAGATACGCTGGAGGGCAGGGATAGAGTCCAGAGTGACTTAGACAAATTGGAGGATTGGGCCACAAGAAATCTGATGAGGTTCAACAAGGACAAGTGCAGAGTCCTGCACTTGGGATGGAAGAATCCCAAGCATTGTTATTGGCTGGGGACCAACCAGCTAAGTAGTAGTTCTGCAGAAAAGGACCTGGGGGTTACAGTGGATGAGAAGCTGGCTATGAGTCTACAGCGTGCCCTTGTAGCCAAGAAGGCTAATGGCATATTAGGTTGCATTAAGAGGAGCATTACCAGCAGATCCAGAGATGTGATTATTCGGCTCTTGTGAGGCCACATCTGGAGTATTGTGTCCAGTTCTGGGCCCCCCACTACGAAAAGGATGTGAAGGCATTGGAGAGGGTCCAGCTGAGGGCAACCAAAATGATTAGGGGGCTGGAGCATATGACCTACGAGGAGAGGCTGAAGGAGTTGGGTCTGTTTAGTCTTCAGAAGCGAAGAGTGAGGGGGGATTTGATAGCAGCCTTCAACTTCCTGAAGGGAGGTTCCAAAGAGGCTGGAGAAAGGCTGTTCTCAGTAGTGACAGATGGCAGAACAAGGAGCAATGGTCTTAAGTTGTGGTGGGAGAGGTCCAGGTTGGATATTAGGAAAAACTATTTCACCAGGAGAGTGGTGAAACACTGGAATGGGTTACCTAGGGAAGTAGTGGAGTCTCCATCCCTAGAGGTATTTAAGCCCTGACAAAGCCCTGGCTGGGTTGATCTAGTTGGGATTGGTCCTGCCTAGAGCAGGGGGCTGGACTTGATGACCTCCTGAGGTCTCTTTCAGCTCTGTGGTTCTATGATTCTGTGATCTCTCTGGGGGCTAGAAATGCCAACACCCTGTACCCATCTGTTCCAGCCAGCCTGTCTGCTTGTGTCTTTCAGTGCTCACCCTGCCTGGGAGATGCCTCGCTGTTGTGGAGCATGTTCCCAGTGGAGGCCATGTACAAAGGATCCCACCCACGAGCCATGTGTTGAGTTCCGTGTAAACCCAAACCACACCGTGGGCTGCAAACAAATAGGCTGCGGGCTGTGGTCCGCGTGTTGAGTAGCCCTGTAGTCAGTAACTTTTTATGATGGTACGGCTCGGAACGGCGTACCCGTCACCTGTTTTCCCAGCACACACACAAGGAATGGCGTTTCACCCATGCGTACTGACACCTGTTTTCCTGGGGCGGCTCGTCTCTTGACGGAAGCCTACTCAGGATGCGAGACTTTTTTTTCAGCTCCCAGCATGGTGTTTTTTGCTCAACAAGTTTGAACCTGGAGTACCAGCATCTTTTTTCTTACCAAAAAAGCACTGCCTGTAGTAGATTATCACTTTTTATATTTTATCTGGAGTATGGATCTTGACTTGGACATTTTGGACTTTGACGAAATTGACTATCCTATAGTAGACTTAGGGAGTGGATAGGCTACAGATCTGTATAAGTGTAACTGCACCCCTGAGTGATACATGGTTATACCAGCCTGTAATGGACAGGAGGAGTGCTCACCAGCACCTGGTGACTAAGGGGTTAAACTTAGCAAAGGTGTTGGCTGGGAGAACCAAATCATCCCCTTAAACGTGATTTTTATTGACACAACAAAAGATATACTTGATAAAACATATACTGGGTTGCTAGATGTTACAGAGCAACTAAGGAAAACAAATTAAGACACAGAGAAAAGTCTCTGGGCACAATACTAGATGGTAAACGGAGAGGGGAAGCATAGATTCACACAGCAGTTCAAACCATACCACAAAATAAAAGATACCCAGAATGCAACTAGATTCACTTTTCCCTTTTCTTACTTCCAGTCTTCTCTTTATTCAGTCCACTTCCTTGCCCTGAATTCCTTGGCAGCATGGTGGTCCTGCCTGGATTTAAATCATTCTGTCTGTCTCTCAACTCCGGTTTAACTTTCCCCACACAAAGAAAGCAGGCAAGGAATCTTATACAATTCAAATTTCATCCCTCTTTCTCAATTGGTTTTCCCGGCCCCTTGGCTAGCTATCTGAGTTTAACCCCTTAGTTACCCAGTGCTGGTCAGTACTGCTCCTGTCCATTACACTTGCTAACCCCCAGTTAGATGAGGAATGTTAAAATTTGCATATTCAGACCACTGAAACTTACCACGGAGCCACCTGCTCTCTTTATAAGAAGCAGCAGCATGGGGGAGGGAGGCAGCCACCCGCTTAAAGGCCTGCTCCCCATGCATACTCTCCCTCTTCTCCCCCCCGCCCCCCCCCCAAATCCCTGCTGCTGCCTCTATCAGAGGCACAATGAGGGGGGGCAGATGACTCATCACACACTGGCTCCCTTATGGGCTCATTGGTTAACTATTTACACTGTCATATCCCTATGTTAGACAGTGCAGTGTTGATGGAAGAGCTTTACCTATCGACATGGCTACTGCCTCTCAGGAAGGTGGATTAATTATGCCGATGGGAGAAGCTCTCCTATCAGCATCGCACATCTTTAGTGCTACAGTGGGTGCAGCTGCGATGGTACTGCTTTGCTGATGCAGTGTTTTAAATGTACCTTGGCCGTACTCTGTGTATTCAGTCCTATCTGCTTCATTTGCTGACTCATCTAAGGTCTACATTGGCGCCTTACATTGCTGTGACTTTCTGGCTCAGAAGCAACAAGTTAGTGCTGTAATGTGCCTTTGTAAATCAGGTTATAGCTTTGGGAGCCATGTTCCCCAGTGCTGTTAGCTGCCCCCCTCGTGGAGGTGGTTTACACAGAGTGTTGGGAGACCTCTATCCCAGTATTCCTAGATGGTCACACAACTGCGCTTTAAGTTCAGAAGTGTAGACAAGGCCTAAATGTGTACTTCTGCTCATCCTGGAGGAAGAATGCAGAGATGACTCTTCTGGCTCAGTCAGTAAATGGAATTGTTAAGCATTTCTGCTAACGGGGTTTGAGTTGAGGAATGAGCTGGAAGTGTTTCAGCCTGACTCTCAAACCCCAGTTTGCACAGCCAATGGTTAGGGATAAACTGAGACATGATGTAGAAGTGATCAAGATCCAAGTGCAGAACTTCATGAAGCTTTTCACCAACCAACTTGTTTTGCAGCAGCATAGAATAATTCTCACTAATGGAGTGCCGTTATCTATCTCATGCTTGGTCCAGCTGGGTCTTAAAATGGCTTTTAAAGGTTTTTGTCTTAAGTTTGGAAGTACAATGACTCAACTTGAAATTTCCTGTTCTTATCTGTGGGCTTCATTGAAACTACATTTCCATTATAATCTTATCAATTCAAATACCGTTCTTAGGGAATCAAATATAACTATATATGTTAGGGATGTTAGATATCGGATAATTGAACAGTTGTGTAACTGAATGAAATCTTTGCAGTTACACAATTATTTGATAGTCCCAAGGGCAGGGCCAGCAGCCAGTGCGCTCCCGATCCCACTCCTGTGTCAGGCAGCAGTGTGGACTGGCAGGGGGAGCTGGTCCACAAGGGATCCAGTTTGAAAAGGCAGCATGGGGTGGCAGCAACCTCTGTCTGTGGGGCTCAGACCCCTCTGCAGACAGGGGCTGCTACCATGAAGCAGTCTCTGCCCATGGTGGGCCCAGGCTTGCTACAGACAGAGGCTCTTCTGATAGAGGCAGCAGTGTGGGATCAGGGGCAGGTGGCATTGCAGACCTGGTGCTGGGGGAGAACCAGCTTTTAAGCCAGCACCAGCTCCTGCTCTTCCCCCCCCCCCCACCCAAAAGCAGCAAGGGGGGGGGGGAGGGGAGGAGGGAAATGTGAGTAGTCAACTCTAGTTGACTACTCATTGACATCCTTAATGTATGTTAGGCTGGGTGGTTAGTAATGGAAATAAAGCATGCGGACTATATGGATTTTGGCCGTCAGTAATAGGGATGTGAACAACTAGTCGGCTATCCGATAAGCAAATGCAAATCTATCAGAGAGAAGCAGCAAGTGGGGGGAGGAAGAGATGGGGGTGCTTCAAAGCGGCAGTGCTGCTTGGAGCCTGGGGCCAGACCCTGGGCTCCATGTGGCGCTGCCACTTTGAAATGCTGGGTGCAGCCCAGGGCCAGCTAGGGACTCCCCAGCTGACCCCAGGCTCCATGCAGTGCTGCTGCTTTGAAACACCACGTGGAACATGGGGCCAGCAGGGGACTGCTTGAGCCCCCTGTTGGCCCTGTGCTCCCCGCAGCATTTTTGCCTTTGAAGTATAGCAACAGTCCTGGGGCTGTTGCTACATTTCAGCGGCAGAGGTGCCTTTATTGACTAATCGAATAGTTGATGCAAAGGACGTAGTGCAAAGGCCACTACAGAAAGGAAGTGGACACATTGGAGAGGGTCCAGCGGAGGGCAACCAAAATGATTAGGGGGCTGGAGCATATGACCTACGAGGAGAGGCTGAGGGAGTTGGGTCTGTTTAGTCTGCAGAAGCGAAGAGTGAGGAGGGATTTAATAGCAGCCTTCAACTTCCTGAAGGGAGGTTCCAAAGAGGATGGAGAGAGGCTGTTCTCAGTAGTGAGGAATGGCGGAACAAGGAGCAATGGTCTCAAGTTACAGTGGGAGAGGTCTAGGTTGGATATTAGGAAAAACTGTTTCTCCAGGAGGGTGGTGAAGCACTGGAATGGGTTACCTAGGGAGGGGGTGGAATCTCCATCCCTAGAGGTGTTTAAGTCTCGGCTTGACAAAGCCCTGGCTGGGTGGTTTAGTTGGGGTTGGTCCTGCTTTGGGCAGGGGGTGGATTTGATGACCTCCTGAGGTCTGTTCCAGCCCTAGGATTCTATGACTATTCGATTAGGGATGTTAAATTTAGTTTAATCAGCTAGTCAGTAGTTGGAGGCTTGTTTGATTCCATTATGAGCAATGCATCTTTTAATTTAATTCTTTGCTGGAAATTGTATTTTTGAGAGAACAAAATCTGGTACTTTTTGAGGACATTCTTTTAGATTTGTTCAGTCTGCAGCTGCATTTTCCTGCTGACTGATTTGACTTATTTATTGGAAAAAAAATACGTTCTTCCCACGTGTCACACTGTTTTAATGCTCTCTACTTTCAGGTGGATCTAATCAGAATAATGTTCAACATAAACCCTTTGGAGAACCTGAAGGTTTACATCAGCAGTCGCCCTCCCCTTGTGGTCTTTATGATCAGCGTAAGCGCAATGGCAATAGCTTTTCTGACACTGGGCTATTTCTTTAAAATCAAGGAAATCAAGTCACCGGAAATGACAGAGGTATGGTGTAAGATATGTATACTGACATCCTGCAATTACAGACTTTATGTTGGGACATGCTTATGTGATAAGCAGGGCTCGACAAATTCTGGAAAACCCGACTTGCCAGACAAAAAAGGGACTCTCCACCCCCCCCCCCCAAAGTTTTTTTTTTTTTAAATGGCATAAATTCCCAATAAGAACAGTAATTACTAATACGTTCTTAATAAATATCTTATAAACCTCTACCTTTTCCCTCTGCTGCCATGTCTCCTCCCCTTGCTCCATCAGCTCCCCTGGTGCCTGCTGCCCCCCAACCCCTTACCCTCCCCTGCTGTCCTCACTCCTGCCCTTCTCACTGCCCTCAGCCTTCCTGAGACCTGCCCCCTTCCACCAGCCTTTCTCTCCCCACTGCCCACTCCTCCAGTAGCCCCACTTTGATCATGTGAGCTACCCCTCCTCATCCCCTCTCCTAACACCTCCCTCTACACACCTGCCCTGCCTCTCTCCTCTGGTGCTGGTCCCTCCCCGGCAGGTGTCTGCCCTTCTGCTTCACCCCCAGAATCCCCTGGTACCTGTACCCTCCTAGTGCCTCCCCCTTCCCTCACTGCCCCTGCCCCCTTTGCCCTCTTTTTCCCCCTCAGCACCCTCTGCCCCCATTCCCCTCGTGCCCCTGTGCCCTCACACATGCCTTGCTCCATCCCTGCCTTCCTCATGCCCACCCCTTCTTTCGAGCCTTCTCCCAGCACCTCCCCCTCCCCCCTCTAGCCCCCAGTGCCCTTATCCTCTCCTCTCCCAGCATCACCCTGTTCCTCCCTCCCACTGACACCTCCCTTCCTGCCCTTTTCCTCATTGTCTGCACTTGGCCCCCTAGGATTTGTCTCTCCTGCACCCCTGTCCCTTGGTGCCTTCCCCTTTCTTCTTCTCCTCCTCCTCCTGACCTCCTCTCCCCCCCTTCCCTCCCCTCAGCACAAGCCCCTTCCCCATATTTTTCCCCTCCCCTCAGCCCAGCCCCTTCCCCTCCCCTAGGGCCAGCTCTAGGCTTTTTGCTGCCCCAAGCAAAACATTTTTTGGCTGCCCCCCCTTTTTTTGTTGTCTTTTACACGTTTGCATTTTGCAATGGGTTTTTTGTTTGTTTTTTCGTTTTTTGTCCCGGCATTTTAGCCCTATAAATAGCAAATAGCATTTTCATTCACTTTTTTCCATAAAGGCAAAGGCGCTTCAAGTGAACTCCCCCTTTCACTGGCTGCTGGGTCACAGCAGCCTTTTCCCTGTCCTGTCCAGCCCCTCCCTATGGACAATCACCTCTCACTCCCGACCCACAGGGGAAACAGGGTGCAGGGACAGCACAGAGCCAGAGGGGTGCAGGGAACAGTGGCGGGGGGACAGGGGTGGCGTGGGGAACGGGAGGCGTAGAGCCAGAGGGACGCAGGGATCAGGGGGAGCAGGGTGCGGTGGAGGCACGGGGAATGGGACACCGGGAACAGGAGGGGCAGAGGGATCGGGGTCTAGGGGCAGTGCAGGGAACGGGCAGCACAGAGCTGTGGGGGAGGGGGGGGAGCAGGGATCGGGGGGAGCAGGGTGTGGGGTGCAAGGGCGGCGCAGAGCCAGAGGGAGAGCAGCGGGTGCAGGGGCAGTGTGGGGAACGGGCGGCGCGGAGCCAGAGGGGCGCAGGGCAGGCGCAGTGAGCCGGGCGGTCAGCAGGGAGCGGTCTCTCGCTGGCGAGGGGGCTGGGGCTGTGGCAGGACTGGAGCTGGCGGGGCGGGGCCTGGCTGCACCGCGCGCTGCAGCCAGCTTCCGGGGACACGCGGCCAGAGCCGAGCTGCCATGGCCCTTTAAAATCGGCGGGGCCACGTCACGCCAGCATCCTGGCGTCTGCCGGCGTCCCGCCCTCTGACTCCCGCCTCGCGCCGGAGCTACACACAGGCAGCCCGGCGCTGAGAATCGCTGCACTTCCCCCTCCCCGGCAGTGCTCTGCTCCTACGCCAGCTGGCGGATCAGATGGGGCCGCGCCGCCCATAGTGCGGACTTTGGCCAGCCCGTCACAACGGCCCACCGGGCCAGTCCACCCCTGCACTCGCCAGCTGGTAAAATCTACTTGCCACGGGCGAGCGGGCAAGTGTATTTGTTGAGCCCTGGTGATAAGCATACACAAAATTAGTTTTAACAGTTTCTGTTTTCCCAAAAGAAACAGCCTATGCTGTGTACAGGAGCGAATTGTTGTCTTTTGCATTGCTGTATTTTTATCTATAGTGGTCATTTATCTTCTAAGGAATGGTCTTGATACAATTAATTTGATAAAGGGAAAATTAATAATCTGTCATAAAGAGATTATTTGTAATGCCCCATGACCCCTCCCGCATTCTATTCCAGGGGTTGCCAACCTCTTAGAGACAAAGAGCCAAAATAGCGGTGGATAGAGTGTGAAGAGCCATGTACCAGGGGAAAAGTTGTTGAGCAAAACCAAAAAAAGCCGCGCCGGGGGAAAATAGGTCCCAGGGCATACCATCACAAAAAAAAGGGAAGGGGTTAGAGGGGCAAGCTCTGGGAGGGAATTTGGGTGCAGGAGGAAGTAGAGAAGAGGATGCTGGCTCGGGGGGGGCTCCAGTCTGGAGAGTGTTGGGGTCAGGTGAAGGGTTGGGGTGCTGAGCAAGCCACAGGCTTGTGGCTGTGAGGGTGCAGGAATTTGGGCTGGGATGCATGAGGGGTTCAGGGCAGGGAGGCTGGGAGTATGATGGGATCAGGACACAGGTTTGCAGTGTGTGGATGGTGCAGGGGAGTTGTGCAGAAAACTGGGTATGTGGGGGTGCAGGAGTTTGAGGATGAGAGAGGCTCAGGATGGGGTTCCAGTGTATGATAGGCTCAGGTTTGGTGTCTGGGGGGTTGCACAGGAGTGTTATGATGCTGCGGCAAGATGGGGGCTTGGCCCCAATTGGGGGCTTGTTGGCCAGGCTTCATATTTAAATAAAATATAATGTCAAACACAAAATGTTTCAGCGTTGTCTTTATTTATGAGAGGGGCAGGGAACCTGTTTTGAGTCAGGGGTCACTGACCCACAGAAAAGTCAATTGGGGCCACACAAGTGAGATGCAAAAAACAACCCCTCCAAAAAAAACCCAAGCCTCACTAATGTGGCCCCAACTGTGCTGGTGGGGACAGGGACAGAGTGCTGGGGCAAGGTGCTGGAGCAGGGTGCTGGTGGGAGGAGGTTGGCCAGGGGGAGGGGACAGGGACAGCAAGGCCAGTATCTGGGGATCCCGGGTCTAAGGAAGCGCATGGACTGCTCTTCCTCTCCCCTCTCCTCCCTTCCCCCCCGTAAATAGCTGGTTCGCTTCCTGAAACACTGGGTCTGTCGCTGGGCCAGGGACTTCCTCCCCCCTGCTGCCTACCTGTGCAGGGTGGTGGTGTGTGTGTATGTGTAGGAGTCCTGGGACTGCATGCCAGCACCAACTTATCAGGAAGCGCGGGCTCTTCCTCTGCTCCCCATGACAGCCACGTGCTTCCTGAGAAGTTGGAGCTGGCATGCAGTACCCGGATTCCTACTCTTCTCCCCTCCCCTTCCCCAGAGCCATGCACCCCCCTGCCAACCCAACCCCCATTCTCCCCAACCTAATGTCCGGATCCCAGAGCCGCTGCCGCTACTGCCACGCGCGTCTCCCTCCGGGTGCTGGGGCGCGTATAGGGTTTCCAGGTGTCTGGTATTCACCTGGACAGTCCGGTATTTTTGGCTCCTGTCTGGTTTAAAAAAAAAAAAAAAAAAAAAAAGTCCGGTATTTTCTCAATTTTTCCCCCTCCAGGAGGCGAAAATGCTGGGCACCTGGCAACCCTACAAACACTCAGCGCCCGGCCTCCCTACCCCCTGAGCCCTCTTCTGGCCCCCACACCCCCCCCCCCCCCCCCCCCCCAACCCCAGCCCCTATGCTTACCTGGTTCGCAAGGCTGCTGGCACAGAATGGCTGCTGGCCAAAAGACCTAGGGGAAGCAATGCTTCCCCTGGGTCTTAGTGCTCAACGACTCCCCTATCCCTGCACTTAAAGGGGACATGCTCTTTTAATGCTGTTTTATTTTAAATTTTTTTTGGCTTGAGTCTTTTTTTTTTTTTTGCGGGGGGGGGGAGGGGCTCAACAACTTTGGTCTCCCCTCTCCTCCTTTTTTCCCCCCCTTAACTGAATTTTTTCCCAGGTGTTTGTTTTTTGCGCGGGGTGGTTTGGTATTTTTGTTTCAACCATCTGGCAACCCTCGGCGCATATGCTGAGTGGCCATACACCTCTTCCTGCAAGTGCTGAGTGGCTGGCCTTTAGCACACGCTGCCTGGGACACCGAGCACAGAGGTCCGACAGTGAGCACACTCTGGCTGGGACGCCAAGCGTGTGGGGTGGGCAGAGGGGGGAACGTGAGCATGAGCAGAGCGGCAGCCGCGAGCATGCACTGGAATGTGGCTGAGTGGCCCGGCCGTGAGCAACCTTGTGCGGAATGGCCAGCCTGATGATAATTTTTTAATAATAAAAAAATTTAATCAGGAGCCGCTATTTTTTTCATCAAAGAGTTGCATGCAGCTTGTGAGCTGCAGGTTGGCCACCGCTGTCTGACAAATGGCTTGATTCGTGGAACCTCTACTGATCTTTGTTGCGAGTTACCTTGCAAAAGCTCTTCCATAATTTGGGTACATTTTCATACAAGTGTGTGAGCTAAACATTATTGGGAGTCATCTCACACAGGTAAGATCTTCTGCCTAGACAAAAGTTGGTGTAAGAACTCCAAAATAATTCATTTAATTTGTAGTTCTGCAGAGAGCATTATTCTACCATGCCCTGTATAGCTTTGAGAACGAGTAGTTGGTCAGTGGGAATTAGAATTCGCATCTGATTTACAAAAACATGATTACTAGATATTTCTCCTATTGAGGATTCTGTGGCAGGCAGGATTGAGTTTGTCTTGGTGACCTGACATCCCATGTAGGTTTAAAACTAGATATTAAAAATCTGAGCTGCTCTTTGAAGCAATGGCAGTATGCAATTTTGCTCATCTAACCTAGATTTGTCTCACTTTTTAAAGGACTGGAATACTTTCCTGCTGAGGTTTAATGATTTGGACTTCTGTATATCAGAGAATGAAACTTTAAAACATCTCATCAATGATACCACAGCTCCAGAAAGTACAGTGCCTAGCGGGCAAGCCAGATCTTCTACACAATCGCCACAGACTCTTGAGGACTCTGGTCCAGTAAACATCTCTGTGACAATCACTCTAACTCTGGACCCACTCAAACCATTTGGTGGGTATTCCCGTAATATCACACATCTAAGTTCCACAATTTTGGGGCACCAGATTGGACTCTCAGGTATGCAAAATTTGATTGTTCCAAGAGTAAATAATAATAATGCTTCTATTATTAGAAATTTCTGAAAAAGTAATATAAAAATCAAGCTTGTCACTGAAAAAACAAATAATTTGTTTTGGCTTTATATGTGCATTGCTAAAATTGTTGTCTGTATTTTCCAATAACAAGTTTATGGTTTTGTATGGGGGAAAGGTTGTTGGTGGGCTTTTTGTTTTTTGGCAAAGAGTAACTTTTTCCTGTATTTGGGGTAATAGGGAAGATGTATGTAGTCAGACATGTATACTCTTTTGCAAATTAAAATTGATCAGTCAACACAGTGATATTCAGCTGCTAGTATTTTCAAAACAAATTTCTCCGTTGAAAAAGTTGCTACATGATTATTCAGGGATTCTCAACCTGATGTATACTTGAGAGCTATTGATGTCAGTCAGTAAGTTTTGGCGGTGAATACTTCTGCTTTAATGGTTTAGCTTTTGTTGATTTTTAAATCAACAATTTGAAATTTTTCAAAATAAAGCTTCTGAAAAGAAGCAACAATTGTAAAATTTTCCAGTGATGCTAATGTCTCGAAGAATCCTCAGTTATCTTACCTTGTTAGAGGGACAGATCAGTGGGTAGTGGAGACTTAATAGAACTGGATTCACAGTAATTCTTTAGAGTTAAAAATCAGCATGTTTACAGTGGTGCTGTGAAATCAGGGTGACTTATACCTATAACATCCTATAGCAAACATGTCACAACTGAAAATCTCTATTGCTTCCATCAAATATCTCCATTCTTTCCTGAACTATATAATGCAAATTCTGTTGATCAGCCCACCTGGACTTAATCTATATATCAAATGTGGCTTATTCCTGGTGACCTAAAATATGCCATTTAGAGAAACCAGTGGTTTAGTTTGGTGTGTCTGCAATTGTAGCTGTTGATGAGGTTGTGCATATTAAGATACATTTCAACAGTTTTGTCTTCATCTGCTTATTCTTAAGTTTAACTTTTTATTTTAGAGAAATCTATGAACGTAGGTTTTGGGAGGGGAAGGGCTAAAATTCTGAGATGAGTACTCATAAAATTGTTGCAAACAATGTCCCAGATTATGCACAATTGTAGAGATGTTTTCTAAATTCAGAAACTTGAAAATGCCCAATGGTGGTGGGATCAGGTCCAAAATGCAATCAGTACAAATTGAACCTCTCTAGTCCAGCGCTCTGGTCCAGCATGACTTTAGTTAGCCAGATGTCCATATTTCCCATAGTCCCATCAAGTTTGTTTACAGCAACTAGGCCTGGCTCTCAGTGTTCTGTGCTGCTGTTTAGCTCTAATTTAACCTTAAATGTAGTCTAAGAGCCCAGTAAGCCATGGAAGTGTTAGTAATGCTGCTACGCAATATTGATCTCATGTGGGTTGGCAAATTCTCTTATTCGGCACTCAGAGGTCCCGAGTAGCGATGTGAATGTTTAACTGGTTAACCTGGGGGGAGGGGCTAGAGCAGGTCCAGGGGTCAGGCTGGAGCGGTCTCCACACGTACCCATAATGTTTAACCAGTTAAACGGGGTTTTACATCCTAGTACCTAGGGTGCTGAACTAGAGAGATTCTATCTGTACTAATAAATCTGTGAGTTCTGAGGGGAAAGGAAATGAGGTCTCTTTGTTATTTCCCTTATATTTCTTTGCTTCCCACAATGATGGCTACAAAGCTGTCTCCTGCCACAGAAGTGCAACTGACCACATGCCATTTCATAATACTGTACTTGTTGCTGTTACTGCTCTTGCATACAAACTTTTTTTCTAAAAGGCAGAGAATCCCACGAGGAGATGAACATTACGTTCACCCTGCCTGCTGCCTGGAATTCAGATGACTGTGTTCTCCATGGTCACTGTGAACAGGTGGTATTCACAACCTGTATGACTGTCACAGCAGCCAGCAGTGTGTTTCCTGTCACTGTGTAAGTGCCTTTTAAAATATTTGTTCTTAGACTGGTTACCACCAATGTACCACTACTTTCTTAATGCTTTGGATGCTTTTCTTATGCTCCCCTTGCTGCTCTAACATTAACTTTGGAAGTTAAGTTGTTAAAGTCCAGTTTGCTTTTAAAAGACATTTGCTATTTCTACTAACACAGAAGAGTTGCCCAAGATGATATATAGGTCCATCTCTCTTTCTCTTGACACTATGTGCCATAGTTCAGTTAAATGATCCCTAATTGAGTTCTAGCCAAAATCCAGGGACTCTGGACAGGAACTATAGAATTCCTAGTTTTGAAACTATAACAATTAAGCTTTGAAGTGTCTCATTCTAGCCACTATCAGTGGACGGTTACAGGACTGGATAGATTACGTGTCTGATCCAGTATGGCAGTTCCTATGTTCCTAGTTGTGCAAAGTCTTGATACTCAATTTTTCTTTCTTTTCAAAATACCATCACTTCTATTTTCAGTGCACGCAAAGGTATTCAAGGGCTTTCCAGACTTCTGCATCCCTAACTTGCTGAAAATGGCCATTTTTCTCTCTCCAGCTCAGTCCCCACTTAACCTGAGTCCCATCTATCTCAAAACTTCTCCAAAAATGAGGCTGACTGTCTTCAGCAAAAGGAAATAGTGGCGGTGGTTGTAAGCGAGAGACATGTTTTCACAAAACGTTCTTAAATGGAAAAATAAATTTGGTTAAAGTGATATATTGTGCAGAAACAGAAGTCAGAGGATTGGTATGGGGTACAGATCCTTCAAGTGCTATATAAAAGCTAGGTGGCAGTATTTAAAGTTGATAACTTGATCAAAGCCCAGATGACTGGTGACCAAATTTTCTGGCACCTGTTCTGTATGAAACAGGTTTTTGTCTGAGTCTCTTCAGCAGTGGAAGGGTGTTCACAAAAAGTATAATGATTGGCTTCCCCCATACTTTATTCAACAACTGTGTCAAGAGGACAAGACTGACTGGGTGTTGGAGAGTAGTGGCTCTCTTGCCTAGAGGTGTCATTACCAGGTCGGTGTGGGGACAGTGCTGCTGTACCTGTTCTTTGGGTAGAATCCTTCAGTTAACAAATTCACAACATTCAAAAATGTGAAACCCAGAGGAGTGTTAGGTGGGGAGAGTGCCACACTAAATTACTTCCATATGGTAACAGACTTTCTTCTTCTCTACACTCTTAAGGGTCAGTCACACCAAATTATTCTCTTTATCCCCCTTCTCTCTGAACTTGGGGTAGATTTGTCTGAAAGCTATTTTTAAAATATCAGATGTTTTTAAAACTAGTATATGCACCTCTCATTAAATGATGATGGGTTGACTTTTTGGAATAGATTACAATGAAAGCTTAATATTGCTATAGGTTCTATGCTTTCTTTTTGCGATGGCATTTTATTTTGCTATGATACTACAGATGGTCCTGACTAAAACAATACACTGTTTTACACTGTTAAAAGGGAGTGTGACCATTACTATGTTCTGAGAGTCAGCCACACAGGACACTGAAAATGGCAATTCATCTGCTTGTTTGCTTGTGTTTTATCCTCAGTCAGCCACCACATTGTGTTCCTGAGACATACAGCAATGCTACGCTCTGGTACAAGATCTTCACTACAGCCAGGGACTCAAATACAAAATATGCACAAGATTATAACCCTTTCTGGTGTTACAAAGGAGCTATTGGAAAAGTCTATCATGCTTTAAATCCCAAACTAACTGTCATAGTTCCAGATGTAAGTGCCAATGATCTTTCTGTGTTCCATCGACTTAATGCCTCCTGTTGATTTAATTGAATCCGTTATTCTTCTCTTCCTGACCTACAGTAGGTACATAGTACTGCTTTCTTAAATAGTTGCTTGCAGTGGTGTTGTAGCTTTGTTTGTCCCAAGATATTAGAGCAACAAGGTGGGTGAAGTTCTGCATTAGCAGTATAGAAGACAAACTTTATACTGAGAAGAAACCAGATTGGGGAAAATGGCTTCCTTGCTGATCTGCTAACCATTGCTTAAATATGAAATGCCTTCACTATCTACAGAATCAGTAAACTCTTTTATTTTTCAATGCAGGATGATCGCTCACTAATAAACCTGCATCTCATGCATACCAGTTATTTTCTTTTTGTGATGGTGATTACAATGTTCTGCTATGCAGTTATTAAAGGTAGACCAAGCAAACTGAGGCAAAGCAATACAGAATTCTGCCCTGAAAAAGTAAGTTTACCTAAAATAACATGGGGGAGGAGGGAGCTTAGAAAAGATCCTTTTCTATACAACCTTTACATTATGTAATTGGTATACAAAGATTATTTGCTTTTCTCTAGGGATATTAAATACTGGTTAATTGAATAGTTGAATAACCTTGTGAATTCTTATCTATTTGTCGACTATTCTATAATCCCCATGAGCAGGACTGGCAGCCAGTGCACTCTGACCCCACTCTGAAAGAGCCCCCGCCACTCTGCACTGCTGCCTCTGCAGGAGCTGTTCCGCAAGGAGGGCCAGTTTAAAAACCAGCTCCACACTCAGACTGGCTGCCTGTTGCCCTGTGCTTCTAATAAAGAAGCAGCAGCGTGGAGTGGCAGCAGCCACTGTCAGGGGAGAGCTGAGCTGGGCTGCCTGCCTGCCTGCCTGGCTCCTAATGCACTTTAAATGCAGAGCCACGTCAGAAGTAGGTCCTAGACCCATCGCAAGCCAGAACTGAGCTGGGCTGTGGGCCAGCCTGCTAAAATATTTACTGGCAAGGGGCGGGGAGGGGGGAAATACATGTAGTCTATACCATTAACCAATTAGAAGCTTATAGGTTAATCAACTACACTATCGCATCCCTACTTCTCTCCTGACCTAGTATCTCATTGGAGGACAGTAACTAATGTTACTGTAAAAGGTGCCTTGTTCTCTACCTTTATATCCAGCCCCTGGAGGTAATGAAGAACCAAGGTAGAGGATTCTGTTCAATTAAGGGTAGGGTAGTTTAATCAGCGGCTAAAACAGAGGACTGAGAATCCTAACTGCTGGAGTCTCTTGGGTCTCAAGCCACTGGGACTAAAACTTTGAACAAATCTCTTACCTGCTTGGTGCCTCTATTTTGCCTCCTGTTTGAAAGGAACACAATAGTCTTCTACACCCTAGGGCTGTTCAAAAGCTTAACAAGTATTTCTATAGTGTCGATAGATCCTTTGATTAAAGATCCTTATTCTGTAAATGTAGGGTATAAGTTGTAGTTCAATAAATACAGCAGCAGTTTGGCTTTTTTGATGCCTCTAATGTGTAACTTCAGATAAACTGTATTTACAACACAGTATACTATTTGCACTTTAGCATATATCCTGCTTGGATGACACACCTTGAAATTGTTCGTTCTTCAGTAAGACAATTGAAAATTATATTTATTAAAATATTGCTATCACAGGTTGTAATCAGCATTAGAAAAACTAATGCTGATGTTGATTTAAGGACAGTTAGACTAATTATACACAGGCATACACATGCACTTTGCATAAGGGATTAAATATGTATTTAAATATGTAACAAGAAGCTATAATGTACTAGCCTTCATTATTAGGGAAGTGCTGAATATCTTTCAATTCTGTAAATGCCAACTGCAAAATAGTTTCAGATCTATTTTTATCTTGTTTGAAACTCAGACCTCAGAATGCCAATGACACCCTAGCTCAGGGGTGGGCAACTTGCAGCCCATCAGCATTCTGTGTGACCCATGAGGCATTTTGGTTACTGTTGCCCATGTGCAGGGCTGTCAGATTCTGCTGGTTTCTGTCCACATTGTTTTTTTCCTATTGGTATTACTAAAGTGATGTGTGCAGAAAGCAAGGGAATGTCAAGTGAAATACATGCTGATTGTACGAAGCATTGACTGAGAACCATACACTCCCTCTGCATCCAATCAAAGCGCTGCTACTATTCAGTTGGTACACCCCGCAAATTCTAGGTATGTAAGCGTAGTTAGCAAAACTATCCTATCCCGAGAAACAGTCTTGGGGCCCCTGAGATGGAGGGTCACTCATGTGGCCCACTCACCAGCCTAGGTTGCCCATTGCTGTCCTAGCTGCCTGGAGATAAATAATGTGCAAATAGTTGATTTCAGTTACACTCAAGATCTTAATTCTGTGTCTTTTTTGTTTTATTTTTAGGTTGCTTTGTCAGAAGCATAATCCATTTCCTCCTTTTATTGAAAATGGCTGAGAACCATAATCATTGCCTGCTGAGCCCAGATGGGCCTTAAGACTTTGTGAATACATTATCTTGCAATGTTGGTTTATTCCAACCAAAGACATTTCAAGTGCCTGTAATTGATTTGTACATATTTATAAAAGTATATTCAGAACAGGTCAGATGATGCACTTGTTCCGCATAGTAGTGCGGCGCGGAACTTTAAACCTGTACCTGTGGACATAGCTGAATGTTTGAGTAGATAATAGATACGTTTAGTGATAAGGATCACGTAGTCAGAGCAAGATATTTTTGTCTAGCTGCATCTGGGCAGATGAAGGTATCCTTCCAACTGTCTCAAACAATACAAAACAAACCCTTTGTTTTTGCCCAATGATATGTACAGTATACAATGTGTTTGAAACAGTCTGCATCTTTGATATAATATTGCATTTCCAAAGCCACGGGTCTACTACATACATCTCCTGTGGTATGTGGCTTAATACTTTTTTCCATTTGTTCCTTGCTTGAAAGAAAAATATCAATATTTCTAGGGTTTTTTAAAAAAAAATAGAAATACATATTCACATTTTAATACTGCTGTAGTTAGGACATACTTGTGCTTTTATCCAGAATTTAATTAAAGGCAGAGTCTCACTTTAAAATCCTTTCTGTTGCACAGTGCTAAGTTTCGCTTTTCATGTGGCCTGCTTGAATGGCAGAGCATTGATCGGCATTGGGGTTGTTTGGAAAGCTTTCCACTTTGCCTCCCCCTTCATGGGCTTCAAACCAGGAATTTCTTTGGTACAAAATAGCTTTCTATAAACTGTCTGAAAGTGGATTTAAAAACACATTCTATTAATAGTCAGTTGTGGCTCCATGTCCAGCGCAAATAACAAAAGGAAAAGGAAGAAACAATGGTACTGTAAGTGCTTCATGTTGGATCTTTCATACATCTCTAAAGGGCAGCTGAAAATGACATTTGATTAGCTTTGTCCAATTTTTATCTACTCTTGGCTACTGCGGGGAAGGTGACAACTAGTGGTCTAGTCCTGTTGTGAATAAGTTGAGAAAAATCTTACCTGAGAAATTTGTATTGGTCTTCATGTCCATTCTTAAGTCAGAGCAGACTTGATTTCTTGAAGTGCTTTTGTTCTGTGGGGTCGTGTCGTCCCCGTCCCCCCCCCCATTTCTGTCTTATTCATTCTCCTTCTAGCCTGTCCTATCTAATGAGATTTATTAAACCTGGAAAAGTTTCCTATAGACACTTCCTCCCTGGCTTTTAAAATCTTACTGGTTGCCTTAATGACCCTTCACGTCATCTTTCAGCTTTTTTGTCAGGTAGCGCAGTTATATATTTGTAAATGTGTGCATACATTTTGCTTTAAGTTTCAGGCTGTCATGTGGTACGTGAAACCGTAAATCCAATTCAAAGATTGTAATTAGGGATAGTAAATCAACTAATCGACTAGTCGATGGATTTTCCATCAACTAGTCGATAAGCTGGGGAGCTGCAGCGGGGTTAGCTCCAGATCCGGGAACTAACCCTGTCAGCTCTTAAAACATTTAAAAGGCTGGTGTGCAGTGGGGGGAACCCAGCATGAGCCAGGAATCAGCTGTCTCATCTTGTGCCCAGTCCCTGCTGCTCCCCTGCCCCCTGTGGGGAACCAACTTTTAAGCCAGCTCCCGCTCCTGTTCCCCCATCCCTTCTTGCGGGGGGGGGGGGGGGAGTGACTAGTCGCTTACATCCCTAATTGTAATTGCTGATATGTTGGCATTGATTGCACTCTGTTGTGATTTGCAGACCATTTTATATATTATATAAAATTGCTTTAGGACTCCAATGTATTGCAGATTCATATGTTTTTTTTCAGAATGTTTCTTCAGAAAATGGTTCCTCATATAATTGTGATAGCCACCACACAGTGAAAAATTATTTCACTAAAATGTGGGGTTTTTTCCTCCAGATATCTTAAATTAAACTTTAGAGACAGCCATTTAATCTGAATTCCAGAAATGAAATAACCAGGGTTTCTATTCTTCAGCTTAAACTGCTGTTGACTAAAACTCCAACAATGAAGCAGTAAATAGAAAGTTAAAGAGAAACGCTCTTATACTGCTCCTAATATCTGCATCCTCATACTTTTTATTTAGTACTCATCTTTGAAACCAGATAGGGAGTGGCTCAGAACTGATAACTTGGGAAGGAGGTTGATGCTAGTTCAGTAGGTATCAAAAAATGCCCAAAGAACTCTTACATGATCGTGTAAATATACTTTAAATAAATCTAAAATCCATTATATAATTCAGCAAACTGTCAAGCCCTGAACAGAACTACCTAGAAAGTAAAATGCAAGTGTGTGTTTAAAAAAATAAAATAAAATATTGGGCTTTGTTGGGGAACAGGCTTTTATATAGTGTGTTTTTGATTATTAGAGGGGACAGCTTAAAAAATACAGCCAAACCCCACAATTAACTGCACTACAATAAACATTAAACTCAGATTGCAATCCACAAATGCAAGGAGGTTAGAATTAAGGACATACTTTTCATTATTAATTTACCCCTTTGTACCTAGGTATTGCAGAATGTAAGTGAGATCACCCAGTGGGCTGAGACTTTGTCATACTTATAAGAGTGTCTGATTGTACCTAGGCACAGTTTACAAAAAAAATTAATGCAGCCAAGCAGAAAGGTAAAAACTTAAAGTGGTTGTTCAGATCATATTGATCTTTCCTTTTTGTTTTCTTTTTCTTTTTTTAACTATGACTTGAATCAGTTTTGATTCTATTTGTAATTATTTTCTTGTTGTTAGAAAGCTGCCATTTCTGTTGGATTTTTCTTTTGGCATTACATAGAAAATCTGAGCCTTGGTTTATAGCCTTCCTCTGCAGGTTGATGTAGGGTTAAGATGGTATATTTAAAAAAATTCACTTGTATTGTTGCATGATGGTTAATAGCTGATTTGATAATGACATTTCTCTCCTATATTAATTTTGTGTTTGTAAGATGTGGATATTACTTTGCAGAATAAAAAGTTTATTCCATTGTGTCTCTTTCTTTTTTTTACTAAGTATCAGAGGGGTAGCCATGTTAGTCTGAATCTGCAAAAGCGGCGAGGAGTCCTGTGGCACCTTATAGACTAACAGAAGTGCTGAAGCATAAACTTTCGTGGGCAAAGACCCACTTCGTCAGATGCATCTGACAAAGTGGGTCTTTGCCGATGAAAGCTTATGCTCCAGCACTTCTGTTTAGTCTATAAGGTGGCCACAGGACTCCTCGCTGCTTTTTTTTACTAACCAGTTCCTTGTGGACATTTCATAAATCACTCTGTAGGTTGTTTGCAATATGGGGGAATTTGTTTTGATACAGCACAGTAGTCTGAAATTTCAACCCTATCTGGTGCATATGCTCCAATAAACACTTAAGTTTAGATTTAAATTGTCTCATGCAAGGGAAGTCTGTTTTGATGTCCAAAAGGAGTTCTGCATTTTATCATGACACTTATTTTTCCTTGTACTTGTTGAACTATGAACACAGTACAGATTTCTACACTGAAGAGATAACAAGATGGCTAAGATGAGAAATGTCTGGTGGGGAAAGGCACAGAAAATAGTTTTAAGTTACTTTTGAAATAAACAGGACAGATTCACATCTCAGAATATTTTGATCTTGATAGTTTCCCTTTAAAAATGTTCTCCCTGGCTGTTTTCCACTAGCACTGTAGATTGCTTCCTTTTTGGATCTCTAACAGCTGGACAGGGAAGCCAAAATGGTCATTTTTCCTCTTATCACTTTTGCTTTCTGGTTCTCCTGCTGTACATGCTACGTATGCTGTTTGGGTAGCAAGTACAGCAAAGAAAACTTCGATATCCAAACTATCATTTATGAGCACTTTGTCTAGTTCTTCACCCATGCTTGCTTCTTAAGTTTCTGAACATATATAAATACTTTTGCAATACCCTTTCTAGTCACTTGTCTTATGCCAGAGGTTCTCAAATGGCGGGGGGGGCTCTTGGGGGATACACAATGTATGGAGGGCACACGAGAAGCTTTGGGAGGGGTTAATGCATACATTTTATCCACAATAATGAATAACTAGCAAAGCTAATTTCTCCAGATGTATCAGCTCCTCACATAGCATTGTCCATTTTGATGTCTCTGTTTAGCTTGCATAGCTTTATACAAAGTAATTATCAGAACGTTAATCCGTTTTGCTATAACACTGCGCACACATTTCATTGTAAGCATCACCCACAGTTGTGGTTTTGCTTCTGCTCTTACTGCAATGGTTCGTTAGCTCTGTTGGAATAAGGCCTTACTGGCTTCAACATTTAGTGAGAGTTGCATTTTTAAAAATAGTGTATATAATTTGTATGGTGAAATTGGTACTATAGACACACAGAAGGAGAGTGTGCTCAAATCAGTTTGAAAACCACTATTATAAATGTGGCTAATGTTGGAGGTGGAGGATGATGAAATTGAAATGAAGCCTTCTGAACCAAGGAATGAAACTTTTTCAACAACTGAGGATAATCCATTTGAGAAGAGGGGAGATTTGTCTTTTGCCAGAAAGAAAAAGAGGAGCTTCTGTCATGATGTGAAGGCCTCCTTTAAATGATCTTTTCTAGGGATGTGCTATGCCATTCATACACTACAATTTTGGGTAGCGCTGACTATCTGCACAGTAACTTCTGTCACAGTGTAACCGTTTAAAATCTGTTGGATTTCTTCCATGGAACTGAAGCTTTAACTGAGAGAGCTTGTCTCGATTCTGTGAGGAACAGACATCTCTTTGAGACGGTTCACATGGCTTATATGCCCAGCTCTGCAGTTAAAACTTAGTTCTCTTGCTGGCTTCTGGCTCAGTTTTTGAGAGTTGGCAGAAGGGCTCTCTGGGCCGGTCACACACAAATTGCACCCATTTTGTTCAGTTGGTGTCATTTCTGTGTGTCAACCAGGCCTTCGTGTAGTGTCCCTCTCAGAATTCTCTGTTTGATGGGGCTTCAAATATGGCCTTCAAGTTCCAAGACTAAGCATGTTTACTTTGATTAGCTTTTGGTTGTTTCGCCTCTGTCCCAGCTTTGTGACTCAAACTGCGCCTCTTAGTCTGATGGTTCCAACAATAATCTCCACTGCTATGTGTTAAGTGGTGTATGTAACTAAATGCCTAAGCGATACCTCCTGGCCCTAGGCAGGGCATAAATTATTTAACTGAATGAGACCTTGCCCTCAGCATGGCTCCAGCTACCAAATTAAGGAGGTACTAGGTTACTATTGATATATAAGGGTATGGAGCAGCGATGAACTAGTTCTGCAACATCTTCTTTGATCTCTGATGCAGAAGAAAAATAGCCATGGTCTGCTGATGGCGTGCTGGTATATTACATTTTGTGCTTCAGCTGGGCAACACACTTAGGCATTAAGAGGGCAAAAAAGGAAGCCACCAAACCAAAGCCAAGGTACCGAATATTTGATGAGCACCAGAAAGCCCACCTTGCATGAGCAGGGCACAAAAAAGCTATCTTGCTTTGGCTTATTCTGCACACAAGCTATCAGCGAATGTAACCTGCAGGTAAAGCGTTGGTCCGTAATCCATTCCGCTAGCAGAAATGCTCCAGACCCTAAAGTTGGTTTCCTAGAGCTAGTGTCATGCCTGCGTGCTGTGAGATTCTAGTGTAGCGACACTCACCTGTAGCACTAACTCCTACATAGTCTAGTGCTATGTTGGCTACTTGTAGAACAAAAAGATCTAAACCCTTTGTCCCAGGGGTGCTGGCCTAGTGGTGGAAGCAAGTCTCTAGGGGACACATTCGTTTGTTTTCCCTTTAAACAAACATACTTTTGGAACCAAAGGAAGAAGCAAAGCCAGCTGGCAAACAAGCAAGTTTACTCAGTGGATTCATGGCAATGCTTATGCTGTCTGGAAGAATCGGCCTGGTCTGCTGGCGGTTCGGTAGCCTTGGAAGGGGAGCAGGGCCCTGTAATTCTCAGCAAGCATTTGAAAATACATGACCCCTGGTTTAATTGGTCTCCTCAAAGGAGGATGTTTCAATATGTAGGTTAAAATTCTGCCTCTCATGTCCCTGGGCTTTGCCTTTCTGGCACATACGGGGTTAAACACCTTGTTGAAAGGGGGAGCATATTCCATTGCTCAGGAGACTCACAGGGCAGACCCTGGAGCAGGACACACAAAGAAAGCAGAGGGGAAAGCTGGGTCCAAACAGGATTCATTTTGTCATAAGTTAACCTAGCTGCTGTGGCCGGGATACAAATGTTTTATAAGTAACTGAACTAAGAGCTGTGAGAAATCCCATAAAGTTTGTTCATTTGGAAAAAGTGCCAGATACAAGGGAATTGCAGTTAAATGCCTAGGTACAAACCCTGTCTCTTAGCCATAGGGTCCTTCTTGCATGCTATTCATCCTAGAAACCCCTATTGCTGTGCAGAAGGTGCTGTGCCAACTCTAGCTGTTCAACCCTCTCCCTAGGATGGGGGGGGGCAATAATTTTGGATGGGGGGGTCACAAGATTTTGGAAAGTGATTGAGGGCCGCACTCTTCCATGATACTAATGGAGGAGGTGCAGGGTCTGAGATGGAGGCTGGGTGCAGAAGGGGGGCTTGGGGTAAGGGATTGGGGTGCAGGAGGGAGAGTGGGGTCTGGGAGGGAGTTTGGGTGAAGGAGGCAGCTGTGACCTAGGGCAGGGGACTGGGTGCAGGGGTTTGGGATGTGACCCAGGGCAGGAGGGGACTGGAGTGCCAGTCTGCGAGGGAATATGGGTCCATGTGGCATAGCTGAGCAGAGGGTTGGGGAGGGCAGGGGCTGAGGTGCCAGAGGCAGGTTCTTGCCAGGAGACTTGCCTGCCTGCAGAGCTTAAAATGTTTCTGCCTGCTTGGCCATGTGTTTGAGTGAGTGAGCAAGAGGGTTGTGATTTGTGGCTGACTGTTATTCAAACAGGCAGCTCCTACTGGCTAGTGTCTGTCCAGAAACCGGCCAGTGGGATTGTGCTGGGGCACAGGAGCAGTGTCTGAATCTTCTCCCCCCCTTGCTCTCTGGACTCAGAGAAAGTACCCCGCAGCCTCATTTGAGTGGCGTACAGGGCAAGCAGTGGAGCCTGACTGGGGCTCCCCACTGCCTCTATGGGCCAGATCCAGTCCGCGGGCTGTGTTTTGCACAGGCCTGCCCGAGGAAGTCTGGGTATTAGAGTTGGGCTCAGGTACTCTAGACTGGCGGAGCTGCAGTAAGGATCAGTCCAGGGGAAAGGGGGCTTTTGAACCCACTAGGCATCAGCCCAGTCTCCACACAACATAGAGCAGCCTGAAGCCTAATCTTTTACACTGGCTGCAAATGACCACCAGGCTGTTCTGCCAAGCAAGGATCAGTTGGGTCATGGGGCCCCCAAGCCATGCAAGGGTCTAAAACAGGGTGGTGTAGGAACTATTATGAGGGCTGTGGGAGAGCTGAGGGCCTGCCCCTAGAGGTATAGATCTCTACCCCAGCTGTCACCAGACTTCTTCAGGGACCACAACTAAAACTCACGGTGGGATTCTTGATAGCAACAGTTTGTTCCCAGGGGGCTTGAATTGTTCAGTGAGGGCAGAGTTAGGCCAGTGCTTTAGATGACCCCAGTCTGCGTGCATGGCCTTTTGCTATTTGTCTGGGTGGGGGAGCTGTTTTTGGAGGGGCCCCAGGCCTTCCTCAAACACTGTAAAGAGCCACACAAATGCTCTAGCAAAGAGCAAGTTAGGCCTTAGCTCAGACTTAGCAGTAATGTGGGCTGGCCCCCCAGACACAAGGCAGTAGTTCAATAAATGCTAATCAAGTCATAGGTCCCATTTTGGCCTGGACAGTCCCCTTTCTTAAGCCCTGTCCCAGCTGTCCTGACTCTTGCCACAAGGAGGCATTTGTCCCATTTGCTCCCACTGACTTGGTCTGTTGGCAAGAGAAATGGGACAAATACCGGGTTTCCTCAGAAAAGCAAGGAGTGGTGCAGCAGGGGTGAGGAATGGAGAGGGAGGCAGAGCTGGGGGAGAGGCAGCAGGATTCTAGTGAGGGGCACCATCCTTCAGGATTCCAGCACCAGGCAATGGCCTCACAGGGAGGAGGGGAGGAGAGCCTCCATGAGCAGCTCAGGGTGTCCTGTTTTTTCTTTGGGAAATATGGTGACCCTATAATCAAGGCCCACAGCTACTGCTGCTGGTTAGATTGACATTGTATCTTTCAGCTGCTGGTAATAACCTCTGATTGCAGCTGGGCCAATCTGATGGGGGAGGGGTTAAATTGTGTAATCTTCTTGAATGAGGGGGGAATTTGATAGTAGCCTTCCTCTACCTGATGGGGATTTCCATAGAGGCTGGAGTTAGACTATTCTCAGTAGTGGCAAGAGCAATGATCTCAAGCTGCAGTGAGGAAGGTCTAGGGTGGATATTAGAAAAAACTATTTCACTAGGTGGGTGGTGAAGCACTGGGATGGGTTGCCTGGGCAGGTGGCAGAATCTTACAGGTTTTTAAGGCCAGGCTTGACAAAGCCCTGGCTGGGATGATTTAGTTGGAGCTGGGCCTGCTTGGAGCAGGGGTTGGACTAGATGACCAAAGCTAGGCTTTTATGATTCTGTTCTTAGGAAAGCAGTGGGACTGTTTTCCTTATAGACATTCCCAAGATGGGTCATGTTGTAAATTGGTCGAGTCTGGATTTTGTAGCCCAGCAAAGCAGGATTAAACTCCCAGGCAGAAGCTGAGCATCCCTGGATTCTCTCTCCCCACGTCTAAGCTGGCCACAATCTGTGGTTTCCTGGGGGGTGAGTGGCACCACTCCAGCTTGTGGGGAGCTGAAGAGAACACAACTGATAGGACTTTTACCAAATTGTACTTCTGATGAATTCAAATGGGCTTTAATGGGGCAGAGTCTGGTGGACTGAAAGGTGGCAGGCCTCTAATCAAAGGGGAATGCTCAGTCATGGGGTGCTAAATTGTGAGGTGGCCAGTGTTCAGTCCAGTTTTATTTACCACAGTTGTTAATGAGCTGGGAGAGAATACATCCTGGGAATGAAATATGTAGAGGAAACATGGCAATTTCCAGTATTACTGAGGAGAGAGCTAGGTTAGCAGGATTGAGACATTAGAAACATGGGGCGGAGGGAACATAATCTGACTAGGGCTATGTCTGGACTGCAGCACTTTTCTGGGATACCCGAGGGGGACACCCTGACACTAGTGGCCCCCCTTTTCTGCCTCCTCACCCTGCATAGCAAGCAGGAGGCTCCTGGGGGGGGAGCTCCAAGGCAAAGGATAGGAGCAGCACAGCAGTGGGGAGGAGGGGCAGCTGAAGTGCTGGTATTTGATACCCTCCCAGCCAAACCAGTCAGGTCCCCTGTCAGAGGCTCCAAGATCTACCAGTACATCCCGATCTACCGGTTGGTGACTAGTGGACTGGTCTCAGAAGGGAGGCGCTGGGCAAGCCACCATGTGGCATCCTTGAGATGACGAAGAGTTAGTAAATGTTCAGTAAGGAGCAGTGCTGCAGTGGTCCTGGACTAAACAGGCTGGACCTGGGCTCTTTCACCTCTAACTTCTCTGAGTGTTCTCACCACCTTGTGTTCGTGTGGGGGCAGTTTATGTATCATTGCCACTAGGTGGCAGTAAGAGTCCAGTAGGTGCGTTCAGGCTGGCAATGTAAATTCTGAGTTGCAAGCCGTAGTTCAGGACGCTGCTTTCTTGTATCTGGCTGAGTAAATTCATGGCTGATGGAATGTTTTCCATAAGCGCCTTGCTGTATGGTTTGCTGCGCCTTTCAAAATGAGTCGTGTAAAGTGATTAGAGATGCTGGGTGCTGTCCATACAGAGTAAGACACAGTGCCCGGAAAAGCCTCCAAGTGAAACAGGCTCAGGGTGGGACTCTCCTTAGGTCAGGCAGGAAGCTGATGGCAGGGCCAGGAATGGGACACAGGTCTCCTGGTTCCCTCCCCAATCTTCAGCTGTTCACACTGGAAGCTGTCTCTTGGTATGGGTTTGTACGATGCCTAGGACTAGCCTAGGTGCTACCGTGGTACAAATAAAGCTGCATGAATTGGCTGATGTTCGCATTGATAACTTCGAGGGGCAGTGAGGTTCAGGGCATGGTAGCAGGTATCAGAGCTGAAGGAGGGCGGATGTGTCAAACCTGCATTTGCATGTCGTGCTGCTGCACTATTCTGTGCTGTGATTCTCTTCCCCGCCCCCTGCTCCCCCCCCCCCCCCAGCCTTGCAAGCTAAGCAGGGACAGGCCAGCTCTGTGCTGGGCCTGGAGGATGGTGGTGAACACCGGGGTGACGAGCAGTGATGATTGAGGTGGAGCTCTAGTTCAAGCACAATGCCCTAGTGCGGGGTGAGAGGCTGCAGTGCTGGGTACAGCCAGGACTGGCCATTGCTGGTTGTCCCTGTGTATTTCACAGGAGGGGGATGTGAGTGCTGCTGCCAGATTCCAAGCTGGCCAGTTACATCCTGGCACCCTGCGGGTTCCCTGTGTGGTTTCTATTGGGCAGCACAGATTTGTTTTCACTTTCTGTGCTACCCCCTAGTGTTGCAGCTTAAACAAGGGAAGGCTATGCTGAGGCTGCTAGCATCTGTGGAGCATGGCTCTGACGGAAGGAGTAAGAAGAGTGCGGCTAGACCATCCTGTGCCCCCAAAGTGCCCAGGCCCCTTCTCCAAGAGACCAAGAGGTCTGTTTGAAACCTCTGGCTTCCTCCAGAGCACTTGCAGCCCATTCACACTGTGAATCCTGCTGATGCTGACTGGACTGAGCCATCCTATAATGCCCGACTGCCCTATGCAGATTTAGGAGTAACTAGTTTTACTGTCTAGCCATGCGCTCGTCAGTCATCTGCTGTCAAAGCCTCCTGAGGAGAGGGCAGTGAAAGGCCAAGTGTCGGTGGCGTCCATTTGCTGCAGAACTAAGGCTCAGCAGAAATGACTTCTCCCAGGATCAAACCAGAGCAGCTGCGCTAGTAGGTAGGCTATGGAGGGTGTGTGTAGTACTGTGACTATTGTGTATGGAGAGCTGTGGGTTTGATTTATTGTACTGGCTGCTGTACACAATACCAAGAACAAATTTCAGCATGGAAGCAGATGCACCTTACCATGAGGGAAAGACAATGCAGGGAGCTAGCTGCTATGAAGTCTGTTCCCTCTCCCTCAGCTGGCAGGCTTCATAAACTGGTTTGACCAGTTTCGGGAGTTACAAGGAGGCGGAGACAGAGACAGTGCAGCATTACAAGGGAGTTCAATGCCAGTTCAATGGCAAAAGGCACTTGCACTAGGAATCCAGACAGACCTTCCTTTGTCTCCAGGCTTTGCTCAGCCAGGGGAAGGGAGAAGCCTCTTGCTTGCAGGAGCTGACACAGGGCTCAGAATATCCCAGCATCGGGGGGCGGGGGAGCATGTACATTGTTCCGCTCTGCCCTGGGGACATCAGTGTGCCAGAGCGGTACAGACACAATGCTACGTGATAGCCAGAGAAAAATGATTTAAATATCCTAGAAGGCCGTGGTGTGACCGTCTCTCTTCTCAGAGGGAGCATTTCATTGGGAAATGCAAGTGCCTGCCCCTTCAGCTAAGGCTGGAGATGCTGGGAAAACGTTTTGTTTCAGATGCTCTTTGGTAGCGTGGGGCGTACAGGGCCCTGTGCAGGGCTGACTGAAGGACTGTTGGCTATGCCAACCGTGTTACTGACCCATGCAGGTGGGAGGGAAACTGGCAGTGCCAGCTCTGTGCCCTCCCTCATCACAAGGCAGTTTGCCTGAAGCCCCTGGTACTGCAAAAGCTCTGTAGCTTTCTTGCTTTGTGGGCTTAGAAACCCTGCAAATAGAGAGGCAGGGTTGTTTTGTGAGGCCTGAGGGAAAGAAAAGATCCAGGCTCCACCTCTGGTGTGTCCTGCTGTAGAAGGGGAAATGAAGAGTAATGCATCCGCTTTATCAACCCAGGAGTGGTGGAAACATCCTGAAAGAGCAGGGGCCAAAGGTGCCCAAACTGGGGCCCTGTCCCTGCATCACCCCTTTTCCTTGAGGCCCACTCATTCACCCCTCAGCCCCTCCCTTCACTTGCCCTTATGTCTAGTAAAGTGGGAGCCCCCTGTTCTGGCACCCCCCTATAAACTCCGGCTCGCCCATTGTGACTGCAGAGCAGAGCAGCTGGGTACGTTAGGTGAGTCAGTGCTACCTGGCTCTATTGTCACATGTCTGACACTGGCTGATCCCTTAGCATGGCATTGCTTTCCCCCTCCTCTGGGTGCCCCACGGCCAACCTCCAGCCCCATTCCCACCCACTTGGTTTCGAGGGGACTTAGTGCTTGTGAAAGGTGCTAGCCTGAGGCCTCACTACAGGGCCCTGGGGCATGGGCTCAGCTCCCTGGGCAAGCGTAATTTCTGAACAGTGAGCGTAACTCACCCCGGGATAATTCTTTGGTCCTATAGCGCCCCACAAGCCATCCATTCACCCTGCCCCTCTACAGCACTGAGACTGTGGCCACCAAGCAGTAGACTGGGGTTACTGGCAGATCCTGGAGCCTCTGATGGGTGAGCCTGACTGGTTTGGCCGGGAGGCTATCAAGTCCCAGTGCTTCAGCTGCCCCTCCCCCCTACTGCCATGTTGCTCCTGCCCTCTGCCTTGGAGCTGTGCCCCAGGAGCCTCCTGCTTGCTGTGCAGGATGGAAGAGGCAGCCGAGGGCGATGCTGATGTCAGGATGTCCCCCTCCCCCATCCCTATACCTTATCTCCACAGTGTGAACAGGGCAGGGCCTTGGAGAAGGGTCAGGGAAGGAGGTGGGGGTAAGAGTAAATCCTGGATTGACTTAAATCTAGGAAGTGATCTTGTGCTTAAAAACCTTGGAGACCCCTGCTCCAAGGGCTGCAGGTTGCCTCTGCTGAAGATGGGTGGCCCAGGTGTTAGGATTGTCCCCTGCTGGCAAGGTTTCAGAGCAGCAACTCCTGGGGGCTGCTCTAAAGAGTGGAGCT
The DNA here is from genome assembly GCA_032595735.1 of Pelochelys cantorii. Lineage (NCBI taxonomy): Eukaryota > Metazoa > Chordata > Testudines > Trionychidae > Pelochelys > Pelochelys cantorii. The sequence continues at coordinate 4,081,769 of CM064346.1, read as the reverse complement.
GGGCTAGACTTGGAGTGAAAATCATTGAGAACCAGGATGCCTCTGGCAGAGACCAGCTGCGTGAAATGCAGCATTTCTTCACGTGCCCTTGGTCAGAGTTAAGGAGCAAACTCACCCGGCAGCAGGAGAAGCAAATAGAATAAAAACCAATGGCAGACACCGAAACCCATTTGGAGGGTCTTGGGGCCTGTTACACCCACTAGCAGGATGTCTGGGGTTGTGGCTGACAGAGGCGGGTCAATTTCAATTAGCGTTTGGAGGGGAAGAAAACAAAACCGCTGTGATGGAGGCTAAGGCGGGAGGCTGAAGTGTTCTGAGCACATTTCCCACAGATGGAATACGCTCTTAGGGGAATGATGCAACCAGCGGGTGGTTCCCCATGTGATGGGATTCCTGACAAGGGAGCTCTCGTTAGTGGTGATTGTTGAACTGTCTCTTCTGGGCGACTAGAAGAGGGCTAGTAATCTGTGATGAGGTACAGTTGGTGTCACGGGCTGTCTCAGTAATTCTGTGTCCAGACACCTTTCTGCATCTCAGGGGAGGAGTACACAGCAAAGAAAACCATGCAGCTGGTCTGTGCCAGCCACCCAGGCCTGCTGGGGGGGGGAGGCGGGGGGCGGCAACGGGAGCAATTGCCCCGGGGGCTGAAGATTCAAAGGGGCCTGGGGCTCCTAACTGCTGCTGCTGCTATGCAGGCAGTGGTGGAAGCCAGAGCCTTGGGTCCTGAGAGCTGGGGGAAATGCAGAGGCCTGGCTAGTCCCAGCCCTGCCCCTTCTGGGGGCACAGTTGCCCCCCCCCCTTGCCTGGAGGCCTGTGGAAGCTGTCGGCGCCAATGCAGTCAACTGAGGCTTGTGGGGCTGCAGGGCTGTTTCGCTCAGTGCGGACTTCCAGGCTGAGGCTGTAGGCCCTGCTAGGTGGGAGGCTCCCAGAGCTTAGGCTCTGGCCCATGCCTGGAAATCTACACAGCAATGAAAGCGCCCTAGGAGCAGGAGGGGCTGTGCAGACACACCCTTAGTGGCCAGGAGCCTGTCACTGTTGTTTACGGTTTCTATTGTGGGAGCTCCTAGAAAGCCACCGCTTTGTACAGCAGCTGTCCCAGCAGGGACCAGACGCATAGACAATGTTTTACTAGTTGTACGTTTCTCCTTCCTGGATGCCACATGAGGCCCTCTTCTCTGCTCCCAGGAAAGGGAGAAATTAAAGCCATCTCTTTCTGAAACAGACTGAAAGACCTGCTACCAACACTGTTTCCTCGTTGTACCCGGCCCATCTCCTCCAGGGCTTTGCTAAAGTCTTCCTAGGAGGAAACCTACATGACCCAACGCTATTGGATCCCCAGGTTTGCAGAAATCTAGGGCATGTTTGTCATGAGTTTTAGACTGTACAGCAGTGGTCCCCAACCAGTAGATCTTGGAGCCTCTGACAGTGGATCCTGACTGGTTTGGCTGGGAAGCTATCAAGTCCTGGCATGTCAGTTGCCCCTCCCCCTACTGTCATGCTGTGCCTGCCCCCTGCCTTGGAGCTGCCCCCCTGGGAGTCTCCTGCTCGCTGTGCAGGGTGTGGGATGGAGATGAGGGGGGTGCTGATGTCAGGGTGTCCCTTCTCCCCCCACTCCTGTACCCTTCTCCACACAGGGAGAAGGGGATGGAGGGAGCTTGGCAGTGCAAATCTCTGTCTCTCACACACACACTGTGTGGGTCTCTGTCATTCTCACAAACACGCACTGTCTGTCCCTCTCCTCTCCTGACCCAACACGTACGTGGGGGAGGTTGTTGTTACTTTTGGCTTAGTTTGGTTTGTGACTGCTCTGTGCATTTCATAACTTTCATTTCTCTCTTACACTTACATGTAATTCTTTGAGCAGTGAGTTCTAAAATGCCGAACCCGTCATGGCTGGAGTCATTCTCCCTGTGGTAACTGCTGCTCCTACAAGTGGCTGGCATGTCCCTGCAGCCCCTGAGCGAGGCAGAGCGGGGGGTCTCCACGTGCTGTCCTTGCCTGCAGACACCGCTCCTGCAGCTCCCAGTGAGCAATAATGAGGAACTGTGGCCAGGAGAAGCTGTGGGTTCAGTGCCCGTAGGTGAGGGGCAGCACATGGAGCCGTTGCTGTACATGCCAGCTACGTTCAGGAGCGGTGCAGGGCCAGGGCAGGAGTAAGCCGCCTTAACCCGTCTACTCCCCCACCCGGAAGCCATCTCAGTAAACGATGCCAGAGCCTGCATCCTGAACCCCTGTCCCAGCCCTGAACTTCCCCCTACACCCAACTGCCTGCCCCAGATGTGAGCCCCCCTGCACCCAAACTCCTTCCCAGAGCTTGCCCCCTGAAACCTCTCCTGGACCTCAATCCACCTCCCTGAGCTGAGCCCAGAGCCCCTCCCACACTCCAAACCCCTTGGCCCAAGACCAGAGCCAGCACCCTAAGCCCTTACCCCAGCCTGGTGCAAGTGAGTGAGGCTGGGGAGGAAGAGGGATGGAGTGAGCAGGGTGAGGCCTCGGAGAAGGGGTGGAGCAGGGGCAGGGCCTCAGAAGTGGGAAGGGTATTTGGGTTTGAGGTCCATCTTAGATCGCACTTAAATTGAGAAAATGATCTGGTGGTTGTTAAGGCTGGAGACTGCTGCTGTACAGATACAAAACTGAAGCAGAATAACCAACCTAATGAGCACGCTGGCCTTCAGGATCGGGACATTTTTTCCTGCATGTGTCAGTGGCTTTGTATCAGCTGGGAAAGAGGGGGCCCTAGTATGCTGTAATGTATTAATACGTCCCTCAAATCACTATATGATCCTTCTGTAGCAAAGAAGCCCAAGGACAGGTACAACTGATGAAAAAAGGTGTGTGGAGTCAGATTTCTCAAGAAACTTATTAAGCAGCCTGAAGACCTTGGTGAGCTCGCGGGGAGGCCTAGACTCCTAAAAAGAGGGTTGTGAAAAGTATAAATAAAACCCATTGTATTCCCCTGCCCCAAACCCAGCATGCTGATCATGGCTCCTCCTGGGCTGTCAAGACTCTCTCCCCTCTTAGGGAGAGGGAAACTGCAGTAGGGTTGACTCCTGAGGCTTCATTATTAAAATGCTCTGATTCCAGTTATTCTGTTTTCTTTAAAAACAAGTAGTCCTGTAGCACCTTAGACTGCTCATCTGACGAAGTGGGTTTTGCCCATGAAAACTCCTGATACTAACTCTATGTTTTGCTTAGTCTCTAAGGTGCCCAAGACAACTTGTTGTTAAAGTTACAGACTGACATAGCTACCTCCCTGAGTCTGTTTTCTTCGTCATTCTGTCACCACTTTCCTGGGGATTGCACAGCTGGGATCTTAATGGGCACTGGGCCGGGTCCTCTTTGGAGCTGCAAGATCAGAGTGGGTGGGTCCAGGAGGGGCTTGTAGGCAGCATTTAAGCCTTGTTTACACTTTCCCCATCCAGGGGACCTGTGGGGAGGCAAGCCTGGCCCCAAAATCATCTGATCTAAAGCCCGTTGAAGTCAATTATACCTGGGTGCCCCTGGCCCTAGAAGGAGGGGATGGTCCTTTAGCAACCAGGGCTTGTCAGAGCACAGGGATGTCTTGGACACAGCCGCATCCCCTGACTGCCCCTCTCTCCTTGAGACAGGCCAGATTAATTGCAAACAGAGAGCAATTATCCTGGTGATACCGGGTTTTGACCCCAACCCGTCCATGGGAATAGTTGCTATTCAGAAATACCAACAGGCGGCATGATTAGACAACATGCTGCCCATTCTGGTGTTCATTCTGGGAAGAGTCCAGTTGTGACTCTCTTGTCAACCCCAGAGGCCCATAAACTATGACTACTTAGCACGATAGCCAGACGAATAGATACCAATCAGTGATGTCTGAAAGGAAGCAATGACACTCTCACAGCACGTTTGAGCTATCACTAAGAGCCAATATAACTGGGATAATTTACTCCTTCCTGCTACAGCGTGTGGGTGACTTCCTCCTGCTTTCCTCACCCCTTGTTTCTGACTCTCCAGCTCTCTCCCTGGCAGGCCCATCAACGGGTTATGGATCAGTGTGAGCAAGGGGATACTGCGCACTCGGTGTAGCTTTGCTCCCTGGCTCTGGGGAGCACCACTTCACAGTGGGTTTGCAAAATGTTCTGAGGAGATAAGAAGCTATAAGTGGTAGGAGACCTGGCACATCACTACAGCTACAAAGTGCGTGAGGAGAGCAGTGCGGGGGTGGGCAGACTGGAGCGGGGGAGGTGATGGTAACTGACAGGTACAGGGTCTGCAGCGTGGAGATTTATGCCTGAATTGTGTGTGGCTCCTGGAGGAAGGTAGATCAATAAATGCCACTTCTAACTTTGGCTTGATAGCTCACGTCCCTGTAGCTCTTCCTTTTAAAGCCGTCCAGTAAAGAGACTGGCTGGCCAGTCATCACAGGCTTACCTAGAGTGCCATTGCACATTATAAAAGAACGTGGGCATCTCCGGGGAAGAACATGTCTGGCTAGGCTGAATCCTCTGTGAACGAATGGTGTATGAGTCAGCTTTGCTCTTTCATGACTGCCCCAATTATCCTTCCATCTGCTGCTGGGATCATGGTTACATTCCCCACGTCTCTAGACGATTGGGTGGGGGGGGGGTGTGAATACCTCCATTGTGCCAGATGAAGATTGCGCCCTCTTGCCTCTGACCTGGAAAACGTGCCCTGTGGGGCCTGGTGAAGGATCAAAGGTATTAGCCACTCATTAAGAACTGACTTGTTGGATTAAGGTCACAGCCAAGGAAGTGGAAATGAGGACACTTGGTGTGAGGGGGTGACCCCTGAGGTGCTAAGTCCCTCACTCTCCAGCCGTTCGGTAATTACCTGGTGGCGTTGTGCACGTTGTGAGGATGAGGACTTTTACAGGGTTCAAAAAAGAACTCGATAAATCGTGGTGAGGTCCAGTGCTGGCTGTCAGGCAGGATGGTAGGAATGGTGTCCCTAGCCTCTGCCAGCAGCTGAGAATGGGTGACAGTGGACAGATCACTTGATGATTATCTGTTCCGTTCATTCCTGCTGGGGCATCTGGCCTTGGCCCCTGTCAGCAGACAGGACAGTGCGCTAGATGGACCTTTGGGCTGACCCAGCCTGGCCGTTCTTAGGTTTGTGACTAGCGTTGTTTGCACATTTCTAACTTACAGTTCAGCAATCAGTCTCTGAGCTCCACATCGCCAGCTCACAGGGCAGGGTGACTTGCACTTACACTGATATTTTTAGGATCACCTGTAAAACACTGGTAAATACTGGTCCCTGCAAATGAAAACACTGAACAACCTGCACTGGCAGCATCTCTCTTTGGCGGGACTTTGATGCCCCTCACAAACATGTAAGGTCACCACACGGGGCGTTTCGCACAGGTGCATGCACAGGTCCTAGCAGCATGGGGAGCCCTGGTATAAGTGAGCAGCAAGCTGCTGCATGCAGGCTGTTTTAGCAAAAGACAGATGGCAAAAATCTCGTGCTACTTTGGTGCAAAATCTCCTGATGGAAGCTTGCAAGATTTCAGTCCCACTGAACCCAGATGCTACCCAGGGTTTCTTTGACCTGAACCCTGGCCTAATCTACAGCTGGAGATGAATCCTTTAATCTCTCTGCATGAGAACAGACTGAGAGTGCGCCTAGGGCAATTAGCCATCTGACAGACTGCCAGCACCTAATGGGTTTAATATTTGTCGGTTCCAAGGGATGCACAACTGTGGTCTTCTCAGCTGTGCAGCTCTCATGTTATGTCTGTCTCTTCTGTGTGATGTAGCTTTTACCTTTCGAAGGAGTTGACTGTTTGCAATGGCTGGCAGCCATTTTGTTTCTGGAGATGATGCAAGTTAGACACATACACTGTGTTTTCTCTCTCTCGCTCTTTGAAACTTTGCTTTCATTCATTGGTTTTATGCAACTACAGTAGGTCACTGTTAAAGTGCAAGCATGTGGCTTTTATTCTGTGTCTATGGGACACCATAGGCACTAGTGAAGACTCATCATATGTGTTTTGAGCTAGTAAACTGTTAGAAATTAAAAAAAAAATCCTCCATAAAAATGACTGACTATTCATCAGTCAATTATCTGAGCTTATCCCTGCTTAGCCAATGGTGCACACTAGTAAAGTCTTTTTTTTTTTTTTTTTTTTTGCAACTGGAGGGTTCTTAAATTCTGGGAGAGGAGGACAAGGGAATTGATAGAGCTTAAATTGAAGTCCTATTCACTTTCTCATGCTTCCAAAGGTGTAAAATGGGGCAGTGTAAATCACTAATCTGTTTCACACAGCAAGCAATCAGTACACACCTGCTGTCAGAGCAGCTGTAAAAAGTATTGTGAAGGTGTTTTTAGCAAATGCATTAAAGAAACAGCTGGGTACGTTTCTTACGAAGGGGCAGAAAGCACTGGCATAGAGAAGAACTATCCCATCTCTAGCTAGGTCTATGCTATGAAATTATTCTGGTGTAATTACGTCACACAATAATGTGAAAAATCCCCCCCGCCCCTCCGCAAGTGATGCAGTTAAATCCACACCCCTGAGTGATGCAGCTATACTGACCTAAGTGCCAGTGTAGACAGCACTATGCTTTTCCTGCCAACAGACCTTCCACGTTCTCTGCAGGTGTACACCGACACGGTGCACTCATCGGTGTACACCAGCGATGAGCAACCTAGGCTAGTGAGTGGGCTGCATGAGTGGCCCCCTTCATCTCAGTGGGCTGCAAGACTGTCGTAACCAAGACAGGCTCCCAGGACAGGGTAGTTTTGCTAACTGCATGTGTGCGCTTTGCATAACTTGCAGGGGGTGCTGCTTGAACTGTAGTCACACTTTGATTGGCTGCAGAGGGAGCACACGGCTCTTAGTCAGTGTTGTGTGCAATCAGCACCCACCTCACTTCATATGTGCATGTCACTTTAGTAATACTGGTAGGGAAAAACCCATGTGGACAGAAACCAGAGGAATCTGGCAATCCTGACAATGGTCAATGGGAAACAAAATATCTCACGGGCCCCAGATAGAAACCCTTGGGCCAGCATCTTCACAAACATGTTCCAACCGTGCAGCTGCGCTGAGGCTTTGTAGATCTCCTTGTCCAACCAGCCTGGAGGCATGCTGCGCCAAGAACAGTACTGATGCTCCTGACTTCTCGTGCCCATGTGCCGTGTTCCAAATAACACATACTGCTGCTGGAGACACTTCTGGGACGTGGCATTGTCTCTCTTGGCTGCTAGAACAAGAAACAGAAGGAAGGCGTGTGGGTGCATAATATGTGTGGGTGGGTGTTTGCAGACAGAATCACAATTTTCTGAAGTTTTGACATATGCTGTGTACAACTTGAGAAGTCGCAGTGTGAATTAAGAAGTAAACAAGGTCACGTTTCATGTTTAGTCGATCATCAGGAGACATGATGAAGCAAGTCTGTTCAGTTAGGCCCTCGCCACTTACAGGAAATGAAATCAGGCCCGCTACAAAATGACTAGTCCACCTTGCTCAGTTATTCCTTTTAAAGAACATTAAAACTTGTCTCTCCTCCTGCCCAGCCCATCATGCAACCTCTCTCAGAACTTCCAGGGCTGGGGGATGGTTAGTATTTGCTATTAAAATACATCACACAAAACAGACAACTTTCATGAAGAATTTGAAATGGCTGCTCTGATGCAATGAATATTTGAAGTCTAGAGCTGTGTGTGTATGATGAACAGGCAGACTGGTGTGAAAAGCACAGCTGTGTCTCTGTGTTTCTTAGATTTAGCTAAAAAATGTAACTGTAATGTTCTTGACAGGTGATATACACTCAAACCAGTGATGTGTGCTTGCATGGGAGATATGATGGCTAATGCATGTGACAGTGATCCCAGATCCTAGCCCCAGAACAGCCACAAACTGCCTGACTTTAGACAACTCTAGCTGGTTCTGCTTCCCATTGTAGGGCTAATGTGTCTCTCCCACTGATGATGACGATCAGTGATACTCGGACTAAGGCTTGCGAGCTGCAAGTGGCTCTTTAGTGTGTTTCCTGTGACTGTTATTGCAGCACATATATTAAAACCCTGTGTGATTTAATCATTGACCAGTCAGATTGCTATTACTGTGTAATTAGCCAGTTGGAGTTGATATCATAACACTTGGACAGTCATTTTGCTGTGAGAATAGTATATTCAAAACTAAATATTTCCCCATCTTACTGTTTAATTTTGACTAACTGGACTTATAGTAAATGAAACAATGAATTAACATGACTGTGCCTTTTTAAGGTAATGTTGATCACTAATTTGATTCCTAAATCACTGTGGTCTGAGTATCAGTGAGGTGATTCTATGATGAGATCCAGATAGATAACTGGGTAGTGCGTTTATGGCTGGGGTTACTGGATGTTGTGGAGTCGTCTATGAGGTTGTTGGCTGCAAAACAAACTGCCGCCTACATTTTGGAGTGTGTTACGCTGGGGCAGTTTGAATTACAAATGTCCCTAGGTACACCATTAAGAAAGGCAGTACTTGGTATTTCAAACAGTGCTCTGGGTTACATCTATCATTGCCTGCTGCTATATGCAACAGACCGAAACTAAAACCAGCAAAGAAAGACATTTGCAGAGTGTTTTGTGTGGGAGCTGCTAGGTGTTAAGACATCTCTTGCCTATTTCTGTAGTAAAGGTGGTAGGGAGAAATGAAAATGTGGCATTTTCCACCATGGGGACATTTCTCTCCTAAGATTTGGTTTCTTTTTGCAGAGTGGGGCATCAAGGCATTGAGCTCCAGATCAAATTCACCCTCCCTTTAGTGCACTAGAGGCTGTTGGCTATTCAGGGGAATGATCCCGTAGGCTGCTGGGCACGAGTGGGTGCCATGAGAAGGAACTCATTGGCTATTTTGGCAGTGAGGTCAGGAATGGAGCGGATGGGCAAATGCAGCACGTGGGCAAGCCTGCCTGGGGAAATGTGGTGCATGGACAAGCCTGCCTGGGGAAATGCGGGGCGTGGACAAGCCTGCCTGGGGAAATGTGGTGAGTGGACAAGCCTGCATGGGGAAATGTGGTGCGTGGACAAGCCTGCATGGGGAAATGTGGTGTGAGGACAAGCCTGCCTGGGGAAATGCGGCGCGTGGACATGCCTGTATGGGGAAATGCAGTGCGTGGACATGCCTGTATGGGGAAATGCGGCGCATGGACAAGCCTGCATGGGGAAATGTGATGTGTGGTGGGCAAGCCTGCGTGGGGAAATGCAGGGCATGAACAAGCCTGCATGGGGAAATGCGGGGCATGGACATGCTTGCGTGGGGAAATGTGACGCGTGGGCAAGCCTGCGTGGGGAAATGCAGGGCGTGGACAAGCTGCATGGGGAAATGCGGCGTGTGGACAAGCCTGCGTGGGGAAATGCGGGGCGTGGACATGCCTGCATGGGGAAATGTGGTGCGTGGACAAGCCTGCATACGGAAATGCGGGGCATGGACAAGCCTGCGTGGGGAAATGCGGGGCGTGGACATGCCTGTGTGGGGAAATGCGGGGTGTGGGCAAGCCTGCGTGGGGAAATGTGGCGTGTGGACAAGCCTGCGTGGGGAAATGTGGGGCGTGGACATGCCTGCATGGGGAAATGTGGGGCTTGGACAAGCCTGCATACGGAAATGCGGGGCATGGACAAGCCTACCTGGGGAAATGTGGTACTTCTAGCTGCTCTTCCACCAACAGGGCTATCAGTGCACTGGCATCATTGAACTAGACGGGATCTCGAGAGGTCATCAAGTCCTGTCCCTTTTAGCCCCCCGTACTCATGACAGGACTAAGCACCATCGGGTATGTCTACACTACAAAGTTAATTCGAACTAACAGCTGTTAGTTCGAATTAACTTTCATAGGCGCTACACATGCAAACCTCTAGTTTGAACTTAATTCGAACTAGGTAAACCTCATTCTACGAGGACTAACGCCAAGTTTGAATTAAGTGCTGTGTAGCCACTTAATTCGAACTAGTTGGAGGCTAGCCCTTCCCAGCTTGCCCTGGTGGCCACTCTGGGAGCCCTTAAAGGGGCACAGTCTGGCTACAGTGCCCGTGCCAGGTGCAAGCCTGCCAGCACCCAGCCAGCAGACCCTGCACCTGGCACGGCATGAGCCACCCACCCGCTGCCACCCAGCCCTCTGCCTCTTCCCAGGACCAGGCTGGCGGCTCCCAGGAGCCTGCCCGGGGCCGCAAGAGGCGGGCGCCCACCTGGTCTAGTGCGGAGATCGTGGACCTCATCGAGGTTTGGGGGGAGACCTTCAACATCCACGACCTCCGCACTAGGCACAGGAATGAGGCCGTCTAGGGCAGGATAGCTGCCAGCCTGGCCACCAAAGGCCACATGCGAACCCAGGAGCAGGTTTGCATGAAAATCAAGTTGGTCCAGTGAGACCCCCCGACCCTGAGCCCTGAGCTTAGAACATAAGAACATAAGAACAGCCGTACTGGGTCAGACCAAAGGTCCAGCTAGCCCAGTAGCCTGTCTGCCGACGGTGGCCAACACCAGGTACCCGGGAGGGGATGGACCGAAGACAATGACCAAGCCATTTGTCTCGTGCCATCCATCTCCAGCCTTCCACAAACAGAGGCCAGGGACACCATTCCTACCCCCTGGCTAATAGCACTCCATGGAACCAACCTCCATGACTTTATCTAACTTCTCTTTAAAAGCTGTTATAGTTCTAGCCTTCACAGCCTCCTGTGGCAAGGAGTTCCACAGGTTGACTATGTGCTGTGTGAAGAAGAACTTTTGCTTATTAGTTTTAAACCTGCTGTCCATTCATTTCATTTGGTGTGAAATTCATTTCATTTCCCTTCTATTATGGGAACTAATGAAGAACTTTTCTTTATTCACCCTCTCCACACCACTCATGCTTTTATAGACCTCTATCATATCCCCCCTTCAGTCTCCTCTTTTCTAAGCTGAAAAGTCCCAGTCTCTTTAGCCTCTCTTCATATGGGACCTGTTCCAAACCCCTAATCATTGTAGTTGCCCTTTTCTGAACCCTTTCCAAGGCCAAAATATCTTTTTTGAGGTGAGGAGCCCACATCTGTACACAGTACTAAAGATATGGCGTACAATAGTTTTAGACTTCCCCTCCTCCTTCTTCCCCTGGCTTCCCCCTTCCAGCTCCATCCTCCCAGGTTTCCACCTCCCCTCTCCCACCCTCTCTCTTCCCCTCTCCCACCTCCTTTTCCCAGTCTCCCCAGAGGTTAATCCCCCCGCCACCCTCAGTTTTGTTAAATAAAGAGAGTTTCTATTTTTGAACATGTATCCTTTATTTTTTACATCAGGAAGGGGGGCTGGGGAGGGGTAAGTGGAAGGAGGTGAGGGAGGAATGGGGCACGAGCCCCCAATGGGGAGGACTGGGGTGGCTCTGCAGGCTCCTCAGGGTGGAAGCTCTCCTGCAGGGCCTCCTGGATCCTGACAGCCCCCCAGTTGACACCCCCGGATGGCAGCCTGCGGCAAGTGCAGCTGGGCTGATGGCCGAGTGCTGTGGTGTGCCGAGTGTGGGCACTCAGGGCACTCTGAGACACAAATGCTTTGCTGTCCCTCATCGAGGTAGACAAGCAAGCGGGGAACCCTGAGAACTGTCTGTCCGGGGTGGGGATCGGGTCCCTTTAAGCACAGCCCTCAGCTAGCCTGAGGCAGCAGCTCCACACTCTAAGTCCTGGTTCCGGCCAGCCTTAACTTCGGTTCAGGGTCCACTCAATGTGGACATGCTAGTTCGAATTAGCAAAACGCTAATTCGAATTAGTTTTTAGGTCTAGATGCACGAGTTCGAATTAGCTTAGTTCGAATTAACTAATTCGAATTAAGTTAGTTCGAATTAGTGCTGTAGTGTAGACATACCCATCTAAAGTGGACCATCTCTGACAGGTGTTTGTCTGACCTGTTCTTAAAAATCACCAGTGATGTTGATTCCACAACTTCCCTAGGCAACTTATTCCAGTGTTTAACCACCCTGACAGGTAGGAAGTTTTTCCTAATGTCCAACCTAAACCTCCCTTGCTGCAAATTAAACCCATTGCTCCTTGTTACAACCTTTTACATATTTGAAAACCGCTATCATGTCCCCTCTCAGTCGTCTCTTTTCCAGACTAAACAAACCCATTTTTTTTGTTTCCCCTCATAGGTTATGTTTTCTAGGTCTTAAATAATTTTTGCTGCTCTTCTTCAGACCGTCTCCAATTTGGCATCTTTCTGGAAATGTGGCACCCAGAGCTGGGCACAGTACTCCAGTTACAGAGTAGAACGGAAAAATGACTTCTCATGTCTTGTTTACAACACTCCTGCTAATGCAGCCTAGAATCATGTTTGATATTTTTTGCAACAGTGTCACACTGTTGACTCATATTTAGCTCATGGCCACTATGACCCTTAGACCCCTTTCTGCAGTACTTCTTCCTGGGCAGTCATCTCCCATTCTATATGTGTGTGACAGATTGTTCTTTCCTATGTGGAGCACTTTGCATTTGCCCATATTGAACTTCATCCTATTTACTTCAGGCCATTTCTCCAGTTTGTCCAGATCATTTTGAATTTTCATCCTATTCTCTAAAGCACTTGCAACCCCACCCAGCTTGTATCATCTGCACTTTCTATGCCATTACCTAAATCATTGAACAGAACTGGTCCCTAGCACTGAATTCATGCCAACTGAGGTGAAATAGTAAGAGACAGATTCTTATCCCCAGGAATTTCTAACATGACCGAGACCCTCTGCCCGGATCTCCCATCCTGCATGGCGATGTGTACTGGAGGAGAAGGGGAGCCAGCCATGGTGGAGAGATCCCTGTGAGGTGCAGTATTTGTGGCTGACTGATAACCAAGGAGATCATCCTAGGGGAACCTCAGTGAGTTTTCTCCCCCCTCTCTCTGGGTCTCCTAAACCTGGGGCTAGATGAAGGGCTTTAAGTGAGTAAAATAGCAGGACTTTAACAGATGCTTGTAAGCAGACCTACTGAGGGGGGGAGGAGGGAGTAAAGGGGGCAGTTGCCCCAGGCCTGGGGTCCCGGCTGCCATGGCTACTGTGGCAGTGGCAGCAACTAGAAACCTGGGCCCTTTAAATCACTGCCAGAGCACTGGGCGGCTCTTCGGATTGCCCGGGGAGGCAGGGACATGGTGCAACCTGTTCCAGACAGCACTGGCAGGAGGTGGTGTGCTGTGGGCTGGCTGCCTGGTCCTACTGCTTCCTCCTGAGGCCCCGCCCCTTCCAGGAATGCAGAACTGCCCCCTCCCTACCCCACACCTTGTCAAAGGGCCTGGTAGGGTTGCCATCGGGGAAGAAAAAGTTCTGTTGAAGAAGAAAAAGGGGGGAGACAAAAGTTGTTGAGCCAAAAAAAAAAAAGGACTCCAAGAATTATTAAGCAAAATAATCATAATAAAACAGCATTAAAACAGCATGGCCCCTTTCAGAGTGAGTACAGACAGAATAGGGATAGGAAGAGGGACGGTTGAGCACTAAGACCTAGGGGAGGCATTGCTTCCCCTTGGTCTTTTTGCTGGCAGCCATTTTGTATTCTTAGAACTTAGCTTCCCTGCGGAACTACGTAAGCATGGGGTCTGGGGGCAGTGGTCTGTGGGTGTTGGGGGCTGGCGGAGGTCCGGGGGGGGCGGGGGGGGGCGGAGGCCGGGTGCTGAGTGTCCAATATTTTCGCCTCCTGGCCGGGAAAAAAACAGAAAATACCCAACATTTTAGGAAATTTCAGGTGTCCGGTATTTTCTGAATTTTTTTTACCGGACAGGAGGTGAAAATACCGGACGGTCCGGGTCAATACCGGCCACCGCTTTTCCGTTAAAAGCATTTTTGGAACAGAGCGTCTAGATTGGCACGGACACTTTTCCGCAAAAGCACTTTTTGCGGAAAAGCGTCCCTAGCCAATCTAGACGCGCTTTTGCGCAAGAAAGCCCCGATCGCCATTTTAGCCATCGGGGCTTTTTTGAGCAAAACAATACCACGTTGTCTACACTGGCCCTTTTGCACGAAAGTTTTGCGCAAAAAGGACTTTTGCCCGAACGGGAGCAGCATAGTATTTCCGCAAGAACACTGACGATCATACATGAGATCATCAGTGTTCTTGCGGAAATTCAAGCGGCCAGTGTAGACAGCTGGCAAGTTTTTCCAGAAAAGCGGCTGATTTTCCGGAAAAACTTGCCAGTCTAGACACAGCCTCTGTGCCTGGGCTATTTACAAGGAGGCCTGAAGGCAGGAGCATTTTCAACCTAGTTGTGAGGTGCTCAGGTTTAGGGATATGTTTTGTATCCCTCTCTGAATACAAACAATGTGATTGGTACCTGGCAAGTCTCTGGGATTTAGCACCCTCATCATCTTATCATGTGCAAAAGCTTCAGAGGGGGAGTGAAGTTAGTCTGTAACTGGAAAAACTTAAAAAACAGCCAATAGTCTAGCAGCACCTTAAAGCATGTAGATAAGTAATAGAGCAGTAGTCGTGTTAGTCTGATCTTGGTAAAACAAAAGGAAAAAAAATGATGTAGCACTTTAAAGACTACATCAGAGGCTCATTTAACTGCACATCCACCAAAGTGATCTATGCCATCAAATGTCAGCAATGCCCCACTGCCATGTGTATTGGCCAAACAGGGATGTAGACAGTCTCTACTGGAAATAATTTAGACACAAATCAGATATCCAAAAAGACAACACAGAAACCAGTTGGGGAGCATTTTAACTTGCCTGGACACTCATTAATACAAGCCTGCACAACATACGGCCCGAGGGCTGCATGCGGCCCGCAAGGGCTCACTGTGCGGCCCCTGCCGACTACGGGCAGCGTGGCCCCATCCGATCCGCCGGCCGGGCGGAGGTGCGGAGCACCGCTGGGGAGGGGGAAGTGCGGCGATTCGCGCTGCTGGGCTGCCTGTATGCATCTCCAGTGCGAGGAGGCGGGGCATGAGCCAGAGGGCGGGACGCCGGCAGACTCCAGGACGCTGGCATGACGTGGTGTCATGACATCATGGCCGGCGACCGCCGGGTTCAAAAAGTCTCCAGCAGCCCCGCAACCTGGAAGGCAGAAGTCAGGTAGGGGAGCGGAAGGGGCTTGTGCTGAGGGGAGGCGGGCAGGTCAGGAGAAAGGGGAAGGCACCAAGCGGCAGGGTGCAGGAGTGACAAATGCCAGGGGGCCAAGTAGAGACATGCGTGGGGTTTTTTTTTTTTGCTCGACAAAAATGTTTAGCCTGCGGTATTTTTTGGGAGAGCATCCCTACTTGAGGCCCGCAGCTGTTTCCTCTGGAGTAATATGGCCCTCGCCGCTTTCTGAGTTGTGCAGGCCTGCATGAATAGATCTCAGCGTCACCATGTTGTTTCAGACCAATTCCACAAGCCAACTCCACAAGGAAGCATTGGAACTTAACTTCATTTACAGGTCTGGGCCCCATCACAAAGGTATGAATAAAGACATTACCTGGCTAGCTCACTACCTTCCACATCCTAATGACTTAACCAACCAAACAATGGGATCTTAAGAACAATTTGTACCTTCTCTCTATCAGCTTCATGTAACATGAACATTCTAATTCACTATTTCCCCCCCCCCCCCGTCCTTCTCCTATTTATTTTGAAACTGGACCTTTAACACTCCATTCATCTGAAGAAGTGGGTTGTGCCCATGAAAGCTCATGATACCAGCTACATGTTTTGTTACTCTTTAAGGTGCTGCTAGACTAGTCATTGTTTTTTTAAGTTTATCATCTTATCAGAGACTAACTCTGCTCCAAGGAACCAAGGCTTTTATCTAGATCAGTGGTTCCCAAACTTTTCAGCATCACGCCCCCTTTTTGATTTTTGAGAAACCCCCCCCCCCCCCCGCCAAAATAGCAGCAAAACTTGTTGAGGAAAAAAAAGGAACTGACCGGGGATGAAAAACAAAAATAGCAGCAAAACTTGGGGGGGGATTGACGGGGCGAGGGGCTGGGTCGCCTCACGCCCCCCCCTGGAATTTCTTCATGCCCCCCAGTTTGGGAACCCATGATCTAGATTAAGGCAGAGGAGACAAAGCAGGGTGTGGCTCTTCTGCTGGTTTGCTCCCTCTCCTGGATCTCTTGAGACTTCACCCTCAAAATGCCTCAGGGATGAAGCCTGGTTTCTCAGCATCCATCATCCTGGGGCTGAAGTTGGGCTTCCAGAGAACTGTGCGCTAAACTGGAGCCTCAGCATCAAACGTTACTCCCACAGTGTGATTGACACTAGAATGACTCTAGCAGCCAAAGCTTTGAAATTACTCTCCTGGTTTGTCAGCCCTTCCAGGCCTTGCTACCTTCACTCCACCTGTGATGATGGCAGGGAATCTCTTTGCCTTTCTGAGTGGTGGACATTATCTCTGCACAACAATGTGAGGGGAGAGCTGCTGTGGGAAGCAGGCAGAAGATTTGAGCTGCCTCCTGGAACTTCATAGACGTAGAGAAGTGATTTTTACCTCTTTATTTGGCCATGGTGCAACCACTGCTGGAATCCTGTATCCAGTTATGCTGGCCACAGCTCAGGAAGGATGTGGATACATTGGAGAGGGTAGAGCAGAGCCCTGCGAATGAGTAAAGGATAAGAAAATATGGTGTGTAGAGACTGAGCTCTTTAAGCCAACAAAGAGGTGGTTAAGGGATGCCTTGGGGAAAACAATACTTAATAGCGCACACTGTGGCAAAGCTCTGGCCATGCCCGGAGGGGCCTGCATTTCTGGAGGACAGTTTTAGCCTCAGAGGCTCACTGTGACCCTCCACACAGCCTCTGCTTTTCTAGAGGCAAAGGTCACAGCCTACTGAGCCATACTTATCATAGATTAATTTGCAGTTTGGGGTGAAAACCCTCCATCGTCCTGGTCGCCCCTTTCAGGGACAGGCTCTCTAGCACCATGGGGATGGTTGGGGGGAACCAGGGCCCACCCGCTACTCCAGGTTCTGGCCCAGGGGCTTTAAGACAACAGCAACAGACGGGGTTTCTTCTACCCCCAGTCTGGCAGCTTTTTCCAGAGCCACTTCTCTAAACAATCCCTCTGGTACGTGTTGAAGTCCGTCTTGCTCCTCCATAGCATTCTGTCTTGCTCACAGACCACTGCTCTCACCCAGTTCACCTTCTCATTCTCAGCTCTTGGATTTCTGCCCTGCCTGCAGGGAGCCCTTATAGACATGCCCTAGCAGGCCTTATCGGACTACTTCAAGTGTCCTTATTAGTCTGCTACTTCTGCAAGCTCTTAACTGGCCCTGGGTGCCTGCCTCATTGTGCTGCACTAGGCCTAACCCTGTTTACTCAGGGAAGATGATACTGTTTACCCAAAGCTCAGGATACTTGCCCTCTATCAGAGTGCAACAGCCAGCTGGTGTGGGTCTGTCACAAAACATATATTGTAATAGAGTTCCTATCTACTATATATTTGAGAGAGTTTGTGTGTCTGTCTGTTCAAGAGCTCCTCCTAAACGGTAAGAGCTAGCATCACCAAATTTGGTATGCAGCTTCCTTTGATCATAACTTAAAGCAAGGTAAAGCTTTGGTTGCACCAGGAAAATGGGATGTACCTGGAATGGAACTGCTTCTCATAAACCATACAGAAAAGAGACAGAATCACCAGGTGAAAGGAGCTTGCTGGGGGGTTAGGACTCTTCCGGTTTAGGACTGTCCCAGCCCTGAGCCTCCCAACTCAGGCACCCTTTAGGGAGAGCATGGGGGAGCTCCATCCCCTGATTTGTATGGGAACATTGCTGGTTGTTCCCCTTCATCAGAGTGGGGGGAAAGTGCACAGTTTGCTGCTTTCCTCACTCTGGCTGGGGAGTGCAGGGGGCAGATGAACCTGAACCTGCCCTCCCCCAGCTGTGCCCACTGGAGCTGCAGCAGCCATTAAAAAATGCTTCTTACTTGGCCCTAAGCTGTTGTAGTGAGGGAGGGCTGGAGTAGTCCTCTCTTTCTGGGGCAGCTTGCTACTGAACCCTTCATCCCCAGCCTCACCTGAGAGCAATTATTTAAATGAAGCATGTACATTGCCATTTTATTTTTTAAAAAAGTACTTGGATTAAGGACATGAGCAACACCAAGTAAATCTTCTAGTACACCATAAAGAAGCATATCATAATGCACCAATATACTGTAGCATGGCACCCATACTTTGTAGAATGGCATCTATGCACTGTAACAAAACATTAGAGTTGGTTGAAAATTTTCCAACAGACCATTTTTCTGTTGAGACCTGTTGATTTCACCAGAATCCTTTGTGGAAGGGGGAACCAATAAAAAAGGTTTAATTCACAGAACGGAACATTTTTTGTTTCAAAATGACCTTTTTTCCAAAATTGGTTTGATATGTTGCTATTAACTGCAATGTAAACTTTTTTAAAAAATGAAAAATAAATTGACTCAAATCAATTTCCCTTCCAAGTTCATTTAACAGGAATGGTTGAAATTCTACAATTTCAGAACAAAAACAAATTTGGAATTTCCTGCCAAACATAACGTGACTTTCTACAAAGCTCTACACACCCTTCTAGAGGCCCAGCTGCGTGTTAAAGGGTGACTTGATTACATGGGAAACAAATATTTAATACTGAGCTCTTTATCTAGTAAAGAAAGGTCTAATGCAATCCATTGGCTAGGAGTTGACTCAAGACAATTTCAGAGGGAAATAAAATGCACATTTTTATTTGTGAGAGGAATTAACCTTTGGAACAACTGACCAAGGGTTGTGGTGGATTCTCCAGCACTGACAAGGAACAGGACTGGGTAATGTTTGAAAAGACATACTCTAGAGATGACGATGGGGAAGTTCTCTGGCCTGCGTTAAGCAGGGGGTCAGACTGGAGCAGGGGTCTGCAACCTGTGGCTCGCTGGGGAGCCAGATATGGCTCTTCTGGAGCTCGAGCCCAGTCCCCCTTCTTCCCCCGGCAGCAGGGAGCCTGCACTGGTGCTACAGCAGGCCTGGGGAAAACCGTCTGGCTGCAGACACAGCAGGGAGCCCCCCAGGCCATCTCCCCTGCTTGCCCCGCCCCCGCACTCCGTGCAGAAAAGCAGCTGTGGGGCGTTTGTTTATCACAACTTGTGAGCCAGGAGGGGAGAGGGGAGGGGGAGCGGTGCCTCATGGCTGCTCCTGCCCCCAGCACAATCCCATTGGCTGTTTCTGGCCAATGGAAGCTGCCTGTTTCAAGAACGGGCAGTGTGCGAAGCACCAATCGCCCCTCCCCTCAGGTTCTTAGTCACCGAGCACATGGCCAGGCAGCTTGTCAGGGGGCAGGGTAGGCTCCTGAGTATAGGCGCGTGCACGGGGTGTGCCGGGTGTGCCCAGGCACACCCTAATGTCTGGGGCCAGCCAGCAGCTGCTGGAGGAAGAGGGGGATTTGTGACGGAGCGCCACAGCCCCTCACTTGAAATTCCCCGCAGCCATTGACTGGGCACTGTGGGGCAGAGAGAGCGCATGCGCGGCGTCCTCAAACGCCGCGCAACAGGTGAGAGGGGAAACGCCGGGAACTTTAAAACCCAGCGGTCCAGCTCCAAAAGCAGCTGGGGCCCGACTACAGACGGCGACCCGAGCCATTTTTGCGGCCCGGGCCCCGCCCGTCCCAGCAACACCCGGCCTGGCAGCACCGCGCGGCACCCCGGGGGCGCCCCCGCCCGGCCCTGCAGCACCGCGCGGCGCCCCGGGGTGCCCCTCCCCTGGCCCTGCAGCTTGGGCGGGCTCTGACTCCGACTCCAGCCCTGCAAGCTGTAAGGCAGAAGCTGAAGGTGAGGAAGGGGTGGGAGAGGAAGGGGCTTTTGCAGTGGGGGAGGGTGGAGGAGGAAGAAAGGGGAAGGGGTGGAAGGGGCTTGTATGGAGGGGGAGGGGAGAGGGGGAAGAAAGGGGAAGGCACCAGAGGGACAGGGTAGAGGAGACACAAATGCTAGGGGGCAAAGTGGAGACAATGAGGAAAAGGGCAGGAGGGGAGGTGTCAGTGGGAGGGGGGACAGGGTGATGCTGGAAGAGGAGAGGGGAAGGGCATTGGGGATTGGAGGGGGAGGTGCTGGGAGAAGGCTTGACAGAAGGGGTGGGCATGAGGAAGGTGGGGTTGGAGTAAGTCATGTGAGGCACAGAGGGGCATGCGGGGAATGGGGGCAGAGAGTGGTGAGGGAGTGGGCATCAGGGAAAAAAGGGCTAAGGGGGCAGGGGCAGTAAGGGAAGGGGG
Organism: Pelochelys cantorii; assembly: GCA_032595735.1. Taxonomy (NCBI): domain Eukaryota; kingdom Metazoa; phylum Chordata; order Testudines; family Trionychidae; genus Pelochelys; species Pelochelys cantorii. The sequence continues at coordinate 4,061,642 of CM064346.1, read as the reverse complement.
AGGCACCAGGCTGGGTGCAGGGGTAAGGGAAGGTGCAGGTGTCAGGAGATTCTGGGGGTGAAGCAGAAGAGCAGACACCTGTAGAGGAGGGACCAACACCAGAGGAGAGAGGTGAGGGAGGTGTTAGATGAGGGGATGAGGAGGGGTAGCTCACATGATCAGAGTGGGGCTACTGGAGGAGTGGGCACAGGGGGGGGGGAGAGAAGGGCTGGTGGAAGGGGGCAGGTCGCAGAAGGGCTGAGGGCAGTGAGAAGGGCAGGAGTCAGGACAGCAGAGGAGGGTGAGGGGTTGGGAGGCAGCAGGCACCAGGGGAGTTGATGGAGCAAGGGGAGGAGACATGGCAGCAGAGGGGAAAGGTAGATATTTATTAATAACTTGGGTGCCACAGTGGCACATCCAAACAAGCCACATGAACTCAGTACTGGTGCACAACACAAAATGCATTCTGCTCGTGGAAGGAAACTCTTAGAGGGAACACTTCCTCCAGCCCCTCTGCCCCTGAGTTAATGTCACACACATTGGGTTAATGCAATTGCAGGATAGTTGCATGGGGGGGGCTGCTGGGGGCCAAACTAATCCGTATTGGTAGGAGGATGGTGGGGAAAAGTCCTGGGGGGGGGGGGTCACATAACACTTTTTACTTTTGTTCATGTGCCCATCTTGCCCGGAAAGGGTTACTTCCAGAGGCATGGCTAATGGGGGCCACGGCTTGGTTAACAGGGGTCAGGGGTGTGGCTAATGGGGGGTCAAAGTACATTTAAAAAAAATTATTTGGGTGCACACCCTAATGAAATGTGCTGCGCACTCCTATGCTCCTGAGAAACATGTTGAGCTGCTGGCCTGGGGTCTCACTGGTAAGCGTCCTGGCTGGAGCCTGCCTCTGGCACCCCAGCTCCTCCCTCCCCCACAGCCCTCTGCCCCCCAAATCCTACACCCACCCCACATAACACAAACCCTCTGTCCCCCTCCTGAGCCCATAACCCCTTCCACACACTACATCCCAATCCCTGCCCCAATCACAATCAAAACCCCTGCCCTAGGTCACTACCCAAACCCCTGCACTGCAATCCCCTGCCCTAGGTCACAAGTGCACCCCAATCCTGTGCCTCAGGTCACACTCACAACTGCCTCCTTCATCCAGACTCACTGGCCCCTGACTCAAAAAAGGTTTCCCACTCCTGCCATAAATTAAGACAGTGTTGAAACCTTTTGTGTTGGACATAATATTTTACTTTCTTTAAAAATGAAGCTTGGCCAACAAGCCCCCGGTTGGGGCCCAGTCCCCATCTGGCCACAGAATCATAACACTCCTGCACCCCCCCTACTCCAAACCTGAGCCCCTAATAGCCCCATACCTCAAACTCCTGCACCTCCACCTTTCCAGTCCGCTGTCATAACACTTCTGCACCCCTGCACACCCCAACCTTGTGTCCCTGAGCCGATCACACACCTGAACCACCTGCACCAACCCCCATACACCTCAACTCAGACTCCTGCACCCCCACAGCACCTCCACATTCCCAATCCCCTGCCATAAGATTGACAGAAGACAGCCTGAATGCTTAGTGCACGAAGCTGGATTTGGCCAGTTATGATGTAAACTTCAAAGAAATGTGTGTAAAGATGCACCAGCAGAAGTCCCATTAAATAAAGTCTGTGAGTACAATGTTTCATTTGTGCTATCATTAATCATTATGTCAATTATCAATAATATTAAGCTGTATATTTTCAGTCATGCAAATGGGCGTTCTTATAGGGCTCTTTGTTGACCACTTGTTCTGAATTTTGATGTAGTTTGGCTCTTTGGTTTGAAAAGGTTGCCGACCCCTGGACTAGACGATCATAAAGATCCATTCTGGCCTTGGAATCTATCATTTCTGACAGCTGGAATTAGTGCATCATGCACAACTGAACATACCTTGTACATGTTTCTTAGCAGGGGGCCCAGATGACTTGCCAGGCCTCTGGGCAAGGTGGGGTAGGTGTCTCTGTTTTCCCGGAAGAGGCAGGGCCTTGGGTGGAAGGGGCAGTGGTAGGGGGCTGCCAGCCCTCAGCACCCCCTGGATTGCACTGTGCCCGCCCACCCTGCCAGCCCTGAGAGCTGCCTGGAGCACACTGTGTGGCACTCCGGGGGTGATTTAAAGGGCCTGGGGCTCTGGCTGCTGCTGCTTCTGTGGCGACAGACCCTGGAGCAACTTAATGCCTGTCTCCTTAGCACCCCTGTTCCCCTGTCGCTGGGCCAATTTCTTAGAGCCTGATCCAGAGCCCATTGAAGTCCATGGTAATTTTACGCTGACTTCAGGGGGGTTTGCATTTGGCATTAAGCACCTGCACAGCCCCAGTGACCACCCTGAGGAATTTAACACTTTGATTCTCTCGAAGGTTCTCAGCCCTTCCTCGCTACCATGCTATGGCGTCATGTGGGAATAGTGGTTTCCAAAAGAAAATTGTTTGTGCTTGTATGTATGGGAGAGAAAATATCCATAGGACCTGAGGCCCCTTTATACTACCCTGTCAGTGTCAAGAGGTTGTAGTGCAAGTGAGAATTACACACACAGCCTTGGTTCTGCATTTTCCTCACATCGCAGTGCAAGTGAAGGTCCAATCTGGATCGGGGTTTGGTGTGGGATTCATTTAGAGCATCATGATCTTCCTTTAAAAATTCATATTCATGTTGCAATGAGGCCAGAGACCACAGTCAGGACTGGGGTCCCATTAGGTCAGGTGTCCTACAGAGACAGAGGTGGATGCAGTTTCTGCCTGGAGGAGCTGGCGTAGAAGAGATCCAATGAAGGATGTGGGAGATACCACCAAATATGTCTGAGTTGAGACTGAAATGCATGTGAGTTATGTGTCTAAATCCCAAAGTTGGCTGTGGGAAGCTGAACTCTAAACCTTCAATATACATATGTGCACACTGGAATGTTACAAAGATTATCATACACAGACTGCATGCTAACAATCCATTTGCCCCAGCTGAGCCATTGTAAACGGGCTGGTTTTTCTTACAGGCAAAGAAATTGAAGCGTTCCTATATGTATTTTTTAAAGGCTTCATGAAGCTCTTTCCATTTCTGTCAAAACAAGAAATAATAATCCTGATTTCTTAAGGAGCAATTTCAGTTACCTTTTTCCCCCGGTGATTTGGAGGGATTACATACCATCTGCTCGGTGAAAGCTGTGAATGGCACTATCCAAAAGGTGGGGTAGGAATTCAACTGTATTGCCACATGTTTGGCATTTAATATGCAGTAACATCTTCCTTTTTGTGAGCACATTTTCCATCTGTGCTGTATTATTCAGACCTTTTGAAGGAAATTTTAAACTGCTCTTCCCTCCCTCCCCCCCTCCGAGGGGAAACAAGTCTTTCATATAAAATGTATTATCAGCCTTTACATTCTGGTTAATTAACAATCCCACCTTCCCTTCACCTTCTGATTAATTAACAATGTGAATTGGACAATCAAGTATTGACAAGGCTCCAAGAACAAACCTTGCAAGCTACAGGAGCAGCCTATATCTTATGGCTTAGGGCTCCAATTCACGGTGAAAGTGGAGGAAGAAACATTCAGATCAGAGGACAGTTTTCTGACTCTTCACACTTATTGTCTGCAGTGCTTAGGGGGTGTGTCTGGATATTGCCCTTCCCTTTTGTATATGAATAAGTGCAATGTTGATACCCTACCATGATGGTTCCCAAACTGTACTAGATAAAAACCTTGGTCTTGTTCGCTGCTTCTTGGCACCATCCGGGTCCAATGCAAAGTGGGTGCAAAATGCCATCATAGAGGAAGTTATGCTCATGTGCACATGGGGCAGGGTGAAGGAGGATCTAAACCCTTGTCTGTGTTGCCTGGCTCCGCCATCTCTCATACAGCAGCAAGAACTCTTAACTTTTCATGGGAGTTTGGTTGCACTGAAGGAAAAAGGTGATGCTCAATGACCCTGTGAGATGAAGGCCCATGTAACTACCTAGATCAGCGATGTGCAAACTCAGGCCTGGGGGTCGGATCTGGCTCACCAAGCACTTCTCTCCGGCCCACTCAGCTGATTAAGTATGCACCTCTGCCACAGCCAGAAGCTGCAGCTTGTGTTCAGCTGCCCCTCCCCACACCTTGCTCCCCCTGCAGCTGAGCTGCTTCCAGGTTTCTTCTGATAGCTGGGCAGGGAGGTGGAGGGGAGAGGGGAAGTGCTGAAGTCAGGGTGTCCCCCTGCCCTGCACCCATCTCTGCAGACCAGGAGTCGTAGAAGGAGACACTCAGTCAGCAGAGCTGCTCCAATCTGAAGCCTGTGACTCAGAGGCGGGGAGACAACAGAGCAGGACGGATTTCCCTTAAAAAGACAGAGCGTGGCTTCCCCCATCTGTGCCCCCCCCCACAGTCACTGCCACACACACTCAATCCGTGTCACACCCCAAGTCTCTCGCTCTCTTGCTGGCTTGTGACCATGTACCAAAATTTGAGAAATGGCCCCTTTGCAAAAATTGAGCACTCCGACTGACTTAGTCTAGATCACAGGGAACAAAGGTGTGGAGCAGCTCCATGTATCCATCAAATTGGGATGGTGCACTGTCTCCTTACCTGGTGCTTCATTACTCTGGAGGTGGGGGACCTACTGCATAGTCATACAAGCCTGAAGTACCTGTTAGAGCTCCCAATGGTGGAGCCTCTCTTTTCAGCTCCAATTACAGAGACTCTTGCTTTTAGCTCTGGAGGTCCCCAGTTGAATCGTTGGTATCTGCTAAGATGGCAGTCATCTCAATTGCTCTTCTCTTTAGCCAGAGTCCAAGCTTTTTAATGATACTTAGACCAAAACAAGCCAGAAGAGGCAGCCTTTCAAAGTCCTACTGGCCCTGCCACCTACTGGTGAGGGAGGATTCCTTGGCTGTGGTGGTTTTTTTTTTTTCTCTTTTTGAATAAGGAAGTAAAATTTGTTTACTTCTTCATTGTCACTCGCTTTGCCTGAGCTGGTAAACTTTCCTGACCCTTCTCTGCAACAAGTCTCCAGAGATGGATACAAGCTGCAAAGCTCTGATCCAAATTTCAACATGCTGGACTTTAGATCTGGGATAGAATCATAGAATCCTAGGCCTGGAAGGGACCTCGAGAGGTCATCGAGTCCAGTCCCCTGCCCTCATAGCAGGACCAAATACTGTCTAGACGATCCCTGATAGACATTTATCGAACATACTCTTAAATATCTCCAGAGATGGGGATTCCACAACCTCCCTGGGCAATTTATTCCAGTGTTTGACTACCCTGACAGTTAGGAACTTTTTCCTAATGTCCAGCCTAAACCTCCCTTGCTGCAGTATAAGCCCATTGCTTCTTGTTCTATCCTCAGAGGCCAAGATGAACAAGTTTTCTCCCTCCTCCTTATGACACCCTTTTAGATACCTGAAAATGCTGAGACACATTTGTTTGTTCTGACCACAATGATATTTTTAAGGTCAAAGCGGCCAATGTTAGTTCTGAGATCTGGCCATGTGGTTGGAACATGAGACCCTGTGCATGAACCAAAGTCAATAACAGATAAGTTTTACCTGTGGTGTGATCATGGGGATTTCCCAGCTGGGGAAGGCAAGCCCCAGCCCTGCCCTTTCTGCCTAAGGCTCCATCCCTTCCACAAACTCGCCCTCCCTGGAGCCGAGTCAAGCCAGGCCCCACTCCAAGGAACTGCCCCCAGCCCCTGAACAGCCCCAGACTCCTTAGCCTTCTCCTTCCCCGTGGGTGGCCCCGGCCTCCTGGGGACCAGAGTGTTGTGCTGCTACCCCAGGCTTCACGAATGGCTAGAGAGCCATGCCATGGCCCCAGCCCTCCCAAGTAGCCAGAGAGCTGTGCCATGGCCACAGCAGGTCAGAGCATGGGCAGTGTTGGGAAGGCCTTCCCTTGCCTACCTACCACCCCTGTCCAATACACAGATATGGCCAAAGAGCTGATTGGCTGTAACACCCTCTGAGCTAACATTTCATGCTTTTAGTCTGTGAAAGAAAAAAAGAATCTCGGTGCAAGAAACAGAGTGTGGGCCTCAGCTCTTTTCTTGGCTGTTGCTTCGCTCTTGGAGTTGATGGAGTCAGGGCAGTGTGAATGCTTTGAACAGATGGAGGTGAGCAGACAGTGTGCTTGGCGTGCTGCTCCAAGCAGTTCCTAGACCATTGCCAGCAATAACACAGCTGCCATGTTGAACGTATGCTCGGAACATCATGGAGAACCTCTCTGCCCAGGGCGTCGAAATCTTGCCTGAGCTGCATCGAGATTCATTGTGATTTTTTTTAATCTCTTGGGGTGATGAGCTCCAGGGGAAAGAGGCCATGGTCAGCAATTCATACTGCTCCGCCCTGTGTCTCCTGGGCACCAAGCTGTAATGGATAAGAGGAGTGCTGGCCAGCACCCAGTGACTAAGAGGTTAAACTCAGGTAGCTAACAAAGGTGTTGGCAGGGGGCCAGAAGAACCAATGCGGCTAGAGTGCTGGAATTTGAATTGAATATAGATACCTTTCCTGCTTTCTTTGTGTACAACCGGATTTGCTCCGATCCCACAGACAGAGACAAAAACCGTCCTACAGGATTCCTAAAACAGAAATACCTACCTGCAGAAGTGAAAAAACAGATTGATAGAGCCAAAAAAGTACCTCAGACATGAACTACTTCAAGACAGACCCAAAAGAGAAAATAACAGAATTCCACTTGTCATTACCTACAGTCCACAACTCAAACCCCTCCAACACATTATACACAATCTGTAATCCATCTTGGAAAATGATCCCTCACTCCCAGAGGCCTTGCGGGGGGAAAGCCTATTCTCACTTACAGACAACCCCCCAACCTGAAACAAATTCTTTCCGGTCACCATGTCACACAACCACATCATAAGCATCTAGGAACCCAGCCCTGCAATCAGCTGCAGTGCCAGCTCTGCCCACATATCTATACAAGTGAATTCAACACTGGAGCCAACAACATAAGCTACCAAATCAAAGGCTCATTTAACTGCACATCCAGTAATTTGATCTATGCTATCAAATGCCAGCAATGCCCCACTGCTATATATACTGGGCAAACTGGACAGTCCCTATGTGAAAGAGTCAATGGACACAAATCAGATATACGTAAAGGGAACATACAGAAACCTGTTGGCGAACATTTCAATCTACCGAATCACTCTTTAAAAGATCTCCAGGTGGCTGTCTTGTCACAAACCAATTCTACAAGCCAAATACACAGAGAGGTGTTGGAATTACAATTCATCCACAAATTCAATTCTCACACTGATGACCTCAATCGAGATAACGGATGGCTGGAATATTATCAACCTAACATTCAATGAAGGGGCCAACAGCTCTTTGTCTGTGTAGATTCTTGCGTTAGTACCCTTCCTATCTAATTGCTATCCAGTCTTTAGTTGATTACCAGTTGTGCCTACTTGTTTTTCCCTTTGATATTTTTATACCCTCTGCTCCTTGTTTCCCGCCCTCTTCCTTTTTTTCCTCCACCCTCACCCTTCTCCCCTATTTATTTTGGGTCTGCACAGCCTAAAATCAAAACTCCAGGCATTTGAAGAAGTGGGCTGTGCCCACAAAAGCTCATGATCCCATCGACATGTTTTGTTTGTCTATAAAGTGCTACCAGACCATTTGTTGTTTTTTAAGTTTATCCTGAACAGACTAACTCGGCCACCCCTTGCAGCTTCTTTGTGTTTGAGAGTTAAACCAGGGGTGGAGACTCACAAATGACTTAAACCCAGGTAGGACCACCATGCCACCAAGGAATTAGGGGCATGGAAGTGGACTGAACCAAGAGAAGATCATGAGTAAATAAAGGAAAAAAGGTGAATCTAGTTGCAAGCGGGTATTTTTTCTTTATTTTGTGGTTTGGTTTCAGCTGCTCTATGTGAGTCTATGCCTCCTCTTTCCCATTCACCATCTAAGAATTGTTCCCAGAGATTTTCTGTTTTTAATTGGTTTTCCTTAGTTGCTCTGTAACATCTAGAAACCCGGTATGCTTTATCAAGTACATCTTTTGTTGTGTTAATAAAAATCAGTTTTTTAAAGGTGATGATTTGATTGTTGGAAAGTAACAGGTGTGTGTGTGTGTGTGTGTGTGTGTGTGTGTGTACACATGTGTGTGCATGCCTGAAACTGGGTGGTCAGCTATCAGAGACTGCAGCTTGTTTTTTCTCTCTTCTTTTTTCAAGCTCCCCTGGGGCAGAATTCAATCGCTTGATGGTGGCAGCTACCTCCTCCAAAGTCAGTGAATCTGTCACTCTGCGGGAGTTCTTGTAACCAGAGTCTGTAAAGGCAGGGTATATTTAAAGTCTTGTGGGCCCCCCCACCTTCTGCACTTAGAGTGCCGGAGTGGGGAACAGCCCTGATACAAGCTGAGCCAACTAAAAGTCATTCGGTGTAGAACATACTGGCTGTGTCTAGACTGGCATGATTTTCCGCAAATGCTTTTAACGGAAAAATTTTTCCGTTAAAAGCATTTGCGGAAAAGAGCGTTGAGATTGGCACGGATGCTTTTGCGCAAAAGCACTTTTTGTGGAAAAGCGTCCGTGCCACTCTAGACGCGGTTTTGCGCAAGAAAGCCCCGATTGCCATTTTTGCCATCAGGGCTTTTTTGCGCAAAACGGTTTTCAGCTGTCTACACTGGCCCTCTTACGCAAAAGCATTTGCGCAAGAGGGCTTTTTCCCAAACGGGAGAGTCATTGTATTTGCGCAAGAACACTGACGATCATACATTAGATAGTCAGTGTTCTTGCGCAAATTCAAGCGGCCAGTCTAGACAGCTGGTAAGTTTTTCCACAAAAGCAGCCGCTTTTGTGGAAAAATTTGCCAGTCTAGACACAGCGACTGTGACAAAGCTCCGATGAAAACTCGGTGGCTACGTCTAGACTGGCATGATTTTGCGCAAATGCTTTTAACGGAAAAGCTTTCCGTTAAAAGTATTTGCACAAGAGAGCGTCTAGATTGGCACGGACGCTTTTGCGCAAAAGCACTTTTTGCGCAAAAGCGTCCGTGGCCAATCTAGACGCGCTTTTGTGCAAGAAAGCCCCGATCGCCATTTAGCCATCGGGGCTTTTTTTGCACAAAACAAAACTGAGCTGTCTACACTGGCCCTTTTGCACAAAAGGTTTTGTGCAAAAGGACTTTTGCCCGAACGAGAGCGTCAAAGTATTTGCGCAAGAAGCACTGATTTCTTACATTAGAACGTCAGTGCTCTTGCGCAAATTCAAGCGGCCAATGTAGACAGCTGGCAAGTTTTTGCGCAAAAGCAGCTGCTTTTGTGGAAAAACTGGCCAGTCTAGACACAGCCGGTGGGTCCTGCACTTCCTGGCGGACTTGTTTGACTCAGAGGCTCACAGCAGCCCCCAGTTTTAGGCACCACACTCAGGGCTTTAGTCTGGGGCTTGTTGAGCTCTTTCCATCATTGGCTAGTGTATGGTAAAAGGCAGAATAAACTCCACAGTCCTTTCTCCCTGAGTGGAAATGGGGAGGTGGGTATGTGTGGGGGGAACACAGGCCTGCCCTCTACTCCAGGTTCCAGCCCGGGGCCCTGTGATAGTAGCTGCTCATGTGAATCCCCAACACCTGCCAAGAGACAGTGGAGAAAGGTTTGGCGGTGGGGGGGAATCCATGTCCTGCTCGAGCCTCTAGAGGACCTGGGTGTACGGGTGGTATTTTCCTCTGTTCCTCCCTTCCTCCCCAATGCCACCCTACTGCCTTTCCTCTGCTCCCTGGGGAGGTCCTTTTCAGTCCGAAGTACCTTTCCTCTGGGCTGCAAGGATCCTACCCTCCGCCACATCCTTGCCTTCCGCCAGCAGGTCTAAGTTCAACTACTGCTAGCGGGGCATTGCAGAGAGGCCCTAGATGGGTCATTTCTGGTGCTCCATCAAGGGGCCCAGTACTGGGTATATTACACAGTGTGGGAGGCCCGGTGTTTCCTCTGTTGGGCTACGGGGCATGTCCAAAGGGACTGCCCCCTGGTCCAGCCCAGAGAGGCACTTGGGACCCCTGATGGCCAGGCGGGCTCTGGCCCTACCGTTGCCAGTGGCCCTGATGGTCCGGACCTTGCGGTCGCCCTTCCTACAACCACGACCATCGTCAGTCCCGCTCAGGCTCTGCAGAGCCCTGATGAGTGTGTGAGTACTGCTGCCCACAGAGGAGAGGGCTGCGGGGTCAGCGATGGAACTCTGCCAGGGTTTACCTCTAGAAGAGGTCTTCCCTTCCCCTGCTGCCCTCCCCTGTCTTCCCTCACCCTCCCACCACTGCCCTTGTTCCCTGGCTCTTCCTCCATTCAAGTCCAGCCCTACTCCTCTGAGGGCTGAGAGCTTGCCATGGGGAGGTGCCGCAAGCGGGCCAGGTGCTCTACCCCACCTACTGAAAGGGAGGACACCCCCCTTGTTCCTCTAGGGGTGGACGTCAGAGCTGACCCTCCCTCTGAGGCCCTGGATGCTTCACAGTGCTGTGGGGCAGCTGAGATGACCGTGGCAGTTGCAGAGGGAGTAAAAGCCTTCCTCCCAGAGTCCCTACATGGGGAGGCTATGGAGGAGACTCCCACCGCCCCCACTTCCACTGTGTTCTCCACCTGTATGGAGGTGACCACTGGCCCTGCCACCGACAAGGGCGACTGTGACGTAGTGGCGGTACCTTGCTGGTTGCTATGCTGCGCAGTGGGTTGTCAGTGACCTCCGCTGGCTGCTGTCTGTGGCTCGGCCCAGCAGGGCAGGGGATGAGTCATTATGCAAGGGGGCTTCGAAACTCCTCAGACAGGTATCTTCCATGGAGTGGAACAATGGAAAGGAAGGGGGCGAGGCCAGCCCTGGCTGGGGGCAGGGCTGGAAGTGAGGGAAGTAGTTTCTGTCTGGGATCATGGAGGAGACAGCCTAGGGCCCAGAGGGGCTGGAATTTAGGGGACCAGCATCCCCCATCTCAAGGGGGGCTGAGGCATCCTAGGGCCGGTTCCTGTAACCAGATGACATCTGTGCTGTGCTGTATCCTGGAGAAGCAATAAACCCTCTATTCTACTGGCTGGTGGAGTCTGTCCGTGCCATTACGGGGGTGCAGGAGTCGGGGGACCCCGACGCGCCGCCACAGTGGTGTCAGGAGCGGGATGCACTGCACCCCCGCGGATGGAGCTCCCAGCAGCAAGTGACAAGGCGCAGTAGAAGCAAGAGCCGTGGAGCCAGGCATGCTGGAGACAGAGCGAAGCGGCTCCTGAGAATCGTGGGGCGCAGCAGCACTAGACTGGTGAGTCTGCACCGAGGGGACCAGCGGGGAGATGGCCTACACCCAACTCCTGAAGGCAGAGCTGGTGAAGCTGTGCAGAGAGAGGGATTTACCTGTGTGGAACGCAACCAAGGCCCAGCTGATTGCCCGGCTGGAAGAGAATGACCAGCTACAGGGCTGGGATCCTGTCCCAGTGGGGAGCAGCCAGACCCCCCCCCCGGGAGCGTGTCAGGCTCTGAGGGTGGGCGGAGCAGTGGAACCCACCAGAGAGACGGGACAGCCTCCCAGGGGAACCCTGCAAGCCGTAGTTCACCCAGGGGAGGGTCCAACCCAGCGGAGCTGCGGCGTCTGGAGATCCAGCTGCAGATGAAGGAATTGGAAGTCCAGGACCGCAGAGAGCAGCGACAGCATGAGCTGGCCATGGCAGAGCGGAGAAGCGTTAGGGCCCCGGCTGCGCCGAGTGCGGACGGGCCCCAAGGGCCCAGGGCGGCCAGACGCTTGGAGAAGCTCGTGGTGGCCCAACTGAAGGACGTGGGCGACATAGACGGGTTCCTCAGCTCCTTTGAGAGGGCCTGTGGACTGCAACGGGTCCCCCCAGCTGACTGGCTACAGGAGCTCATCCCCGCACTGAACCAGGAGGCTGCCGGGGTGCTCAATCAACTGGAGGACCTACAGCCAGGGGATTACAACCGAGTCAAGGAGGCCCTGCTGCACAAGTTTGGGCTGACCCCCGAAATGTACAGGAAGAAGTTCCAGGGGGTGCAGAAGGGGCCACGGGAGACCTATGTGGATATGGCCTCCCGCCTGGTGCAATACTGCCGCAAGTGGAGTCAGAGCCCAGATCGCAGAGGACCTGCTCAAGCTGGTCATGATGGAGCAGTTCTATGAAGCATGCACACCAAGCCTGAGGCTGTGGCTCAAGGACCGAAGTCCGGAGAACCCCCAGGAAGCTGGGAGGCTGGCAGATGAGTTCACGGAGAGCTGGTCCGGGTGTGCACAGGAGTCCCAGAGAGAAAGGGAATCGCGCAGAGACTGGTTCTTGGCTGAGCGACGGAGAGAGGCACCTCCGAGGCGAGCCCCAGGGACCAGGACCAGTCAACGGTGCCCCAGAAAACCAGCCAGGGCCTGGGCAGAGCCGACCCAAAAGGGCCCACAGAACCTAACCTGCCATCGCTGTGGGCAACGAGGCCACAAAAGAGCTCATTGCACCAGGCACAAGAACAGGTCCCATGACCTGGGACTTTCCAGGGTTAACTGGCTGGGGCTGGAGGAAGGGCAGGCTGCCCCAGGGGCAGGGGCTGGCAGGCAAACCTCAGCTCAGAGTGGGGGAAAGGATGCTCAGTGCACCTCCCATGGGAGATCTAACTCTCGGGAGGTGGATTTCTCTGTGTACTGGCTGGGGGCAGGACGGCCCCTGCGGAGCGAGTGCCTCCTACCCCTGGAGGTGGATGGTAGGAAGGTGACGGGTTTCTGGGACATGGGGGCGGAGGTGACGCTGGCCCGATCTGACATAGTGGCCCCAGACCGTATGCTACCCAACACTCAGCTGACCCTGAAAGGCATAGACGGGTCCCCATTTAAAGTGCCTGTAGCCAGGGTACATCTGAAATGGGGGGCCAAGGAAGGTCTCAAGGAAGTGGGGGTCCACCCACACTTGCCCATGGAAGTGCTGATGGGGAATGACCTAAAGGAGTGGCCCCATGAATCCCAGCGGGCTCTAGTCACCGCCCGTAGCCAGAGCCAGCGAGGGGCTGGCAACCTGGATCCAAGGAAGGACTCCCGGCAGGGTCCTGAGGGTCCCACCCCAGGGGACACGGGGTCCAGTGAAGCTGGGACTCCGGACCTAGGCAAAGGTGGGGAGCAGGTCCCGATCCCTGCCCCAGCGGCTGAATTCCAGGCTGCGGTGCAGGCAGACCCCTCCTTGCAGAAGCTGAGGGGCCAGGCTGGCCTCCATGTAGCTCAGCCCCTGGGGAGAGGTGGCCAGGAGAGATTCCTGTGGGAGCAGGGATTCCTGTTCCGGGAACGGCTTCCCCCCAGGAAGGTGAGGGCATGGGGGGTCCAGCGGCAGCTGGTCGTCCCCCAAAAGTATCGCCTCAAGCTGCTGTATTTGGCCCACGACGTCCCCTTTGCAGGCCACCGGGGGATCCGGAGCACACGGCTGAGGCTGTTCCAACACTTCTACTGGACGGGGATATTTGCAGCCGTGCAGTGGTACTGCCAGTCCTGCAACTCCTGCCAGAGGGGCGGGAAGGCCCAAGACAGGAGGAAAGCTGCTCGGGGGCCCCTACCCCGTATAGAGGAGCCCCTGGGCTTGCTGAGAGAGTTATGGGAGGGGAAGACCTCCCTGGATGGAGAGTCGGGGGTGGAAGACGTCCTGGCTTTCTGGGAAAAGCTTGCTGGGCTCATGGCCCTGGCCCGAGAGACCCTGGCCAGAGATCAAGGCCAGTGCAAAGGTAGAGGTGACCACAGAGGACAGGCCTGTGTCAGTCCCCCCGGAGCTGTGCAGCAACGGGACAGGGGAAAGCTGGCCCCTGCAGGGCATCGCCGTGGCCGGCCCGAGTCAAGGGGAGCACCCATGCCCCAGGGCGGGTTCCCACACAGAGGACCCGAACTTCCCTAGGTCACGAGCAGAGTGACCCTGCTCAGTTCGCTCTCGGAGGGGGGAGAACTGTGACGTAGTGGGGGTACCTTGCTGGTTGCTATGCTGGGCAGTGGGTTGTCAGTGACCTCCACTGGCTGCTGTCTGTGGCACGGCCCAGCAGGGCAGGGGATGAGTCATTATGCAAGGGGGCTTCGAAACTGGTCAGACAGGTATCTCCCATGGAGCGGAACAATGGGAAGGAAGGGGGCGAGGCCAGCCCCGGCTGGGGGCAGGGCTGGAAGTGCGGGAAGTAGTTTCTGTCTGGGATCATGGAGGAGACAGCCTAGGGCCCAGAGGGGCTGGAATTTAGGGGCCCAGCATCCCCCATCTCAAGGGGGGCTGAGGCATCCTAGGGCCGGTTCTGGTAACCAGATGACATCTGTGCTGTGCTGTATCCTGGAGAAGCAATAAACTCCCTCTATTCTACTGGCTGGTGGAGTCTGTCCGTGCCATTACGGGGGTGCAGGAGTCGGGGGACCCCGACACGCCGCCACAGCGACCACGTGGTTGCAGGCGGCAGACTCACCTTCCTTTCGCAGGAGGCTGAGGCCTTAGGTTTGACCCTGGATGTCTCAGAGGGAGATCATCTTGTCCTCCTCCTTCTGACCATCCTTTCCTTCTCCTTCTGACCCGCTATCCTGTCCTCTCCCTGCCTCCAAGTTACCTCAGGATGCGACCATCTGCCCGGCCCTCAGCAGCGCTACGGCCATGGCCTCTGAGCTCTTCGGTGCTTCTAGTGGGTAGGAGTTCCCGTTGTTCCACATCAGCCCTGGTGCTGGGGCCTCCGGTGCTGCACTCTCTGTAGCACCAGGGCCTGGCGCTGGGGAGACACTAACCTCCCCTACCACCGCTACTGATCCCCTGCCCTGCAAAGAAGCATCATGTCCCGGTGCCTTTTCCATTGGGGCTGCTGTCCCTGTATCCACTTCCAACCCCTGTCCTACCCCTGTTCTGTGCTCAGCCCCTCTCCCAACCAAATTTCCCACTCCTGCTCCTGTTCGCCTTCCACCCTTTCCTCTTACTCCTTTTCTTAATCCTCCTCCTCTTCCTTCCCCACTCCCCTTCCTCCTGTTCCTCCTCTCCCCGATCCCCTCCCTGACATCTTTCCTTCCCCTCACCCTATTGCTGCTGCCCCCAGGGTTGCCACGTTTAGTTCAGGAGGCGGTTTTGTTTCTCCTGCTCCCAGCACGTCTGGGGCTGTTCCCCCTCTGCCACTGGCCCTACCACCATCACAACAGGACTTCAGGGTCCCTGCTTTCCTATGGCAGTTGGTCGCAGGACCTGGGGGGGGGCTCACCCAAGGACATTCGGGGGCCTGAGGCCCTGACATGTGATGCGCTGAAGGGCGAGATACGTGGTTTCTTGGAGGACATCCGTGGCTTCAGGAACAAGGTGGCTCTTGCCTTTCAGTGCTGGGGAGACTTCCATCTAGTTCTCCAGACCGTAAGGGCCATTTTGGGGGAGGGTAAAGGGACTGGGCAGTGGGGGGGCTGTGTCCTACCAGTGGGCCTGTGGCTTCTGTGATGCCCTGCTCACATTTGGGTATGGTCACAATTTGCTGCAGGGCCCAGTGGGGACTGCCAGCCATCCTGCTGGTTAGGATCTTCCCCAGCTCTCTCACTGCCGCCACTCATCCTTGCCACTCTGAATACCTGGGGCTGTAGGCTGGGTCTCTGCAGGTGTCAGGCGCTCTCCTTCCTTTGGTGGGGGGTACGCTGTAATTTTCCTGCAGGAGATCCACATTGCTTAGGCCGCCGATGCTAGCTGGTGGCTGGAGTGGGGGGACAGGGTCTATTTCAGCCATCTGTTGGTCTGTCAAGCCAGAGTGGTGACCCTGTTCTCCCCAAATCTACAGCCCCAGGTGCTGGATACTGCTGAAGTTGTGCAGGGTCGCTTGCTGCCCCTCCAGGTTCAGGTGGAGGGGATGACATTAAATCTTGTTAACATCTATGCCCCAACGTCCGGGCTGGAGAGGCTCCGCTTCCTCCTGCAGCGGGACGGGACGGAACAGGACTGCAGGGGTACTGAGCAGTGCCAGGCTGCCATAGATGTCCTTAGGGAGATAATAGACCAGCACTCCCTGGTGGACATCTGGCGCGACCACCACCCGGAGAAGGACACTACATTCACCTTTGTCCGGGTGGAGGGTCAACAGTCGTTTCACTCCCGGTCAGACCACATTTATCTTTCTTGTTGTCATCTTTCTTGGGCCCACTCCTCCAGCATCCGGCCAGCCCCGTTCTCGGACCATCAGTTGGTGGCCCTGATGGCCTCTCTTCCTTTGGAGAGGCTGAGGCCAGCCTACTGGCATTTGAGCAATAGCCTGCTGGCAGATGTGAGTTTTGTAGCATCCTTCCGGGAGTCCTGGCTGGCCTATGGTGGGCGGCAGCGCGCCTTTCCCTCCACACAGCAGTGGTGGGATGTGGGCTGTGTGCACATGCAGCTCCTCTGCCACGACTACACCCAGGGGGTCAGCTGGCGGCAAGATGCGGTGATAGAGCAGTTGGAACGGGAGGTTTTAGACCTAGAGAGGTGGCTGGCCACCGGCCCTGGAGATCCATCCCTCTGCGGATCTTACTGGGAGAAGCGGGAGGAACTCCTGTCCCTCAATGACCTTCGTGGCCAGGGCGCCTTTGTTCGTTCTTGCATCCATCTCCTCCTGTCACAATACGTAAACTCCCCATAATGTTTACTCAAATGATTTGCTGCAGTTAGTCCACAGTCAAAACACTGGCAATGCCATGTCTTTGGTGCCTGTTTGTCCTGCAGTGTAATCTGGTGTTGGGTTTGAGTCTCCAGAGCCTTAAGCACCTCCTGTGACATGCAGGGCTCCCACTGAAACTACTGGGAACTGAGGGCAGTCACCACTGGAGCTGCTTGGGAATTTTTGATTTTGCTGAAAATGTTTGATTTTCAGCCAGGAAGATCTAACTGAAATATTTCGTTTTATTGAGCTGACCTGACCTAAAATGTTTAATTTAAAATCAATTCAACTAAACATTAAAGTGCATTTCCCCATCAGTGCAATGCCTTATGGGAGTTGTGGTTTGGGCCCCCATTCTCCCTTGGGGGCTGGGGTCCCTGAAAGATGACATCTCTTATAATGTATATTTCCCTTTGCATGAGCCATGTATTATGGGGGAGACATGACCCCAGGTGCATCATGGGAGATATAGGTCAGCCAGGAAGCCTGTCCCAATGCAAGCTCCAGAAATACAATTCCCATGAGACAGTGTGCCAATACAAGAAAATGTTGTTTAATATTGAACAGGCTTGAAATGAAGCACGTCAGAGCAGCTCAATAAATTGGAATGAAACATTTCAATTTGGGGAGTGTCGAAATAAAATATTTTGACACTTCTGAATACACATTTTTTCAGACTTTCCATTCCACAAATTTAAAAGATCAACTTTTCACTCCATTTTGGGAAAAAAACCAAATGTTGGCATTTCCCATCGGTTAGAAATTCTGATTTTTATTCAGCTCTAGTCAATACCTTGTAGGATCCAATTTATTACAATGTTGCCTGTTGAGCCGACCGAACAATGATCCTACCAATACGAATGTCTCATACCTAGAAATGATGTCCAACCCCAGTCCCTGGCTCGAATTCCTGTTTGAACTTTGGGAAAGGTTTTGGCAAGAGTCCCACCCCTATTTAAAAATCACCTGTTTCTCTGACAATACTGTACTCTCAGTTTGGAGAATTAAGTTAAAATGTGACCATTCAGACCTGAATTTTCAGTTAAAAAGACCACTTGAGCCTGCTTTGGACTTTAAAGTGGGCAGAACTGAATTGTAAATGGGCCTTTCAGGTAACTGACAATCCACCCCGTTTGGTTTCTCCATAAAAGACAAAGGCAATAATGGCACCTAGGCTTATTGGTGACCGGATTCTAGACTCTGAATTTACGCAATCCCAGGGAGAGACCTACCAATGTATGTATTCTGCCTTCCTTTATTTATCTTTTGGGCACATGAAATTGCAAGAAGCCAAGCCTTGATTTTTATAGCCTAGAGAAATGTATGTTTCTAACCTGTGTGAAATTAGATGTGAATGGCAGGCTGATAAAGTCAGGTTGTAAACTTGCTCTTCTTTGATCCTGATCACGGAATATGAAGAAACCCAGCAAAATAAAAAGACTTTGTTAGTCGTTACAAATACCAGCTCTTAAGCAGCTTTGCACAAGTAGGATCTGCTTCTGAAAGACAAACTTTGAGTTCAATTCCTCCTTCTGTCTCCCTAGACTGAGAACATAAAGCCTGTTTTGTTCCCCTCTAAACAAAAGGCATCAAGAGTTCAGCTTAGCAGTTCACTGTGAAAATTTGCAAACATAATCTGGCTGGCATTGCTTTCGTCACCCATCTGTCAGTAAGATTTGACATGGCTAAAGCAGAAACTTGATCTGAAGCAGTCTGACACACTTCTTACTTCTAGATTCAGAAAAGCGATCAGGTCAGAGTGAAGCAATGCAGGGGGGTGCAGATGGCTTGGGGCATTATATTAATGGCATATGGAGCCCTTCACCTTTTAAGTCACTGCTTCAAAGCAGGAGTGGGTCACTAATGACCCCGTCTCAGATGCTTGGTCGCTCGCTGCGTGCAGTGAGTGAGTTATCTCAGTTCATGGCCTACAGCCATGTTCAAAGCCTCATGCTCGGCGGCAGCAGTACATTTATCACCTTGACAAGTTCCTTCAAACATACATTCACCTTTGAAAGAAACCAGCTAATAAATAAATGGAGGATGTATTCGGGAGATGCACGTGCAAAAGATGGGTTTGCCAACGTGATGTTTAATGATGAGTGATTTGCTGCTCAAAAAATTAGATGCAAATGGAGTGAGGCTGTTTATTTTCAAAGGGTATGTCTACACTATGGGACAAAGTCGAATTAAGATACGCAACTTCAGCTACATTAATTGCATAGCTGAAGTTGAAGTAGCTTAACTTGACCTTTGGCGCTGTCTACACTGCAGGAAGTTGAAGGAAGAGCACTCTCCCTTCGACTCCCTGTACTCCTTGTGGAAGCAGTGTTACCAGCATCACCAGAAGTGCCCCGCTCACTTCCAATTAGCTGTCTTAACTAGACCACTAATTTGAACCCTGGAAGATCAACAGCGGCAGCTTCAATCCTCCTCTGTAGTGTTAGACAAACCCAGAAAAGGGAACAGAGGGATGGGGTTTGTTTCTTCAAAACAGTTGTTTTCATATCATAGCTCGATGCTGCAAAACAGTTGGAAGGAATCAGGAGGGTGAGTCAAACACTGACTTGGGTCTGTTTGCTATTTCCAGGGGCTCTGAACACTCACTAGTGAGCAAGTACACACAGCCTACTCCCCTCCCTCTAAAGTATTCCAGTTAAGTCTGATCAGCACACTCCTCAAAGCTGAAGGCTTATTCTCATGCCTGCAATCTGAGATTACTCCCCTGGAGACTTTCACTCCTGTGAATGATGGATAGGTCTTTCTGGCCATCGGCTTTGCGTGGGCTATAATGATGCTTCAGTTTTCTATAACATTCTTAATCCAAGGCTCTTGAAATGCTTTACAAGTCAAGCATGGCTATGACCACTATGCCGCAGGCAAATATTAAGCTTCAGTGGGGGAGCATAGGAATGATGCAGCAGCTTCTTCATGCAAATGTCCCCTTCCGTTAATAGCCTTCCCTGGAAAGATTTCTTACCCAGTTTGCCTGTTTGCGTTTCATCTGCTGCAGGTTTTCTTCAGGAGTCCATGACTTCACAGCAGCACATGCTTGCTTTTGCTGGCTAAAGTAGATGGCTCCTTTCTAGCTGCTGAATCTAATTTAATTTGATTTGATTTTCTTTTAACTGCCAAGCCTCTTCCTGCATGGAGTGGAGATTTACTATTATTAACTATTATATTTAATTTTGTTTTCATTGTGCCTCCTGGAAGGTTTTAAAACAGAAGTATGTAGATTCCATCTTTTCAATAACAACATAGAGCGAAATATGGATCCTTACTGAAGTCAGTGGCAAAATCCCATTTGGCTTTAACTGGGCCAGAAGTTCACCTATAGGTGGTTTGGAGGTTGGCTGATACATAGGCTTTTTAATGCTTAGCCATCAGTTCAAATCCAGCCCAGGCTGCAAGCTATTGAGGGCACGTGACTCTTATTTTTTAATCATCTGAGTTCTCTTTCATATGTGTTACGATAACGATCCTCATAAAAAAACCCACTGAAATCAAGAGGAGTCTTTCCTGTGGTTTCCCTGAGCCCTAACTAGCATATTTGAGCTGTTTTGTGCCTAATACTGAAGAGTATCTAGATTACAGATGGGAGGTTTTAGGTTAAGTCACAATTCGCAAAATTCTACCAAAATTATCTTCCCTTTATCTGACAAGAGGCTGAACTAGTCACTGGTTCTATCCAGTCTGGAAGGTAAAAAACAAGGGTAATGTTATGGTAGGGGGTCTATTACAGACGCCTCACCAGGCAGAAGAGGTAGCTGAGGCTTTTTTTAAACAACTAAGAAACTCATACAAAGCACAGGACTTGGTGGTGATGAGAGCCTGCAATAGCCAGATAGCTGATGGGAAAATACTATAGCAGGTCACAGATATCCCACACGTTCTTGGAATGTATTGGAGACAATTTTTTATTTCAGGAAGGTGGAAAATGCTACTGGGAGGAGGCTGGTCTACATTTGATTGTAACAAATAGGGAGGAAACTGGTTGAGACTTTGGAAGTAGAGGGCAGTTTGGGTGAAAGTGATCATGAAATCACAGAGTTCATGTGTCTAAGGAATGGTAGATGGGAGAACAGCAAAATAAGGACAATGAATTTCAAGAAGGCAGACTTTGGCAAATGCAGGAAGCTGGTAGGCAGGTTCCACTGGAAGCAAGACCGAGGCTTTGGCTACACTGCAGGTTTTTTTGTGCAAGAAGCTTTTTGCAGAACGGTTCTTTCGCAAAAAGTTCTTGCCACACCACAAAGCACATCACTTTTGCGATGCGCTTTTGCGCAAGAGAGCGTCCACACTATTGGACGCTCTGCCGCATATAAAGCCCCCCCGGAACCAGTTGCTCGAGTGTTGTTGCCAGAGCCCTCCAGAGATGCGCGCTTAAAGGGACCCCCCCTGGACAGCTGCTTCTCTGTTTCTGCTGCCAGCTTGCTAGCCTCTTTGGGAAAGCAAAGCTTCAGCAGGGCCTGAAGTGTGTGCCCTGTGCTTTTCTGGGAACGACACAGCTTTCCACTACTCTGCCTTGTGTGCCATGGAGCAGGAGCTGCCTCTGGGCATGTGACGGATCCCCAGGGCCATGCTGTACTTCCTGCAGCACCTGCTTCAAGCAGCGGTCCTGTTCCAGCTGGAGCTGGACCCTGAGATCCTCCTAATCAGCCTCTGTCTGGCTGCGGATGCTACACTCTGCCTGCCCCAATCCAGCATACCCTGAAGATTTTGGAGGCTGGAGACCAGCTCGGCCAGGTGGGACCGGCTAGTCCTGGAGCGATGGACAACCAGCAGTGGGTACAGAACTTCCAGATGCAGAAGGCCACCTTCCAGGAGCTCTGTGCCTGGCTCGCCCCTGCCCGCTGATGACACAACACCCACCTGCGGCCCGCCATCCCACTCCAGAAGCGGGTTGCCATCGCGCTATGGACGCTGGCCACCCAGACAGCTACCGCTCGATGGCTAACCAGTTTGGGGTGGGAAGCGTCACTGTCGGGGCTGTCCTCATGCAGGTAAGGAGAGCTTGGGATGCAGCCCCTGCATGGGGGTGGGGAGGGTGTTGCATAAGGGGGACCCTCAGGACAGGGGGGATGGGGACTGTAAGGGGTGGACTGGGGGGGGGGGTGGGGAGAAAGGCCTGGCCCCGCTGGCTTGTGTCTTCTCACCCTCACACAGGCCTGGTCTGGGGAGGGGGGGCAGGCATGGGCTCACTGCGGGGGGGAAGGGCTCCTGTGGGGTGGAGGGAGCTCAGGTGGGGGGGGCGGCCACGTCCCACTGGGAGCACACAACCCCCTCTCTCATTCTCTGTTCTGTGTGTTTCTTTCTCTCCTTCTGCAGTCATCGGGGCCATCAACTCCCTGCTGCTGCGCAGAGTCATCTGGATCCACGACCTGGACACTACCATGGGCGCCTTTGCTGTCCTGGGGTTCCTCAACTGCGCGGGAGCAATCGACGGCACGCACATCCCCATCCAGGCCGCAGACCATCGAGTGGCCCAGTTTGTCAACCGCAAGGGCTACTTCTCGGTAGTCCTGCAGGCCACGGTGGGGCCACTTCACAAACATTTACATGGGTGGTCGGGCAGGGCTCCTGATGCCTGCATTTTCAGGAACTCCAGCCTGTGTGCTCAGCTGGAGGCGGGCACCTTTTTCCCCCACTGGGAGTTCCCAGTGGGTGACCAGACTATGCCAGTGTGCATAGTGGGGGACGCGGCATACCCACTCATGCCCTGGCTAATGTGCCCCTCCACTGGCCAGCTGGATTGCAGCAAGGACATTTTTAATGCCCGCCTGAACAGAGCCCACCTGCAGGTGGAATGTGCCTTTGGGCATCTGAAAGGATGGTTCTGCTGCCTCCTCACCCTCCTGGACGTCGGGGAGCAGAATTTCCCCAAGGTGGTGGCGGCCTGCTGTGTGCTCCACAGCCTGGTGGAGCGCAAGGGGAGGCCTTCCTCCCCGGGAGGGTGGCAGAGGCCCCCTGCGAGGGCTGGGGCTTTGAGCAGCCCCGGACAGCTGCAACCCGCCAGGCCCAGCAGGCCGGGGTGCACATATGGGAGGCCCTGAGGGAGAGGTTCTCTCAGGAACCACAGTAACTCTCCCCAAGGCCTCCATAACATGGGCTTCACCCTTCCTTCTCTCTCCCTTCCCTCTCTCACTCCCACCCCTTGCCCTTACCTTGACCTCCCAATAAACACGTGTTTAAACCAAACGCGTCTTTCTTTGTTAAACAGAAACGAGGGTGGGCAGGGGGAGGGAGGCTGTCTGAACTGGGAGGGGGATCAGGACTGGGAGAAGTCATGGGGTAGCTTGCTGAGCCCCCTCGGGTGCAGGAACCTCATTGGGGTTGAGCATGTCTGGGGACCCCATGGGGTGGGCAGGAGGGGCAGCCGGAATGGGGTCAAGGTCAGCAGGGGGGGCAGGAGGATGGGCCGTAGGTATGACTGGGGGAGGAGGCATGGCATGGGGAGGGAGGAGAGGCATAGCAGGGTGGGCAAACGGGTGGACCATGGGCATAGGAGGGTGGAAGGCAGGAGCAGTGTCAGCAGGCGCCTGTTTCCCCATGCGGGACAGGATGCCGCACATGGTGTCGCAGCGCCATGAAGTCACTCCAGGTCTCCTGCCGCCACTCCAGGTTGGCATTCAGCCTGTGCGACAGGGTGCGGTGGATGTCACACATCATCCCAATGTGCTGGCGCATCAGCTTCTTGCCAAGCCTCGCTCATCTGTGGGCCCCCTGTACTGTGGCAGGTGGCTGCGGTGGCGTGGCACGGCCCTCTGTCCTGGCTGGTCCGGCTGTGGCGAATACACAAGAGGAAGGAGTGGTCAGTCCTCCCTGCACACACATTCCCTGTGACTCTGCCCTCGTGTGGGAGTGGAGACGGCACCAGTCCACAGCCCGCAGGAGGGGGATGGCCCTGGTGCAAGGCCATGTGCGGCCTGCACAGCACACCCTGTGTCGCAGGGGCACCGAGGTGGTCAGAGGACCGTGCTGCTCCCCCCCCCCACACACACACCGTGGCCAGGCTGGCAAGGAAAGTGCGTGGACAGAGTGGGATCCCCTGATCAGTGGCAGAGGAGCCGTGTGCAGCCTGCCCCTCCCTATGGGGTGCACACATAGCTACTGCTTGCTGGGTTGTGTGTGTGAGCGGCTGCTTCCTCGCACATGCAGGCATGCCCGTGTACTATGTGCAGTGCTCCAGGGCATGTGGGGTCATGCCTGCTCCCTTGCGGCCAGCCTGCTTGCTGCTGGGTGTGCCCCCCTCATCCCTGGGGGCAGGACTTGTGTGGCCAGGCATGAGGCTGGCAGCAGGCTCCTGGGCATGTTGAGGGGTTGGCTGCTGTGGCTGCATGCTGCACCCTCTCGCTGCAGGTGGTTGCACGTGCACAGACTGCAGCAGCATGTGCTGGCTTAGCACCCTGCGTGACACTGTGCCCCCCCTCACCCCCTGTGCACCCACCTTCCTCGCTCTGTGTGTGTGCGTGTGTATGTGTGCACGCACGCACGCACGCGTACCAATGTACTGAAGATCCCTCCCAAGCCTCCTCGGAGGCCTGGGAGACCTCCAGGCTGGCAGGGACTGGCTCCAGGGACAGGGTGATGGTCCCGCTGTCCTGGTCCTCTTCCTCCTCCTCCTCCTCCTCCTTCGGGGTCTGGCCCTGGCCCTCTGTCTCCTCTGCCTTGGGGATAGGCTCCAGGTGCTGGAGTACAGGCTGCTCCAGGTGGCATCCACCACACTGGAGGGGGAAGAGTGTCCCCCTCCCCAAGGATGTGGTGGAACTCCCTATAGTAGGGGCAGGTGTGGGGTCCTGCCCCTAAGTGCCCCCTCCATTCCGTCGCCCTGACATATCCCTGAGGGAGCTCTTTCATGTTGGCCCGGACCTGTTCCATGGTCCAGGCAGGGTGACCTCGCTCCGTCAGGGATGTGGCCATGCGGGAGTAGAACTCGGCATTCCGGCGCTTTGCCCGGGGTTACTGGAGTAACTCCTCCTCGCCCCACAATTCGAGGAGGGTCAATATTTCTGCTGATGACTAGGCCTGGGGGGGCACTGGAAGCCCTGTGGCTGCTCCCTGGCAGGGCCAGGGGGGTCTTGGGCACCTGCTTGCTCTGCCATTTGTGCAGACAGAGCCATGCAGCCAAGGCATCTGCTGTGGACAAACTTCCTGCCACAATGGCTGTGCAGGGTGCCTGTAGCTTTAAGAAGGGAACAAAGCAGACAGGAATAAGAGAGCTGTGATTGCCTGCTACGGAGCGTCCAAGAGGCCACCGGTGTTTTTTCCTGGAGGCCAGTTCTTGCACAAAAACCCCTTGGGAGTGCCCACACCTGCCTTTTTGTGCAAGAGCTGTAGTGCAAAAAGGAGTTATTCCTCGTGGGGAGAGGAATAACTCAACCGAAAAGGCCCTCTCTTCTCCCACTTTAGAGTAAAATTACTTGTGCAAAAACATGCTTGAGGTGTGGATGCTCCACCGGTTTTTGCGCAAAACCCACCATTTTTGCACAAAAACCTTGTAGTATAGACATAGCCTGAGAGGAAAAACAGTTGAAGACAGTTGGCAGTTTTTTCAAATATACATTATTAAGGGCACTAGAGCACACCATTCCACTGAGTAGAAAAGACAGGAAGAATGGCAAGAAACTACCTTGGCATAACCAGGAGATCTTGAATGATATAAAAATCAAAAAAGAGTCATATAAAAAGTGAAATTGGATGAAATTATAAAGGATGACTATAAACAATGCAACTGTGTCGGGGCAAGATGAGAAAGGCAAAGGCACAAAGTGAGCTCAATCTAGTTAGAGACATAAAGGGTAACAAGAAAACATGCTACAAATATATTAGAAGCAAGAGGAAGACCAGTGACGGTAGGCCCAATGCACAATGAAGAGGGAAAAACAATAACAGAAAATATGAAAATAGCAGAAGTGCTTATTTGGTTTGGTTTTCACCAGGAAGGTTGGTGGTGATTGGAGGGGTACAATAATGAATGCTAAAGAAAAGGAGGTAGGGTCAGAAGTTAAAATAGGAAAAGAACAATTTAAAAATGACTTAGAAAAGTTAGATCTCTTCAAGTCACCAGGGCCTGAGGATCCTATAATACTCAAGGAGCTGACGAGGCAGTATGTGAGCCATTAGCTATCATCTTTGAAAAGTCATGGAAGATGGGAGAGATGCCAGAAGCCTGGAAAAGGGCAAATATAGTGCCCATCTATAAAAAGGGAAATAAGGACAACCTAGAGAACTACAGATGATTCAGCTTAATTTCTGGTCCAGGAAAGATAATGGAGCAAATAATTAAAGATTCCATCTGCAAACATCTGGAAGATAATAAGATGATAGGTAACAGCCAGCATGGGTTTGTAAAGAACAATTCATGTCAAACCAACATAATAGCTTTGTTTGGTAGGATAATGAGTCTTGTGGATAAAGGGGAAGAGGTAGATGTGGTATACCTAGACTTTAGTAAGGCATTTGTTACAGTCTTGCATGACCTTATCAATAAACTAGGGAAATACAATGTAGATGGGGCTGCTATAAGGTGTGTGCATAACTGTTTGGACAACCATTCCCAGAGAATAGTTATCAATTGTTCACAGTCATGCTGGAAGGGCATAACAAGTGAGGTTCTGCAGGGATCAGTTTTGGGACTGGTTCTATCCAAAATCTTCATTAATGATTTAAATAATGGCATAGAAAGTATACTTATAAAGTTTGCAGATGATACCAAGCTGGGAGGGGTTGCAAGAGCTTTGGAGGATAGGGTCATAATTCAAAATGATCTGGACAAACTGAAGAAATTATCTGAGGTAAATAGGATGAAGTTTAATAAGGACAAATGCAAAGTACTCCACTTAGGAGGGAACAATTAGTTCCACACATACAGAATGGGAAGTGACTGTCTAAGGAAGAAGTACTGCAGAAAGGGATCTAGGGATCACAGTGGACTACAAGCTAAATATGAGTCAACAGTGTGACACTGTTGCAAAAAAAGCAAACATGAATCTGGTATGCATTAACAGGAGTGTTGTGAGCAAGACACGAGAAGTCATTCTTCTGCTCCACTCCACACTAATTAGGCCTCACTTGGAGTACTGTGTCCAGTTTTGGGCACCACGTTTCAGGAAAGATGTGGAAAAATTGGAAAAGGTTCAGAGAAGAGCAACAAAAATTATTAAAGGTCTAGAAAATATGACCTCTGAGGGAAGACTGAAATAATGGGTATGTTTAATGTGGAAAAGAGAAGACTGAGAGGAAACATGAAAACAGCTTTCAAGTACTAGGGTGTTACACAGAGGAAGGAGAAAAATTAGTCTCCTTAATATTTGATGACAAGACAAGAAGCAATGGGCTTAAACTGCAACAAGGGAGGATTAGGTTGAACATTAGGAGACCTGGGGATTACAGTGGATGAGAAGCTGGATATGAGTCAACAGTGTGCCCTTGTAGCCAAGAAGGCTAATGGCATATTAGGTTGCATTAGGAGGAGCATTGACAGCAGATCTAGAGAAGTGATTATTCCTCTTTATTTGGCTCTGGTGAAGCCACATCTGGAGTATTGTGTCCAGTTCTGGGCCCCCCCACTATAGAAAAGCTGTGGACGCATTAGAGAGGGTCCAGCGGAGGGCAACCAAAATGTTTAGGGGGTTGGAGCACATGACCTATGAGGAGAGGCTGAGGGATTTGGGCTTATTTAGTCTGCAGAAGAGAAAAGTGAGGAGGGATTTGATAGCAGCCTTCAACTCCCTGAAGGGAGGTTCCAAAGAGGATGGAGAGAGGCTGTTCTCAGTAGTGAGGAATGGCAGATCAAGGAGCAATGGTCTCAAGTTACAGTGGGGGAGGTCTAGGTTGGATATTAGGAAAAACTTTTTCACTAGGAGAGTGGTGAAGTACTGGAATGGGTTACCTAGGGAGAGGGTAGAATCTCCATCCCTAGAGGTTTTTAAGTCTCAGCATGATGAAACCCTGGCCGGGTTGATTTAGTTGGGGTTGGTTATGCTTTGGGCAGGAGGCTAGACTCAATGACCTCCTGAGATCTCTTCCAGCCCTAGGATTCTATGATTCTACAATTAGAAAAAACTTTCTAACTGTTATGGTGGTTAAGCACTAGAATAAATTGCCTAGGAAGGTTGTGGAATCTCCATCATTGGAGATATTTAGGAGCAGGTTAGATAAACATCTGTCAAAGATGGATGGTGCTTGGTTCAGCTGTGAGTGCAAGGCATTGGACTTGACCTCCTGAGGTCTCGCCTAGCTCTAGTATTCTATGATTCCATAGTTGTGTCCCTCTTCTATTGAATGTTAAGGCATTCAGTGTGGATTGGCCTGTCAGCGTGACCAATATTGCATGCACCAAAATTCACTTGCAAGAAAAGAATAATGTACAATAAAAATATAGGTAGGTACTTCACTAGCTAATAACTGGGGTAGTTTCCTCCCAGACCAAAACAACAATAAACTTTCCTTTCCTTTCCTTTCCTTTTTTCAGAAAAGAAAAGGGAAGAAAATATTCAAATATTTACCCAGGCTCTCCTGGCAGCGTGGGCCCACTGGCTTGAATTGTCTAAACAACTTTTGGCTGGTGTGCAAACAGAGCCTTCTGCTTCTATAAACACTGCATCTAAATTGTTGAGTGGAAATAAGCTGAAGCAGGTCACACGAAGGGAAGATTTATAACTTCCGTCAGCGTAAGCAATTTTGGATTCCTCCAGGGCTTGAGAGTTGGGATTTGTTTTGCCTGGGAAATGGGAGAGGACGGGGACAGTGCTATTGCAGAAGATGGCATCTAATTGTTTCTGAGCGACTGGAAAGCGGTGATGACCCATTCGGCAATGTATCTCAGGACAAGAATCAAGGCAAATATTTTAAAACCTAACCATATAAGAAGAGGGGACTAGTCCCTACTTTGTCGAGAAAGAGAAGGCAGTAAGCTGATGCAAACTGTGAGTCACCCCAGTCAGTAAATCCCCCTACATTGAACATATCCTCCCGGCTGTCTAAACAAAAGAAATCTGTTCATTCTTCTGACAAGAATCAATCATTAACTAGCATTTGCCAATGCCAAAAATTGATACCCGCTTTTATTACAGCCCATTGCTTCCCTGGAGTGTCAAAGTAACCTGATGTGTTGGGAAGACTCTTGTTTAGTTTGGAAAAGGAGACTGGGAGGGGATATGATAAGTATTGGGGTGTTACGAGGAGGAGGGAGAAAACTTATTCCCCTTAGCGTCTGATGATAGGACAAGAAGCAATGGGCTTAAATTTCAGCAAGAGAGGTTTAATTTGGACATTAGGAAAAGCTCCTCACTGTGAGGGTGGTTAAGCACTGGAATAAATTGCCTAGGGAGGTTGTGGAATCTCCACCAAGTTTTCTTTTTAGCAAGCCTCAGTAAGTAAGTGACCAATGAGATGTTCTCAGAACAGCCCAGGGTCTCCATGAACTTCCAGGAAGAAAGCGAAGAAAGGAGACAATGCTGCTTCTGGTCAGGGGCTAATAAGGAACATATTGTGTGTTATGGGGACAAGATTACTCTCAGGGCTGGCCTTACTATGAGGAGAACTGAGGCGGCCACCTCAGGTGCCAGACTGTGGGGGGGGCGCCACTAGGACCCAGAGTGTAGAAAATTGTGTCTGCTGCTGGTGCATATGTATTCTCTCTACTCTAGAGAGGGGGTGTCATTTGAGCTCCCCACCTCAGGTACCAAAATGTTGTGGGCCGGCCCTGATTACTCTGAGATCAAAGGGAAGTGCAAAATGCTTTACGAAGGTGGATAATAAAACTCTCTCCATGTTTTGCATGCAGTGAAATGAAACACAGAGTTGAAATGATATGCTCTAGGTTGTTGCACAATAAGGCAGGTCTGTCCTACACCCTTTTGCCAGTATAGGAATGTTGCTTAGGGGCATCTTTTATACTGGCAAAAGCCCTAGTATAGATGCAGCTATTCTGGCAAAAATGTGCTATTGCTGGGAGAAACTGGGTCTATGCCAGGAGCATTTGCCCTTTGCTGGCACAGCTATGCTGCACCATCAACCTTCTTCTGGCATAGACCTGATTTTGGTCAGCAGAAGTCCATTACAGTATCCACATTGCCTGTGTTCCTTTCCTGGCCCTGAGAGTGCCCTTGGCTGCTTTCCTGAACAAGACAGCTCAGAAGTTCAGAAGAGCGCTGGATCTCAACCTCAACGTCTTTCTCCTTATTTCCTATATTCTACTGAGCGATGAGCTGATGCTGGCTTGCTGACTTGTCAATTTAGTTTGTTTCCAAATTTTGGACATGTTGGCAACTTCATGGGATGGAGAGAAAATCCAATCCAGCTAGTTGCCGTCCTTTTCAGGTGGTTTGGGTGTGAAAATCTTGTTGTGTGTGGGGAAACGTGGGCATCTGGAATTCCCATGACAGGATGGACCAACAGTGAGGCTGCTCCATGCTCGGTATTCTTTCAGCTCCTAGGCAGTGATGGGCGTTGGCCTGCAAAATCCTCATCTGCATCCAAATGTCCTTATGAACACGGGACTTTAGATTCTGGATTTAGAGACGGACCAGCTGCAGAGTCTAGATTTAGATCTGAACTTCCTCAATATGTGGAGAGAGGCAGATTCTTGTATCCATGGTTTGGGCTGGACAAAAGTCTAATAAGTCAATTTTCTTCTATAATCTCAGGATTCAGAAATGTAGATATTTTATGAATCCTGGGCATTTTTAATTAGCAAATCCTCAGCATCAGATCTCCTGAGGTACTTTAACCAAGCAAGGAAACTCCCTTGCAGTTTGCATACCTGGGTGCAGCTCTCTGTACTAAGAAAAGTCCCCTATTGGCTGAGGACATCTGAATGGTCTTTGCAGAACATATAATCAGTGAACAGCAGAATATTTCATCAAATCAGTACAAAGCTTAGGCTTGCTGAGGACTTCAAGAAATATTTGGCTAATAGGGCCAGTGTTTTTTTTAGCAGTAAGTTTTTTTTTCACATTCAGTTGCACATGCACATTTGGGCACAACTGGCGTGTACAGACAATGCTCCATGTCTGTGCATACTGTGACAGGATTAGGTCAGAGGAAAGTAAATGAGCCCTAGATTAAGTAACAGGAGGTAGCCGTGTTAGTCTGAATCTGCATAAACAACAAGGAGTCCTGTGGCATCTTATAGACTAACAGATTTATTGGAGCATAAGCTTTCGTGGGCAAAGACCTACTTCTTTGCCCACAAAAGCTTATGCTTCAATAAATCGGTTAGTCTATAAGGTGCCTCGTTGTTTATGCTAGATTAAGTAAATCTCTGTTCCCTGGGTAATCTGGCAGGGGCTGGCATAGAACCAGCAGGAATTTTCCAGAAGCAGTCTGGACAATCAGGCCTGTTAGAACACTTGGAGCTAATTAGGAGCTTTCCAGAGCCAAGGGAGTCGGGCTAATCAGAACACCTGGGGCCAATCAAGAACCAGCTGGGACTGGTTTAAAAGGGCTCCTCCTTTGTTAAGATGCAAGGAGGAAGGAGCCATAGTGCTGAGAGCAGAGGAGTCTGGGTGACAGCTGGGAGCTGCAAGACAGGAAGATTGTGCTAGAGAAGTAGGACAAACTGCTCAAGTGTATGAGGAATAGTCCTGGGAGGGACTGTTTGGGGAAGTGGCCCAGGGAAGTAGGTGCCAGTGGCCCAGGGAAGTAGGTGCCAGTAGAACAAACCCCATGGCTATGTATACACTGCAGACTTTTTGCGCAAGAACACCTGTCCTTGCGCAAAAACTTGCAGAGCGTCTACACTGCACGTGTGTTCTTGTGCAAGTAAATGTACAGTATAGTGTTAGAAAACAGGGCTTCTTCTGGACGAGTTATTCCTCTCCCCATGAGGAATAAGCCCTCTTGCGCAAAAGCTCTTCCACAAGAAGGCAGGTATAGACAGGCAACATGAATTACTTGCGCAAGAAAACCCGTATGGCTAAAATGGCCATCTGAGCTTTCTTGTGCAAGAGTGTGTCCATGCTGCCATGGATGCTCTTGTGCAAAAGCACATGGCAGTGTGGATGTGCTCTTGTGGAAGACCTTTTGCTCAAGAACTCTTCTGCAAAACAGTTCTTGTGCAAGAACCCTGCAGTGTAGACACAGCCCATCTGTTGCCACTGACTAGGCCAAAGCCTGGAGTAGCGGGCAGGCCTGGGTTCCCCCAACCCTCTCCACACCACTGCCGGGTCTCTCTCTGGAAAGGGAGGTCAGGACTACAGAGGGGGTTTCACTCCATACTCTGGACTAGCTGTGATGAGGATGGCTAGGTAGGCTGTGAACCCTGCCTCTAGTGGTGGGACACACTGAGCTTCTGAGGCTGAACACTGTCTGCCAGAAGCACAGGCCCCACGGTGCACGTGCATGAGGACTGACTAGTTCTTCACGCATGTGGCCAACGCAGCCTGGCAACTGTAGGAAAACAGGGCAGCTGCCAGCCACGCTTCTAGGCAAGGGCAGGTGTGTGTTGGCTCTGTGCTCCTTGAAGGCAGGCAGATGGGGTGGTGGAGGGCAGCGAGTGTGCCATGCTGACTCCCGCAGCCCTTACTGCTGCATCCAGTGGGGATTTAAAACAACAGCCAGGGCCCTGAGCCTTTTCGAACTGCCGAGCCCCAAGCAATTTACCCTTTACCTTTCCCCTGTTGGTGGACCTGCAGAAAATCTGTCCCTCTGGGTCAGATCTTGCCTTTTGTTTAGCTTGTTAAGGGAATCGGGAGGGTAAGTTATAAAGAGACTGGATCTTTAAATGGCCTTGTCCCCCTGAGGAGAGACCAGAGAAAGATGTGGTGGTGAAAGGCTCTCTCACGGGCAGGGCAACTCCTGCTTGGTATGTACTGAGCCACCAGGCAGTGGGCTGGGCCATGCACATAGCTTCTGACTCCTCTGCGGGCTGTCCCCTCCAAAGCAGGGCTGAGGGAACGCACTGGCACTGGAAGCCTGAGTAGCAGCTAAGTCAGACTGCACCTGCTTTGTGACTAACTACTCTCCTGGGCCATCAGTGCATGAGCTTGTCCCCAAACAGCAATCAGTTAATGTAATAAGAAATGCATCAGAGTCCATAGATCATTTCAGTTTGGTTGGGGATGTATGAGTTTCTGACAGGACCTCCTGGGGAAAGCATCTCACTGAAGAAGGCTTGGCCAGACTTGCTGACTCTTCTGACTACAATGCATGACCCCCTGCCCTTGCCTTCTCACGTGAAATTCTGTTGGATCTCAACCTCAGTTTGATTTTTCTCTCATGTCCTATAATCTACAGAGGGATGGGTTTGCTGACATCTCAATTTACAACAAATTTCTCTTCCCTGCAGGAAGATGCCAATGGTTCTCTAAGGAACACGAGCTGAAACGGGACCAGCCTCGGGATTATGCCAGAGGATTCTGGCCTGAAGTCTTTGGGCTACTGGTTTTGGCACAGAAAGAGAGACTGTCTATTAAAGGACTGGGCACACTGTTGACACTTTACCAAATGATCGTGTTAATTGGTTCCTATGGGGCAAGTTAAGAGCAGACAGAGTTCTCCATCTGTTGACTACAGTGGTGCAGGAACCAGGTTAGTAAGAAAGCCCCCACAGCCTGGTTCAGAGGCTGTATCCCTGGAGGGCTTTGCCCACACACAGTGGCTCACAGGGTTAGAATCTAACTGTCTAGGTCAGTGGCCTCCAACCTTTAGATGCCCAAAATCACTTTCTGAAACTAAGGGCAATGCAAGATGTACCCTGCCTCTTCCCTGATGCCCTGCCCCTTCTCCCTCCCCCCCCATCGCTCACTCACTCACCCATCCCCTCTTACTGGGTTGGGGCAGGGGTTTGAGGTTTGGGAAGGGATGTGGGCTCTGCTCTGGGGCATGGGAGGCAGCTCCAGGTTGAAGGGGCTGGGGTGCAGTAGGGGATGATGGTTGAAAGTTCTGGGAGGGAGCTTGGGTTCAAGAGAGGGCTCTGGACTAGGGCAGAGTGTTGGGGTGCAGGAGAGGGCATGGGGTGCTTGCTTTGAGAGGGTCAGGACTGGGGCGTGGGGTGCAGGAGGGGGTATAGAGTGTTGGCTCTGGGAGGGGGGTCAGACTGGGGCAGGAGGGGATTGGGGTGCTGGCTCTGGGAGGTGGCTCAGGGCTGGGGCTTAGGGTGTTGGCTGTGACAGGAGGTAGGGTGGGAGTTGGCATGCAGCCTCCTGCTGGGCTGTACTTAATGCTGGCAGCTCCTGGTCAGCAGTGCAGCAAGACTGAGGCAGGCTCCCAGAAGGGGCCAACATGCCCCTGTGGTCCCAGGAATGTGGTCTGTATGCTACCACCCTCTGAGGTACCCCCCATCAATTCCCACTGGCCAATGGGAGTTGGGATGGAAGGGAGAAGGTGCTTGCAGGCAGGAGCAGTGGGCCACGACTCCTGCCCCCACTCTCCCTCCATCCCTGCAGGCTGGAGTTAATGGTGTGGGGCTGAGGCAGGCAGGGAGCCTGCTGACTGCAATTGACTGGGAGACTTCCCAGGATCTAGCAGTCAATTGTGGTTGACCAGTTAGCGCCCACTACTCTAGGCCAAAGGATGCTTTGATATGACAGGAGCAGCATCTTGTTCTATCCTATGTTACTTGCCTACATGTTCTATAATCCATATTACAAATGGGGCTGCCTCTAGATCTAATAGCAAATATCTGACATTGTGATTTTTATTAACAATACTATCAAGCATTTCCTGGGGACCATAGTAAAGAATTCAAAATTCAACTGCAGCTGTCAAAGAAAGCAACAGAGTAGCTTTTTGATGCATTGTCCTGGCTAACTTCCACTTGGAGCCCATACAGGGATCTGAGAGCATGGCCCCCTCTTGCTACATGGAGCCCTGTTGACGCTGACTCTCCCAGAGGGAGATGGATGTGCAGAGGAGTGGCTGTTGTGTAATAATGTGCTCATACTGCAGGATGGAAGGCCAGGTCAAAGGAATGCATCTTGCCTGTAGAGTGGACAGTGGTGAGGCTTGAGATGGTGCTTGGTTCTTGGGGAAGTAAGTGAGGTCTGCCTTACCCTTATTGCCTTACCCTCCATTGTTTCAGAGGAGCAAAGTTGGCACCACACACTTTATCTTGGGATAGCTAATGTGACACCAATCTTTAAAAAAGGCCCTACAGGTGATCCTGGCAGTTACAGACCAGTAAGTCTAACATCAGTACTAGGCAAATTAGTTGAAACTATAGTAAAGAACAGAATTGACAGACACGTAGATGAACATAATCTGTTGGGGAAAAGTCAACATGGATTCTGTAAAGGGAAATCATGCTCTACTAATCTACTAGAAACAAGCATGTGGACAAGGGGGATCCAGTGGATATAGTGTACTTAGATTTCCAGAAGGCCTTTGATGCAGACCCTCACCAAAGGCTCTTAAAGTTGTCATGGGATAAGAGGGAAGGTCCTCTCATGGATTGGTAACTGGTTAAAAGACAGGAATCATAGAACCATAGAGCTGGAAGAGACCTCAGAAGGTCATCAAGTCCAGCCCCCTGCTCTAGGCAGGACCAATTCCAACTAAATCAACCCAGCCAGGGCTTTGTCAAGCCGAGACTTAAACACCTCTAGGGATGGAGACTCCACTACTTCCCTAGGTAACCCATTCCAGTGTTTCACCACTCTCCTAGTGAAATAGTTTTTCCTAATATCCAACCTGGACCTCTCCCACCACAACTTGAGACCATTGCTCCTTGTTCTGCCATCTGTCACTACTGAGAACAGCCTTTCTCCAGCCTCTTTGGAACCTCCCTTCAGGAAGTTGAAGGCTGCTATCAAATCCCCCCTCACTCTTCGCTTCTGCAGACTAAACAGACCCAACTCCCTCAGCCTCTCCTCGTAGGTCATATGCTCCAGCCTCCTAATCATTTTGGTTGCCCTCTGCTGGACCCTCTCCAATGCGTCCACATCCTTTTTGTAATGGGGGGCCCAGAACTGGACACAATACTCCAGCTGTGTCCTCAGAAGAGCTGAATACAGGGGAATAATGACATCTCTGGATCTGCTGGCAATGCTCCTCTTAATGCAATCTAATGTGCCATGAGCCTTCTTGACTACAAGGGCACACTGTTGACTCATAGCCAGCTTCTCATCCATTGTAACCCCCAGGTCCTTTTCTACAGAACTGCTACTTAGCTCGGTTAGTCCCAGCCTGTAACAATGCTTGGGATTCTTCCATCCCAAGTGCAGGACTCTGCACTTGTCCTTGTTGAACCTCATCAGATTTCTTGTGGCCCAATCCTCCAATTTGTCTAAGTCACTCTGGACTCTATCTCTGCCCTCAAGCGTATCTACCTCTCCCCCTAGCTTAGTGTCATCTTCAAACTTGCTGAGGGTGCAATCCATCCCCTCATCCAGGTCATTAATAAAGACATTGAACAAAACCGGTCCTAGAACTGAACCTGGGGGCACTCCGCTAGAAACTGACTACCATCCTGACACTGAGCCATTGATCACTTACCGTTGGGCCCGGCCTTCTAGCCAGCTTTCTATCCATCTTACCGTCCATTTATCCAATCCACATTCCCTTAACTTGCTGGCAAGAATATTGTGGGAGACCGTATCAAAAGCCTTGCTAAAGTCAAGGTAGATCACATCCACTGACTTTCCCATGTCCACAGAGCCAGTTACCTCATCATAGAAGCTAATCAGATTGGTCAGGCATGACTTGCCCTTTGTGAATCGATGCTGACTATTCCTAATCACTTTCCTCTCTTCCAAGTGCCTCAAAATGGATTCCTTAAGGATCCCTTCCATGATTTTTCCAGGAACCGAGGTAAGACTGACTGGCCTATAGTTCCCTGGATTGTCCTTCTTCCCTTTTTTGAAGATGGGCACTACATTTGCCTTTTTCCAATCATCCAGGATCTCTCCCGATCTCCACGACTTTTCAAAGATAATGGCTCCTCAATGACATTTGCCAGCTCCCTCAGTACCCTCGGATGCATTAAGTTCGGACCCATGGATTTGTGTACGTTTAGCTTTTCTAAATAGTTCCTGACCTGTTCTTTACCCACCAAGGGCTGTCCATCTTCATCCCATCTTGCGTCACTTAGCGCATTAGTCCAGGAGCCGACCTTGTCCGTGAATACAGAGGCAAAGAAAGCAGTGAGTACTTCAGCTTTCCCCACATTATCTGTCACTAGGTTACCTCCTTCATCCAATCGGGGCCCCACACCCTCTCTAATCACCTTCTTCTTGTTAACAAAGGAAACAAAGGGTAGGAATATATGGTCAGTTTTCAGAATGCAGGAGCAGGGCTGGCCCACAAAATTTTGGCACCTGAGGGGGGGAGCTCAAATGACGCCCCCATACACCCTCGCTTGGGCCAAAACTTTGGAAGGTCTCAATTCTGCCTTCTTCCTGGTCTTCTTCTCTCATGCTACTGCTCTGCTACTTACGTATGCACCAGCAGCAGACACAATTTTCTACACTCTGGGTCCTAGTAGTGCCACCCCACAGTCTGGCACCTGAGACGGCCGCCTCAGTTCGCCTCGTGGCAGGGCCAGCCCTGTGCAGGAGGCCGTACTGGGACCAATCCTATTCAACATATTCATAAATGATCTGGAGAAAGGGGGAAAACAGTGAGGTGGTAAAATTTGCAGCTGATACTAAACTGCTCAAGATACTTAAGACCAAAGCAGACTGTGACGAGCTTCAAAAGGATCTTGCAAAACTAGATGACTGCATGAAGATGCTGCATAGGACCAGAGAGAGAACTGACCCTTGTGGGTTTCCACAGGTAGCTGCTAGAAGCTGGCAGGCGGGTTCTCCCAGGCTTGGGACTGGCGATGTCTGTGTTTGGAAAGCATGGGTGTGTAACTGTAAGAATGATATTAAATCCCACTCACAGCCTTCTGTCTTCACTTTTCTTCTGAAATGCCTGTTCCTTTAATACCTGAAACTAGCTTGCCTGCAGTGCTCCCTGTAAAGCTGTGTGCTTTGGCAGCCACCCAGGAGAGATTCAAATGCTGCCCAGCGGGTTAGCAGTGCACCCGCAGCATGTGTCTCCGGGTGGTGCACATCCATACATGCCTTGGTGCATAGAACAAAATGTATTCTGCACAGGGATGCAGACAATTAGAGGGAAGGCTGCTCACCTGACTGGGTTGCTCAGACCCAAGCCCGGGGCGCAGGCTGCTGTCTCCAGACGATTCTTGCTCCGCCCAGGACATGCTACAGTACAAGGGGGAGAGGGTCCGTCTGGGCTCCCACGTAGGGCGGCTGCCCCTCAAGCGGCCAGGCCTTGTCTCGGGTCCCAGGGAGCGGCGAGGGGCGGGCCTGAGGCCCAGGGGCGGAGGGATTCTCCGGGAGGACTTTCCAAGCCCGGCCGGGCAGCGTGAGGCCGGAGGAGGCTGCCCGGGGTCTCCGCACGGCTGCCAGGCCTCGCCCGCTGCTGTCTCCTGGGGCAGCCGCTCCCCGCCGCCCGGGGCCCCGCCAGGCTGGGCGCTCGCCCCGGGAGCCGCCGCTCGGCTGCAGAGCCGCCAGGCGGGCAGCAGGGGGAGAGGAGGAGCCCTGTCCGGCTCCCGCTTCCTCGGCAGCCCGGCCCCAGCGCGCCCAGCCTCCCTCCTCCCGGCCCGGCCCGGCCCCGGCGCAGAGCTGTGGAAGCCGGCGAGCTGCCAGCCGGGCTGCGGGGCTGCCCCTTGCGGAGCCCGCGGGGCAGGGGGCGGAAGCGGGGCTCGCCCGGAGCCGACCGCGCCCGCTGCCTTGGTGCGGGGCCGCGCAACAGTTCCCCGAAGTTGCTCCTGCCGCGGGCGCGGGGGAGCCAGGGCTGGGGGAGCCCCACGCGTGGGCAGCGCGCCGCCGCGGCCGGCCTGGAGGGATGGGTGGCGGCTGACGGAGCCCCACCTGCCTGAGCTCTCGGCAGTGCAGTCCGCTCCCGGGAGCCGGGTGCTGGGGGCAGGAGGAGCTTGGCTGCGGTGACCGTGGCAGTGCGGGGCTCTTGGCTTTGCCAGCCCTTGGGCGAGGCGTGGGGAGAAGCCGCGAAGTCCATTTGCACTTAGCAGGGTGCCAGCCAGCCTCCCAGCCCGTGGGATGCTCTGGGGCCGGGGGTGAGAAGCTCCCTGGACTGTACTTCGAATCCTGCTCTTCGCTGGCAACAATGAGGGGCCATGTTGGTTGTATTTCCTACTGGTGAGCGAGCCCCTCCAGCTCTGCATCCCTAGTGGGCCGGCCCTGCGACTCCTGGATGCTGCAGTTCCTTGGAGGGTTCTTTGTGCACCCTGCCCCTCGCTTCCCACCAGGGGCTACTGAGACCCAGTGCTTTTGCATGACGCCTTGGGCAGACATTTCGGATGAGGCTCCTAGTGGCCTGGCTCTACCATGGGCACCAAGCAGACCAAAGGATGTCAGCCTCCCAGTGCAGGGGGAAGCCCTCAGTCCCACAATCCAGGGTCTCGCAAGAAGATGTCAGCCAGAGACCGGGGAGACTTCCTCGCCTCCTTCATGGTGAAGTCTGGTGATAAGTTTGGGAAGAGTGATGGCAACCTGCCCCCTTATCACCGCCGGATCAGCATGATCCAGGACATGCTGCTGCTAGTGAAGCAAGGAAAACAGGAGGAGGCGACTGAACTTCTGAAACACCTGCGGCAGGTGAGTGAGAAGGTCTGGGGGTGGGAGCATAGGGTGGAAACAGAGCTGGGGCCCAGCACAGGGTACTGTGGGAGGGTGTATATGACAGTAATCATCCTGGTAAGTTCTTGGCAAGCGAGGTATTGGAAAACAATGTAAATCCAGGCAGGAGTAAAGGCTAATAAATGGGAAATGTCTCCTTGGAAAGTGGTATGGACTAGGTAATCTGTAACACAGCTTTCCAGGGTCTAGCTTTTAATGTATAGCATGGGAAAAGGTCATAATTATTCCAAAACATCATAGAAGCGATGGCAGGTCACCCAGTTGTATTATTGCTTCCAGTGATAGCTTTGAAGTCCAAAATAAGCATGGCCAGTGTCAGACGTTCCCATTTAACTTTCAGAAAGTTCCTGTGTAAACAGCTCTTTAAAGCACCACCAAATCTTTGGGTCATTTGGCCTATCAGCCTTTTGTCTCAAAGATTCTTAGCTTGTTCTTTACAACACAAAAAACAACAAACAATCATTAGCTTTCTATATATCTTACTCTTCTGCCATCTACCAGTTGACGGACTTCCATTCCTGTTTGATTAAGGCTTGTAGAAATTACCTTGGGACCTTTAAGGATGGAAGGTGCAATGTGGAAACAGGGATTTATTAAGAGAACGCTCTTCCTTCGACTTCCCTTACGCCTCATGAAATGAAGGTTACAGGAGTTGGACTAAGAAGTTCTCCGGCTTGCCATTATTTCAAAATAACGGCTTGCAATTTAGACAAGCTCTTTGTTATTTTGGACTAATGTCAGTTATTCCGATATAATGCTGCTGTGTAGACGTACTAGATGAGCTGCTGAACCTCGGGCTGAGAAACGCTGCTCTGAGGCACTGACACAAAGGCAGAAAGAAAAGTGGCTTCAGAAATAAAAGGCTGGTCTGATCTTGGTGTTGGGGATTCTTAAAGGGCAACAAATTGCTCTGTAAACTCTGATTCACCACTTCCTGAGGTATCCGGTGACAATAAAAGATCAAAGGGCTGTGGAAACTTTTGAGGCTTTTTGTTTTTTGGAATCAGTTTTCTAGGTGGAAGTAAAACAGGCCTATCCACACCAAAATGGATTTGTTTCGAAGGAAAAATTGAGCATGGACACGATGTACCTTGCAACAGGTGTTATCAGTGCCAGCCTAAGGGAAAGTTGCTCATGTTTTCTGTGCAAGGCACTAGCTTCCCCCTGGTGTGTGTATGGTGGTCTTTGTAAAAATGCACCCTGTCTGCTCTTGTTCTGTGTTGTCTGCTTTTCTTTTCATTGCCCTCTTTTTGTTAGAAGTGGATAGTTTCTTTGAATGTTTTTTTTTCCCTTCTCTTTCACTGGAATCCTGTCAGAGAGACATTTTCCACTGAAACCAAGAAGGCAGGTTTGTGTGACTTTTAGTTGTCTTAATTTTCATTGAGAGCTGTGGAAGAGATTCTGTAAGAAGAAAGGTGGTATTTTTTTAAGTTCCCTACCATGCATCCCTGTTGTCTGTTTTCACCTTGAGAGAACACTCCCTTCCCCAAACCATAGAGCACATTCCTACAGTGGTTAATATATATAATGACAACATCTGTGGGAATGTCGTTATTAAAGACTGCATGTATTCTCCTTTGGGTCTCTGCATAAATCTCCCAGGGAATGTCAGTGAGATGGAATGTGGCTTTGAAAGAGGTAATGATTCAAGTTCTAAATTACTGCTTCAAAACACCAAATAGGCCATGTCAGACAGTGAAGAGCCTGATCTAATGCCCTTTGAAATCAACAGGAAGATACCTGCTTTAATAGGTATTGGATCAGACCCAGGTGGTGGGTCTGGTCCACTCAATGTGCAGCAGCTGTCAAAAAAGCAAACAGAATTTTGGGAATCATTAAAAAAGGGAGAGAGAATAAGACAGAGAATATCTTAACATAAAATATAAGTCCGTGGTACGTGCACATCTTGACTATTGCATGCAGATATGGTTGCCTTGTCTCAAAAAACGGTGTCTTGGCATTGGAAAATGTTCAGAAAAAGGCAACTGAAATGATTAGGGGTATGGAATGGGGATGTTAAAAGTTGGTTAAATAGGTAACCTGTAACGGAATGAAAATCTCCGTGGTTACGAAGTTATACGCTGCAGGACTGTCTCTCTTTATACTGCAGAATCCGCAGCAAAGCTTCCCCCGGACCAGAGCTGCTAGCCCCTGCCGGCCTGGCTCCTGGGGAGGCCACTTCCCTGGCCGCAGCAAAGCCGCCACCCCAGGAGCTGGCTGTGTTTAACTGAGAAGCTGATGCTTATCGGTTAATGGTGTCGGTTAAACGGTTAGTGGGTTACACACTGCCTGGGGGCCGCTCAAAGTAAGCCCCTCCTGCCCCAGCTGTGACACCCCCCCCCAAGCCAGACCCCCCTCCTACATGCCAAAACTCTCATCCTCAGTTCCACTCCCGAGCCCACACATTAGTCAAATTATGGTGGATTGCTGACATCAACAATACTCTTCAACTGGGCCACTAGAAAAAAAAGTTTGCCTAGACCAGTGGTTTTCAATCTCATGAAGCACTGCTCCCATGTTCTTAGCTTCCAGTGCCTGACATGCCGAAGTCTTGCTTGCTTTGCAGCTGTCATCTGAAGCTTTTCTTGTAGCAGGGCAGGAGATCCCTCTCCTCCACTCTGAATCAGTGAGGTGGACAATCTGAGTGAAATGTGACATTTAATAGCGGTTGCCCTTATGATGAATCTTGCTGCCAAGGTGTCTTGTCATCACGACTGGGGAAAAATTACTGGATCCAGAAATTCCTTTCAAAAACCTGGAGGAGGGGAGGAACCTATTACATCTCATGAGTCTTTTATAAATGACAATTTCTGTAGAAGAGCTCGGATAATATATATCTTGATATGTCATAATAGGGAACACTTTGTCCTGGATGCTATAATAGACTTGATTATTTCTTGCCACCTAATTGAGAACTTAAGAGTCCCATTGACCAAACTCCTGATTTTCTGTGGCTTTGAGAGTTTAATTTTCAGGGGTCTTTCAGTCTGATGCTAGGACTGATATGCGGCAGAAAGAGAACATGGTCAACTCTTAAGATGGGAATTGGAACTTATTAGGCCTAGTCTACACAAACCGCCATTGTTGATCTAATTTATGTGATTTTTAGCTGTGCAAACAGTGCAGCTAAAGTTGATGTACTTACCGTGGCATCTTCCACCTTGTAAGATTGATGGGGGCTGCTCTCCCATTGATGCCAGCTGCTCTTATTGTCCTCTTAGAGTACTGGCCTCAATGGGAGAGCACTCGGAGGTTGCTTTATCATGTCTAAGCAGACATGATAAATCAATGGCCACTGGATTGATCCTGCAACATTGATCCCAGGCATATTGGAGACAAGAGCACGCTTCCCTGGGAGCTGAATTCCAACAGTGCCTTGATCTGGAAAAGTGTATGTGGGAGTGAGTTTGCAAACTCCTTGGGGCAGAGACTGTCTCAACACTTTGGTTTGTAAAGATCTGAGCATAAAGGAGTCTTGATCTTGGCTAGGGCATGCAGATACTCCAGTAACATATAATAAATTATAGTAACACAGCATTTGGGATTTTTAGAGAAGACTAAGGGAATTAATGCCCAGCTTCCAATGAATTTCAATAGGATCTGCATACCTCACTTTCTTGGGCTGCTCTGAAAAGACTAGAGAGAAATCTCCATAGTCCATTGAGCTCAGTGGGAAATTTTTCCTTTTTTTCTAGTGAGCTTTGGATCAGGCCCAGCATGCTAAGGAGATGAAGCTAGTAGGGTTGCCAAGTGTCCGGTATTGACCCGGACAGTCCGGTATTTTCGCCTCCTGTCCAGTAAAAAAATTCAGAAAATACTGGACATCTAAAATGTCCGGTATTTTCTGATTTTTTTTCACTGCCATGAGGCGAAAATACTGGACACCTGGCAACCCTACACACACTCAGCAACCGGGCCCAGCCCCCCTCCGCTCGCTTACCTGGTTCTGCAGGGGAGTGGTCTTCTGGTTCCCAGCAGCTGTTAAAGCCAAAAAAGCCTCAAAAGCATTTCTTAAAGGGGCCTTGCTGGGTTTTTTTTTGGTCTCTCGCTTTTTTTTTTCTCAACAGAATTTTTTCCCTGGTATGTTTTTTGGGGCAGGGGGGAGTGGGGGTGTTTGGTATTTTTGGTTAAACTATCTGGCAACTCTAAAAGCTGTTAGGTGACAGGAAGGCCTGGGGAATTGTAGAGGCTAGTGTACTGGCTGAAAGGGTCTGTGGGATTCTTAAATGTGCTTCTTACGGATATGTGACCCAAAGCCCACTGAAAAAAAGGAGGGGCACCTACTGGCTGTGGATCAGGCCCTCTATGCATGTCCGCTTACAGGCAGTGCTTTTCGCCAGGAGAGCCCCCTGACTCTTGGCTTGGATTGGATTCTTCCCACAGT
Organism: Pelochelys cantorii; assembly: GCA_032595735.1. Taxonomy (NCBI): domain Eukaryota; kingdom Metazoa; phylum Chordata; order Testudines; family Trionychidae; genus Pelochelys; species Pelochelys cantorii. Next base: position 4,018,080 of record CM064346.1, on the reverse strand, counting down.
TGCCAGCGTCACTAGAAAACTTACATATCATAGACAGCAGCCTGAAACCAAACCCTGGCTGGCAGGCAGGACAGCCTTTTAAACTGAGCATCAGGGTGTGTCTCTTTTATACCCCCGCTGCCACTGATTTGCTGTATGCCTTGGGCAAATCATACAATCTGCCTGTGCCAGTTTTCCAGTGGAAGCGAAGCTTCCCTCGTGTATAGATCGCTGAAAGATTTAGTCAGTCAGCGTTTGCCAAGAACCTTGCCTGTGTAAAGAGCTCTGCAAGTGCTAAGTGTTATGAAGTGAAGCTTTACAAACAAGTTAGGAAAAAAAATAAATGACAAATGAGTTCACTCAAGAGTTTCTTGTTACAAGGCAGCTCCCCAGGGGATGTGCAGTGCGTGGTCTCCAGCGTGGAGACATTTCTAACCTCTGCCTCTTTTTAGAATCAGATTGGCATTACCACCATATTTGGAATCCAACAGCAGCCTGTAAAGAGCGTACATTGGCTGTTTGCACAGATGGCCTCATTTTGCAAGAGACTCTTTCAGGTGGTGGTATCATCCTCTGCGGCTGTTTCTTCCTGGCTTGTTAAAAGTGTCAGAGAGTGAGCCTGAAGCATCATTGTAAAGCTAACATCCTAAAAAGCAGCTCTCTTCTCTGTGGGCACTGCCCTGGAAATCAGCCTCTCCTCTGAGCGTCTGTTCCAGTGGCTTCTGGTGGGTGCTGCACATGGTACATCTTTTGGTTTTGATAGCAAGACCAACACACAGGATGAACAGAAATGTACAAAAAATTACAATGCTTGTCTGCAATTCAAAGACCCCTGGTCACAGTGTTTACGGTGAACAGCTGCATGTGATGGGCACCCTGGGCTTCCGCAGTGATGCTAGGATATTTCCTTTTATGGAAATAATTCCTTGTGTTCATAGACTGACTGATTTATATGACTCCAGTTTTCTTTTTCTGAAGTAACTTCTGAAGCCATCTAGTTGTGTTCCCTGCTATTTTGCTGTAAGGAGCTGCTGTAAGGCTTTATCCTGAGGGAAACTGAGCTCTGAATTCAGTAGCATGTGTAGGTGTTCAGAACCTAAAGGATCTCTGGCCACACCCTCCCCTTCCTTGTGACCTCACAGGTTTGGCTCCCTGACTCTTATCTGGCAGTCAGTGGCATGTGGATGGATTGCTGTACCACCGCGTGCCTGGTTCCAATCAATGAAGCTCCATGCAGGTGGCTTGCTATGCCTGTGTGCTATTGATTGCAGGGCTGGGCCTGGCATTTAAATGGGAGGCTTAGCCGTGTTCGTTTTGGAAGCTTGTTTTGTTTCTTTAAAGTAGGGGTAAGTGGTTAAAACAAATCAACATTACTGTCAGGTTATTCAACTCTCTGTAAAATAAAACCCATTTTCCTCCCCTTCTGTGCCAAACAGTTCATTTTCCCCAGTGAACTGTGAGGCCCTTCACAGCCCATGACGTTTCTCTCAAAGAATTTGCCATTGGTTATGGCTGTGTGTGGAATTTTCTCTAGGCTGTTACTGTTGTGCCAGTTGAAGTTTTGTCATGTTTCTGCTCATTCCAGACTTAGCTGGGAGAGAACAGTTTGTGCACACAGACCCCCCCCCCTCCCCCCGGTGCTTTCTCAAGGTTTCGTTCTTCCTACTCTGGAAAACAGGGCCAGGCTGTTTTGAAGCAAGTTGGAGATAGTGTACTCTTGGGGGCGGGGTCGTGCCTTCCATGTCTCTGGAAGATGTCACCTGTTCATATGGCACTATGCTTGATTGTAATAACCAAGCACGTGGCAAAAGCTTGCAGGATTGGTCTAAGCTATCTGGGGTGCTGTACTGTTCCGGAGACAGTCTGGACTTGAAACCCCCCCCCCCATAGCCAACACCCCCTGTCTAGACTTTGTGACATAGGTTGGTTTCTAGGGCTGTGGTGTCCGACCAGTTCTGAAGTGAACTAGCCACATTATTCTGAAAATATAAATAATTTTGTGAGCCAACTAGCCACAATCAACCTGCCAAATAACCACATGTGGCTAGTGGCTAGCATGTTGGACACCACGGCCCTAGGGCATCCTCCCTTTGCTTGAGCAGTCAATGTGATTAGAAGCAGAGTGGGTTCAGGGGGCCTTGCAAGCCTTGGATGCGATGGAAGAGCATGATAGGCATGGGGAGCTGCTAAGGGGGGCTGCGTAGGGTGGTTGGCATGAGGACTTTGCATACTATGGGGTAAGGTAGGGTGGAGGGATGGGTATGGTAGCTGGGCATAGGAGCCTTGTATGGTAAGGGAGTGGCCATGGAGGTCTTCAGTGGTATGGAGTGGAAGTAGGGTGGTGGGCAGGAGGATATTATATGTACAGGGTGTGAAAGGGTGATTAGGGTTACTGGGTGATTTCAAAAAAATAATTGGACACACTTGATCTTAGATGCGGGGGCGGGGACCGGCCGGGATGGGAGTGGGGCTGGCCGGGAGGAGGTCAGGGAGAGCGGTGCTGGCCAGGGAGATCGGGGGAAGGAACCTGCCGGCGGGAACCAGGGCTGGCTGGGAGGGGGTTGGGAGGAGCAGGGCTGGCTGGGGGAGATCGGGGAAAGGAACCGGCCGGCAGGAAGCAGGGCTGGCCGGGAGGGGGTTGTGGGGAGTGGGGCTGGCCAGAAGGGCGGGGGGGGGAGTGTGTGTGTTGGGGGGGGGGGAGAACCGGCCAGTGGGGAGATCCTGGGGTGCTGCCTGTCCTGGCGGAGTGCATGGGCGCGTCCGGCCCTGGGGATTCCATCCCACCCCAGCCCCGCTCCTCTCCTCTCTACTGTGTAGTTGTGTCATGCCTGCCTGGTGGACACACTCGCACAGCGTGAGCATGTCTACCAGCCAGGCAGTACACAACTACGTACTGATACTCATGATCAGGGCTCGACAAACCGCTGATTCTACTCGCCCATGGCGAGTAGATTTCAGCTGGTTGCTCCATGCGCCCCATTCACCAGTGCTGCGTGCATGCGCAGTGCCGGTCTGACGCATGCGTGGTGCGGGGCTGGTGAGTAGCTCTTGCCGCCGTTTGTCAAGCCCTGCTCATGATGATAATAAAACTTACTTAATTAGAAAATACCGGACACTTCTATGTCTGGTATTTTCTCAATTTGTTTCCTGGACAGAAAGCTCAAATACCAGACTGTCCGGTTCAAAACTGGACACCTGGCAACCTTAAGGGTGATGGCTACAGAGTATAGGTTGTGGGGGTTTTGTGCTCTATTACCTCTTTTTAGTGTCTTTGGCCACCTTGTTGCATGTGTGCAGGCACTCAGGGCTTAGCTGTGGTGGGCCTTCAGCATGAACTGCTCCCCCAGTGTCTCCCTGCCCATTGCCTTTGTGTTTCTGCTGGAGGTAGGTTTAACCCACAGACTCTGATAATCTTCTACCTTCTGAGGGGTGCAAGTGCTTGAGTTTGGCCCAGGCTGGTGTGAAGAGCAAACCCAGCATGGGCTGGAAAGGGCTGGCAAGATGTGAGCTCTCTCCAGTGCAGCTGGCCAGGAAGGAGAGCAGGCCAGCTGCTCTCTCTTGGGGGAGGGAAACCTGGCTGGAGCCAGGAGCTGAATAGGACCCTGGCTGGTCATGGCTTCCCTGCTGGAAGGCAGGCCTGACAGGGACTATTGAGGTTTGTCAGGGACCTTCCAGTGGCTGAAAAGCCAGGCCAGGGTGGGGTCTCAGAGCTGAGCCCTGGGCATAGAAGAATAACCTCCAAATGGCTAAGCACGAAGCCCAGCAGGAATACAAACTTCTTTTAGTTTGGGTTTACTTTGGAAGCAGGACAGGGAAGGTGCATTAACACAGGCCAATGCTGAGTCCTAAGCCATCAGAATGGCCTGGAAACCCTTCCAGGGAAACTGAGGCGGGAGACGGTGTATGAGGGACAGTCACCCAACAACAAGTTCTCCTCACAGTGCATGCAGCTACGTGAACGGACATGAACCATCCCTGGAGGTTTTTAAGTCTCAGCTTGACAAAGCCCTGGCTGGGTTGATCTAGTTGGGATTGGTCCTGCCTAGAGCAGCGGGCTGGACTTGATGACCTTCTGAGGTCTCTTCCAGCTCTGTGTTTCTATGAGGGCTTGTGCCAGACCCACCCACCCTCCTCTTAGAAGAGGGGCTGGTATTGATGTTTTTGGGATTGGATCCTGCAAGGTGTTCATGGAGGCAGCAGTAACAGTGAGAGTTAAGCACTTTCTGTGCTGCAGAGGCTGCTCAACACTCCACAGGACTGGACCAGTTACTTAACTGCCCGTTCTGATGGTGCCACGCCCACCTTGGTGTATCAGTTTGGTTATTCATATCTTAATTACAGGAGAGGCATGGTGGGGTGTAATTAAAAACGAAAGGATGATGTAGAAGAGGCATGCTGGGACTCTCGTTTACGCTTTGCCAAGACACCAGAGCAAGGGGAGGCTCAGTGAAATTAAAAAGCGATTCTTTGTTGCGCTCTCTCTAATTAACAAACTCGATTAACTATAGGGGATGTGGGGAAATGGCAGTTGTTAATTCCAATGGTCCATGTGATCCATGCACCAAGGGCTTTCTTTTTGTTCAGGTTGCCATCCAATAATTTTGCCCTTTCTAGACAAGCATGGGTTACTAAGGAGAATTTTTGTAGAAGAATGTAAAGGAGCCGGAAACCAGCGAACCATAGGTGTATATTGAGAAATAGCCTCGTTCCAGAGAGATGGATGGAGGTGATTTAAATCACCAGATGGAAAGTCTTGATTTAAATCACCAATTTTAATCAACTTTTCCATTGGTGCTACAGTTACTTTTTAAAGAAAGTTGCATTCTCATTGGTTGAGGTGACCAATAAAACAGGAGTTACATCTAAATAGAACCTTTACACTATATTTGGTGCATCTTTTTGCTGAGGAGGACACTCGGTATACCTATCTATGTTTATTTCAGCTAAATATAGCTTGATAGTTTCAGATGCTTCTTCATGTTCGCTTTTAATATGTTAGAAAATGGTGAATATGGTGTCAAGCAGAGTTAGGATGGTAACTGGAATTGAATTTATACAAACAAAGCATAGAAAGCTTATTCAACAAAAGAACATGAAGTGTTTTGGTCAAAACATGTTTCACGTTTATAACTAAATGGAGGGATTAACTGTAGTCAGGGAATTAAACTGATTATTTCAGGTCAGCTTTGGAAAAATTTCAAATATGCCCAAGTGAAAGTGACTAGAGCGTAAGTTGCTACACACCTGTCTCTTAGACCGTCTAAGTCAAGGTTTTCCAGAGTATGCTCCGTCCAATGGGTGCAGGGGCTCCACGAGAAAATATTAATGGCAGTTGTATGACCCTGTTATTTTGTTACTAATTTTCTGATTGTTGTATTGATGGAAAAAAGAATTTATAAGAAATATGCAAGAATTAGAATTCCAAAACTTTGAGTCTTTATTTGGGTACCTATTGAATTAAAAATCACAATATTTTAAGGGCTCCAGCAAATTTTCAGGACCCTGTAAGGGTTCTATGGCCAAAAAAGTTTGGGAAACTCTGGTCTAAATTATTTAGACGCATTTATTTGTGCTATAATTATAGAGCTTGGCTTCAGAATTAGATGGCTTTCCCCCCTGAGTCTGCGTCTTCATATAGAAATGCTGACTTTAATTCTATTTCAAAGTTTTTGATAGAGGCTTATGGCTGCAGCATATTTTTTTTTTGTAAATATTTAAAGAGACAATGCTAAGTTTAGTCCTTAATATATTTTGTATTTAATTCAGATTTAATTTTAAATGGTTTTATTACAAGTTTTTCTTTTCTTTTCTTTTCTTTTTTTAATTTAAAAGACTGTTATAATTGAAGAGAAATTTGTTGGGAAACAAAATGTCAGATTTTTTCCCAAAGTTCAATCTACCCGGCTTGAGATACAATGAGAGAGCCACATATTGTGATAGTGTAGAGATGGTCACTTTCCTTAAGAGGATAATAATTGCTTCTGAAACTCATTTGAATACAATTGGTCTCTACTCTTCTTAAGTAGCAGTTTACTGTTTGGCTCATCACATTTCACTTGTCAGGGATTCTGCTCTGTGCATTGCCCATGACAATTTGAGGAAGACAGAACAGAATCATAGAACACTAGAACTAGAAGGGAGGGACCTCGAGAGGTCAACTAGTCCAATCCCCTGCTCTCACGGCAGGAGTAAAGTATTATTTGGACCATTATAGATAGTATCTTATTCCTTGCAGCATTGGAACTGGTATGTGCGCTTAGGTTGGAAAGATGTTTGAGAGAGAAGAATCTGGAGACTAAAACATGTAAGTGGGAACCAGAACTCCTCAGTTCTCTAGCGTCAGCTTTACCACTGACTAACTTTCTGGCCTTGAGCAAATTGTTCATCATCTCTTGTCCCTGGTTTATATAACTTTTTCAAAAGAGTTCCTAGGAAACACAATCCATTATATGGTTTGAAAAGTGCTTTGAGAGGTGGAGATGAAAATGTCTACATGTAAGTGCAAGTTCTCATAAGCTGCAAAAAGCCCATTTGCTGGCCAGAATCCCATGGCATTCCAAACTACATGTTGGTATTATAGACATAACACCATGAAAAGTTCTGGGGAGCAGTCAGTGTAAATGTGCAATTCAAACCCTGCAGGTCGGTGACTCTGTGTACTCAGTGGATTCCTGCTTGCTCATTTGCAGGTTGTGGTAACCTGGTCCTGCTCTATGTTTTAGTTACGTGCATCAAATCAATCATGCTCATTTAGGAGCGGCTCTGAGACAATGTACTTCCCCAAGTGTACTGTGGGTCTGACGCAAGGAACTCACGGATGCCTGTGTACAAGGAGCAGAAGTAAATCAGCAGAAGTCCACAGAGTCATACAACTTGCATCAAACTGCATCGACATAATAGCCAGGTTCAAATTGTTAACGCAACAAGTGTCAGCTCTGTGCTTATGCCACCTCTTGTAATTCTCCTGTGCAGCGGGGTGACTGGGCACCCAGTTTTCACCTCTCTCCAGCCCCGATTTGACCCAGCCCGTAAGCATGTCCTTCAAACTCATTGTCTTCAATGGCACTGAAGCATATGACTAAAGTTAATTAAAAGACTTGACCACCTTGCAGCATAGGGATGTGTGACTGAATCGGTAAGCCTTCCTGTCCAGCAGAGCATTTACACATAGGGACTGGAAGCAACTGAAAGCGCTCGAGTGTTTTGGATTGGGGTCCCTACAGGCCCGTTGCTAGATGCCTGAAGCCAGCACCTAATTTGCATAAAATGACCCAACTGGTGTGCCCTGGGGTTGGCTATTGGTGCCATCCTGTCTTGCTGCATCCTTATCTTGAAACCCTGCATGCCAGGGCTGCAGCTTGGTACTAAATAGAATGAGGCTGTGGGCTATTCCGCTGCCAAGCTCTGTGGACAGTGACTGGCCAGAAGGGGGTGGTTCACGTGTGACTTTTGGCCAGCATTCTTCTTTCTCTGTCTTTCCATGTGGATAGGGAAAAGTAGCAGGCAGGGTCAGAGGCCGTTATTGGGGCTGCATTGCCTCATCTCCCTACGGGCAATGTTCCCTCAATCTTTTCCACCCAAATGCAGATTAAATTTTGTTCTGTGCACAGAGACGTGTGAATGTGCACCACCAGTAGAAACACATGCTGCTGGCTGTCGGTGCTTTGCTAATCAGCTGGGTAGCATTGGACTCACTGCTGAGAGACTGCCCAAGTGCTCAGCTTGCAGCAGTAGTTCTCAGTGTGGTCCGAGGGCCATTAGTGATCCCTGACCATCTTGCAGGTGAGCCGTGAGATCAGGGCTCCCCCCTCCTCCCACAGCGGGGAGCCTGTGGTGGCGTTCTAGGGCTGCCCCCCTTCCCCTGGAGAAGTTAGAGCACAAGGACTGGCTTCCTGCTGCGGGGGTGGGGGAGTGGAGCAGCTGCGGGAACAGTAGCACAGGAAATCGCTCAGCTAGAGGCTTTTCCCACTGCTCCCATTGGCCAGAATCACAGCCAATGGGAGCAGCAGAGGGCAGTACCCGGGAGTGGTAGGAGGCATGGAGCTGGTTAAGTGCCCCCCATCCCTCTCATGCCAAGACCCTGCACTTCTACCCTGCTCCTGCACTCTTCCTTCCATGCATACCCCTCACACCAACACACTGCTGCTGCACCCTCCTTCCCTCCCTCCCTCCCAGATGCTGCACCCTCAGCCTGTTCCTTCACCCTTCCTCCAGCCCAGCCCCCACCCTCAGCCCTTTCCTGCACCCTCCCTCCTAGACTCCCCCACCCTCAGTCCCCTCTTGCACCCATTTTGTCATTATGGGTGGTTGGCTGATGGTCTGCGGAAAGGTCTGTGTTGAGTGTGGTGGGCTGTTTGAGAAACACTGGCTTACAGGGAACACCGCCTGTGGGCCTGGTGTGTATTCATGAGGGCACAGCTCAAGCTTCATTGTTGGCTTAAGACTGTGTGCGCTACAGCGCCTACAAAGACCCGTGAGAACCTCCTGTGAAGACCAGCAGAAGGTTGGCTGAGGCCAGACTTCTGGTCTTTGTGCAGAATGGGGGTGTGGAAAGAAAGCTGGTGGCGGCAGTGTGACTTTCAGGTTAAACCTGAGTTCAGCACAGTCAGTTTAGGACCAGGACTTGGCTTCCTGTGGTGCACTGGAATGACAAAACCATCAGAAGCCACATCCCTTTTAACCCTTAAGCTTTAACTGGAAAAGCTTCCCTGCAAACAAAGGCTCATGAAGCTGCATCTGACAATGTTGTGTCATTCATCAGGCCAAGCACTGGGCCTTTTGATCTCTTTCCACCTTCTGAAGATCTGCTCTTGCTTGTGTATCTCTGTGCCCCTGCGTCTCAGCCTCATCCTTTTCTCAGCATAATATGTAACCTCTTTGGATGCTGTGTCATAGTCTGGGGAATGTGGGGGTCGCTGGTCAGTGAATTCACTTGAGGGACAACTTGCCTGAAAGCTGGGTCTTTTAAAGCCTGTTCTACAAGGGAATGCCCAGGTTTAGGCTAAGCAAAGGGCTGCTCTGGTGTGGCAGTAATGTACCTCTGTGTGCAGAGCAGGACTCTCTTCAGAAGAGACCTTTGGCCTTCCTCTTGCTCAAATGGGGCTTCTCGGTCTGAGAGAAAGGATGCACTACTTGAAAATCTATATATAAAGAGTGTGTGTGATTGAGTAGGCACCTAGAGGTATTGCCGTTTGGGTAGATCTTATCTTACAAATAGGGAAGCTGAGGCACACAGGTTGTTACTTGCCCAAGGGATCACAGATGGTGCCAGTGAGATCAGAACCCAGGTGCAGTTTCTCACTTGGTCACTCAAACTGTACCATAGAACCTCTATGATAGAAATTCCCTGCCTGAACAATAGGAAGGTAGGCGTTAGGGTTATACTACCGACCACCTGACCAGGATGGTGACGGTGAAATGCTCAGGGAGATTAGAGAGGCTACAAAGGCAGAAAGCAGACTAATAATAGGGGAGAGCCTCACGCTGACTGAATACACGTCCCCTCCATGAAGGTTGTGGAGCTAAAATTTGTAGACACTAGTCCTGGAACCCACAAAGGGAGACGCAGTTCTCGATGAAGTCCTAAGTAGAGTGATACAAGCTTGTAAGTGATAAGAAGCCTACACAGTTGTGAATGGCATGGAGAAAGTGAATAGGGAAGTGTTATTGTTTTATCTCTTCACATAACAGAAGAACTGGGGGATCACCTGGTGAAATGAATAGAAAGCAGGGTGGGAAATGCTTCTTTGCGCAGTGCAGTCAATCTGTGGGAGTCGTTGCCATGGGATGTTGGGAAGGTCAATAGTATAACTGGGCTCAGGAAAGAATTAGGCAAATCCATTAGCCATCCATCAATGGCTATTAGCCAAGATGATCAGACATCCAACACGATCCCAGGGCTGTCTGTAGAGGAGCCCGGGGCAACTCCTCCTGCCCCAGGGCCCATCCCACCCCTTCCTGTCCCTGCTCTGCCCCCTCCTGCCCTGATTGCACCCCTTCCCTGAAGCTCCCTCCCCGCAGAGATGCAATCTGGAGGGTTACCAGGGGAGGGGGGTCCTGATACAGGACAGCAGCAGGGGTCACCCCCCTGCATTCACCACAGCGGCTGGAGCAGTGGGAAGTCAAGCGACCCAGCAGCCTGCTCCGCTCTGTTGCCCATCTCCCAGGCAGGTCGCTGAGCTTCACTGTCGTGGTGGGAATTGTTGTGCCTGAGCCCTCTGGTGCTGGCCACTGTCAGACACAGGACACTGGGCTCACTGGACTGAACGACCCAGGGAGGGCCCAGTCCCCTAGGCCAAACTGCCCTGACGGGCAGAGAGGTGGTTGGTTGATTGCAGCCAGGGAAGATGGGGGCAAAGGGAGGTAGTACCAGTTACACTCCTCCTCCCAGAGATTGGGCATTGTTGGCCTAGCTGTTCCCACCTACTTTGTCCTAAAAGGCAGCCAAGCCCAGTTCTCCTAGAACTTGGGAGAGTTGACTGGCTGGGGCTCTGCCAGCCATGCCAGGCTCATAAAATAGCCCCCTTCCCTGGCTGCCTTGCCTTCAGAGCTGACCTGAAAGGCAGCCCCTGGCGCAGGGCTCCAGTCCTCAGGGGCAGGCTGGCCTTCTAGGTAGTTTCAAAAGGAAATACCATCCTGAGACTAAGGCTTCCTCTCTCTTCGGTGCATGGGTGTGCGCCAACTGTTCTGGCAAGCAAACTCTCAGTTGGCACCGTCGGCTGTGGGAATTGCCTTCACAATTTGACCTCTTCAGTTTGGAAGTGGTGGCTGCTGCTCTTTTGAAGTTGCCAGCCAGATGGTGTCTGAGCGGGGCTGGAACTGGCAAGTGGTAGGGTGGCAACGTATTTGAAACACAGCATATTCCTCCAGCTTCAGACTGATTTATATCCCATGTAATACAGGGCCTGTTGGGTCCCCAAGGGCTTTACCAACCAACACCACTGAGATGTAGCCATTTCTGGAATGGGGCAGCAGCCAAAACGCACATGCATGACAGGGTGAGGGGTGAATTATGGTAGGTGGGAGATTTCAGGCAAATCTTACGGTCATGCAAAGAGTTACTGGCTGAGGCTCTGTCTGGCTGCGGCTCATTACTGTCTGGGGCTCATTACTGTCTACCCCAAGGTGGGAAGGTTTCTGGCTGGGCTTTTCAAAGGAAGTTTAATGGGATTTGGGTGCCTAATTCCATTAGGTTACGTCTGCACTTGGGGCCGGGGATGTGATTCCCAACTTGAACAGCACTAGTTCTCCTTTCCAGCAATGTTTATACAAAGCCTGCTCATGGATCTGACTGAGAGCGGGCAAGTAATGAATTACTTTCTGATGCTTCAGCATTTCTCTTTCCTTCCCTCCCTCCCCTGGGCCAACTACATCTTTTGAGGGAACAGTGAGATTCCTTGTATATATGACAAAATAGACTGAGAAAAGATCCTTAAGCAAACCTGTCTTCAGCTTGTCCAAAATAGGAGAATTTTAGGTTCAGCTTGAACGGCTGAGGACGTTAGGGAGATTCCCAAATCTGCACCGTCCTTTGTGGGTGATGAATCTGAGGAACTGTCCCGGATTGAAGTGTCATTAGAGGAGGTTTTAGAACAAATAGAAACACTTAATGTCAACAAATCTCCGGGACCGGATGGCATTCATCCAAGGGTTCTAAAAGAACTCAAATGGGAAATTGCTGAACTATTATCTGTGGTTTGTAACCTATCCTTTAAATCGGCTTCCGTACCTAATGACTGGAAGGTAGCCAACGTGACACCAATATTTAAAAAGGGCTCTAGAAGCGATCCTGGGAATTACAGACCGGTAAGTCTAACTTCAGTACTGGGCAAATTAGTCGAAACAATAGTAAAGAATAAAATTGTGAGGCATGTAGAAGAACATAATTTGTTGGGCAAAAGTCAACATGGTTTCTGTAAAAGGAAATCATGTCTTTCTAATCTATTAGAGTTCTTTGAAGGGGTTAACAGACATGCAGACAAGGGGGATCCAGTAGATATAGTATACTTAGATTTTCAGAAAGCCTTTGACAAGGTCCCTCACCAAAGGCTCTTGTGTAAATTACATTGCCATGGGATAAGAGGGAAGGTCCTTTCATGGATTGAGAACTGGTTAAAAGACAGGAAACAAAGAGTAGGAATAAATGGTAAATGTTCAGAATGGAGAGGGGTAACTAGTGGTGTCCCCCAAGGGTCAGTCCTGGGACCAATCCTGTTCAACTTATTCATAAATGATCTGGAGAAAGGGGTAAGCAGTGAGGTGGTAAAGTTTGCGGATGATACCAAACTGTTTAGGATAGTCAAGACAGAAGCAGACTGTGAGGGACTCCAAAAAGATCTCACCAAACTGAGTGATTGGGCAACAAAATGGCAAATGAAATTTAATGTGGATAAGTGTAAAGTAATGCACATTGGGAAAAATAACCCCAACTATATGTACAGTATGATGGGGGTTAATTTGGCTTCGACAAATCAGGAAAGAGATCTTGGAGTTATTGTGGATAGTTCCCTGAAAACTTCCACACAGTGTGCAGCAGCAGTCAAAAAAGCAAATAGGATGCTCGGAATTATTAAGAAAGGGATAGAAAATAAGACCCAGAATATCTTACTGCCCCTGTATAAAACTATGGTACGCCCACATCTTGAATACTGTGTACAGATGTGGTCTCCTCACCTCAAAAAAGATATTTTGGCCTTGGAAAGTGTTCAGAAAAGGGCAACTAAAATGATTAGGGGTTTGGAACGGGTCTCATATGAAGAGAGGTTAAAACAACTGGGACTCTTCAGTTTAGAAAAGAGGAGACTGAGGGGGGATATGATAGAGGTATATAAAATCGTGAGTGTGTGGAGAGGGCAAATAAAGAAAAGTTATTTATTAGTTCCCATAATAGAAGAACTAGAGGACACCAAATGAAGTTAATGGATAGCAGGTTTAAAACTAATAAAAGAAAGTTCTTCACACAGCGTGTAGTCAACCTGTGGAACTCCTTGCCAGAGGAGGCTGTGAAGGCTAGGACTATAACAGAGTTTAAAGAGAAGCTAGATAATTTCATGGAGGTTAGGTCCATAAAAGGCTATTAGCCAGGGGATAGAAATGGTGTCCCTGGCCTCTGTCAGAGGCTGGAGAAGGATGGCAGGAGACAAATCGCTTAATCATTGTCTTTGGTCCACCCTCTCTGGGGCACCTGGTGCTGGCCACTGTCGGCAGACAGGCTACTGGGCTAGATGGACCTTTGGTCTGACCCAGTACGGCCGTTCTTATGTTCTTAAGGAACTTCATTGCCTCTTTGAATTGTCTGGCTTTGTCAATAAGGAAACACCTGTTCCCATACTCCCTTCTCCTGAGACACTAGCACATACCACTGTATGAGTGTTGTACTAACTAGGGGCCATGTTTTCCTCTTGTTACAGGCCTGATCCAAGTCCCTTTTTGAAGTCAATGGAAAAACTCCCTGTTGATTTTCATGAGGGTTTGGCTGGTCTCTAGGGGAGCTGCACCAGTGTGGAGGTCCCTGGTGATAGAATTTGGCCCAAAGTGTTACTTATCTAGTGAACTGGTAATAGCCTGTCAAGTGGGCATCTTGTAGCTGAGCTATCCCAAGAGGTGATGGAAAGCATGGTAGGAAACTGTCGTGATGCAGAGGGAGTGTCTGAAACCACAACAGCTAACCTAGCCTCCCTTTTCCATTCTGACCTCCTTTTTGAAGAGGGTTGTATGTTTCCGAAGCATTCACCAGTCAGGCTGAAAGATCCCAGTGTCGGCCCCCAGTAGAAGGTGAGGCTGGCGATGTTAGGGTTTTTTTCTTTTGGAAAGTAGCCACAGTTTGGAAAGGAGAGAAATGGATCAGCCATTTGGGAGCATGAAGGAGCCCCTGGTGGTTTAAAATGTGACGGTTTCACAGGTTAATTGAAACTGAGTCACTTCCTAAAGGTTGAGTTCTTGAGCAGCAGCGCGCTGTCCTAGAGGGCTCTCCATCTGCCAGTCTTGAAGCATTTTGCAAGCTTTACTGAAATGGGCATAAGTCATTATTTCTATTTTGCAGTTGGGGAAACTGAGGCAAAGGGACTTTTCTAAGGTCATGCTGTGAGTCTGTGGTGGCATCAGGACCCAAACTGCTGACTGCCAGTCTGCTTCAACTCTAATACTCTCAAGCACTAGGGCTTGAGGCTGTTACTCTCTAACATTCTGTAGGGCTGATCTTATCTTCCGTTGTGGTGGACCTGGCTGTGCTGCAACCAAACAGATGCACTTAGCAGTGGAGTTTAAAAGCCACCGTCAGGCCATGTCTACGCTACTGGAGAAAAGTCGACCTTAAATATACCACTCCAGCTATGAGAATAGCCCGGCTGGAGTCAACGTAACTTAAGTTAACTTTCTGCAGAGTCCCCACTGGGGGAGGTTGACAAGAGAAACTCTCCCATTGACTTCCCTAATGCCTCACAGCCCAATTGAGTACTGGAGTTGATAGGGGCACCATCAGTGTTCGATTTAATGGGGCCTTGATTAGATGTGCTGAATCAAGCCCCAGAAGATCAGTCTCCAGAAAGTTGATCTGGGTATAAGTGTAGACCTGGCCTTATTGTGGACTCGGCTATTGTAATATCCTGTGTAGAAAGGCAGCCCCCCCCCCCCCAGCATGCCCACTGTTCCAGTTCCTCACAGGACTGGAGTGAACTCTGTTGGAATAACAGTGGATTGGAAGAGAAGTCTCCGCTCATCTAGTGTGGGATTTCCAAAGGACGCCCTTTCACAGTCTAGAAGGGGATGAGCCTTGCGAAAGAAAAGCCAGCGAATTTTAAGAAAAGCAAAGAGAACCCTGTGTATTCCTCTGAGTAAAGCCCCTTTGCACTTACGTGCTTTGGTTTCCCTGACTGTGAAAGAGGGTGTGAAGATACGTGAAAGCTCTCTGGATAGGACATGGAAGGAATACAAGGAAATGTGCTTGGATTTAGTAACTGTCTTTGGAGCAGGTTTCTGCAGTGAGACCCATCTGCATATGCCATCAGCTGGTACAGTGTCACTGAAGAGCCACTTTTAAGATGTTCACATAATTTCAAGTCAGATCAACATTTCAGTAAAAACCACAAAGCGCCACCCAGTGCTCTCCCCTCCCCCCTTTGTCTGGCCAGTTTTCTAAGATAAGTGGCACTGATTTACATGTGGGTAGAAGCTTGCTGAGTGGAAGTCACTGAAGGTTCTCAGGCTGCCTCCTCTCAGTGGGAGTGGTTCAGACATGGCAGCCAGTGGGGGGTTCCCACTCCTGAGTCATGAAGTGGCAGTGTGGATGTGGCCTTAGTGCTGTCTGCATCAGCACTTCAAGTGGGATTATGTCAGTCAGGGTGTGGGATTTTTTTCCACACTCCTGACTGACAAAAGTGGTAGCATAGGCAAAGCCTCACTCATGGGCAGAACTCCCCCACTATTGAAGTGGAATCAATGAACTTAAGCATGTCTTGTGACAGGGTCAGGTCAGAGGGATGCAAAAAGCAATGGGAGGGAGGTATATTCGCCTGAGACAAAGTAAATCTCGGTTCCCAGGGGAACTGACTGGGGCTAGTCTAGAACTAACAGTCAGACAGGGCAGCTGACCACCTGGGGCTGGTTGGGTGGGCTTGCAGTCAAGTGAGCTTGGGCTAATTAGAATACCTGCAGCCAATTACAAAACTAGCTGGGACTGGCTATAAAAGAGCTTCCCTAAAGCTGGCTGGGTGCATGCGTAGCAGAGAGGTTGGAGGAAAGTGCTGCCGGGTGTAGGAGAAAACAGGCACCAAGTGGACACTAGGGCTACGTCTAGACTGGCATGATTTTCCGCAAATGCTTTTAACAGAAAAGTTTTCCGTTAAAAGCATTTGTGGAAAAGAGCGTCTAGATTGGCCAGGGACGCTTTTCCGCAAAAAGTGCTTTTGCGGAAAAGCGTCCGGGCCAATCTAGACGCGCTTTTGCGCAAGAAAGCCCCGATCGCCATTTTAGCCATCAGGGTTTTTTTGCACAAAACAATACCATGTTGTCTACACTGGCCCTCTTGTGCAAAAGCATTTGCGCAAGAGGGCTTTTGCCTGAATGGGAGCGTCATAGTATTTGCGCAAGAACACTGACAATCATACATTAGATCGTCAGTGTTCTTGCGCAAATTCAAGCGGCCAGTCTAAACAGCTGGCAAGTTTTTCCGGAAAAGCGGCTGATTTTCCAGAAAAACTGGCCAGTCTAGACACAGCCTAGGAGGACGAGCTAGAGAGAAGGAAGATGGTGGGGAAGTAACCCACATAGGCAGCTGCTATTATGGGGCCCTGGGCTGGAACCCGGAGTGGAGGGTGGGCCCCTGGTGTTCTCCCCAACAGCCACCTCCCCATTTCCACTCCGGGAAAAGACTGTGGAGTTATTCTCCTATTCCTTATATTGGCCAATGCTGAGAGCAGCTCAGCAAACAGCAAGCTGATGCCCTAGGTGTGATGCCTAAAATTGAGGGATACTGTGAGCTTCTGAGACAAGCAAATCTGTCTGAAAGCACAGGACTCACCAAGTTTAAGTGGGAGCCTTGTCACAGTCTGTGCGTACATCTCCGTGGGATGAGCATCTTTAAACTTCCCTGTTCTACCTGTTTGTTTATGGATAGGCGCCTGCGTTCCCATGATGCTAAATAGATACAAGTCTAAAGATCTGTTTTCTAGTGAATGCTCATCTTTGCGTCTTGGGTATTTTTCCATTCCAATCTGCGTGCTTCTTTACTCAGCTCAGCACCTGGGCAAATCGCTCCATTTCCATAAAACTTGCATCTGTGTTTGCCTGTTTTTTGGGCATGCTGGGATCCTGCTTGTTTCTTTTGAGAAGCAGCTCTGCTGGTGGTGTTTGGGGAGTGAGAATTAGTTGCCAAGAGAACATCAAGACACAAATGAAATAATTCCCTGGTCCGGTTATAGACCTGGAAGCAAAAGGTGTTCAGGGTGGGGAATGCATAAATCATAGAACTGCTGTTTATGGTTTCAAATCCTGACTCGTTTTATGACTTAATTTAAAAAACAAGGTAGACTAGAAAGCAGGGAGCTTTGGACCTGTTGATGGTTTGTTATATTGTCCAGGCATTCTTCCAGCAAGGGATTAAACTGAAATGTGATGCTATTGCCTGACTTTGCCAGCCTGCCAGTTTGCCATTGCTCTGGGAGGGAGCAGATGTTTTCTCAGCCATTGAATGGACCCCTTTAATCAGAAATGTGTAAATAGAATTTTTCCTGTTCATTTTGCATAGGGCTCTGAGAGATGGGGTGTTCAGGGTGAATTGCTTTTATGCAGAGCTTTCTTCTGAAAACGATGGTACATTTTATGCTAATTGTTTTTTTTAAAAAGCCCAGTGAGCTGATCAGTATCCCCATTAGAAATTCCTCAAGATTGACTGTTGGACGCATAAGCCCCTTTTCTCCTCTCCTAGTGTAAAGGAAAACTTTAAAATGGAGTGTAAATGACACTTAACCCACTTCCAGTCCCCTTTGTAGTGCCAGCGCTATGCAAAGGGGCCTCCGTGTAAATGAGGACAATGCCTGCAGTCGGAACCGCTTGCTAGGTTACCTTCTTCGGAAGCTGAACAGCAGTTTATTGTTCAAAGGAAATCCATGTACCAAACCTGCTCCTGAAAGCGTGGAGGAGAGGAAATCCACTTGGCTTGGGGCTGACGACATGGGCAACTGGTCTGTGGTTAGGGACAGCCTGGGGGAGAGAAGTGTGGGAAGCTGCTGAAAAGAAGCGGCTGCCGGCTTATTAACTCCAACTGTGGCACTAAGAGCTCTGCAGGAAGACGTGGTTCTGCTCATGGGAGCCCCCAGAAATCAGACCAGGCAGGCTGCTTTGAGCGAGGGCCTGTTTGCGCATCTTTATTTGACTCTGAAGGCCAGAGTTTGTGTATGTGTACATGAGCCTTTTTTTCTCCAGGGATAGAGGCCCTGCTGATACAGTGCCAGAGGCATGTGCTAGTGTGGCTGACTGAGCCAAGCCAAACCGTGGGCCAAAGCGGAGAAACCGGCGCGATGGCAGAGTGCGCTGTGCTGGATGTCTCTAGATGGAAGCTTCCTGCAAATACGGGGTCACGCTTAGAAAATAACTAGCTGGACTTACCTGGTGTTGCCCGGGAAACTGGAGAAACAAAATTTAGAAAAACAGAAGCTGGTCCTGACAGCCTCCAGCCACACCGCAGCTGCCAGTGCCTGACATCTGGCTATTATGGAAGACCCCCATGCTTTTCTACTGCTGCATAAAGCAAAAGCTCTGACTCAAAAAAGAGGCTTTGCAATGTTGAGAATCAGAGCTATTTGACTTGGCAAACTTAGATACAAAAGTCACAATAGAAACTGTGTCTCTGTTTTCTTCCCATGGCATGAGTCTTGGAGCCATTAAAAGCACAGGGGAAGAGAGAGCCCCCAAATCACCATGGCTTGTTTCCACCCAATGCTGGAAGCATGTGGAGGCCCCTCTTCAATAATGCAATGTTTTTCTTCCTATCAGATGGTATTTTTGCTAATGATCCTTGTAGAAGCTAATGTTTTTTTGGTAGGGACATAGGGGATAGGCATGCTGGGTCTGCAAATTCTCATCCAAGAGCTGAGTATAGGAATGCCTCAATCAATGGGGTTGGCCCTACTGAATCTGAGAGATTTCAAGGTGACACCTCTAACTCTTCTCCCATCTTTTTTGATGAAACTATGAGTCAACTACCTGAGCCTGCTGGCACCTCTATAGTCCCTCCTCCAGCACCACCCCCTTGACCAGCTGCCCCTTCCATGGACTGCATCTCTCATCCCCCCCAGGATCATCCAGTATCAAACCCAGGACCAGGGCCCAGATTTGAGGGATTCCCCCCTGCCTTGGATTAATTTCTCACCCACCCAGCATCATCCAGTGCTGACCCTTGGGCAAGTGCCCCTCAAAGGAGACCTCTCCCCCGCCATGGGCTTCATTTCTCACTCACTCCCTTCAGGATTGTCCAGCCCCATTACCTTCATCCCCCTACAATCCTTCCCTCTCCCCACTCGCCCCAAACGGTCCAGGTCCACCCCCCCATCCTGCCCTCCCCCCACTCGCTCCCAACGGTCCAGCCCCCCTGTACCAGCCTGCCCCCTAATGATCCAGCCCCCCCAATCCTGCCCTACCCCCCACTCGCCCCCAACGGTCCAGCCCCACCGGACCGGCCCCTCCATTCATTCCCTGCCCCCCCCACCCCGCTCTCACCTCTGGGTCCCCGATGTGCCTCCTTCCAGACATTTTTTCAAAGTGGCAGCTGAGCGGTAACACCAGCCCCGCCTCCTCCGCCTAGAGCGAGCCCCGGCAGCAACCCGCCCACCCATTGGTCGGCCGCCAGGCCCTGAGCCAATCGCACTATTGAAGAGGGGCCTCCATATGCTTCCAGCAATGGCAGAGAAGCCGCTTCTCCCCGCACCGCCAAGCTCCATGCAGCCCCGGGGGGAGACGTTGGTCTCTCATCTCTTCCCTCCCACAGTACCTTAAAATCTTCTCCTGGAGGAAAGGTTCTCGCACAGAAAGTTTGGTTGCAGTGGGTATTATAGTGTCCAAGTTATTAGAGCACGAACATACAAACATTCTCCTTTATATATTAAAGAGAATTCTGATGGGCTTGGTGCTCCAGGCTGAGATCCAGACAGAATTGGAGGCCTCCTGCTAACTAGTTCTCCATCTCTGGTGCTTGTGCTCATCACGTAGGCCCCTCATTCAGCAAAGGAGCTCAACGTGGGCTTGAGGCTCATGCAAGTTAATGAGACATAAGCACGTGGTTAAAGTGAAGCTCGTGCGTACGTGCTTGACTGGAAAGGAGTGGCTTGCTGAACTGGGGCAGTGTTCATGGACTCTTTTTTTTTCTTTAGGACCCCTTCTGACCCACCCTGAAAATTGCTCTGTGTGGGTAGAGCCCTGTGCTTGTGAGTTTGCAGGCTCAGGGCGTTCCTCATCTCTTTGCTGAGTTATACGTGTTGAAGGGGAGGGTTTTCGAAAGAGCTCAATGCCGCCTCTATGTCGACACTGGCACTGTCCGGTCCGGGGAGACTGGTATGTACTAGCACTGCTCAAACTACTGAGCTAAAAATAGCAGGGTGGGCACCATGGCACAAGTGGCAGCTCGGGGCCAGCTGCCCGACACCTGCCCTGACTGCTTGGGATGGGAAGCTTAACCAGAAAGCATTCTTCGGCGAGAGATGTCCTCGGCGTGCTCCACATTTGGCTGGGGATTTCAGACGTGTGCGCATCTGCAGCTGTGCGTGCCTAGGTGGATCTCAGCAGTGCTTCCTAGCCTCTTTGCAGCTAGATACTTATTCCCGTTCAAAACCAACTTTCTCTCTCCAGTTAATTTGTTTGTTAATTAGACTAAAATAAAAACTAGATTAGGATACGATTTTGTCCCGGTTAACCCCTTCCTGCAGTTATTGACTTGTTTCAGCGTCATGCCTGGCTCACTGGGTTTTAAGCGCTGTTCTTCATGCAAAGAGCCTATCCCCGTATTGGATGGGCGTTCACAGTGCGTCCACTGCCTCGGAGAGCAGCATGTCTCTCAAAAATGCCCTCATTGCGCAAAATTGAAATTGCGGGCGCAAAAGGACAGAGACCTCCGTCTTAAGCTATTTTTACTTGAGAATTCTCTCAGATCAGCTTCTGACCCAGGTCAGCATCTCGAGGAACACAAACAGTGCAGAGCCAAAAAGCAAGCCGCCTCTTTACCTCAGGGGGCTATCGCACTGAAATAGCCATCTTCCCCCATGGCCGGTGCCGAGAAGAGTGGCAGCACTGTGTCTCAGCACGTATGATGCTCTGAGAGTCTTGGGAGCTGCCCGTGCACCTAACAAAGCGGCATGCGCTAAACCATGCTCTACCAAATGAAGTTAATGGGTAGCAGGTTTAAAACTAATAAAAGAAAGTTCTTCTTCACACAGCGTGTAGTCAACCTGTGGAACTCCTTGCAGGGGAGGCTGTGAAGGCTAGGACAATAACAGAATTTAAAGAGAAGTTAGATAATTTCATGGAGGTTAGGTCCATAAAAGGCTATTAGCCAGGGGATAAAATGGTGTCCTTGGCCTCTGTTTGTCAGAGGCTGGAGAGGGATGGCAGGAGACAAATCGCTTGATCATTGTCTTCGGTCCACCCTCTCTGGGGCACCTGGTGCTGGCCACTGTCGGCAGACAGGATACTGGGCTAGATGGACCTTTGGTCTGACCCAGTACGGCCGTTCTTATGTAAGCCACCAGATCCAGCCCACGGACAAGCAGGGAGCCTCAGGCAGACTCCTTTGCTTGTCCCGCCCCCGCATGCTTCTCAGAAAAGTGGTTGTTGGACCGTTTGGTTTTCACAAACTGTGAGGAGGGGGAGGGGAGAGTGGTGCTTCACGGCTGCTCCTGCCCACAGCGCAATTTCATTGGCTGGTTTCTGGCTGCCTGTTTTAAGAACTATATGGGGGCAGGACCTGAGAAACATGCTGGGCTGCTGGCCGGGAGTCTCACAGGTAAGTCTCCCAGCACCCCAGCCCCTCTCCCCCCAGCCCTCTGCCCCCACTCCTACCCCACATAACCTAAACACTGCCCCCTCCTGAGCCCATACCTTCTCCTAGACCCGGCACTTCAATCCCCTGCCCCAGAACACAATTCCCTCCTGCCTTAGGTCACAACCCAAACTCCGGCACCCCCTCCTACACCCCAGTCCTCTGCTCTAGATCACAACCAACCCTCCTCCCCCCCACCCACCCCCGGTTCCCTGCCCTAGGTCACAACCCCCTCCTGCTCTAGGTCAGAACCCAAACCTCTGCTCCTCAATCCCATGTCCCAGGTCACAACTGTCTGCTTCACCCAAACTCTCTCCTCGACCCCACTCTCCTTCCTGCACCCCAGTCCCTTACCCCAGGCATCCTTCTGCCCCTGACCTCCAGACTGGACCCCACACTTTTTCCAATGATATCATGGAAGAGTGTGGCCCTTGACCACTTTCCAAAATCTTGGAGTGGCCCCCATCAAAAATTATTGCCCACCCTATGTCTAGATGGTGCCTGGTCCTGCCGTGAGGGCAGGGAACTAGACTTGATGACCTCTTGAGGTCCCTTCTAGTTCTAGTGTCCTATGGCACAATTAATGGATTAAGCAACTGCAATTAAATCATTTAACCAGTTAACTTTTTCCCTGCATATTTACATCCCTACTACTCAGGGGACTAGTCTAAGCACCGCTCCTGCCACAGCAGCCACACAGCTCTTGTTAGTGCACTAACTTGTGCAGTGCTGGCAGGTTGGCCTGCCCAGGCTGGAAAGCAGGGCTGTTGCTACAGAGAGACACACATTGATTCCACAACCACCCTGCTACAGTGTGGACATTGACTGTCAATGGAACTCGTACCTCACCGGTGCTTTCTAGGGATGTTATGTTGCGATTAATTAGCTAATTGATTAGTTGATGGGGGAAGGAGGCATTCCCTACCCCTGTGAGGGCTCTGCAGTTTAAATGTAGTAGGTTGGGCATGCAGGCAGCCCGGCTCCTAGAATATTTAAACTGCAGAGTCTCAGTGGCCTTAGCTCCGGGGGGCAGTGCGAGCCTAGACTCAGCAGTTCTGGCTTGCACCGGCCCTGGGAGCTAACCCCGCTGCGGCTCTGCATTTTACATGGAGTAGGAGCCTGGTGGCTCTTTTACATGTAGTAGGGCAGCTCCCTCCGCAGAGGCAGCAAGGGGGAGAAGCGAGTCGTCGATTTGACTACTTGCTAAGCATGGACTTACTGGGTAGTTGGCTACTCCCTTACATCCCTAGTGCTTTCGAAGAGCCCACTTGTAGTCCTCACCAAGCGTCTTGGCAAGTTGTGGCGGATGGCAGCTAGCGCTGGTCTGGGGTGCTGCACTGTACTGGAGGCTGGGCTTTGGGTAGAACGGACTGTACTGACCTGCTCTCCTGCCTTCTGCAAGGAACGTGGAGCAGGAGCCATGATTGAATTGTAAGGCTGTAAATAAAAACATCTGACTGTGCAAGGATATACACTGCGCTGGGTTTAACCCTTTCCTCCCAACCCAGAACACAGGGAGTTCAAGTCAAGTTGCATGGGGTTCCCACAAGACAGCAGGGAAGTTGGGATGGGGACAGCTACTTGGTTGGTGTATATCAGCCTCGCTCGAGGGAAGCCCGTTTCCAGCAGCTTAGGGGTCTGTTGTTTTCTCAGTTGGCGCCCCACGTTTCTCAGGTTGTTAAAGCATCTCTAGTTAGACCGTGGCAATTCCATTCTTTAGGTTGCGGCAGCGTCACTGTTTTATAGTGTAATATTGCAGGCCACATTGAGACAACATTATTACATTTGCCATTATTGAGATGTCCGGCTCTATAATGAATTAGAATTACAGACATCTGCCTGTTGCATTGGAGAAATGGCTGCTCTTTAGATTGGTCTCCTCCCCCCCCCCCCCCCCCCCGGCCAACACTGGGCTGCACGTGATGACTTTTGAGAGGCATTTACAGCTTTCAGCCTAGCCCTGGTATATAGTCAAGTATTGTGCCCACAGCTGGAATGGTACATTGTGTCCTATCAATTACACCATATTAGTCTGGGCTTTTTTTCCTACTTCAAATGACAAATCTAGCTTTTAATTGGCTACATAAGTGCCCCATAGGACAGAGCTTGTGTTAATGAGACAAATTTATTTCTTCTGTGACTCATCTTTGTAATGTTCCCTCCTGTTCGGGGTTTTTTGTTGCAAGGGTCTTGAAAAGGAGCCTCAACAGGCGCAACTCCTTGGACCCCAGCAAATTTGCCAGTGCTGATTGGGCCTGAATGCAAAGGGGAGACACAAGAAGGGACTGGCAAATCTGGACTGGCACACGGAAGGCTGTTTGAGGGTGTGGGGGAGATGCTGTTGTGGTTGAAGCACGGGGCTGATAAACAGGAGAGCTGTGTTCAGTTTCTGACTTTGCCACAGTTTTCTTTTGTGACCATGGGCAAGTCACTTACTCTTCTTTTCTCTCCGCTCCCTGCCTGTAAAATAGGGATATTTCCTCTCTCCCACACTTTGTCTGCCTTGATCTGCTTAGGGGGAAAAATTCAAAGGTACAAAGAGCAGGTCAGCAATTGCCTTCCATGGGTTTATGGTGGGAATTAGGTGCCCATGTACCCTGTGTGCCTCGGAACATCTCCCTTTTGTGTGGGAAATGCTGCAGGCCAGGAACTGCATCTCACTCTGGGGATGGTTGGGAGGCGTGATTACAGCCAGCTGAGCTAGCCTTGATGAAAGCAGCACAATAAAAACAGCTGGGCAGCAGGGGCTGTGAGTGTGGCAGGATAGGTTACTGCTTGGGAACTTACCCAGCAGGATTGTAAGGTTTATGATGCGACAGCCAAGATGCTATTTTTAGCAAGTTAGCTGCACCAGAGTTAGCACTGGTATACCTACACCTGCTGTCCTGATTGTCACTGTAGATATATCCTGTGTAGTTGTACTGCAACTAAAGTAATGGATTCCTAGTCTTGCTTGGTGCCTGCCAGTCCTACCATCCTGAATAACTGTGACTCTGCTTCGTTCCCTGTTTCTCAGATGTGCTGCTGAAAACAGTGCTTCAGTGCTGGCTCTCAACTGCCCCGTTCTGTCGTTTGTATGGGGTGGTTTAGTTTCCATTCTTATCCCCCCCCCCCCCGATAAGAAACCGGAATCGAGAGTCTAGCGTGCAACAGGTGATGTGCACTGAAGCAAGGACTGGACTGCCGACAAACCGTTTCCTCTTCTGTTCAAACAGATATAAAGCAGCTCTCTGGTAAGATTAGCTCAATGAAATGCGGAGAGTAAGAAAGCAAAAAGGAAAGGGGGGGGGGGAACCCTGTTGCTAGTGCTGCTTTCATCTGTTGCCCAATCAACTGTCAATCTCCAAAGGTGTTAAGAAAATAAATAAGTAGAAATCCTCTCCTGCAAACCATTTGTTAGTCTCTTTCAATATTGCCACACCATGTCAATCAAATGCATCTTCTGGCAGAGACAGCATTTGCTCACAGATTCTTCCTTTAGGGAAGATTGTCACTGGGCGCCAAAAAGCCTGCAGATGGGCCAAGAGCCAGGGATAAAATGCCATTTCTGCAGGAGCCCAGCACGACCAGTTCATTGTACCCAGTCGCCTTGCTAAGGATAAAAATAATGAGCTTTCACTTCTGATAGCCGTGTGCCAAGCACTGATAGATCTGGAGGAAGTGAGCAGCAACGGCACAACGGCTTTAATGCCTTCTTTGCTGTACTTCTGGGCTGTGGTTTTGCAAGCCTGGGTGGAAGCTGCTTGTGGCAATGCAGAGTTGATTTCCCAATGCAGCCACTCAGTGTTGTACATCTGATTACATGGATGCATGGAGGTCTTGAGCCACGACTCCTGATAACCACATTGTTCAAACTTCTGAAAAATCAGGAGATTGGCCTGAAAAAACACCTGATTTTAAGAGATGTTGTTCAGCTGCTTTGATTTTTCACCCCGCTCATGTCTGGGTTGTGTTAAATTAGGTTTATTCTCTCAATACAGTGGAGCTAATACAGTAATTCCTCATTGAACACGGTAGATACGTTTCAGAAAATGATCGAGCTAAGTGAAAACGTGATATGCGGGGTCAATTTTCCCATTGAAAATAATGGAAAAGGTGGGGGTTGCGTTTCAAGCGCACGTGCGCTCGCAGCTCCAGCCTGCACTTGTTAGCAGCTGGGACTGGGACATAAGGTTGGGGGAGAAAGGGGACTGGGTTATAGCAGGGAGGGGAGGTGTTTGGCTCTGGAGAAGGGAAGGGAAGGACAGGGGAGGGGGCTTGCAGCCGGCGGCTGGGTTTCCCCAGCTGGCCTGTCACCGGCAGCTGCGCGGGGCTTCCCCTGCCTCCTTACAAAGTGGCGGAGGTTTGCCTCTCGCTGCGTAGTTCCCCGGTGACCCCCTCTGGCCGGACGCAAGGCATCTGGTCAGAAGGGGTCACCAGGGAACTGCGCGGCGAGTGGCAAACCTCTGCCGCTTTGCAGGGAGGCAGGGGAAGCCTCGCGTGGCCACTGGCCGGCCCTAGGGGAAATCGTGTTATTGCGGGGACGGGGTCGTGTTGTTTGAAAAATGTTCCCTAAAAAAAAAATCGTGCTATCGCGAAAACGTGTTAAGCAGGCTCGTGTTAAGTGAGGAATTACTGTACTGGAATTACCGTGGGGAATTTACCACTGCTATAAAAGAGAACAGAATTCATCCCATTTAGAAACATTTTGGGGATATTTCTGTTTCAGGTTAGCTCCATGAACATTGTCAACAGTGCCCTCTCAAGTCACTGCAGTTATCTGTGCACTGCTTAATGATAACACCCAAGTAGTCACTAAATACATATATGCATATACAGATCACATAATGTATAAATATGTGCTAAATAACACACACATGAATTTTCTACTTACGAAGGAGTTGCATTTGTGAAATCCTACTCTTATCAGTGTGTCAAGAAGTAGCTTCCTTCTCAATTATTTAAGATTTCTTAAGATACTTTAAATTGTAATTAGATGGAGGGAAAAAAATCTTTTAAGTTAAATACATTACCCCGTGTTTTCTTCTCAAGGATATGTGAAGCCTAGAAATTGACAACCCCCACCCAGCTTCCAGATAATGGTCTCACTGAAGAATTTTGTTCATTGGCTTTATATACTTGTTCTGCGAGTTAACCCAGCTGTGTGTGTCTGTGTGTTTAAAATGCAGACTCGTCTTCAGTCATTGGTGTCAGAACAGCCCTGCTGAGCTGCATCCAAAATAACAGTTTGCAATGACACAGTTACGACACTGTTGCCAATGACTGGAGATGGGTCTGCATTTAAATCTCTCTCTCTCACGCATGCTTGGATTAATTTACAGACCAAGTACATGCGGCATAGCAGCAGATTATTGCAAGCACAGATTTTCAGCAGTACACGTGGCAGGGAATCCATTGGAACTCTGTGTTCCAGCAATGATGATCTAGGATTGCAAGGCTTTTCTAGTGCCTTTGGGGGAAATCAAGGAAGCTCAGTCTTGTGGTAGTCTTCCTGGGCTGGAGTTTGGAGACCTGGGTTTAATTCTTGTGTCTGTCATTGATGCCCTGTGAGACTTTGGGTAAGTCAATTAATCATTCTGTGGCATAGTTTTCTTCATCTGTGACATGGAGATGGTACTTTTTACTCCCATCATTTGTCTAGTCCACTTAGCTCCTGCCCCAAAGCTGTGACAGTCTCTCTCTCTGTGGGCACATATAACACCTAACTCAGTGCAGCCCGATCTTGGCTGGGTTCAGTAGCCATTTCTGTTATACTTTGAAAAAGATCTGTCCGTGGGAAGGATAATGCTGCTCAGTGAGAGAGACCTGGTGGGGTGGGGTGGGAGGATAATGGGCAGCAGTATCATCGGTTTGCAGCAAAAGACTTTTTACATCACAGAGCAGGAAGGCAACTGTCTCTCTGTATGTGCCTCCAACGCTGCCTACTATGGAGTGTCGCACTTGTTGCTGGGCAAAGATACTGGCTTTTGGAGGCTAGAGTAAGGATGTAAGTGACTAGTCAACTACCAGGTAAGCATGTGCTTATTGGGTAGTCAAGTCACTACTCAACTGGTCGCTTCCTCCCCTTGCTGCCTTTATAGAGGCGGCAAGTGTGGGGGAGCAGGAGCCAGTGCTGGGGGGAGGCACCTTAAAAGCTGGTTCCCCCCAGCACCGTCTCCGCGGGGGGAGGGCAGGGAAGGCAGAGGCGCAGCGGGGGATTGGGCACGAGCTGGGAATGAGCCGTCCTAGCTTGCACCTGGTCCCAGAAGCTGCACCTCTGGTTTTGAAATGTAGCAAGAGCCACCCTCAGCTCTTGCTACATTTCAAAGGCAGAGGCACAGCGGAGCCGGCGTGAGTGGGGACTGGCTCTTGCTACATTTTGAAAGCAGAGGTGCAACTTCTGGGACTGGGTGCAAGTGGGGACTGTTCTAGTTCCCACTCGTGCCAGGTTCCCCGCTGCGCCTCTGCCTTTGGAATCTAGCAAGAGCTGGGGCGGCTTTTGCAACATTTCAAAGACAGAGGTGCAGCAGTTGAAGCAGTCCCCACTTGCCCGGTGTTCCCTGCTGCACCTCTGCCTCCCTTATTTGGGTTCCCCACTGAGCCTCTGCCTTTGAAATGTAGCAAGAGCCTCCCCCCCATTGACTCATCAAGTGGTCGATGGAAATTTAATCAACTACTTGATTAGCTTATTAATCAAAATTTAACATCCCTAGTTGAGAGAAAAAGGAAGCAGAAATGGTCAGGGGGTTGCATTCTACGGAGAGAGCCACTTGGATAATCAATAGCTAAGCAGGGAGATGCAATGATAGTTCCCCAGCAGTCGAAGGGGGCAGATGTACAACCACCAAGTTCAAGAGGAAATGGACGGGCAAGTCACTTCTGGCGTGCCTGGCGATGGAAAAGGTGTTGCAGTGAGTAGGCCGTGCATAGGAGACCAACAGTGCATAGATAGGCCCATTGTCTGTATGTCTTACTCTGTTTTATGTTCCCCATTACTATAGTGTCTGAGCACCTCAACGTCCTCAGTGTGTTTATCTGAATGCCCTTGCCAGATAGCACTCTTTCCCCGTTTGGCAGCTGGCAGCCTGAGATACAGCAGGCCTTAGCGTCTATGCTCCGATTGACAAGGAGTTTTAATGGAGCCATGTCTCTGGTTAGCACCTGACGACTGGGCCGAGGCCAGGCAGTGTGTTGAATACGGCACAGTAAAGGTGCTTGTGAGACAGACACACAGCAGCTGCAGTTTGCCCCAGGCACGTTGCGAGAGAGAAGTAGAAGAAACTGATAAGACAAATTGAGTTGGTTTCTTAGCTTGCCAGCGGCTTTGAAAAATCAGTCTGTTTCTGTCTCAGTTCGATTCTCTCTCTCTCAAGTTGGAAATGTCTCCCATGGATAGTGTGAGGAATCCACTCCCTCTGGTACACTGTCCACTTGTCTCTTTATATCCCCCTCGCCCATTTCTAAGAAGGGTACAAGGGAATCATTTTCTCTGCCTGTTCTGTTTCTTGGCAAGGGCACCTCTGTCTTCTGTGATGTGGCCTCCTGGATGCCCTTCTTCCTGTTCCCCCAACTGCCGTTTGGCTCCATCCATAGCTTACTCCCTGCACAGCGGGCCCTGTATGGCAATGGGATGGCAGTTGTGAAATGCCACTGCAGTGGCTCACGGGAGCTGTAATCCAGGTGCCTTGTGGTTCGTTATGGGCTGGGCTTCTCTGTGATGTCATCCCTGCTGCCAAGTGACTGACATGTTTGTAAGCTCTTTGAGGCAGGGGCTGTCTATGCGTGTTTGTACAGCGCCTAGCACAGCGGGGTCCTGCTCCTTTAGCGCGGGAGTCCTTGCCATCATGGTAATACACAGAACTGTCCTGCCATGCTCCCAGGGAAAGCATCCCAAGACTGGGTCCCTACTGCCTACATCCGAGAGAGATGAAATCCCTCTGCCTCCCCTGGATAACACCAATCAGCTTGCTGGTTTGTCTGTGTTCCTCACTGCGCTTGGATTGGCCTTGGGGTCAGAAGAATACAGGGCAGTGACTGCATCAGTCATTTCTCAGAACTATCAAATAACCAGCCATTTACTCAGGTGTTCTATGGCTGAGTGAGAAATGCCTGCCCCAAGCATGTGAAATTCTCTGTGGGAACGTCACAGCTGGAGGCAGCCTGTACTGCCACTCACTGGTGGGTGGGGTCTGTTGTCCTGCAATCTGACATTATTCCGGCTTTGTCTGCTGCTCAGCCAATCATTTTACTCTATGTTGGATGTGGATCATCCGCCCAGTTGCTGTTTCAGAAACATCACACCAATAATCTGCTACTGTGTCTGTCCTGTGGCTCCTCTTTGCTGCCATTAGCTTCAGGAGAAAAGTCTAAATCTTGGCTGTGTTAGTGGTGGGAAAGACATGCCTGGCACATTCAGTGTGGATGGATGGTGCAGAGGAAGTCCTGTGCAAAAGGCTTCGCTGGGGCACTTGTGCTGTTCTCTTTTGGACACAGTGTAAACTGGGTCTGAATCAATGCTTCCATTACAGCTAGCTGGAATGGGAAAGAAATCCTGGGTGTGGCTATGTAAATACAGTTAACTCAGTTTACTGCTAGATGTTCAACTGTTTAGTATAGTGTTTTGCCCATTGTTACCAATTTGGCTGTTGTGGGGTCACAAACTGTTTTAACCCTAAATGCAAGAGTTGTAAGATATGACCACCAATGCCTGCAGTTATTGGGGGAAATGCAGAAAAGTCAGACTGTGTTTAACTCAGTTCGAAGGAGAGAAACTGTTAGTGTAAAGAATCTCAGATGGATAAGGCTTCCTCTGCCAAAACTCTGTGAAGTCAACTGGGGGGAGGGCAGAACTCTGAACCAGCAGGCTGCATGCCCTCCAGGCATGAGCTGTAAGACTGCCTCAATCTGTTTCTCCCTCCATCCCTGTTCTAATGGTAGAACTAGAAGAGACACCATAAGGAGTCTCTTTATTATTTTAAAATTTATTCCAATGGATGCTAGAACTTTTTGGCTGTATTGTGCTTTGGGCAAAGAGCTGAAATCACGAAGTTTGGCCCAGAGCCAAATCCACCACAAGCCAGTGGAAGATGCGACAAACAGCATGAGCAGCCAACAGGACGAACAGTGGAGAAGTGTGAGGAGTGGGCAGCAGAGCGGCGGCAGCGAGGGGCGACCAATAGGGAGGCAGGAGGAGGAGGCAGCAGAGCGGCAGCAGTGAGGGGCGACCAATAGGGAGGCGGGAGGAGCGGGCAGCAGAACGGCAGCAGCGAGGGGCGACTGATAGGGAGGCGGGAGGAGCGGGCAGAGCAGTGGCTGTGAGGGACGACGAATGGCCAGCAGGAGGGTGGCAGCGAGCAGGTGGATGGCGAGTGACCAGCAGTGTGGGCAAGATGCCTCCTCCCGCCCTCCCTCCACAATCAGGATGGGAAGTAACGCTGCGGATGCACCTCTGAACTCTGGTTACCCTGACCAAGGGCAGCAACTGTGAGTGGTACAGAGAAGGGTTGGGCCTGTGAAGGGGACATTTACGTTGCTGGACTTGAGGGCTTGAAAGAAAAAGGCCATTGCCCAAGCCCCTCAAGCTGCAACGTTTACTTGTGGTTTTAGTTCTGAACGGTGGGGTATTTTCCCAAATTAATGCCATGTTACTTCCCTCCCCTTTTATTAAAGGTTTCTTTTCTATTCTCAGACTCTGTGCTGAGTGGGGGAGCTTCGCCTCTCACAGGTGCTCAGCGGTGTTGTGTGAATTGCCCAGGTTACTGGGTGGGTCTCTGTTGGATGGATGGAGAGAAACCCCTGGCTGCTCCTGGTGCTACTTGGCAGAAGGGTTACAACCGCATCTAAGAGAGTCGATTTCTCCCAGGAAGGCTCCACTGCCCCCGCAGAAGGGATTGCTGAGTCGTGGGGTGTGTGACACTGGTGCAGCCAACGTTTCAGAGGCAGCTGGCTCTGGGAGCAGGGACTTCCTGGGATGGTGTAACGTTGCCAGGGAAATGGCTGGTTCAAGCAAGTGGTAATGAAACTACGTTTCAACTCTGGGCACTGCTGCTGTGTATTCAGCCCTGATAGTGCAACTGGAGGTTGTTGCCATTTAAATGAATTGAACTCACTCCAGCTTCCAACAGATATGAGTTCTACTTCGAGGGGTGTCCCTGTGAGTGCTCCACTCAGGTCTTGCCGCGTCCTGGCACCACTGATTGGATATTTTGCCTTCCCGCGCCGCACATGCACAGTTGCTGTCTCGTGCTGTGTTGGTCTGTTAGAGGCACATGCGATGTGATCTTCCCCCCTGTTCCTTTTCTACTGTCCTTGGCTGAAGATGGAATCAGAGCAGTGCTCTCCTTTCTGACAGAAAATTGAAAAATACTATAGCTAGTTTACAAGTTGTTAATAGTTTTGGTCAGTTTATAAGTAGTTTCACCTAGCTCTTTAAAAAAACAAAACAAAAAAGCTTTCCCGCTTTTTTCCCTTCTCTACTCCATTTCTCTCCAAGTTCTGATCCCTTATGTTCATTCAACATGCCAGGCTCTCTTGGCTTCAAGAAATTCGATTCATGTCAGGACTCAGTGCTGGTTTCTGACGGACGTGCATCCTGTATGAAATGCCTGGGCGAAAGCCACGTAGCGCAAAAGTGCTTGCATCCTCAAAACATGAGGGCCAGAGCGAGGAAAGACCGCGAAATGAGGCTGAAGAAACTTCTCTGGGAGAAATCCCTCCAACCACTGGAGAATAAGTCCCCAGAGACACAGGCACACTCACCACCCTGTGAGAGGGCTAGTCATAGAATGATAGAAGCATAAAACTGGAAGAGACCTCATGAGTCATCAAGTCCAGCCCCCTGCCCAAAGCAGGACCAACCCCAACTAAATCATCCCAGCCAGGGCTTTGTCAAGATGGGGCTTAAAAACCTCTAGGGATGGAGATTCCACCACCTCCGTAGGGAACCCATTCCAGTGCTCCCTACCCTCCTAGTGAAAAAGTTTTTTCCTAATATCCAACCTAGATCTCTCCCAGTGTAACTTGAGACCATTGCTCCTTGTTCTGCCATCCGTCAGTACTGAGAACAGCCTCTCTCCATCCTCTTTGGAACCTCCCTTCAGGAAGTTGAAGGCTGCTATCAAATCCTGCCCTCACTCTTCTCTGCTGCAGATGAAACAAACCCAAATCCCTCAGCCTCTCCTCATAGGTCATGTGCTCCAGCCCCCTCATTATTTTAGTTGCCCTTCGCTGGACCCTCTCCAGTGTGTTCACATTTTTTCTATAGTGGGGGGGCCCAGAACTGGATGCAGTACTCCAGGTGTGGCCTCACCAGAGCCAAATAAAGGGCAATAATAACTTTTCTACTTCAGCTGGAAATGCTCCTCCTAATACATCCTAATATGCCATTAGCCTTCTTGGCTAATCTGTTGCCCCACAGAGGCTCTCGAGTGCCACCGGCTTCCCCGGCATGATCACTGCCTGCTACGTCCCAGACTGCCTGGTCCTCGGTGCCATCCACTTTCAGCTCTGCAGAGAAGCGAAGACTGACCTTAGGTAACAGGGATGAGTCAGAAGCAAGATGCTCAGCACCCGCCGATGCAGCTAACCATCTGGCACCGACAAAACCGGAGATGCCACCACCGGCACCAAAGGGCATCCCTGCGCTGATTGAACAAGCTGGTTCCTGGCAGCTGGAATTAAAGTGTGCTCCAGCATTGGAACATAAGAAAGCAGCTAACAAGATGCACCACTTACAAAAATCCCCACCATTGGGAGCACCATCTCCAGTGGTGCAGGGAGTAGCTTCACCATGCTCCCCAGCATTACCTCACTCTAGCCCATATAGACAAAGGGTAGAAGCTTCTTCCCACTCTCCCACACCATTCTCACCGCAAACTGAACATGGCTGCAGGCAGGGGAGTAGATTTTTGTCACATCACTCCTTCCCAATGGGATCAGTGGATTCATGGCACTCCATTCAGCATCATCCTTTTCAAGAGCCCCCACAACTTCCGTGGCTTAACTACCCATGGCCGTATCCACCGCAACAGCTTCAACCTCAGGAGCCTCTCTGGGAGCCATGGCACCAATATCACCCCTGCTCCTCCCATCACCACTGCTCATGAGATACACCAGTGCATACAGCTACCTGGTCTCCGGCCACCATGGCACATTTGTCGCCTTCTAGTGCCCATCCCTCAGTAACAACCCAGGCAGATCAGCACGTGATGATGAGAACTTACCTCAGTCTGTTTCAGAGAGCTTTTCACAGGTCCCGCAGTCTTCTGCGGTTCCAGATGAGTCAGTTTCCCAAGTATTGCCCTCTCCGCTGGCAGACAACATGAAACAGTTTCAAGAATTATTAAAATGAGTGGCTCAATCTCAGGATATTACTTTCCAAGAAGTGCAAGACAAACAATATAAATTACCCAAAATACTCCAACCGGCTACATCATCAAAGATAGCCCATCAACGAGGCTATCATGGAGCCATCGGATGTACTCTGGTAGATGCCAGCCTCTATTCCCCCCAACACCTGGAGAGTAGACAGAAAATACTTTGTCCCTGCAAGAGGGATGGATTTCCTATTCTCATATCCCCACCCAAACTCACTGGTCATGAACTTGGTTCATCACAAATCAAGACACCCTCAGTACAAGTCTACACCTCGAGAGCACAAACGACTAGATCTCTTTGGCCGGGAAGTATACTCCTCCGCCTCCCTCCAGTGCAGAATATCAAATTACACTGCCCTTCTGGCTAACTACGATCACGCCAACTATTCCAGATTACAAGATCTCTTATAGGACCTTCCTGAAAACAAGAGAACCCATCGCCAGTCCATCATCGAAGAGGGCCAATCCATAGCAAAAACAGCTCTCCAAGCTGCAATGGATGTGGCGGATACAGCAGCTAGGACCCCAGCTACAGCAGTAGTAATGCGCAGGGAATCATGGTTACAATCGTCAGGAGTCCTGAAAGAATTACAGACAAAGGTGGAGGACCTCCCCTTTGTGAGGAACCAACTGTTCGCTACCAAAACCGATGAGGTGTTACACTCAATGATAGATTCCCGCACCACACTGCACACTTTAGGCATGTACGCCCCACCTAATAAAAGACTCAGATATACCCCATACCAAAGACCAAGAGACTTGAGCTATCACAGGCAACAGCAGAAGCCATAAGACAAGCAACATCCCAATAGAAGGAGGACCCAACACAACCAGTCCTCCAGTACCCAATCCACTTCAGACAAAGAGCAGATTCAAAGCTTTGGTTGGGGGTCTGAGCAACCATGCCAAAGATCCAGTGCATCCAAATACAACCTTCCATCACCGTCTAAGATGCTTCTATTAACAATGGGCCCTTATTACGACAGACAGATGGGTTCTCAAGATCATCAAATCGGGATACACAATCCCTTTTACATCCTTTTCCCTACCCAACCACGTATCCTGTACCTCTTCAGGGACCCCTCTCATGAGCCCTTGTTACAAACAGAGATACAAAAGCTACTCGATCTAAGGGCAATAGAACCAGTTCCCACAGAATATTGGGGAATAGGTTTCTATTCCAACTATTTTCTAACTGCCAAGAAAACAGGGGGCTGGAGGCCAATTTTAGATCTCAGAAAGCTCAACAAGTTAATCTGCAAAAGCAAATTCAGAATAGTGACTCTTGCAACTATTATACCAGCACTGGACAAAGGGGACTGATTCTCAGCCTTTGACCTTCACGATGCATATGTTCATATAACCATTCATCCTGCCCACAGATTTCTCAGGTTTGTGGTAGGACAAGAACATTACCAATACTGAGTCCTTCCTTTTGGTCTGTCCACAGCCTCTCAGGTTTTTTCCAAGACTTTAGCTGTGGTCACAGCCTTCTTCAGGAGGCAGAACATTATTATTTTTCCTTGCCTTGATGACTGCCTAATCAAGGGGCCCAAATGTCAACAAACAATAGCCACGACAAACACTACCAGAGATTGCTTCTCCCAATTAGGCCCCCGTTTAAATATCCACAAATCTTCCTTACAGCCTACCCAGAAGATGGATTACATTGGGGGTGACAGTGACAGATGCAGTGACAGCCAAAGCCTAGATGCAGTGACAGCCAAAGCCTACCTCCAATTGCAACAATTCCAAATGTTATGTGACCTCATCACTTGAGCAAAACATACTTCCTTCACTACAGCACATACATGTCTCCAACTACCTTTGTCATCTTATTCACAAGACTACATATGCATTGGTTTGCGATGGTATACGTTCCTAACTGACACAACCTCGCAAAGTGCCTCACATTCCCACCAGTAGTCCTACAGTCTCTTGACTGGTGGACCTCTCCAAGCGATCTGTTAGCTGGCATACCTTTCCATCGCCCAGACCCATCAGTAGTGATCACAACCGATGCATCGCTGCTGGGCTGGGGCGCCCACTGTGGCACAAGAACGGCACAGGACAGAGGGTCTCAATTTGAGATGCACCTCCAATATCCTGGAGCTCAGGGCCATCTGCAAAGTGTGTGCTCACTTCCTTCCCCTGATAAAGAGTAGAACCATTCGTGTCCTCATGGACAACACACACACTCTGTTCTACATCAGTTGACCAGGGCGTGCCCGATCGTGCTCACTATATGCAGAAGCAAACAGATTTTGGAATTGGTGCTGCAAGAACCAGATAGCCTGGTAAGTAAGTGACAGTTGGGTTAACAAAATACCAGAGCCGACAAACTGAGCAGACACTTCTCTGAACAACACGAATGGGAACTCGGTCTTGATGTTCTTCCAATTTTCGGACAATGGGGGTTCCTGATCATAGATCTGTTTGCCACAGCGGCCAACTGCAAATGCCACCGATTCTGTTCCCAAGTAGAGCAGGGCAAGAGATCGGAGGGAGATACCTTTACCATTCGCTGGACTGCTCCGTTACTCTGTGCTTTCCCACTGATTCCCTTACTCTCCAGAGGAATCAACAAGATCTGTTCCGAGTGGGCCGCAGTAATTCTGATAGCTCCCTACTGGCTGAGACAACTTTGGTTCCCTTACCTACATCATCAATAAGTCAACCGATTCCTCTCCCCAGGAGTCCCCACTTGGTAACCCACTACCTGAACATAAAAACCCATGGCTTCTCCATGGTTCCAAAATGAAAAACTTACCTGCTCAGAGAGAGTTAAGCAGATCCTACTAAACAGTTAACGTTCCACCACAAGATGCCCCCACCAAAACAAATGGAAATGTTTTCAGGAGTGGTATAACACTCGTCAATTACAACCAAACACTGCTCCCATACCTACTGTACTGGAGTATTGGACCTCAGTGATTCAGGCCTCTCCATTGCTCAGTTCACATCCATCTCTCTGTTATGAAGGCTTTCCATGAACCAGTCGATCTCTCACTCTTTGCACACCTGATGATGAAGCATCTTAACAGGCTTGCAAAAAACGTGTCCAA
Source organism: Pelochelys cantorii (assembly GCA_032595735.1). Taxonomy (NCBI): domain Eukaryota; kingdom Metazoa; phylum Chordata; order Testudines; family Trionychidae; genus Pelochelys; species Pelochelys cantorii. The sequence continues at coordinate 3,981,160 of CM064346.1, read as the reverse complement.
ATTTACACCCGCCTGTACCACCTTAGGACCTAAGTCTCGTATTCGATACACTCACAAGGGCCACCCTTTGAACCACTCGCCACGGCCCCACCACAATACCTATCCATGAAAGTGGCTTTCATAGTGGCAATAACATCTGAGAGATGAGTGGGCGAAATTGCAGCCCTCATGGCCCACCCACCGTACACTACCTCAGGCCTCATCCCAAGTTCCTCCCCAAAGTTGTATCGGACATTCACCTGAATGAACCCATTTACTTAGCCACGTACTTTCCTAAACCTCACATCTCTCCGAGAGAATCCATCTTGCGCACCCTAGATGCCAGACGAGCCCTTGTTCTACTTAGAGAGAACCCAGGAGAGCAGGAAATCAGACAGACTCTTCATCTCCCTGTCTGGCCCCCACAAGGGAACAGCCGTCTCCACGCAACGCATTTCCAAGTGGATTGCAAGCTGCATGCACACGGCTTACCAGCTTCGTGGAGAAGAACCGCCACAGATTAGTAGAGCACACTCCACACGTGCGATGGCCACATCACCTGCTTTCCTACATAATGTGCCACTAGCGGGCATTTGCAGAGCAGCAACATGGTCTTCCCATCATACTTTCACACAACACTGTGCCCTACAGAAAGGAGCCATCCCTACCACCACTCTAGCAGATGCGGGCCTTGCTTCTTCACACAAATGACCCCAACGCCCAGCACCGTATGGCGGGCACTGCTACTTAGTCACCTGAGTGGAGCACTCACAGGGCACCACTCGAAGGAGCAGAAGTTACTCACCCTGGGCAGTAACCATGGTTCTTTGAGATGTGTGTCCTTGTGTGTGCTCCACTATCCCCTCTGCTGGGAATCCTTTATAGGATGTCTGGTAGAAAAGAAACAGAGGGAGGATCATGTTGCACACACATCTAATGGACCAAAACAGCGTGAGACAGCGACTGCATGGCATGGGAAGGTACTGCTAGGCAAAATCTCTGATCAGCAGTGCGAGGGCGCACCGAGACCTGAGTGGAGCACTTACAGGGGGACACATCTCGAAGAACCATCGTTACTGCAAAGGGTGAGTAATTTCTTCTTTCCACATCCCAAAAGCCACCCCCACAACTGGCCTCTTTGCTTATCTTTTGAGTCCGGTGGCAAAGGAATGGGCCGTGGGCCATCTTGCCTCTGCAGCTACTGGAGGCTGTGGAGCATGCTCCAGCATTCGCTGTGCTCGAAATTAAATGAACGCAGGTGCAGTTCTTGCTGGGGGTGGTTCTTAGGATGGAATGGATGCACAATCTGGGGCATGGCAAGACTGAAAAGGATGCAGCAACTGTGCTACTCTGACTTCCCCCTCCCGCCAAACAAGTGAAGAGCACCCGGTGGGGGTGAGCAACCAAAAGCAGACCTTATTTCCTGGGAGACTGGGTGTGCAGCTCGGACAAGTGTGGGGTGCTGATCTAACATACGTGCCATGCCAGCCTTATGGATGAGGATAGCAGAAGAATGGGGCAGGTTCTTCAGTTGTTAATCAGTGGGTGCCACAGACCAAGCAGAACTGGTGCTGAACAAACATGGGGTGGAATTAGTGTATGGCGAGGGATGCCTGTGTTGTGAGCCCCATCAGACACAGCCACTTGGCTTGGCCATTTCCCAAAGCTGTCTTGTACATTTGCTGGCCATGGTTTTGCCTCTGCAATTTGGGGTTTTATGGGAAGGAACTGACTTGCTTTATGGTGGCATAAGCAAGCCTGCCCCCTTGTCTTGGTGCTCACCAACCACAGGGCTTAGACTTCTTCACCAAGCCAACAGAGGCAGCTGCTTTAGTGAAAGATGTGTAATGCAGGGCGGGCGCAGGGTCGGGCTCAGTCGGACAGAGAAGTAGTGGAAGTGTCTGGTGGGAGGATGTCTTACAAATGTAAATTGGACACGCAATCCTCTCACCCAGAGCATCCATGGAAGCAAGAGAGTGCTTGGGCATAATCCTAAGGCATGACTCTGCATGAGCATGGGACAGAGGCACTGATTCTAGCTCCTCAGGCACTTTTGAAAATGGGATTTGTGAGCTTTGGAAAACTTTGCCTTTTAGCCTCTGTCTGACACTGTGTGCAGAGTACTTGCTTGCTTCTCGGGGGACTGATTAGTCAGTGTTTACAGGGCACTGTTCGAAAATACTGTAAAGCACTTGTTGATAGGTTGTTGTTTTTTTTAAGGCCAGACAGGACCTTCATGCTTCTCTACCCTCATCCTCTGTAAATCACAGGCCATAGAATTTTACCCAATGATTGTGTCTGCGGTCATGTGCAGTTGCTTTTTGGCGTATCTTTTAGGAAGACCGCCAGTCTTGATTTTAAGATGCTGCGTGGTGGAGAATCCACAACATCCTTTGCAAACTAAAGACCCTGGGAATTGCAGGTGTTACCTGCTTAAACGAAGCACACAAGATCTTTAATAGGGGAAAAGGCAGTATGCTGCATTTATTGAGAATACAACAGTTGCATATGCTTTTCAGTCATTCGCTCGCGCGCGTGCGTGCGTACACGCGCGCACACACACACCGCGCGCGCGCGCGCGCACACACACACACACACCCCTCCTGCCACGATGTTATAGTTACCAGTCCAGAATCTGTATCAATCTAGTGGCCAGCCAGATTGATCACAGTGGGGGAGCTGGGCTCTGTCGGTCGATCGATCCGATGCTCCTGGAGTTAGTGGCAAGACGAACCCGAAGTTCCATAGCAAAGCACCCTGCTTTTATAATCCTTTTCTCTGTTGAAATCTGTGGATTCGGCTGTCAGCTTGTGACCGGAACGTTATCTTTTTGATGTCAGTGTTCCCAAAACATTTTCCAAGGCTCATCCTGTAATCAATCATCTTTTGGGGGTGCCTGCTTGCTTCAAGGCTCGTCAATCTGCCAATATCCAATCATCTTATGAGTAGGGGTACGCATCGATGGTTATAGATGGCTTCCCTGCTGCCAGGTCGTCTAGTCTTCACCCACGCTTGCTTACCCTCCTTCTTTGGCCATCTGGTTCTGAGCAATATAACTTTTGCACCTTATCTCGACACATTCATACTTCTCTCGCCCATATAAGCAATGTTACAAGGACTCTCGAGGTTACGCAGATACACAGATCTGCATCGGGCAAAGCAAAGAGGCATTGTAAATCAAGTAATTAAGGCCTCTCAGCCTTCAACTTTCTAATCTCATTAACATAGACACAATATGAGATCCTGTCTCTTTATTTACTAAACTTTAGAACAAGGAAATATAGGAGATATATACTTAACTAAAGGATTTGACTTACTACAATATTAAATATGATGATATATTACCTTACATTACTACATTACAAAACCTAAAATACAAATATAAAAAGAATAAAACTTTCAGTTCCAACACAGGGACTTGGCGCCTCCTGAAAATCAGGCCAGTGACTTGAGTGTCTAGAACATAAGAACGGTCATCCTGGGTAAGACCAAAGGTCCATCTAGTACAGTAGCCTGTAATCATCAAGTGATCCATCCCGTCACCCGTTTCCAGCTTCTGACAATTATGGACTGAGGTGGCTAATTTTTAGCAACCAAGATTTGGAAATTGTAGCTGAAGAGCTAATATTTAGGGCCCTGATTAAGTAAAGCATTTAAGCACGTGCTTAGCATTATTAATGTATTTTAGATCTCATTGACAGTAATTAAGTGTATGCTTAAGAACTCAGCTGAATAGGGATGTGCTTAACCCTCAAACCCTTCCTGGGGGCTGTGTTAAAATGGAGCCTAGCCTCAAAGTGAATGGGCTTTTACTAGCACATGTTTAAGCACCACTTTGCATTTATTGTAGACCAAGACGTGGGCGTTTAAAAATCAGTGTCGTGGGGCAGACTCACCACCATGGCGCCTCCGGCCGGCAGTCCTGGGAATTAGCTTGTTTGGCTGGCGGGAGGGAGGCCTCCCTCTAGCTGGTGCCTCCCCGTGTTTCTCATTGACCCTCCGGCAGCGCCCACTTCAGTGTCTGAGTCCACCTTCCGGGGGTTGGTGTTTATCCTGCTTGCCCTCCAGGGTCCTCCCTTCCCCAGGACACCCTGTTCTCCTCCCAGGGAGCATCCAGTTCCCCTGTCCCCACCTTGCCTCAGTGACCCACTGCCAGTCTCCATCTAGCCCCTGCCTCGGGCAAACTACAGCCTGTAATGGCCACTCATAACTGGCTAAGGGGTGTGGACCTGCTGCCCCTGCCTACCATGGCTGCCCCTCTACAGCCCTACTAGCCTCAGGCTTTGCTTCAGGCCCTGAAGCCTGGGAGCTTGCTTGGCCAGAGCTTCCCCAGCCCTGCCTGCCTTCCCCAGCCCTGCTCTGCCTCCAGGAAGCCTCCTACTTCCCTGGCAGTCAGGTCCTTCCTGCTGTCTCCAGAGCAGCAGTCAGTTCTCCCTCTCCCTGCAGGAGTCCTTCTTTACATAGCCCCCAGCTGGGCCCTTATTAGCAGAGCTGCCTCAGCTGGGGCTTTGCTCTCAGCCCTTAGCCAGCGCAGGGCAAATGCCCTGTCACAATCAGGGCCCCTAGCACTGGCCATGACCAGTGTACATGGCTTTGAATACCACTCATTTCCCCATTCTAGGCCAGCCCTTTAGGGTTCATGTCAGCAGCTCCCATCAGAACCACCCAAGAGAGTTCTGATTTGCTCGCATTGTGCGGCAAGCAGGCCTTCTGTCCGTGGAAGGACAAACAAACACAAAAGAGCAGAGCAACCATTTTGCTATTCTCTGAGCTTCTTTTCACTTTGTGTTGGAGCCGAGCAAAGAAATCCCATCAGTCTATCGGGCATTTCGGTCCTTAATCTGGAGTGATGCCTTGTGGTGATTGGAACCAAAATTGATTTTTTAAAGTGTATGGTTAAATTGTGCATACTCCAAAACCAGGTAATTGCCTGTGTCGTACAGTATTGGAATGAGGGTTCTGCTCTGCTGATGTGGAAATATATCTAGAGGGAGATACACTCATAAAATTCAAAACCTCCCCAAATACTCCGGAGCAGTGTTCCCTGTAAGCAGAATACTTGGTGAAATTCAAATGCTGGCCAGCTGATTAGTAGAGCACCCAGAGTCGGGATCATGTTTCTCCTGGTGATGCACTTCCACACATGCCTCGGTGCATGGAACAAAACTTATTCTGCACATGGATGGAAAAAATTAGAGGGAACACTGCTCCTTAGTAAATGCTGCTCTGAGCAAAAGATCAAGAAGTTTCCGTTGAGGATGATACAAGGTCTGACATTCTTGGTGCTTGTCCAATTGCACTTCTGGTGGGATTTGCTCCTCAGAACTGTACCCCAGTAGCAATACAACAAAGTGCTGTGTTAGAACTACTCCTGGATTTCGGGACCCCACACACAGTGCTACCTGTATAGCAGCCGACAGTAAAAGCAATGGTGAGATCACATCTGGGCTACAGCGTCCCATTCACACCTCAAATTGGTGTTCAGTCAGGACAGCAGAATCCAATTCAAAGTAAGAACCTAGGAGTCCCGTGTTGTAAACACAACCCCACTCTTCCTTGGTTACCTTCTGACTTCCCTGCTCTTGCTACTGGGAGTTGTATGGTCGCTTTAGGGTGCCTTTATAAGTGGAAAGTGGTTGCATTGGTCCACTCTTAATCTTCAGAACTACAGTGCTGGGGGTGATGTATAAATCTAGGTAGACTGAGCTTTCCAATGGCTAAAGAAATGCTTTAGCCATACAAATGTGTCAGATTCTGCTCTGAATCACCTGAACATGCACTAAACTTGACACTCCAGGGCTTGGGCACATGCAATAGGTTTGATACCATTATCTAACATGCTGACCTTTGTTGTCTCATTGTTTTCTTCCATTCTCCAGTCTGTCTGTCTGTCTCTTGGTCTTCATTGAAATTGTAAGCTTCTGGGGACAGAGACTTTTTGTTCTGTTTGTACTGCACATGGCACAGAAGGCTCCTGGACCATGACTATGGCTCTAAGGCACTATGGTAATACAAATATTAATAGCTGGCCCCCCAAAGTGAGTTTTGGGTGCTGGCACGCAGAGAAAGGGGAGTCCAGGTTAACAACATGGTAGGCCTGGCTGATGTACAGCATGCTGCCTGACCTTTATTAGATATTTGTCTTTCCCTGTGTACCTGCTTTTGCAATGGTACATGTTTATATCTAGTCTTCATTTACAGGAGCGTACACTGTCAGACTACTTGCTGTGTAACGGAACTTCAGTAAAAGTAGCTTAAAGGCTGTGGTTGTCAAAGAAAGCTGAAGTACTTGCATGTTTAATCAGAGGGAGTGTTGACACCTATTATTGCTGAACAAGATGTGCTGCAGGAAGAGAAGGCCGCTCCCTTGCGCAAGGGAGAAGGGATGTGCTCCGTCCATGCTCGCCCTGATTTGCATTCAGTCTGTCACCTGGAATTGTGACGGTTGGGCGGCATGCTGGGTTTGGACACAGCAGGGAACAAGGTGTCCTTTATGAAGGTTCCAGAGCTTGCAAAAGGGCTGAGAGCTGTGAAATGCAGGAAAGGTGTTGTTCCGTTTGTGTGTGTGTGTGTGTGTGTGTGTGTGTGTCTAATGCAGCCCATGAAAAACAAGGAATGAGGCTTCTATTGGAATGACTGGAACAGCAGCAAAAATACCTCTGATTCCAAATAGACTTAAAGCTGACCCTGTGTTATATACACATGCCTGGGTAGTGATCAGCCAGGGAAGGCACTTTCTGCTCTTTCTTTTAAAGGTGGTTTTGAACTCTGCGATGGGACATATGGGGCCCAATTAGCCCTCTCCAGCTCGATTGATCAGGGATGAATTTGGCCTTCTATAAATTGATTCATCTGGAGCTGAAGGCACATACCACCTTGCAGGAAAACGTAGGGCATCTTCCTCTGGCTAGGTGTAGTGGTTCCCAGCAGCACATTTTCTAGTGCCTAGAAGGGTTGGGAGTGCTCTGGTGCTATTTTTGACCAGCAAAGAGTTGGATTCTGTCCCTGGGAGTCCAAATAGTTTGGAAGGGAAAATTCATAGGCAGACAATGCCCTGAAACCCGTATACTATCCAATTACAAGTGCCAAAGCAAATGGAGATCATCTTGAGCAAATGTATGCCCAGTAGGGCAGGACTGTATGCATGATAGGATTGCAATCACCTGCCCATTTCATTAGATGCAAATTCTATTTATTTTTTTGCCCATATCTTCTGAGAGAAATGCTTTCTCATAGAATAATAACTTGTGCTGCATGAAATGAGTACAGCGGGGGTCTGGGGGAAGGAGATGAAAGATCTTTATTTTGCTGAATTGGGAACTTATTACAGGATTTCACAAAGCACTTAAACATCTACTTAAGTCCTATAGAATTCAATAGGATTTTAAGCACAGTTTAAGTGAATTAGATGTTGAAGTGTTTTTCTGAATGAAGGCCCAGAAAGTGGAGAATTACAAAGGAACAGCACTTCTGATTTAGAATTGGAAGGAGACACTCATAAACCTTTGGTTTCTTCACCATTTTTGCATAATGCTCTTACTTCTGCTTTCTTAGCAGTCTTGGCTTATTTACTCTTTTCCTGTAATGATCTTCTTTTGTTTCTTGTCTAGCAATTCACTGTATGCTTATGCCTTCCAATGACACTCTCTGCTGTGTTTTGTCTTGCTTCCCTGAATATTTCTCATAAAGTCTGTAATGAAATGTCTTCTTTATTGCATACTAATGGCTCGAAATGCCCTCCAAGCATCCTCTTCAATAGCTGTGATGGAGGCATTCTTTTAATGTTCAGGTTGACTTTGGCTTCAGGTGCCTTCATCTTTTTCTAGAGGAACTTAATCTTTCCTGTTAATGGTTCATGATCATGCCAGATTTGGCACTTCTGTAGACTCTGATACTCAGCATTGATGGTCTGTACCTTTTCCTGATGATGATGTAGCCAGTGTGGTTTTTGGTTTGGCCCTCTGAGTTCCATGTAACCCTGTGCAAATATTCGGGGGTGAGGTGAGGTGGGGGAGTACCATCAATAATCAAATTGTGCATCTCCCAGCATGTTATTAGCCTTTCTCAATTATTGTTTAATGTCCCAGTGTCGTGTGGTCCAACCCTATTCATTTGCTTCTTTTGTGTGCTACCAATCTATGCTTTCACATCTCCCAGGATCAGAATACTGTTGTGTACAGAGTTATCTAGCTGTGGATAAAATCCATTCCTTTCTTGCTCTTCTGTTTGGTGCGTAGCAGCAGCTCAGTTACGCATCATTAATTATAGGCAGGAATAAACCTTATGACAATCCACTCAGACACCAGTTTCCAGGTGTTAATTGAAGTCTGTTCTCTGTTTCTCTTTGAAGTCTTCCCACTGCTATAGCAACCCCATTCTCTGCTCTTCTGTTGTCCTTTTGAGTGGCTGGCAAAAGGAAAGCATAATGTTTAACTCTCATGCATCCAGCCAAGGTGTCTCCTATACAGCAGCAAAGGTACCTTCCTTAACTCCTCCACTACTAGTTCCATCTGGTCCAGAGTAAATAGAGTTCTAACAAACTAGCTCACAATACATGTAAGATGTTATCCAAAATCTGTAATCATTTCCATTTGTCAGGCCTGATTGGCCTGGGTCAAAATCCGTATGGATCCATTTGTTTTACTGTATAGTTTCTAAATCCAGGTCTACGCTACCTGAGAGCGTTGACCCAAGATATGCAACTCCAGCTACATGAATAGTGTAGCTGGAGTCGATGTACCTCAAGTCGAATTTCAGTGGTATCCCCACTGCAGAAGGTCGATAGGAGACTCTCCCATTGACTTCACTTACTCCTTGCGATCCTGTGGAGTACTGAGGTCAATGGGGGTGCCATCAGTGTTCAATTTAGTGGTTCCTTACTAGACCTGCTAAGTTGAACCCTAGAAGATTGATCTCCAGAGTGTCCATCTCTGAGTTTTGGTTGTAATGATGACTTAGGCTATCAGCTTTATCCAGCTCATGGGAATGCTATGTCATAGACTTCTGGCCTGCCCAGCACAGGTTTCAGTGCTTCCACCCTTGTCCACTTACTTTCCAAGGCAGATGAACTTGGACTGGCCAGATTTGCAGTCATCATTTTCTCCCTGGACAAATTTGCTTGAAGAGGCTTCCTGAGCTGTCTGTCCTGGTTGGGAATCAGTTTTCTTTTTTTCTAGATACTGATGGTTCATAGAATCATAGGGTTGGAAGAGAACTTAGGAGGTCATCAAGTCCACCCAGCTGCTAAAAGACCAATCCCAACTAAATCACCTCAGCCAGTGCTTTGTCAAGCCATGATTTAAGAACCTCTAGGGATGGAGATTGCACCACCTCCCTAGGTAACCTATTTCAGTGCTTCATCACCCTCCTAGTGAAATAGTTTTTCCTAATATCCAACCTAGATCTCCCCCACTGTAACTTGAGACTCCGAAGCAGGAAGCCTGCTAAACAACTAGTGGGGCCCCTGGACGATTGAGATGCCAACGAGCACTCAAAGGCGATAAAGTCATTGAGGAGAAGCTAAATGAATTCTTTGCTTCAGTCTTCACAGCTGAGGATGTTAGGGAGATTCCCAAACCTGAGCCATACTTTTTAGGTGACAAATCTGAGGATTGTCCCAGATTGAGGTTTTATTAGAGGAGGTTTTGGAACAAATTGATAAATTTAACAGTAACAAGTCACCGGAACCAGACGGCATTCACTCAAGAGTTCTGAAAGAACTCAAATGTGAAATTCTGAAACTGTTAACAGGGTTTGTAACCTGCCCTTTAAATCAGCTTCTATACCTAATGACTGGAAGATAGCTAATGTGACACCAATATTTAAAAAGGGCCCTACAGGTGATCCTGGCAACTACAGACCGGTAAGTCTAACGTGAGTTCTGGGCAACAAAGGATGGGACAAAGGATGAGAATAAATGGCAAGTTTTCAGAATGGAGAGCGATAACTAGTGGTGTCCCCCAAAGGTCTGTCCTGGGACTAATCCTATTCAACCTATTTATAAATGATCTGGAAAAAGGGGTAAACAGTGAGGCGGCAAAATTTGCAGATGATACTAAACTGTTCAAGATAGTTAAGACCAAAGTAGACTGTGAAGAACTTCAAAAAGATCTCACAAAACTAAGTGATTGGGCAACAAATTATCCCAACTATATTTACAATGTGATCATTAAAAAAAGGGATTGAGAATAAAAGAGAGAACATCTTATTGCCTCTGTATAAAACCATGGGACGCCCACATCTTGAATACTGCGTATAGATGTGGTTGCCTCATCTCAAAAAAGATATTGCCATTGGAAAAGGTTCAGAAAAGGGCAATTAAAATTATTAGGGGTTTGGAACTATTGGCCACGATGGGTAGGAATGATGTCCCTTAGCCTCTGTCAGAGGTTGGGAATGGGTGATGGGAGAGGGATTGCTTGATGATTTCCTGTTCTGTTCACTCCCTTTGGGGCATCTGGCACTGGCCACTGTCAGAAGACAGGATACTGGGCTAGATGGGCCTTTGGCCTGACCTGGTTTGACCATTCTATTGTTCTTATGAGACCATTGCTCCTCATTCTGTCATCTCTCACCACTGAGAACAGCCTCTTTGGAACCCTCCTTCAGGTAGTTGAAGGCTGCTATCAAATCCCCCCTCACTCTTCTTTTCTGTAGACTGAAGAAGCCTAAATCCCTCAGCCTCTCCTCAGAAGATTCATAGTACCTAATCCTGTAATATTCAGTGCAACACTTTTGGTTTTCCCCATCCATCATTTCTGTGCTGTTGTATCCCAGTGAGAGATTGGACAAGCAAATTTTTTTTTTTTTTGAAAGAAGACTAGAGATGTTACCAAGAAAACAGTATACAAAAAAGTTCCATTGTGTGAAAACACAACTGGGCCACGTATGAAATAAAAATGGCTAGTAGGGAACTGAACAAATATGAAGAGGTGTTGGAAGTATGGAATGAGCATTTTGATGAAGTGCAGAACCCTACACTTCATACAGATACAAACATTCTAGACATGCTAGCAGGTAGCTGAACAGGGCAGCTTACAAGGCACAATCAAACCACCATCAGGAGAAGAAATAGATCAGTAACAAAAATAAAATTAGAGAGCTGCAGAAGTAGACAGTATATCAGCTGAGCTGCTGAAAGTAGGCAAGTGCTACCAAAATGCAGGAGAAATATACAAGAAAGTAAGGGAGTGTGACGGGTTTACGAGTGCGATCACCCCCTCTCTGGTGAGCAGAGGGGTTCCGTGGACCCACCGTCCAACTTATGGAATAGTTAACTGGGTCCTATGCCATGTGGACGGCTTCTTTGGGTGCGACTGCCTCCTCTTCGGTTGAGGAGGGGGGTTCAGCAGACCCACCGTCCGACGCACGGAATAGTTAGCAGAGCCTAAAGCCCCAAGGTTTAGCCCCCTACCCGGGGCTCGGGTCTGTCGGCCTTACCCACTGGGCTGCTGCCTCTGGCGTGCACCGGTGTGACTGTTAACACTGAGGCGTAGGGGAGAGGGGGAAGGGGGACCCGGGCCCGCCTTCTCCACCGGGACCCTAAGTGCAGGGTGCAACACTTCCCCTGCACGACAGACGGGGTTTATTCCCTAAATGCGTCTGTCCACGGGCGCCAGAGGTGCTCCGCCCCGGGCTGCTTCCTATCCCCCTCCCGGGTTGCCTGGCGTGGCAGAACGCCTTGGGGCCTTACCCCTTCGTGCTCCTCCTCCGTTCCGTGTCGGTGTTCTGGAAGTCCAGGGGTTCCTCTTTGGCCTCTCCAACGTGGGGGGATGTCCTCCTCCCTGGGGGCTGGTTGGCATCTCCTGCTCCCTGAGCCCCCTTCCTGCGCCTGTCCTGGCCGCTTTTCAAGCGGCCTGGAAATGGACGCCGTGCGGGGGTGCCCCGCCCCCCCGGCGTCCCTTTGCCCCGCGCTGTTGGACTGGGCACCGGAAGTCCCACCCTGGGGCTCCTCCGGTGCCAGCCAGTGACGCTGTTCTGCCGGCGTTCTGCTGGCCAGGTTTTGTGGGGCTCGGACCCTCCTTCTCCGCGGGGGAGCCATCCTTGCCGCGCCTCCCCCTGCCCCGCTCCCGGCGAGCTGTGGGCAGGGGCTGCCCCGATCGGCCGCTGCGCTGCGCCGCCTCTTTGGTTGGGGCTGGGGTGAGACCCTCCCCGACTCAGTGCAGGCCCCCTTGGGCCCGTCACAGGGAGCCAAGTGATTGACTAATGATAATAGTTGTCACAATCTTGAAGGAAGGAGATCCTGATTATCTGAATAATAACAGAGTTATTGGGTAATACTGGAAAAATCATAACGAAAACAAGTGTCAACAGATTAAGCCCAGTTTTGGAGGAGGTAGTAGGCAAAGAATAGTGAGGCTTCAGACAAATCTGAGGTTGCATGGATCAGATAATTGCTCTTTAAAAATGGGGACGAGCACGAAGGGTGATTAAATGTGTGTGCTGTTTTCATTGACTACAAGAAAGGCATTTGATTCAGTTTGGAAAGACGTGTTATGGAAAATAGGAAAATCATAGAGAATTCCAGACAAGCTAGTTGCAATTATAAAAGCTATGTCTGAAAACTCATGCGGTGCTGTAAGAGTTGGTGGAAAATCAAGCAACTGATTCAAGCCAGAATTTGGTGTGAGACAAGGGGGAATGGAATTTCTGTAGCTTTTCATCATTTTCTTGAAATGGACATTAAGAATGTTAGACAAGTTTGATGGCATGTTAGGGTTAGAGTAGGATGTGAAATCAGGATACAGGATTTGCTACAGGTGAAAAGATGACAATAGTGGGAAGGTGTGGAAGACAAAAACAGATGATAAAATGCAATCACAAAAATGTGAACACAACCAAGGTCAGTCTAACCTAGTGACTGACTAGTGACTAGACCATGGGATATGACCTTTAATGGAGGAACCGGGGCATGGTCAGGAATGAGTGATGATACTATCCTCCATTTGTCTGTTGAGATGATCGAGGAAGAGGCCATACCGGCCAGGCTGGGTCAGAGCAAAGGTCCATCTACCCAGTATGCTGTCATCACACAGTGGCCAGTATGAACAGAACAGGAGATCCTCAAGTGATCCATCCTCTCTTGCCCATTCCCAGCTTCTGGCAGATAGGGGCTAGGGAAAGAGGAAGAACTTACAAGTCTCGAACAGTAATGGCCAGAAGAACTTGGTCTTTTAGCTGAGATATAGGACTAGGGTTGAGACAGACTGGGGATGTCAAATCCCATTTAAAATGTTAACTTGTTAAACTGTATGTGTGAGCTGCTCCAGCCAAGCCGGGCGCCAGTTACCTGGTTACTGGTAAGCATCACTGTGTATGTGTGATGCTCACCCTAGGTATCCCTAGGACAGACTTCCTGTGTGACTTTGGACAAGGCCTGGAGGATACACAATTCCCTTTTGTGGCATGTCTGCCTACCACACTGAGGTTCTGAGGCTAAATAGCAGTGGAGAGCTTGGAGAGCCTGTAATGGAAGGAGCTGTAGGAACACCAAATATCATTATGACGCTCGCAGCACTGGGGTTCATCGGCGTGGGAGGTGAGGATGTGAATAAAATGATAAATGCAAACAGTCCAATTCCCAGCAGTAACTGCAGGTAGCTGGTTTTGTTCCCACTAGGTCACTTCAAAAATAGGGTGATAGAGTTTAAGGCCAGAAGAGGCAATTGTGATCACCTGGTCTGTCCCGCAGAACACAGAGCAGAGTATGTCACTCATGATTCCCAGCTAGGTGGGTGAATGCCGCGGAGCCCAGTAGCTTGTGGGGGAGCTAGGAGGTATCATCCAATCCCCTGTGAAAGTTTTTTTGGCAACCATCAACATTTCGACAGTGTAATTCCAAAGCATGTCCAAAGGTCAGCAGAACGTTGCTGGAGATGCTCACCTCCAGGCATGGCAGTGGCCATATGGGGGAAGAGCTGAAAAGAGTGGAGATGCCAACATTAAAACCAAATCCATGGCTCAGATGCTCAGCGTCTGTCATTCAGTATCATCCCTTGGAGTTCAGTGGTACAAGAGTGATTTACACCAGCTAAGGATCTGGCCCAGGCCCGCCGACCTGGGCAGGGGAACAAAGGAGGCAGTTGCTCCTGTGCCCAGTGATTTGAAGGGGCCCAGGGTTCCCGGCTGCCGGTGCTACTACTGCAGTCGTGGCTGGAGCTCCAGACCATTTAAACTGCCACTGGAGTGCCAGGCGGTATGCTCTCGGGGAGGTTGAAGGGCTGAGGGCTGGCTGCCCCTGGCTCCACCCCTCCCCTTGCCCCTGGCCCGGCAGAGGCAGTTGGCTTCCCTGATCTGGCTTCTTGATAGCAATAGAATTAAGTTGATTTACACTAGTTGGGGACCTGGCCCATCAGTTTAAAACCCCTTGTGCCCCAGTGTTTCCATTGCAAGAGCCTGTGTAATCTTGAGTGCACATCTGGATTGCACTGTGCTAGTGAGGAGTTGCAGGAGAGCAGTGGTTAAGTGAGCGAGGGGGTGTCACAGCAAATGCATGTGAGGATAGAGCATACATCACGTGAGCGACTGATGAGCTCCAGATGCCGAAGCGCACGTACCTTCCAATGAGGAGTTCTCTGGCACGCTCAGGATGAGACACGGTCTGAAAACCAGTGTGTTAGCAGAGCTTTTAAGGGAGTTCCGTTAGCAATTGGAAGGGCTGTGGAGCGTGAGGTAGTCAGTGATTATTCCAGGAGGCTGCACAGCAGTGGCAAATGTGCTGGTTTACTGGTACCTCGTTTGCAGCTGCTCGGTGGTACAAATATCGCTTTCATTTCTCTGGCGCAGTTGTGGGCAACGTGCGGCACGTCAGGCTTCTTTGTGTGGCCCACAAGACATTTGTTTACCGTTGCCAGATTCTGCTGGTTTCCGTCCACATAGTTTTTTTTCCTACCGGTGCTGCTAAAGTGACGTGCATGTGAAGTGAGATGCGAGCTGATTGCACACAACATTGGGGGAACTGTGCGCTCAACTCTGCATCCAATCAAAGTGCTGCTACGGTCCAGTTAGCACACGCTATGAGTTAAAGGTCCGCAAGCGCAGTTAGCAAAACTGCCCGGTGCTGGGAGATCGTCTTGCTTAGGACAATTTTGCACCTCACTGAGTGGAGGGCCACTCATGCTGCCTACTCCGTAGCCTAGGTTACCCTTCACTGTGCTAGAGTCTGGAAATGAGAGACATGGCTCTGCTGGGGGGTTACAGTCTAACTACAGAGCTGGTGCAACAAATGAGAAGAGGGAGGAAGGTTTGTGTTGTGGTCCCTGGACTTGGGACAATTGGGTTAAATTTCCAGATTGGCCACAGTGCTGTTGGCAAAACACCCTGGGCTTCTCCACACATGAGGCTATTCAGAAATAGCTGCAAAGTGGATTAAGGCTAGGTCTGCATGAGGGAACAATGTCGAACAAAGCTCTGTGAATAGCGTAGCTGGGGGTCGATGTACCTTAGTTTGAGTTAAAGCGGCATCTCCACTATGGGGGGTTGATGGGAGAAACTCCCGTCAACTTCCCTTACTCTTCTCGACCTGGTGAAGTACTGGAGTCAATGAGAGCATAATCAGCAGTTGATTTAGTGAGTAGTTCCACTAAATAGACCCCTAGGAGATCAATCCCCATAGCGCTGATCTCCTGGTAAGCGTAGACAAGGCGTAAGCCAACAGGAGCAAGGCACTCGTATTCCAGAATAGCAGCATTCACATGTGGATTTATTCTGGGATAGCTGTCGTGTTTTAAATGCACATCTTATCTTAATCAGATTTAACTTTCTAGTGTAGACAAGCCTTTAGGTAGGACAGTTCCTGTGTCTTAGCTACGAGTTCCTGTAACTAGCAAAACCCCTAGCCACAATCCATATTCCCTGCTCATAGTTATTCCATACGGTTACTTTTAGCCTCTCTCCAAGTTCTTCTTGTCAATTCCAATTCAGGTAAACGTGCTCTGTGTGCACGAATGTCAGAGACTTTTCCCAATCAGGTCCTGTACGGTTGGCTGTGGAGACCCCTAGAGTGGTGCCTCTAGATCAGTGCATATATACCACAGCCGACCCTGCTCTCCCTCTTATCATCTGTGGTGATGTTGGAACTGTAGCTGGCTCTTGCTTAGCAAGTGCCTCGTCCCTGGCGGTAGCTCTCGTTTTTCCTGGTCTTCGCTTTGTTTTTCTCCATGATAAAGATATTCAGTCAAATAAAAGGACAGCGGGCAAATGCCCAAGCATTCAGCCCCTTGGGGCGTCTGGGCATGCCTAATGCCCCAAGCTTTAAAGTGTGCGCAGCTTGCAAATGCCATATGCCCAACAGTGACCCGCACAATGCATGCCTTCGCTGCCTGCGTAAAGAACATCGCATAGAAAAGTGCAAGATCTGTCAGAGCTTTAAGCCCTGTAGTAGAAAGGACAGGGAGCATAGGCTCCAACAGCTCCTGATGGAAGCACCACCAAAACCCCCTCAGGCCGAAAAATTGGCCCTAGGAGCCAGCTTGGTGTGAAGTGCCCCGGCCTCAATAAGGGATGCGGTGTAGAAGCCACGCATGACAAAGGACTCTTGGCGGTGCCGAGACATAGCTCTACCTCACCGGCACCGCGGGACAGGAGAGAGGACAGAGGCAGCTCCCCTCATAGCCCCCGTCAAAGACAGGATCATTCCCGGAGAAAATCCCCGGTACAGGAGGTCTAGGACATGCCATCGACTCCAGCCCCAGGACCGGTGCCACTGAATCTGGCACATAACCATCCACCAAGAGATATGAGCCCGGTGCAGGTCTTGAGCTCCCCTTCGCAACCGGACATGGTGCACGACAAATCACTGGCACCACCAGGACCACACCACTCAAGAGGAAAGCCGGCTACGCTCCATCGATCACAGTCCACAGAACGGTACCGCGAAAGGTCTTTCTCCTTGGAGGGTCCCTCGTCATCAGCACAAAGTCCTTCACTGCCGGCATGGCAAGAGAGACCAGCACTGAACACTAGACTGGCACTGAGCGATCAACTCTTGGTGCAGAGATTGGTCTCCAGATCGAGGTCATGGTCCAGAAGTCCGAGGTGCCGCTCCCCTTCCAGGACTCCTTGGCACCAGTCTAGGTCCCAGACAAGGTCCCGGCACTGACCCCAGCACTGACGTCAGCAGTGCCGTGGTCGTCCCAGTCTGAATCAGAGTTGGATACGTTATCGACCAGGTCTCGGCACAGCTGGTCTTAGCACAGTACAAGGGACCTGCCAACACAGTGACAACAGTGTAGGCCATCACTGGCTCAGTGGCCCTTCTGGACCCCCTGGGCATACCACCAGTCCAAGGGCGCTTCTCAGTTGATGATGTCCACAACTTACAGATCCCTTTCTCCTCGAGATAGGCGCTGCTTGAGGACACCATCCGCAGCGGACTCCCGTCCACCTAGAGGGGACAGTCCACCTCCTGAGGCTAAAGAGCAGCCACCGGAAAAAAGCCATTAGGTGGGTCCCGAGGACAGATCCCAGATACCCGATGAGGACACTGCCCAGACCCAAGCCTATTCGTCATCATTTCCAGACGAAGCAGTGGTGGGCACCTCCATGTCGGGGCCTCCGCCCGTGGACCACAGGGCATATCAAGAGCTGCTCTGCAGGGTGGCACAGAACATGACTCTCCCAGGAGTGGAGATACCCAATGGTGGACATCCTCTTATGTGAAGGGCCCTCCAGGGTGGCTCTGCCAGTCATAAAGACAATACAGTCCTCTATCCCTCCAGCAGCTAAAGATGTCAAGAGGAGGTACTTTGTTCCACCCAAGGGTTATGAGCTTTTATACTCTTACTCTCATCCCTCGTTGACTATGATCTCGGCAGTCAATGAGAGGGAAAGACAAGGCCAAGTCGGAGGCCAAAAAGGCTGACCTGTTCGGCAGGAAAGTCTACTCGATGGGTCAGCAGCTAAGGATCACGAATCAGCAGGTGACCCGTAGCAGGTATGTCTTCAAGTTGTGGGATGACTCCTTAGCAAAGTTTAAGGAGAGGTTGCCCACAACAATGGGCAGGAGTTCGGTGCCATGCTGGAGGAGGACCGCTAGAACTTCCCTTCAGGTGGCCCTAGATTCCGTGGACTCAGCAGCACGAACTCTCTTGATGGGGCCGGTCTGCATGGCTTCAAGCCTCGGGACTCCCCTCGGAGGTCCAGTCTACATTACAGGATGTCCCATTTGAGGGCAATAGCCTGTTCTCAGAGCAGACTGATGGAAAGCTACACTCCCTCAAGGGCTCTCAGGCAACCATGAAAATCCTGGAGATGCACATCCTGGCCTCCCAAATGCACTCCTTCTACCTTATAGAATCATAGGGCTGGAAGAGACCTCAGGAGATCATCTGGTTCTGCTTTGGGTAGGGGGCTGGACTTATCCCTACTAAATCATCCCAGCCAGGGCTTTGTCAAGCCAAGACTTAAAAACCTCCAAGGATGGAGATTCTACCACCTCCCTAGGTGTAACCCATTCCAGGACTTCATCACCCTCCTAGTGAAATAGTTTTTCCTAATATCCAACCTAGACCTCTCCCACTGTAACTTGAGACCATTGCTCCTTGTTCTGCCATCCGTCACTACTGAGAACAGTCTCTCTCCATCCTTTTTGGAACCTCCCTTCAGGAAGCTGAAGGCTGCTATCAGATCCCCCCCGTCACTCTTCTCTTCTGCAGACTAAACAAGCCCAAATCCCTCAGCTTCTTCTCATAGGTCATGTGCTCCAGCCCCCTCATCATTTTGGTTGCCCCCCGCTGGACCCTCTCCAGTGTGTCCACATCCTTTCTATAATGGGGGGCCCAGAACTGGACACATTACTCCAGATGTGGCCTCACCAGTGCCAAATAAAGGGGAATAATCACTTCTCTAGATCTGCTGGCAATGCTCCTCCTAATGCAACCTAATATGCCATTAGCTTTCTTGGCTACAAGGGCACACTGTTGACTCATATCCAGCTTCTCATCCACTGTAATCTCCAGGTCCTTTTCTGCTGAACTGCTACTTAGGCATTTGGTCCTCAGCCTGTAACAGTGCTTGGGATTCTTCCGTCCCAAGTGCAGGACTCTACACTTGCCCTTGTTGAACCTCATCAGATTTCTTTTGGCTCAATCCTCTAATCTGTCTAGGTCACGCTGGACCCTATCCCTGCCCTCCAAAGTATCTACCTCTCCCCCTAGCTTAGTATCATCCGTAAACTTGCTGAGGGTGCAATCCATCCCCTCATCCAGGTCATTAATAAAGATGTTGAACAAAACCTGCCCTAGAACCGATCCTTGAGGCATGCCACTAAAAACCTACCATCAACCTGACATCCAGCTGTTAATCACTACCTGTTGGGCCCAACAGTCCAGCCAGCTTTCTGTCCATTTTACAGTCCATGTATCCAATCCATATTTCCTTAACTTGCTGGCAAGAATATTGTGGGAGACCGTATCAAAAGCTTTGCTAAAGTCAAGGTATATCACATCCACTGACACTCCCATATCCACAGAGCCAGTTACCTCATCATAGAAGCAAATCAGATTGGTCAGGCATGACTTGCCCTTCGTGAATCCGTGTTGACTCTTCCTGATCACTTTCCCCTCTTGCAAGTGCCTCAAAATGGATTCCTTGAGGATCCCCTCCATGATTTTTCCGGGGACTAAGGTAAAGCTGACTGGTCTGTACTTCCCTGGATTGTCCTCCTTCCCTTTTTTAAAGATGGGCACTACATTTGCCTTTTTCCAATAATCCTAGATCTTTCCCGATATCCACGAGTTTTCAAAGATAATGGGCAAAGTCTCTGCAATGACATTTGCCAACTCCCTCAGTACCCTCGGATGCATTAAATCTGGACCCATGGATTTGAGTATGTCTAGCTTTTCTAAATAGTTCCTGATCTGTTCTTTCTCCACCAAGGGCTCCTTTCCTCCTTTCCATACTGCGTTGCCTAGTGCAGTAGTCTGGGAGCTGACTTTGTCTATGAAGACAGAGGCAAAAAAGCATTGAGTACTTCAGCTTTTCCCACATCATCTGTCATTAGGGGTATGTCTAGACTGCATGCTTCTGCCGACTGAGGCATGTAAATTAGACATACCAACATAGTCAATGAAGCGGGGATTTAAATATCCCCTGCTTCATTAGAATAAAAATGGCTGCTGCGTTGTGCCGGCTCAGCTGTTTGTCGGCACGGAGCGGCAGTCAAGATGGGGATCGGTCAGCAAGGAAAGCCCTCCTCACTAGGTTTGCAAGCCTACCCGCGAAGATGCTCTTTCCTCTCTTGGTTAGGTGAATCCCATCTCTTCCTACTAATCCTTGTGCCCAGAATAGAGTCCCATGGTCAAAGAAACCAAAGCCCTCTCTCCAACTCCACCTGTGCAACCATGCATTTACTTCCTCAGTTCAACGATCCCTACCTGGACCTTTTCGTTCAACAGGGAGGATGGACAAGAATACCACTTGTGCTTCAAATTCCTTGATCCTTCTTCCCAGCACCCGGCGCAGAGGATAGAATTTATTGGGGCAACATTAGACTCAATACCAGGGAAGGCACTGTTACCGAAGTCAAGAGCCCACAGCATTCGGGGCCTTGTAGACTCCCTCATGCGGTATCCTGTCACTACCACAAGGACGTGCCTCAGGCTGATAGGCCACATGGTGTCATGTTATGTGGTCAGATACACACGTCTACACCTAAGACCCCTTCAGGGGTGGCTCCGCTTCAGTGTAGGTACTTGCACATCGCAACTTGGACATGGTAGTATCCGTTCCACAGAAGGTGATAGAGTCCCTCAGGTGGTGCACAGACCTTTGCAGGCTGTCTGAGGGAGTGCAGTTTGCCCCTCTGACCCCCACTCTGATTCTGGTGATAGACGCATTGGGTATGGGGTGGGGAGCCCACCTGGGCTACCTCAGGATGCAAGGATATCAGTGTGAAGGAACTGAGAGCGGTTAGATTGGCATGCCGGGTGTTTTGGGCCCAGATGCAGAGCCGGTGCATATCTGTGTGTACGGACAATACAACCACAATGTTTTGTATAAATAAATAGGGGGTGCGAGGTCATCTCACCTATGCAACGAGGTGCAAAGGCTGTGGCACTACTGGGTGAAACACAGAATTCACCTTGAAGCTCAGTATCTCTCAGGGCTACAAAAAACATTGGCAGTCTCCCTCAGTAGGACCTTTATGGTCCACAAGTGGTCCATCAGGGAAGACATGATAAAATCAGTCTTCTGCAGGTGGGGGCTCCCCATCTAGACTTGTTTGTGACCCCAGAAAACAAAAAATGCCTAGCCTTTCGTTCGTTCCAGAATCACTATCGGGGTTCCACAGGAGACACGTTTGCTGTCCACTGGGGGGGAGGCACCTCTGCATTCCCCCCAATTCCCTGGTACATCGGGTCCTCGTGAAAGCCTGGAGGGACATGTTGGCACCAGTGTGGCCGTGCCAACATTGGTTCTCTGCCCTGCACAACTTCTCGATGGAAACCCCAATAGCCGGTCCCCTGTACCTGGACCTTCTGATGCAGCATCGGGGACACCTCAGGCACCCATGACAACAGGGAAGCTGGATGGTTTGATTTGTTAGAGCTTCAGTGTTCAGCCCAGGTACAGGAGGTCCTGTTGGGCAGTAGAAAGCCCTCTGCCACAGTGGCATATTTGGCCAAATGGAAAAGGAGCGGGATGTATCCCTGGGGCAGGTTCCTGTCCCGGTAGTGTTGGAGTATCTGTTGCACCTGCAATTGCTAGGGCTGGCACCTCCTCATTCAAGGTTCATTTAGAGGTGTTATCTGCCTTTCACCCAGGTTGTTCCCAGTATTCTCTGTTTGGCCACCCCATGGTGACGCAGTTCAGAAGGGTTGGACAGGTTGCACCCGTATTGTCATCCACCTGTACCTGCTCGGGACATGAACCTGGTACTCAATAAACTTTTGGGTCCACCCTTTGAACCAGTGGCTCAGTGCTCTTTGCTACCTCTGTCAATGAAGGAAGCTTTCCTGGTAGCTGTCATGTCATTGAGACGAGCATCCGAGTTGAAGGCCCTGTCCTCAGATCCATCGTACACAGTCTTTCACAAGGATGAAGTACAGCTTAGACTACACCCAGCTTTCCTATCAAAAATGGTCTCCCAATTCCCCCTGTCGCGAGATGTTTTCCTTATGCTTTTTTATCCTAAGCCTCATACCAGTGATACAGAGGGTATTGCACACACTGGATGTAAGGAGGGCTTTAGCCTTCTACACAGACCACACTAGGTCATTAGGAAATCCACACAGCTATTTGTGGCACTCGCAGAGTGTATGAGGGGAGACCTGGTATTTGCACAGTGCATCTCTACCTGGATAGTGCAGAGCATGCACACCTGCTGTGACCTAGCTGGGGTTCCTCCCCCGCCGGTCACACACCACTCGACCAGGGCCCAGGCTTCATCTGTGGTCTTTGTGGCACAGGTCCCCTTGCAGGAAATCTGCAGGGCAGCTACTTGGTCTTCAGTTCACACATTCACGGCCCATTATACAATAGATAAATCCCCCAGGGAGGATGCAGCAGTTGGCAGAGCAGTTTTGCAGTCTGTGATTCCGAATTCTGACCATGGGGTAGCAGCTTGGGAGTCACCCGAATTGGCATCAGCGTGAGCAATTACTCAAAGAAGAAAAGGCAGCTACCTGTTCTCGTAATTGGTGTTCTTTGAGATGTGTTGTTCACGTCCATTCCAATACGCACCCTCCTTCCCCTCTGTCTGAGTAGCCAGCAAGAAGGAACCGAGGGAGGACAGGGTCAGCTGTGGTATATATGCGCTGATATAGTGGCGCCACTCTAGGGGTCTGCACAGCTGATCCTACAGGAGCTGCTAGGGGAAAAGTTTCCGATGTTTGTGTATGCGGCGCGCGTACACCTGATTGCAATGGACGTGAACAACACATCTCGAAGAACACCAGTTACAAGAACAGGTAAGTGTCTTTTTTGCTTTTATTTGTATTTTCTCTTTGTATTTTAAAAAAATTTAACTTGGAGAAAAATCTGTGGACGGTATTAAAATATCTGCTGCCAGTTTACAGGCCACTGATCTTTGACTGGGGTTCACAAAGCGCCAGCAGAAACTAATACCCAAAGAACAATTTTAGATATTTTTTGTTCCAGCTAAGCATCTGAATCCCCTTGCACTGTTTAGCAGAGCACTGTTAGATTGAATGGCCCCAGCTCACCCTGGCTGGCTCAGCTCCTGCAAATGAATTCCAAGCCATAGCTGACAATGACTTCACCCCTAAGCAAACATGCATTTTGCTGGCTGCTTTCTATGCCCACTAGAAGAGCACATGTATTATAGATGCAGCTGCAAAGGAAGGAGAATTGGACTAGTAGATTGAGTGACTGCACAGGGGATGTAAAGCTAGGGCTCCAGTTGGATATCGCTGGCCAGTGTCATGCCACATATACTTCACCCCCCAGCACATCTCTGGTGGTAATTGTATCCACAGTGAGAATTCAAGTCGCTGGCAGTGAACTTGTTAATATCTGGCAGTTTTATACACTTGACAAGAAATAAACAAAGGAGTTTGTCTTGAAAGTGGCCTAAAATCCACCAACAAGTAGTCCTGTGGCATCTTAGAGACTAAGGAAAAAAAAGCTTGAGTGGAGCTCACCTGAAGAAGTGGGTTTTGCCCACAAAAGCTAGATACTAGATATATTTTTGATAGTCTCTAAGGTGCCCCAGGATTACTCCTTTTTAAAGTTACAGACTAACACAGCTACCCCTCTGAGATCCACCAGTAAACCTGAGATTCTAGAATCATAAAAATGTAGGGCTGAAATGGGCCTTGAGAAGTCAAGTCTAGTCCCTCTGTGCTGAGGCAGAACCAACAAAACCTAAGCCATCCTTTTGTCCAACCTCATGGACAGCGGGTAATGTAGATAAGGGAAGGCAATTTCCTTCCCAAAACTGCCCACTCTCCCACCATCCGTATTAATTGTTTTTGCTGCACTGGCTGACTATGCAAACCACTGAAATCTGGGGAAGGCCCCATTTCTTTGGCTCTGTCTCCATTAGGAAGATGAATTTGTTAGAGAATTTGTTAGAAAACTCATTTAAATTGACACATTTCTCAGTACTGCTTACCAGTGAGTGTAGACATAGACTTTGCCTGCATTTCAGGAAAGGTGTGTGTTTACGTTGTGATCAGTGTTCTCTGTAAGCTGAATGCTTGGCAGCCACCCAGGAAAAATTCAAATGCTGTCCAGCTGATTAGCAGAGCATGCATAGCTGGCAGCATGTGTTTCTACTGGTAGTGCATGTCCACACATGCCTGGGTGCACTGAACTCAATTTATTCTGCACATGGATGGAAAAAATTAGAGGGAACATTTATTGTTCTAGCTAACCCAAGGTTGCTGTCTGCAAAATCGTAGTGGAGAGGAGGCTTGGTAGATTTCATCTCATTGTAACTAATTAAGGCCAACCCTGTTGGCTGATATAGGATTGTCCTGACTAGCTACTGGTGCCTTTAGGGTTGCCAGGTGTCCAGTTTTGAACCAGACAGTCCGGTATTTGAGTTTTTTGTCCAGGAAACAAATTGAGAAAATACCGGACATATAAATGTCCGGTATTTTCTAATTGAGTTTTATTATTATCATAAGTATCAGTACGTAGTTGCGTACTGCCTGGCTGGTAGACACGCTCATGCTGCGTGAGCATGTCTACCAGCCAGGCAGTATGCAACTATGCAGTGGGGGGAGAGGGGGCGGGGCTGGGGTGGGATGGAATCCCCAGGGCTGGGCTTGCCCATGCACTCCACCGGGACCGTGCGCGGGATGGGCAGCACCCCGGAATCTGTGCGCGCCCGGGCCAGCCCCGCTTCCCGCTGGCCGGTTCCCACCCGGCCAGCCCTGCTCCTCCTGACCTCCTCCCGGCCAGCCCCACTCCCCGCTGGCCGGTTCCCCCCCAACTCTCCTGGTCAGCCCCACTCCCCCTTCCCGACCAGCCCTGCTCCCCCCGCAGCTGGTTTTCCCCCCCCCGCCATCTGAGATCAAGTGTGTCCGGTATTTTTGTTAAAACCATCTGGCCATCCTAAGTGCCTTGACTCCACTTGGACTTTCCAGCAAGACAGCTGTCTCCGTGTGGAAACACACCTCTTTCTGCTGTGAAGATATTGCCAAAAACCCCAGGGTTAACCATGACCAGCTAACACAATTTTAAAATTATCTGTTCATGCTTGATGGCAACACAACTTGTTCCTCTGAGTGCAGTGCTTTGTCATTTGATAACTGGAAATCCCTGTTCCTTAGGCCTTGGGCTCACAGGTTGGGGAAGACCCTGAGCTTTGTCTCTCAAAAAATCAGCTTGCTTTCTAAAAATCAGAATCCATACTCCATTCAATCTTTGCATTATTGTCGTGCTTTTCAATCGCCCTTGGTCACCCTCTCTAGACATATGGAAGTCCGTGCCAATAACAATGGTCTTTCATGCAGAAAAGATCTCAAAGCAGTAGCACTGGGGCAGAATTTTCTTTGAGGAGCATCTCTGTCCATCTGATTTTATGATTGTTTCCAGTATTCAACATGCAGAATAAGGGTAGAGCATCTGCTAGGACATGATTAAGATTTAAAAATACCCCCCTGCCCTTTTGGTACTGGCTGTGCCAAGGTGGCAGTTAATACAGAGGTAGGAGCTCAGTTGAGGCCCTGGTCTGCCCATTGATGCTAGATATGACGTTCGGTAGAGCACATGGTATTCCAAGTCTGCAGGCTGTGCTGTAGAGGCAATGTCAAATATAATTCATGTGAGAGTGCATGTGGGGCTGGGAACAGCCTTTGCATTTTCTCTTTACTTGCGGGTGCAAATGCCAGGCATTATTCAGCCCCCGTGTTTCTGGGGAAGTCACTGGAATATTGGCAGGGACAGAACATTTCAGAAGCATTGAGATGGTTGAGGGTTGCTGCAGGGGGCGGAAGGGGACGGCTTTGACAGTTGATGTACTGAATCTCCTAGGACCGAATGTGGGGAGATCTCTGAGTTTAGTTTTGGGTAGGGATGTTAGAAATCGTTTATTTTAGTAATCATGTAGCTGCAACAATCCTCAGTGATTTACATGGTTACTAAAATGCTCCCCTCTGGGACAGGGCCAGCAGCCTGTCTATTTCCAGCTCCCAGCCCCACTCCCGGGGAGCCCCCTTCCACCCTGTTGCCACATGGTTGAAACAAAAATACCGACACTTCCCCCCCCCCCCCAAAAACAGGAAAAAATTATGTTGAAGGGAAAAAAAAGGGGGGGGGCAGAGACCAAAGTTGTTGAGCAAAAAAAAAAAAAAAGGACTCCAAGACTTATTAAGAAAAAAAAATTAAAATTAAACAGCATGTCCCCTTTAAGAGTGAGTTCAGGGATAGGAACAGGGGAGTGGTTGAGCACTAAGACCCAGGGGAAGCTTCCCCTTGGTTGGCAGCCATTTTGTGCCGGCAGGTAAGCATGGGGTCTGGGGGTGTTGGGAGCCGGGGGGCGGAGGCCGCGCGCTGAGTGTTTGTAGGGTTGCCAGGTGCCTGGCATTTTCGCTTCCTGGCCAGGAAAAAAATCAGAAAATACCAGACATTTTAGGTGTCCAGTATTCTCTGAATTTTTTTACTGGACAGGAGGCGAAAATACCAGACACCTGGCAACCCTACGTATCAGAGGTAGCAGCACATGGTTGCAGGCAGGAGCCAGTCCGTGAGGGGAGCTGGTTTAGAAATCCATGGGATGCTGGAGCAGCCTCTGTCTGCGGGGAGCTTGGGGCTGCTGCCGCCTCACGCCAGGGAGGGGCGCCAGGCAGGAGCTGATTTTTAAACTGGCTCTCCTTGTGGACTAGCTCCCAATTACTGCCCCACGCTGCTCCCTGTGTGTCAGAGGCAGCAGCGCTGGGTGGCAGGCGGCTCTTCATTTAAAACTCGGTCCAACAGGCTGGGCCTGAGCCAGCCTGCTGGTCTGAGTTTTAAATGCAGACCACGCGGGGGAGGGAGTGTGGTGTTGCAGTTCACCAGGACCATTAACCAATTAGCAATTACTGATCAGTTAAACGCTTAGCCGACTAGCTGCTAACATCTCTAGTTTTGGGAAAGTGAATAGGAGCTGAAATGTAGAGAACATGCCAGCACTGTGCACTTTCTGTAGGAGCCCATGGGGGGACCTGCCCACGTGCAATGTGTTTCCAGTCCACACACAATGTGTTTCCAGTCCGCTCTCCCCCAGTTGTTAGCATGTTCTGCAAAAATAGCATCTGCCTGCTCTCTGCTTTTCCTCTGCTCAGGGCCCATTTTGTAAACTGTTGTTCATGCACTTTTGCATTGCTGCACCTTGTGATAGTCTTGCGGAGACACGGGGCAAGTGCTTCCTGTACCTCCCTCTCCTTCCCTCCCCCCAGCTCCTAAATGGGAGTCGCTGTATAGCAAAGAAAAGGATGGCTGAGCAAGAGAAAGCAAGAAGGGAAGGAGTTTTTTTTTTCTATCTATTCTTCTTGTCTTACCATGTATGCTCAGCCCTTCTAACTGTCCTTCACCAGGGAGACAATGTCTTTGGCTCTGACAGTCTGTGTGTCTCCTGACTGGTCTGGGATGCAGTCTCACACACAGGCTGGCAGATCCAAGTGCCATTGAAAAGTCACGGGTGTGGTGTGTTTGGTTGGTGACCCTCCAGGAAATGGGTTGATGGAGCAGTTCCTCCTGGATTAATGACACCCAGAAGTGCCACCACAATTGGAAATCTGGGAGGTGTTCTCAGCAGAGACCAAGCACTGTGTGGGCCATGGGAGGCTGAACTGTTTCCCTCGTCTCCTTCAGGTCTGGGCAGAACCACTCTGAATGGACACCATGGGGAAGCTTGCATGGCCTGCACTGGGAGGGTGCATGAAGATAGTCAGTCTCCAAAGATGCCAAGAAAAAGCAAAACAACCACACGCACTGTGTTAAAAGAGAGAAAGAAACCTAATGTAATTGTGATTGTAAAGCCATGACAGCCAAGTTGAGATACTATCACAGCTGCTGGCAGGATCAGGAAAAAAGATTCCCTTAGGGGGCATTTCTTTAATTAGCCGTGATAATATCACTGCCTCCATTAGTACTTGATGGTAGCTAGAAAGTTCATGGCCTGGGATGAAAAGAGTCATAGAACCATAGAGCTGAAAGAGACCTCAGGAGGTCATCAAGTCCAGCCCCCTGCTCTAGGCAGGACCAATCCCAACTAGATCGACCCAGCCAGGGCTTTGTCAAGCCGAGACTTAAACACCTCTAGGGATGGAGACTACACTACTTCCCTAGGTAACCCATTCCAGCGTTTCACCACTCTCCTAGTGAAATAGTTTTCCTAATATCCAACCTGGACCTCTCCCACCACAACTTGAGACCATTGCTCCTTGTTCTGCCATCCGTCACAACTGAGAACAGCCTTTCTCCATCCTCTCTGGAACCCCCCTTCAGGAAGTTGAAGGCTGCTATTAAATCCCCCCTCACTCTTCTCTTTTGCAGACTAAACAGATCCAACTCCCTTAGCCTCTCCTCATAGGTCATATGCTCCAGCCCCCTAATCATTTTGGTTGCCCTCTGCTGGACCCTCTCCAATGCATCCACATCCTTTTTGTAGTGGGGGGCCCAGAATTGGACACAATACTCCAGATGTGGCCTCACCAGAGCCGAATAAAGAAGAATAATGACATCTCTGGATCTGCTGGCAATGCTCCTCTTAATGCAACCTAATATGCCATGAGCCTTCTTGGCTACAAGGGCACGCTGTTGACTCATATCCAGCTTCTCATCCACTGTAACCTCCAGATCCTTTTCTGCAGAACTACTACTTAGCTGGTTGGTCCCCAGCCTGTAACAATGCTTGGGATTCTTCCGTCCCAAGTGCAGGACTCTGCACTTGTCCTTGTTGAACCTCATCAGATTTCTTGTGGCCCAATCCTCCAATTTGTCTAAGTCACTCTGGACTCTATCCCTGCCCTCCAGCATGTCTACCTCTCCCCCTAGCTTAGTGTCATCTGCAGACTTGCTGAGGATGCACTCCATCCCCTCATCCAGGTCATTAATAAAGATATTGAACAAAACCGGTCCTAGAACCGAACCTTGGGGCACTCCGCGAGAAACCGACCGCCATCCTGACATCGAGCCGTTGATCACTACCCACTGGGCCCGGCCTTCTAGCCAGGTTTCTATACATCTTACCGTCCATTTATCCAATCCACATTCCCTTAACTTGCTGGCAAGAATATTGTGGGAGACCGTATCAAAAGCCTTGCTAAAGTCCAGTGACTTTCCCATGTCCACAGAGCCAGTTAGTTACCTCATCATAGAAGCTAATCGTATTGGTCAGGCACGACTTGCCCTTTGTGAATCCATGCTGACTATTCTTGATCACTTTCCTCTCCTCCAAGTGCTTCAAATGGATTCCTTAAGGATCCCTTCCATGATTTTTCCAGGAACTGAGGTAAGACTGACCGGCCTATAGTTCCCTGGATCGTCCTTCTTCCCTTTTTTGAAGATGGGCACTACATTTGCCTTTTTCCAATCATCCGGGATCTCTCCCGATCTCCACGACTTTTCAAAGATAATGGCCAAAGGCTCCTCAATGACATTTGCCAACTCCCTCAGTACCCTCGGATGCATTAAGTCCAGACCCATGGATTTGTGTACATTTAGCTTTTCTAAATAGTTCCTAACCTGTTCTTTACCCACTAAGGGCTGTCGATCTTCATCCCATCTTGCGTCACTTAGCGCGTTAGTCTGGGAGCCGACCGTTGTCCGTGAATACGAGGCAAAGAAAGCATTGAGTACTTCAGCTTTCCCCACATCATCTGTCACTAGGTTACCTCCTTCATCCAGTAGGGGCCACACACCCCCTCTGATCACCTTCTTCTTGTTAACATGCCTGTAGAAACCTTTCTTGTTATCCTTCACATCCTTAGCCAGTCGCAATTCCATTTGCGCTTTCGCCTTCCTGATAACCCCCTGGCATTCTCGAGCTATACATTTAAACCCCTCCCTGGTCATTTGTCCAAGTTTCCACTTTTTGTAAGCTTCCTTTTTGTGCTTAAGTTCACCAAGGATTTCCCCTGTAAGCCAATCCGGTCTCCTACCATGTTTGCCTCTCTTGCTACGCATCGGGATGGTTTCTTTCTGTGCCTTCAATAAGGCTTCTTTAAAATATTGCCAGCTGTCCTGGACTCCTTTCCCCTTCATGTTAGCATCCCAGGGGATTCTGCCCATCAGGTGTCTGAGGGAGTCAAAATCTGCTTTTCTGAAGTCCAAGCTGTGTATTTTACTACTCTCTTTTCTTCCTTTGGTCAGGATCCTGAAATCTACCATCTCATGATCACTGCTTCCCAGGTTGTCACCCACCTCTACTTCCCCTATTAGTTCCTCCCTGTTTGTGAGCAGAAGGTCAAGCTGCGCAGGGCCCCTGGTCGGATCCTTCAGCACTTGTACCAAGAAGTTATCCCCAACATTCTCCAAAAGCTTCCTGGATTGCCTGTGTACTGCCGTATTGGTTTCCCAACAGATGTCAGGGTGATTAAAGTCCCCACGAGAACCAGGGCTTGCAATCTGGAAACTTCTCTCAGTTGTCCAAAGAAAGCCTCATCTACCTCATCCACCTGATTCGGTGGCCTGTAGTAGACACCAACCACAACATCACTGCTGTTGTTTGCACCTCTAAACTTAACCCATAGACTCTCAACAGGTTTTTCTCCCTTTATATACTGGAGTTCAGAGCAATCATAGTGCTCTCTTAAGAGTGCTCTCTTAAAAGAGGGGGCTGCAGGCTGGTGGCTGTGATTGGAAAAGGAAAGCAGGGCCATGCCGCAAAGAAACTTCAGAGGGCAAACGCCACCCTTTGGTCCTGCATGCAGCTCTTCAGGCAGTGCACTTGTGCTGTGTGAGGGACATGCAGTACAGGCCCTGGGGCGGGGTGATGATCTGCAGCGGAGGAGAATTTAGCCCCAAGTCCTGGGTCTATGTTGAGCAGCTTTACTAAGGCCTCAGTCCAGGGGAGCTCCATTCCCTGTGCTGAAGTGCTTGGGTCATAAATGATGCCACCTTCTCATTTCAAGATCCATGGGGGTTCTTGGAATGAATCCTTAACCGCAGTGTCCTGGCCATACCTTCCTAAGGTCTCTGTGCAGTTTCAGCTGGCCATGCTGCTGCTCTTTGCTTCTTGCCCTAACCTGCGTGTGGACTGAGATGTGTTCTTAATCAGCTGCTTGGTTTATCCTGGCCTTTCCACTGGTGGGTGAAATAATCCATATCTAGGCCCTTTTCCTTGCTCATGGTATTGGAGGGCCTATGACAGTTTAATGAGGAAGGTTGATCTTGTGAGTAAGGTATAGGGCTGGGAATTGAGAGATCTGAGAACGTCTTTCATTGTTTATTATTTGCAGTGGAGTACTGCCTGAGAGCCCCAGCCTTAGATTAGGACCCCATTGTGCTAGGTGCTGTACAAATGCAGACCAAGATGATGATGCTTGCCCCAAGGAGCTTACCTATGAGATGTAAAACATGAGCTGGCTACAGACAGGGGATTGCAAAGTTGGTAAGGGTGACAGGAAGTGGACTCAGGACCCCAACAGCCAGACTATTGTCAAGTTCTTTGATGTAACATCTATAAAAGAAGGACCTGATAGAGCCTCATCTCAAAAAGATATCTTAGCATTGGAAAAAGTTCAGAAAATGTCAACAAAAGTGATTAGTGATTTGGAATGGCTGCCATATGAAGAGAGATTAAAAAGACTGGGGCTTTTCAGATTACAAAAGAGGAGTCTAAGCAGGGGGGGATATGATAGTGGTCTATAAAATCATAACTGGTATGGAGAAAGTGAATATGGAAAAGTTGTGTAGTTGTTCCAACAACATAAGAACTAGGGATCAGCAAATGAAATTAATAGGTAGCAGATTTAAAACAAACAAGTAGTATTTCTTCACACAACACATGGTTGACTTGTGGAACTCCTTGCCAAAGGACGTTGTGAAGACCAGGACTTTAACATGGTTCAAAAAAGAGCTAGATAAATTCATGGAGGACTGGTCCATCAATGGCTATTAGCCAGGATGGGTAGGAATGGTGTCCATAGCCTCTGTGTGTCAGAGGCTGGCAATGGGTGACAGGGATGGGATCACTTGATGGTTCTGTTCATTCCTTCTGGGGGCACCTGGTATTGGCCACAGTTGGAAGACAGGATACTGGGCTTGATGGACCTTTGGTCTGACCCAGTATGGCATGGAGCTCCTCGGGTGTGAGGCTGAAGCCCCGCCCCCGGGAACTATAGAATAATCGACTAATTGATAAGAATTCATGAGGTTACTCGACTATTTGATTAACCGATATTTAACATCCCTACCTTGCACAAGTGTTGGACTGCATTGTATGGGCTGACCATGGCCACTGAGCTGGAAACAGAGTACGGGACTGAAATAGACCATTGTAGACAATGTTTTAGGAACTGAAAAAAATGAAATTCCCAGCCATGCTTTGAGTTGATCTGTGAGGAATCATAGAATCATAGAACGATAGAGCTGGAAGAGACCTCAGAAGGTCATCAAGTCCAGCCCCCTGCTCTAGGCAGGACCAATCCCAACTAAATCAACCCACCCAGAGCTTTGTCAAGCCAAGACTTAAACACCTCTAGGGATGGAGACTCCACTACTTCCCTAGGTAACCCATTCCAGCACTTCACCACTCTCCTAGGGAAATAGTTTTTCCTAATATCCAACGTGGACCTCTCCCACCGCAACTTGAGACCATTGCTCCTTGTTCTGCCATCCGTCACCACTGAGAACAGCCTCTCTCCATCCTCTTTGGAACCCCCCTTCAGGAAGTTGAAGGCTGCTATCAAATCCCCCCTCACTCTTTGCTTCTGCAGATTAAACAGACCCAACTCTCTCAGCCTCTCCTCATAGGTCATATGCTTCAGCCCCCTAATCATTTTGGTTGCCCTCCTCTGGACCCTCTCCAATGTGTCCACATCCATTTTGTAGTGGGGGGCCCAGAACTGGACACAATACTCCAGATGTGGCCTCACCAGAGCCGAATAAAGGGGAATAATGACATCTCTAGATCTGCTGGCAATGCTCCTCCTGATGCACCCTAATATGCCATTAGCCTTCTTGGCTATAAGGGCACGCTGTTGACTCATATGGAGAGTCATGAGGAGAGTCTGGATCAGTGGTCCCCAATGTGGTGTCTGCGGGCGCCATGGCGCCTGCCGGGCCATTTCTGTGCGCCCGCCGAGTGATCGGGGCCAGCACCGCCCCTGGGCGCGTGGCGTATGGGCGGCCCAGCCCCTGGGCGCGCGGCACAGGAGTGGCGCTGGCCCTGGGCGTGCAGCGCATGGGCAGGGCCAGCCCCGGGCGCGCGGCACAGGAGTGACACCAGCCCCAGGTGCATGGCGTATGGGCGGCCCTGCCCCCGGGCACGTGGCGCATGGGTGGTCCTGCCCCCGGGCGCGTGCGCGGCCCCGCCCCTGGGCGTCCAGCAGCCCCAAAAGGTTGGGGACCACTGGTCTGGATTATGTATAGAGAGGTAAAAGGTCAAGTCCCTCTGCTCTGTTCCCCTGTGCCGCTACCATAACCCTCTCTCCCCTCCTCCCTGTAGTACACACTGTTAATGGTTGGAGTCTAAAAATCAGGTTTCCTGGCTTCTGTTCTCCCCTCCGCCACTGGCCCAGTGTAGAGGATACAGGCGCAGAGTACGTTACTGGAAATATGTTATATGAAATGCACAATGTTAATGTACAACATAAGCCAAAGCCTTTCAATTCATTAATGGTAATGAACATAATCTGTCCCGCTGAAGACTGGGGAAGTGATGAAGTGAAAGGCTTACAGGCTCTGTATTGTTTCAAGGATGACAAGAGTCTTTATTCATTACACTTTGTGTTTAGCGAGGCTCTTCAGTTATGTCAAACAGTGGAAGAAATATGATGGTGAATGGCGGTATCGTTAACGAGTCAATTGCTCCAAGCCCAGGCAGCAGGGCTTTCTTTACCCATCGGCTTAGAGTGATGGAGACGCATGGGTTCCTTTCCTGCCTCCTCCCCAGTTTCCTCTTCTAAAAACGTATTTGTCTCTGAATGTCTTTTAACAAAAATCAAATTAAATTTTGCATAACATTTTCCATTATATCCTTTTGTATTTTAAATTATGGGTTATTTCAAAATTCTCAATTCTGAAATGTCTATTTTCTTTATATATTTATGATAAGTGTTTGTTTTTGTACACGACACTGCATGCATGTGTGTATATGTATCTATAAATGTGTGTGTGTGTGGGGGGGGGAGAGGGAGAGAGAGAGAGAGAGAGAGAGAATGCTCACCACCTTGCAAATAAGACCCTTTAACTGTCCATAAAGCACCTACTTTCACCACTAAAGGACTAGGTGTTTTTGAGCTCAGGCAGAACAAGGCTTAACACAAAAAACACAATCAACCAACCTTGTATTAATCAAAATAATTCAGTCAGTTATAAAACCAAATGAAGTTTTGTTTGGCTCCTGTGGTTGGTGTATCCAAGCCCTGCACCATTGGACGGGCATGCATGGCTGAAGAAGCAGCTGGCTAGAAGCAAAAATGAGAAGATCATTACTAGTAACTGCGTAACACTTCGAGGCATGGGTCTGCAAGTCTCTTATGGAGGAGGGGAAGAATCACTGACCCCATTTTACAGATGTGGGAGCCAATGCTAAGGCCATATCTCCCCTACTGAGCTGATATAGTGAGTTCTGCTGAGGCAGTAATGCTATCACCCTAAATGACATTGGCGATGCTGACAAAATCACTTTGTTGTGGCATAATTATGTTGGCACTGAGGGTTCTATAGGCAATCTCAGTGGAGATGGCTATGCCGGTATAAGATTTAAGGCTAGACCAAGTCATACCCAAGTGAAGCAAATTGGCCAAAGCCAGATAGTGCCTTAAGGCAGGGATAGAATCCAGAAGTCAGCAGCAGGGCCCAGACGAACAAGGCAGTCTAGAGCAGTGCTTATCAAAATGTGGTCTGCAACTGTCTTGTAGGTGGGCCCCAGGCTCGGTCGGGGCTTGTCCCCCCCTTGCACAGGGGAACCTGCACTGGCACTCCAGTCCTGTGGGCCCCTCCATTGTGAGGTTGGAGCCCCAGCACCAGCTTCCTGCTGTGGGGGAATGCAGCAAACCTTGTGGGTCAAGGAAGTGTCTCAATGGGCTGGGGAAACGGCAGTGCAGGAAACCTCTTGTGTAGAGGCTTTCCCTGGTACTCCCACTGGCCAATGGAGGCAGCAGGGGGTGGTGCTTGTGAGCAGCGGGGGCATGGAGCCAGGTAAGCATTCCCATCCCTCTTATGCCCAACTCCACACACCCACTTTGCTCCTGCACGCTCCTTCCCAGACCCCCATCCTAAGCTGATCCCGCACCCTATCTCTGGGCCAGACCCCTCACTCCCACCCCCTTGCACTCATTTTGTCATTATGGGTGGTTGGCTAGTGGTCCGCGGAAAGGTCTGCATTGAATGGGGTGGGCCATGGGGCAAAAAGTTTGAGACCCACTGGTCTACAGGCTATGGTGTTGGAGACGGGTCCATTTCCTGGCTTCCCCACTGAGCTGCTGGGTGACCTCCAACACTGACTGGTGAACTGAGACTTTTGTCGCTCTGTTTTAACAATGGAAAGTGTTAATAAGAGAGGTCCAGAGGTCTATTTTAACTTGCCCTGGTGTTCTGCCACCTCCTCAGAAACTGCAGATCTGGAGTAGCAGGTGCAGCAAGAAAAGCAAACGTTCACAGGCTACCATTTAGCACAGCTTTAGTGCCTCTGAAATGGGTTCTGTACATTAAAGCTCGGTTTATGACTTGCAGTCTGGGCTTTCAGTGCCAGCACTGGGTCTTTCCAGCTAGCTCCTTTAGAAGATGGAAGTGGCAGGCTCTTGATTAAACTTGTCATATTTCCTTTTAATGCTCCCTTGAGGAGTTCTTAATGTGAGCTCCAGCAGCTAATAGTGTGATTGCATTGCAAGGTTGATGCATTGGCCTTCTTTGGATCTGAACCACATAAACAGTGTCCCTCACCCTAGCAATGAAAGATGCAGCTGTCTGACAGGAGAACAGGGTGTTGTGGTGAACGGTCAACCAGCCTCCTCAAGTAGTTTCTGAGCTGAGCAGGAGAGAGGTGGTGTGTGGATGGCATCCTGGAGCCCGATCCTGCAAACCCATACGTCAATGGTCCTTATTCAGGTGAACTTTCCTCCAGAGCAATGCTGTGAGTCTGTCACCCATTTCGCTGTAGGATAATGAGTGAAAATGACGGATCAGAGACTGGGGCCATCTGCTTAAGCAGCCTGAATCCCCTGTCTTTGGTTACAGTTTCTCATGACCCATCCTCTCCAAGGGCAGTTGGGAGAGATTTATTGTAATATCAGGAAGCGGGCAAACTCTTGTTACAATATGGGCATGAACAATGCCCATTCCTTCTGAGTTCCTGCTAACACCCAGCTCTGGCTAATGCTTGTGTGACTAGCAATGGTGGATTTGACTGACTGGAATTTTGAAAACTGAGCCGTTAGTCAGGTCTATCGGTGGTAAATAGGCCAATGATGGGATGATAGGAGTTACTATAGAGAACTTTTTCCTGGGTGTCTGGCTGGTGAGTCTTGCCCACATGCTCAGGGTTCAGCTGATCACCATATTTGGGGTCGGGAAGGAATTTTCCTCCAGGGTAGATTGGCAGAGGCCCTGGAGGTTTTTCGCCTTCCTCTGTAGCATGGGGCACGGATCACTTGCTGGAGGATTCTCTGCATCTTGGGGTCTCTGAACCATCATTTAAGGACTTCAGTATCTGAGATATAGGTGAGAGGATTATTCTAGGAGTGGGTGGGTGAGATTCTGTGGCCTGCATTGTGCAGGGGGTCAGACTAGATGATCATAATGGTCCCTTCTGACCTTAAAGTCTAGGAGTCTAGCTGATGGCTATTCCTTTGAATGTTAGCTCCCGTTTTTTTATGTATCAGGCTCCTATCTGCTGTGAGAACCAAGATAAAGTGTTCAGCTAAAGCTGTGGCCTGGTATAGTCATGACAGTGCCAAAAGCACATTTCAGATGAGAAATATTGGCAATGGTATCCTGGCTGTATTCCAGCTTGGGTAATGACATTTGT
Organism: Pelochelys cantorii; assembly: GCA_032595735.1. Lineage (NCBI taxonomy): Eukaryota > Metazoa > Chordata > Testudines > Trionychidae > Pelochelys > Pelochelys cantorii. The sequence continues at coordinate 3,944,097 of CM064346.1, read as the reverse complement.
CTTACGGTCTGAACTAAATTCAACACATTCTTCTGTGTGTCCCTTATTAACCATTGTTGTTTAGTATCTGTGTTGAGAGTCTGATGTTTTGCCCTCCCGAGTAGGAGAAGGCAGCTGTGTTTGGTATTTATGTATTTACGTCAATCTGCCAGTGAAGTGTTTACTCTTTTCCCCTAAAATGTGGAATCTCTTCCTTAAATTTATCCTCACTTGAAGCTCCGAAAGATCAGCCTCGGGTTCCTAGAACATTCTTTGCTCTTCCAAATATAAAAGTTTCCCTGCTTTGAATTCCATTTTCTTGTGGCCCTGCTGGACTAGAAACCAGAGCTTGATCGCATGGGAAAGAAGTAATTTCCGGCTTGCTTGTTAGTTGCCAAGGTTGTGGATCTTAAACTTGGGACAGTCTTTTGTATGGTAAAAGCTACTGCAGGTCATTTTTAGAGGCTTTATTCTATTCTCCATCATTCATTTCCCTTAGTTGTGTATGCTGGAAGGTCATGGCTATTGAACACAATCCTAAAGTTAAGTTGCTTAAAAAAACAATGTAGTACAGCCTTTCTTGTAACTTATGTGGTTGCAAGTTGAACTTCTGTAGTCCAACATTCTCTGGCCTGACAACATCCGTAGTCCAGCATGATTTTAGTTAGCTGGAAGTTCACTTATCATGAATGTGGCAAATTTCCCACAGTCCCATAAAATTTGTTTACAGCCACCAGTTCTCTGTGTTATGTGCTGTTTAGCTTCTAATTTATCCCTAAATATCTTCTAAGAGCTCAGTAAGCAATGGAAGTGATGGGAATGCTGCTGGACACTTTTGACCTTCCATGATTCAGGAAATTCTCTGCTTCGACATCAGTCAGGTCCCAAAGGTACCAGACTAGATAGGGTCAACCTTTTTATACACAATGCATGATAGCACATTGTGGCGTGAAGGTTTTAGTGTACCCATCTGGGATTGCTGCTTGTTTATTTGTTTATGGTACCACAATTTCCAAGACCTCTGGACAAGGCAAGCTGTCTAATGGTCTAATTCAGTGGGTTTCAGACTAGGGGTTGTGACACAGTACTGAGTCGTGAAATGTCAGGTACTGGATCTCTTTGCTGCAGACTGGGGGTGGTAAGGCAACTACCTGCTTGTCCAGGCACCGCAGACTGTGCTGAGCCCCTGAGCTGGGCAGCAGCAGCCCCTGCTCCTGGGAGAGGGAGGAGGGGGAAAGAGGGAGAGCTCTGCCCCCTCATTGGCTGGGAGCCTGCTGCCGGCTGCTTCTGGGGGCAGCATGGTCTGCGGTGCCAGGAGAGGCAGGAAGCTGCCTTAGCCCCCCTGCTGACTGGGAGCCGCTGGAGGGAAGCCCCTCCTGCCCCAGCCCTGACCCCACCCCAAGCTAGAGCCCCTGCCTATAGCCCAAAGCTCCATCCTCAGCCCCACCCCAGAGCCCACACTCCAGTCAGATCATGTTGGGTCGCAGCATCAACGATTTTTTTCAACTGCGTAATGAGAGAAAAAGTTTGAAACCCACCGATTTCATCTTACCTGACGAGAAGCTGGGCGTTTGAGGTGAAAAATAAACCAGTCTGTTTCTCTGCATACCTTATCTTAATTTGCAAAGTCATAGATATTGGATATTAGAGATGGAAAAGGTCTATTGGATCTAATCTGCACCCTCCTGTGCAGGATTTTCTCCTGTTGTCAAGGCTCAGTGTCAGGTTTGCACCTAAATTCTATCTTCCATAATGGCAATGCAATCTAATGTTTCATCCAGAGGCAAGGCGATGCTGTTATCCCTATTGTACAGATGGGCACTGAGACTCTGACAGACTAAGTAACTTGGCCACGGTCTCGTAGGAAGTCTGTGGCAGAGCAGATCCCATGTTAGCACCCTAACCATGGGACCATCCTTCCTTTCTGTGCTCTGATACGGCAGATGGGAAATGCTTCATTTCAGTTGCAAAAATTGAGCTTTTAAAAAATAAGTTAAATACAGAAATGAATAATATAATTGTACCGGGAGCCCCTGGATTATTGCTTTTGCAGTTAAATTCGCCCTTCCCCCATGTAGGTATGAAAGCGAATTTGGGATTGTGAGGTTTGAAGATAAATGGAGGCTGTTGAACAATTCCTGGTGTTTTGCTCAGCTTTAGCTTTCAGTGTTCCAGTTCACCTTTTCACCTGGGAAGCTATTACACCGTTTACTAGCTCTCCGTATCAGAAAGTTTTTTCCCCTTATAGTCATTCTAAAATTTCCATATCATAGTTTCATCCCATTACAATATATATTATTTTTATTTTATATTCCTAGTTGTTTGGTTTTGTTTGTTTGTTTTTTGTCATGGAAAAGCCATGATGTTCTCCTAAGGAAAAAATGCCAAATTCTATGACCTTTTCAGGACTGGTCTTCATAATCCCATATGGGTTATGTCTCATGATCATGTTGATTGCAGAGTGCCAGCTCTTCCGTAGTTAAGGCTGAGGTCTAGTGCAGTGTTGGTCCAGTTACTTTACAAAGACTAGAAGTTAGAATTATGGGACTGTAATTATCAGAATTAGCCACTCCATGCTTTTGGAAGAGAAGCACCACGTTTAGTGTCCTTCTTCTGTTTTCTGGTACCTCCCAAGTCCTCAGTGAATTAGTTTTAAAAAAACTATATATTATGTAAAGTGCTACAGCAGAGGTTGGTGTTATTGTTTTGTTCATTTGCTATTTTGCATAACACCCCCACATTTATATGTTATAGATTTAAAAATTGCAGGTAATCTCTTGAGTGCTCTTTATCAATAGCTGTATTTAGAAGGCTTTCCTCCCTTCCTAACTGCCTTTCATTATTGTTTTTGTTAAAATCCAATTTCAAAAAGGGCTTCAGTTTTTCAGCCCACTTTTGAGTTCTTGTTCATTTTGTCCCTGATGTTGGTTCTTTTAATGGGCCTTCTTTCCACCATGAAAGAGCCTAAAAGCCCGTTTATAGTCCTCCTTTGGACACTTTTATCTAGTATTAACTCTTTCTGCTTTTTTTCGGCCATATATATCTGTTCCCTACAAGCTTTTGATCTTGGAGCAATCCCTCGTGAAGTCACATTAGCCACTTCTTCTTTCTTGTGTATTTCAAAATAATTGCATTCTATTATGCCTTTAATTATAGCATCTTGGAAGATTTCCCAGACTTCTTCCACATTGATGGGTTTTAGTGCTTCTTCCAACTGGACCTTTCTTATTAGATTTCTTGATTACTGACAGTTTGCTTTTCTGACTAGTTTGCTTTTCCGTCTAGAAGGCCGGGCCCAGTGGGTAGTAATCAACGGCTCGATGTCAGGATGGCGGTCGGTTTCTAGCGGAGTGCCCCAAGGTTCGGTTCTAGGACCGGTTTTGTTCAATATCTTTATTAATGACCTGGATGAGGGGATGGATTGCACCCTCAGCAAGTTTGCAGATGACACTAAGCTAAGGGGAGAGGTAGATACGCTGGAGGGCAGGGATAGAGTCCAGAGTGACTTAGACAAATTGGAGGATTGGGCCACAAGAAATCTGGTGAGGTTCAACAAGGACAAGTGCAGAGACCTGCACTTGGGACAGAAGAATCCCAAGCATTGTTACAGGCTGGGGACCAACCAGCTAAGTAGTAGTTCTGCAGAAAAGGACCTGGGGGTTACAGTGGATGAGAAGCTGGATATGAGTCAACAGTGTGCCCTTGTAGCCAAGAAGGCTCATGGCATATTAGGTTGCATTTAGAGGAGCATTGCCATCAGATCCAGAGATGTCATTATTCCATCCCTAGAGGTGTTTAAGTCTCGGCTTGACAAAGCCCTGGCTGGGTTGATCTAGTTGGGATTGGTCCTGCCTAGGACAGGGGGCTGGACTTGATGACCTCCTGAGGTCTCTTTCAGCTCTATGGTTCTATGATTCTATGACTGCTAATACCCTTACACTGATGCATTCTGTTGAATACAGATAGCTTGTGGTGAGAGGCTGTAAGTGTCTCCGAAAGTTGGTGAGCTCTCCAGGATAGCTGCATGGGGTCTCTGCTTTGTCTTAGCCTCCTAAAATTAGATTGAATATGAAACAAAGTTCAAATACTATTTTGGGGAAAAGGAAGGAATAAAATGAGTCTAATGCAAGGGTCTAATAAGTCATTTTCGATTGGGGGGGGCATGCCAAGAATTTGGTAAGTGGCCAAGGGCCGCACTCCCCTCTCATAGTAATGGAGGAGGTGCGGGATGTGGGAGGTTGGGTGAGGAAGGGAGCTTGGGGTAGGAGATTACCATGTAGGAGGAGGGTATGGGTGTGATCTGGTGCAGGGAGTTGGGGGGGAGGCGGGTGGGGTGCCAGGTGCAGGCTGTAACTGGGAGGCACTTACCGTAGTAGGCAGTTCCCAGCCAGCAGCCCCAGCGGGACCCTCGGGTAGGCTCCCTGCCTGTCGTGGCCCCACACACCTCACAAACTAGCTGGCTGCTGGGGCCATGTGCATCTCTGCACTGCATCCCCCGGGAGGAGGGGGGGGCAGCTTTGCACTCAGCCTCCACTCCCAGCACAATCCTCACCGCTCCCATTGGTCAGAAACTGGCCAGTGGAAGCTGCCTGGGCCATGCTTATGGTACAGGCAGTGTGCGCTGTGCCCCTCCTCAGGGCATGCAGTGCAGAGAAACAGGTGGCCGCTTTGAGTGATATGTGGGGACATGCCAGGCAGGCAGCCTAAGCCACAGGACGTTGGCGACCCAGAGTATTATAGCTGGATCCAGGCTGCAGGCCATATTTTGCCTACCGTGGTCTAATGAAAGGGTAGGCAATAATCTTTGTAGGGGGGCACTTCAACAATTTTGGTAGTGCTTCCTGTGCCAACTCTGTCCATGGAAGGGGTGGGGCATCAGGCAGAAGGGTGGTTCCCTCTAGGCACCATGTGGGTCAAAGAGGAGACTTTGTGTGCTCAGCCACAGGGCAGGGGAACATGTGAAATCTCTCATTTTCAACAGCTGGCAGTTCCCTCTGGTGCCGCGTGCTCCTGGTAGGGGGAGGAAACTTCACACGCTCCCCTGTCCCCATGTCATTCTGGGTCTGGGGGCAGGGGAGTGTGTGAAGTCTCTTACCACCCCACCCTGCCAAGGGCGTGTGGTGCCTAGAGAGAACAGCTGGTGGTTCCCTCTAGGCGTTGTGCACCCCTGGCGAGGGGAGGAGACTCGGCGTGCTCCCCTGCCCCTAAGCCCCATTGGCCTGGAGGTGGGGGCACAGCAGGGTGGCTGCGGGTTGGATCAAATGGCTTGGGGGGCTGGATCCGGATGAAGTCCTCCATCTCGACATTATTTCAAAGTAATGTCTTGCTGTAGATGTAGATGTACCCCTCAGTGTTTATTCAGTCCTAACATTTCCCACTGCCAAAGTGTGTCATGTCTCCCCATGGACCAGCTACTGGATAACAGCTACTATTGTTGCCAAGCTGTAAGCATTATTTTTTTCTAAGGTGAGTGGTGGAGGGTTTTGTTATGGATTTGCAGATCCTGGATTCAAACTTGATTATTCTTGTAATTGTTATTTACTCATGCAAACTCCAATTTTTCTCAGGGAGGAACTTTCCCTAAGTAAACACTGAGCTGGAGAATTTCTGCAGGTGTTTTTTAAGGGGAAATGAAGGGTAACATATGCAATTAAAGTTACAAAGAGAGGAATCCACAAAGCATGGATAGGTAATGGGCATTAGGGAAGGCTCCCATTACTAAGCCATGCTGAATCTCAGCTCAGCTGGTCCCAGAGGTCTAGATGCTTAAATCTTGGCATTTATATCTGAAGTTACTGAGGCTCGTTGTATGTCCAGCATTTCCATCTCTCAGTGGTCCTGAAACACCCCTCCATTTTGCCAGTCCATATAACCACATAACCCTGTCCCTTTGACCATTTCTCATTCTCAGCCAGTCATTCTGAGTGAAGAAGAATTGTATTTATTCTTGTTCGTTGAAGGCTGATCCCTTCACCCTCCCACTTCCCTGGTCCATCTTATGTGAGCAGAGAACAGTAATACCCGAAAGTCTGGAGATGCAAACAATTCCATGTTTGGGGGGTTAGCTTCCTGCAAGCATGCCTCCAGTTTCCTTTCTTCTTTTCCCTTATTTTTCCCCACCCACTTGCTGTTTGTCTCTAATACATATATAGCAATGTTTTCAGTTCTATCTCAACCAATAATTGTACTGAAATTCAACTGAATATTGTAACATGAGTATCTAACCAATAATATTCCACCACCTTAACTGGTTTACACCCAGCAAAATTAATTATATAGGAGACAGAAACAATCAAAGAACCAGAAAGAGTCATACAGCTAAACAGTAGAGAGCTGGGGAGCATAATGACAAAGCACTAAAGAAATGTGGATTTCCCACCCCCAACTATTGATAAGTGGGTCCTTGCCAGACAGAAAGTATCATCCTCCGTCTCTAGGCTCTTCCCTTTATCTGTTCAGTATGATTGGTTTGGAATGTGCCAAGACTGGTTTCCCATTATGGCTGCCCCTGCTGTTCAACCATACATCTTGGCTCAAGAACAAGGCCTAAGACCATCATATACAGATAAGCTTTGGTTTAGACTCTTTTGTCTTACCCCGTAAGAATACTCCCACATTCTTAAAGCGCAAGCCACAAGAGGCAGGCCTGAATATCTAGGTCCTAACAAAGTCAACTAGCCCAGTGTCACCAGTAGCTGTGCTGCATGCAGGAGCTGCAAGAAGCTGTAGGTGGCAGAGGTTGGAAGGGTGCAGCATGTTAGTAAAAAGGGAGTTAGAGACAGTCTCTTTCCAGACAGCACTGAATGGGAATAAGAGCGGGCCTGGCATTGGAGTGCTGTGTGCTCTCTTTTGTCAGCATTGGTGGAAATGAAGCCATTGCTCTTGAGACTTGAAGGTCCACGAATCTGAGAGGCTCTGGAATCAGTGATGCTGTATTCTCCCGGGAAAATAGTCCCATTGGCTGTAACAGGATGAGGGAGCTCTGTTCCTATGGCACAATGCATAGCCAAGGGATACAAGCTATCCAGCCCAAACCAATGTCATTGGTTCTTTAGCTGCACTCTTCCAGAAACAGAGGCTTCAACCTTTGTGATGCATAGTTTGTGTCAAAAGCACCAACAATATGTCAACCAGTTGAAACCAAAATAATCCATCTGCTGATTCTCTTGGTAAAGCCTACTACACGGATCAGTGTTTGCAAGTGCAAAATCTGCAAGAGGTCTTTGGCGAGAGCATAATTGTTCCATGGAAAGGTGGATCTCGCTCTCTCTCGCACTCTCATTCCTAAATGGAACTTGAACACACAAAATGTTCTGTGGTTTAGTAACTGCACACGGCCTCAACAGATCAGCTGTAGAATCATAGAATCTTGGTGAATCCATATTGACTATTCCTGATCACTTTCCCCTCTTCCAAGTGCTTCAAAATGGATTCCTTGAGGATCCCCTCCATGATTTTTCCGGGGACTGAGGTAAGGTTGACTGGTCTGTAGTTCCCTGGATTGTCCTTCTTCCCTTTTTAAAAGATGGGCACTACATTTGCCCTTTTCCAATCATCTGGGATCTCTCCCGATCTCCATGAGTTTTCAAAGGTAATGGACAAAGGCTCCACAATGACATTGGCCAACTCCCTCAGTACCCTCGGATGCATTAAATCCGGGCCCGTGGATTTGTGTATGTTTAGCTTTTCTAAAAACATAAAAAACAACATAAAGTCTGGTAGCACTTTAAAGACTAGCAAAACATGTAGATGGTATCATGAGCTTTTGTGGGCACAGCTCACTTCTTCCGATGACCGGAGTGTTGGAAGTCTAGAACCAAGAATAAATAAGGGAATAAATCCCCCCCCCCCGAATTAGAGGGAGGGAGGGAAGAGGACATTGGGTAGATAAGTTTCAAAGGGATAGCCCAGCCAGTCTTTAACAGGAAAAACGTAAAAAGCAACAAATAGTCTATTAGCACCTCAAAGACTAAATAGTTAAAAGAGGCTGATAAGAGCCATTAGTTAGCACTAGGAAAGGAGGAGTATTAACACCAGATTCTACACAGACATCAAGAACCATTGGCACCTGTTTTTTCTCCACCAAGGGCTGCCCACCTCCTTCCCATACTGCATGGCCTAGTGCAGTAGTCTGGGAGCTGACCTTGTCTGTGAAGACAGAGGCAAAAAAAGCATTGAGTACTTCAGCTTTTCCCACATCATCTGTCAATAGGGTTGTCAGGTGTCCGGTTTTGAACTGGACAGTCCAGTATTTGAGGTTTCTGTCTGGGAAATAAATTGAGAAAATACCGGACAAATGTCCGGTATTTTCTAATTAAGTAAGTTTTTTTATTATGAGTATCAGGATGTAGTTGCGTATTGCCTCGCTGGTAGACACGCTCACGCTGCGTGAGTAGCACTGCATGAGCATGTCTATCAGCCAGGCAGTATGCAGCTATGCAGTAGAGAGGAGGGGGGCGGGGCGGGGGCGGGGGCGGGAGCGGGGTGGGATCCCCGGGGCCGGACTCGCTCGTGCTTCACTGGGACCGTGCGCGGGACGGGCAGCGCCCTGGGATCTGCGTGTGCCTGGGCCAGCCCCGCTCCCCGCCAGCCGGTTCTCGCCCCCTGCTCCCCTCCCCCAGCCAGCCCCGTTCCCCCCCCAACCCCCTCCCGGCCAGCCCTGCTTCTCACTGGCTGGTTCTCCCCTGGCCAGCCCCGCTCCCCCTGACCTCCTCCCGGCCAGCCCCGCTCCCCTCTCGGCCGGTCCTCCCCCCCATCAGAAATCAAGTGTGTCCGGTATTTTTTTGAAGCCATCTGGTAACCCTCTGTGTCACTAGGTTACCTCCCTCATCCAGAAGGGCCCCACACCCCTTCTGATCACCCTCTTATTGCTAACATGCCTGTAGAAACCTTTTCTGTTACCCTCCACATCCCTTGCTAGCTGCAATTCCAGTTGTGCTTTTGCCTTCCTGATTGCTCCCCTGCATTCTCGAGCAATATATTTATACTCCTCCCTAGTCATCTGTTCAAGTTTCCACTTCTTATAAGCTTCCTTTTTGGGTTTAAGCTCACCAAGGATTTCCCCGGTAAGCCAATCTGGTTGCCCACCATATTTTTCTTACTGCGCATCGGGATGGTTTCTTCCTGTGCCTTTAATAAGACTTCTTTAAAATACTGCCAGCTGTCCTGGACTCCTTTCCCTTTCATGTTAGTATCTGAGGCTATCCTGCCCATTAGTTCTCTGAGGGAGTCAAAGTCTGCTTTTCTGAAGTCCGGGGTGTGTATTTTGCTGCTCTCCTTTCTTCCTTTTGTCAGGATCCTGAAATCTACCATCTCATGATCACTGCTTCCAGGGTTGCCACTCACATCTACTTCCCTTGCTAATTCCTCCCTGTTTGTGAGCAGCAGGTCAAGCTGCACATGGCCCCTAGTTGGTTCCATCAGCACTTGTACTAGGAAGTTATCCCCAACATTCTCCAAAAATTTCCTGGATTGTCTGTGTACTGCTGTATTGGTCTCTCAGCAGATGTCAGGGTGATTGAAGACTGTGATCTGGATCTGGAAGCTTCTTTTAGTTGTCTGAAGAAAGCCTTATCTACCTCATCTCCTCCTCTCTAACAAATCTAGTTATAGAATCATAGAATCATAGAGCTGGAAGAGACCTCAGGAGGTCATCAAGTCCAGCCCGCTGCCCAAAGCAGGACCAATCCCAACTAAATCAACCCAGCCAAGGCTTTGTCAAGCAAAGACTTAAAAACATTCCACCACCTCCCTAGGTAACCCATTCCAGTGCTTCACCACCCTCCTAGTGAAATAGTTTTTCCTAATATCCAACCTACACCTCCCCCACTGTAACTTGAGACCATTGCTCCTTGTTCTGCCATCTGTCACTACTGAGAACAGCCTCTCTTCATCCTCTTTGGAACCTCCCTTCAGGAAGCTGAAGGCTGCTATCAAATCCCCCCTCACTTTTCTCTTCTGCAGATGAAACAAGCCCTAATCCCTCAGCCTCTCCTCATAGGTCATGTGCTCCAGCCCCCTAATCATTTTGGTTGCCCTCCACTGGATCCTCTCCCATGTGTCCGCATCCTTTCTATAATGGGGGGCCCAGAACTGGACACAATACTCCAGATGTGGCCTCACCAGAGCCGAATAAAGGGGAATAATCACTTCTCTAGATCTGCTGGCAATGCTCCTCCTAATGCAACCTAATATTCCATTAGCCTTCTTGGCACACTGTTGACTCATATCCAGCTTCTTATCCACTGTAATCCCGGTAGGTTTGTAGTTACTCTGAAATATACAAACTCCTTCACTCTCAATGATTCTGGCTTCTGTGTGAGGTAGGATTGATCCATTTCACTTTCCAGAACAGTGTTTCTCAACATTTTGGATACCGAGACCAGCTCGCCTTCCTAAACTGTGCCAGGGAGATCTCAGGGACTGGCACCGGTCCATGAATCAGTCATTGGGAAACATTTCTCTAGAATACAAATGGTTAAGTTCTACGTTCTAAAATCAGTCTGATTCTGAACAGTTCTAATATCTCGGACTTCTGTTATTCTTAAAAACAACTCTAGGAACTATACTCTCTTTAATGAGCTGGGTCTTCTTCCTTTGTCTAATTACAAGCAAACAATGTAGCATAGCCTCATTATTTGTAATGCAGTCCATTATTTCTATCTCTCTGAGTTCTGTGAGTATAATTAAGAACAGGGATTTTTTTTTAAGGTACCAACATGACAGTAGCCATATGATAGATCTTTGGTGTGTGTGGTTATATTTTTTAAAAGACAAGCTATGTAATTGATAAGCAGTAGGTGTGCTAAGTGGTTAACTTCAATTTTTTGGTACTCCCGTGAAATTAAAAACATCCTAACAGATTTTTATTTTAAACTGTAGAATTCCCCATTCTCTGGGCTGAGTCAATATTTTTATACTGCATTGAAGATTTGCAGTGAACATGCCAGCAGAGCAGAACCTCAACTCCATCAGTATCAGGATCATACACCTAAATTCTGCCAGATGCAGAACCGTTGTCTTGAGGCTCCTTATGTGAGCCTCCCAGTTTTACTCCACACAGGAACCTCGCAGTAACTGGCAGCTTCCTGAGCTCAGTGTCTTTAAAAAAAAAAAAAAAAAAATGCAATCAGGAGAGATGCTTTCTTGCAGCTTCAGGGTCACACAACATCACTGCTTGCAAAGGGTTTGCTTCCCCACAAGCCATTTATCATGAACTGAAATATTTCCAGACTTAGTGGTTCACAGTGAATTGGAACCAGTCCTGAGTCGTTATTCACTTGCACTTTCTTTATTAAAGCGCTGGGAACACTTTGACTTCAGTTATTAACAACGTCCATGGGAGGCTGCCTTCGGTGCACTGCCAGCTGCTGCCCTTTCAACATGCTTTTGGATTGTTTTAAATCTTTGGCCATGGTTGGGGATGGGAGTGTGTTGTGGTAAGGAGTATGGGGATTAGTGGTCAGGAAGGACTCCTCCTGGGTTCTGGTTCTTCTTCCTCACTCTTAGGCCTGGTCTCCTCTTGAAAATCATATTGATTTTTTTTTTTTTACTTATCTATTTCTATCAGTACAGCTCCTAGAGTGAATGCCATTAAATCCGTATAAAGATACCTTGTATGGCATATTTATTTCTCTTCCCATATGGCAATAGGCAGGGGCTGTGGAGCACCGTTAACAGAGTGTGTGTGTGTTGGGGGTGGGGGGGGATATAGACATGCTTTCTCCCCCACAACCTGGTCTCTTCCTTCTCCTCTCAGGTATACCGTCTCTCTCCCCCATCACCAGCTGCCTGGCCCATAAATGGCTACACCTCCCTCGTCCGAATGTGAGTGAGCGGTGGTGTGAGCTAGCACATGAGATTGCAGCATCACTCAAGTGTGGCCCAGCTGAGAAGTGGGCCAGGCTGTGCATTGGGGAGCCCCCCGGTTCTATGGGTGGTGGCAATAGCTATTCCTAGTATAAGCCTATATCTGTACTCCAGGTCTCAGAGCAGTGTGTATATGGCCCAGTAGTTAGCTTGGCATGATGCTGCAGTGTAGATGCAGTCTGTAGAGATGGCAGAGTTTTTTTCTGGCTCTGTTAGGAACTCCACCTTCCTGAGTGATGGTTGCTCTGTGGACAGAAGCATTCTTCCATCACACTAGCTGTGTCTGCACTGGGGTGTGGCTCACAACTGTGAATTTTTCATATCGCCGGGCACCATAGCTATGTTGACTGTGTTTGTAACCTATCCTTTAAATCAGCTGCTGTACCTACTGATGGAAAGATAGCTAATGTGACATCGGTATTTAAAAAAGGTCCTACAGGTGATCCTGGCAATTGCAGACTGGTAAGTCTAACATCAGTGCCAGGCAAATTAGTTGAAACTATAGTAAAGAACAGAATTGTCAGACACACAGATGAACATAATTTGTTGGGGAAAAGTCAACCTGGATTCTGTAAAGGGAAATCTTGCTTTACTAATCTACTAGAGTTTTTGAGGGTGTCAACAAGCATATTGACAAGGGGATCCAGTGAATATAGTGTACCTAGATTTCCAGAAAGCCTTTGACAAGGTCCCTCACTGAAGGCTCTTAAGTAAAGTAAGTTGTCATGGGATAAGAGGGAAAGTCCTCTCATGGATTGATAACTGGTTAAAAGACAGGAAACAAAGGGTAAGAATAAATGGTCAGTTTTCAGAATGGTAACTAGAGAGGTAACTCTACAGAGAGGTAACTAGTGGTGTCCCCCAAGGGTCTGTACTGGGACCAGTCCTTTTTAACCTATTCATAAATGGTCTGTAGAAAGGGGTAAACAGTGAGGTGGCAAAATTTGCAGATGATACTAAACTGCTTGAGATAGTTAAGAACAAAGCAGACTGTGAAGAGTTTCTAAAGAATCTCACAAAACTAGGAGACTCGGTAACAATATGACAAATGAAATTTAATGTTGATAAATGTAAAGTAATGCTCACTGGAAAAAAATAATCCCAACTATACTTACAATGTGATGTACCAGAGAATTGGGGGGAATACAGCTTTCCGTCAGTCTGCTCTGAGAATAGGCTATTGCCCTCGAATGGGACATCCTGTAATGTAGATTGGACCTCCAGGGGGAGTCCCGAGGCTTGAAGCCATGCATACCGGCCCTGTCGAGAGAGTTCATGCTGCTGAGTCCACGGAATCTAGGACCACCTGAAAGGAAGTTCTAGCAGTCCTCCTCCAGCATGGCACCGAACTCCTGCCTGTTGTTGTGGGGTAACCTCTCCTTAAACTTTGTTAGGGTGTCATCCCACAACTTGAAGGCATACTTGCTAAGGGTCGCCTGCTGACTCGTGATCCTTAGCTGCAGACCTGCTGTCGAGTAGACTTTCCTGCTGAACAGGTCAGTCTTTTTGGCCTCCTTCTATTTGGCAACATTGCAGGTGCTTCCGAATAAAATAGAATAGTCACATGGGAGTGGTAAATGCCATTTTTTTCTTGTGAACTCGGATCCAAAGGGATCTGCTGATAGCCCCTCATTGAGGTCAAGGGTTGTTATATAATTTGTAGTTCCAAGGCAGTCTAAAAGTGCTTTGGTCCAGGGCATCGGGTATGCATTGAATTTGGAGATTGCATCCACTTTCCTGAAGTCTCTGCAGTACTGGATGCTCCCATTGGGCTTCGGCACAAGTACCAGGGGGCTCTGCCACTCTCTCCTTGAACGTTTGATTACCTCTAGCTCCAGCATTGTTTCGACCACTTGCTCAACTACTTCCCTCATTCATCACGGGAGGGGATGATTACTCTCCCGGACTACTTGGTCTGGATGGTATGGGACACAACTGTAGTCCGGCCGGGATGTGTCGTGAAGGTTTTCTGGAAGGCCTCCAGTAGATGCCAAGCTTGTTTTCACTGGCTTTCTGATAGTGTGTCATCTAGTTGTGGTTTTTCCTCATCAGTCAAATCAGGTACCTGTGAGCCCAAAGCTGGTTTGGGTGGATATGGGGTAATCATCAGCCCTTCTCACTCCCGCCAGGCTTTCAGGAGGTGTATGTGGAAAACCTGCTGCTTCTTCCGATTAGGTTAATATATCTCGTATGTAACGGGCTCCATCCAGCAGGTGACTTCATAGGGACCTTGCCAGCAAGTGAGGAGCTTCAACTCTTTGGAAGGGAGGAGTAGGAGTACGCAATCCCTGGGCTCAAAGGTTCTTTCTTGGGTTCCCTGATTATAGTACTGCTCCTGGACACCTTCAGCCTCCTGAAGGTTTTCACGAGCAAGGGTTCCTGCCCGGGTGAGTTGTTCTTGTAACTGGAGGACCTATTGGAGAAGGCCTTGGAAAGTTGAGGGGGTGTGCTCCCACATCTCCCTTACCAGCTCCATTATGCCATGAGTTCGTCATCCATACAGGAGCTCAAAAGGGGAGAGGCGAGTTGACGACTGGGGCACTTCCCTGACTGCTGGTAACAAAGGGGGAAGTAGCTGGTTCCACTTTTGCAGCTGGGATGCAGAGAACTTCCTTAGCATGCCTTTGAGCATTTGGTTGAAGCTCTCGACAAGTCCATCAGTTTGAGAGTGGTATGTGGATGTCTGCAGTTTTTGAATGCTGAGCAGGGCACAGACTTGATGGAGTAACCAGGAGGTAAAATTAATCCCCCATAAGGCACTCCTGGGGAAGCCCCACCCCGGCAAAAACTTTCACAAGTTCAGAGGCAATGGTACAGGCATTGGTATTCCGTAGTGGGATGGCCTCAGGGAAGTGCACAGCATAGTCCACTAGGACGAGTATATCTTGGAATCCCACCTTGCTTTTCAGGAGTAGTCCCAGCAGGCTGAGGGCCACATGTTCAAAAGGGGTACCTGGGCTGGGTTTTTATGGTCCAAGCCCTGCCTCCTGACTTCCAGTCAGGTGAGTGGGTGGGGCCAGGCTCTGCCTAAGTGGGCTTATGGAGAGGCTCTTCCCCCTCCCGGTCAGTGGTGGCCCACTCCAGGAGAAGGAGGAGGGGGTAGTAGCTGCTCCTGCTCCTTCCCCTTCTGTGCTCCGGCACGCACTTCCCTTTCCCCCCTGCCCCGCCCAGCTGCTGCTGCTGTTGGCTGGAGCCCTCCCTGCCCAGCTCTCTCCTATGGCTGCCTACCTGCCTCCTGCTGGACCTCCTTCCCAGGACTGCTTCTGCTGCTACCCAGCATCCTCGCTGCTGTCGGGGGAGGGCGCCCTTCTGTGCTTTCTCCCCCACCCGGAGGGAGAAGTGAAGAGGGCCAATCGCCAGCACCCACTGTCCAGAGGTCTTTCCTCAGTTGGCTGCCGAGGAGCCCACTGCTGCTCCTGCCCCACCTGTGACCCCGTCGAGGAGGAGGAAGAGGAGACCCACCATTTGGACTTGTGGAGGGGGTTTGTCTTTTGGACTGAGCTTTTACCATCTGTGCTCCTGGGGGGTGGTGATCTGAATTGCTGTGAGGGGGGCCAGGAGAGAGGTGTGGAGCCCTCCCCCCCCAGTCCAGCTGTCCCCCCACTTTTCTACTGCCACCTCCCACCCCTCTTCCACTAACCCCTTTTACCACCTGGACCTGCCCTTCACCCCTTGGCAGGGCTACTACTCACCTTCTTTCCAGCTGGGACTGTTTTCGCAGCAGCGAGCAAGAGACCAAGCCCCACGAATGGTTGTGGGTGCACTCCCTTCCCCCTCTGGACTGGGCCCCCCTCCCTCAGCTGCCTTTGGCTGGGGGGGCCACCTTGCCCCAACCCCTGAAAGTTTGTTTAGATGCTTGCTCCGCCCGCCCTCCACGCAGTTTGTTTGCCTGCCCCACCCCCGCCCTGTGGTGCCTGCCCTGCTCTCGCCTTCCCAAGCCCTGCCTTCTGCCTACCCAGAGCTTGTTCCCTCCCCTCAGCCTCCCATTAGTCCCCTGCCTACTGCCCAGTGTGCCCTGGTCCCCTTCCCGAGCGCTCATGTCCCCTCTGTCCCTTTTTAGTTAGTGCCCCCCATTCACTGCACCCCCCTTGATGTTCCCCTGTCCCAATGCAGCCGGAGGAGCCGGCACCCCCGCCCTGCACCTAGAACCTCGCCCCCTGTCTTGTCCCCCTAGAGCCCTCCTCCTTTGCCTCCAGCCTAGCGGGGAGGAGTGGTTGCTGCCGCTTACCCTTCGGTAGCCCTACGCACCCGTGCCCCACTGGCATCCTCCCTCTGCAGTGGCCACTTATCATTGGCTGGAAGAGAAAAACAAAATGGCCGCTGGCAAAAAAAAGCCTCCTTAGTTTTTAATTTTTAAATTTTGTTTTGCTTAATAATAACTGCTGTCAGGGGAGGGGGGTGTCCTTTTTTTTTCCTCAGTAACTTTGGTCTCCCTGCTTTTTTTCCCAGTGTGTTTTTTTGGGGGGGGCGGGGGGTTTGGTATTTTTGCTTAAACCATCTGGCAACCCTAGTAGGGTGGAGTGAGGCTGCTTCAGCCGCCGGAGTTGTGGGGGAGAGGAGGGATGAGGTGCGCATGTGTCCCTGGGGCTGCAGTCTGGGCATGCAGTTCCTGGTAGCTAAGGGGTTAACCCTCTTCCCCCCCCCCTCCCCCCACGCTAGAGGCCTTCTGCTTCAGGTGGGCTGGGCTGGGCTGGGCTGGGCCTGGGCTGCAGTGCGCTGCTCCCTGTGGGCTGAAGCCAGCCCTGGGCAGCTGCAGCCTGCAGGCAAAGGGCTGGGCCAGGCAGGGAAGAAGGTCTCTCTGCCCCCACCTCTCCTCACCCCAGCCCTGCTCCCAGGGGGCTGTGAGTCCTAGTGTTGCTGCCCTGCCGGTGAGTGCCCTGGGGGCACAGAGATGTGGGGGCAGGAGAGGGGTGAAGGAGGCTGCAGGGGCATGATGGGAGGGGGCAGAGGTTGCACTGAGGGGCATGGGGCAATGATTTATTATTTGAAGTGGAGCCAGATATCTATGTGGGTCAATTTAATACTCTTAAAATGATAGAATATTATCACTGCTTATTAAAATAATTCTTAGATGGTTATTTTAGCTTGTCACGGGGCGGACTCACCACGGCACCTCCTGCCGGTAGCCCTGGGGATTAGCTTTTGTTTGCTCACTGGTTGCCTCCCTCTGGCTGGTGTCTCCCCATGTCCTCACCTCACTCTCCCCCTCCAGACCCACATCACTCTTGGACTGTGACATCCTCTTCAGTTCACTGCCCTCCAGCAGTGCCCACCCCAGTGTCTCTCATAAGAACAGAAGAACGGTCATATTGGGTCAGACCAAAGGTCCAGCCAGTCCAGTATCCTGTCTTCTGACAGTGGCCAATACCAGGTGCCCCAGAGGGAGGAAACACAACAGGTAATCCTCACGGGATCCCTTCCCTGTCACTCACTTCCAGACAAACAGCGGCTAGGGACACCATTCCTACCCATCCTGGCTAACAGCCATTGATGGACCTAACCTCCATGAATTTATCTAGCTTTTTTTTTGAACCATGTTAAAGTTCTGGCCTTCACCGCGTCCTCTGGCAAGGAGTTCCACATGTTGACTCAACCCTCTTCCAGGGGATGGAGTGTTTATCAGTCTCTGCACTCCAGTGTCCTCCCCTCCCAGGGAACACCCAGTTCCCCTGGACCCTCCTTGCCTGAGTGACCCACTGTCAAGCTTCATCTAGCCCCTGCCTCAGGGGCAAACTGCAGTCTGCAGTGGCCACTTATCATTGGCAAGGGGGGGTGAACCTGCTGCCTTGGCCTACCCTGGCTGCCTCTCTTCAGCCTTCCTGCCCTTGGCTCTGAGCCTGGGAGATTGCCTGTCCAGAGCTTCCCCTGCTCTGCCGCTTGCTTCCCTGGCAGCCAGCTCCCTCCTGCTCTCCAGCAAGAGTAAGTCCTTCCCTCTCCTGCCAGGAGCCCTTCTTTGTATAGCCCGCAACGGGGCCCTAATTATCAATAACCACGTCAGCTGGGGCTTCACTCTCAGCCCTCTGCAGGGCAGATGGCCCGTATATAGCTATACCTCAGAAATAAAACACCAAGTAGTTCATTTCAGTTACATTTCATCTAGCAGCTCTAAGTTGCTTGAAATGTTCAAAAATCTTAGAACTGTGGGGCCCAATGGGATATTGTGAGGTCAGCGTCTTCCTTGCTGCAGATTGGGCACGTTCCTTGTCCTACCTTCAGTGTATGCAGAGAACAATTGACCCTCATCCCCTTTTAACAGTTTTAATGTATTTGAAGATGGCTATCGGGGCCCCTTGGGGTTTTCTAGATCTAGACCCTAAACATTTCCCTAATAGGCTTATCCCAGAATGTTGTGTGGGACCAATGTTCCCTCTAAGATTTTCCATCCATGAGCAGAGTGAGTTTTGTCTTGCTCGGAAATGTTAGTCCGAAAGGAGTTCCCTGAAAGGAGAGCCAGTTTTAACTGAGGCGCAAGCCCCACTGAGGGACAGTCTGGGAGAAGGCTATAAACAGAGGAAGTTGGCTACTGAAAATTTTGCAGTATTATTTTCTTTTTATTTGACTTCATATTAAATAAACATTTCAAGTCATGCACCTTGTTAATTATCCCTTGTTTTAATATTCTTTCTTCCATAACATTTAAAATACATGACGGGACTATGCAGCACTTTAAAGACTAACAGGATGGTTTACTAGGTGATGAGCTTTCATGGGCCAGACCCACTTCCTGGGTCTGGCCCACGAAAGCTCATCACCTAGTAAACCATCCTGTTAGTCTTTAAAGTGCTGCATAGTCCTGTCTTTTGTTTCAGCAAGACCAGACTAACAGGGCTACATCTCTATTACTATTTAAAATACATGTAAGTTATTTGTTAGTAAGTTGGGTGCCACAGTGACACACATCCAAACAAGAAGAAAGAAAAAACAGGACTATGTAGCACTTTAAAGACTAACAAGATGGTTTATTAGGTGATGAGCTTTTGTGGGCCAGACCCACTTCCTCAGATCAAATCCTGCATGACCTCAGTATGGGCTCACAAGACAAAATTTACTCCACTCGTGGATGGAAAATCTTAGAGGGAACACTGCTCATGCCCCGCTCCCACCTTTTAGTTAGTGACTACCCCCGTTCACTGCACCCCCCGGGTGTTCCCTGTCCCAGTGCAGCCGGAGGAGCCGGCACCTCCGCCCTGCACCTGTAGCCTCACTCCTGTCCTTCCTTGCCTCGGAGGCTGTCCTGTCCTGCTAGTACCCTCTTCCTCTGCCTCCAGCCGTGCAGGGAGGAGTGGTTACTGCCCCCTTTCCCTCAGTTGCCCCCCCAAGTGCCCTCGTCCCCTGCCTTTGCTTCAGTGGGGAGGAACTGAACATGCCTCCTCCCTTCCCTCCCCTCCCTTCCCTTCCATTGATGCCCTCCTCCCCTGCTCCGCCGCTGCCATGGCCGATGCTCCCCCCGCTTCTGGAGGAGCCTCCACCTCGGCTGGTAAAATGGGCCAGAGGAAGAAGGGCGAAGGCCCAAACCCCTGTGGCCGAGGCCACTCTGCCTGCCGTGGTCCTGATCCCCGCTGCGACCCCTCCTTCCCCTGCCGTTCCCCCCACCAGCTCTGGGGGTGTCGCATCTGGTGGCCGCTGCCCCCCCACCGTGCACCACTGCATCTTCTGCCCCAACTGCCGCCTCCAGCTCCATCCCTGGTGGCCGGGGCCCCTTCTCCACCTTGACCAGGAAGCACAGTGATCGCTGCCTCCTGGTCCCCGCCTCACCCCACGTAGAAACATACGTGCAGGCGTTGGCGAGGGTGGTGGCGTCCTTGGCTGTGGTGGCAGCCTCCAAAATGTATGGGAAAATAGTGTTCTTCCTTGCCTCGGAGGCCACCGCCTGAGGTGTGGGGGGGGGGGGGGAGCATGCAAGTGCCACTCGAGGCGCTGGAGGACCTGGGCATATAGGTGGTCCTCACTTCTGTCCCACCTTTCCTGCCCACCCTAGAGAGGCCAATTTCCACCATCAGCCCTCTCCTGTTGGGCTGTAAGGACCCCGCCTCCTACCACATCCTGTCCTTCCGCCAGCAGATGCAGATGCAGCTGGCGCCGCATGACGGGGTGGCGCTCCATACATTGGTGCCCTACCAGGGGGCCCTTCACCAGGTCCATTACTCCTTGAGGGAGACCCGGTGCTGCCTCGGCTGGGCGATGGGGCATGTCTGGAGGGACTGTCCCTTGGCTAAGTAAGAGGAGGTGTTCGGGACCTCTGGGGCCTGGGAGGCTGCTGGCCCTAACACCACTGGCCCCTGGTAGTCTGGCCTCCACAGCTGTCCCTCCTCCTCCTGCCAATGGCTCCGCTCGGGTGCTGGGGGCGCCCACCCCGGTGCGCCCAGGCAAGCAGGCGGCCCGGCCACTGCTGATCCCAATTCGGCAGGGCCCACAGAGGAGATGGTGGCACGGTCGCTGCCGGGTGAGGGAGAGGGCCCACCCCCTGTTGCCCCTCTCTTACCTCCCAGACACACCCTCCCCCCGAGTACCATCTGTGCCCCCTGGCCCTGCTACTACTGACCAGCCCTCTACCTCCACCTCATGGGGCTGAATGCTTGTTTGGGGGAAGTGCAGGGCCTGCGGCCCATGGGCTCAATCTTCCCCCTCCGATGAGTAAAATAATGAGGGGGGCCACTGCTGCTTATATCCACCCTGATGAGCATCAGGAGGAGGCACCAGCCAAGGTCACCATGGCAGCAGAGGGAATGACACTGTGCCCCTCACAGAGTCCATCCCCAAGGAGGCCTCGATGGACCTCCCCCGGCCCTTCTAGCATCTGTGCCTCCCCTCCACCACGAAGGTAATTGCTGCCTCGGTGGCTGGTGGAGAGGGCTGTGGGGATAGATGTCAGCTCCATCTTTGAGGAGAGCGAGACCCTGGGTCTGACCCCAGTAGCTCAGGGGAAAGATGTCCCACTGCCAGCACGCCTTGGTTTGAGCGGCAACTCAGCTGTGCCACCCCTCTTCTCCCTTACCCTTCGCCTTAGGTGGCTGCCCACGCTCGGGATGCCCCTGATATTGCCTGGCTGCTAAAGATGCTCTGCGTGGCCACCCCCTCCTCCTCCAAGGTGGAGAAGTCACTCTCCCTTCCTGTTGGGAACCCACCTGTTGTTGCCATTCTGACTTACACCATGGCTTTGGACAGACAGTCCACCATGCCATCCGAGCCTGGCGTCCCCACCCCACCACCATCCCCTTAGTCCCATAGCCAATTGGGGAGGTGCCGCAACCCGGTGGCCTTGCCCCTGGGGACTGTACCCTCGCCCTGTTCCCAAGCCCTGGCCCTACTTCCTCTCCTGATCCCTCCCCTGTTCCTGTCCCTACTCCTGGTCCTTATTCCACCGCTAGTCACGGTCCCGGTTCCAGTCCCTTCCTCATACCTACTCCCGGTCCCACTCCTGCTCTCATCCCTACCCCTGCTCCTGCCCCTACGCCCACTCCTGATCTTGACCCTACTCCTCCTCCCATCCCCACCGCAACACCTGCTCCCTCGCCACCCCCCCATCCCACTGTTATTGCCATATCCATGGGGGCTATCTTGTTTCCACTACTGTGAGCAGCCTTCGGGGTGGTTTTCGTGTCCCCCATTTCCAGTTCCCTAGGGGCTGATCTTTTTCCTCCTCTGTCCCTTCCCTCGCCGGAGTTGGAGATGGGCATCATGGTGCCACCATTTTTGGCGCTGTGTCGGGGATCCGATCCCTGTTTGCCCGACTCTGTGGCCCGTGAGGCACATCCAGGGTCCCAGGCAGAGGAAGACCCTGCCACCCCAACCCCCTTGGCACTGAGGGCTGAGCTGCGCCAGTTCCTCGCAGACACCCACAGGGCCAAGGACAAGTTGCAACACGCTCTTCAGCGCTGCGGGGACTTTAATCACATCCTCCAGGCCATGAAAGCCCTCTTGCAGGAGGGGAGAGGGACCAAGAGGTGGGACATTACAACCTGCAAGTTCCGCAACACTCTCCTGGCCTTCAGGTCCGGGAGTGGTCTGCTGTGGGACCTGCGGGAGGCCGACAATCCCCCTGCCTGCGAGGATCCACCCTAGTCCTCTCTATGAAATACACCATCTTTGCGATGTTAAATGCCCGGGGCTGTACGGCGGGTCTCCGCAGGAGCTGGGTGCTCTCCTTCCTTTGGGAGGGGGTACTCGGTGGTCTTCCTGCAGGAGACCCACATGACTCCAGCCATTGAGGCTGGCTGGCGGCTGGAGTGGGGGATAGGGTGTACTTTAGCCACCTCAGCGCCCACGCAGCTGTTCTCCCCTGGTCACTGAGGTCATTCTAGGCTGCCTACTGCATGTCTGGGCCCACACTGAGGGGCTGAGGTTGATTTTGGTCAATGTCTATGCCTCAAACATGGGCCCGGACCAGGTAACCTTCTATCGGCAGACACCTTCTTCAGCACCTTGGATCCTCATGAGTGCCTGGTCCTGGGCAGGGAATTCAACACCACCCTGGAGGATCGGTTGCACCCCTCCTGGTTGGACTGCATATACTTATCTCGCTTTCATCTAGCACAGGCTCACTGCTCCAGTGTCTGGCCAGACCCACCACTTGGCTTTCTCTCTTAGCACAGAGATGCTGGGGCCAGCCTGTAGGCACTGAAACAATAGCCTACTGGAGGACATGGACTTCATGGTGTCCTTCTGGGAGTTCTGGCTGGCTTGGCAGGGGCAGCAGCCCGCCTTTTCCTCGGTGCAGCTATGGTGGTATATGGGAAAGGTGCATGCCTGGCTCTTCTGCCGCGACTACTCCCTGGGCGCCAGCCGGTGGAGGGATGCGGTGACAGAGCAGCTGGAGCAGGAGATTTTGAAGCTTGAGAGGCACCTGGTATCTGACTCTGAGGAGCCACCCCTCCGTGAGTCGTACTGGGAGAAGCGGGAGGAGCTCCAGGCATTTGAGGACCACCAGGCCCCGGGCGCCTTTGTTTGATCCTGTATCTGTCTCCTTTGAGAGATGTATCGTGGCTCCCGCTTCTTCTACGCCCTGGAGAAAAAGAGCGGGGCCAAAAAGCACATTACCTGACTCTTGGCAGAGGACAGCATCCCCCTCATGGACCAGAGAAGATGCGTGGAAGGGCCAGGGCCTTCTATGCCAGCTTATTTTCCCTGGATGCTCGCAGAGTGCTCTAAACTGAACTCCCGATGGTCAGCATGGGCAACTGGGACAGGCTGGAGCTGCCTCTCACTCTGGCCAAGTTCTCTGAAGCCCTCCATCTCACGCCCACCAACAAAACCCCGGGCGTGGACAGGCTGACTGTAGAGTTCTACTACGTGTTCTGGGACATCCTCGGCCCAGACCTCGTCACCCTCTAGGCTGAGTCCTTGGAGAGTGGGGTCCTACCTCTGTTGTGCAGGTGAGCCATACTCACCTTGCTGCCTAAGAAGGTGGACCTCTGTGACCTTTGGAACTGGCGTCCTGTCTCGCTCCTCAGCATGGACTACAAAGTTATAGCAAAAGCCATCTCATTGCGACTGCAGTCCATGCTGGTGGACATGGTCCATCCTGACCAGACCTACACTGTCCTGGGCCATAGTTTCTTTGACAACTTGTATCTGGTCCAGGATCTCTTGGAGCTTGGATGAAGGGATGGTCTGCCATTTGCCCTCCTGTCCCTGGAACAGGAAAAGGCGTTTGACAGAGTGGACCACGAGTATCTCCTGAGCGCACTGCAGGCCTTCAGCTTCAGACCCCATTTTGTGGCCTTTCTCCAGCTGTACGCCTCCGTAGAGTGTTTGTTTAGGATCAGTTGGACCCTGACCAAGCCAGTCAGCTTTGGGTGTGGGGGTACATCGAGGTGTCCTCTGTCAGGCCAGCTGTATGCTCTGGCGATCGAGTCCTTCCTCTGTCTCCTCCACTGGAGGTTGATGGGATTGGTGCTCCGAGAACCAGGGCTGCGGCTGGTCCTGTCCGTACGCCGCCGATGTGCTCCTCATGGTCCAGGACCCGGGCAACCTGGTGCAGGTGGAGGCCTGCCAAGCCGTCTACTTGGCAGCCTCCTCCACCCAGGTCAGCTGGGTCAAGAGCTCTGATCTGGTGGTCAGGGACGGGTGGCAGGCAGGCTCCCTCCCACGTGTGCTTCAGGCCATCAGGTGCTCTATCTCGGCGTCTTCCTCTCTGCCACGCATCCTTCTCCGCCAGAGAACTGGTAAGGTTCAGAGGCCAGGGTGGGCGAGCATCTGTGGAGATGGACAGGACTACTCCAGTGTCTCTCCCTGTGAGGGAGGGCGCTGGTTCTGAATCAGCTAGTTCAGTCCATGCTGTGGCACCGTCTCAACACCCTGAGCCCAGACCCAGAGGTTCTGACCTGACTCCAGAGGATAGCTCTGGAATTTTTCTGGCCAGGACTGCACTGGGTCTCTGCAGGGGTCCTGTGTTTTCCCCTGGAGGAGGGGGTGACAGGGCTTGGTCTGCACGCACAGCCAGGTCTGTATCTTCTGCTTCCAGACCCTGCAGAGACTCTTGTATAGTTCAGGTAGCCCAGTGTGGAGCATGTTGGCAAGCCCTAGCTCAGCACATGGGGCTCTCCACCCCCCTGAACCCTCCTGCGCGTACTGCAAGAGGTGAAGGAGACTGTCACAGCCCACTCTTGATTTCCTGCAGCGAGTCCTGGGAGAGGGTACACCCTGCCCCACCCTCACTACAAGCCCTCCGGCCCTTTTTCTTGGGCCCCTGTTCCATGTCCCCCCCTGGCCTCCCCATCCCTGGATCTGCAGCTGGTCTTTTTCCAAACTGTGCCCAAGGACAAACTGTGCACACTCATGCTCCGCACGCTGCATTTCCTTACCCTTGTATCCTGTCCCGATATCAAGTGGCAGGACCACCGAACACTTGTCGAGGGTAAGGAACTCTGGAGGTCCAGTGTGTATTCCACCCTGATCCTGCAGCCCATTGGGGACATCAGTTGGAGGCTCCTCCATAGAGCCATGAGCATGGGCATGTATCTGGAGAGGTTCACCCGTATCTCTGACACCTGTCCCTTTTGCGGCATGAGGGAAAACCTGGCGCACGCCTACCTCGAGTGCAACAAGCTGCAGCCCCTTTTCCGGCTCCTCCAGACCCTCCTGCTGAGGTTCTGGCTGCACTTTTCCCCACACCAGTTCATTTATGCGTGCCCCATCCATGGGCCCACAAAGTCGCGAGGCCTCATCGACCTCCTCCTGACCTTGGCGAAACCGCCATTTGTAACACCAGAAGGAGGATGATAGATGAGGGAGTGCCTATTTCCGCTTCTCCCTAGTGACACGAATCCGGGCAGAGTTTCTCTGGGTGGCGTGCACTGGCTCCTGGACAGCTTCAAGGAGCAGTGGGCACTGTCCAAGGTTCTCTCCTCGGTGGCCCCATCCGGTTCCCTCATTTTAAAATCAGTTGAATTCTGGGTCCAATGGTCGCTGCCCCAAGGCTGGAGGAGAGGCCTTTAGAAGTGATTCAAACAGTGCCTCGCTCCATGACCCAATCTTTCAATTTGTCTAGGTCACTCTGGACTAGGGATCGGCAGCCTATGACACGTGAGCCAATTATGGCTCACTAGGGAGCCAGTTATGGCTCTTTTGAAGCTTGAGCCAAGTCCCTCCCTTGCTCACCCCCCTCGCAGCAGGGAGCCAGCACTGGTGCTACACCAGGCCTGGGAAAACTATCTGAAGTGAAGATATATCATGTCGACTGCCTTCCCCATATCCACAGAGCCAGTTACCTTGTCACAGAAGCTAATCAGATTGGTCAGGCATGACTTGCCCTTTGTGAATCCATGTTGACTATTCCTGATCACTTTCCCCTCTTCCAAATGCTCCAAAATGGATCCCTTGAGGATCCCTTCCATGATTTTTCCATGGACTGTGGTGAGGCTGACTGGTCTGTAGTTCCCTGGATTGTCCTCCTTCCCTTTTTGAAAGATGGACACTACATTTGCCTTTTTCCAATCATCCAGGACCTCTCCCAATTGAAAACTTTTGGTCCTTCCTGATGTTTTCCCTTCTCTCTGGAGTCATACATTTTACGTTCCCATTTTGCCCTACTTCTACAGCATGCTTTGGGGAACACTCATATGGCTCCATTCCTGCCTGTCCAAGTGTGAGAACCCCCCTCAGCTTCCTGCCGGGAAAGGGAGGCAGCCTGAAATGTGCAGGGTGCGTACATGCTGCTTGGAATCTCAGCTCAGCTGGTGAACGAGTCATCCCGAGGGAGAGCTGATCTTGCTTACCAAAGCCACAAGAGAAATTCTGAGTTGCCAGATGTTGCTGTTACTCACTGACACAGACTGGGGTGATGTTGGTAGGGCAGCTACTCACTCCAGTGTTAACTCTGAAAGCACCATCTTAGGCTGTCCTGTGAAGGCTGGTGAATCCCTCTCTAACCAGGCCCAGGGGCCTGTCGACAGAAGTACTTTACAGAATGAGAGGCAAGTCTGACAGCAGTTGGGTTGGTGCACGTCGCACTTGGAAGTAGGTACCTGGAATGCAAGGTGTTGAGACTGATGGACTATTATCCCAGCTGTGAAAGGCTGTGCATGCGTGTGTGTGTTCACGAGCGGCAGGCCCGGTCAAAGAGTTTGGGGGGGGGCCAAGGTGGCATGTTGTGGTTGGCTGCACTGCATGGCTAGGCGGCTCCCAGCCAGGGCAGCGAGCGGGCAGGCAGGGGTGGGCAGGTGCGGGGCCCTGAAGGCGCAGGGCCCAAGGCAACTGCCTTGCTCACCTTGCCCTAAGGCTGGGCCTGACGAGCAGGCTACAGGGCAAGCAGTCACAGATCCTTGTGGTTACAAGGGCTTACAGCCCAGACCAATGTTCCCTCTAAATTTTCCATCCACGTGCAAAATAAATGTTTATGTGCTCTGAGGCATGTGTGAATGTGCACCACCAACAGAAACACAAAAGCTAACTGTGGGTGCTCTGCTAATCAGCTGGGCGGGATATGAATTTTCCAGAGTGGCTGCACAAGTACGCAGCTTACAGAGAACACTTCCCCAGACTATCCCACCCTAGTGTTCAGGCACAAAATGCTGCAGAGAGAGATTTAAGTGACTTGCCCATGGTCAGACAGAGAGTTTGTGACAGAGCTGGGAATCAAACCCAAATCTCTAGAGTCCCTGCCCACTGCCCTAACCGCAAGGGCATCCTTGTATTAGAAGTGGAGCAAAGGGCTTTTATCTTAGAGAAGTAGCTGCTCTGTTTGTAGAACTCCCTGTAATCCATCAGTAAGCTTGAGTCGTGCTCCCGTGGCCCTTAGGGAGATGCTCTCAAGGAACAAGAGATAGTTAAAAGAGGAGAGACGATGTCTGCAATAAATTGAAAACCTGTATTTAATCCCTTGCCCCCAACCCTTTTATGGAATGTTAAACAGTGGGATGGTCGATATACACAAGGGTGTCTAATAGGGTTGTGGGGTTTGTGCCAAAATGTGTGATGGGACATGCTGGGTCAGATTCTCCCAGCTGGCACAGTTCTGATGGCGCTGATTTCAGTGGAGTCACCTCTGGCTTGTCCTGGGTGAGTGAGAGGTCTGCTGAGTATAGCTCACTCAGTGAATTGATTGCTTGTGAAGGAGCCAAGTTTGGAGCCCCAGAGCCGAGTGTCTGCTCTCCATTATGCAGGTAAAGCATCGGAGTGAAAGCGTGCCCATACCAGCTTGCCAAGTTACTTAGAGACAGGCACGTCTCGGTTCCTTAGCTTCTGCCCTGAGACTGCCAACGCAGGAGAATTGGAAGAGACGGGCTGTAGCCATCAGATCTCTGAGGGTAACTAACTTGGCTCCTGTTTTCTGCAGGATTTAGGAATGGAATCGACCTCTCTGGATGACGTCTTGTACAGATACGCCAGCTTCCGAAACCTAGTGGATCCAATCACCCACGATTTGATCATCAGTCTCGCTAGATACATCCATTGCCCCAAAGCGGTAGGTAACTCGCTCCAACTATGTGACCAAGGCAGTTCTAGTCTCTTGAGAGTTTGGGAAATGCAGCTTTGTTGGAAATGAGAAGCTCTTGGTTTGTTTTTGATAAGCATTTAGGGCTTAGTTCATTTTTGTTCTTTGTTTTTTTCATATTCCCTGGTTTTGCTTTCTTTCCTTCTGGCTCACTTGCTTGGACAAAGAACTAAGTTTTGTGTGTAACCTGCAGCGGGGGAAGGGGGGCTTACCAGTTAACCATTTACATCCCTACTGGCAGCACAGGACCTTGGAGAGCATATCAGTCAGAAGGAATAACCCTGACTTGAATATTCATTGGGTGGGGCAACAGCGATGTCTTATTGTGCAGTGGGGGAGAGGTGGCCTGGTGCTGCTCACTTCATAGTCAGAAATGGGAAGAGAGTTGTTCAAAGCAGTGTGTGGGAGCGATGCTGGGCATGTTTAGATATCAGCCAACACTGACTCTCCGAACCCAGCCTGCTTCATCGTGTGCTTTTGATGATGACGTGCCAGATCCTCTGCTGGTGCAAACAAGCAGCTCCCCTGAAGCCAATGGGAGCTGTGCTGATTTACCTCAGAGCAGGATCTGGCCCTCTTGACTCATGGAAAAGGAGCGTGAATGATGGTTCTAATTTAGGGATAACAGAGGACATGATTCTGGGGTTTGGGCCTCATCCGTCATGGTGTGTTTTGCAGGAGTGGCTGGGATGCAGGCCCCATTTTATCTGTCCCTTCAGAGTTTGGGAATGTGTGATTTCAGATGAATGGTCCAATTTGTACATCAACCAAGCACCATCGACACTGGGGGTTAGGTCTGTGTCTCTTCGGGGAATGGATTTCTGTCTCACACAAACACATCATAGCTATGCTGAGGTCAGTTTTCTGCATAGAGCAGTCCTTCGCTCTTCAGTGGCTCATCTGTAAATTGGAGATGATAGCTCTTTTCAACCTCCCGGGGCGAAGTGAGCTTAAACACAATAAAGAGAGCAAGGCCCTCAAATGCTAGGGCAATGGCAGCCATGTTAATGCCTGAAATAAATTAACTGATTGCTTTCACCCACAAAGTCACTGTGTTTTTAACGGGAAATTCTTTGGTCATGCAAAGTTGGGAAATGTCTGATAGATCATAGAGCCCTGATGATACGGCTAATGAAACTGATGTTGCTCTGTTTTTTGGCTGTTGGTTTTGTTTTGTTTTGTTTTTGTGCTTCTCCCCATGAGTTGCCTGTCATAGATTAAAGTTTGCTTGTTAATTTCAGGAACTAACTCTGTGGGTGCTAACTCAGGTGCCTGCCTGCTCACTGAACTATTTCCCAGCTCATCAAAGCATGTAAGAAAGGACAGGAAGGGTCTTGTCTTGAAGATCTGTACAGTCTACTCTGGGGGACTGCTCCTTGTGGGTAGGCCTGTAGCAACACAAGGCAAGACAGAAGGAGAGCAGGCTAGATTGTAGGGTGGGTTTGATTTTCCTGAAGGGCACTCAGCCTCTAAAGTTCAGGAAATGCTGCTCTAAAGGGCGATTCCCAGTTTTTTAAGGAGTTACCACCACACTCCTGTGGAACAGCATGAGGTTTTCTTGCTGGTTTTCTCTCTCCTAGCTACTCTTTTTTTTTTTTTTTGTCCACTTTTAATGCTGTGGGCATTCCACTCTTACCTTGTCATTTCAGGGTCTTAGGATAACACCCTTATCCTAAGGCTGATCTGTTGGCTTTCGCGGCTAATGGCTTCTCCAGACTCTGAGTAAACGTGCACTTCTGCCCCAGCCCAAGGAAAGATTGGCGGTGGCTCTCTAATGTCTTCTGCAGCTCAGAGCTCTCCCGCAGGCCCAGCCATTTATTTCACAGGAGTAAAATCACATCTGCAGTGGGCTAAGAGCCTTCCCTTGAGTTGCATGTAACTGGGGTGGCTTGAATAGAGCCAACGCAGGATCCCATTTTGGGTGAGTTTTCTTAAGTACATCAGTGTGTTTAGTGTCAAGGCTTCAGAAGGGCCTAAGCTCCATAGCCCTGATTGTGCATTCAAATGTCAGACTCTTCTGCAGCGCATGGGTTTTGGTGATGTCTGCTGGAGGAGCCAGATTCCAGCGTTCCCCCAGATTCTGGCAGTGCTTAAAGGCAGGGGTCGGGGTGGGTCCTGTCTCTGGTTGAGAACGTCTGAGACGACTCCCCTTCAAAGCTCTCTCTTGATTTCAGTGAGATGGAGTACAGCACACATGGAGCCGTTCCAGGCCCCCACCTGTGTCCCTGAGATTGGAGTTGGGCCTGAAGTGCAGGTATCCCGTTGGAATGCCTAAGCACAAACTCAGTGCTGTTTGTTATGTATAAGAGCTGTGCAAAGAGACATTCCCCCATCAGCCATTACGTGCTACCGGCTACTCCGGTGCACCGTGAGTGAAGGAAGCTCCCAGAAAATCAATTTTAAACATGAATTAACTTACCTTTGCCTGCCATTTTCCACTGACATTTCAGGGGGATATTTGCTAATGATCAAAGACATTTATATGAGCCTTTCCTTCCTCACAACCACAGCCCCGGGGGCGGGGGAGGGGTGATATTTCTCTTTCCATTCCCCCCACCCAGGGCTGAGGAAAGACAGCTCTGAAACGTGCTCTGTGTAGCCTCAGAATGGGTGCAGCGCGGGTAAAGGCAGCATGTGCTTTGTTCTCTGGCATGCCTCAGCCCGGACGCAGAGGGCTGCTCTTCTTGGGGAGAGGGGTGACCGCTCCTTGTGGCTCAGCTCGTCCTGGGCCGTTCTGGGTTGCTGTGCAGCTTTTCTGGGGTGGGTATGTGCCCATTGGGGGGTGGACTGAGACAGACTCATTTGATGGAGGCGTTGAAGGGTCTGCTGTAGGTCAGATGGGAAATGCTCTCTACCAGCCTTTTGCATTTGTCCAGCGACTCCCATCTGAGGATGTTGCAGCATGTCAGAGGCGAATGAATGAAGTCTCATTGCTTTCTGCCAAGGTCAGTGTTGGCATCATCCTTTCACAGTTGGGGTCATCAAGGGACTGGGCAAGTAAGTTTCTTGCCAAGAATTCAATGAGAAATCAATGCAATAATGCAAAAATGCCCTGACTACTAGTTCTGTGATTTCATGACAGGACCATGCTACCATAATCTCTCGCCAGCCATATAATCCATCCAGCCTCCTAGACTGCATGTTCTCACGTGACCTTGGATTACAGTCATCATTCTGGGTTCCTGACGTCACATTGCTTTGGATGGTCACAAATGCTGACATCACAAATACAGGAGACAGTTAGTCTTGTTTGTTGTAGACCTGGGTTTGGGACTCATTTATGCCACTGACTCAGTGTGTGACTCTGGGCAGAGTAGCCAGTCTCTGTGCCTCATTTTTTTTCTGTTACTAATATGAGGAAAGTGATACAGTAAACTTCCAATAATCCGGCACCTTTAGGACTCAGGGGGTGCCGGATTATCAAATATGCCGGACTATCAGAAGGGGGGGCTATGAGGGGTCTGGGGTGGAGTGGGGGGGTATGCGCCCCTCGGCGCTGCGGGACCAACCCGGCAGCACCCCAGCTGCTCTGCCCCAGGCGTCCCCAAGTCAGCCGCTGCTGAAACTGACCAGCGGCTGACTTGGGGAAGCCGGGGGCAGAGCAGCTCCAATTGTCCGGCTGCCCGGAGCACTTCCGGGTTCCAGATGGTGCCGGACCATTGGATGCCGGACCACTGGAGTTTTACTGTACTTACCCACCTTTATAAATTACTTTGCATCTTCTGGTGTCAAGGATTATACAAGCAGGCAGTGTTCCTCGCTGCAGGAGCCATCCTAAGGGCAACTGAGCTGTGAGCAAGAGACTTCTTAATATCTGAATATCTGAAATAATAGCAAAGGAATAACAGTGATTTGACTGTCAAAGTCAGTTACATTCTATTTTAATGCTCCATTTTTTATGTTTTTGTCAAGCTGTGACAATCCCTCTATATGGGAGTTTAATACATCTGCATCACATTAAAATACTTGGCAATAGCAAAGCTGTCTGGGAAGCTCACACTTCACTAATAATAATCCCTGTGTCTTTCGTTACTTCATGTGTTTTGTCCCACGTTCATGTTTTTGTTGTAACAAGAGTGGCTCTCTTGAAAAGCTCTTCTGTATATACTGTGGGAAAATAGATAAAGGCTGAATCTAGGATCTTGGAATGAAGAAAAAATGGCACAAAGGGTTTTTGTGGGGGTTTTGAAGGCTAACATTGTATAAAGGTAACATCTGTGCAAGTTTCAGTGACGTCAGTACTGGCAGTCATCACTCCGCACCTCCGAACTGTGGGGGGACCAGCAAGACTTAATGGTGCATCTACACAGCAAAGTTATTTCAGAATAACGGCCATTATTCCGAAATAACTATGTGAGCATCCACACAACAATAGCGTTATTTGGAAATAATTTCAAAATAACATGCGGCTTATTCCAAAATCTGTTAACCTCATTCTAGGAGGAATAATGCATCTTCTGAAATAGTTATTTTGAAATAGGGGCTGTGTAGACAGGGCAGCCAAACTCTAGATCCTGCCCCCTTTCTCTGAAGCCCTTAAAGCTGCAGCCTCAGGAGAAAGGGCTTGTAGCAGGAGAACCTGACAGCCCTGCAGCTACCACTGCCTCACTTTTGTCCAAAAATGAGCAACTCTGTTGCTCCCAGCCAGCCTTCCGCTGCTCCCAGGGAGCAGTCAGACAGCTCCCAGGAGCCTGCCAGAGGCCAAAAGAGGCAAGCGCCTTCCTGGTCTGGTGTGGTGATCCTGGACCTTATTGAGGTTTGGGGTGATGAGACCAGCCTCAAGGATCTCTGCACCAGATGCAGGAACGCGGACGTCTATGGCCGGATGGCTGAGAGCTTGGCCAACAAGGGGCACATCCGCACCCAGGAGCAGGTGAGGATGAAGGTTAAGGAGCTCCGCCAGGCATATGCCAGGGCCAGGGAGGGCAGCTCCCACTCCAGGGCAGACCCCCAAATCTGCCCTTATTTCAAAGACCTAGACTGCATGCGGGGGAGGGGGGGGAGGCAGTCCACACACACACACACACACACACACACACACACACACACACACACACACACACAGAGAGTTGTGGACTCTGGGCTTGAGACGCCTGTCATCATCCTCACGGGGAAAGAGATGAGGAAGAGGAGGTGGAAGAGGAGGAGGAGCCAGACGAGGCCAGCACCAGCACCCTGGAGCCCATGCCCCTCCCTGTAGACGTGTCCCAGGCATTGTCCGAGGCTGGGGAAGGAACGTCAGGTGAGTGCCATCACGTTCCCCTCACACGGGGTGGAGGTGGTGGGCAGTGAGGAGTAGCTGGGCGCTCCTCACTCACCCCTTGTGGCCCAGGGATCGCTCAGCAGCCTGTGCAGGTAGGAGCACACGCCGTGCCGCTCCTGGCCACACAAAGCCCCAGGAGGCTGCCACACAGAACCCTATTGGCAACAGAGTGCCTGGAGAGGCCTGCCATGCTCATGGCACCGGGGTGGGGCACCCTCCCTCCACAAGCCACCTCTAGAAGGAGGCTGAGGACACACACACACTCAACAGTCCCGCACATGTGCATGCTGGCACTCCCAGGGCAGCACCCACTCCCAGGGATAGCGGGGCCCCTGTAGGAATGGGCTTACTGGCCAGAGCGCACATAGCCTTGCTCTAAGTACGTTGCCTGTGACAGAGCCGAGAACTGTTGCTCTCGGCTCACAGATGGGGGCTGGGTTTCAGGCACAGTGTCTCCTGGAATGACTGACCATCTCTCTTTACTCTCCACAGCCAGACCAGTTGCGAGAAGGGAGCAGTTAACACCACCTGGGACAGCCTCCCGGACCCGAGGGACCCGCAGGCACTGGAGACCCATAGACGACTTTTGTTACCCCAAAAAATTCCCATGGAGACCACCCAGGGTCACATTAGTATGGATTTATTGATTGAGGAATTAACACTGCACGATATGCACTATATGGTTAAACTAAAGAAGATAGAGCTGCCACTAAGGGTACACCTAGACTGCAAGCTTCTTTCGGAAGAGAGCATCCACACCTCAAAACCGGATCAAAAAAGCCATCTGCTTTTTCAAAAGAGCAGACCTCCCCTTTCCCTAGGGTCCCCCTTTCCAGTACGTCAACCCCCCGCTCCTGGGACTGCAGTCTGAGAGCACCGTATCTGCAGGACAGGGGCCCCAACAGTTGACTTCCCCATGCTTAACTTGTTGCTGACAGGTCGGTAACTGTCCAGCGTGGCAAGCTTCCAGACGGTGATGGTGATCTGCTTCTCCAGAGGGATGGTGGGTTGCATCTGGGTGTGCCATCATCTGATGAGGGTAGGGGTGAGCCAGGCACACAGCTCCAGGAATGTCTCCTTCCTCAGACAGAAGTTCTGGAGCCAGTGCTGGTCATCCCACCGCTCCATGATGAGTCAGTCCCACCAGTCAGAACTGGTGTCCAGCTACCAGAAGTGGCGCTCCACAGTGGGGTGCGGCTGCAAGAGCTGCGCTCCCAGACACATGCTGAGGGTCTCCTCGAGCAGCTCGGGGTCATGTTCTTTCAGGGCCAGGAGGACAGCCTGCAGAAAGTGCTGCAGAAACTGCAGCATGACAGTCAGGGGCCATTGCGTGCCCAGAGGCATATCCAGCTCCATAGCAGGGTGTGCTGTGGTGTCCAGAAGCAGGGCAACCAAAGCACGCAGTGGAAGTGTTTTGCTGTCCCTCAGAAGAACCTGAGAAACGGCAGTCCAGGGGGGGTCCCTTTAAGCACGCGTCTCAGATAGCCTCAGCCAGCAGCTCCAGGAAGTCACTGCTGACCTAATGCCCTACCTGAACTGGTTCCGGGTGGCCTTAAATGCGAGATAGCGTCCAATCAGTGTGGATGCTCTATTTTGAAATAAGCTTTTCTGGAAGATCTCTTCCAGAATAGCTTATTCCAAAAGAAGTGTGCAATGTAGATGTATCCTAAGTATACTAGATATACTTAGTAAGGTATAATTTCCCTTTACAGAAACCATGTTGACTTTCCCTCAACAAATTATGTTCATCTGTGTGTCTGACAATTTTATTCTTACACTCCCACTCCCCCTCCTGCCTTTCTCTCTTCTCCCCCAACACCCACCCTTCTCAGGGCTGCCATGGCCCCTGAACCTCTGGCAGTGGGATCACCAGAGCCAGGTGCCACTCCGAGCTCCAGCTCTGAGCCTCTCCTCACCCCTCCTGCCCCTTTCAGCTCTGTCCTCCTCCAAGGTTCTCATCCCTCCTCTTCCCTGCTCTCCCAGGTTTTTTTCCCAGTCTCTTCCCAGTTTCTTTGACCCCAAATAAAAAGAAACAGAGATTTTATTTTTTCCAATACAAAATTTTGGTTTATTGTCTCAACAGGGAAGGGGGAAAGGGAGGGTTGTAGGAGGAAAGATAGTGAGGGGCGATGTAGAGGCCCCTAGTGTCGCAGCCCAGGGGAGAGTGTCACTGGGCCTCCCAGGGAGAAACTTTTCCTCAGGGCCTCTGCACACAACCCCCTGATGGGCCTGCCTGATGGCAGCTGTGCACGGCTGCTCAAAGGCCCTGCTGATGCAGTCAGCCGCTGCTCCCCCAGTGTGGCAGGAATACTTCCCTCTTCCACTCGCAAACATTGTGGAGCACGCAACACGCAGCCACCATGTGAGGGATGTTGCACTCCCTGAGGTCCAGCCAGGTGAGGAGGCATCTGAAATGCACCTTCAAACAGCCAAGGGTGCCCTCCACCAGCACGTGGGCCCTGCTGAGCCTGGCATTGTAGCATTCCTGAGAGGGGTTGAGGTGGCTGGTGTAGGGTTTCATGAGCCCGGGCCAGAGAGGGTAGGCCATCCCCTTCCATGCAGTTGGGTATGTCTACATCCCTGACCCTGATGGTACTGTCAGGGAAAAAAGTTCCACCATGCAGCTTATAGAACATGCTAGAGACACGTGTGTCATGCGCCTTCCCTGACCATCTGACATAGATGTTGGTGAACTGGCCCCAGTGATCCACAGGACCATGGAAAAGTACCCCTTGCGGTTGATGAAGAGAGCTGCCTGGTGGTTGGGGGCCCAGATGGGGCTGTAGGTGCCATCAATAGCCCTCCCCCCCCCACCGTTGGGGAAGCCATGTCAGCAAAGCTGGTGATGGTGGCATCCACATCGCTGAGGTGGATGACCCTGTGTTCATGGCCCTCCACATACCTACATGAGTACAGCCCCGAGGGTCAATCTCCCCACATGGAACTGGTTCCCACCAGATTGGTAGCTATCTGGGGTGGCAAACTTCCGGAGGGCAATGGCAGGTCTCTTGTGAGTGTCCTGTAGCCTAAGGGCAGGGCTGCTCAAAGAGCTCCAGAAATGTGGCCTTCCTCATCCTGAAATTCTGGAGGCAGCAGGACACAAGGGTGGGCAGGTGTAACCGCCATCAGGCAGATTTGAACGTGGGACCTCTGAAGTTTAGTATAGGAGCCTCTACAGCTTGAGCTATAAAGCCAGCTGGCACCCAGCCCCTGCTGTAGAGGTCTCTTGGTCTTATCTGTTGCTGTGGTCTAGGTGCCACTGCCTGGGACAGTGAACCACACTATGGCTTTGTCTATACTGCAGGCTTCTTGCACAAGAACTTTTTGCAGAAGAGAACTTCTGCAAAAAGTTCTTGCGCAAGAGTGTGTCCACACTGCCATGTGCTTTTGCTCAAGAGCGTGTCCACACTGCCATGTGCTTTTGCTCAAGAGCGTGTCCACACTGCAATGGACGCTCTTGCACAAGAAAGCTCTGATGGCCAATCACAGAATGCACCTGTGCTTTTTCGGATAGAAAGAGGAATAACTCTTGTGCAAAAAGCCCTGTCTTCTGACGATCTACTGTACTTTGTCTTGCGCAAAAACGCGGTTGTAGCGTAGACACGCCGCGAGTTTTTGCGCAAAAACTGTGCAGGATCCAGCTGCATGAGCTGCACCTGCAGAGATCCAAGAAGGTCTCCCAGAGGAGCTGGGAGTTGGGTTCCTGCAGGGCCTGGGCTGCAGCCAGCAGAAACTGCTGCATGAGGTGCAGCACAAGCTGCAATAGCCGCAGTCTGCCCAGAGGCAGCTCCAACTCCATGGCTAGAGAGCTGAGGTGTCGACAAGGGCAACCCCAGCAGGCAGAAGAAAAGGTCTTGCTGTCCTTCGGGGAGGTAGGCAAAGTCAAAAAGCCTGAGACACTGCTCTACAGGGGGGTCCCTTTAAGCAAGGGCCTCAGATAGCCTCAGGCAGCAGCCACGGGAAGTAACTGTCTGTAGTGGTTCTGGGTGGCCTTAAATGCGAGTTAGCATCCAGTCAGCATGGATGCTCTATTTGAAATAGCTCAGCACTATTTCGGTGAGCTTTTGGTGTGTAGATGCCCTATTTCGAAATAAATGTGCAGTGTTAGACATAGCCTTAGTGACAAACCAAGTAAGTTGGGAAGATCAACGTGACTTTAGGCTACAGTAAATTAAACTCTTCATACTGAGAGCTGTTTCTTTGATGCTGAGCTCTGTGCACTAGCACTTAGAGCTTCATGGGTCCAATCCTAGTTAAGCTAAGGTCCATTGTATAAGGTTGCAAAAAATGGTCCAGTAAACCATTCTATATACAGTAGCAAGCTACAAAAGCAGGTGGTCTAGCAGCCTGAGCACAGATCTAGGATCTTGGCAGCTGAAAGTTCTAATCCTGGTTATGAAGTTACAGACTCCTTAAGTAGCTGGTGGTACTTCCCTCATAGAGGCACTGCAGAAATAATGAGTGGTTTCTAGAGCTCTTCAGAAGATGACTGTTGCTAAATTGTGATTGCTGAGGTCTTGTATTTGGGCACTTCATTCTGTCCATTACAGGCTCTGAAGATGGGTGTTAGTTGAAATGCACACCTGCTGTTTCAGAGCAGCAGTGGGAGTGTCTGTGGTGGAAGTGCCCTGAAATCTGAGCTGGAACATCAAAGTATCTGAGTGGCTACCCACTGTGTATCAATGTGGTGATAAAACACCACCAGGAAAGCACATTCTGTGGTGGGGACACTCTCTTGCCTAGAGACAACCCTCCCACCATGAGTTCCTTCATGCTACTTTGTCCTGTGACCTTTTCAGATTGCCTACCTGCAAGGGAATTCTTTTTCCAGATTTGCTCTGGATTCTTATCAGCTTGGAGGATAAACTGTGCAAACCAGTTTCTCTCTCATGTTTTTCTAGGGTACCTTTCACTATACAGTGTAAACACTGTCCAAAGTGCTGGGGAATATGGGGCTGAGAATTGAGCAAGGAGTGCTGCTGCTTCTGTTGGCACTGACCTGTTGCTCCAGCCTGCTAGAAATAACAATAAACTCCTGACTACTGATCCAAGTCGTCAATCCCATGGCCATTTTTGTCAGAATTGGGCTGTTATTCCTGGTATTTATACTCAATCTAATTCTGAGTCATCTGCTTGACTGAATTGTCCTGGTAGTTTCAACTGACTGATATTTTTCTTCACTTCTTGTCTTAAACTGCTCTGATGTTTGTCTGCTGTTAAATCCCTGCCTCACTTTCTCTTAGACCTACTATGCACTAACTGCCTGCTAGCGATCTAATCTATGTGACTTCAGCTACACAAATAGCATAGCTGAAGTCAACAAACTTACCACAGCTAAGGTCGGCGAGGGCTGCTCTCCCATCAATGCCAGCTTCTCTTCTCATACTGTGGAGTACTGGCATTGACGGCAGAGCTCTTGGAAATCAATTTGTTGCATCAAAGCAGATGTGGTAAATCGACAGCCAGTGGATTGATTGCTGCAATATGGATCCCTAGTATAGTGGAGACAACCCTTTAGTGTTGGCTGTGTCTGAATTGCAGCTGCTGCTATTCTCATACTATTTGTAAAGTGCCTTTGGAATGCACTTCTTACCATAGCAGTGTAAGAAGTTATAATCAATAGTATTTTACTTCCTTCCAGAGGGTTACAAAGCACTTGTGTCAGGATTACAATTGACACCAATACCTAACATGGCCTCATTGATGTGTGCAAGAATGATTGCTACTTAAACAGTGATGAAAAAGACCAGTATATTTCAAGGACCGACATTTCTGTGTCTTGCTTAATGACTGAAGATGAGTCGCTAAAGAGGGAAAGATTTGGCAGTGTCAAATCATTTATCTTTTAGTTTTTCCTAAATACGAAACAAGTGCTGCAAAGCAGGTCCTGTCTCCTTGGCTAAACATTAATGAAACTGATCCATCACCTCCACTGGGAGACAGTCATTTCACGTGGGCTGTATTGTTGATGGTGAATGATTTCTGCACACATTTGGATGTCCCAGCCTGCCTTCTTCAGTGTTGCTCAAGTTGTCCAACCGTCTGTGGCTGGGAGAATGTAGTTCATATCTTGCTGAGCCACAGTGACAGTCATGTGCACTCACCTGCTTTCTTCTAGGCATTGTCTAGGGCAGCGGGTTTCAAACTTTTTTCCTCATGATCCAGTTGAAGAAGATTATTGATGCTGTGACCCAACCTCATCTGACTGGAGTGTGGGCTCCGGGGTGGGGCTGAGGATGGAGCTTTGGGATGTAGGAGGGGTCTCTGGTTTTGGGGGGTCAGGGCTGGGGCAAGAGGGGCTTACCTTGAACGGCTCCCAGTCAGCGGTGCAATGGGGGGGAAAGGGGTCTAAGGCAGCTTCCTGCCTCTCCTGGCACTGCAGACCATGCTGTCCCCAGAAGCAGCCAGCAGCAGGTTCCCAGCTAATGGGAGTGTGGAGCGAGTGCTCGGGGTAGGGGCAGTGGGTGGAGCCATGTGCACTCCCCTCATTTCCCCCCCCAGGAGCTGAGCTGAGCTGAGCACCCTCACTGGTCACCTGATCCCCCTGCAGCAATGAGACCCAGGGCCTGACATTCCATGGCCCAGTCCTGGGTCATGACCCATCGTTTGAAAACCACAGCTCTAGTGCAGTGGTTCTCAAATTGTGGCTGTTAGTGGGGTCTCCTTAGACTTCTGTGGCCCAGGGCTGCCTCCGGCCCTGTCCCTTCTGCCCAAGGCCCTGCCCCTTCCTGGAGCAAGGAGCCGACCCTCCTCCTGCCTTGCCCAGGGGCCCAGCATGGCTAATGGCTCCCC
This sequence comes from Pelochelys cantorii, assembly GCA_032595735.1. Taxonomy (NCBI): domain Eukaryota; kingdom Metazoa; phylum Chordata; order Testudines; family Trionychidae; genus Pelochelys; species Pelochelys cantorii. The sequence goes on along the minus strand of CM064346.1, from coordinate 3,904,261 downwards.
TTGGCACAATTACAATGGAGAGAACAATCCCAAGTCTTCTGCTGAAGCAGGTTGTACACCGTGTAGCCATTATTTAGTGTCCCTGCTATGTGTTATGCTAAATCTGTTAGCCCAGTTAAATGTGCAAGCTACTTTGGGATATGCATGAGATTTAATGATCTGTGGCCATAGCCTGCCATTGGATTTTTTCCTCCTTAATACACAGAATCACTGATTACATTGGAACAGGGCAGGATGTAGCCCCGTATTTTAGCCATGCTTTGTGTGCCAGGGAAGTAAAGCAGTTCTGGTAACCCTTTGCAAAAGTCATTCAGAATCAAGCATCAGTGTATTAACGGTATGTAAGCCCCAGCATCCTTTCCAAGAAAAAGAATATTGGCAGCCTGGCAGCATCATTTCTGTGGGGGTAGTGTTTGAACTACATAATTTTTGAAGGGGGGCCAAGAGACTTCCCGTGCTGTCCCGCCCACAGACCCTGCTTGGCCTGGGGGTGGGGGAGCACATGAAGTCTTTGACCCTGCCCCTCGGTGCTCAGAGAGAACTACCAGATGTTTTGAAGAGCTGGAGGTTCACTCTAGCTGCATGTGCCCCTGGTGAAAGGAGAAGACTTCACGTGCTTCCCCTGCTCCCAGGCCAATTAGGGCCTGGGGGCATGGGAGCAAGCAAAGTCTCTCGCCCCCTACCCCCACCCTGCAAGGGGCTCATGTTCCCTCTGGTGCCAAGCACCCCTGGTGGGGGGAGGAGACTTCGCGCGCTCCCCTGTCCCCAGATCTCGATTGGCCTGAGGGCGGGGGAGCGGCGGGCTGGATCAGCCAGGTTGGTGGGCTGGATCTGGCCCACAAAGGCTGTTTTGCCCACCCCTGGACTACATAGTCCTGCACAATTCTGTTGTGGGTTTTTTAAATAAAAGTTTGTGGGGATTAGCTACTGTTGTTAACCTTTCCGCTGCTTTATTTCCATTCTTCTGAAGCTGCTTGATGGGATCATCACCTCTCTTGTATATCTAAAACACATCTCTGGAAAGGTTGTGCTTTATTTAGGTGATGGAATTAAGATTTCTCATTACAGATTTTTACAGGTTTCAGCCTTCTTGTCTCTGAAGAAAATTCAGCTTGTCATGCAGGTTTGATCTGTGAAGTGTGGGGAGAGAGAGAGCCTCCTAAGCTATTTACATGCTTGGGGAACAAACGTTGGGAATTTTCTTCTGTCAGTGACATAAGAAACTCCTCTGGATTAAAAAATACATAAGTATTTATAGTCATAGTTCAAAATACTATGGTTTACAATAACGAGGAGTCCTGTGGCACCTTGAAGACTAACAGATTTATTTGAGCAGAAGCTTTCATGGGTAAAAACCACTTTGTCAGATGGATATGATAGATGTTATAATTTACCAGTTACTATAGTGGTTGGACGGTTTCAGGAGCACTTTTAGAAGGGCCTCATTAATCGTAATGGAATCAGTTGGGTAATATGTAGTTTAAAAGTCCATTCATATTTTGGATTCATTCTCAAATGCTAAATTCTACTTAGATGCCAGGTATTATTTTGAGATTATTTTATGGGATTTGGATGAGAGAAATGTATTTTCAATGGGAAAAAAAAGTCAAAAAACCCTATTTTGCCAAAAAAATTGTAAGTAGTGTTTTTTATTCTAACTGGTAAAACATTATAAAATAATTGGAGAAAATTCTGTTCAATGAAAAACCCAGCTTTTGGTAAATTATCAATAATCTTGTTTGTAATGTGTTTGATAACAGTAAAAGCAATTTAAATTTTTTGAAACATTTGGGAAAACCTCCCCCAAATATTCGCTCCGTTTCAAACCTTTCAAAATGAAAAACAATCCCCCTCACAAAACTACTTTTGGGTTTTACAGCTATCTCCGATGAGGAGTGATACAGCTGAAGCAAGGCCTGTGTCATAGAACCATAGAGCTGAAAAAGACCTCAGGAGGTCATCAAGTCCAGCCCCCTGCTCTAGGCAGGACCAATCCCAACTAAATCAACCCGGCCAGGGCTTTGTCAAGACGAGACTTAAAAATGTCTAGGGATGGAGACTCCACTACTTCCCTAAGTAACCCATTCCAGTGCTTCACCACTCTCCTAGTGAAATAGTTTTTCCTAATATCCAACCTGGACCTCTCCCACCACAACTTGAGACCATTGCTCCTTGTTCTGCCATCGGTCACTACTGAGAACAGCCTCTCTCCATCCTCTTTGGAACCTCCCTTCAGGAAGCTGAAGGCTGCTATCAAATCCCCCCTCACTCTTCGCTTCTTCAGACTAAACAGACCCAACTCCCTCAGCCTCTCCTCATAGGTCATATGCTCCAGCCCCCTAATCATTTTGGTTGCCCTCTGCTGGACCCTCTCCAATGCGTCCACATCCTTTTTGTAGTGAGGGACCCAGACCTGGACACAATGCTCCAGATGTGGCCTCACCAGAGCTGAATAAAGGGGAATAATGACATCTCTGGATCTGCTGGCAATGCTCCTCTTAATGCAACCGAATATGCCATGAGCCTTCTTGACTACAAGGGCACACAGTTGACTCATATCCAGCTTCTCATCCACTGTAATCCCCAGGTCCTTTTCTGCAGAACTACTACTTAGTTGGTTGGTCCCCAGCCTGTAACAATGCTTGGGATTCTTCTGTCCCAAGTGCAGGACTCTGCACTTGTCCTTGTTGAACCTCATCGGATTTCTTGTGGCCCAATCCTCCAGTTTGTCTAAGTCACTCTGGACTCTATCTACCTCTCCCCCTAGCTTAGTGTCTTCAGCAAACTTGCTGAGGGTGCAATCCATCCCCTCATCCAGGTCATTAATAAAGATATTGAACAAAACCGGTCCTAGAACCAAACCTTGGGGCACTCTGCTAGAAACCGACCGCCACCCTGACACTGAGCTGTTGATCACTACCCGCTGGGCCTGGCCTTCTAGCCAGCTTTCTATCCATCTTACTGTCCATTTATCCAATCCACATTCCCTTAACTTGCTGGCAAGAATATCGTGGGAGACCGTATCAAAAGCCTTGCTAAAGTCAAGGTATATCACATCTACTGACTTTCCCATGTCCAGTCCCATGCCAGTTACCTCATCATAGAAGCTAATCAGATTGGTCAGGCGCGACTTGCCCTTTGTGAATCCATGCTGACTATTCCTAATCACTTTCCTCTCTCCTAAGTGCCTCAAAATAGATTCCTTAAGGATCCCTTCCATGATTTTTCCAGGAACTGAGGTAAGACTGACCGGCCTATAGTTCCCTGGATCGTCCTTCTTCCCTTTTTTGAAGATGGGCACTATGTTTGCCTTTTTCCAATCATCCGGGATCTCTCCCAATCTCCACAACTTGTGAAAGATAATGGCCAAAGGCTCCTCAATGACATTTGCCAACTCCCTCAGTACCCTCGGATGCATTAAGTCCGGACCCATGGATTTGTGAACGTTCAGCTTTTCTAAATAGTTCCTAACCTGTTCTTTACCCACCAAGGGCTGTCCATCTTCATCCCATCTTGCGTCACTTAGCGCATTAGTCCGGGAGCCCACCTTGTCCGTGAATACAGAGGCAAAAAAAGCATTGAGTACTTCAGCTTTCCCCACATCATCTGTCACTAGGTTCTCCTTCATCCAGTAGTGGCCCCACACCCTCTCTGATCACCTTCTTCTTGTTAACATGCCTGTAGAAACCTTTCTTGTTATCCTTCACATCCTTTGCCAGTCGCAATTCCAATTGCGTTTTCGCCTTCCTGATAACCCTCCGGCATTCTCGAGCTATACATTTAAACCCTCCCTGGTCATTTGTCCAAGTTTCCACTTTTTGTAAGCTTCCTTTTTGTGCTTAAGTTCACCAAGGATTTCCCCTGTAAGCCAATCCGGTCTCCTACCATGTTTGCCTCTCTTGCTACGCATCGGGATGGTTTCTTTCTATGCCTTCAAAAAGGCTTCTTTAAAATACTGCCAGCTGTCCTGGACTCCTTTCCCCTTCATGTTAGCATCCCAGGGGATTCTGCCCATCAGGTGTCTGAGGGAGTCAAAATCTGCTTTTCTGAAGTCCAAGGTGTGTATTTTACTACTCTCTTTTCTTCCTTTGGTCAGGATCCTGAAATCTACCATCTCATGATCACTGCTTCCCAGATTGTCACCCGCCTCTACTTCCCCTATTAGTTCCTCCCTGTTTGTGAGCAGAAGGTCAAGCTGCGCAGGGCCCCTGGTCGGATCCTTCATCACTTGTACCAAGAAGTTATCCCCAACATTCTCCAAAAAGTTCCTGGATTGCCTGTGTACTGCCGTATTGGTTTCCCAACAGATGTCAGGGTGATTAAAGTCCCCCACGAGAACCAGGGCCTGCGATCTGGAAGCTTCTCTCAGTTGTCCAAAGAAAGCCTCATCTACCTCATCCACCTGATTCGGTGGCCTGTAGTAGACACCAACCACAACATCACTGCTGTTGTGTGCACCTCTAAGCTTAACCCATAGACTCTTAACAGGTTTTTCTCCCTCTATACACTGGAGTTCAGAGCAATCATAGTGCTCTCTTACGTATAGTGCAATTCCTCCTCCTTTTCTCCCCTGCCTGTTCTTCCGGAACAGTCTATACCCTTCCATGACAGCGCTCCAGTCATGCGAGTCATCCCACCAAGTCTCTGTTATCCCAATTAAATCATATTTCTTGGACTGGGCCAGGGCCTCCAGTTCTTCCTGTTTGTTGCCCAGGCTTCTCGCATTAGTGTACAAACACCTCAGATAACCAGCTGATCGCCCCATCTTCTCCATTCGAATCAGGGGTCCTCCTTTCTTGCTCGTTCCTCTTTGCATTTCTTCCCGGTATCCAACTTTCCCACTCCCCTCAGGGTTTTGGTCACCATCCCCCAACGAACCTAGTTTAAAGCCCTCCTCGCTAGGTTTGCAAGCCGGCCCGCGAAGATGCTCCTTCCTGTCTTGGTTAGGTGGATCCCATCTCTTCCTAACAATCCTTGTGCCCGGAACAGAGTCCCATGGTCGAAGAAACCAAAGCCCTCTTTGCGACAGCACCTGCGCAACCACGCATTTACTTCCTCAATTCAATGATCTCTGCCCAGTCCTTTCCCTTCAACAGGGAGGATGGATGAGAACACCACTTGCGCTCCGAATTCTTGGATCCTTCTTCCCAGCACTACATAATCCGCAGTAAACCGCTCAAGGTCATTCTTGGCCGTATTGTTAGTTCCCATGTGGAGAAGCAGGAAGGGGTATCGATCCGAAGGTTTGATCAGTTTGGTGAGTCTCTCAGTCACATCCTGAATTCGAGCTCCCGGTAAGCAGCACACCTCTCAAGATTCCAGGTCCAGATGGCAGATGGATGGCTCAGTCCTTCTTAGGAGGGAGTCCCCAACCACCACCACGCATTGTTTTCTTTTGGGGGGGGTGGTCGTGGAATACCCATCCCTAGGACTACACATCCCATCCCTTCCAGTTAGATGGTGTTCCCTTACGGTTTCTTCTTTTTGAGGTCCCTTCCAAAGCATTCACCACCGCAGAGCCTGTGGAGAGAGCCTGAAAGCGATTACTTACCTCTATAGCATTGGGGGATTCCTGTGATGGCCTTTTTCCCCTTCTAGAAGTTACATGCTGCCAGTTCTCTTCCTGGTCCCATATTGCCCTCTCTGGCTCTTCCGCCTGCCGTGCTTACAGGATTAAACGCTGCCTTCTATCGAGGAAGTCTTCATCCTCTCTGATCGAGCATAGGGTCGACACTTGGGCCTCCAGTCCTCTAATTTTTTCTTCCAAAATGGCAACCAGCTTGCACTTAGTGCAGATGAAATCCGTTCTTTCTTCCGGGAGGAAGACAAACATGGCACACGCTGTGCAGATAACAACAGCAGACCTATCACCATCCATCCCTGCTGTCCTGGAGAAAGGATTTAAAAAGAAAGGCAAGAGAACCTCACCCCCTCTCCTCTCCCCTTCCAAACTCCCACTCTAAACTCCCTGTTAGCACTCACCTGTTCACAGGCTCCTTGGTTGCTTGCTCACTGCTTTATAAAGCCCTGGACTGCCTGAAAGTCCCTCCCCCTACCAAGGCTCAGCCAATCAGCAGAGGCTTCTAGAATTCAAACTTTAATTAGAAGCCAACAGTTTCCACCTTCCAGTCACAGCACACACTCCATAAAGGAGAGGGGGAGGGGAAAGGAGAAGTGGAAAAAAAAGCGCCTCACTCACAAACACACGGGGGGAAAAAAAGCCTCACTCACAAACACAAGCTCAGCATACAGCAAGAAAGCCCCAAACACAACACACACTTCCCTCAAGAGTCCTGTATCTGCTTGTCTACCTGGAGAACTCCCTCTCTGAAGCCTCACTCACAAACACAGGGAAAAAAAAAAACCCACCACACACCAACCTTCACTCACAAACACAAGCTCAGCACACAGTAAAAAAGCCCCAACAACAACACACACGTTCCTCAAGAGTCCTGTATCTGCTTCTCCTCTACCTGGAGAACTCCCTCTCTAAACTGCCTATTAGCACTCACCTGTGTCGGTGTCATGGGAAGCTAGGCTGTGGGATTCAGGCTGTTACTGACGCATGTCCCTTCACATTCGGTCCTGCCATGCCCTCCATAGCCTTTTGAACCACGAGTGCCCCTATCGACATGTCTGAAATGTCGGAGACTGGTTAGTGCAGTGGTCACCAACCAGTTGATCGGGATCTACTGCCAGATCTTGGAGCCTCTGGCAGGTGATCCTGACCTGGTTGGCCAAGAGGCTGTCAAGTGCCAGCACTTCAGCTGCCCCTCCCCCTACTGCTGCACATCTCCTGCCCTTTGCCTTGGAGCTGCCTCCCTGCCCGGGAGCCTCCTACTTGCTGTGCAGAGCAGGGAAGGGAGAGGAGGGGTGCTGATGTCAGGGTGCCCCCTCCCACCCTGTATTCTATCTCCACAGAATGGTGGGCAGGGAGCACAACAGGGTTTGGGATGGAGGGAGTTTGCTGGCTGCATCTGAGGGTGGTGCAGGGCCAGGGCAGGGGTGAGCCTGCCTTAGCCCCACTGCACCACCACCCAGAAGCTGCCTGAGGTAAGCAGTGTCCAGCTGGAGCCAGCTCTGAACCCCTGGGCCAGTCATGAACCCCCTCCTGCACCCCAAGCCCCTGCCCTTATTCAGTAAGTTGAGCTTGTGTTCAACTTATTCATAAATGAACTGGAGAAAGGGGTAAGCAGTGAGGTGGTAAAGTTTGCAGATGATACCAAACTGTTTAGGATAGTCAAGACAGAAGCAGACTGTGAGGGACTCCAAGAAGATCTCACCAAACTGAGTGATTGGGCAACAAAATGGCAAATGAAATTTAATGTGGATAAGTGTAAAGTAATGCACATCGGGAAAAATAACCCCAACTATACGTACAGTATGATGGGGGCTAATTTGGCTATGACAAATCAGGAAAGAGATCTTGGAGTTATCGTGGACAGTTCTCTGAAAACTTCCACACAGTGTGCAGCGGCAGTCAAAAAGGCTCGGAATTATTAAGAAAGGGATAGAAAATAAGACCCAGAATATCTTACTGCCCCTGTATAAAACTATGGTACGCCCACATCTTGAATACTGTGTACAGATGTGGTCTCCTCACCTCAAAAAAGATATTTTGGCCTTGGAAAGTGTTCAGAAAAGGGCAACTAAAATGATTAGGGGTTTGGAACAGGTCCCATCTGAGGAGAGGTTAAAGCGACTGGGACTTTTCAGTTTAGAAAAGAGGAGACTGAGGGGGGATATGATAGAGGTCTATAAAATCATGAGTGGTGTGGAGAGGGCCGATAAAGAGAAGTTATTTATTAGTTCCCTAAATAGAAGAACTAGAGGACACCAAATGAAATTAATGGGTAGCAGGTTTAAAACTAATCAAAGAAAGATCTTCTTCACACAGCGTGTAGTCAGCCTGTGGAACTCCTTGCCAGAGGAGGCTGTGAAGGCTAGGACTATAATAGAGTTTAAAGAGAAGCTAGATAATTTCATGGAGGTTAGGTCCATAAAAGGCTATTAGCCAGGGGATAAAATGGTGTCCTTGGCCTCTGTTTGTCAGAGGCTGGAGAGGGATGGCAGGAGACAAATCGCTTGATCATTGTCTTCGGTCCACCCTCTCTGGGGCAGCTGGTGTTGGCCACTGTCGGCAGACAGGATACTGGGCTAGATGGACCTTTGGTCTGACCAAGTACGGCCATTCTTATGTTCTTATGCCCTAGCCCTGAGCCTCCCTTACACAGCCTGTACCCTGAATTCCTTCCTCAGCCCAACTCCCTGCCCCAGGCTCAGCTCAGAGCCCCTCTCACACTCCAAATCTCTTACCCCAAGACCAGAGCCTGCGCCCCAACCCTCTGCCCCTGCCTGGTGAAAGGGAGGGAGAATGAGGGAGGGAGGATGGAGTGAGCAGGGGCAGGGCCTCAGAGAAGGGGCACAAAGGAGGCGGGGCCAGGGTATTTGGGTTTGGGGGCAGAGTCAGAGATGCATTATGCCCCCTACTCCCCTGCCCAAGTGTGAAGCTCCTGCACTAGGAAAGGATGTTTCTGTGCAGAGCACCTGGCTGTGCAGTCCAGTCTGTTCACCGCTCGCTGTTTGCACACCAAACACGTGGAGACGTGTTGATGCTTGGCGTTTAAATCTGGCATCCGGAGGAGCCACAACTTAACGCAAGCTGGCAGGATCCGTGTGACCCTTTCTTGACTCCCTTAATAAGAAAAGAACCTTTTCTAATCAGCACACAGGCATAAACAAAGGGTCCTGAATGCCAAGAGATTTTTGCCTGATCCGAGAGAGAGGCATTTTAATGCCTCTAAAATGTCAGATGCCAGCTGAACAGGAGAGTGACGTGAGAAGTGGCTCTTGGTGCACAACTGTCTCGACCCCATCGACCTCACGAGGGCATTGCTGACAATGCAGCTCCATCAATTGCCACCATGGGCTTTAATTAAGCAGAGCTGCAGTGGAGGAGAAGGTTAAAAAGAAACCCAGAGCAGGAAAAGCAATTTCACAGCAGCCTCTTAGAAAATATTTGATCTTTTCTCAAAAAGCAGTTGTTGCTAAGCATCCAAAGTAAAGTTTGAAACCAACTCCAAATCAGACAGGATTTTTGGTCGCTTAAGTATTTTAAGTCCTCAAAGCAGAAGAAACAGATACAGGATCACTTTTCAGGAGGAAGGGAGAAGCCGGAGATTACTTGTTTGCATGGATAGAAGTGGGAACCAGTTCTGAGAAAGAATTAGATTTAATAGGAATGTTCACTCTGCTTGAAAATGTCTGCAACCCAATGAATCCTGAAGTGCACTGCAAGAAGAAATAGAAAGAGAGAGCGAGAGAGCGCTTATCTGAAGTACCAACAGAAGTCAGAGAAGGGATTAGAATGGGAAGTGGACCAGTTTCTTTACTGCATAAAGATAACACCACAGTGGATGCTGACACTGTTTCCTCCCCAGCTTTTAAACTTTTTACTCTCCTGCTGATGTTTTCCACAGTGTGGCTGGATAACGAACACAGACTCAGTTTTTATTTCTTCTCACCCTTCTTGCTGGCCTCGTCTCTACTAAAGAAAGGAATGTTCTTTCTTCAAGTGAGCTCACTGGAGGTGACTACCGAATGAAGGCAAAGCAGTGTGTAGTTTTCACAAGTTGGGTGGTCTAGTTAGTGCCTACAGTGGAGTCTAGCCTTCAGCTTGACCTGGTGGTCTCAAGACAGGCAGAACAGACTTCTCTGCACTATCATTTCACCTCAAATTAGCAAACTCCAGTTAAGAACACACCCGTTTCTCCTTAGGGAAGTCTGAGCCACTCTATTTAAATGTATTTGTACCATTGTGATACAGTCTTCATTGCAAATCAAGTGTGTGATTACCCTGGATAACTAACACACATTTGTTATCATGCTGTAAAATCCCAGTGGAAACAAGGGAATGTCACCAGGTCAACCATGGGGAGGTGGGGTTGGAGGGAGAAGCTCTAATGTTGACCTCTCCTAGTTTACCAGTTGGTTATGCTGACCACCTTTATTCTGGCAGAGAAGGTGGAGCCTTGCTGTGTGCTGTTGGTCAGGTCCCTGGAGAAGGACTCTGGTGGGGATGGTGCTATTTGGCTAGGCATGCCGTGGTAATGCCTGGAGACCCTAGGGCCGTTGGACTAGACGTTGTACTGACCAATAAGAGAAGGAATCCCTGCCCCAAAGACTTCATAGTCTGGGTACAATTCCCAGCACCACAATGGACTTCATGTGTGACTGTGGCCCAGTGACTTTTTCTCTTGGCCTACTTCTATAAAAAGGGGATAACACCTGTTCTTTCCTCCTACCCTTTGCTTTTCTGTGGCATCTAACTCAACAGAGCTGGCTCTTGTTTGGGGCTCTCTGGGTGCTATTGCAGTACATATAATCAATAGTCTATGATATATTTGAGAGTGTTTGTGTGTATCTGTCCTTCTGTCTGTGAGTCTGCCCCAGCCAGCCTTGGGGAGCAGTTGCTGGCTGGACAGCGTGGCCCCAGCCAGCCCCGGGAAACCTGCCCTGAGCCCCCAGCCACTTCCCTGACTCCTGCACCCTCCACACCCTTAACCCTCTGTCCTGAAGGATCCAAGCAATGGCAGGTAAATCTTCTAGTAATACAATAAAATAACTCTCACTCTCCGTGCCTCACTTTGCATCTGCAAATAGAGAGCAATATTGACCTAGCAGGATGGTTGTCAGCATTGGGCAATTTCTGATCTCTGGTTGAATGGTGCTGTGGAATTCACTGGTGTTAATGTGGTAGAGATTTGTTTCCTGTCTGAACTTAGCTCATGTGATGGGATATAAGGGAGGGAGAGAGTGAATGAATGCCTGTTCAGGCTATCTGAGCTGATACTCCAGTGACGTTCATGTTGCATTGCTTATTTCAATACATTATTAGTCAGAGGTTCATTCTGATGAGACCATTTGACTAGATGCCAGTTAGGTAAGGGCTTCAGAAGATCCCTGTCACTTATTCCCAGCTATGGACAAGATGACCAATGCTGCAGAATAAAACTGGCAGGGAAGGGAGACTGAGCCACGTGGGAAAGCATTTGCTGACCTTGTTTCAGCAGGACTGCAGAGCTTACTTGTTGTCTGGTGGACAATACCGTATGCTGCCTGATTGTTGGGCCTTGCTGGAATTTGAGGATTTTCATTGCATTCTAAACCACTGTGGGTATGTCTACACTACAAAGTTAACTTTCATAGCGTCTATACATACAAACTGCTAGTTCGAACTTAATTCGAACTAGGTAAACCTCATTCTACGAGGACTAACGCCTAGTTCGAATTAAGTAGTTTGAATTAAGGGCTGTGTAGCCACTTAATTCGAACTAGCTGGAGGCCAGCCCTTCCCAGCTTGCCCTGGTGGCCACTCTGGGCCAAACCAGGGAAACTTTTCTGCCCCCCTCCCAGCTCCAGAGCCCTTAAAGGGGCACGGTCTGGCTACAGTGCTTGTGCCAGTTGCAAGCCTGCCAGCACCCAGCCAGCAGACCCTGCACCTGGCACGGCATGAGTCAGCCACCCGCTGCCACCCAGCCCTCCGCCTCTTCCCAGGACCAGGCTGGCAGCTCCCAAGAGTCTGCCCGGGGCCGCAAGAGGCGGGTGCCCACCTGGTCTAGTGCGGAGATCGTGGACCTCATCGAGGTTTGGGGGGAGGCCTCCAACGTCCACGACCTCCGCACTAGGCACAGGAATGCGGCTGTCTAGGGCAGGATAGCTGCCAGCCTGGCCACCAAAGGCCACATGCGAACCCAGGAGCAGGTTTGCATGAAAATCAAGTTGGTCCAGTGAGACCCCCGGACCTGAGCTAAGAACATAAGAACAGCCGTACTAGGTCAGACCAAAGGTCCATCTAGCCCAGTAGCCTGTCTGCCGACAGCGGCCAGCACCAGGTACCCCGGAGGGGATGGACCGAAGACAATGACCAAGCCATTTGTCTCGTGCCATCCATCTCCAGCCTTCCACAAACAGAGGCCAGGGACACCGTTCCTACCCGCTGGCTAATAGCACTCCATGGACCCAACCTCCATGAATTTATCTAACTTCTCTTTAAACTCTGTTATAGTTCTAGCCTTCACAGCCTCCTCTGGCAAGGAGTTCCACAGGTTGACTATGTGCTGTGTGAAGAAGAACTTTTGCTTATTAGTTTTAAACCTGCTGTCCATTCATTTCATTTGGTGTCCTCTAGTCCTTCTATTATGGGAACTAATGAAGAACTTTTCTTTATTCACCCTCTCCACACCACTCATGCTTTTATTGACCTCTATCATATCCCCCCTCAGTCTCCTCTTTTCTAAGCTGAAAAGTCCCAGTCTCTTTAGCCTCTCTTCATATGGGACCTGTTCCAAACCCCTAATCATTGTAGTTGCCCTTTTCTGAACCCTTTCCAAGGCCAAAATATCTTTTTTGAGGTGAGGAGACCACATCTGTACACAGTACTGAAGATATGGCGTACCATAATTTTAGACTTCCCCTCCTCCTTCTTCCCCTGGCTTCCCCCTTCCAGCTCCATCCTCCCAGGTTTCCCCCTCCCCTCTCCTGCCTCCTTTTCCCAGTCTCCCCAGAGGTTAATCTTCCCCCTCCCCCAGTTTTGTTAAATAAAGAGAGTTTCTATTTTTGAACAGGTGTCCTTTATTTTTTACATCAGGAAGGGGGCCTGGGGAGGGGTAAGTGGAAGGAGGTGAGGGAGGAATGGGGCACGAGCCCCCGATGGGGAGGACTGGGGTGGCTCTGCGGGCTCCTCGGGGTGGAAGCTCTCCTGCAGGGCCTCCTGGATCCTGACAGACCCCCGATTGACACCCCCGGATGGCAGCCTGCGGCAAGTGCAGCCAGGCTGATGGCCGAGTGCTGTGATGTGCCGAGGGTGGGCACTCAGGGCACTCCAAGACAGGACTGCTTTGCTGTCCCTCATCGAGGTAGATGAGCAAGCAGGGAACCCTGAGAACTGTCTGTCCAGGGTGGGGGTCGGGTCCCTTTAAGCACAGCCCTCGGCTAGCCTGAGGCAGCAGCTCCACGCTCTAAGTCCTAACCTGATGCCCTGCCAGCACTGGTTCCGGCCAGCCTTACCTTCGGTTCAGGGTCCACTCAATGTGGACATGCTAGTTTGAATTGGCAAAATGCTAATTCGAATTAGTTTTTAGGTCTAGATGCACTAATTCGAATTAGCTTAGTTCGAATTAGTTAATTCGAACTAAGTTAGTTCGAATTAGTGCTATAGTGTAGACATACCCTGTTAGACTTGATCATCAGTCAGAAAGCCCCATAGATTTGCTGTGCTCAGTGAGCCCTGATCTCAATGGAGGCATATAGTCATTGCTGTAATACAGTCTTGCTGAGCAAAGCACATGGAAACTTCTGCTACCTGTTCTCTCCCCATCCTGGAGGCAACTAAGGCGTTGGGCTTTCCAAGCTGATAACTCAGCACCTTCCCTTTGTGCTAACTTCAACAGCCAACGTTCACATCATCCAAAACAGTTGCTCCTCAGGGAAATAGGTGGCCAAGAAGCAGGAACCTCATTAAACAGCAAGCCCCCAGGTGATGGTTTCTGCCGGTAATTGACATTTGAGTACAGATCATTTTCCTTTTAATCAAAACATAATTTAATGCATCGGAAGGAAGTGTATTGATTTACTGTCCCACGCTTGCTCATTCTTGAACTCATTATATATTAATGTCAAAGCATGTATATTAAGATCCTTTTTGCTCCTGAAGTGTACGTCTGCACTGCAAGAAAAGACCCATGGCAGGGCCACAGGTCAGCTGGCTGAGGCTTGCGGGATTCAAAACGGCCATGTAGACATTTGGGTTTGGAGTCAGGCTGGAGGAAGAGGAGAGATGAATCTCAGAGCTTGGGCAGGCTCCAGCCAGGCCTGATTATTACCTACACTGCTGTTCCTGATGCTACAGCCCAAGCTTTGAGCACCTAAGTCAGTGGAGCCAGGTTCTGAGACATGCTCTTATTGTAGTGTAGATGTACCCTGAAGGAGTCTGTGCAATGGATTGGTTTGGGTCTCTGGCCAGAGCAGTTAATGTTTTGGATGGATGTTTTAATAGCTATCCTTGGCTTTGCCTGTGAAACTTTGAACTTTCAGGGAACAAATGGTCCAATGGCAAAATGAATTTGCAAAGAAGAATGATTTAATGAAGAGGCTTCACCAAAGGGCTTGTTAGGCAGGCCTGCAGGCCAGCAGCACTTTGCAGCGAGTGGCATGGCACTCCAAGATGCAGTGTGAGTTCTCCAAGCCATAGCTTATTGACAGGGCCGTTTTTCTGAGGCCTACGTATGCAGGGCAGTAGCATCCCGAGAACCAGCTGTTGAGCAGAATGAAAAGACGCCACAACAGGGGAGCGGAGTCCTTCTCCTTACTGCAGTAGCCCCAGTGTGCTGCGTGCTGTGTGAGTCCATCTGTCTGTCTGAAGGGCCTCTTCTGTCTGCGCTTCCAGCAAACCCTGAGGAATTCTCCCGGTAGCATCCTGATGAGGTGGGGAATTATCCCCACTTCACACATGGGGTCCTGAAATTCTGAAAGATGAAATGACACACACAAGGTCATGCAGGGAGTCAGTGGCAACCCAAGACCATCTGCCCTCTTGTTGGGAATGCAAGTTAATCGTGGTGGCTCACCTGTGTTCACTGATGCACACAGAGAGCTGTGAGCCATATGAGAGTTGCTGAGCCATACAACATGATGTAAAACAACGCTGCACCTTAAAACCCTTATTTTCCCTCTTGCTATCAGCAAATTGTCAGCTTTCAGAAAAATCAGCTGCATCACATTGTCCTTGTTTGCAGGGTTTGCAGTCATGCTGGCATGTCTAACGCTGGCATTGCCAATTTATGCTGGCATATGCTGTTGCTATTACTGCAAGGCAGAGGTGACTACTACTTGCAATTCTCCTTTGAGTGGTGTCCCTGTGGGTGCTCCACTCAGGTCTCGGTGTACCCTCATGCCGCTGATCGGAGATTTTGCCGAGCAATACCTTCCCATGCCACGCATGTGTAGTCACAGTCTCATGCTGTTTTTGTCTGTTAGATCCTCCCGCAGTTCCTTTTCTACCGTTCTCGGCTGAAGATGGAGTCACAGCAGTGCTCTCCTTCCTGACATAAAATAAAAAAAATAGTATAGTTAGTTTACGAGTCGTTAATAGTTTTAGTCAGTTTATAAGTAGTTTCACCTAGTTCTTTATTTTAAAAAAAAACAACAAAAACACTTTCCCTGGTTTGTTCCCTCTCTACTCTGTTTCTCTCCAAGTTCTGAATCCTCAGATTTGTTCAACATGCCAGGCTCTCCTGGCTTCAAGAAATTCAATTGCTGTTGGGACTCAATGCCAGTTTCTGATGGACATGCGTCCTGTATTAAATGCCCAGGCAAAAGCCAAGTAGTGCAAAAGTGCCTGCATTGTCATAACATGAGGGCCAGAGCGAGGAAAGACCACAAAATGAGGCTGAAGAAACTCCTCTGGGAGAAATCCCTCCAACCACTGGGGGATAAGTCCCCAGAGACATGGGCGCACTCAGCACCCTGTGAGAGGGCTAGTTCATCACCACACAGAGGCTTTTGAGTGCCACAGGCTCCCCAGCATGATCACTGCCCGCTACATCCCGGGCTGCCCGCTACCCAGTGCAGTCACTTCCAGCACCGCAGAGAAGCGAAAACTGACCTCAGCTAAGAAAGCTGAGTCGGAACCAAAATACTCGGCACCCACCAATGCAGCTAACCGACCAGCACTGACAACACCAGATGTGCCACCACCAACACTCACAGGAATCCCGGCACCAATCCAACAAGCCAGTTCCCGGCAGACAGAATTGCAGCGAACTCTGGCACTGGCGCATAAGAAAGTGGCTAACAAGATGTGCCACTTACAAAAAGCCCCACATTCGGCGAACCATCTCCACTGGTGCAGGGAGTAGCTTCACCACGCTCCCCAGCATTATCTCACTCTAGCCTGTATAGACAAAGTGGAGACATTTTTCCTCACTCTCCCGCCCCATTGTCACCACAAACTGAACATGGTAGCGGGCAGGGGAGTAGATTTTCGTCAGATCACTCATCCCCAACGGGATCAGTGGCTTCATGGCACTCCACTAGACACCATCGTTTTCAACAACCCCCTAATACAAGTCTACACTTCAGGAGAAAGAGCACAAACAGCTAGGTCTCTTCGGCTGGGAAGTATACTCCTCCACCTCCCTCCAATTCAGAATACTCAATTACACTGCCCTGCTGGCTAGCTACAATCATAAGAAAATAGGAGAACCTATCTCCAGTCTATCATCAAAGAGGACCAATCCATAGCAAAAACGGTTCTCCAGGCTGATACAGATACAGCAGCTAGGACCCCAGCTACAGCAATAGTAATGTGCAAGGTGTCACAGTTACAATTGTTGGGAGTCCCAAAAGAATTACAGACAAAGGTGGAGGACCTCCCCTTTGACAGGAACCAACTGTTAGCTACAAAAACCGATGAGGTGTTACACTCAATGATAGATTCCCGCACCACACTGCACACTTTGGCATGTACGCCCCGCCTAATAAAAGACACAGATATGCCCCATACCAAAGACCAAGAGACTTGAACTATCACAGGCAGCAGCAGAGGCCATATAACAGGCCCAACCAACGTCCCAATAGAAGGAGGGCTCAACACAACCAGTCCTCCAGTACCCAATCCACTTCAAACAAACAGCAGATTTGAAGTTTTGGTCGGGGGGTCTGAGCGACCACCCCAAAGATCCAGCGTGTCCAAATACAACCTTCCATCACTATCTGAGACCCTTTTACCAACAATGGGTCCTTATTACTGTGGACAAATAGGTTCTCCAGATCATCAAATCGGGCTACACAATCCCTTTTATGTCTATCCTCCCCACCCAACCTCCTACCCCATACCTCTTCAGGGACCCCTCTCATGAGCCCCTGCTACAAGCAGAAGTATGAAAGCTGCTCAGCCTAGGGGCAAAGGAGCCAGTTTCCACAGAATATCGGGGAAGAGGTTTCTATTTCAACTATTTTCTAACTGCCAAGAAAACAGGGGGCTGGAGGCCAATTTTAGATCTCAGAAAGCTCAACAAATTTCTCTGCACCAGCAAATTCAGAATGGTGACTCTTGCAAAGTGTCTCAGCCCTGGACAAAGGGGACTGATTCTCAGCCCTCAACTTTCAGGATACATATGTTCATATAACCATAGATCCTGCCCACAGATTTCTCAGGTTCGTGGTAGAACAAGAACACTACCAATACCAAGTCCTTCCTTTTGGTCTATCCATCGCCCCTCGAGTATTTTCGAAGACTTTAGCCATGGTCAGGGCCTTACTCAGGAGGTAGACCATCATTATTTTTCTCTACCTCTATGACTGCCTAATCATTACATAACGTCCCACATGTCAACAAACAATACCCATGACAGACACTACCAGAGATTGCTTCTCCCAACTAGACCTTCTTATAAATATCCACAAATCTATCTTATAACCCATCCAGAAGATAGAATTCATTGGGGCACTCTTAGACGCAGTGACAGCCAAAGCCTACCTCCAACTTCAACAATTCCAAACATTATGCAACCTTATCAGGGGAGTCAAACATACCCCCTTCAACACAGCATGCACATGTCTTGAAATGCTGAGACATATGGCAGCCACAACCTTTGTTGTCTTATTTGTGAGACTGTATATGTGCTGCCTACGGTCCTGGTTCGCAACCATCTACATCCCCAACCGACACAGCCTCACACTCCCACCATTAGTCCTACAATCTCTTGACAGGTGGACCTCTCCAAGCAATCTGCTAGCCAGCATACCTTTCCATCAACCAGACCCATCAGTAGTGATCACGACCAATGCATCACTTCTGGGCTGGGGCACCCACTGTGGCACGAGAACAGTACAGGGCAGATGGTCTCAACTCGAGATGCAGCTCCATATCAACATCCTGGAACTTAGGGCCATCCACAAAGCTTGTCATTCGTGTCCTCAAGGACAACACACCCTCTCTGTTCTACATCAATCGACAGGAGGGTGCCTGATCACGCTCACTATGTGCAGAAGCAATCAGATTTTGGAACTGGTGCCGGTAAGTAAGTGGCAGTTGGGTTAACAGAATACCAGGGCCAACAAGCTGAGCAGACACTTCTCCAAACAACACGAATGGGAACTTGGTCTTAAAGTTCTCCTTCCAATTTTTGGACAATGGGGATTCCTGATCATAAATCTATTTGCCACAGCGGCCAACCGCAAATGCCACCAATTCTGTTCCAGAGCAGGTCACAGAAAGAGATCAGAGGTAGATGCCTTCACCATTCGCTGGACTGCTCTGTTACTCTGTGCTTTCCCACGATTCCCTTACTCTCCAGAATAATCAACAAGATCCATTCCAAGCGGGCCACAGTAATTCTGATAGCTCCCTACTGGCCAAAACAACCTTGGTACCCTTACCTATATCACCTATCAATTAGTCAACTGATTCTTCTCCCCATGAGTCTTCACTTGCTAATCCAACACCGGGGCAAGACCCACAACCCAAATATAAAACCCCTGAAGCTCACAGCGTGTTCCAAAATGAAGAACTCACCTGCTCAGAGAGTTAAGCAGATCCTCCTAAATAGTCGGCGTTCCTCCACAAGGTACTCCTACCAAAACAAGTGGAAATGCTTTCAAGGGTGCATTCATCAATTGATGTAATTGATGCATTCATCAATTACAACTAAACACTGCTCCCAGACCTACCGTACTGGAGTACTTGATGGACCTCAGTGATTCAGGCCTCTCCATCAGCTCAGTTCACATCCATCTCTCTGTTATCATGGCTTTCCAACAACCAGTTGACGATCTCTCACTCTTTGCACACCCAATGATGAAGCGCTTCTTAACAGGCTAGCAGAAACCGTGTCCAAATTTACACCCGCCTGTACCATCTTGGGACCTAAATCTCGTACTTGACGCACTCACTAGGGCCACCCTTTGAACCACTCGCGATGGCCCCACCACAATACATATCCATGAAAGTAGCTTTGGGTATGTCTACACTACAGCACTAATTCGAACTAAGCTAATTCGAATTAGTGCATCTAGACTTAAAAACTAATTCGAATTAGCGTTTTGCTAATTCGAACTAGCATGTCCACATTGAGTGGACCCTGAACCGAACTTAAGGCTGGCCGGAACCAGTGCCGGCAGGGCATCAGGTTAGGACTTAGAGTGTGGAGCTGCTGCCTCAGGCTAGCTGAGGGTTGTGCTTAAAGAGACCCGACCCCCACTCTGGACAGACAGTTCTCAGGGTTCCCCGCTTGCTGGTCTACCTCGATGAGGGACAGCAAAGCAGTCCTGTCCTGGAGTGCCCTGAGTGCCCACACTCGGCACATCACAACACTCGGCCATCAGCCCGGCTGCACTAGCCGCAGGCTGCCATCCGGGGGTGCAAATCGGGGGTCTGTCAGAATCCAGGAGGCCCTGCAGGAGAGCTTCCACCCCGAGGAGCCCGCAGAGCCACCCCAGTCCTCCCCATTGGGGGCTCATGCCCCATTCCTCCCTCACCTCCTTCCACTTACCCCTCCCCAAGCCCCCTTCCTGATGTAAAAAATAAAGGACACGTATGTTCAAAAATAGAAACTCTCTTTATTTAACAAAACTGGGGGGTGGGGGATTAACCTCTGGGGAGACTGGGAAAAGGAGGCGGGAGAGGGGAGGTGGAAACCTGGGAGGATGGAGCTGGAAGGGAGAAGCCAGGGGAAGAAGGAGGAGGGGAAGTCTAAAATTATGGTACGCCATATCTTTAGTACTGTGTACAGATGTGGTCTCCTCACCTCAAAAAAGATATTTTGGCCTTGGAAAGGGTTCAGAAAAGGGCAACTACAATGATTAGGGGTTTGGAACAGGTCCCATATGAAGAGAGGCTAAAGAGACTGGGACTTTTCAGCTTAGAAAAGAGGAGACTGAGGGGGGATATGATAGAGGTCAATAAAAGCATGAGTGGTGTGGAGAGGGTGAATAAAGAAAAGTTCTTCATTAGTTCCCATAATAGAAGGACTAGAGGACACCAAATGAAATGAATGGACAGCAGGTTTAAAACTAATAAGCAAAAGTTCTTCTTCACACAGCACATAGTCAACCTGTGGAACTCCTTGCCAGAGGAGGCTGTGAAGGCTAGAACTATAACAGAGTTTAAAGAGAAGTTAGATAAATTCATGGAGGTTGGGTCCATGGAGTGCTATTAGCCAGCGGGTAGGAACGGTGTCCCTGGCCTCTGTTTGTGGAAGGCTGGAGATGGATTGCACGAGACAAATGGCTTGGTCATTGTCTTCAGTCCATCCCTTCCGGGGTACCTGGTGCTGGCCACTGTCGGCAGACAGGCTACTGGGCTAGCTGGACCTTTGGTCTGACCCAGTACGGCCATTCTTATGTTCTTATGTTCTAAGCTCAGGGCTCAGGGTCGGGGGTCTTACTGGACCAACTTGATTTTCATGCAAACCTCCTCCTGGGTTCGCATGTGGCCTTTGGTGGCCAGGCTGGCAGCTATCCTGCCCTAGACAGCCGCATTCCTGTGCCTAGTGCGGAGGTCGTGGACGTTGAAGGTCTCCCCCCAAACCTCGATGAGGTCCACGATCTCTGCACTAGACCAGGCAGGTGCCCGCCTCTTGCGGCCCCGGGCAGGCTCCTGGGAGCCGCCAGCCTGGTCCTGGGAAGAGGTGGAGGGCTGGGTGGCAGCGGGTGGCTGGCTCATGCCGTGCCAGGTGCAGGGTCTGCTGGCTCGGTTCTGGCAGGCTTGCAACTGGCATGAGCACTGTAGCCAGACCGTGCCCCTTTAAGGGCTCCAGGGACGGGAGGGGGGCAGAAAAGTTTCCCTGGTTTGGCCCAGAGTGGCCACCAGGGCAAGCTGGGAAGGGCTGGCCTCCAGCTAGTTCGAATTAAGTGGCTACACAGCCCTTAATTCGAACTTGGCGCTAGTCCTCGTAGAATGAGGTTTACCTAGTTCCAATTAAGCGCTCCGCTAGTTCGAATTCGAACTAGCGGTTTGTATGTATAGACGCTATGAAAGTTAATTCAAACTAATGGCTGTTAGTTCGAATTAACTTTGTCGTGTAGACATACCCTTTCATAGTGGCAATAACATCTGCGAGATGAGTGGATGAAATTGCAGTCCTCATGGCCCACCCACTGTACACTACCTCAGGCCTCATCCCAGGTTCCTCCCCAAAGTAATATCGGACTTTCACCTGAATGAACCCATTTACTTAGCCACGTACTTTCCTAAACCTCACATCTCTCTGAGAGAATCCATCTTGCGCACCCTAGATGCCAGACGAACCCTTGTTCTACTTAGAGAGAACCCAGGAGACCAGGAAATCAGACTCTTCATCCCACAAGGGAACAGCCATCTCCACGAAACGCATTTCCAAGTGGATTGCAAGCTGCATGCACACGGCTTACCACCTTCGTGGAAAAGAACCGCCACAAATTAGTAGAGCACACTCCGCATGTGCGATGGCCACATCACCTGCTTTCCTACATAATGTGCCACTAGCGGACATTTGCAGAGCAACAACATGGTCTTCCCATCATATTTTCACACAACACTGTGCCCTACAGAAAGGAGCCATCCCTACCACCACTCTAGCAGATGCGGGCCTTGCTTCTTCACACAAATGACCCCAACGCCCAGCACCGTATGGCGGGCACTGCTACTTAGTCACCTGAGTGGAGCACCCACAGGGCACCACTCGAAGGAGCAGAAGTTACTCACCCTGGGCAGTAACCATGGTTTTTCAAAAGTACTGGGACTCCTTTATAGGATGTCGGGTAGAAAAGGAACAGAGGGAGGATTGTGCTGCGCGCGCATCTAACGGACCAAAACAGCGCGAGATGGCGACTGCGCATGCGCTGCACAGGAAGATCTCTACTGCTAGGCAAAATCTCTGATCAGTGGCGTGAGGGTGCACCAAGACCCGAGTGGAGCACCCACAGGGACACACATCTCAAAGAACCATCATTACCGTACAGGGTGAGTAATGTTTTCTTTCCTGTTACTCCAGACATATGAACAAGTCATGCAAGAAGCAAAACAAGGGCAAGTTGAAATTGTACACCCTGCATCCAGTCCGAGGTACCAGTCTGCCGTACATGCCCATGCGTCTCCCTATCTGCCAAAGCATCAGTGCCTATGGTGGTAGCTGCAGGATTTTCAACCATTTTCTGGATGTGGATTATATTGGGCCATGCTCTGTGAGGTCCTTACTCACTCAAATTCTATTGATTTCAAGGAGATTTATTCTGGAACGTGAACTAAGGGGTCTGATCCTTCAGGAGTCTGAGCATTGCCTGAGGATCTTTGCTTTATTCCCCCTTCCCCAAATTTTGTAAAAGTTGGGGATGGAAATTGGCTCAGTTTTAGCCTGTGTTCAGCATCACATCTTTCCAATTGCAGGTGTTCCCCAGAGCTGTCTACCTGCGGGGTTAGGTGCTGTACTGCACAGGGGTATGGATTTTTTTATACCCCCAATGACACAGCTGTACTGATATAGGTCTGTAGCATAGATCAGTCCTAAGGTGAGTCTAAGGTGGTACAGTTTACCTGGTGAGAGAGAGGGAGGCAGGGGAAAGAGGGAGAAGGGAGAAAAGGAGAGGGACAAGGGAGAGGGGAAAGGAAGGGTAGAGAGGGGAATGAAGAGGTAGAGGGAAGAAGGGAGGGAAGTGGGGAGGATTTTAGGAGGAAAAGCTAGTGAGAGGAGCATGCAGGATGGGAGAAAATGGGCAAAGCAGGCTCCATCCAGCCAAGTCAGTGGGATATCTTTGACCAGGGCTCCAGTCACTGATCAAGGAAGGTAACTGCTCTAGCAATAATCTTGGCTGGCGTTTCAGCTTCTCCCCGGGCAGCACTTTCAAACTCCGGCCACCATGTAGCGCCCAGTGATGCTGCAGATCTGTACATGCGTCCTGGGAAGACTGGGGAGCCAGCCTCATCTGAAACCAAGGGGGATGCAGCTGGATGCTTAAGAACAGATGCTCTGAATGGGTCTGATCTTGTCTGCTTGTAACCGCTGCACAAGTTTAGCTCAGTTCAGATGCTGGATAAGTCGCAAGATCTCCTGCAGTCGCAGGGGGCTTTGCTGTGCAATCCTATTGATTCTCAGTCCTATGAGCACTGCTTCTGGGGCTTTGGCCATCAATAAGCAGCAGGTTCTAGATTTTCCTCCTTACCAGCGGCAGATATAGGGCAGGGCGAGTGGGGTGGCTGCCCCGGGCCTCGCGCTGCAATAGGCCCTGCGCGGGGGCCAAACGGCTGCTTGAGCCGCTTGCTCCCGCGCGGCATCCTGGCTGAGCGGCACAGAACTCAGCCGAGCGCCATGGCAGGAGGCGAAGGGGGGCGGGGTGGTGATGTACACGGCCAGGGGGCAAGAGGCGAAGGGCATGACAGAGGCTCCAGGTCCCACCCTCTGGCCGTGTACATCACCGCCCTGCCCCCCTTCGCCTCCCGCCGTGGTGCTCTGTTGAGTTCTGTGCCGCTCAGCCGGGACGCCGCGCGGGGCTCCGTGAGTGAGAGGCAGGAGGGGGAGGACTAAGGAGAAGAGAAAGAGAGAGTGAGGCAGGAGGAGAAGAAAGAGAAAGTGAGGCAGGAGGAGGAGAAGAGAAAGAGAGAGAGTGAGGCAGGAGGGGAAGGAGAAGAGAAAGAGAGAGTGAGGCAGGAGGAGGAGGAGGAGGAGAAGAGAAAGAGAGAGAGTGAGGCAGGAGGAGAAGAAAGAGAGAGTGAGGCAGAAGGAGGAGGAGAAGAGAAAGAGAGTGAAGCAGGAGGGGGAGGAAAAGAGAGTGAGGCAGGAGGAGAAGAGAAAGAGAGTGAGGCAGGAGGAGGAGGAGGAAAAGAGAAAGAGAGAGAGTGAGGCAGGAGGGGAAGGAGAAGAGAAAGAGAGAGTGAGGCAGGAGGAGGAGGAGAAGAGAAAGAGAGAGAGTGAGGCAGGAGGAGAAGAAAGAGAGAGTGAGGCAGAAGGAGGAGGAGAAGAGAAAGAGAGTGAAGCAGGAGGGGGAGGAAAAGAGAGTGAGGCAGGAGGAGAAGAGAAAGAGAGTGAGGCAGGAGGAGGAGGAGGAAAAGAGAAAGAGAGAGAGTGAAGCAGGAGGGGGAGGAGACTTAAATACAAATGAAAATTTTTAATTATTAATGCAGAATTTTGTTTACGAATGACTTACAATATAATTAAAATAAAAATTATCCAACTAAATTAAGTTTCTATCAAATTTACCCAATTCACATTTAATATGAAAATAGCCTTCAATTTGCGCATTTGACGCCTTTTTTCTATTTTTTCTCCAAAGGGGGGCCCCGCGAAATTGTGCTGCCCTGGGCCCCGCAAAACTCTCATCCGCCCCTGCTCCTTACCATTCCTGCTAGGAAGCTGGAATTGCCATTCCAAAGTGAATGATTGATATGTTTCTTTTACTATTTTCCCTAGTTTGCCAGTGGTCCCCACAGCTTGTGACATGCCACTTTGAGAGGTGTAAATAGAAACTCGGTAGTAATCAGAATAGCTGCTGGATGCCTCTTTATCTCTACAGCAAAATTAAGTTGCAGGAACGGTATAAAACAGTGGTCTCCAGCCTTTTTAATCACAAGATCACCTTTTCAATTTAAGTGCAATGTAAGATCTACTTTAAACCCAAATACCATTCCCCCGCTTCCTTCCCGCCCCTTCTTTGAGGCCCTGCCCCTGCTCCCCCCTTCTCCGAGGCCTCACCCTGCTCACTCCATCCCTCTTCCTCCCCAGCCTCACTCACTTGCACCAAGCTGGGGTAGGGGGTTGGGGTGCTGGCTCTGGTCTTGGGCCAAAGGGTTTGGAGCGTGGGAGGGGCTCCGGGCTCAGCCCAGGGAGGTGGATTGGGGTCCAGGAGAGGTTTCAGGGGGCAAGCTCTGGGAAGGAGTTTGGGTGCAGGGGGACTCACATCTGGGGCAGGAGTTTGGGTGTAGGAGAAGGTTCAGGGCTAGGACAGGGGCTCAGGAAGCAGGCTCTGGCTGGGCACTGTTTAACTGAGATGGCTTCCAGCTGGTGGAGCAGAGGGGATAAGGCAGCTTATTCCTGCCCTGGCCCTGCCCCGTTCCTGAAAGCAGCTGGCATGTACAGCAATGGCTCCATGTGCTGCCCCTCACCTACAGGCACTGAGCCCAGAGCTTTTACTGGCCACGGTTCCTCATTATTGATCAGTGGGAGCTGCAGGAGTGGTGTCTGCAGGCAAGGACAGCATGCAGAGACCTCCCGCTCTGCCTCGCTCAGAGGCCGCAGGAACATGTCCACCACTTCTAGGTGCTCCATATACCATTATACCGCAGGGGATAATGACTCCAGCCACGACAGGTTCGGCATTTTAGAACTCACTGCTCAAAGAATTACATGTAAGTGTAAGAGAGAAATGAAAATGATGAAATGCGCAGACCAGTCACAAACCAAACTAACCCACTTTGCAAGCAGTAAAAGTAACAACCCCCCACAGATGTGTTGGGTTGGGAGAGGAGAATGAAGGACAGTGCGTGTTCATGAGAATGACAGAGATTTGCATTGCCAAGCTCCCTCCATCCCCTTCTCCCTGTGTGGAGTTAGGGTACAGGAGTGGGGGGGAGGACATCAGCACCCCACTCGTCTCCCTCCCACACCCTGCACAGCAAACAGGAGGCTCCCGGGGCACAGCTCTGAGGCAGAAGACGGGAACAGCAGGACAGTGGGTGAAGAGGCAACTGAAGTACCAGTGTTTGATAGCTTCCCGGCCAAACCAGTCAGGATCCCCTGTCAGAGGTACCAAGATCCACCAGTAGCTCCTGATCTCCCGGTTAGTTACCACTGGTCTAAATCTTCAAGCTGACTTACATCATTCTTCACTGGGACATCAGTCCAGCAGGGTTTAGTGTTCTCCAGTCATTGGTAACTAAATTGATATGCCAGTGTTGCTCTACCAATAGAGCCCTGCACAGATAGAATATCCATGGGTAGACATTGGCATCTGCAGATCTACAGGGCTCTGCTCCCAAGAGTCATTGCAAATCATTGGAGAGGATTGTGGTCTCCTCGCGCCTAAGAGTCAGCACCCTGCTGGCAGTACAGCTGCACCACTGCCAGCCCCAGCCACAGTGTCTCCTGTCTGGGGTAATACGGCCCCACTGGCCGTGGGGCTATGAACAGTACAGGCATGCTGCTGGGAGGAGCTGCCGGTGCAGGGCATTGGCTCCCAGGTGCGACGGAACCACGCTCCTCTCCATTGGTTCCAATGTCTATCTGTGAATATCCTCATCCATGGGTAGATATTTGTACCAGCATGGGGCTGTATCCCGTGTTCCCTGCAAGCTGAGTGCTTGGACAGCCACCCAAGAAAGATTCAAATGCCGCCCACTTGATTAACAGAGCACCCCCAGCCAGCAATATGCATTTCTACTGATGGTGCACATTTGTTCATGCCTTAGTGAACATAACAAAATGTATTCTGAACATGGATGGAAAACATTAGAGGGAACATTGGCTTAGTCTACCGATACTGTATGTGCAGTTCATTCAGAGATAAAGAAATTGTAACTGTAAAGGTAATGGTAATTTTTGGGCTGTAGCTAAGATTCCTGTTTGCCAGGTTACTCAGTTATACAGCCCTCTAGGTCTAAGCCTGTTTCTCTGAACCAGTTTTCAAACCTTTTTTTTTTTTTTTAGACCACTTGAAAATTGCTGAGGTCCCAGTGAAGCACAGAATGATTTTTCCAAATGTTGTTTGTACTGTTAGTTAACTACTGTAAAATGCTTTGGATAAAAGCACCAAGTAAAAAAGCCTTTAATAATTAATGTTTTTGTTCTACAAATATTTTAATATCCATTGTCTTGCCTTTCTAATGCAATGGATGTGCCTGTTTGTGTGAGAGAAGCTCAGGGAAGCTGGTTGTGCTGTTTGTCAGCTTTAGCCTTAGGTTAGGTTCTGCATCGGTTCTGCATCCATCCTTCTTCTGTATCTGGTCTTGAGGATGGTAAGTGATGAAAATCCTGTCTTGACAAGGTACGTGGTAGCAAATGGCATCAGAAAACACACTGCTTTGTCTGCAAGTTCTGGGTACTCGCTAAGGAAGTCAACCTCTGGAATAGACTTGCTAGGGAGATTGTGGAATCCCCATGACTGGACATTTTAGAGAACAGATTAGGTGAACACCTCTCAGGGATGGTCTAGGGCCAGGCCAGGGGTATTCAAACTTTGGGTTGCAGTTTGTAGGGGTGAGCCGTTAGCTGGCCACAAGATGCTTTTTTACCAGAGTGTCCACAGGCATGTCCACTTGCAGCTGCCACTGGCTATGGTACACCATTCCCGGCCAATGGGAATTGCGGGAAGCAGTGTGGGATGGGCCGCCACTTCCTGCAGGTCCCATTGGCTGGGAATGGCCAACCACAGTGCAGGAAGTTGGACTTGATGGCCTCTTGAGAACACTTCCTCCCCTACACTTCTGTGATTCTGTGTCACTGCCTGGGGCTGCCCAATGTCTTCATGTCAGATCCCAAAACAGAAACTAGGTATCCCCGAGCACAGCCGTGCCCTTTGGGCACTTGGCCATTTAGCAGCAACCACAGTGCAGGAAGTTGGACTTGATGGCCTCTTGAGAACACTTCCTCCCCTACACTTCTGTGATTCTGTGTCACTGCCTGGGGCTGCCCAATGTCTTCATGTCAGATCCCAAAACAGAAACTAGGTATCCCCGAGCGCAGCCCTGCCCTTTGGGCACTTGGCCATTTAGCAGCAGCTGAGATTTCTGTGCAGAGTCTCTTGCACAAGTACATTGGAAATGGCATGAGAGATTAGAAAAGGGACAATCATCCAGTTACACAAATAATCAAACCATAACTCTCTGGCTCTCTGCCGTCAAGTAAAATTGACTAAGGCTTTTAGCAGCAGGCGTAGGAGGGGAGTGACCATTGGCTTCACCCTTCATTTCCTTTCTGCTGTAATTTCAGCTCTCTTCCCTGTAAACACTGGCTTGATTTGGTTGAGCTTCATTGATTGGGCTTTGAAAAGGAAGCCCTCGTTTCATTAAGTTGGTTTTGCTCTGGGTTTTGTGTTTGATGTTTCCAGATGAGAGGAGAGGTAGGTTTATCCATAATTACATGATGCAGCTTTCTGCTCTCAGAAATCCTGGACTTCCCAGACAATATGTCTGCTGCTCTTTGATGTGTTGCTTGTTTTTCCTCTCCCTGCGTGTGCTTGGGCTTTTCTGGTATCTAGGTTTTCTTTTGTGAAAATAACTTACAGTATCCCCCTGCTTCTTTCCTTCCCACTGTGTCTCCTGTTGTCATCTGTTATCTCCTTGCTCTGAACCAGGCCTGCACAACTCGGAAAGCGGCGAGGGCCGTATTACCCCGAAGAAAACAGCTGCGGGCCACAAGTAGGGATGCTCTCCCAAAAAATACCGAACATGCAGGCTAAAAATTTTTGTCGAACAACAACAACAAAAAAAACACGTGTGTCTCCACTTGCCCCCTGGCATTTGTCTCTCCTGCACGCTTGGTGCCTTCCCCTTTCTCCTGACCTGCCCCCCTCCCCTCAGCACAAGCCCCTTCCCCTCCCCTACTTGACTTCTGCCTTCCAGGTTGCGGGGCTGCTGGAGACTTTTTGAATCCGGCGGTTGCCGTCCGTGACATCACGATGCCACGTCACACCAGCGTCCTGGCGTCTGCCGACATCCCGCCCTCTGGCTCGCGCCCCGCCTCCTCGCACTGGAGCTGCATACAGGGAGCTCGGCAGCGTGAATCGCCGCACTTCCCCCTCCCCAGCAGCGCTCCGCTCCTCCGCCTGGCTGGCAGATTGGATGGGGCCATGCCGCCCGTAGTTGGCACGGGCCGCACAGTGAGCCCCTGCGGGCCGCCTGTTGTGCAGGCTTGCTCTGAACCCTGCAATGTTTTGACACCATTTTGTGCATGGTATGTGTATAACTTTTAGGTAGCAGTTCTACACCTGAGAAACAATCCATTTACAGGAGGTACTGGGCCATGCCAGCTTAACTGATGATATGTTCCACTTAGTAAAAGAAGTGTACTACCACTAACAAAGTTGCTATGTACATCTCCAAGAGCTGACTGCCTATATAGTCATTTACACAGAACCTGTATGATAACTTTCACCAGTGCTGTTTTGTGACTGCTAAATATTACAAATCTTAAGCAAATTTTGTTCTCTGGTAAACTCCAGTTGCTTTGCTTTTCTTTGAAGTTTCATTGCATTTTTCTAAAAAAGATTTCTTTGGTGCTCTGGCTGTTGGAGCCAGATCCATTGACTTCAGTGGGTTTCAGATCTGGCCCTTGGACCATTGCTCTGGAACTTGGCTGTTGCTTGCCTAGAAGTGAATGATGGGAGCTCTTATGTGGAGTCCATAAAGAAGCAGGGAGTCTCAGGGTTCGGAAAAAGGCTTTGTTTAACTGTTACATCAACAGCTTAATGGATCAGGCTTATTTAGCAAGCGAGCAGCCTAGGCTAGTGAGTGGGCCGCATGAGTGGCCTCCATCTCAGTAGGCCACAAGATTGAAATCCATCGGTGGGCAACTTGTGGGCGGCATGTGGCCCATTGGGGTTCATTTTCCAGGGGGCCCACACAGTCCCTCTCTGCCCCCTTCCCCCATGCTTCTCAGGCACTGAGATACTGAAGCTAGGGTTGCCAGGTGTCCCGTATTCAACCAGACAGTCCAGTTTTTGGGCCCTCTGTCCGGTAAAAAAATTCAGAAAATACCAGACATGTGCGATGTCTGGTATTTTCTGGTTTTCCGGCTGGGCGCCTGACGGAGGCCTGGCGGGGGTGGGGGGAGTGGCTGGGAGGCGGGGTGCGATTGGTGCTGGGAGCCTCTGGTTGCGTCTGACGTGGGAGTGACGCCTTGAGGAGGAGGAGAAGCCCTGTCCGTGCTCCTGAGCACTGTTCAAGCGCATTGTGGAGCCGTAGCCAGACTCGTTCATGTTTCACCAGGACTGTGTGCGGGATGGGCAGCGCCCTGGGATCTGCATGTGCCCGGGTCAGTCCCTCTCCCCGCTGGCTGATTCTTTCCCCCCCCAGCCCTGCACCCCCCAACCCCCCCGATCTCCCCTGGCCAGCCCCGACCAGCCCTGCTTCCCGCCAGTGGCCCCCCCCGATCTCCCCCAGCCAGCCCTGCTGACCCCCCCCCCACCAGCCCTGCTTCCCGTCTCCCCCCCTCCCCCCCCCCGGGCCAGCCCTGCTCCCCTCCTGGCCAGTTCCTTCCCCCCCCCCCATCAAGTGTGTCCGGTATTTTTTCTGAAGCTACCTGGTAACCCTAACTGGAGCCCTGCACTCCTTCTCCCTCCCACCTTTTTTATAGGCCATGAATCGGTTGATTTGCGCCCCTCCTCCTCCTTCCCAGAGCTTGAATGCTGCAAATCAGGTGATTCACCATGCTCTGAAAGTTCTGGGAGCGAGTTTGTGGGGGAGGGTTTTTATGGCATTCAAGCTCTGGGAGGGAGAGGCAGGAGAGGGGATGGAGAGCGAATCAGGTGATTCATAGTGCTCTGAAAGTGCTGGGAGGGAGGGGGAGAGTAAGTAAGTGCAAGGCTCCAGTGCATGAGAGGTGCAGGGGAAGGGGGCACAGAGAGGGTTCATGGGATGCAGGTGGAAACCCAAAGGGATGCATGCAGTCCACAGACCACAAGTTGCCCACCACCAGCTTAAACGGTCTCTTCTCCATGGCTCTGTGTGGCCTCCTTTCTGCCAGACATGGAGTGTTCATGGGACAGACCTAAGCCACATAGTGCTTGGCCTAAGTGTAGCGTCTCTCAGAGCACAAAAGCTTTGGATGCAAACGAGTGTTCTCCAAGGAGCAGGACATTTCACATTGGTTAGATAGCGGTTCCTCTTTTGTTTTCATTCTGTGCAAACTTCAGATTCATCGACTTTAAGGCCAGAAATAGGGTTGCCAGGTGTCCGGTTTTGAACCGGACAGTCGAGTATTTGAGCTTTCTGTTTGTGAAACAAATTGAGAAAATATAAATGAGAAAATATAAATGTCCAGTATTTTCTAAATAAGAGGTAATGTAGATTGTGATGTCATGTCAAGTATGTCCGGTATTTTTGTTGAAACCATCTGGCAACCCTAGCCAGAAAGGACTATCATAACTATCTAGTCTGCCGGCCACAGAGCCTCACCCACCGCTTCATATAATAGACTTATAGCTTCTGGCTGAGTTACTGGCATCCACAAATCGGGTGTGTCTAGACTACAGGGTTTTGTCGACAAAAGTGGACTTTTGTCGACAAAACTATACCTGCGTCTACACTACCGCCGAGTTCTGTTGACATAACATCGACAGAACTCGGCAGTTTTGTCGACGGCTGTAAACCTCATTCTACGAGGAATAACGCCTTTTGTCGACAGAGTTCTATCGACAGAAGGCATTATTGCATCTACACTGTCCTTTGCGTCTACACTCTCATGTCGACAAAGCGGCTTACTTTGTCGACAGAACTGGATGTAGTTTAGACGCTCTTTGTCGACAGAGGCTTTGTTGACAGTATCTGTCGACAAAGCCTCTGTCGACAAAAGCCTGTAGTCTAGACGTACCCATCATGTTGTAAAGACTTGGAGGTACAGAGAATCCACCTCATCTATTTATGTGCATGTGTCATTGGACTCCCTTTCATTTGCTTTATGCTAATCTGTAACAACTGATCTGATTCGTGTCAGAAAATATTTATCATGCTCTCTCTCTCTCATTGGGGTTTCTATTGTGCCTATCACCATGTGATCTAGACATTTTATTGCATTAATTAACCCACTTTACAGTTCTGTGAATGTCATTTATTTCTTTTTCTATCTGTGTTATTGTTTAATAGTCAAATGAGTGTGCAGGCAGAAAAATCTTATCTGTTTGCACTACACGAATAGGCTGACAGGAAGAATTAGAATGTAATCTATCAGTTTCTCTAGGCAATACATGAGTATGAAATTGTTTTGCTTTTTAAAACAGGATCTTTCATTAATCTGGGTGGAAAACAAAAGATTGAGCCCTCAGAAGTCTTTGGTTAGACCGAACTTTTTATTTGCACAGAACAATAGTCTCCTTGCTGACTACAGAATCACCCAAGCTTGTGGGCTGTAATGATCTCCACTCCTGCTGTGTGCCTTGCAACAAGACACCATTTCTTGACTCCTCGGTGTCATTTATTTGTACATTTTGAGTCTGATTGAGCCGTGGGAACACTGTACAGTCTGACTTCAAACCAAAGAGTTGGAGCTGACCTGTTGGAAGGGGAAAAGTTGACCTGAAAGGAAAATTTTTCAAACTTTTTGGCAAAATGAAAAAACTGTAAAAAAAAAATTAGTTTGGGAATAAATTAAATGTACTGTTTTGATTTTGGGTTGTTTTGAATGTTTTTTCTAAAATAACATTGAGGAAATCTGCAAATTGCAAAAGCAAAAGGTTTACAAGGGAGTGCAAAAGCAGGATCTTTCGATACTTCTGAAACTTTTTTCTTTTTTGACCGAAATAATTTGCCCAAATCAAGTCAAAATCACAAATTGTTTTGGTTGACCCAAATATGCATTGTTTGGTGACAAAAATATTTGTTTATAATTGTTTGCCTAGTTATATTGCTTAGTCCCATTACAGTGAAGAAGGGTTCATCTTCTTTTCTAGACACAACAGAAAGAAGGCTGGTATTTAATTCTGTTCTGACTCAGCCATGGCCATCACCATGTGCCTGAGCTCATATGGTGAAATATAACTTCAAGATACTCCGAGGTATGAACTCAGATTACTGCATTCAGAGTTGGCAGTGTTAGCCTTTATTATACCATGGATGCTTTCATTGTCTGTCTTGCACAATTTGGTGCTTCTTTTAAGCCCCTGAAAGCTAGATTTTTTGTTTCCACTGGTGGCGCACATTCACACATATCTTGGTGCATATTAACACATTCTGCACATTTATTCTGCACATGTGTTGTGTGGTTCTATTTATTTTAGATCCAAGGGAAACCAGGACACTCCAGAGAGACTCAACCACTTTCTTATTTATTGCAATCTTCAAGCAGTTAATATAGTTGTTTGAGATTTACAAGCCTTAAAAACAATTACTATACAATTTAAACCTTAAATACTATAAATTCTAAAACAACTAGTACAGCACAAAGCAATGCAAAAGCAATTAACAGAAGATTTATTATATTAAAATAATTAAGCCTGGTTCACTTACACTTCACCCATATGCCACCTACAGTACCAGGCAGGAGGTGGCAGTCTCTTTTACTCCCACTCTTCGGGACATCATGCATAGCTGTAGTTGGTGTGAAGGGTCTATTTACTTCTAGTTACAACGAGCAGGACCTGTGGGTCAATCCTGCTCACTCCCTCCCATCAGTTCTTCTTACTAAGCCCATTTTATAGCAAAGCGAGACTTGGTCATTCCAATAATATTTACCAATTGATTACGTGTTGTGTATGATACCTAAAATGCCCAATGCTCTTATTTGGGGTACATCCTGCTACTCAAGATGTTGCAAAAATGATGTGCATGTTAACAGTTTTATGGCTGTATCTGGAATTTTTGCTTATCAAAAATAAAATGTATCAATACAAGGTTCCTCCCAATGTCCTTTGCATGGTCTCATGTACCATGCTGTATCTGCATGATTGTGCAAAAAACATTCCTGTCTTGCAAAGCTTCTTCCTTACCCTCCTGCCCGTCCCCCCGCCCCTCACCCCCACCCAGCCTTGCCTGAATGCTTACATGCACCAGACTTGAGACAGGCCTGGATTTTGCTGGTTAGAGATCCACACTGTGGTCTAGGAAGACATTATTATTATTATTATTGTCAAGGCAGGGCCGTCCAGGCTGTCCTACAACATGGATGGAAAAAAGTCTATGCATGGATGGAAAAGATTAGAGAGAACACTGATCTTCGCACCTCCTGGGTGCAGAGAGTAGCTTGGAAACATACACCCTAAAGGCTCTGAAAACAGAACACCCCAAGGTTGTTGTTTTTTTAATCACTTGCTTTTTAAAGTCAATAGCATGATGGGTGCGGAAGAGGATGATTTAAGCTTTTTGAATGATAGAGGTTTCCAGTATTGCACCTGTAACTTCTCCACCCAAAGGGGGCTCTTAAGAGATAGCACGCAGGCCTGAGAGGCAGAAACATGTCTCAGCAGGACTTCATATGAGGCTTAGGCTTTGTTTAAGGCCAAGTCTACACCAAAGGAAAAGGTCGAATTAAGAGATGTATCTCAAGCTACATAAATTAAGTACTTTAATTCAAGTTTCCCCACCATCCCCACAGTGGGAGGCTGATGGGAGCAAATGCTTTCATTGGCTTCTCTTACTTCTCGAAGGAGCGGGAGTACTGACCGTTGACGGGGGCACCTCTAAGTTTGATTTAGTGGGTCTTTACTACACCTGCTAAATTGAACTCAGGAAGATTGATCGTGGCAGCGTTGATCTTCCCCAGAGTAAAGACATGGACTTTGTTGCCAGGCGCTTAACCCTCACACTCCTCCCCCCCCCCCCACAAAAGTTTTGCCATGAGAAGTGGCTGTGTAAAATGCTCATTGTTGGCAGCAGCGCGAACCTGTGTAATGTAGACAAAGCCTATGATCTAACCTAGGACATTAGGCAATCATAGAACACTAGAACTGGAAGGGACCTTGAGAGGTCATCGAGTCCAGTTCCCTGCCCTCATGGCAGGACCTAGTACTGTCTAGACCATCCCTGATAGACATCTATCTAACCTGCTCTTAAATATCTCCAGAGATGGAGATTCCACAACTTCCCTAGGCAACTTATTCCAGTGTTTCACCACCCTGACAGTTAGGAAGTTTGTCCTAATGTCCAGCCTAATCCTCCCCTGGTGCAATTTAAACCCATTGCTTCTTGTCTTATCCTCAGAGGCTAAGGAGAACAATTTTTCTCCTTTCGACATCCTTTTAGATATCTGAAAACTGCTATCAAGTCACTTCTCATTCTTTTCCTTTCAAAACTAAACAAGCCACTCCAGGGTCCACCCCCCCTGCCTTTGGGGGACCCTTATCCTTCCTTCTTAATGCAGGAGCCTGGTCCATCCCTAGGGCAGCCTATGTTGGCTGTCGAGCTGCTTGCAGCCAGGACTTGAATGCCCTATACCCTAGCCACTTGAGAGCAGAGCTGAACCCACCCCCCCCACCTCTGGTGGGTTCTGTATCACAGCTGTGTGGTTGCTCCCAAGGTGGGCAGAGCTGGGGCTGCTGGGCAAAGACTCCAACCCACAGCCTTGTCCAGCAAGTGCTGTGTTTCCTGGTCCACTCAAGTATCCACCCCACCTCCCTGCCTTTGGGGGCATCCCTTGTCCTAGTGTCTGGTTGTTCCTCGGGGGGCGGGGGCGCATATGGGGGGCTTGGGCTGCCTGGAGTGGGGGGGACTGGACTTGAACCCACCACCCTGTGTTCCCCAGGCAAATGCCCTATCTCCTAAGCCACTCCAGAGCCCACCCTATTAGCTGACCTTCAGCAGGTCCCTTATCTTGCCTTCCTAATACGGCAGCCAGGTCCATCCCTCAGGCAGCCTGTGTTTGTGGCCTAGCCATTAGCCTCTGGAGCACAAGGTGGAGGGAGGCGGGATTGAGCCTACCACCCTGTGCTCCAGAAGCTAATGCCCATCCCCAAGTTCACTGGAGATCCCATTCCACCTCCGTACCATCAAGCGCACCCCCTCTGCCCATCCTGGGAGTGACCAGACACAGGATAAGTAACCCTCTGAAGGGAGAAAGCCACGGTGGGCTCTGGAGTGGACTAGGGGCTAGGGCAGTTACCTAAGGAGCACAAACTCGTGGGCTGAAGTCCTGCCCACCCTGGGAGCAATTGGACAGCTGCTCCAGGGATGGAGCAGCAGAGCCAAGGCAGCCCCACTCCTGCCCTACTCCCACACCACTCCCAAACATAGCTGGCATGTACAGCAATGGTTCCATGTGCTGCCCTTCATCCACAATCACTGACCCCACAGCCTCCACTGGCTACAATTCTCCATTATTGATCAATTAGCCCATCATAAGACAGGATTTTCAGGTCTTTCCTCCATGTCCATCATCTCTCCTGAGCCTCCAGTCTCTTGTTCCATCTCTCTCTCTCTCCCCCCCCCCCTCTCAGCTCTCCTCCGCCTCTCTCTTTCTCTTCTCTCCCTCCTGCCTCTCACTCTCTCTCCGCTCTCCTCTGTCTCCATCGGGGATGCATGCTTGTCCAGGCCCCGCCCCCTGGGCATGTATGTCACCGCCCCACCACTCTTTGCCTCCTGCCGTGGCGCTCGGCAAGGGGGGCGGGGCAGTGACGTTCATGGCCAGGGGGCGGGGCCTGGAGCCGCTGTCATATCACACATCACCGCCCCACCCCACCCTCCTTCACCTCCCGCCGTGGCGCTCGGCTGAGTTCTGCGCTGCTCAGGGGAGCAAGCAGCCATTTGGGCTCCCCCGCGGCGGCCCGGCCAAGCAGCACAGAACTCAGCCGAGTGCCACAGCGGGAGGCGAAGGGGGGCAGGGTGGTGACGTATAGGGTTGCCAGGTGTCCGGTTTTCTACCGGACAGTCTGGTTTTCGGGCCCTCTGTCCGGAAAAAAAAATCAGAAAATACTGGACATGTACAATATCCGGTATTTTCTGGTTCTCCAGCTGGGGGCCAGACGGAAGCCTGGCGGGGGCAGGGGAGTGGCTGGGGGGGGGGGGGGCGCGATCAGCGCTGGGAGCCTCTAGTTGCCTCTGGGAAGCAGGGGAAGCCCTGTCCCTGCTCCTGAGGGCTGTTCCAGCGCATGCTGGAGCCGCAGCTGGACTTGCTTCACTGGGACCATGAGTGGGGCGGGCAGCACCCTGGGATCTGCACGTGCCTGGGTGAGTCCAGCTCCCCGCCGGCCGATTCCCTCTCCCCGCCCCCCGCCAGCCGGTTCCTCCTCCCGATCTCCCACGGCCAGCCTTGCTGCCCCCAACCCCCACCCCTGACCAGCTTTGCTTCCCGCTGGCCAGCCCCACGGCCCCCGACCCCCACCCCCGACCAGCTTTGCTTCCCGCTGGCCAGCCCCACGGCCTCCGACCCCCACCCCCGACCAGCTTTGCTTCCCGCCGGCCACCCCTCCCCCATTCTCCCCTGGTCAGCTATGCTACCTCTGACCTCCCCCAGCTCTGCTTCCCGCCCCGCCCCCTGCTCCTCCCAGCCAGCCCCGCTCCTTTCCCAGCTGGTCCCTCCCCCCTCCCGCCCCCGATCAAGTGTGTCTGTTTTTTTTTTACCCTACCTGTAACTCTAGTGACGTACACGGCCAGGGGGCGGGATTGTGTACATCACCGCCCTGCCTCCCTTTCCCTCCCACCGTGGCACTCGGCTGGGTTCTGCGCTGCTCAGCCAGGCTGCCGCAGGGGAGCCCAAACGGCCGCTTGCTCCCCCGCGGCGGCCCGGCTGAGTGGCGCAGAACTCAGCCTGGCCGTGTATGTCACCGCCCCGCCCCCCTTCCTCTCCCACCAGGGCGGTGATGTACATGGCCAGGCCCCTCCCCCCTTTGCCTCCCGCTGTGGCAAGTGAGTTCTGCGCTGCTCAGCCGGGCCGCCGCGGGGGAGCAAGCGGAGCAAGCGGCCGTTTGGGCTCCCCCGTGGTGGCCCGGCTGAGCGGCGCAGAAGT
Organism: Pelochelys cantorii; assembly: GCA_032595735.1. Taxonomy (NCBI): domain Eukaryota; kingdom Metazoa; phylum Chordata; order Testudines; family Trionychidae; genus Pelochelys; species Pelochelys cantorii. Next base: position 3,866,645 of record CM064346.1, on the reverse strand, counting down.
CAGCTGAGTGCCACGGTGGGAGGCAACAACGCCCCCTAGAGGCAACTCGTGATGCTACAGCGTTACAGAGTCTCAGACATTGGGCTACTATATATATGATGGGAGCTGTAGGAGTGATGTCTGCTGGCAAGGACAGTGTGTGGAGAACCCCTGCTCTGACCTTCTCAGGGGCTGCAGGGACATGCCAGCCACCTCCAGGAGCATGACGAACCACAGGGATAATTACTCCAGACATGGCAGGATAGGCATTTTAGTCCTCAAAGAATTAAATTTAAGCATAAGAGAGAAATGAAAGTTATGAAATGCACACTCCAGTAAAACACTAAAAACACCCCACTTTGCAAGCAGTAAAAGTAGCAACAACCTCCCCCCCCATGTACGTGTTGGGTCAAGAGATGAGAGGGAAGGACTGTGTGTTTGTGAGAATGACAGACACTATTCTACACACAGTGTGAGAGTGACAGAGATTTGCATTGCCAGCCTTCCTCCATCCCCTTCTCTCTGTGGAGATAAGAGTACAGGAGTGGGGGAGGAAGGACACCCTGACATTAGCCCCACCCCCCCTTCTCACTCCCACACCCTGCACAGCAAGCAGGAGGCTTCCAAGGGGCAGCTCCAAGGCAGAGGGCAGGAGCAGCATGACAGTAGGGGGAGGGGCAACTGAAGTGCCAGCGCTTGATAGCTTCCTGGCTAAACCAGTCAGGATCCCCTGTCAGAGGCTCTGAGATCTACTGGTAGATCCCGATCTATTGGTTGGTGACCACTGATTTAGAGGGAGTAGACTCCTGCCCTACCTTCCTGAGATGGTGTGAGGTTTTAGTAATGAAGGACCGCAGTGCTTTGAGATCCTCCAGTGGAATAGGATTAGGAAATGATTCTCCAAATTTTTGGGTGCTTATTTAAAACCCCTTATTAAATCACTGATTTAAAAGGAGCTCTGGAGTACGTAGCAATAGACATGATGTAAATGTGTATTACGGGACCCTATCCTGAGAGGTGAAGACAGAACTGTAACTCCTGCTAAGTCCTTTCTCTTGATCTTCTGATGAAATGTAGACCCTGGTTTAGGAAAGTAGCAGTGCGTTAGTAAGTATGTGCTTAACTTCAGAATAGAGCAGAGCTTAAGCACCAGAAATGGGTCCTTAGTCTCTAACCTTGAGTCACCAGGTGCTCAGCACCTTTACAGGTCAGTTGTCAAGACAGTCCTGAATGGCGTCCAACTCCTCTCTGACATGAGCCTTCCCTTCAGTCTGACTGTTATTGCAAAGCTACTTTGAGTTTCTACCGGGGCTGCTGAAAACATCCAACATTGCCTCTCATCTCAGATGAGGGATGGGATGCAGAAGATACCACTGCTTGCATCTCTTCCCTCCCTCCATTCACACAGACAGCAATAGCTCTGCTGAATTAAGTCAACTCTTAATTAATGCATGTTGCCGTAGGGGCACCTCGGTATGTCTTAGTATGTACTGCCCCAATTTCTGCTCTTGTCAAAGCTTGGTACCTTCCAGAGTGGATCGAACAGTTAAGCTAAACACCAGGAGGCTTATGCTAAGTCTTTGGCCCTGGTCATTATAGATACATAATTCCTATCTTAAATGTTTTGCAAGGAGAAATCAATGTAATTAATTCATAGCATTTCCATGCACATTCACAGACAGTTGGTCAAAATCCACGTTGCGGCTTGATTCAATTAATCTTTATAATATCTTTATCTCTGCCATCCTGCTTGGTTGATTTCTGGGGTGAACTTAAAGAAAACATTCCATAAATTACATACATAAAACAATCAGGAGTCCTGTGGCACCTTAAAGACTAATAGATTTATTTGGACATAAGCTTTTGTGGATAAAAACCATTACATCAGCTGCATCAGCTTTTGATGAAGTCTCCCACAGTATACTTGCCAGCAAGTTAAGGAAGTATGGATTGGATAAATGGACTGTAAGGTGGATAGAAAGCTGGTTAGTTTGTCGGACTCAACAGGTAGTGATTAATGGCTCGATGTCTTGTTGGTGATCAGTTTCTAGGGGAGTGCCCCAAGGATCGGTTCTGTGGCTGGTTTTGTTCAACATCTTTATTTATGACCTGGATGAGGGGATGGACACATTGGAGAGGGTCCAGTGGAGGGCAATGAAAATGATTAGGGAGCGGGAGCACATGACCTACAAGGAGCGGCTGAGGGATTTGGGCTTATTTAGTCTGCAGAAGAGAAGAGTGAGGGGGGATTTGACAGCAGCCTTCAGTTTTCTGAAGGGAAGAAAGAGGATGGAGAGAGGCTGTTCTTAGCAATGACGGATGGCAGAACAAGGTCTCAAGTTACAGTGGGGGAGACCAGGCTGGATATTAGGAAAAACTGTTTCACTAGGAAGGTGGTGAAGCACTGGAATGGGTTCCCTAGGGAGGTGGTGGAATCTCCATCCCTTAGAAGCTTTTAAGTCCCAGTTTGACAAAGCCCTGGCTGGGATGATTGAGTTGGGGTTGGTTCTGCTTTGGGCAGGGGGCTGGACTCTCTGACCTCCTGAGATCTCTGCCAGCCCCAGGATTCTATGAACAGGACTCCCCGTTGTTTTTGCAGATACAGACTAACACAGTTACCCCCCTGAGACTTGACACACGCAATATGCAGCTCACAGCTACATCAGAGCACTTACATTTGTAAGAGATGATCTGGAGTCAGTAATAATCAGTAGCCCTGGGAGATGGGATGTGACATCCTACTGAATATCCTGTCTGACTCCTTCCAGTGAATAACAAAACGCTAGTCAATGTGAATAAATAACAGTTTCTAGGACTGTGTAGTTGGGGTGTTTCTCTCCACTTAAACGTTCATAGGTTCTTGGTCCAGCATTTCAAAGCTGAAGACTGAATGTGGAAAGCTCCTCATTAGGAGGTGTCTGTCAGAATAACGCCCCTACACAAGGGAGTGGGCTGGCGTTGCACTGTTCCACATGGAGCGTGGCCGGGTTAATGAAGCCAAAGGTTGAGTTCATTGGGCCCTGTATTGAGCCTGGTGTCCATCGGCGATACGCTGCTCACCTAAAACGATTCTAAAGTCAAGGTGTGCCTCTGAATTGAGGCTGTACTCTTGCAGAGGGGGGGAGTGTGGGCCACTTGAGAATGTCAGCGGCAGCCACGGATCAGGAGCAGCCCTCAGAGGGATCACGACTAAGGATGTTGAGAGGTGGGTAAGTGGCTAATGGTGTAGTTGATACAATTTGTAACTAGACAATTAGTCGACAAGGGAAGGCGCTCAGTCCCAGCTCGCACCAGGCCCAGGAGCTATTCCTGCTATTCCCGTAGTTTAAATGCAGTAGGTGCCAAGCGTGCTGGCAGACCAGCTCCTACTGCATTTAAACTGCAGAACCGCAGCAGGGGTAGGTCCCAGACCTGGCGTGAGCCGGGACTGAGCCAGGCTTGCTCAGTCCCAGCTTGCACTGGGTCCAGCAGCCCCTCTCTGCAGGGGTTCCCAGCTCCCCCGGCACCTCCCGCGGTCAGGGGCTGTTCCGGGGCGAGCCTGGGCCTGCTGTGGGCAGAAGCTGCTTTATGACAGCCTCTCCTGCCTCCCCCCGCTGCCTCTAAGCTGCAGCACAGGTGTGGAGATCGTGCTGGGGGATCCAGTTTTTAAGCCGGCTCCCCCCCCATTACCGGCTCCTGCTTCCCACCCCTTGGTGCCTCTGATACAGAGGAAATGCAAGTAGTTGAGTAGTCGACTCAACTACCCAATAAGCCTCGGCTTGTCGGGTAGTCAGCTACTCGACTAGTCACTTACATACCTAATCAGGACTGTGGCCCCTGCCGCCACCTGTCATCGATTGTTGCTTGGGAGATAAGGCCACCTTTGGTATTTAGGGGGCCGTACACAATACTATTATACTGGTGCCCCTGTGCTCAATGGTTTTGTAGAGATGTGATTTTATAGTCATCAGCAACCTACTAATGAAATATTTTTAAAACGAATTTTAAACTCAAGCCCTCTTGACTGACACAGCAAATTCAGAAACTGACCATCTATACCTGGGGTTGGCACATGCCTATTAAATGGCTTCATTACCACTTGAAAGGCTCTTTCATGGGTTCAGAGTTCTGCTAATAGCTCTGGCAGGCTTTTAAGTTAACTAGATCCACTCCGGAGGAGTCAGGTGGGTGAACATTAAGATCCAGTGGTGCCCCAAATTTTCAGGTGCCCCATGCAGCTTCATATTCTGCATTGGGTGAGGATGGCTCTGCTGGGAGAAGGGTCTCTACTAATGATCATGAGAGGGTGAGGCAAGGGAGCTGCCAAGGTCGTCTCCTTAGCATTTGCGTCCTGCTGAGGGGAAAGTAGACGTGCTTCTGAAGAGAGCGCAGCTGCGGGAACCCGTCACCTGTAAAGGTCTGCTGCTGGGTTTGGGGGAGAGGCCCTTGCCCACCAACCACTTCCCACCAAGTCTTCTTGCTGTTGGTAGGTCATGGGGTAGCAGACTCTCCTCAGATCTCTGGTGCTATTATTCCTGTGCACATCACAGAGGTAGCTCTGCCATGCTGCACAGTTTGTGTCAGGCCAGGTTCTCGTGCCACTAGGGACATTCAAATGTGTTAATTTGTGTAAACGGGTAACGCTGACATTTTCAGCAGATTCACGTTTACATGCAGGGGGAGGCACCAGCTCCTGCCTGCCCCTCCTCCCCCACACTGCTGCCTTTGTATCAGATGGTAAAGTGTGGGATAGGGCAAGTGACTGGCTCCCTGCAAGCGCCAGCTCCAGCCCTCTCTGCTGCTGCCTGTTGAGGAGACAGGTGACTCTTCCCAACTGCAACGTGTCTAGAAAGTGAATCAAACTGCAAATCATTTCGAATGGACACAAGCCCTTTTGGTGTGGTGCCTTTCCAGTGAAACAGCCAGTGGCGTGAGGCAAACGGCCCCATAAAAAGAGGCTCAACTGGAGATCCTTCGTAAGGCTCCCCGGAGAGCTGAAAGACACAGCAGAGGGTCACACTTCCCCTGCCCTTACCAGCAGGCTCTAGGCCGGGGGTCAGAACTCAGGCACGCACATATCCCATCCCTGCCTGCTCCTTGTGATCCTGCTCCTCAGAGCTCGAGCGGCAAGAGAGAGACATGCTGTGGGCTGAGCCCCTACACTGCATGGACTTGGTGCCAGCAAGCAGGACAGTTCAGGGCTCAGCGCCCACCCGTTCTGGTGCCATTGTCATCAATTAAAAAAAAGCAGCTCTTCCCAAGCGAGCAATTGATGTTGAGAGCCAGCAATAAGTAGGGATGGGAACGTGTATCCGAGTACACGGTTAACTGACGAGCCTGGACTCATTGGTTAACCCTCTTGGTTACACACAGCCCCTCCCCCCCACTGCTGCCTCAGTATCAGAGGGGGAGGAGGTGGGAGCTGGTGCATGGGGGGAGCTAGCTTTCAAGGTGGCTCCCTCACACATGCCGGCTACCCTCAGGTCTGGGTGGCCAGATGGCCAGAGGCAATAACCCAAAGTTGCTCGCCGGCCCTTTAAAGCAGGGCTGGGTGGCCCACTGGCTGGAGTCTCTATTAAAGTCAATCACAGGCACTTTAAGGCTGGGCTGAGTGGCCCACTGAGCCAAGTAAGGGGACCCAGACCCACCCTACTCCACTGGGTCCTGGCCCAGGGTCCTGTGTGTGGCGGGATGGCCTCCCACTCCCTCCGCAGAGAATCCGCCCGAAAGGTGCCGGGGATCTCTGGGTGGGAGAGGTTGCTCCTGCCCTCTCACTGGGCCTCTTCCTACCTGGTCCGGCGGGGCAGCTTCCCACGTGCTCGCAGGGTCCTCTAGTACCTCGGGGAGTGCTTCTCCCTCGGAGTCGGCGGTGGAGACACCCCAAATCGCGCTAGAGTCTCCGCTGTCCTCCCCTGGGGCAGGGCGGGGCGGCAGCTCTCCTCTGAGGTCCCTCTCCTCCGGCAGTCAACCCAGACTGAGCCTCCCTGGGTTGAAGTCCAAGCATGCTCAGTAGGGTTGCAGGGGCAGGGATTCTTCAGCCAGGTGGGCCTGATTAGCTCAGCCTTCACAGTGCGGGGGCTGGTCCACCCCCTCCCCTTGCAGCACTCACAAGTGAATGTTTCATACCCTGAGTAGCTTACTTCTGTCAATCTCTTTTTGTAAGCGTAGCAGCAACCAGTGTGCCCTGTAAACTGTGCGCTTGTGCAGCTGCTCAGGAGAGATTCCAGTGCCACCCAGCTGATTAGCAGGGCGCCCAAAGTTAGGTTTGTGTTTCTACTGGTGGTGCAAATTCACACATGCCTTAGTGTACATAACAAAATTTAGTCTGCACGTGGATGGGGAAAATCCTCACATGGATGGAAAAGATTAGAGGGAGCATTGGCAACAGAAGAGCGGTATGGTTTAATTTGTCAAAGTGAGTAAAGCACACTGAGATCCTTGAATGAAAGTATCTGTACCAATGTGAAATATGATGATATTAATCAGTGTGAAGATCTGAGCTATCATGGAGTCTGTCTGAATCCCAGAAGCTGTGGGCAGTAACTGACTGCACACTGTCTTCTCTCTAAACCCCATTCTTACTTCTTATCTATTCTCCCAGAGAAAACGCCCATAATCCTAGGACTCTCTTCTGCTGGCTCTGCCTTTCCCACCACTGCATGACACTGATGCTTGGAGGAGGGAAGCCCAGGAATGGCAGGAGCATGTTAGGGGGGTGGTCTAAGAAGAAAGTGAAGGAGTAACTTGGTCACCGGTGCCCATGTGTTTTGTTTCCGTATATGTCGTTTTTTCCCACATGTAAAGCAAGGGCATATGAAGTGAGGTGGGTGCTGATTGCACACAACATTGTGAGAGCCAGGTGCTCCCTCTGCAGCCAATCAAAGTGCTGCTGTGGTGCAGCTGGTGCACCCCACTAATTCTAGGTGTACAAGCGCAGTGAGCAAAACCACCCTATCCCAGGAGACCATCTTGGTTTCACAGTCTTGCGGCCCACTGAGACAAAGGAGGGCCACTCATGCTGCCCACTTACACTGTGCTAGAGAAATGCAGTCTGGAAATAAGGTGCGCATTGGAACCAGTGAGGATAATTCTCCATTGTGATCCATGGGCTGGATTCTCTATCACTGGAAATATTAAAATCAAGATGGGATTGAGCTCTAAAAGTTCGGCTTGAGCTGACATGAATGAATGCATTCAGGGAAGTTTTATGGTCAGTGTTACTCAGGGGATCATGCTACATGATCCCAGGACTTACTTTTGCCTTGATAATCTAGGAATCCATGTTTCAGTCAGGTTTCCTAACAGGCTTCCTGCCAGTTACTATGATGAATCACCATTCCTGACTTACATTTTTAATTTAAGCACCATACTTAAAAGCATGCAGTTGCTTCTAACAGCTTTTATTAAACATCTTAAACAGCCATCTTGTACTAAACAGGGTTTAATACAAGATGGCTGTGTCTATACTGGCGCGATCTTGTGCCAGAGCTATGCAAATGAGGCTCAGCGTGGAATATCGCTGAGCCTCATTTGCATAACTAATGAGCCGCCATTTTTGTGGAAGAGGCTCTTGCGCAAGACGGAGCTGTCTACACTGCCCCTTCTTGCGCAAGAAAAACCCTTTTGCACAAAGCCGTTATGCTGATTCTGTTTAGGATCTTGTTGTAGAGTCTAACAGACTGGCTACAGCCCTTTGTGGCACCCCAAATGATTCTCCTAGCTTGGCGTTTATAGCCTTCAGGTGAATTATAGAATCATAAAGTTGGAAAAGACTTAAGGAGGTCATCGAGTCCAGCCCTCTGCCCGAACCCCAACTCAGTCCCAGCCTGGGCTTTGTCAAGAAGGGACTTAACAACCTCTAGGGATGGAGATTCCACCCCCTCCCTTAGGAACCCATCCCAGCGCTTCACCACCATCCTTGGGAAATAGATTTTCCTAATATCCAGCCTAGACCTCCCCCACTGTAACTTGAGACCTTTGCTCCTTGTTCTGCCATTCATCACTACTGTGAACAGCCTCTCTCCATCTTCTCTGGAACCTCCCTTCAGGAAGTTGAAGGCTGCTATCCAATCCTCCCTCACTCTTCTCTTCTGCAGACTAAGGGTATGTCTACACTGCAGTGTTTTTCCAGAATAACGGGAGTTATTATAGAAAAACAATACTTTGTCCACACTGCTATTGCATTCTTTTGACAAAAAGTTGAAAGAACGGAGGGGTTTTTCCAGCAGCGGTAAACCTCATTCTGCAAGGAAGAAGGCTTTTTCCAAAAAAGCTTTTTTGGAAGAAGGTGTGTGTGGAAGCAGAAGAAGGAGTTCTGTCGAAAAAAGAGGTCTCAAGGAAATAACACAGGTGCCTCAGTGGCCACGCTCTCCAAACTCATCACAACTCTATAGTTCCTGTCTCCTGCCAGCTCTTAAAGCTGCTGGCACCCGGGAGAAGCCTTGTGGCAGGAAGTTGGCCCTGGGAGCTGTACCTCATCGAGCAGCTCACACTGCCACACTGCTTCTGAGCCATGGCCCAGTTTCAAGTCCCCTGAGAGCCCACTGGCCCTCACAGGAAGCATGCCCAGGCCTCCCAGGACTCCAACAGTGGCACCAAAAGGCAGTGGCATGTGCCGTCGTGGTCTGGGGTGGAGATCCTGGCCCTCCTGGAGTCTGGGGTGAGGAGGAGACCCTGCAGGATCTCCGCTCCCAATGGCGCAACACCAACATCTACGGCTGGGTGGCTGAGACCCTGGCCATTAGGAGCCACCATCCTAGGAGCCTCAAGCAGATCAGAAGCAAAGTGAAGGAGCTGCAGCAGGGCTATGCCAGGGTCAGAGAGCGCAGCTCTCGCTACGGGGAAGGACCCCACTCCTGCCCGTATTACAAGAAGCTCCATCACATCCTGGGGGGTGGTGCAGCCCCTTCTCCATCCATCGTGGACTCGAGGCTGGAGATGCTCATCGTTGCCCTCCTGGGGCTCCCAGGCCAGGAGGAGGAGGATGACGACGAGCTGGAAGAGGAGAAGGAGGAGGAGGAGGAGGATGTGGCCAGCACCATCACCCTCACCCTGGAGCCGGTACCCCAGAGCCTGGATGTCTCCCAGGCATCCTCGAGGCCGGGGAGGGATCATCAGGTGAGTGCTCTTAGTTTTTCACACACACAGGGCGGGGGAGGCGGGCGGGGAGGGGCTGGGGTGTGATCGTTGCTCAGCTTTCTTGGCCTGGCTCTCACACTGTAGTCCGTGCGTGTGGAAGCACATGTAGTGCTAGTCTGCACCACACAGTCCCACAAGGCAGCCCCAGGGAACCCCCAGGTCCTGCTCACAGGCTCTGGAGAGGCCACACACATGTGTGAACCCTGGGGGAGACGCCCTCCCACCACCAGCCACCGCTGGAAGGAGGCTGGGCACAAGGGCGCACACACGGCTGCACAGACCGAGGAATGCTGCACACGACACAGGAGCATGCCTGCACGCTCGAGGCAGCACGCGCTCCCACGGATAGTGCTGTCAGGCGCAGGTGTCTGTGCGGGCCCCATGGAGGCCAGGCTGCTCCAGGCCCCTCCCTCGCTCATGGGATCCCAGTGTGGCCGGACGCTTCCCTTGCCTGCTTGTCCGTGGGCCGGGGGAGGGAGAGGTGGGAAGCATGGTCCCCTGGGAACCTCTGGGCCCCTGTGAGGCCAGGCCTGCTGTCAGGTCACACATAGCCTTGCTCCCAGGACAACCCCATCCTCTGGCCTGAGGACTGCAGCTTGCAGCTCCCAGAGGAGGGCACAGCCTCAGAGACAGTGTCTGCATGGATGAATGACCTCCTCTCCCTCTTTATTCTCCACATCCAGACCATCTGTGGCTGAGGGGTGATCACCACCAGCTGAGGCAGCCACCCGACCCCAGGGAAGCCGCAAGTGCCGGAGGGTCCAGGAGGACCTCATGAGGGAGTCCTCCGGGACATGAAGCAGACCTTGGCCCAGAAGATCCAGGGTGACACCCAGTGGTGGACCCAAATGTGGGCTGACCTGGTGCAGTAGGGCCAAAACGTGTGTGCCACCATTTGGGAGATGATGGCATACCCGGCTTCTGTCCCTGTTCCCCCTGCCATGCCAGCACCCCTTCCCTCTGTCATGCCAGCCTCTGGCCCCCACCATGCCTAACACCACTCTTTATACTGGAGTTCTAAGCAATCATACTGCTCTCTTACATGTAGTGCAACACCTCCTCCTTTTCTCCCTGCCTGTCCTTCCTGAACAGTTTATACCCTTCTATGACAGCGCTCCAGTCATGGGAGTCATCCCACCAAGTCTCCATTATTCCAGTCAAATCATAGTTCTTTGACTGAGGCAGGGCTTCTAATTCTTCCTGCTTGTTTCCCAGGCTTCTTGCGTTTGTGTACAGACATCTTAGATAACTAGCTGATTGCCCTACCTTCTTCATTTGAATCAGGGGTCCTCCTTTGTTGCCCCTTCCTCCTTGTGTTTCTTCCCTGTATCCCCCTTCTCCACATACCTCAGGGTTTATATAAGATATAACATATAACCTCAGTCATGCAGAATGCAATGCTACACATATCTTCAAAAACAATTCTAACATCATAATCAAAGAGGCTGACAAAGGGGGCGCTGTAGTCATCATGTACAGAACAGATTATGAACAGGAGGTGACCAGACAACTCACCAGCACCAGGTTCTACAAGCTTCTCTCCTCTGACCCCACTGAAGAATGCAAAAAAAAAAAATTAAAACAACTGCTCAGGACCAAATTTACACAACCCCCCTCACCCCCCCCAGCCAGGAGTTTTCTATTTGCTATCCAAGATACACAAACCTGGAAATCCCGGATGACCCATCATCTCAAGCATTGGCACACTTGCAGCAGGATTATCTGGCTATATTGACTCTCTCCTCAGACCCTATGCTGCTGGCACTCCTAGCTGCCTTCGAGAGACACCACTGACTTCCTGAGGAAACTACAGAACATAATAATCTTCCTGAAAACACCATCCTGGCCACCATAGACATAAAAGCTCTTTACACCAACATTCCACATGAAGATGGATTATAGGCTGTCAGGAATATCATCCCTGAAGACACCACTGCACATCTGGTTACAGAGCTCTGCAATTTTGTCCTCACCCATAACTACTTCTAAAGTGGAGACAATTTGTATCTTCAAGTCCGCGTCACAGCCATGGGTGCCCACCTGGCCCCACAATATGCCAATGTCTTTATGGCTGACCTTGAACAACGTTTCCTCAGCTCTTGCCCTCTAGCATCCTTACTCTACTTATGCTACATTGATGACATTGTCATCATATGGACCCACAGGAAGGGGACCTTTGAAAAATTCCACAGGGATTTCAACAACTTCTACCCCACCATCAACCTTAGCCTGGATCAGTCCACACAAGAGATCCACTTCCTTGATACTACAGTACAATTACATGACAGAAACATTTCCACCACCTTATACTGGAAACCTACTGACTGCTACATTTACCTTCATTCCTCTAGCTTCCGTCCAAGACACACATCTCAATCTATTGTATACAGACAAGCCCTAAGATACAACCTGATTTGCTCCAATCCCACAGACAGAGACAATCACCTACAGGATCTATATAGTGCATTCTTAAAACTGAAATACTACCCTACAAGAAAAGTGAAAAAACAGAGCCAGAAGAGTACCCAGACATGAACTACTTCAAGACAGGCTAAGAAGAGAAAACAACAGCATTCCACTTGTCATCACCTAGGGTATGTCTAGACTACATGGCTCCGTCGACAGAGCCATGTAGATGAGTTTACTAGACAGGAAAATGAAGCGGTAAATAATCGCTGCTTCATTTACATCAAAATGGCCGCCGCACTGTGCTGATCAGCTGTTTAGCGGCACAGCGGGGCAGTCTGGACGTGCCACGGTCGACAAGGGAAGCCTTTGTTGACCTCTCTGGTATGCCTCGTGAAATGAGGATTACTGGAGCGGTCGACAAAGGTTCCCTTGTTGACCGCAGCACGTCCAGGCTGCCCCACTGTGCTGCCAAACAGCCGATCGGCACAGCACGGCGGCCATTTTGATGTAAATGAATCGGTGATTATTTACATCGCCGCTTCATTTTCCTATGTCTAGTAAACTCATCTACATGGCTCCATTGACAGAGCCATGTAGTCTAGACATACCCCTATAGTCCACAACTTAAACCCATCCACCGCATTATCAACAATCTACAACCTATTCTGGAACATGACCCCTCACTCTCACAGGCCTTGGAGGACAGGCCAATCCTCACCTACAGACAGCCCCCTAACCTCAAACAAATTCTTTCCAGTAACCACACAACACACCTCCATCATAATCATCCAGGAACACACACCTGTACTCAGCCCCGGTGCCAACTCTATCTACTCAAGTGGTTTAATCACTGGAGCCAACCACACCAGCCACTACATCAATGGCTCATTTAACTGCACATCCACTAATGTGATCTATGCCATCTTTGATAGGATAACAAGTCTTGTGGATAAAGGAGAAACAGTGGTCGTAGTATACTTAGACTTTAGTAAGGCATTTTACAGGGTCTTGCATGACCTTCTTATCAATAAACTAGGGAGATACAACCTAGATGGGGCCTCTATAAGGTGGGTGCATAACTGGCTGGATAACCGTTCTCAGAGAGTAGTTATTAACGGTTCACAATCATGCTGGAAGGGCATAATAAGTGGGGTTCCGCAGGGGTCTGTTTTGGGGCTGGTTCTGTTCAATATCTTCATCTATGATTAGGTGATGGCATAGAGAGTACAACTATTAAGTTTGCAGTTGATACCAAGCTGGGAGGGGTTGCAAGTGCTTTGAAGGAGAGAGTCAAAATTCAAAATGATTTGGACAAACTAGAGTAAACAGGATGAAGTTTAATAAGGACAAATGCAAAGTATTCCACTTTGGAAGGAACAATCAGTTTCACACATACAGAATGGGAAGTGATTGTCTAGGAAGGAGTACTGCCGAAAAGGATTTAGGGGTCATAGTAGATGACAAGTTAAACATGAATCAACAATGTGACACTTGCAAAAAAAGCAAACATGATTCTGGGATGCATTAATAGGAGTGTTGTGAGCAAGACACGAGGAGTCATTCTTCTGCTCTGCTCTGCTCTACTCTGCACTGATTAGGCCTCAGCTGGAGTATTGTGTCCTGTTCTGGGCACTACATTTCAAGAAAGCTGTGGAGAAGCTGGAGAAGATTCAGAGAAGAACAAGAAAAATGATTAAAGGTCTAGAAAACATGACCTATGAGAGAAGACTGAAAGAACTGGACTTGTTTAGTTTGGAAAAAAGAAGACTGAGAGAGGACATGATAGTGGTTTTCAAATATCTAAAAGGGTGTTATAAGGAGGAGGGAGAAAAATTATTCTCCTTAGCCTCTGAGAATAGGACAAGAAGTAGTGGGCTTAAATTGCAGTGAGGGAGGTTTAGGTTGGACATCAGAAAAAACTTCCTAACTCTCAGAATGGTTAAACACTGGAATAAATTGCCAGGGGCTGTTGTGGAATCTCCGGGATGATTTAGACAGTGCTTGGTTTTGCTGCGAGTGCAGGGTTCTGGACTCAATGACCTCTCAAGGTCCCTTCCAATTCTGTTGTTCTATGAAATGCCAACTATACTCCTCTGCCATGTATATTGGCCAAAGTGGACAGTTTCTATGGGAAAGATTTAATGGATACAAATCAGATATCCGAAAAGGCAACACACAGAAACCTTTTGAAGAACACTTTAACCTAGCACTCATTAATGGATCTCAAAGTCATTGTGTTGTTTCAGGCCCGTTCCATAAGCCAAATACACTTAACTTCATTTACAAGTTTGGGACCCATCACAAAGGTATGAATAAAGACATTACTTGGCTAGCACACTCCTAATGACTTAAAAAAACAAACAATGGGAACTTAAGAGCAATTTTCACCTTCTCTATCAGCTTCATGTAACATGAACATTCTAATTCACTATTTTTTCCATTCCTTATTCCTCTCCCCCTCCCCCCATCCCCTATATATTTTGGAATTGGCCTTTTAATACTCCATTCATCTGAAGAAGTGGGTTGTACCCGCAAAAGCTCATGATACCATCTACATGTTTTGTTAGTCTTTAAGGTGCTGCTAGACCATTGGTTGTTTTTTAAAGTTTTCTCAGGGCTTAGGTCACTATCCCCCAAAGAACCTAGTTTAAAGCCCTCCTCACTAGGTTTGCAAGCCTTCCTGTGGAGATGCTCTTCCCACTGTTCGTTAGGTGGATCCCATCACTTCCTAGCAATCCTTGTGCCCAGAAAAGCATCCCGTGGTCAAAGAAGCCAACACCTGTGAATGTGGTGAGTTCTCTCTTCTCCTCTAAGCTGTCACAGGTCTGAACTATTCCTATGCAGGATGACTAATCTTTTGTCATATGTTGCTCCAAACCCTTAAACCAGGATTTTCCAACCTATGGGTCAGGACCCAAATGTGGGTCACCATTACATTTCAAAAGGATCTCCAAGTGTCTCCCCAGGTGGCTCTGCCCTCCCTCTTCCCCCCCATTTTTGAATTGCCTTGGGTCACCAAGTCTTCCTGAATTGTCAAAATGGGTCCCCATCTGGAAAAGGTTGGGAATCGCTGCCTTAAACCCTTTATTTTTCCCTCTGAATTCCTTCCAGTTTGTTGTCATATTTATGGCATTGAGGAGCCTAGAACTCAATGCAGCCCCGGCCCTACGGCACCCTGCAGCATAAGGCAAGGTCTGTTCTCTCCTTGGTCTGCTCATAAAAGCCCATAGATCAGTGCTGGAGAATTAAGCAGAGGGACATAGTGATAATCGCTCCTTGGATTTAACTGCCCCATCTTTCCCATTGTTGTTCAGTCTGATCAGTTAATATGTTGTGATATTTAGAAGCTACAACAAGACTATAACAGGGCTCAAAAAAGTTGTAGATAAGTTCATGGAGGAGAGGTCCATCAATGGCTGTTAGCCAGGATGGGCAGGGATGATATTTCTAGTTTCTGTTTGCCAGAGGTTGGGAATTGGTGACAGGAGAGGGATCACTTGATGATGACCGTCTGGGGCATCTGCCACTTGCCACTGTCAGAAGACAGGATACTGGGCTAGATGACCCAGTATGGCCGTTCTTCTGGCCCCTCATTCTCTGTGGCCTCCAGGCATCCTAACCCCAAACCCACAAGGATGGGTTGTCCACTGGAATGCTGCCGGAGGATTCAATAATTACTGGAGAAGAAAGTGGGGTGGCTAGTGGTTTGTCAAGAAGTGAAAACAGGTTGAGAACGTCTTGCGACACAGGGGCGGTCCTTGCCCCAGCAGGCTTACAGTCAGACACAGATAAGGCATGCTGGGAGACCAGGTAGTCAGTGAACCAGCTATTCTTTTAGCAGATGTTGTGAACTAGCTCACATCATGTCTAATGTTGCATTGGGTACAGAGGCCATGTGGAGTCAGTGTTTGTGGATTTTGTGATGAGCTGAGCGGCTCTCCCGTGAGGAACTGAGAGTCTCTGTGGCACTGTTGTGTGCAGGACAGGGCGGTGATTTGGTTACGCATGGCAAGGTATTTTAATGATTGACAGTCATTTTTTTTCCTGGGGTTACTTGGATTTTATAGAATGGGGCTTGCTGACTTGACATGCCTGTGTGAGCCACTCCTGAGGCAAAGTAGCTCTGCTCTACTGCAAGTGGACTTGACTCTTACTAATGATGGCATGGAGTGGCATTGCTACAAATAACCTACCTGGCATCCTTCTCTTTGTCTGTGCAGGAGGGAGACTCGCTGGGGGCCATGGAGAAGCTCTGCAGGCAGCTGACCTATCACCTCAGCCCCCACTCGCAGTGGAAACGCCAAGGGATCATGAAGAGGAAGCCTCAGTCCTGGTGAGTCAGCTTATTTGACAACTTACTCTCCCGCTCCCCTCCAGATGCTTCTAGGCATTTTGGTGTCACTTTCAGGTCAGAGTGGAAGGAAATCGCTTCTGCAGCGGTGATCAGAGTCTGTGAGATGGTCACTGTAAAAAGCCGTTGGAACAGAGATTTGTTTCCCCAGAATCAAATTTATTCATCAACTCCGCCACATTTCCTGTCTGAGCTACTGATATGTCTGAGCCTGTGTCTGGGTGTTGACTCGCCCATCCCTTTAGGCACAAGCTTTAGGGTTCCTGTACTTGGGGGTAGCTTAAACTTCTGGGAAATGCAGTGCTTTGGTCAGTGGGCTCTGCAGAACACTGCCACACTCTCTCCCTCACAAATGACGACAGTTCCCCTTGGTTACAGACTAGGGGCTTGATTCTGTGGGGCACAGTTATGGAGTGTTGCGGCTGTAAACCCTGGGTAAACAGTGAGGAACAGATGATCTCATGGGAACCTGACCCTGCACTCAGGGGTGTGTTGGCCACTAGACACTAGAATAAGAGTGAGACCTAAGTGGGGAGCATAGGAATAAGGGCCTTGTTAACATGATGAGCATTATGCTGACCTAGGATGACCAGATGTCCTGTTTTTAAAGGGACAGTCCCATATTTAAGCGTTCCTGCAGGTGTCTGTACTTTTTCTTAAAAACAAGCAAATTGTCCCGTATTTCTATCTCCCCCACATCAGTTCTGGTGGGTTCTGCTGCTGGCTGGGTTCCTGTTTACCACCTGCCCCAGTGGTGAGTGGGGGGTCCAGAGCCGACGATGGCGGTGGATGTGCATAGCTGGTGGGCGGGCAAAGCTGCCGCTTGTGGGGCCGACCACTCCCCCTGCTGGTCTATCAGCACAGTCTCTGCTGTGTGCCAGCTGTCAGCCAGCAGGGCCTTTGCCCTTGGTCCATTTCTGGCCGGTACTGATTGCGCACTGTGAGCAGCGGTGGTTTGTGAGTGTGAGCTGATGCCAGATGGCTGGTGACTTGTTGCCTCTGCTACTCACCCATTGGTCCTTTACATGCTCCTCCTCATGGTGTCCTCTCCTGCTATGCCCCCATCCCAATTGCTCCTCCATGTCTCTTCCCATGTGTTGCCTCAGGAAGACGGGCTCCAGGTGGGTCTGTCCTGGGAGCCCATTCAGACAAGGAAGATGGAGAGCGCCGGCCAGGGAGGGCCAGATGGAATCCAGCTACGCAGTATTATGTTCCACGGGCTCAGTCAGCTAGATGTTAATTGGAATATTTGTACTGCTCCTTTCTGATTGATTGCCATTGGACTCACTTGAGTGCAAGTAATTTTACCATATTGAACATAGGGAAATATAGTCACCCCATACTGACTCAGATGTCCCACAACATACCCATAAATGTGCCTCTGCACTTGTTTTACCCAAAGTATTTGTGAGCAGGGGGCACAAGAGGCATGAGAGTTGCACCCCGCTCCATGCAGCAGTCTGCCTAGCGTTTACCCTCCCCTGTCATCACTATCTCTTGGCTGGGCTTTGCTCACTGGGATGATACCTGCTGTCAACTGTCCTTGGAGAATTCACTGTGTCTGCTGCAATACACCTGCTTGTATGCCCTCGTTCACATTCTGCAGGGACTTGGCGGAGTGCAGGTTTAATGGTGGTGATGCTGATGTGTACATTCATCTTTGCAAAGTTGGACAGACCTCCTGGGACTTACATCTGCCAGGCCAGCCGGTATAACATATCTGAATTGATCAGCTGCACTGGGGGTTTAGCAAGAAGGGCTTTCAGGTGGGATTTTCAAAAGCTAGAAAGAGATTTAAGTACCCAGCTCCTAGTGAAAGCTTAGTGGGAACTGGTGCTTAATTCTTGGAAAATCTCACTCTTATTAAATCAGAGTTTGCAAACGAGGGTGACGTCCTCTCTCTTTCTAAGCCCTGCTCCATTTTGTACTGATTGTCAGGGGAGGCTGCATGAAACTTCCACGGGATGGAAAAATCCTTAGCTGACAACTGATGTTTACACTATCAGTGTAATGGGATATTCAGAGACTCCACCAATTAATTTGTCCAGGCTAGACATTCTGCTCTGGCAGTCACTAGTATACAGATGCAGTGACTGGGTTGTTGTGAGACATCTTGGCTTTGTGATGATCTGCAGAAAGGGAATTGTGGGATAAAAATGGCTCAAAGGAAGGGGTGGAAAACATCTAATTAATGCCTTACCTCATAACCTCCTCAAAATACCAGCCTCACGGCTAATAAAACTTAGAAGACAACAAATGTTCCTGCAAGACCTTAGAGAATAACCAAAAACGTAGATGATAACATGGCCTTTTGTGGGCACAACCCTCCATCCAGCCATCTGAAGAATTGGGCTGCGCCCACCAAAGCTTATGGTGCCATCTACATATTTTGTTGCTGCCAGACCATTTGTCATTTTTTATGTTTTTTCACTTACAGACAAACATGGTGTGACGTAGTGTGGGGGCTGTCTGCTCTGTAACCCGGGTTCCCCCATGCTGTGATGTGAGATTCCCACTGACTCACCCACATGTGTATTGGCCGAGACACCTAGTCCCAGCCTGAGCAGATAACAAGTCTCTTCCCAGGAGGCGGAGACAGCCACCTGGCTGGGGGGCAGGGCCTGGGAGCTGGGCAGTTTTTTGGCTGGAAAACCATGAAGAGAACAGACTAAGCAGAGTGCTGGGAGTTGAGGGGCCTAGGTACCCCTGCCCCAAGGGGTCTAGAGCTGCCAGCCCCTGACTCCTTATGTCCACATCACGTCTGTGCTGTGCTGTATCCTGAAGAAGCAATAAACCCTCTCTATTCTACTGGCTGGCAGAGCCTCATCTTGCTGGAGACAGGGTGCAGGATCGGGGGGGGGGGGGTCCCCGACGCGCTGCCACACACGGCTCCCCCTCTCAGTCTCACTGCTGTGTCCCCCCATACTGGGTATCCTAGAAGCACAGGGCTAAGGCTGCATTGACAGAAATCCCAAAGGTCAGCATGGCTGAGGTGGCGTCTCCGGTTAGGTCAGATGGCCTGCCTCCAGGCCATCAGGAGCTTGTTTCTTTCTTTGCCACGTGTTCAGGTTAGTTATACCCATCTCCTGCCTCAGTTCAAAGCTCCACCTGTCAGCCCAACACACGTATCTGCTTCAGCAGCTCTTCCACCAGAGCCGCCCAGGGGCAGCTTTAGCTTGAGTGTGCAGGTAGGTAGTGGCATTGCTTAGGCCAGGGGCTTCTGCAGTTGGCTCTCTGTTCCCTGAAAGCCTGCTGTTGCTCTGTGGTGCCCCCTGCTGGGACATGAACTGTATAGGTCCCAGGGCAGCTGCTCTGCGTGGGTCCTCCAGCTACAAGAGCCATTCCATTAAATGGACCCTGGGGAACGGTGCTGGGAAGTGGGATGAAGGTAAATGCGTTTTACTCTGACTTTATGTTCCAGTTTTCCTGGGTAGGGCCAGAGCTCCAGGAGCCCTGGTAAGTTAGCTGTTCCCCTGCTGCAGCCACCAGCTAGAAGCCAGACATTTTCCTAATTTTCCTAATGTACACACATTAATTTCAGGAGAGTGCTCTAGACCTTGGAAATATTTGAGCCAACTTTTTTTCACATGCTGAATTATTCATTTAAGCCTCCAGGCATCAATGGGGGAGGCCCCAGCCCATCGTGTACTCAGTGCCCAGTGAGTTGTTAGCAAGGGAACTGGGCTCTCTGCTTTTCCTTTGTGCTCACTCATGTGGAGAAGTGAAGCTACCTCTTCTATTTGTCTCATCTTTCTCTGGCTGAGAAACAAGGGGAAAGCAATACGTGATCCTCTTCTGCACTGGAATAGCCACTAAGCACCCCAGTATCAGAATTCACGGGGAAGTCTCCCATGCCACGAGGCCCCGCTAGCCATCATGGCATCTGCTGTATTTAGATCATCCCTGCTGGTGGCGTATCACCTGGCAGTCACTGTTTGTGGCATGACGTGGTTTTGTGGTGGAAGTGGAGCTGCTCTGTAACAATTAATTTGATACTGTGTATTAAAGTGATTTAAGGGAGGATTGTCGAGGAAAACAAGTAGGAAGGGGAACAGTGGCTCATAATAAGCCACCCCTTAGGAAGCAACAAGGGCTGTTAAGAGCTCTGAAGCTTCTACTCCCCTGGATCCAGCCAATGTAGAGAAATGATTTTGATGAGCAGACACGAGGTCATGTTGGTGGGTAAAAGGCAGGGGAAGGCATTGCCTTCGCAAACAGCCCAGTGTGGCCTCTCCCTCCTCCCCCCCGATTCAGCACGGCTCCCAGGCTCCTCTGGGCTATAGCCATGCTGAGGTTGCAGCCTCATGTCGCCCACTCTCCCCGTGCTCCGGGACCATGGAAGCTGGGGTCAAGCGCTGCCCACTGTCTCCATGCTCCAGGACCATGGAAGCCGGGGTCAGGCGCTGCCCACTCTCCCCATGCTCCAGGGCCGTGGAAGCTGGGGTCAAGCGCTGCCCACTCTCCCTGTGCTCCAGGGCCGTGGAAGCCGGGGTCAAGCGCTGCCCACTCTCTCCGTGCTCTGGGGCTGGGGAGCCTCATGGGAGTTAGGGGGGTCTGGAGACCTGCCCCTGTGTTGGAGGAGCTTGGCTCCTGAAGGGGGTGGGGCTTCAGGTGGAAGAGGCTGGGATGGGGGGTTGTCGCCCTAGTCCTAGGTTCACCCACCGCCCATGAACAAGGTCCAGGAAAGCGCAGGAAAGCCTCTGGCTGGTTGAAAAGGAGTCTCTCAAAAGCGGGGAGAACGGATCTTTACACCAGAGCCATTGTGGCATGGGAAGAGTTGAGGCCTGCCTAGGCTCCCATCAAGGGATGGTAAGCCTGTCCGGAGGAGAACCAGGTTTGTAGTTTAGAAACCTGCTCTCGATGTTTTGTTTGTCCTGTGAAGACAAGGTGCTGAGAAGGCCATTTTGCCACTGAATACTGCTGGCCACCAATTCCCCTGTGTCTGAACTCACTCAGGTCAGCAGGGTCACCACAGTTGATACGCAAAGTGATATAGTCTCAGTCCTGCTCTGATCAAACCTTCGGATCACTACAAAACTGATCAAACCTTCAGATCGCTACCCCTTCCTGCTTTTCCATGTGGGAACTAACGATACGGCCAAGAATGACCTTGAGCAGGTGTGACGTAGTGGGGGTACCTTGCTGGTTGCTATGCTGGGCAGTGGGTTGTCTGTGACCTCCACTGGCTGCTGTCTGCAGCACGGCCCAGCAGGGCAGGGGATAAGTCATTATGCAAGGGACTTCGAAACTTGCAACAAACAGGAAGAATTGGAGGCCGTGGCCCAGTCCAAGAACTACGATTTGATTGGGATAACAGAGACTTGGTGGGATGACTCGCATGACTGGAGCGCTGTCATGGAAGGGTATAAACTGTTCAGGAAGAACAGGCAGGGGAGAAAAGGAGGAGGAGTTGCAATGTATGTAAGAGAGCACTATGATTCCTCAGAACTCCAGTATATAGAGGGAGAAAAGCCTGTTGAGAGTCTGAGTCATGTTTAGAGGTGTAAGTAACAGGAGTGATGTTGTGGTTGGTGTCTGCTACAGGTCGCCGAATCAGGTGGATGAGGTAGATGAGGCTTTCTTCGGACAACTGAGAGAAGTTTCCAGATCGCAGGCCCTGGTTCTCATGGGGGACTTTAATCACCCTGACATCTGTTGGGAGACCAATACGGCAGTACACAGGCAATCCAGGAAGCTTTTGGAGAATGTTGGGGATAACTTCTTGGTACAAGTGCTGAAGGATCCGACCAGGGGCCGTGCTCAGCTTGACCTGCTGCTCACAAACAGGGAGGAACTAATAGGGGAAGTAGAGGTGGGTGACAACCTGGGAAGCAGTGATCATGAGATGGTAGATTTCAGGATCCTGACCAAAGGAAGAAAAGAGAGTAGTAAAATACACACCTTGAACTTCAGAAAAGCAGACTTCGACTCCCTCAGAGACCTGATGGGCAGAATCCCCTGGGATGCTAACATGAAGGGGAAAGGAGCCCAGGAGAGCTGGCAGTATTTTAAAGAAGCCTTATTGAAGGCACAGAAAGAAACCATTCCAATGCATAGCAAGAGAAGCAAATATGGTAGGAGACCGGATTGGCTTACCGGGGAAATCCTTGGTGAACTTAAGCACAGAAAAGGAGCTTACAAAAAGTGGAAACTTGGGCAGATGACAAAGGAGGGGTATAAATGTATAGCTCAAGAATGCAGGGGAGTTATCAGGAAGGCGAAAGCGCAATTGGAATTGCAACTTGCAAGGGATGTGAAGGATAACAAGAAAGGTTTCTACAGGCATGTTAGCAAGAAGAAGGTGATCAGAGAGGGTGTGGAGCCCCTACTGGATGAAGGGGGTAACTTAGTGACAGATGATGTGGAGAAAGCTAAAGTACGTAATGCTTTCTTTGCTTCTGTCTTCTCGGACAAGGTCAGCTCCCGGACTAATGCGCTAAGTGACACAATATGGGATGAAGGTGGACAGCCCTTGGTGGAGAAAGAACAGATTAGGAACTATTTAGAAAAGCTAAAAGTACATAAATCCATGGGTCCGGACTTAATACATCTGAGGGTACTGAGGGAGTTGGCAAATGTCATTGAGGAGCCTTTGGCCATTATCTTTGAAAAGTTGTGGATATCGGGAGAGATCCCGGATTATTGGAAAAAGTCAAATGTAGTGCCCATCTTTAAGAAAGAGAAGAAGGACGATCCAGGGAACTATAGGCTTACCTAAGTCCCTGGAAAAATCATGGAGAGAATCCTCAAGGAATCCATTTTGAAGCACTTGGAAGAGGGGAAGATGATCAAGAATAGTCAGCATGGACTCATGAAAGGCAAGTCGTGCCTGACCAATCTGATTAGCTTCTATGATGAGGTAACTGGCTCTGTGGATATGGGGAAATCAGTGGGTGTGATATACCTTGACTTTTGCAAGGCTTTTGATACGGTCTCCCACAATATTCTTGCCAGCAAGTTAAGGAAGTATGGATTGGATAAATGGACGGTAAGATGGATAGAAAGTTGGCTGGAAGTTCGGGCCCAGAGGGTAGTGATCAACGGCTCGATGTCAGGATGGCTGTCGGTTTCTAGCGGAGTGCCCCAAGGTTCAGTTCTGGGACCAGTTTTATTCAACATCTTTATTAATGACCTGGATGAGGAGATGGATTGCATCCTTAGCAAGTTTGCAAATGACACACTAAGCTAGGGGGAGAGGTAGATACGCTTGAGGGCAGGGATAGAGTCCAGAGTGACTTAGACAAATTGGAGGATTGGGCCACAAGAAATCTGATGAGATTCAACAAGGACAAGTTTAGAATCCTGCACTTGGGACGGAAGAATCCCAAGCATTGTTACAGTCTGGGGACCAACTGGCTAAGTAGTAGTTCTGTAGAAAAGGACCTGGGGATTACAGTGGATGAGAAGCTGGACATGAGTCAACAGTGTGCCCTTGTAGTCAAGGAGGCTAATGGCATATTAGGCTGCATTAAGAGGATCGTTGCCAGTCGATCCAGAGATGTGATTATTCCTCTTTACTTGGCTCTGGTGAGGCCACATCTGGAGTATTGTGTCCAGTTCCGGGCCCCCAATTACAGGAAGCATGTGGATGCATTGGAGAGGGTCCAGCGGAGGGCGACCAAAATGATTAGGGAGCTGGAGCATATGACCTACGAGGAGAGGCTGAGGGAGTTGGGTCTGTTTAGTCTGCAGAAGTGAAGAGTGAGGGGGGATTTGAGAGCAGCCTTCAACTTCCTGAAGGGAGGTTCCAAAGAGGCTGGAGAAAGGCTGTTCTCAGTAGTGACGGATGGCAGAACAAGGAGCAATGGTCTCAAGTTGTGGTGGGAGAGGTCCAGGTTGGATATTAGGAAAAAAGTATTTCACTAGGAGGGTGGTGAAGCACTGGAATGGGTTACCCAGGGAAGTAGTGGAGTCTCCATCCCTAGAGGTGTTTAAGCCTCAGCTTGACAAAGCCCTGGCTGGGGTGATTTAATTGGGATTGGTCCTGCCTTGGGCAGGGGGCTGGACTTGATGACCTTCTGAGGTCTCTTCCAACTGTATGGTTCTATGATTCTATGAAAGCAGGAGAACTGTAGTGTTCTGCCCAGGAGAGGCCAGGGCCTGAGAGGGTGCACACACAGGGGACAGAGGTGCAGGCCTACTGACAGGATGGGCAAAGGGGGCTGTTGCCCTGAGACTCAGGGATTCAAAAGGGCCTGGGGCTCCCAGTCACTACTACTGCTACTGCACTGGGTGCTTTAAATTGCTTCTGGAGCCCCACACCATGCACTCTGGGCTCCTCTGAGGGTTGGCTGGTGGGAGGGCATGTGGTGTGATCTGGGCGGTGCTAAGGCCTGGCTGGTGAGATGAGGTGCTCTGGGGACTGGCTGTTCCAACACCGCCCTTTCTGCCTAAGGCTGTGCCCCTTCTGGAAGCACAGAGTCAGCCCTTCCCCGCACACACACACACTTTGCTCAGGTGCCCAGCAAGTCTGTTGGCCTCCCTGGCTAGCATTGTAACTTGGAGAGCACCTTCCTCCAACAGGACCCTGGCCTCGCAGGGCCGTATGGCAGGTCCCTTATTTTTATAGTATTGACAGGTGCTGACATGAATGGCACATGTCTATCTTTCATGCTGCCTAGGCAAAGTAGCAGGGGGGTGAGTGGTAAAAGATTCAGCCATAGAAACTCTTGGCATTACTAATTCTCTCTCAGAGATGTGGTGATGGGCAAGGCCTATACGCAGCTTTGTCATAACCAGCTGTTTGCATTGTGGTTGTAGCTGGGTTGGTCCCGGGCTTCTAGGGAGACAAGGTCAGTGAGGCGTGAAGTAATGTCTATTACTGAACCAACTTCAGCTGTGGAAGGAGACCAGCTTTCGAGCCCCACAAAGGTTGTCATCAGCAGACGATCAATTCTCTCTGAGCTCCTGCACTCTTGGAGCAGGATGATCTGAGTTCTGTCCCTGCCCAGGGGATGAACTTCTGGTGAGCTGTGTTGTGCTGCACAGTGATCGCAAAAAGCAGGTCCAAGAAGAGGCCGAAAAAGTCTTTCATGTGTTAGATCTTTGCCTTGACCTCCATCCTAGATGATTGGCAGTGGCGTGTGGTATTGATTGGCAGTGTTACTTCCTTTGTCTTACTTGGCACTATGTTTGATGCGTGTTTGGGTTTTTATTTTTTAAAGAAAGGGAAGATGGCAGTAGCTACAAGAGGTCAGAGCTATAATCAGTGTTACATGATACCAATTCAGAGCCCCATGTGTCCCCATTGTAATAGGTGCAGTATAAATGAACAGTCAGAGATCCTGTTCCAAAAAGCTTACAGACAAGGAGCAGAAGAGGAAGCAAGCAGAGGGAGTTTAAATGACTTACCTGCAGCCAAATAGCACATCAGTTGCATAGCCAGCATTAGAATCCATGCCTCTGAGATTTGTCCTTCCACCCTAATCACTAGACACCCTGTCCTTAGGCAATCGAGTAACAAATGCTCTAGAAATGGCTCAGATTGGGAAGTAGAATAACTGCAGTTTCACATGACTGTTATTCTAGGATTTTTACCCATAGTGTGGTGTTAAAAATTGGACTGATTTGTATTAGCTAATAGACCAGCAAAATGGTGGCTGATGTGCACATTACATGCTCCGAGTTCTGTTCTGCTGATTTAACGAAAGAGCGGGGCAGGGACATCCGATCGAGTTGTTTACTGTATGTCACATCCCATTGGGGGTTCTTAGCACATGGTGCAGAGTGGTAAATGGGGGAGCTCGGTTGTTGGTTTACCCTATTTTTTTTCTAAATAAAGTAGGAAATGACCACATCTTGTCATCCTATTAGGACGTAATTAAAACTGTACTGCTGTGGTGATGGGGAGCTCGTCAGGGCTGAAGAGTCTTAAGAAACCCTCCAAAACAGATTTTACAAAGTTAGTTTTGTGCCATTCTGTCTCTAATCACCAATTTGCTGTCTTTAATTATCAGCTCCCTGTGTGTGTTTGTTTTTTCCCAGAGATTTTAATTGGCTTTAGCTCAGAGCTATGTGTTAACACTCTGATTTCTCCTTTGAAAGAGGAGAGAAATAGTTGAGGTTTTTGAATCATAATGGCAAAGGGCTAGAATGTATCCGTAAGTCCAGTTAGGGCCACGTACTTGAGGCATTACTGGGTGAGGTACGCATCCTATCACACAGAGAAAAGCTAACAAATGGGGCCCAGCCTGGCTGCAGTAATTAAAGAACACTTGGCCCTTTCTCATCAGAGCAGAGGCGAGAGCCCTTCTGCTGTGTGCCTCAGTTAGATTCCCCTTCTGCTTTTGACTGGGTCGAATGGTTTTCTATGCTACAGTGCAGTCTTGCTGTTAAACCGCTACAGTGTTGCATGGCTGGGTGAAATGATCCATACACTTCTGTGTACATTGACTTAATCTTTAGGGGAACCATGATGAATAATGATTTAATATACCTGTGTGTACAGCAATGCGCTTTGAGATGGTTGGGGTCTGTGTGCTGCTAGAGAGCCTTTCATTATTAAAGCTATAAAGCACTGAGGAGCAGTTTTCCTGTCTCCCTCCTCCTCACAACTCATATGAGATGGTCCCAATAACTCTCTGACATTGAATTTATGGCATCTATTTCCCATCTGCCACCACCTACAATCCCTCACTTTGTTGCACTTCCACTTAATTAGCAGTTGGCTCCAAATGAGAAAGAAATGGGGGCTTGAGAACCTGTATTTGCATAAATCTTTTTTTAGGTTAATTAACGTTATTATAGTGGAGTAATGAACCTTTTGGTCTCTTGTGGAATAGGAGTGGAGCTCTGGGTGGACTCTGGATCCCAAGGTGAAGTTGAACAATAAATAAAATATGCAGGCCTGTAGGAGTAGCTAGCTTGTTTCCTGTTCTTTGTGCTTATCCCATTGTGTCTTGTTTGGCTACATTTCTTTTCACCTTCTTGCAGAGTCTTGTGCAAACAATAATCATGTGACTCTGGAATTTGTAAACACTCCCCTCTCTTTCTCAGCAAAGCCCCTGACATATTTCCCTCTGTTCTTTAGTCCTTTTTGCAATCTCTGTTGAACCCTTATGTGTCATGTTGCAACGTCTCCCCAAAGGAATCATCCGTTATCGCCTAATTTGCTAATTAGAAATGGCCCTCCTTGAGATATTTGATTTATGAAATCTTAATCTCTTAATGCCCTGTTCGTGCTGCCATTGAAATGCTTCTACCAACAACGTTTAAACTGGATGACCCCAAAACAAACTCTGGTGTTGAAAATCCCAAACTGGGGAATTCATGTGTGGAATCCATCATCAAATTTCAATCACCCCTTTGTGTCCCATAGGCAGAATTAGCGCTTGAAACCCAGTAACCCTGGGTCTGTGGTTTGACGGAAATTCAGATCATAACATTATGGCTTTGGGTCTGTCTTTGGCTTAAACACAACAGTTGCTGGCACTGATCTAGCTTAGTATCCTGACCAAGAGTGGGGTTGCCTTTTATTCTGAGTACTGCACTCGACAGCTGTGTTACCGTGGGGGGTGCTGCATAGCCTTGTTCAGCTACCATGGCTCTAGCTCAAAGAGTAAAGAGCCCTGTCCATATTTTTCAGGATGACTGGACGATAACTGGGATGGATTCACTGATTCACTCCTACTGCAGACAGAGCAACAGGGACCGCCCAAGATACTATACTCCATTGTTTCTTAAAGGAAAAGATGTGGGAGAATGTGTCATTGTGCTGTGCGTGTTCTTCTTGTGTTCCAATGACAATCCAATAGCATATTCATTATTACAAAAACATACCCTGGCTCTGTCACAGATGTTAGCAAACAAACGGCCTGTTTTGATGGTCATATGAAAGTAAAGGATTGTACTCCCTGGTGTTGATTGATTCAATGGGTCTGTTGTACAAATGGAACGAGGGAAGGATCCATTTGCTTCTGCCAGGAGCCAGCATCCCTTGCAATGTGTGTGAAGTTTTCACCTTTCTCTGCAATGATGGTTTCTCTTTCCTTGAGGAGCTATTCAGAGAAGTGGTTTCCATGTTGTCATAGATAGTGCAAGGAATGGGCATCCCAATGCATCTGGGATGGGAAGCATTGTACTACCCACGGCGAGTGGAGGGAGGAGGGACAGTTTGTTTCCCATTGGTGTTCAAAACTGACCATGTACAGTAAAAATTGCTATCACTGCAAGGCATTATTAACAATAATGCCTACCTCTTAATACAGTGTCTTGTCCATCAGTCCCAAAGTGCTTTACAAAGGAGATCCAGATCATAAGTTCATTTCACACACGGGGGAACTAAAATGAGGTGACTTGCCCAGAATCACCCAGGCAGCCAGTCACAGAGCCAGGAGTAGAGCCCCAGTTTCTGCAGTAGCAGTCCAGTCTTCTGTCCACTAGGCAACACAGCCTCCCTAATGGTGAAAAAGACAAACACTTTTCATAAATCAGTCGTGATCACAGGGAGATAGGTGCTACCTTTAGTCCAGATGGGGAAACTGACACATGGAGAAGGTGACCTTTCCAAGGTCAGCCAGCACATTAGGGTCAGAGTGGGGAATCGAAACCAAGGATCTGGGAGTCCATTCCCTGATCTCACCACTAGAAAACACTTTTTTCTGTATTCTCCTTGAATATCTGGGAAAACGAGTTGAATGAAATCTTGAAAGGCAGCCAGGAAGTTAAAGCCAAGGCTCGGCACAGCCCTGGCTGGGATGATTTAGTTGGGTTGGTCCTGCTTTGGGCAGGGGACTGGACTCAATGACTCCTGAGATCTCTTCCAGCCCTCGGATTCTAAGGGGCCATGCCCAGATACTGGGGATCCCAGTATTGCTATACTGCCTGAACCATTGTCCAGAGTGACCTGGACAGATTAGAGGATTGGGCCAAAAGAAATCTGATGAGGTTCAACAAGGACAAGTGCAGAGTCCTGCACTTGCGATGGAAGAATCCCAAGCACTGCTACAGGCTGGGGACTGACTGGCTAAGCAGCAGTTCTGCAGAAAAGGGCCTGGGAATTACAGTGAATGAGAAGCTGGATATGAGTCAACAGTGTGCCCTTGCAGCCAAGAAGGCTAATGGCATGTTCTTCATCGAGTAGTGTCCCCGAGGGTGCTCCACTCGAGGTGCTGGGCTTGTCCCGGCGCCGCAAACCGGAGGAATTTTCATTAGCAGTAGCCCCCCTACCAGACCGCGCATGCACAACTGCCTCTTCGCGCCTCTCAACTGAGCACGGTCCGGTCCTGTCAGTTTCTCTCCAACCGTTCGCAGCCGCAGATGGAGTTAGATTAGGCTCCCTTCTCCTCTCTGAGGAGAAAGGGAGATCTCTTTGTTAGAGTTTGTTTTCTGATTAGTTAGATAGTAGTTATCAGTTATAGTTGTTACTAGTTGTAGTTCCCTTTTTCCTTTGTTTTTTGTTTAAAAAAAAAAAAGCCTTTTTCTTCTGGCGGTCAGTCAGTGCCTACCCGGCATTTACCTGACTGAAATTGACCCCCCCCAAAAAAAAAGGACACAAGGAACAACCATGCCAGGATCACCTGGATTCAAAAAGTATCTTCAGTGCCAGGAGGCTATGCCGGTCTCCGATGGGCACTCCCGCTGCGTCAGGTGCCTCAGAGACACCCATGTCCCGGCGAAGTGCAGCCATTGCGCGAAGCTGACAGCTCGCGCCAGAAGAGATCGAGAGCTGAGAATGAGAGTCCTTCTATTTAATAAGGCTCTCCAGGCTCCAGAAGTCTCCGAGCCACACTCTGCAAGCGGAGATCGTCCTGGGCAAGAGATCCCCCACGGGATCCAGAAGACGCCGGGCGGCAGCACGGACAAACCAGGGACCTCTGACTATTCGCTGAGGTTCCCCGTGGACAAGTCGGGCAAGGGCCATAGTTCCTCGGCCCCAACCTTAGCCCGCCACAAGGACTCCACTTCAGCACCCACAAAGGGGTTGCGAGCGGAGTCAGTGCCGGCAACGGCTCCACCGGCCGTTGCGAAGCCGGCAAGGGAAGCCCCGGCACCGAGAGTTCCTGCACATGCGCGGCGGAGCTCAGCTGTGCTGGCACCCGCAGCACCTTCCCTGAGTGCCGTTCCATGCTCCCCGGTGCCGGAGACACCAGCACCGGATTCAGCACCGCAGCGGGAGACTCTGCCGGCCCAGCCCTCGGCTTTGACGTCATCCCCGCATTTGCAATCAGCTGATCCAGCAGCACCGAGCCTGCACTCTGCTAATGATCACACTACAGAGGCTCCTTTGCTGCCTACCATTCTGCCACAAGCAGCTCCTCAGCCTTCCCTCAACTCCTCAGTGCCAATCAAAGTGAAGCACAAATCTGCACGGGTCCGGACACCATCGCTGACACCGGACCGTGTGACCTTCTCGCCTGGACCTGATTTACCTGCTTCATTCCATTCTGGTAGCCATCATCACGTTCATCGTTACACGGCCCCCAGTGACCTATAGTAGCCTATAGGTCACCTCGTCGCTCACCGCCACGTCGATACTATCGGGACCACTGCTTACGGTCTCCTTCTCGCTACTCCAGGAGATCCTTCTCGCCACGGTCTCCAAGACTTACAGCATGTTCTCGTCGATATGACACATTGAGAAGACACAGCTGTTCTCCTTGCCACAGCCGGCGGTATGACCGATGTTATCATGAGTGCTCTTCTTGTTCATCTCACCGCAGAAGGTATTCGCAGTCACGGTCACCGCAATTTTCTTGGCCTCAGTCTCCACATGGTCCAGACGAGTCTACGCCTTATGTTGCCCCACCATCCTCTGCTGGAGATGTAGATTCAAGCTATCAGGAAGATAAGCAGGACCACACTCCTCGTCAGGGGCAACAGAGCCCTGATTCTCCGGCGCAGCGTTCCTCTTCCTTGCCGGATGAAGCGGTGGTCCCCAGGGACTTGTCTCCTATGGAGGACCACAAGCAATTCCA
Organism: Pelochelys cantorii; assembly: GCA_032595735.1. Taxonomy (NCBI): domain Eukaryota; kingdom Metazoa; phylum Chordata; order Testudines; family Trionychidae; genus Pelochelys; species Pelochelys cantorii. The sequence continues at coordinate 3,835,874 of CM064346.1, read as the reverse complement.
GGAACTCTTCAAAAGGGTTGCTCAATCCCAGGACATCCAGACCACGGATGTGCAGCAGAAACAGCATCGGCTGCTAAAGAATTTACAACCTTCCCAGAAGTCAAAGCTCGCTTTTCCCTTTGATGACGCTATCCTAGAGGTTGCCGACGACATCTGGCAGACTCCAGCCACATCGCTACCAACTAATAAGAGGTCGGACAAGAAATACTTCATAAGCCAGAAGGGTATGGAGTTTCTGTTTACACATCCTCAGCCTAACTCCCTTGTTGTGGACGCTGCACAACAGAGAGTAAAAACGTCTGACCAAAAATTCCTCAAATGACAAGGAGGCTAAACGCCTGGATATCTTGGGCAGGAAAATATATTCCTCCACCACTTCTGCTCTGAGGATGTGTAACTTTGCGGCACAACTAGCAAATCACAATTTCGACAACTATTTGAAACTAGTCCCTCTATTTGAACACTTGCCAGATTCCAAACGTCAGATTCTCAAGGCGGTGATACAAGAGGGCTATACAGTCGCCTGAACAGCCTTGCAGATTGCACTCAACACGGCTGATGCAGCCGCTAGATCCACAGCTTCGGCCATAGTCATGCGTCGGGCGTCTTGGCTGCACCAGGCCGCTGTCCCAAAGGAGTTGCAGGCCAAGGGGTAAGATTTGCCCTTTGATCGTCAGTCACTCTTCGCCCAGTCAACCCATCAGGTCTTCCACTCGGGCAAGGATACACGTACAACCTTGAAGACACTGGGGATGTACACACCTCCCTACGAGCGTAGAAGATACATGGCCTACAACAGGCAAAGGCCATTCTCTTATGCAACACCTTGGGCCAAGCCATATGATCAACAGAGACCAAAGCAACGTCCCCAAAAGCGGCGCCAACAGCCTAACAAGGCATCCGTCCAGCAGCAGAGTTGGCAGCAGGTTTGATGTGTTGATCGAGGGACTTTGGACCACCCCGTTGACAGAGACTCCAGGCATCACAGAAGGTGTATTCCATCATCGTCTCAGGCCTTATCAGCATCGTTGGGCTCTCATATCCACCGACCGGTGGGTTCACGACGTAATCACTTCAGGATATGTCATTCCCTTCACTTCTCTTCCCTCTCCCTCCCCCCCTTCCCCGTCCCTTTTCAGGGACCCCTCTCATGAGACTCTTCTCCATCAAGAGGTCTCTCGCCTACTCACATTAGGGGCAGTGGAGAGGGTGCTGACACGCTTTTTGGGGAGAGGATTCTATTCTCGCTACTTCCTCCCCCAGAAAAAGTCAGGGAGTTGGAGGCCTATCCTGGACCTACGTCGGCTCAACCGTCATCTGAGAAGGCAAAAATTCAAGATGGTCACGTTATCTTCGATCATTCCTGCTCTCAACAAAGGGGATTGGTTCGCGTCCCTCGATCTTCAGGACGCTTACTTTCACATAACAATACACCCGGCTCACAGAAGTTTCCTTCGGTTCGTAGTGGGGCCCGACCGCTATCAGAACCGCGTCCTACCTTTCGGACTGTCGGCGGCCCCACGAGTTTTTTCCAAGACCCTTGCGGTAGTGGCAGCCTTTCTGCGGCGCCTCGACATTACAGTTTTTCCGTACCTGGACGATTGCCTGCTAAAGGCTTCCACTGTCGACGAGGCCACGAGGGCAGTGTCCACAACTACCTCTCTGTTTACAGCCCTCGGACTCATAATCAATCTCGAGAAGTCCTTCCTGGTGCCTACTCACGATCTGGAGTTTATCGGAGCAAGACTCGACTCCCGGACAGCGAGGTCATACTTGCCTGTAAAGAGGTTTCGACTCATACAGGACCTGGTGCAGTCAGTATCAATTTCTCCCAAGTCCCGAATATTTACCTATCGACAGCTTTTGGGACACATGGCGGCCACCACCTATGTGGTTCCGCATGCCAGGCTCCATCTACGCAGTCTTCAGCATTGGTTGTTCACCGTGTACACACGCCACGTGCACAGTACAAACAGGGTGATTTCTATGCCCAATCAGGTCCGAGCTTCTTTGGCATGGTGGGACAGTCCTAACAATATGCTAACAGGGGTCCCCTTTCAAGCCATCACTACAAATCACTACAGATGCCTCCCTGCTCGGCTGGGGTGCTCACCTACAGGAGCACCAGGTGCAGGGTTTCTGGACGCCCCAGGAGTCGCTACAACATATAAATTTTCTCGAGCTGAGAGCAGTCTTCAATGCTTGCAAACATTTCCTACCCATTATTCGAGGCCACTCCATATAGATTCTCACCAACAACATATGCATGGTGTATTACGTCAACAAACAGGGAGGGGCACGCTCCTGCTCTCTTTGCGCAGAGGCTGTACGCCTGTGGAATTGGGCAATTCGGCAAGGTATCACCATAACAGCAGCATACCTTCCCGGCAAGGACAATGTGATCACCGGTACTCTGAGCAGGCATTTCCTCTCACAACACGAGTGGGAGTTACACACCGAGGTGCTCCGCAACCTCTTCCAACTCTGGGACTTCCCCAATGTGGACTTGTTCGCCACTCGACACAACAGGAAATGTCATCAGTATTGCTCACAAGCGGGCATCGGCACAGACTCTCTGGGGGATGCCTTCCTCCTGGACTGGAGTCGTCACCAATTGCTGTATGCCTTTCCTCTTCCACTCATCCCGAGAGTTTTGGAGAAGATAACATCGGACGGCGCAACAGTAATTCTGATAGTGCCTTTCTGGCCCCGACAGGTCTGGCTAGCACAGCTGTCGAAAATGTCAGTTGCCAAACCACAACGACTACTGGAACAGTTCAATTTACTCTCTCAGCAACACGGCACAATGCTTCACCCAGCCATCGACCGCATGCACCTGACAGCATGGCTCCTAGCTGGCTCCAAGCATCCGAGCTCTCCTGTTCTCAAGACGTGAGACATGTGTTGATTAACAGTAGGTGACATACAACGCGCAAATCCTACCTCCACAAGTGGCGTCGTTTTCACTCATGGTGCTTGGCAAAAGATCTTGACCCTCTTTCGCTGTCTGTACAGCAGATCATAGATTATGTGATGCATCTAAAGGCGACGGGAATGGCTATTTCTTCCCTAAGAGTGCATTTAGCAGCAATTTCAGCCTTCCGTCTTCCAGTTGATGGCCATTCGGTGTTCGCCCATCCTATCACCAAAAGATTTCTGAAGGGACTGGGCAATCTATATCCGGCACACAGGATCCCGCCGGAGCCTTGGGACTTGCCTTTGGTATTGGACACTCTAACTCACTCGCCATTTGAGCCACTGGCAACATGTGATCTACGAATGCTCACCATGAAGACGGTGTTTTTACTTGCCATTACGTCGGTGCGTCGAGTAAGTGAATTAGCGGCTTTCAGCTGATCCACCGTACACGCAATTCTTCAGTCATGCGGCAGTACTGCATGTCCAACCAGCGTTTTTGCCAAAGATCAACTCTGCTTTCCACATAAATGAGCCCATAACCCTGCCGACTTTCCACCCAAAGCCTCACTCCTCATTGGAAGATGCACGTCTGCACACTCTGGATGTCAGGCGAGCACTGGCCTTTCACCTCGACAGAACTCGGGTCTTTAGGAAGTCTCAGCGGCTTTTCCTTTCCACAGCCGAATGCTCCAAGGGCAAGCAACTCTCTGCACAGAGTATTTCCCGCTTGGTCGTCGCTTGCATCACACGATGTTATGCCTTGCGCAACAAATCTCTTCTAAGTAGACCTCATGCTCATGCCACTCGGGGCATAGCAACATCTATTGCCTATCTTCACGGAGTACCATTGCAGGACATATGCCGTGCGGCAACCTGGTTGTCTACCCTCACATTCGCTAGACACTATGCCCTCGGGAACATACTTACCTCTGATTCAAGAGTGGCCCAGGCTGTCTTGTCTACAGCACAGGGGCGATAGGTCCGAAGCACTCATGTAATGTTGGACCACTGCTGTGTACTCACCTCGAGTGGAGCACCCTCGGGGACACTACTCGATGAAGAAAAGAGAGTTACTCACCCTGTGCAGTAACGTCTGTTCTTCGAGATGTGTGTCCCTGTGGGTGCTCCACGTCCCACCCTCCTCCCTGCTTCAGAGCTCCTGTTTATATCTTTCAGATGCTTCCGGTCGGGAGGAAACTGACAGGACCGGACCGCGCTCAGCTGAGAGGCGCGAAGAGGCAGTTGCGCATGCGCAGTCCGGTAGGGGGGCTAATGCTAATGAAAATTCCTCCTGTTTGCGGCGCCGGGACGAGCCCAGAACCTCGAGTGGAGCACCCACGGGGACACACATCTCGAAGAACAGACGTTACTGCACAGGGTGAATAGCTCTCTTTTAGAAGGTGCATTAGAAGGAGCATTGCCAGCAGATCTACAGAAGTGATTATTCCCTTTTATTTGGCTCTGTGTCCAGTTCTGGGCCTCTGTCATGAACATGAGGGTTAGCCAGCAGCCTGGGGATTAAGGGGTTCATAGAATCATAGAACCATAGAGCTGGAAGAGACCTCAGAAGGTCATCAAGTCCAGCCCCCTGCTCTAGGCAGGACCAATCCCAACTAAATCAACCCAGCCAGGACTTGGTCAAGCCGAGACTTAAACACCTCTAGGGATGGAGACTCCACTACTTCCCTAGGTAACCCATTCCAGTGCTTCACTACCCTCCGAGTGAAATAGTTTTTCCTAATATCCAAACTGGACCTCTCCCACCACAACTTGAGACCATTGCTCCTTGTTCTGCCATCTGTCACTACTGAGAACAGCCTCTCTCCATCTTCTTTGGAACCTCCTTTCAGGAAGCTGAAGGCTGCTATCAAATCCCCCCTCACTCTTCGCTTCTGCAGACTAAACAGACCCAACTCCCTCAGCCTCTCCTCATAAGTCATATGCTCCAGCCCCCTAATCATTTTGGTTGCCCTCCGCTGGACCCTCTCCAATGCGTCCACATCCTTTTTGCAGTGGGGGGCCCAGAACTGGACCCAGTACTCCAGATGTGGCCTCACTCATATCCAGCATCTCATCCACTGTAACCCCCAGGTCCGTTTCTGCAGAACTACTAAACTGGTTGGTCCCCAGCTTGTAACTATGCTTGGGATTCTTCTGTCCCAAGTGCAGGACTCTGCACTTCTCCTTGTTAAACTTCATCAGATTTCTTGTGGCCCAATCCTCCAATTTGTCTAAGTCACTCTGGACCCTATCTCTGCCCTCAAGCATATCTACCTCTCCCCCTAGCTTAGTGTCATCCGCAAACTTGCTGAGGGTGCAATCCATTCCCTCATCCAGGTCATTAATAAAGATATTGAACAACACCGGTCCTAGAACTGAACCTTGGGGCACTCCGCTAGTAACCGACCGCCATCCTGACATCGAGCCATTGATCACTACCCGCTGGGCCCGGCCTTCTAGCCATCTTTCTATCCATCTTACTGTCCATTTATCCAATCCACATTCCCTTAACTTGCTGGCAAGAATATTGTGGGAGACTGTATCAAAAGCCTTGCTAAAGTCAAGGTAGATCACATCCACTGACTTTCCCACATCCACAGAGCCAGTTACCTCATCACAGAAACTAATCAAATTGGTCAGGCACGACTTGCCCTTTGTGAATCCATGCTGACTATTCCTAATCACTTTCCTCTCTTCCAAGTGCCTCAAAATAGATTCCTTAAGGATCCCTTCCATGATTTTTCCAGGAACCGAGGTAAGACTGACCGGCCTATAGTTCCCTGGATCGTCCTTCCCTTTTTTGAAGATGGGCACTACATTTGCCTTTTTCCAATCATCCGGGATCTCTCCCGATCTCCACGACTTTTCAAAGATAATGGCCAAAGGCTCCTCAATGACATTTGCCAACTCCCTTAGTACCCTTGGATTCATTAAGTCCGGACCCATGGATTTGTGTACGTTTAGCTTTTCTAAATAGTTCCTAACCTGTTCTTTACCCACCACGGGCTGTCCATCTTCATCCCATCTTGCGTCACTTGGCTCCTGGACTTCCGCGCTGACCTTGTCCGTGAATACAGAGGCAAAGAAAGCATTGAGTACTTCAGCTTTCCCCACATCATCTGTCACTAGGTTACCTCCTTCATCCAGTAGGGGCTGCACCTTCTTCTTGTTAACATGCCTGTAGAAACCTTCTTGTTATCCTTCACATCCTTAGCCAGTCGCAATTCCATTTGCACTTTCGCCTTCCTGATAACCCCCCGGCATTCTCGAGCTATACACTTAAACCCCTCCCTGGTCATTTGTCCAAGTTTCCACTTTTTGTAAGCTTCCTTTTTGTGCTTAAGTTCACCAAGGATTTCCCCCGTAAGCCAATCCGGTCTCCTACCATTTTTGCCTCTCTTGCTACGCATCGGGATAGTTTCTTTCTGTGCCTTCAATAAGGCTTCTTTAAAATACTGCCAGCTGTCCTGGACTCCTTTCCCCTTCATGTTAGCATCCCAGGGGATTCTGCCCATCAGATCTCTGAGGGAGTCAAAATCTGCTTTTTTGAAGTCCAAGGTGTGTATTTTACTACTCTCTTTTCTTCCTTTGGTCAGGATCCTGAAATCTACCATCTCATGATCACTGCTTCCCAGGTTGTCACCCACCTCTACTTCCCCTATTAGTTCCTCCCTGTTTGTGAGCAGAAGGTCAAGCTGCGCACGGCCCCTGGTCGGATCCTTCAGCACTTGTACCAAGAAGTTATCCCCAACATTCTCCAAAAACTTCCTGGATTGCCTGTGTACTGCCGTATTGGTTTCCCAACAGATGTCAGGGTGATTAAAGTCTCCCACGAGAACCAGGGCCTGCGATCTGGAAGCTTCTCTCAGTTGTCCGAAGAAAGCCTCATCTACCTCATCTACCTGATTCGGTGGCCTGTAGCAGACAGCAACCACAACATCACTGCTGTTGTTTGCTCCTTTAAACTTAACCCATAGACTCTCAACAGGTTTTTCTCCCTCTTTATACTGGAGTTCAGAGCAATCGTAGTGCTCTCTTACATATAGTGCAACTCCTCCTCCTTTTCTCCCCTGACTCTGTACCTAGCCAGGTAGCAGGCAGCCAATAGAAATGCAGGTAAGAATTTCAGACTGGGACAAAGGAATTTTTGGTTCTTCTTCAAGTAGCGTCCCTGTGGGTGCTCCACTAAAAGTGTCGGGCTTGTCTCAGTGCCGCAGTCCAGAGAGTTTTCTCGAGCAGTAGCCCCTGGTGGACCGCACATGCACAGAAGCCATCTCGCGCCGTTCATGCCTTTTCTGCATCGCACGGTCCATCCCGCCAGTTCCTAACCATCCACGGTTGCAGACGGAGTTGGGACAAGCTCCTACCTCCACCCTGAGGAGAAACCGAGAATAACATTTAGCCTATATCTTTTCGTCCCAGTTTAGCCCCTACTTCATAGTTATAGTTAGTTTTACGGTTTCTAGTTAGTTAGTATCGTTTAAAAAAAATCTTTTTATATATAGAGATCCATTGTATATAGTTCTCTGTTAGTCCGCAGGCCCTCTTAGACTCAGTCTGATGGACATTCCTTCACCACCATGCCTGGCTCCCCGGGCTTTAAGAAATGCGCATCATGTGGAGACGCCATGCCAGCATCGGACGGCCATTCCCAATGCATATGGTGCTTGGGGGAAGGCCATATCCCCAAAAGTGCACCCATTGCTCCAAGCTAACTGCCCGCACCAGGCAGGACAGGGAGATGCGGCTTAAAATGCTGCTCTTTAACAAAGCGCTTCACCCGCCATCTATGGGAGAACAAACGGACACTCTGGTGGTGCGTAAGTCCCATGAAGGGAAGAGCTCCGCTCCACCTCGGAGTGTAAGTGCGGGAGATGCACTGAGCACATCGGGGCTGCCGCCTAGGCACTCTGTGGGGAAGTCATTCAAGGCCCGCAGTACTTGGGCGCCTAGCCCCGCGATTTCCTCTACGCTGGCATCGTGAGTGGCACCGCACCCTGAATCGGCACTGGCAACAGCAGCACCATGAAGCCAAGCGGCACCGAGAACAGCACCAAGGGCCAATGCGGCACCGTTAGCTGCGCCGGGGGCTGAACCGGCACTGAGAGCCACGCTGGCACCAAGAGTGGCACCGAGGGCTGAGGTGGCACTGTCAGCGGTGCTGAGACCCGAGCTGGCATCAAGAGCGGCGCCGAGGGCTGATGCGGCACCACCAACGAAGCCGAGAGCCTCTTATAGAATATTTGCCTGAGTCCAAGAAACAAGTCCTGAAGGCCATGGTGTAGGAGGGTTACACGGCAGCCCGCACTGCACTTCAAATTGCCCTGGATATCGCCAACACAGCCTCCCGGACCACAGCAACCTCGGTGGTCATGCGCCGCACTTCCTGGCTTCACTTGGCTTCCGTACCCAAGGACCTCCAGCCCAAAGTGGAGGACTTACCCTTTGATCGCCGGTCTTTATTTGCACAGAACAGCGACCAGGTTTTCCATTCCAGAAAAGATTCTCGCACCATCCTGAGGATGCTCGGAATGTATACGCCACCATTTAGACACAAGAGAGTCGGTCCCTATAACAGACAAAGACCATTCTCACATGCTGCACTCGGCTTCAGATTTTATGACCAACCAAGGCAAAGACAACGGCCTCAACAACGACATCAACAACCAAGCAAGACATTGAACCAGCAACAATCCCGACAGCAAGTTTGACGTGTCAGTCGAAGGACTGCGCACTATTCCTCTTCTGGAGGCTTCCCCCGAAGCAACCAAATTATTTCACCATCGCTTGAGGCCATATCATCCCTGCTGGTTTGCCATAACTACAGACTGGTAAGTCAGGGAGATCATTACATCCGGCCTCACCATTCCCTTTTCCACTCGGCCCCCTCCCACCCCTCCTGTCCCTTTTCAGGGAATCCTCTCACGAGCCTCTGCTGCAGCAGGAGGTCTCACGTCTACATACCATTGGGGCAGTGGAGAGGGTTCCATACAAATTCAGAGGCAGAGGCTTCTATTCTCAGTACTTCCTCATGCAAAAGAAGTCCGGAGAACGGAGGCCTATCCTGGAGCTCCGCAAACTCAATCGTCACTTAAGAAAACAAAAATTCAAGATGGTTACGTTAGTCTCTATCATTCCAGTGCTGAACGAAGGGGACTGGTTTGCGTCCCTCGACCTCCAGGATGTGTATTTCCACATGACCGTGCACCCGGCCCACAGGAGATTCCTGTTACACACTCGGCGACGATCATTATCAGTACATAGTGCTTCCGTTCAGCCTCTCAGCAGCGCCAAGAGTATTCTCCAAAACCCTAGCCATCGTAGCCGCCCACCTCCAGCTTACCAGCATCACAATTTTTCCTTACCTAGACAATTGTCTCTTGAAGGCCCCTACTGCAGACGAGGCACAAGTTGCCTTCTATACAGCCAGGGACACATTCGAAGCTCTGGGCCTCATTGTCAATGTACCAAAGTCTTCCTTGACCCCGTCCCAGTCTCTCGAGTTCATTGGGGCGAGACTGGACTCCAGGGCCTCTGCTGTGTACCTACCTCTCGACAGGTCCCAGATTATTCAAGACCTAGGAAATATCCTGCTCATTGCCCCCAGAACATCCATACTTACATGCCTGAAGCTCCTGGGGCACATGGCGGCTGCCATGTACGTCGTTCCCCATGCTCGACTTCACTTAAGGTGCCTTCAGCATTGGGTACTCACAATTTACAAGCCAGGCATCCACAGTACTCGCAAGCTTGTGGTTGTCCCCAGGCACGTGAGGGATTCTCTGCGGCTTTTCTCAAACAATACATTGGTGGGCGTCCCCTTTCATGCTCAGAGACCATCTATCCAGATCACTATGGACGCATCCCTGGTCGGCTGGGGAGCCCATATGCGGCATCTCCAGGTCCAGGTACTATGGTCACATCATGAGTCCCTCCTCCATATAAACTTTTTGGAGTTACGGGCAGTGTTCAACACCTGCAAACATTTCCTGCATGGGATCCACGGAGCCACAGTGCAAATTCTTACCGACAATATCTGCATGGTCTACTATATCAACTGGCAGGGGGGTGCCAGATCCCAATCCCTCTGTGCGGAGTCCATTTGCCTTTGGAATTGGGCTATCTGCCACGGAATTATACTCACAGCGGCATACCTCCCAGGCAAGAGCAACACCATCGCCGATGCTCTGAGCTGGACCTTTCACTTACAACACGAATGGGAACTGCTCGACAAAGTAGCCCGCAGCCTTTTCGAGACCTGGGGATACCCCACCATGGACCTTTTTGCTACTCGATGCAACAAGAAGTCCCGTCTCTACTGCTCGAGAGCAGGTATAGGGAGCGCTTCTCAGGGAGATGATTTCCTTATCGATTGGGGAATGCACCACCTCCTGTATGCCTTCCCCCCGATCCCGCTTATACCATGGGTGCTAGAGAAGATAGCCACGGATGGGGCGACGGTGATAATGGTAGCACCCTTTTGGCCCCGTCAGTGGTGGTTGACCCAACTAATGTGGATGTCCACATCCCAAACGCGGCAACTGCCACAGTTACACAACTTACTGTCACAACAACATGGCACGCTCCTTCATCCGCACATCAATCAATTGCACCTGACGGCTTGGCTCCTAACTGGCTCCAACGCCCCAAGTTAACATGTTTTCAGGCAGTCAAGGACGTCCTGATACATAGTAGGTGACAAAGTGTGTCTACCTCTGCGGCTTTTCTCAAAGATGTACCTCTGCGCAAGATATGCCGTGCCGCTACCTGGTCTTCCACATCGACCTTCGCCAGGCATTACGCCCTTGATCACATCCTAGCTACAACGTGGCAGTGGCTCATGCAGTGCTCTCCTCGGTGCAGAGACGATAACGCCAAAGCACAATATCAACACTGGGCTACTGCTTCATACTCACCTTTAGTGGAGCACCCACGGGGACACTACTCGAAGAAGAAGAGTTACTCACATGTGCAGTAACATCTGTTCTTCGAGATGTGTGTCCCCGTAGGTGCTCCACAACCCGCCCTCCTCCCTGCTTCGGAACTATTGTCCTTCTATCTTTCAGATGTTCCAGCTTGGAGGAACTGGCAGGACGGACCGCGCGACGCAGAAAAGGCGCAAACGGCACACGACGGCTTCTGCACATGCTCAGTCTGCCAGGGGCTACTGCTAGAGAAAACTCTCAGACTGTGGTGTCGGGACAAGCCCTGCACCTTCAGTGGAGCACTCACAGGGACACACATCTCGAAGAACAGACGTTACTGCACAGGTGAATAACTCTTTCTTTTTCCCTCCTTTGTCCCTGAGCAGTTTCTCTCCAGATACTGAGGGGGACAGACACAATGTCTCTCTCCAAGAAAAGACTCTTCACTATCTGTAAATGAGGTAAAGGTTAGATTAATCCGTTAGGTTTTATTGTTTTATTGTTTGGGAATGGGAATCTGATGTCTGTGCATTTAAAAATGGGTTTTCCTCTCCTTTGTAATTAAGCTTTTGGCTCATGGGGGCCCCCCATGAGTATATTAATTGGTGACTTTTCCATCTCGTCATGCTTGTAACAGGAGTATTGTGGTGATAATAAAAGTTCTTTCTCTTTTTTTTATTAACCTGATATTGGTTAATTTTTTTGTGTCCTAGTTTTACTTTAGGGCTGAGATTTCCCAAGTGATCTCTTCCCTGGTTTTCTGACCATTACTTGGGTGGTGGCAGCAGATTTTTATCCCCAAAATCTAGGTTTTTAAGATTTTGGGGGTAAGCTTTATACCAAAGCCTGGAAAGATAAGGTTTTGGGGTACTTTTGCGGGCCCCCACTTCTGCATTCATCATGCCAGAGTGGGAATTTAGCCTTGACTGCCCCCCACTACAGAAAGGATGTGGGCGCATTGGAGAGGGTCCAGCGGAGGGCAACCAAAATGATTAGGGGGCTGGAGCACATGACCTATGAGGAGAGGCTGAGGGATTTGGACTTATTTAGTCTGCAGAATAGAAGAGTGAGGGGGGATTTGATAGCAGCCTTCAACTTCCTGAAGGGAGGTTCCAAAGAGGATGGAGAGAGGCTGTTCACAGTAGTGAGGATGGCAGAACAAGGAGCAATGGGCTCAAGTTACAGTGAGAGGGGGGTCTAGGTTGGATATTAGGAAAAACTATTTCTCTAGGAGAGTGGGGAAGTACTGGAATGGGTTACCTAGGGAGGGGGTGGAATCTCCATCCCTAGAGGTTTTTAAGTCTCGGCTTGACAAAGCCCTGGCTGGGTTGATTTAGTTGGGGTTGGTCCTGCTTTGGGAGGGGGCTGGACGTGATGGCCTCCTGAGGTCTCTTCCAGCCCTAGGATTCTATGAGGCCAGATTGTCTGTTATGGAGACTGCAGGGGACATGAGACCACTGCCCTGCAGGTTCTTCTTCAGTGGTGCTACGGGGAAGGTGGAGCTGCAAACTGAAGCATGGCCTGACTAGATTGTAGAAGGTATCACCCTCATGGCTGTTAAATCTATTTATCCATCATTATTCCCTTTGGGATGAGGCTGATAGTTGGCATCCTGCAAGCCATGCTGTGCTGGGTTGCAGCTCGATCTCTCTCTGCCTCAGACCCCACAGTTTGTTCACCTACCCCTTGTTGCATGGCAGTTGCTGGACAGAGAAGCCACACTAGGCCCAGTGTTCCCTGTAAGCCAGGGCTACTCAACTTTGGAAGCCCCGGGGGCCGCAGTGATACTGCTGATATTAATAAAATGCAGTATTTACCTGATTTCCACTCGACAGCACTTTTAATGAGCAATGACAGTCCAGGAATTTAACTACTAAAACGCATATCAACAGAAGACCATTATACTGACTACTTTTTTGTTTTGGCTCCCACCCGGGGCAATGTGTTGAGCGCCGCGTAAACCCAAACCACATTGCGGGCCACAAACAAACGGGCCAATGGGCCACGTGTTGAGTAGCCCTCCTGTAAGCTGTGCACACATTTGGCCACTCAGGAGAGATTCAGATGCCACCCAGCTGACTAGCAGAGCGCCCCCAGCTAGGTATTTCGCTTCTGCTGGTGGTGCACATCCTCACATGCCTCAGTACACATAAAAATTTATTCCTCATATAAATGGAAAAAATCTGCATATGAATGGAAAAGATTAGAGGGACCATTGATAAGAGTAGCCCTTTGAGCAGTGGATTAGCTCCCTGGAGGGCGTATTCAGACATAAGCCATTAACTGAGGCAACACCAAGCCCTGTTGATTGAAAGGGTTGATCTCAGAGCTGTGCTTTGGGTTTGCCAGGAACCGAGTGTCCCAGTATTTGTAGCTGTTTTCTTATAGCCCTTTTTGACTTTGGGGAGTTCTTGTCACTTATGAAGCCAAAAGAACCATGAGGTCAGGTGGGGTCATCATATTGCCACCATCTTGAGACTGAAATCTCCTGAGAACACCAGATTGGTCATTATTTTGGACCAATAAATGGCTTCATTTAAAAATAAAAGCCTGACACATGAAAAACATAAATACGCAAATTAGAACCCATGAGCCAGGAGTGGAGAACCTCAGACCCTGGGACCGGATGTGGCTCCCTTCTTGCCTGGATGTGGCCCCCGAGGCTCAGGAGTGTCTCCCAGCATTGGGTAGTCTGCGCTGGCACTCCAGCCTCCCTGCTGCCCCACCATGGGGCTGGTAGCACAAAATCTACTAGGCTGGGCCCCCTAGGCTCTGGTGTGCAAGGGGAATGTGGGGAGCGTCTTTCTCCTAAGTTGGGGGCTATGTCAGTGTGGAGGGGTTTTGTTTTGGCTTCTCACTTGTGTGCAGCCCCCGACTGACTTTTCTGTGGGTCAGCGTAAGCAGCTGTAGTTGATATGTCGTTATATCAGCTATGTCTTGTGGCCCCCTTTTCCATATCCACATTGTTTCATATACTGCATTTTATCCATCTGCCTGAGTTTCTTTGTAGATTTTTCAAAAGTGGACTGCCATCGTGATATTGGAGTAGACATAGGGCCTGATTCTCCCCTTACATCTACTTTATGCCATCACTGCTAACTGACTACAGTTGAGTTACTCCTAACTTGCACTAACATGAGATCAGAAACAGGCCCATAGCTTGTAGGCAGCACTGTCTGTATCCTGTGAAACTGATGAATTCTTAGGTTAGCTGTCATTAGAGTAATGGCACCAACATGGGAGGTTTACAAGTAGAAAGTTTTTTCTAATCTGCGGATGTCCTGGATAGCCTGCACCTGTTCTTGCAGTGCCATAGAGCAAGACGTCCTTCTGACAGCCATGCATGGGCATACATGCTGAAAAAAAAAGTGAAAAATAGCTTTTCTTAAAGGTCTGCTGGGTAAAATACATCACCTAATAGGATCAAATCCATGTGTTAACTCATTAGGACAAACTTGCTGCCTGGAGGCTGTTCCTGCTTCACTCTGCCATTTCTGAGTGATGTAGTCTCAGTCAGGAGACAAGAAAACGTCTGCTACTGCCTAAGAGATGATGGATTTTCCTTTATCTTTCTCTCCCCATCTCTTCCCTCACAATATTTGTCTGGTAAAAATTTCAGGCTGCAGCCTGTCTAATATTCATCTGCTCTCATGCTCTCTCTCTCCCTGGAGATGGATTCTGTATGATAATCTGGCAAATGAAGTCCAAATTTGGAAGGTGTAAACACAAAGCCAGACATCATCTTCTGCTGCTACTCTCTGATTTGCAGATTCTGGGAGCTCCTTAGGTTGCTCTTACAAGAGATCCCTTCTTTTAATCAGAGTGGGAGGGGTACAAGCATATGCTTCAGATGCAGGAAGCTTGGTTTTAGTTTCCTACATGACCATTCATGAATATTTGGGGGAGGGTGTTGTTTTCCCACTAATTATGAGAACCATACAGGTGTTGGAGGTCTTTGTGGGGTGCTAATGCGCTGTAACTAAAGCTACTGAAAAGTACTTCCTTAATTAGAATGCTGTATCTTTATGACAATGGTGCATTCATGAGTCCCATGTGTCAGGTAAGGGCCTATTAATGCTCTGACTCATAAATTGCTGGGTAACATGTACATTGTAGGGATGTAGTAGTATAGTTAATTAACCAATTAACCGATAAGCTAAAGCTTATCAGTTAATGCTATCAACTATATGCATTTAAATGCAGAGCTGCAGGGGGGCGGGGCGGGGCCTATCCCCACTGTGGCTTTGCAATTTAAAACAGAGTAGGAGCTGGGCAAGCAGGCAGCCCAGCTCAGTTCCAGCTCATGCCAGGTCTGGGACCAAACCCTGCTGCAGCTCTGCATTGAAAATGTAGTAGGAGTCAGGCAGCCTGCCCACCTGGCTCCTACTATGTTTTAAATTGCAGAGCTGCACCAGTGGTAGGTCCCAGACCGGGGACCGAGCGCTTTAAGTGCCTCCCCTTATTAATTAATTGTGTGGTTGATAAAAATTCTATCTATTACACGATTAGCAAATTTCCTGCTTCTTAACATCCCTAGTACATTGTGATCAGCAGCATGGGATCTGGGCCCATGACTGGGCCTGTCTGCTGTGATTTTGTTTACACTGCAGCTGGCTAGATGTGCTGGGAGGGCCAGGAGAAGAAATGACAGTGTAATTGATCCTGACAATCTAGAATAGTGGGGAGTCCATTGTAGGAGAAGGAGCTAGAAACATAATAAATCAGCTCTCTTGGTATTATTCTAATCTCTCACTTTAATTAAAACACTGGCCCAGCTAAGGGATTAAGATACATGCAGAATATCACAGCGATTGATGAGTTGCAAAAGACTGGACTGATTATCTTAAAATTATCCAATACTATTCCTCTCTGTCCAGGGCCGCTGCTGAGGGGGAGGGTGTGTGAGTGGGGAGGAGGGAAATGGTAAAAGTGTCAGTTGTCTCAGGGCCTGGTGATTTAAAAAGGCCCTGGGCTCTGGGCTGCTGCTACCACGGCAACAGCAGCAGCAGCCAGAACTCTGGGCTCTTTAAATCAAAACCAGAGCCCCACACAGCGCAGTCCAGGTGGTGCTGAGGGCTGGCTGGAGGAGGAACAATGGAGTCCAGGCAGTGCTGAGGGCTGGCTGCCCTTAGCCCCCCTTCCTTCCACCTGAGGCACTGCCCCTTGTGGGCGACCTGGAGCCGAGTCCCCACTACCATTGCCCAGGGCCTGGCAAAGTCTGTCACCAGCCCTACCTGGGTGCGTCTACACAGCACAGTTATTTTGAAATAACTAGCATTCTTTCACAATAACGTAGTCCACATCTATATAGCAGGCAGTTACTTCGAAATGTCGAACTACTATCAAGCTGGAGGACTTCTTACTCCGACGCCTCTAACCCTCATTGTACGAGGAGTAAGGGAAGTCGGAGGAAGAGTGCTCTATTTCAAAATAAGTGCTGCATAGACGCTCCCAATTTCAAAATAAGCTATTTTGAAATAAGCTACGCAATTGATGTCGCTCAATTTGCATAGCTTTTTTGAGTTAAGCCCTGTTGTGTAGACACACCCCTATGTCCTAGTCCTGCCTCCACTGAAGTTTTGCCACTAGTTTAGCATTGGGACTTAGACCAATGTTCCCTCTAATCATATCCATCCTGTCAAGGCTGTTCCCCACTCTGGCGCTTTCAGTGCAAAAATTGGGGACCCGCAAGAGACTTTAAAAATATCTTGCCTCTATAGGTTTCTGCTTAAAAGCTCCACCAGGTCATAGATTCCCTGGCCTCAGGAGATAGGCTGCCACCACCAAGTGGAAACCCCTTTCTTCTTGAACCCAGGAAGAAAGCACTTGGACTTCTTCCAAAGGGATATCCCCAGGATCTTTTACCACAAGAGAGCTTGGGGAAAAAAGAGAAAAATTGCAATCCTGGATAGCTGACCTCTCAGTCTTAGGCATGCACACATAGACCTTCTATTACAGTAATTCCTCATTTAATACTATAGATGCATTTCTGAAAATGTTCATGCTAAGCAAAAACGTGCTATGCGGGGTCAATTTTCCCATTAAAAATAATGGAAAAGGTGGGGGTTGCATTTCAGGTGGTGGTGGCAAAGTCCGTTTTTTTGTTGGTGCTGGGTCGTCAACGTCCACATTAGATATCTAGTGTAACCCTTCTGCCAGGCCGAGTTAATAGCAACAAGGGCCGGGTTCAGTATCTAGGGGTCTCCTCCCAACAAGGTAATACAACACCGGCTCGAGCCCCCACCCAGTGACCTGGGAAATCTTACATACACCTCTGGGCGCCTCAAAGAGGCAATTCTTCCCCTCTCGCAAGCACAGAGCCTCAGTATAGCAGCAAACCTTTAATAACATGAGGTAACCGACATCAGCATTAAATTGGGAAAACACCACAACTCAGATTCATAGACCAAAGACCCACCCCCCAGCCACGAATCACCCAAAGTCCCAAAAGTCCAACACCCCAAGAGTCTCTTGAGTCCAGCAACCCCCAAAAAATCACCCAAAGTCCAACACCCCAAAAGTCTCTGCCCCGGGTCAGTGCCGCCCCAGGGTTCAAAAGTTCACCCGGCAGGGTTTTACCCTCCCAACCTGGAGGGGGCGGGGATTGATACACCTTACATGGTCCGCCGATGGCTCTGCCTCTCCGTAGGGTTCTGCTGCCGACGTCAACGCGAGTCCCTCTGCCACACTCCACCTGCTGTCCAGTGAGCCGCCTCAGCTGTCCCCCGAACTGTCCGGCTCCACCAGCCGTCTCGGTCCACGCCCCTGGCCGCCAGCTGGTTGCTCCTGCAGCTGCTCCACTGGCTGTCTGCTGCCGCTCCTACCGGCCGCCGGTTGTCCCCGCAAACCGCTCTGCTGTCCACCTGCTGGTTGTCCCTGCAAGCCGCTCTGCTAGTAGCTCAGCATAGCGCCTGGCTCCCCTCAGCACACAGTGATTTCAGCTCTTCAGCTTGTAATAGAGGAGCCTCAGTGCTAGTGCTCCACTGGCCCACAGTGAAGTCAACTCAGCAGCTCACAACTAGACTCCTAATGGAATCCAAATTAGTTCTGATATTCCACAGTGGG
Organism: Pelochelys cantorii; assembly: GCA_032595735.1. NCBI lineage: Eukaryota > Metazoa > Chordata > Testudines > Trionychidae > Pelochelys > Pelochelys cantorii. The sequence goes on along the minus strand of CM064346.1, from coordinate 3,817,965 downwards.
GAGAGAACATAAGAACATAAGAATGGCCGTACTGGGTCAGACCAAAGGTCCATCTAGCCCAGTAGCCTGTCTGCCGACAGTGGCCAACACCAGCTGCCCCAGAGAGGGTGGACCGAAGACAATGATCAAGCGATTTGTCTCCTGCCATCCCTCTCCAGCCTCTGACAAACAGAGGCCAAGGACACCATTTTATCCCCTGGCTAATAGCCTTTTATGGACCTAACCTCCATGAAATTATCTAGCTTCTCTTTAAACTCTATTATAGTCCTAGCCTTCACAGCCTCCTCTGGCAAGGAGTTCCACAGGCTGACTACACGCTGTGTGAAGAAGAACTTTCTTTTATTAGTTTTAAACCTGCTACCCATTAATTTCATTTGGTGTCCTCTAGTTCTTCTATTATGGGAATTAATAAATAACTTTTCTTTATTGGCCCTCTCCACACCACTCATGATTTTATAGACCTCTATCATATCCCCCCTCAGTCTCCTCTTTTCTAAACTGAAAAGTCCCAGTTGCTTTAACCTCTCCTCATACCCAGAGGAAGGGGTGCAATTGGTGTTGTTTAGGTCCTCAGACAGGGCCGGGCCGGGCCGGGCCGGGCCGGGCCGGGCCACGGGCCACGCCCGCAGCCACGGCCGCCACGCACCACGCCACGCCACGCCACGCCACGCCCATGTACAAAAACCTATCCCCACCTTCTCTCAACTTGACTGGGTTTGGAACCCATGCCCCTTGTCTAGCGAGTGCTACTTAGTTTATGACGAATCCCTCTGTCATAAACAGTTCCACCATTCCATTGTCCTTGATTCACATAATCAGGGTAACAACACTTTTATCCCCCCTGCCTCAATAACAGAGAGACTGGGGATCCCACAGTGGCCAAAGTGAGCATTTGGGCTGCTGTGAGCACATACTAGGCGGGGTGGGTGTGTCTATGCAAATTGGGTGTATCTTTGCAAATGAGATCAGCCTCTGAAGTCTCTTTGCACCACTCGCCCCAGTTCACCACCAGTTGTCAGGGTAGAGCTTATCCTGACCCTGCTTACATCAGCAACACAAGAAAACTAGCAACACGAGTCGCCACGGATTGTTAAAACACCAAAATAAATACGTGAGTGAGCAGCGGAGTGCTGTGACGTGTATTTATCCGCTCATGTGTATTATCACTGTTTTCACCAACTTATACTGCCACACAAAATAGTCTACCACTTGATTATTTTTGTGTTATTTCGAGGACGGTTGTGTTATTTGAAAAATGTTCCCTAAAAAAAATTGTGCTATTGCGAAAACATGTTAAGTGGGCATGTGTTAAACGAGTAATTACTGTACCTTCCAGGACACAAGAATCAAATAATTAAAAAGGTGATTTTATTTACAAAACAAAAAAGATATAGATACAGAAGATAAAGCATAGGTGTTACAGAGCAACTGAGAAAAGAACAGATTAAAACACAGAGAATTGTATCCCTGGAATTCAGCTTAATACTGTGTATTGGGGTTGGGAGAGAGGCACATGGACTTAGCACAGAGAAGTTTAACCAAACAACAAAAGAAAGAAACTAACATGATGGCATCTAAATAGACATTTCATTCACTATCTACTCACAGATTCATGCGTTAAGGTCCTGGCCATTTCCATGCCCAGTATTCTTTGTAGGCATGGTAGTTCTGCGGGGTTCAATATATCTTGTTCCCCCAATTCCTAGCTTAAAACTCACACAAAGAAAAACAGCAGGCAGGTATATCTTCCATTCAGATTTCAGCACCTTCTCCCATTGGCTGTCCTGACTCCCTGCCAATGCCATCTAGCCACCTGAGTTTAACCCTTTAGTCACTGAATGCTGGCCAGCGCTCCTTCTATCCATCACACATCTATATGTGGATTTTTCATACATGTGCAGAATAAATTTTATGTGCACCAAGGCATGTGCAAATGTGCACCACCAATAGAAATAAAAACCTAGCTGTGGGAACTCTGCTAATCAACTGGGCAGCATTTGAATCTCTCCTGAGTGGCCATATATGCGCACAGCTTACAGGAAACACTGACCTGGATTGGGTCCTATGTGAGCTATGATGATTAAAAGGATTCAAGGCCTGGTTGTGTGGAGTGGACAGTACCTCTGTGAAAAGATCCTTGTCTTTAACACAGACCTATTTCACTGTCCAGTGCCAACATGAAGCCACTTCCATACGTCACTTCAGCCCGTGGCATCCCATTCTGGCTTACTCCTGCAGATGTAAGGCATGGGAGGAGGTTCTCTGGGTTGGGAACCTTTCAGTAGATTGGGAGATGTACAGGTTATACAAAATCCATTTGCTTTCCTTTCAGACACCACTGCAGTAGCTGCATTACGGATGTAACCCCCGCCCAATGTGGCCACTCCAACCTGGACAGGCCCACTGCGCCTCACTGTGGGCAGGGGTTGGAGCAACCCCCCATCTGCGAGATCTCAGTTAAGCAGTTAACAGATTAAACAGGATTGTACATCCCTAAAATGCATTGAATAATGGCACATGTCATTCTTATAGCCCAGGGCTGGGCAAAATACTGCCCCGGGGGCTGGATCCGGCCCACAAAGCCACTGGCTCTGGCCCACGGACCACCCTACCGGGACCCTGAGGCGCACAGCTGCTGCGGGTTTAAAGCGCAGTCCGGCAGCTCTTTGCTCTGGAGGGTGGGTGAGGCTTCGTGTGATCTCCCCGCCCCCAACCCAATCCTCAGCTCCTATTGGCCAGAAACAACCAGCCAATGGGAATTGATCCCAGCCAATCTCTCAGCTCCTGTTGGCTGGAAACAACCAGCCAATAGGAGCTGAGAGATTGGCCTGGGGAATGGGGGCAACTCAAGCTTCTTCCCTCTTTCAGAGCTGAGACCAGGGCTGACTTATCCATTAGGCGCAGTGCCTAGGGCCCACGATACTTTTAGGGGCCCACGAAAATGTTTTAATTTCTTTTAAAATCAGAAGAAAAAAAATGAACTTTTAGGGTCGAAGAAAATGTTTTAATTTTTTTCTCACATCAGAAAAAAATGAAACTTTTCGGGCCCACGAAAATCTATTAAATTTTGCGTAAAACAGAAAAAAAAATAAAATGTTGAAGTATTTAAAGTTATATCAAAAATAATTTTTAATATTGATATTTCAGGGCTCGCCAAACTGTGGCGAGCCCCACTCGCCAGCCGCGCTGTCCGGCAATCTGCGCATGCGCAGATCACCCGAACCCGGCTCTTCCGGGTTGCAATCTATTCGCCATGGGCGAGTAGATTGTATTATTTGTCGAGCCCTGGATATTATTATGGTGGGAGGGGCCCACAAAGGCAAAAGTGCCTAGGGCCCACGAAAGTCATAATGCAGCCCTGGCTGAGACTCACATGAAGGGAATAGCCTGCAGCTCTAAGGGTACGTCTACACTGTTGCGTGTAGCTTGAAATAAGATATGCAATTTGAGCTACGCAGATTGCTTCGCTTATTTCAAGATAGCCTATTTCTAAATTTGGCGCCATCTACACAGTGCCACATTTCAAAATAGAGCACTGTTCCAGCATCTTCCTTATTCCTTGTGCAGTGAGGCTTACAGAAAGCTGCAATAAGATGCCCGTTAACTTTGAAGGTATTTTAAAATAACAGGTGTGCTGTTCAGACTTGGAGAACGCTATTTTGGGATAACATCTGTTATCCCGAAATAGAGTACGTCTACACAGTGGCTCTAAGTGATCTGGGGTTGCAGGAGGCAGGGAGCCCAGCCTGCCTTGGGGAGGTGCTGCAGGCCTGTTGGCCAGGAGACAGTTAGGTAACTGCCTCCCAGCCAGAGCCTGCCTCTGTCACCCCTGCCCCTCCCTCACCTCAACTCCCTCCCCCAACTCACCATCCAAAACTTCTGCACTCCCCTGCCCCAGGTCAAAACTCCCTCCCAGGCTCTGTACCCCCTCCTACACTCTTTCCCCAGGCAAGAATCCTCTCCTGCACCCAAACACTCTCTGAGACCCTGCATCCCAATCTCCTGCCCCATGTCACAACCCTCTCCTTCACCCAAACTCCTTCTCAGACCTCACACCATCTCCTGCACCCCAGTCCCTTACCCTGTGTGTCCTTCTGTACCCAGCCTCCATCCTAGACCCACACCCCCTCCACAGAAAGTGGCTTGACCACTTTCCAAAATCTTGGAGTGGCCCCCCCACCAAAAATTATTGCCCACCTCTGTTATAGCCCCTTCTGTCCCAAGATCTTGAAAGCACATGAATGAAGACCCAGAACAGGCCCATGAGGTCGCCAAAATCCTAGGATGATGAGAGTTTTGGAAATCCCTAGGTACACAAATATTATTATTCCTATTTCACAGATAAGTAAAATGAGGCTCATAGAAGTTAAGTGACTGGTCCAAGGTAAAACAAGCTGACTTCTATTCCTCTTTATATCAACTGTTCTTTATTGAGTGGACCCTGTTTGACTGACTGGCTGATGTGACTGTTGTACTCTGGGAGGGTGGTGGAGTGAAGCTTTATAAGAGGACAACTGGCTACCTGTCTTTGCTGTGCTTTAGGAGTGAGAACCCAGTTGGCTACAGCTTCCCAGAGGGCCAGCCAGGCAAAACTATCTCCCACTGTAGACACTTCATGGCCACATTGCCACTATTCAGCCTGGATCCCAGCCTAATTCTTATTTATGCTGTGTCTACACTGGGAAGGTTTGACAACAAAAGTTCTGTTCACATGCAAAAGTCACCAAAAGTGAAAACCTGTCAAAACCAATTTTTCTGCCTCCCATTGTAGACACTTCATGGCCACATTGCCAGCACCTGATGAGCCAAGCATCCCATAGTGGCTGTGTTGTGGGAAGGCAGAGGTGATCCCTGTGCTTCTTGGGATACCCTTGTAGCTCTGTGAGCTGTCTGTGCTAAGGAATGTTAAAGCAGCACAGCAATCTCTCCAGCCTTCCCCCTGTAGCAGTGTTCCTAGCAGGACAGAACAAAAGCAGTCTAATGATTTGTTCTATGTTCCCCAAAGTGAGCAGCTCACTCAGCAGTCAGACACTTCCTAGAATTTTAAAAGGGAGGGGTGCAGAGCTCAGAAAACACTGAGCACAGGCATCAGGGCAGACATTGTGGGATACTAATGGAAGCTGGTTCTCTCAACAAAACAAAACAGCAGAGTCCACACTGGGTCTTTGTCTACAATAAAGGGAAGGGAAAGACAAACGTCTCACAGGGCTGGAAGTTTTTTGTCATCAAAACTGGGTGTTTTTTCCCACGAAAGTTGCATTGTAGTGTAAACGCTCTCACTGTTTTGTTGTCAAAAGGCAGTTTTTGGTGACAAAAAGTGCCAGTGTAAGGCAAGGCTGGACACTAAGGCCCTGTTAGTTGCTCTTGCACAGTAAAAAGGCCTTATGGTGGGCAGAAACAGTGTATGCAGAGGCCTATGTCTAGCCCTAGCCCCTAGCACAGTGTGGCAGTGAATTAGGGACACTTCAGAGGCATGGACAGTGTGCTCTGCACTACAGCTATTCTCAGCTTCCTGGGGACATGGGGAGCAGAGTGTAAGTTAGAGTAGCCCATAGGCCAATGGTGGGGAATCTAAGGCCCAGGGGCCAGATCCAGCCCCCCGGCTTGCCTGGATCAGGTCCCTGATGCTCAGTGCTCCCCCCAGTGTTGGGGTGTCCTCACTGGTGCTCCAGCCTCTTGCCATCCCCCCATGGGGCTGGAGCCAACCAAATCTACTAGTTTGGGCCACCCTAAGCTCTGATAAGTGAAGGGAATGTGGGGAGTGTTTTTCTGCTTCTCGGTTGGTGAGGGTTGTTTGGAGTTTTTTGCACTTCTCACTTGTGCGTGGCCACTGACTGATTTTTCTGTGGGTCAGCGGCCCCCAACCCAAAAAAGATTTTTCATTCCTGCCATAGGCCTTCACACAGCCCTAGGAAGCAGGGAGTGCTCAGTAGACTAAAAGCTACCTCTGGCCCCACTTCCCTCCACTCTGAGCACAAGGGAGTCCGTGGGAGTCAGGCTGTCTACCTTCTGTTCACTGCAAGGGACTGCGTGGTGTTATTTGCAAGCTGTTTCATCTCCTATTTCAAATGAGTTCAGTGGTCAGAGACTGCTGGTGTCCATAGTGCAGGAAGTGCTGCTTGGCAGTTTGAGAGATGCCAAGGATCTAATGGGTATGTGGAGTGAACTACTCTCCACGTTGTAGTTTTTTGTTCCTCATTCGAGGTGGACCTGGGTCTTGGCTAGTTGGTTCTGGAACTGTCCAGAAATGGTGGCACTTCTCAGAGAGAGACAGACACACACACATGAAAGACAATGCCACCCAGACTTATTCAACTCCACTGAGTGTCATAGAAATCCAGGAGTTGGGGTTATAATTTATCTCACAATGGCCCTCTTCAGAAATGCAGTGGATCGTTACAGTGGAAAATGGCTTTGTTTTCTGTGCACTCAGCTCTGGTTGTAGGTGATAAGAGGAAGAAAAGAAGAGAAAGGGAAGGATGAGTATATAAGACTGAGAAAGCTGGATGAGTGTTTGCGTCAGACCTGCCCTGGCAGGGCTGTGAAAATGTTCACTGCCTTCCTTAAGAGAGAGTGTCTGGGACACAAATCAGTGGCAGTGGCTGAAGAAGAGTTCTGTGGAGCTCAAAAGCTGGTCTCTTTCACCAATAAAAAAATTACCTCACCCACCTTATCCCTCTCTGCAACCAGTGTAAGGCAGTGATGGTCAACCAAGACTAATAAGCGGGCTGCATGAGTGGCTCTCCTTCGTCTCAGTGGGCCGCATGAGGTACATTTAGTAAATTTGATTTTTATGTGCTTGAACGAAATACTTCATCACACACTGCAGGAGACTGCGTGGTCCTTTCCAAAGTCCTTTCTAGAGATGTCATTTGGCATTCAAGCTCAGGGAGGGAGGGGGAGGAAAGTGAATCAGCAGATTCATGGTGCTCTGAAAGTGCTGGGAGGGAGGGAAGAAGCAGGAAGTGCGGAGCTCCAGTGCCTCGGTGTGCGAGAGGCATGGGGGGCAGACAGAGGGTGCATGGGCTGCAGGTGGAACCCCAGTGGGCCGCATACCGCCACTACTGCTGTAAGGCAAACACATGCAACTTGATTGGCCTGACCCAAAACCTGTGGAAGCAGGTGGAGAAGCTACCTATCTACGATTGGCATCAGTGGACATTGGATCAGCCTTTCTCTCTGAGGCTATGTCTACACAGGCGGGTTCTTGCGCAAGAACAGCCGTTCTTCCGCAGAGCGTCCACACTGCCCGCCTGCTCATGTGCAAGAAGTTTTACAGTAAAGCGTGGTAAGAGAGGGCTTCTTGTGCAAGAGCTACGCTCTTTTCTAACAAGTGTAAGCACTCTTGCGCAAGAGGTCTTGTGGAAGAGGGCAGTGTGGACGTGCGGCAGGGGTTTCTTGCTCAAGAAAGCCCTATGGCTAAAATGGCCATCAGAGCTTTCTTGAGCAAGAGAGTGTCCACACTGCCATGGATGCTCTTGTGCAAAAGCACATGGCAGTGTGGATGTGTTCTTGCACAAGAACCCTTGCGCAAGATTGTCTTACTCAAGAACCTGCCAGTATAGACAGCCTGGATGTGGGGAAAGACAAATTCTTCTTTGGTTTCTAAATCCACTTCAAGCTGAAAAGCTCACTGGAGTGGTTGAAAACATTGCACGGTCCCATGGGAAATGTTTTCAGCTACTCTTTCCCAGTCTGCCTGGTTCACCAAGCTGTTATGGTGAGTTCATCTCCTGTTTTCTTGACTGTTCCCAGGGAGAGGGTCAAATTACTGTAGACACCACATTTTGGAGATTTTGTTTAAAACAAATTGCAGTGGGAGGAGGGGAGGCATGGTAATTCTGATAAGAGCAGAATTCTTTTAAAAGCCAATACAAATATTTTTTGGGCGGGAGGACGGGGGGGATGCCTTTGAGGTTATTTCAGAATTCCCCTGCTGGGCTGTGGCCCTGACAGCACTGTTTGTAACCAGAATGTGAAACAGATTCACAGAAAAGGTGAAACTGACTCAGTCCAGGTTCCCCCAACAGAATGTAGAGAAGTGTGAAAAGTCTGTTTTGGTTTTCCTTTCATAGCAGGGCTGCTGGGTAGTGCTCAGTATGGCACCAGGGTGAGGCAAGTGTCAAGCGTGGAATGAAATGGAAAGCAAGAGGAATGTGGCTGACAACGAGAACATAGCGAGAGGCCATTTGCCATTTCTTGTCATAATGTCACAGGGAGTGGGGGGGGGGGAGGGAAAGAATGTTGATGTGACATTTGCTCCCGGGTGTTCTTCCCAACCCTCCCATAGCCATGTACATAAAATCTTTTCAAACAGCTGCTAGACTGCTTCCCTGAACCAGTGCAGGATCCTATGCACATTAAGGTGTGTCTACACAGCAAAGTTATTTCAGACTAACGGCCGTTGTGAGCGTCTACACTGCAATTCCATTATTTAGAAATAATTTTGAAATAGAGGACAGCTTATTCCAGCTTCTGTAAACCTCATTCTGCGAGGAATGGCGCCTATTCTGAAATCGATATTTTGGAATAGGGGCTATGTAGACAGGGAATAGCTGCTATTTCAAAATAGGGGGCCTCCAGCCCTTCCCAGGATGCCTTGCTGGCCACTCTGGCCACACTCAGCAAAACTGTCTCTCTCCCCCCTTCCCTGGAGACCTTAAAGCTGCAGCCTCTGCAGAAAGGGTTTGTGGCTCACAGCAGGCCTGACAGCCCTGAGCCACCCTGCAGCTGCACCTGACTCACTGTGCCCCTAAAATGAGCCAGTCTGCTGCTCCCACCCAGTCCCCCATGGCTCCCAGGGAGCAGTCAGACAACTCCCAGGAGCCTGCCAGGGGCTGAAAAAGACAAGCGCCTTCCTGGTCTGGTGCAGAGATCCTGGACCTTACTGAGGTTTGGGGGGACAAGACCAACCTCCAGGATCTCCACACCAGATGCAGGAATGCGGACATCTCTGGGCAGTTGGCCAACAGCCTGGCCACAGAAGGACACATCCACACCCAAGAACAGGTACGGACGAGGGTAAAGGAGCTCCGCCAGGCATATGCGAGGGCCAGGGAGGCAACTCCCTCTCTGGGGCACCTGCCCTTATTACAAAGACTTAGACCACATCCGGGAGTTGGGGCAGTCCCTTCCCTCTCTGTCCCCACCCCCGGTTGTAGACCCCGGGCTCAAGACGCCCATCGTTGTCCTCATGGGGGGAGAGACGAGAAGGAGGAGAAGCAGGACACAGACGAGGCCAGCATCACCACCCAGCTGACCCTGGAGGCCGAAATCCTTCCTGTGGATGTGTCCCAGGCATCGTCTGAGGTTGGGGAAGATACATCATGTGAGTGCCATCACTTTCCCTTCAAACGGGGTGGAGGGGATGGCTGGGGCGGGGAAGCTGGGCGCTCCATGCTTGGCCCTTGCAGCCCGCAGATCATACGTGCTATTGGCCACAGGGTGTCTGGAGAGACCTGCCATGCTCCCAACCCCAGGGTGAGACACCCTCCCTCCACAAGCGACACACACACACACTCAGCAGTCCCGCACTCGGCACATGGGCATGCTCACAGTGTTGGGGCAGCACCCACTCCCAGGGACATCTGGGCCCACTGGCCTTGCTCCAAGCACATCCCCTGCGACAGAGCCGAGAATTGTTACTCTCAGCTCACAGATGGGGGCTGGGCTTCAGGCACAGTGTCCCCTGGGATGACTGACCATCTCTCTTTACTCTCCACAGCCAGACCAGCTGGGAGTGGGAGGCAGTCGACACCAGCTGGGACAGCCTCCCGGACCCCAGGCATCTGCAGGCGCCACCATCCCATGGACATGTTCCAGCGGCAGCACCTGGCAGCATGCCGATCCCTGGAGCAGGCCATCCATGGCTGGGTCCAGGAGGATCTGCAGCTGCGTCAGGAGAGCTAGCGGGAGCTGCTTGTGCAGGGCCACTCCATGTGCGCAGATGTGCATTCCCTTGTCCTGAGCATGATGCCTGCTCCAGCCTCTGCTCCATCTCCTGCTGTAGCTCCTCTTTCCCCCCCCCCGCTTCTCCCTCAACACCCTCCCGACCCCCTTGTGTACGCCGAGGCCCCCACACCTGTGGCAGTGGGATCAACAGAGCCCGGTGCCACTCCCAGCCCCTGCCCTGATCCTCTCCTCACCCCTCCTCCCCTTTCCAGCTCCCTCCTCCCTCCTCCAAGGTTCTCAACACCCCCCTTCTTCCACCCTCTCTCCTCCCCTCTCCCAGGTTCTTTCCCCAGTCTCTCCCCAGTTTCTTTGACCCCACATAAAAGATACAGAAGTTTTAGTTTTTCAAAAACAAATGTGTCCTTTATTTTGTCATCAGGAAGGGGGAAAGGGAGGGGTTAGTGGCGGGACAGCAGTGAGCGGTGAAATAGAAGCCCCCATTGGGGCAGCCCAGGGGAGAGTGTCACTGGTCCACTGGGGAGAAGCTGTCCCTCAGGGCCTCCCGGAAGCGCATGGCCCCCCAGTGGGCCTGCTGGATGGCAACCATGCGAGTTCTGAAACACACGTGCATCGTGCACCTTCCCCGACCACTCAACATATATGTTGGTGAACTGTCCCTGGTGGTCTGGGGCACGGATGGGGATGTGGGTCCTGTCGATGCCTCCCCTCCCCTGCAGTTGGGGAAGCTCATGTCGACAAACCTGGCGATGACTCTGCACAGCAGGATGGTGTTGATCGCTCTGACCTCCTGCAGAAGGAGACAAACAAACAGAGAATCACAGGGATGCCAGGGCCCCTGAGAGTTCCCCCAGTCTCCCCTTCTAGTCCCCCCCCACTCACCAGGAACAACCCACTCCAATCACCCCAACTCCTGGCAGGGCTTTGTGAGGGGGGGACTGAAGAAAACCTCCCAGGGAGGGGGCTTGCACCCCCCCCCCATTCGGTCCTTCCCTCCCCCTCCTGGGACAATAGCCTGAGAATGCCATACCTGCATGACCAGGCCCCCAACAGTCGATCTCCCCAGACTGAACTGGTTCCCCATGGATCAGTAGCTGTCCAGTGTGGAAAGCTTCTAGAGGGCAATGGCAACACTCTTCTGGAGGGGGATGGCGGACCTCATGTGTGTGTCCCGTCACCTCAGGGCAGGGGCGAGCCACTCACAGAACTCGAGGAAGGTGTCCTTTTTCATTCTAAAGTTCTGGAGCCATTGCTGGTCTCCCCAGCGCTCCAGAACAATGTGGTCCCACCAGTCTGCACTGGTGTCCAGATGCCAGATGCGGCGGGGCACAGTGTCCAGGGCAGGGCGGGTGGGAACCAGCTGCAGGAGCCGTGCCTGCACAGATCCTAGGAGGGTCTGCCACAAGGACTGGGGGTTGGGTTCCTGCAGAGTCTGGGAGGCTGCCTGCAGAAACTGCTGCATGACCTGGAGGCAGCTCCGGCTCCATAGCAGAGAGTGCTGTGGTACCCTGAGTCAGGGCAACCAGAGCATGCAGAGAAAATGCTTCGCTGTCCCTCAGAGAGGTAGGCAAGCAAGCAGGGAAACCTGAGAAACAGCTGTCCAGGGGGGTCCCTTTAAGCACGAGCCTCAGATAGCCTCAAGCAGCAGCCACACAAAGTAACTACTAACCTGATGCCCTGCCAGAACTGGTTCCGCATGGCCTTAAATGAGATTCAGCTTCCAATCAGTGTGGACACTCTATTTAAAAATAGCTAAGTGCTATTTTGATACGCATTTTGTATGTAGACTGGAAAATCTCTTCCGAAATAACTGCAGTGTAGACGTAGGGAGGTGCCTTCGCGGGGCAACCTGCAGAATCGGGGCATTAAAAGAAGATAACACCACTGTTGGTGCTTGACTATCTTAACTCCAGGATTTTAAATTCTTTGGGTCGTGTGCCCTTCCCAAGGATAGCCCTCAGTGAAGAAGATTCATGCTCTCTTAGAATGTCCAGTTGTGTTTTCTAATCTGTCTGATCTACCCAGGTCCTATGAGCCTGGAACCCCATGTGCCAAAGCAGGTTTTGGCACATGTCTTTACTTAGGCAAACCTTCCATTGGCAAACATGTAAAGTTTCCCCTATAAGAACTTGAGAATTAGGAGGTGTAGTCCACAGAGCATGATATAGATACACGCTGCTAATCTGCCTGAGTTTCTTTGTTAGGTGGGAGGATATAGTTACTAGGGATGTTGGATAATGTTTATTTTAGTAATTGTGTAGCCGCAAAAATATTGGTTACATGGTTACTAAAATACTCCCCGGGGATGGGGCTGGCAGCCAGTGCAATCCCAGCTCCCAGCCCCACTCCTGGGGAGCCCCATGGCACGCTACACTGCTGCCTCTGCACTGGATGGCAGAGCTAGTCCACAAAGGGAGTCAGTTTAAAAATTGGCTCCTTGTGCAGATCAGCTCCTGCCTGCTGCCTTGCCCTGCTGCTTCTGATACAGAGGTAGCAGCAGACCCTATCCGGGGGGTGGGCCCAAGCTCCCCACAGACAAAGGCTGCTCCAGCATTCCAGGAAGCAGCCTCTGTCCGCAGTGAGAGGCTGTTTTGGCATCCCACCTGCTTCCTCCACCCCTCCCCCCACCCCCCATTCCCCTCCCACTGCCTCTGATAGAGGGGCAGCAACGTGGGGGCAAGTGGTTCCAAAGGAGCCAGTACACGTGGGGAGGTGGCTTGAAAGCTGGCTTCCTGCCTCGACCTGCTCCTGCCTGCCCCTCTCGCCCTCCACACTGCTGCCTCTCTATAAGAGAGTGAGAGTGGGGAGGCAGGCGACTTCACAGGATCTGGTGCTTATGGGGAGTCAGCTTAAAAACTGACTCCCCACCAACACCAGCTCCTGCCTCCGCCTCCCCTTGCTACCTCTGATACAGAGGCAGCAAGGGGGGGTTTGTACATGTAGTCGTTAGGATTAACCGATAAGCCCAGGTTTATCGGTTAATCGTTTAAATGACTATACACTAACATCCTTAATAGTTATTCCCCCATTTCTTATTCATAATCGTCCATTTTCCTGTGCAGAGCCTCAGTTCAAGGCATTGGTGGTTTAAGAGAGATTGACGCAGTTGCACAGGTCTCGTGTTGACTCTGCACAGGGAAGATAGATTTTACCCAATGAAAACTTAGTGTTGACATTTTTTGCTCTTCTGCTGCCACCTTGATTTTTCCCCTCCCCCCCCACATAATTAATTCATCCTTTACGGGCAGCCAACTCATTTGTGTGGTTTGTGGACTAGTTCCTTTGGTGCAGTTCATAAACTCCTTGCTGTTTGGTTACACTAGTTCATTCGGCTAACTTTCAGTTTAAAAAGGGTTTTCTTTCATCTCCACTTATTAACAATGCCATTCAGCAGCTAAAATCAATTCCTAGTTCATCATCGTATTAATCTGAAGTGGCATTCCTTAGAAATGTTACTTTTGGACGAATTAACTTCATGGTTTTCACTCTGCAGAATGTTCTTCCTTATTTGCCATGCCAGCTGTTTGTTTCTTCTAACCTAAGTCCTTGACACCCAAGAATAGAAAGTGATGATGCCCAAGAAATGCAGACTTCTTAAATTGCAGTGTTTAAAGAATATGGGCCAGTCCATACGTTTGTGCAACCTCATTGACTTCAAATGTGTTTTATAGAGGGAACTAAACACAAAAATTCCCAGCCATTCTGTAAAGAGGCTTGACTTATCAGGAACTGCTGGGTGCTCAGCACTTTTGAAAATCAGGCCCTTCTTTAAGAGCTGAGTTGTGGGCTCACAAGCCTAACTTAGGCATCTGTCTTCTTTAAAAAGTCAATAATAATTTTTAATCTAACAATGTTCTTTTAACACGCTCAGGTGTTTGGGTTTTATTTCTCTTTATGAATAGAGAAATGGAAAGGGCAGTGGGATGTAGTAGGAGCTATTAAATCATGGACTAGTTTAATTGTTGCAAGCCCTAGTGTCTGCGTTATTTAAAAGTTAATTAGACCATGCCCTCAAGGGTATACTTTAGGCAACATTCCTGAATCGGACTGACTAAGAGAGTGGCCAACATGCCCTAACATGCAGTTCTGAGAGAAACTTTATATCATTTTAAAATTTAAAACCAGTAAGAGGAATTCTTAGGCCTTCGAGTTGTTATCTGGAGGACTTGGGAGTGAGGAATCCTGGGTTCCCTTCCTGGCACTGGGAGACAACTTTGACTGTCTGCTGATTTTAGTAACGTACTGGGTCATAGCATTCTTTATCTGGCTCTGTCACAAAATTATGAGATCTGGGTAAGTCATGTCACTTCTCAGAACCTTCATTTCCTCATTTGTAAAAGGGGGTTGTTATCCTTACACGGTGTTAGTGGCTCTGCTCAAGCCTAGATATTTGGTAAGAAGGTCCCCACCACACCAGGTCTCTGCAACTGCTCTTCATGTTGGCTGAGTGTTACCAGGGCGTGCCAGGCCTGCTCTCCCATAGAAACCCCCAGTTTGCAAGTGACCTCAAGATACCAGCTCTTGGACTAATAGCCACTGATCATACTGCAAAGATGAGTGCAGCCAGGCTGCTGGCAACATGTCCACGAGATACAGCAGAGTCCCCGGGAGCAGGTCTGGTTCCATGTTGCAGAGTGCAGTGGTGCCCCGAGTGAGGGTAAGCAGAGCACTCCGAGACACAAATGCTTTGCTGTCCCTCATGGAGGTAGACAGCAGCTCCACACTCTTAAGTCCTGGTTCCGGCCAGCCTTCACTTCGGTTCAGGGTCCACTCAATGTTGACATGCTATTTCGAATTAGCAAAACGCTAATTTGAATTAGTTTTTAGGTCTAGATGCACTAATTCGAATTAGCTTAGTTCGAATTAACTAATTCGAATTAAGTTAGTTCGAATTAGTGCTGTAGTGTAGACATACCCCCACTCCTAACTGTAGCAGTGCTAGAAAAACAACTCTCTTCCAGAGGCGTGTTGCGTGGAGAGCTGCATTCCTCACATTTGCTCGCTATGCCTGCTTGCATTTATCCATCATAATTTTGTGAAACCCGAAAGAGATGTTGTCGTCACAGTGGGGAAAGATGCCTCTGCTTAATATTCAACCAGGCCACATGAGTAATGTGGTTTCCCTTTGAAATCAAAATGAAGAGCAAAAACCCAAAGCTACCTCTGAGGGGTTTGTCAGTGAGCAATGAGAAGTCACAGCCACTGCAACAGTCCATGCTGAGCTGTCCAGGCAGATCTACTTCCAGTGGGAGGTCATTGAAATAGAATTGTGCCTCCTGAATGCATTTTCTTCTTTTCTTCTTCATTAAAATTGTGTGTGTGAGAGAGAGTGAGAGAGACAGGCAGACAGCCAGCCAACTGACTACAGGTATGTGGAGGAATAGGAATCTGTAATTAGGCTTTCAGTCTCGCTATGCCTGGCATTATAACATGCAGAGCATGCTGCAGGCAGGAGGCAACTAATTTGACCAGAATACAAACTCTGGTCTCAACTACACCCCTGCAGGGGCTCTGTGTAACTCTGTGTGTCCTGTAGCATCCCCAATACTGTGGCTATTTTCTGCAGTTCCTCCCTCCCCTCCCCCAATAGCTCTAACTGCACTAGAGGTGCCACGTGCAAATGCATGACACCTAACTTTTGAGAGAACCTGCCCAGAGAGGATCGGGGGATGAGAATTGGATCGTTTTACGAGCTGCTGTGCAGCTATAGTCTGACTGGAACTTGAACAGCTAAAGCTTCCCCTGGAAATATGAAGTGGCTGCCATAAGAAACGTACACTAATTTGTGCCCAATGACTGATCTTCCCCTGTCCTGACTTTGGTTGTTAGGAGTGTAGGTATGGAGGCCCCAGGCAATGCAGTGTCTGTGTAGAAGAGGTGGGGTAGTGATAGCAGGGAACACCAGTGGGTTAGGAGCTGACACCAGGTGATCTGGCAGTGTTAGAGAGGTGAACTAATCTGACAAGAAGACGTGGATTGAGGTAAAGGGGATGAGACTGGAGGCTCCGGAAGCAAAGAGGGGAGAGCAAGGGAAGGCTGAGCAAGTCACTCACTCAGCAGTTGTTAGTGATCTGGAGGAGGGATTTCACAGACCGGGACAATAGTCTGTCTCCCCAGGGACAGCTTTTGTCCTTTGTCTTGTTCTCATTTCCTCTTAGGTGCTGGGCCTGACTGATGAAGTGGCTTTATTAGCTCTGCTAAGGAACCTGCCAGACTCTCCCAGACTCCATCACTGTGTAGAGATAATACCAGGCTTTGGTAACTCATCCTGAATATGACAGCTCTTCTGTCAGATGTGCTGCGTTTGCCTTCTCTCCCCCAGACCTCCACCTCTTTGTCTGGATCGATCGCTCCCAGACCTAGCAGAGCAGAGACTATATAAATGACAGGAGAGGGGTTTAATTGGATCATATTCATAAGAACATGGCCAAAAAAGGTGCCCATTTGGTTGCTTATTTCCACTGAAAAGTTACCTGCTCCATTGTGTGTGGACTCTTGGGGCCTGGGATGAAAAAAATTACTCCTGTACGTGACTAAACTGTAATTTAATGTCTCCAAGGAAACTCACACTGTGAATATTCATCAGTTCTCTTAGGGTACGTCTAGACTACATGGCTCCATCGATGGAGCCATGTAAACTAGTTTACCTGGCATAGTCAGTGAAGTGGGGATTTAAATAATCCCCGCTTCATTAAAATAAAAATGGCCACCGCGCTGTGCTAATGATCAGCTGATCTGGCATAGCGCGGCAGTCTAGACACAGCATGGTTGACAAGGGAAGCCTTTGTCGACCGCTCCGGTATGCCTCATGAAACCAAGCCTCAACCAAGAACACTCCTCTCTCCCCCTACCCCCACCTCCACCCCCTCTGGAGCCCTTAAAGGCCATAGTGCCTGTGCCAGCTCCAAGCCTGCCAGCCCAGAGCCAGCAGTCACTGCCCCTGACCCAGTGGCCCCAAAACATGAGCCAGCAAGCCACTGGTATCCAGCCCTCCACCGCTCCCCAGGAGCAGTCTGCCAGCTCCCAGGAGCCTGACAGGGCCTGGAGAAGGCAGGCGCCTTCCTGGTCCAGGGTGGAGATCATGGACCTTACTCAGGTTGGGGAGGGATGCCCCCAATGTCCATGATCTCCGCACTAGATGGAGGAACGAGGCCATCTATGGCAGGATAGCTGCCAGCCTGGCCACCAAAGGCCACATGCGAACCCAGGAGCAGGATCACATGAAAATCAAGTTGGTCCGGCGAGACCCCCAACCCTGAGCCCTGAACTTCCCCTCCCCCTTCTTCCCCTTGCTTCCCCCTTCCAGCTCCCTCCTCCCAGGTATCCCCCTCCCCTCTCCCACCCTCTCTTCTCCCCTCTCCTGCCTCCTTTTCCCAGTCTCACTAGAGTTTCATCCCCTTCCCCAGTTTTGTTAAATAAAGAGAGTTTGTGTTCATGAAAATAAGTATATTTTATTTGACATCAGGAAGGGGGGTTAGGGAGGGGTAAGTGGAAGGACGTGAGGGAGGAATGAGGCACAAGCCCCCAGTGGGGCAGACCAGGGAGGCTGTTAGTGGTCCTCAGGGTGGAAGCTCTCCCACAGGGCCTCCTGGATACTGACCACCCCCCGATGGACCTCCTGGATGGCAGCCTGCAGAAAGTGCAGCCAGGTTCACAGCAACACGTCCACGAGAAGCACCAGAGTGCCCAGGGGCAGCTCTGGCTCCATGTTGCAGAGTGCTGTGGTGTCCTGAGTGAGGGCAACCAGAGCACGCAGAGACAAAATGCTTTGCTGTCCCTCATCAAGGTAGGCAATCAAGCAGGGAAATCTGAGAACTGGCTGTCCGGGGCGGGAGGGAGGTCCCTTTAAGCAGAGGCCTCAGATAGCTTCAGGCAGCAGCCACACAAAGTAACTCCTGACCTGATGCTCTGCCAGACGTGGTTCCAGCCGGCCTTAAATGCGATTCAGCGTCCACTCAGTGTGGACGCGCTATTTCGAAATAGCAAAACGCTATTTCGAAATGCATTTTGTGTGTAGACACGTTATTTCGAAATAACTTATTTCGAATTAACTATTTCGAAATAAGATATTTCGAAATAACGCTGTAGTGTAGACATACCCTTAGAAAGTTAACCCTGAAGACAGAGCACACTGGTTTGGCTTCACGTTCAAAGGTAGAGTTGTTCTGCCCATGCAAACTCTGGAAGGCTCATGAGATCCTCTCAAGAGGCTAATGCTTATTTGGGTAATTCAACTGGACAGGATCCTTCAGGAAGGCAAAAGCTATGATTGCAAGTCCCCCTACCCAGTCCTAGGCAAGGGAAGTGTCTGGTACTTGACCAGAAGAGTTGAAGTGCTGGATAACTAGATAAGGGCAATTTTAATTTTTCTGGTTAAAATCAAATGGTGTTTTGTTAGTAGCTCTTACCCAACCTGCAGTGCTCCAAGCCAACAGAGAAACTATCGGCCAGGAGGAATCAGGAAATAGAGATTCCCTGGTTGAGAAGTAACTGAACTTACAGAGTTGGGGAACAGACAATTTGGAGAGCGGAGGTGGATTTCACTGTTTGCCCATTGTAGTGTAAGGTCTTTCTGTGCAAGGTTGCCCTGCAGTGGCTGGGTCACATAGGCTATGGGACCTACTAGTTGTTCCAGTGGAGGGAGGTTTTCCTTTAGCTCCAGGGGGGTGGCCTACATTATGGTGCTGAAGGAATGGGGTTCTAGTCCTGGCTTCCCCAAACTAAGTCTGTATGTTTGTATCCTAATTGTGCATGTAGTTTGCAATGCCAGGATTCTTTGCACAAGCCTTTATAAATCACTGCATTAAATCCTATATGTGGAGAGAAACCATTGCAATTGACAGACTTGACATCCAAGGTCAGGCTGAGGTATTAGAGATGCACATCATGGCTTCCTACAGCCATGTGGTCCATGGCCAACAAACCCACTGTTTCTCAAGCAATAAATAAATCTTCTGGTGTTGCTGTTTGTTGTTAGCACCAAATATAATGTTAGTGCAAGGGAGCCCAAGAAGGATTAAAAAGATTGGGGATTATAGATTGCGTGCAACTCACAGGATCTAATGACCACTTGTTTGACTCTGTTACTGAATATGGAGCAGTTGTTTGGAATGACCAGTTTTATTATGGGCCAAAGTACAGAACAATCTCTAATTAAATCAAGCTAATGCTGTGCAGCTGAGACACCTCATCTGATATTTGATGGACTCAGAAGGGGTGATACAGAGAAAAGGTATTGAAGGAAGAAACAAGTGTACATGCAACATAATACAGGCTGTGTTGGTGTTTCTCCAAGGGTATGTCTAGCCTGCAAGAGATCTTCCAAAAAATCTTCTTTCGAAAGCGCATCCACATTTCAAAAGCGGATTGAAGAAGCGACTTGCTTTTTCGAAAGAGAGTGTCCACTCTCATTGGATGCTCTCTCACGTAAAAGACCACCTGGAACAACTTCAGCCAGGGCCTTAGGTCAGCAGTGACTTCTGGGTGCTGTTGCCTAAGGCTAGCTGAGACACATGCTTAAAGGGACATGTTTAATCTGGACAGCTGTTTCTCAGGTTCTGCTGTGGGCTTGCCTACCTCTCCGAGGGACAGCAAAGCTCTGCAGGGCGTGCTTTGGTTGCCCAGCTTTGTTGGATGCCACAGCATTTTTTTCTCTTTTTGCCATGAAGCTGGCCCCACACTGCCATGCTGCAGCTTCTGCAGCACTTTCAGCGGACTGTCACAACGGTCCTGCCCCAGCTCAAATCTGAGCTCAGCATTGAGAACCTCTGCCTGTTATCTAATCATGAGAGACAGGGTGAACTAGAAGCATATATAACTTATAAGCAAGTCATTATATATCAAATCATTGCACATCATACTTATAGTCTTATAACCAATACTAAAATATACATTTTTGCTACATTTGCACAGGAGAAACACTGAATCAGAGAAATATAGGACTTGCAGGGATCTCAAGGTCTAGACGATGTTAGTCTAGTGGTTCTCAAAGTGTGGTCTCTGGACCGCTAGTGGGCCACGACCATCTTGCAGATGGGCTGCAGGCTTAGAGCTTGCCCTCCTCCTGAAGCAGGGAGCCTAGGCTGGTGCTCTAGCCCTGCACACACTCCCCACAGGCTGGAGCACCAGTGCTGGCTTCCATGCTGCAGGGAGGGAGCCCAGAGCCTTGGGGGCTGGATCTGACTTGTTGGAGCAGGAAGTAGTTCTCTGCGCTAATACTTCCCCCTTCCCATGGCTGGGGGGAAGGGGGGCAGCAGTGCAGGAAACTATTAGAATCCTGGCCAATGGAAGCAGTGGGAATGGAGCCTGGGAACAGTGGGGGGGGATAGGTAAGTGCCCCCCAATTTTCCTCATCCCCAGACCCTGCACCTCCACCCTGCTCCTGCACCCTCCCTCCTCCCCAACCCCCACCCCCAGCCTGCTCCTACACCCACTGTCCCCCCAGACTTCCCCCCTCAATCTGTTCCTGCACTCATTTTGTCATCATCCCTCACCCCTTCTGGGAGCACAGAGCCACCTCCACATCTTGCCCCGGGGCCTGCAGAGGCCTTTGGTTCCCTTGGAGTTAGGTTGTCAAAGACTTCTCTGTGCCTCACTTTACCCAGTTGTAACTACATCAGTTATTCTAGTGTCAACCAAATGAAGGAGTCAGTTAAAGTGCATCATGAGGGATTCTGCCTTCCTTTGAAAAACTGGAGGGAGGGCCATGTTTGAGAGAGGACGTGGAAATAAATAGGTCTGTTGGTTTGTTCCGTTAGGCCAACTTCTTAGCAGGTTTCTCAGCTCCAGTGGTGCAAGCCTTCTACTCAGATCTCCCTTCCAACTTCCACCCCAGGAAGACTTGTGGAATCAGCTGGTTTGTGGGCAAACTTTGTTTCCAGTCATCATGGAACAATGGCAAACCAGAAACCAGGAAGGGCATAATAGCAGATAGAACCATGCATCTAAGGATTTCAACATGAATGATACCCCAGAAAGACAGAGAAGCAATCTTACCTCCAGTTTACAGATGGGGAAACTGAAGTGGAGAGATGAACTTGTCCAAGATCACACAGTGAGCAGGCAGGACTAGAGGTAGAATTCAGGATCAAGTTTTTCCAGCTTTGACTAGTGTTTTTTGAGGCACTCAACTGCGGATACACCTGAAAGGGGGCTGATTTGCAGAAGGTTGCAGGTCCACAAGTTATGCCCCCAAAATCAACACTCACTTGAGAATATTGGCCAGAACATCAGGATACTGGATCTCCTGCTCCCATCATTAGACAGCAACCACCACTCGAACCTGAATGCAATAGAGCCTGCTTTAAGTTCCTGGAGACACCTCAGAACTGAAAGGAAATGGAAGGAAGCTGGGAAGAAAACATCAAAAACTATTTTTGGCTACCATAAAGCAGCTCTATGAGATTCATTTGAAAAAAGATGGGACATTTGGAGTGGTACATGATAATTAGGGTCTTGGGAAAGCCATGGCCCTACACAGTTTATGTACAAAAGAATGTTTGCCTCTTGCAGTTCAGGGAAACCTGCTCAGTTTGAGAATGGCTGCACTGCAGTGAGTCGCCACAGCAGTATTCCCTGTAAGCAGGGTGCTTGTGCAGCTGCTCTGGAGAGATTCCAGTGCTGCCCAGCTGATTAGCAGAGCACCCACAGCTGGGTTTGTGTTTCTACTGGTGATATTCACACATGATGTGATGCACATAAAAATGTATTCGGCACGTGGATGGAAGTAAGAAAGTAGTTAATGCAGATTCAGCAATGGGGAGTTCTCCATCACCACAACTCTTAGGGAATGAGGACAGTGTTCCCTCTAATTTTTTCATCCATGTGTGGAGTAAATTTTGTTATATCACCAAGGCATGTGTGGATGTGCACCACTGCTGGCTGTGGGTGCTCTGCTAATCAGCTGACCAGTTGCCCCTGAGAGGTATTACAACCTCCCCACTCTCACTCACTGTTTATACAACCCATGATCACATCAACTCTTTTAGCCACTGTATTGCACCAGGAGCTGAAGATCCCCCAAGTGCCCTTCAGAATCACTGCTTCCTAGGATAGAGTTCCCCATCCTGGATTCATGGCCTCCTTTCTTCATTCCTACACATACGACTTTAACTTTGCTCGTATTATAGCAGTGCAATGCAAAGGGATGAGTACGGAAGGGAGAAGGTGCTCACAAAGCCACCTTTCACCTAGGGTACGTCTAGACTACATGGCGCCATCGACGGAGCCATGTAAAGTAGTTTACTCGGCACAGTCAATGAAGCAGGGATTTAAATAATCCCCGCTTCATTAAAATAAAAATGGCCGCCACGCTGTGCCGACAATCAGCTGATCCGGCACAGCGCGGCAGTCTAGATGCGGCGTGGTCGACAAGGGAAGCCTTTGTCGACTTCTCCAGTATGCCTCGTGAAACGGCACAGCGCAGCGGCCATTTTTATTTTAATGAAGTGGGGATTATTTAAATCCCCGCTTCATTGACTATGCCGAGTAAACTACTTTACATGGCTCCATCGACGGAGCCATGTAGTCTAGACGTATCCCTTATGAGTGTCTCAGAAAGGTCAGCACCAGCTGCGGGCCCAGGTGTGGGGATAGTCAGTGACACTATAAAATAAATGGCTGGAATTACGCCACCAGCATCCTGCTGAGCCAACAGCAAGTACACTGCGAAACAGTCACTTAAACCCATGAAAACAGAACTGCTATAGAATGAACAAGGGCTGAAAATGGAGATTAATCATACAGGTTGAACTTCTATAGGGCTTTTCAGCCAGGATGCCCAAAATACTTCACAGACATTTATGATTTAAGCATTTAATACAGTCTCACATGACCTTCTTATCAATAAAATAGGGAAATACAACTTAGATGAGGCTACTATAAGGTGGTTGGATAACCATTCTCAGAGAATACAGTAGTTATTAATGGTTCACAATCATGCTGGAAAGGCATAACAAGCAGGATTCTGCAGAGGTCTGTTTTGGGACCCGTTCTGTTCAATATCTTCATCAGCAATTTAGATATTGGCATAGAGGGTACTCTTATTAAGTTTGCAGAGGATACCAAGCTGAAAGGGGTTGCAGCTGCTTTAGAGGATAGAGTTGTAATTCAAAATGATCTGGACAAACAGGACAAATCGTCTGAGGCAAAGAGGATGAAATTTACTAAGGACAAATGCAAAGTACTCCGCTGAGGAAGGAACAATCAGTTTCACATATGCAGAATGGGAAGTGTCTGTCTACGAAGGACTACTGCACAAAGGGATCTAGGGGTCATAGAGGACCACAAGCTAAATATGAGTCAACAGTGTGACAGTGCTGCAAGAAAAGCAAACATCATTCTAGGATGCATTAACAAGAATGTTATGAGGAAGACACAAGAAGTCATTCTTCTGCTCTACTCTGCGCCAATTAGGCTTCAACTGGAGTATTGTGTCCAGTTTTGGGCATCACATTTCACAAATATGTAAAGAAATTGGAGAAGATCCAGAGAATAGCAACAAAAATTATTAAAGGTCTAGAAAGAATTGGGCTTCTTTAGTTTCGAAAAGAGAAGACTGAGAGGGGACATGATAGCAGTTTTCAAGTATCTAAAATGGTGTTACAAGGAGGAGGGAGAAAAATTGTTCTCCTTGGCCTCTGATGATAAGACAAGAAGCAATGTTCTTAAATTACAGCAAGGGAGGTTTAGGTTGGACATTAGGAAAAACTTCCTGGCAGGTGGTTAAACACTAGAATAAATTGACTAGAGGGTGTGTGGAATCTCCATCACTGGAGATATTTAAGAGCAGATTAGATAGACATCTATCAAGGATGACCTAGATGGTGCGCAGGGGACTGGACTTGATGACCTCTCAAGATTCCTTCCAGTTCTAGTGTTCTATGCTGACTCTTGGTGGCCTTGCAGATGTAGGTGAAATGTAGAGATAGGAACAGAGTACAGAGGGGTTCCCACCCAGTACTGTATTTTAGCTACTAGGCCACTGTCAGCCAATGGTCAGGGCAGTGCATGTGTGTGTGTTACACCCGAGTCTTCAACTGCTGAGACACAAGGCCCCATCGCAGTGGGCAGTCTAGGTGAGACTGACGGGCGCCCCGAGGAGTTTAACGTCCGTGTCTTTACCGCTAGGATTGGGATCCTTTTGCGGCGGGCAGCCAACAGGCCGACAGACGCCCCAGAGTTTACAGGGAGAGCTTATTACACCTCAGATTTTGACTGCTAGGATACACGATCCCTTCGCAGCGGGCAGCCTGGGGAGGCTGAGAGATGTCCCAACGGATCTGTCCCCTGGAAGCGACATGATCCAACGCTCAAGCTCTCCCTATATCTGTCCCTTATGACCGGCTGGAGTTCTTTTTAAAATTGTGCTTGGTTCTGTTACAGCAACTGAAGGAGTCAAGTCACAGCTTAAACAGTTACTATTTTATTGTTACAGGGTAAACTTAGCTGTTAAATGCTACTACTGTGTTACAGATAACACAGCAACTACAAAGGACAGGACAGAAATTACACTAAGTCACTTACAGGTACCATGAAACCCTTTTGGTTCTCTGAGCTCTTATTAAATGCATGCAAAATAGACACCTAGCAGGTATATATTCTCACCCCTGCGTTCCAGACTTGGCGTGGCCAGCATCTTTCTCTCAATCCCTCGGGAAGAAGTAGGGCGAGGTTGGGCGTCCCACAGACCTCGGGAGTCAATCAATACCTGCCAGCAGGTGTAGATGATTGGAGCTCAAATGGGGTGGGCTACTAAACCCCTCTTTATACCCCTTGGGTCACGTAGGCTTCTTCCTGGTCTCAAGTGGCCAATTAGGAAAAACGGCTTTGAACGCCAAGTTTCCCACGAAGGGTGCAAAGCATAATTCACACCTGGGAAAATGCAGACAATGGGCACCTCTGGTATGTGATGGGCGAAGATTCCTCTCCTGGAACAGTGCAGGCGTGTCAATTACTGGTACTAGCCATCAGGGCGGCGGGAGGCCTCGGGTCATCAGCTAGCCCATTTACTGTCTAGTTTCTGTTTATAGTAGAGTCAGGGACAGGCAGCACACCTGCGTTCCCAGGACATCAAAGGCTGACTGCCTTTCTCTTGCTCTCTGGGAGGGGGGGGCGGGGGAAAAACAAGATGGGGTTCATGTCTGGCTACAGCCACACTCACCTCTTTCTACACAGGTGCTGGGAATACTCTGTCTGCCTCTTGTAGCATCATGTAATAGATTTTTAAGGTCAGAAGGGACCATCATGATCATCTAGTCTGATCTCCTACACATTGCAGGCTACAGAGCCTCACCCACCCCCTCCTGTAACGGACCCCCTAACCTGTGACTGAGTTACTTAAGTCCTCAAATTAGGGTTTAAAGACTTCAAATTACAGAGAATCCACTACTGGCACTAGTTTGAACCTACAAGTGACCTGTTCCCCATACTGCAGAGGAAGGTGAAAAAAACCCAGAGGTCTCTGCCAGTCTGACCTAGGGGGAAAATTATTTCACAATCCCAAACATGATGGTCAATTAGACACTGAGCATGTGGGCAAGACCCAGCCACTAGTCACCTGGAAAAGAATTCTCAGTAGTAACTCAGAGCCCTGCCTACCACCGGCCAGTGGAGATATTTGTACTAGAAGTCACTGGTGGGGTGCATGTCCATTGTATACAGTCTCATTGCATCATTGCCTCCATAAACTCACCAAGCTCAGTCTTGGAGCCAGTAAGTTTTTTGCCCCCATTACTCCCCTTGGATGTTTTAACTCCCATTGACATCAGTGGAAGCAGAGTTAGGGAGTTAAAGGGACGAGCTGACCCAATAAAGAGCCAAACTCATGATTCCAGGGAGGCTTGAAGTTCAAAGCCTGAGCATAGGGCAACAACCCATCCCGTCTGGATAATAATAAAACTTTAGAAATCAGTCTGTGCAAGTAATTGCCTGCATTAGTCTATTGTAGCAGCTCACATGATAGAACACAGACTCTAGTCTAGATGCCCGTGTGATGAAGCTGCCAGGAAGGCTTGGTTTCCTATGGAGATCTTAAATTTCACAGCCACACTTGGATGAGAGACTCTTGTTTAGTTCACTGTGTGACTGACAAACACACACTTGAAACACATAGGTTGAATTGACCCACGCTGCTCCATAAAGGAACTGGAAAGCCACAAAAGACAAATATTTTAATTATCAGGGGCTGTTAGGTATTCCCCTAGCAAGCAGTATAGGAAATGACTCATCTACTGCAGACAGGTAATAAGAGGCCAGCAGCTTGTTTCCACTGCATAATTTCCTTTGCAGAGTTGTTACCAAAATCTCCACCACCCTGATGAGGTCATGTGACATCAACCACCTCCCTTCTGGGATCAGCTGTGGCATTCATATGTTTGAAGCTATAATAAACAGATGTTTAAAGTACAAATAGAAACTGAAAATAGTAAGCTCTTCCAGTATTTAGCCAAGTTCCTGAATGAAAACAGGCTTTAAATCTCTCCCTACCAGTTTATACTTCTTCCTTGTAACAAAGCCTTTAAAGGAACAATGAGAACAAAGCACCCCTAAACAGACTATAGGGAACAATCCAGCATGGCCAAAGAATTGAAGACCTATTAGTTCTTGTCTAAAGTGCTTTTCCTGTTAGTCTTCCGTCACTCACACACACACACACGTCTAATTTAATGCTGTTTGTGTGCGCATGCATGCATTCCTTCTCAGCCAGACTGCTACAGCTGGAAACCTGCCACAGATCCATGTTCTACAAGTTTAGTAAGAAAGATAAAGATGGCTCAGGGTTAATGGGGTTTTTTAGCATCCCTCACTTTCAGACTGGTAGTTCAAGTCCAGCCCATTGTCATCACTAACAAGGGATAAATCTCTCTCCCCTGCAAGTGTGGATACTTATCTATCCCTCTCTCTCCCAACAGACTCTCTAATGACATAGGGTGGGTGGGTGGGTTGGGGAGGAAGGATTGTGCAGTGGCCTGTGTCTAACAGGGACCTAGCAGTGACCCTTGGGAAAGGAATTTTCAAAGCAGCAGTATCTGATGCTCACAGGCAGCATTGAAAATCACAACCTAGCACACTGGTAACTAAACACCAGTGATTATTTCCTGACCATCAAGGATTTAGCTACTACTCAGGTGGCCAGCGGAGTGCTTCTCCAGGGCAAGGGGCTGGGAATAAATGCATTACTGCTTGGCTTGCCGTGGTACCTTTGCAGAACGGCTGAGGCGCCACTTCCCCTTTCACAAGCTTAGGCCACAGGACTTGCCCCTCTGAGTCCCCAGGGTGTGGAGTGTGATGTGGCTCTGATGTTGTGATTAGTACCAGCAAGAGTCACTGCTATCTAGCCATTTATGCCACACCTAGCACTGTGGTGTCCAGGTGCCATGAGACGTACAGCTTCCTCACTGCCTGTGGCGGGCATGTGGGACAGCCAGACGCTGTCCTCAGTCAGGTCTAATACCTCTGTGGTACATGGCTTTAAACAGGCAACTGTGTATGTGGTGTAAGAGCATTACAGGTATCTTCTCTGTAGGCAGGGGGTGCTAACATCGTTATCATTATCAGCCCTTTGAAGCCAGCCCCGGGCACATACACTAGGTCACACTGCATTCTCTAGGGGCTGGCCAATATAGAAAGGAGTTTGGTGATAAATAACCTGGTTTTAAATGGGCTGATGACTTTCTTCCTGGTCCATTGGATGGAGGGGGGGGGGGGTCAATCCAGTAAGGTTGAAAGGACTGGGCGTACTGCTCTGGAGCTTATGGTAGATTTGGAGTTAATTTTTATGCTTGTAGGTAGCGTGAGTTCTTCTAGTGTGTTTTATCTGCAATGCTACTTACTTTAAGAATTTGTTTCGCAGTGTTCTTGCATAGCCTATCTGTGCTGGGAGTGAAAGTGGAGAACGATATTGTGACGGTGCGTTGGGGTTTTCCTGTCTCCTGCACCCCCGTAATGGCACGGACAGACTCCACCAGCCAGTAGAATAGAGGGAGTTTATTGCTTCTCCAGGATACAGCACAGCACAGATGTCATCTGGTTACAGGAACCGGGCCTAGGATGCCTCAGCCCCCCCTTGAGATGGGGGAGACTGGGCCCCTAAATTCCAGCCCCTTTCCCTAGGCTGTCTCCTCCATGATCCCAGACAGAAACTAACCCACTCACTTCCAGCCCTGCCCCCCAGCCAGGGCTCCACTCCCCTTCTTCCCATAGTTCCTCTCCACGTGGGAGATACCTGTCTGACGAGTTTCGAAGCCCCTTGCATAATGACTCATCCCCTGCCCTGCTGGGCCGTGCTACAAACAGCCGCCAGTGGGGGCCACTCACAGCCCACCGCCCAGCATAGCAACCAGCAAAGTACCAGCACTACATCACACCTGTCCCCCGCCTGAGAGCGAACTGAGCGGGGCCACTCTGCCGGTGGCCTGGGGAAGTTCGGGCCCCTCGCTACGGGACAGCGCGTCGGCGTTGATGTTGGCGCTCCCCTTGACGTGGACCACTTCCATGTCATAGTCCTGCAGGAGCAGGCTCCACCTCAGCAGCTTGGCGTTGGTCCCCTTCATCTGGTGCAGCCAGGTCAGGGGGCAGTGGTCGGTTACACCGTGAAACGCCGGCCAAACAGGTACGGCAGCAGCTTTTGCAGGGCCCACACCATCGCTAGGCATTCCCTCTCTATGGTCGCGTAGCTCCGCTCCCGGGGCAGCAGTTTCCTGCTCAGGTACACGATGGGGTGGTGTTCTCCCTTCTCATCCACCTGCATCAGCACCGCCCCCAGCCCAGTGTCCGAGGCGTCGGTAAACACGATAAAGGGCTTGTCAAAGTCCGGGTTTACCAACACTGCGGCCTTGACCAGGACTTCCTTCAGTGCACAGAGAGCCCTCTGGCACTGCTCTGTCCAGACCACCCTGTCTGGCCTCCCCTTCCTGCACAGCTCTGTGATCGGGGCAGCGATGGAGCTGAAGTTGGGCACAAACCTCCGGTAATATCCCGCCATCCCAATGAATACCTGGACCTGTTTCTTGGTCTGGGGTACAGGCCAGTCTCTGATGGCCTCCACTTTGGCCGGCTCTGGCTTCAAGCAGCTGCTCCCCACCTTATGGCCCAGGTAGGACACTTTGGCGATTCCAACCTTGCACTTCCCAGCCTTTACGGTCAGCCCAGCTTCCCTCAGCCGATCCAGTACCTGGCTGACCTGGGCCACGTGGTCTTCCCAGGACTGGCTGAAGATACAGATATCATCTATGTACGCTAGGGCACAGTTCTCCATTCCCGGCAGCAGCTGGTCCACCAGATGCTGGAAGGTGGCCGGCGCCCCTTTGAGGCCGAAGAGCAGGACCAGGAACTCATAGAGCCCCAGCGGGGTGATGAAAGCCGATTTCAGTCTGGACTCCTAGTCTAGCGGCACCTGCCAGTAGCCCTTGGTGAGGTCTAGGGTGGTGAGGTAGTGAGCTCCCCCCAGCTTGTCTAGGAGCTCGTCGGGCCTTGGCATCGGGTAGGTGTCGGACACCGTGATGGCATTGAGCTTACGGTAGTCCACGCAGAACCGGATCGACCCGTCCTTCTTGGGAACCAGCACCATGGGAGAGGCCCAGGGGCTGGAGGACGGCTGGATCACCCCCAGAGCCAACATGTCCCGGACCTCTCTCTCCAGGTCCTGGGCTGTTTTCCCCGTGACCCTGAACGGGGAGCAGTGCACCGGGGGGTGAGTGCCCATCTCCACCCGGTGGACAGCCAGGTTGGTGAGACCAGGCTTGTCGGAGAACAGTTGCTGGTGGGAGTGCAGCGCCTCTCGGATCTCGGCCTGCTGGGCCGGGGTGAGCTGGTCCAAGAGGGAAATTGACTCCAGCGAAAAGTCCTCTCCAGTCCCAGGGAAGAGGCCGACCAGGGGATCCTCTCCCTGCTCCTCCCAGGGCTTACACACGGCCAGCACCAAGTTCTCCCTGTCCCAGTACGGCTTCATCATGTTAACCTGATACACCCGCTGGCCGCGTGTCTGGCCCGTTAGCTCCACCACGTAGTTCACCTCGTTCAGCTGCTTAACAATCTTGAAGGGGCCATCCCAGGCGGCTTGCAGCTTATTCTTCCACACGGGGATTAGGACCATCACCTGGTCCCCAGTAGCGTAGGCGCGGGCCCGTGCATTGCGGTCGTACCAGACCTTCTGCTTCCTCTGGGCCCTGCTCAGGTTCTATCTGGCCAGGCCCATGAGTTCGGCAAGTCTTTCCCAGAACGTCAGGACGTACTCCACGACCAGCTCCCCCTCTGGGGAGACCTTCCCCTCCCACTCATCTCTGAGTAAGTCTTGGGGGCCCCTCACTCGCCTCCCATATAACAGCTCGAACGGTGAGAACCCCGTGGACTCCTGGGGCACCTCCCTGTATGCAAACAGCAGGTGGGGTAGGTACTTGTCCCAGTCCTGCGGGTGTTTGTGCATAAAGGTCCTTAGCATCTGCTTCAGAGTCCCATTGAACCTCTCCACCAACCCCTTGGTCTGGGGGTGATATGCCGAGGCCCAGGTGTGCTGGACCCCACACTTCTCCCACAAGCACCAGAGCAGGGCCAACATGAAGTTGGATCCCTGGTCCGTGAGAACCTCCTGGGGGAACCCCACCCTGCTGAAAATGGTCAGCAGTGCATCTGCCACCGTGTCTGCCTCAATAGAGGGTAGGGCCACGGCCTCGGGGTAGCGGGTGGCAAAGTCCACCACCACCAGGATGTATTTCTTCCCCGTCCGGGTCGCTCTGTTGAAGGGCCCCACAATATCCATCGCCACCTTCTGGAAAGGCTCCTCTATGATGGGCAGGGGTCTCAACGCAGCTTTCCTCCTATCTTGGGCCTTCCCCACCTGCTGGCAGGAGTCGCAGGACCGGCAGTACCGCTGCACGGCCGCAAATATCCCCGGCCAGTAGAAGTTTTAGAGCAGCCTCAGCCGCGTGCGCCGGATCCCCTGGTGTCCCGAGAACGGGATGTCATGGGCCAGGTATAGCAGCTTACGGCGATACCTTTGGGGAACCACCAGCTGCCGCTGGAGCCCCTACTCCCCTACCTTCCCGGGGGAAGCCATTCCCGGTACAGAAATCCCCTCTCCCACCGGAACGTCTCCTGGCAATCTCCCCCCAGGGGTTGAGCTGCGCCCAGGTCGGCCCGGTCCCTCAGGGCCTGCAAGGAGGGATCTGCCCGCACCTCCACCTGGAATTCAGCAGCTGGTGCTGGGACAGGGGCGCGTTCCCCCCCACTGCCTCGGTCCGACTCCATGTCTGCTGGGACGGGGCCCTGGGCCCCCTGTTGGGGAACCTCCTCGAGTTCCGGGGTGCCAGCTCCTGGCTGGCTCTGGCTACGGGTGGTGACCAGGGTCCTGTGGGGTCTGTCTGGCCACTCCTCTAGGTCACCCCCCCATCAGCACCTCCATGGGCAAGTGCGGGTGCACCCCCACTTCATTGGGGCCCTCCTTGGACTCCCATTTCAGATGCACCCTGGCTACGGGTACCTTAAATGGGGTCCCGTCTATGCCCCTCAGGGTCAGCTGAGTGTTGGGTAGCATACGGTCTGGCGCCATTATGTCAGGTCGGGCCAGCGTCACCTCCGCCCCCATGTCCCAGAAACCTGTCACCTTCCTACCATCCACCTCCAGGGGTACGAGGCAGTCTCTCCGCAGGGGCCGCCCTGCCCCCACCCGGTACACAGAGAAATCCGCCTCCCGAGGGTTAGATCTCCCATGGGAGGTGCACTGAGCATCCTTCCCCCCACTCTGAGCTGAGGTTTGCCTGCCAGCCCCTGCCTTTGGGGCAGCCTGCCCTTCCTCCAGCCCCAGCCAGTTAACCCTGGAAAGTCCCAGGTCATGGGACCTGTTCTTGTGCCTGGTGCACTGGGCTCTCTTGTGGCCTCGTTGCCCACAGTGATGGCAGGTTAGGTTCTGTGGGCCCTTTTGGGTCGGCTCTGCCCAGGCCCTGGCTAGTTTTCTGGGGCACCGTTGACTGGTCCTGGTCCCTGGGGCTCGCCTCGGAGGTGCCTCTCTCTGTCGCTCAGCCGCGAACCGGTCTCTGCGCGATTCCCTTTCTCTCCAGGACTCCCATTCACACCCGGACCGGCTCCGCTCTGCCATGGCCAGCTCATGTTGTCACTGCTCTCTGC
Source organism: Pelochelys cantorii (assembly GCA_032595735.1). Classification (NCBI taxonomy): domain Eukaryota; kingdom Metazoa; phylum Chordata; order Testudines; family Trionychidae; genus Pelochelys; species Pelochelys cantorii. The sequence goes on along the minus strand of CM064346.1, from coordinate 3,785,937 downwards.
GGTCCTGGACTTCCAATTCCTTCATCTGCAGCTGGATCTCCAGCCGCCGCAGCTCTGCTGGGATGGCTCCTGCCCTTGATGGGCTATGGCTTGCAGGGCCCCCCGGGGAAGCTGTCCCATCTCTCCGGCAGGCTCCAGTGCTCCGCCCCCTCTCAGAGCCTGACACGCTCTCAGGGGGGGTCTGGCTGCTCCCCATGGGGCCAAGATTCTGGCCCCGTGACTGGTCATTTTCCTCCAGCCGGGCAATCAGCTGGGCCTTGGTTGCGTTCCGCACAGGTAAGCCCCTCTCTCTGCACCGCTTCACCAGCTCTGCCTTCAGGAGCTGGGTGTAGGCCATCTCCCCGCTGGTCCCCTCGGTGCAGACTCACCAGTCTAGTACTGCTGTACCCCACGATTCTCAGGAACCGCTTCGCTCTGTCTCCAGCATGCCTGGCTCTAAGGCCCTTGCTTCTACTGCGCCTTGTCACTTGCTGCTGGGAGCTCCATCCGCGGGGTGCAGTGCATCCCACTTCTGACACCAGTGTGATGGCGCGTTGGGGTTTTCCCGTCTCCTGCACCCCCGTAATGGCACGGACAGACTCCACCAGCCAGTAGAATAGAGGGAGTTTATTGCTTCTCCAGGATACAGCACAGCACAGATGTCATCTGGTTACAGGAACCGGGCCTAGGATGCCTCAGCCCCCCCTTGAGATGGGGGAGACTGGGCCCCTAAATTCCAGCCCCTTTCCCTAGGCTGTCTCCTCCATGATCCCAGACAGAAACTAACCCACTCACGTCCAGCCCTGCCCCCCAGCCAGGGCTCCACTCCCCTTCTTCCCATAGTTCCGCTCCACATGGGAGATACCTGTCTGACAAGTTTTGAAGCCCCTTGCATAATGACTCATCCCCTGCCCTGCTGGGCCGTGCTACAAACAGCCGCCAGCAGGGGCCACTCACAGCCCACCGCCCAGCATAGCAACCAGCAAGGTACCACCACTACATCACAGATATAGCCTGGAAATACCCCCGTCAGGATTTCCTCTAATTTTTTCCACCGGCATGCAGAATAAATTTTGTTCTGTGAACTAAGGCATGTGCGAATGTGCGCCACCAGGAGAAACACGTGCTGCTGGCTGGGGCACTCTGCTACTCAACTGAGTGGCATCTGAATCTCTTCTGGGTGGCTGTCCAAGTGTAAGTGCTCAGCTTATCAGGAACACTGAACCCCACCCAAGAAGGGCAATGGTTGGGGAGCTGGAAGCCTAAGGGTAGACACACTTGATTGACCACTGAGAGGGAACACAGGTGCTGTTGCCCTGAAATGTGACAGCATCCATGCTGTGGAAGTATTTCTGTGGACCACTGAGGCATGCTGTGCATGACAGAGCGTCCATAAGTCTCATGTCACCATAGTGTGTGGCAGGGCCTTGACGGTTTGTTCCAAACACACATTCTGCTAAACCATCATTGTCTTAGCTGCATTGCCAATTGACTCAGCTGCCTTGAAGCAAAATTACAACCTACCAAATCAGATGTGTCCCCTACTAAATCCCCACTCTAGTGAGTTTTTGGCCGGACTTGTCCAAGCTGATCATCTATTTCAATCAACGTTCCTAGGACAGAGTTTAAATACCAACCATGATAAACCAAATCATGGACTGAAACCCTAAGGCATAAACAAAACAGATCAGTGCTGTGAGAGTGGCTGTCTGTGGGGCATAACTCTTAGCCGAGCATGGAAAACAAGTGCTAATTCTGGCAATCTTGTGGGACAATCTATCCCCAAATGTGAGCAGAGTGGTAAGACTATGGGAAATAAATACTGCACAGGCTATCTCCATAGGGAGGCCCACTGACAGGAGGGAGTGAAGGGGGCAACTGCCCCAGGGCCCAGCGATTCACAAGCCCCAGCCCTTTGAATTGCTGTCAGAGCTCCACTCTAGGCAGGGCTCGTCTAGACTATGCTGAAGTTTCGAAAGAGGATATACAAATTCCGTGGGAATTTGCATATCATCTTCCAATCTCACTTTCGAAAGTGGAGCTTTCGAAAGTGAACGTAGTCGGGATGCGTTTTTTTTCAGCAACCCCCCCCTTTTCGAAAAGCCGTGGTAAACTTCATTTTTTGAGGAAGAAAGGCTTTTTGAAAAAGGGGGTGTTTGCTGAAAAAATCCGCTTTCGAAAGTGAGATCAGAAGAAGATATGCAAATTCCCACAGAATTTGTATATCCTCTTTCAAAACTTCAGCATAGTCTAGACATAGCAGTGTTCAGAGTCCCAGCCCTGCCCCTTCCACCAGACGCCCCTCCCCTTCCCACGCAAAGAGCCTGCCCTCCTCCTTGCCCAAGGGCCCAGCAAGTCTGTTGGCCTTCCCTGTCCATAAGAGAGCAGAATATATTATTATATTATGGAAACTAAGGAAACTGCCAATTTGATACCTTTCACATGAATCAGATCCACTAAAACTGAGGCCGCAGGTAATGTCCGTACCCTGAAGAAGGACTGTATTATTACAAAGCCATTACTCATATACAGCATGGACTGGATAAATCCTCTACATCTGGCTGCATTTTTCTCTCATCCGGTATAGCCCTTTTCATTCTATTCTTTGTAATGCCACATTCTCAAGTGCTTTCTTTGGGGAGATGGAAAACTTTTTCATTGTCTGGACTTCAAGTGAACGATCTTTAGCTTTCTCCCTCTGCACAGCTTCCAGGACCTCTGCTTAGTGTCAGTGAAAAGCGTCAAAGCAAAAACATGTAGAAGTTTGTGCTGCTGTGAGAGGGTTGAGGCTTTTACCATCACAGCACATTGTGGCTACGTCTAGACTGGCATGATTTTCCGCAAATGCTTTTTGCGGAAAAGTTTTCCGTTAAAAGCATTTGCGGAAAAGAGCGTCTAGATTGGCACGGACGCTTTTCCGCAAAAGCACTTTTTGCGGAAAAGCGTCCGTGCCAATCTAGACACGCTATTGCGCAAGAAAGCCCTGATTGCCATTTTAGCCATTGGGGCTTTTTTGCGCAAAACAATTCTGGGTTGTCGACACTGGCCCTCTTGCGCAAAAGCATTTGCGCAAGAGGGCTTTTGCCCGAACGGGAGCATCATAGTATTTGCGCAAGAACACTGGCGATCATACATTAGATCGTTAGTATTCTTGCGCAAATTCAAGCGGCCAGTGTAGACAGCTGGCAAGTTTTTCCGGAAAAGCGGCTGATTTTCCAGAAAGACTGGCCAGTCTAGACACAGCCTGTGTGTGTGTGTCAGTTAAATGGGCAGCCAAATGCCTTGTCTCTCATTCGTGGCTGAGGAGAAGCAGCCCTTAGCAAAGCTCTTACAGTTCTATGTTGCAGACTGACAGCCCTCTTGCGAGCTGCGCATTCCATGCACGACACACTTTCCCAGACAGGGAGCGTGAGTGTGCATTCAGCACCGTGCTAATCGTCACTTAAAGGACTGAGTAATGGCAAGCATTGCAAGCAGCCACTGGTTTCACACCGCACTTGAAGACATCACTAGTCTTTAGCCATATCTGTTACATTAGCACATACTAACTAGTGCGTGTCAGAGCCACTCAAGCAGGTGATCCTATTTCTCAGTGCTGCAACAGAGAGCAGTGGTTCTCAACATGTTTACCACTGAGAGCTGCTCATGCAGCTCTCTGTGTTATTTGGACTGCCTCCACACCAGGGCCAGATTATCCATTAGGCACAGTGCCTAGGGCCTACAAAAAATGTAGGCCATAAAAAATTCATATGTGGCTCAAAAATAAGAAAAGAAAACTGCTAAATCACACTTAATAATTTGCTATTTTTACTATAATACATGTGCAAATGTTGAAGATCAATTAAATGTGGGTGTATTAAACTGTAGTCAACAAACAACATACAGCTACAGGTTGGACCTCCCTGGTCCAGCACCCTCGGCACCTGACTGTTGGATTGGAGATCCAGGACCCACCAGGCAGCCATGCACTGCAGATCCCTGCCCCACCAAGCTATAGCCACCTCCCTCCCCCCAGCAGCCACATGCATCTCCCAACCCCACTGGGCACACCTGCTGCCATGCGCTGATGGCAGGCTCGCTGCAGGCAGCCCCCTGCCCTGCCAGCCCCACAGGTATCCTTGCCACTGGCCCTCCACCGGCACTCTCTGGTCCTGCAACAATTGTACTAGACCATGGATGTTGCCAGACCAGAGAATCCCAGTTAAAAGCGTGTCAACCTGTATAACATACAATTAAATATTTACTTTGTGATTCTTTTTGTTAGCAAAACCACAGATTCCATCATCAAATGTCATTTTTCTCAAAAGCTCAATCTCAGTTGAAAGTAGTGCAAGGGAAGACAGTCATTTTTGTCCCGTGGTAGACCGAAGACAGTTCTTTATATGTTTTACTTGAAAAAGAGCGCTGTTCTTCACTGTTTGTTCCCAAGATGGTGAGATATATTCTGAAAGCAATGTTGACATTTGGAAAACTTGTCACCAACTTGTCTACTGATCATTGCTGCTACAGATTTCTCCTTTGCATACATAAATGCTCAGGGGCTGCTTGGCAGGGAGCTGCCTTACGAGGGAAGGGTACTTCACCCTCAGCAGCAGCAGTTCCGTGCTGGCAGGGAGGAGACATTAGGAGGAGGAGGCAATATGTGGCTCCAGGGGGTAGGATTACAGGGTGGGAGTTTGGGGTATCCTGGCTGGGCAGGGAGAGGAGAAGACTGGTGTGATTGCTGCAACTGGGTTTGGCTGCAGTTTCATGTGAGAAACCCAGCACTCTCCAGCCTGCAGTGCTGGGAGGAGAGGAGAGGGGGAGCAGACTGCATGAGGTAGGTAGGTGGGGGGAAGAGAGGGTGGGGGGTGCTGGCATCTGTGTGGTGATGTAGGGGGAGTTTGTTGGGTGTCCTGACTCACTCCTGTTTGGGCTGCAACTGCTGGTGCACGGGAGACATTGGACTCTTCTGGGCTGGGGCAAGCTGCTTGAGGAGGAGGGGAGGTATGCTGATATGCTGGCCATATGGGAGATGTGGCCATGCTGATTTGGAAACATCATTGTCTTATTAATGCATCAGAGGGAGCTTAGTCAAATATATCTTCCCTTTTCTTGGTGAGGCTGGGGTGGGGAAGGGTTGGTATAAATTACCTACTGATTGGTGATAAAATTACAAGATCTTAAGTAGGCCAGGAAAATATGACGGGGCAAAGAATAATTTAGCCCCCACTGTTAGACTTGTGGAGCAAACACAAAACAGTGACTCCTCAGCAGTTCTAGACCAAAATATTTTTCACCTAGTATTAGGAGGGAAAGATAAAAAGCTTTCTTTTGGACATGCTGAGTTTCTTAACAGGAGGCATTCTACTTGGAGATGTTAGCCTGAGCTAAAGATTAGTTTGTTTAGAGGGAGACAGATCCAGAGCAGACCAATAAAGAGGATGGAGAGTTTCTGCATTAGCAGATTTCAACAAGGTCCCTCACCAAACACTCTTGTGTAAATTACATGGCCATGGGATAAGAGGGAAGGTCCTTTCTTGGATTGAGAACTGGTTAAAAGACAGGAAACAAAGGGTAGGAGTAAATGGTAAATTTTCAGAACGGAGAGGGGTAACTAGTGGTGTCCCCCAAGGGTCAGTCCTGGGACCAATCCTGTTCAACTTATTCATAAATGATCTGGAGAAAGGGGTAAGCAATGAGGTGGTAAAGTTTGCGGATGATACCAAACTGTTTAGGATAGTCAAGACAGAAGCAGACTGTGAAGAACTTCAAAAAGATCTCACCAAACTGAGTGATTGGGCAACAAAATGGCAAATGAAATTTAATGTGGCTAAGTATAAAGTAATGCACATTGGAAAAAAATAACCCCAACTATACATACAGTATGATGGGGGCTAATTTGGCTACGACAAATCAGGAAAGAGATCTTGGAGTTATCGTGGATAGTTCCCTGAAAACTTCCACACAGTGTGCAGCGGCAGTCAAAAAGGCAAATAAGATGTTAGGAATTATTAAGAAAGGGATAGAAAATAAGACACAGAATATCTTACTGCCCCTGTATAAAACTATGGTATGCCCACATCTTGAATACTGTGTACAGATGTGGTCTCCTCACCTCAAAAAAATATTCTGGCCTTGGAAAGTGTTCAGAAAAGGGCAACTAAAATGATTAGGGGTTTGGAACAGGTCCCATATGAAGAGAGGCTAAAGCGACTGGGACTTTTCAGTTTAGAAAAGAGGAGACTGACGGGGGATATGATAGAGGTATATAAAATCATGAGTGTTGTGGAGAGGGTGAATAAAGAAAAGTTATTTATTAGTTCCCATAATAGAAGAACTAGAGGACACCAAATGAAATCAATGGATAGCAGGTTTAAAACTAATAAAAGAAAGTTCTTCTTCACACAGTGCATAGTCAACCTCTGGAACTCCTTGCCAGAGGAGGCTGTGAAGGCTAGGACTATAACAGAGTTTAAAGAGAAGCTAGATAATTTCATGGAGGTTAGGTCCATAAAAGGCTGTTAGCCAGGGGATAGAAATGGTGCCCCTGGCCTCTGTTTGTCAGAGGCTGGAGATGAATGGCACGAGACAAATTGCTTGATCATTGTCTTCGGTCCACCCCCTCTGGGGCACCTGGCACTGGCCATTGTCGGCAGACAGGCTACTGGGCTAGATGGACCTTTGGTCTGACCCAGTATGGCCATTCTTATGTTCTTATGTTCTTAATTAGGGTTGCCAGATGCTTAAACCAAAAATACTGAACACCCCCCCCCCAAAAAAACACCGGGGAAAAAATTCTGTTGAGGGGGAAAAAAAGGGGGCAGACCAAAGTTGTTGAGCACCAAAAAAAAAAGGACCCTGAGAGTTATTAAATAAAATAAAATAAAATAAAACAAAACAGCATGACAGCATGGCCCCTTTAAGTGTGAGAGGGAAGAGGTTGAGCACTAAAACCCAGGGAAGGCATTGCTTCCCATTGCTTCCCCTTGCTTCAGGTCTTTTTGCCAGTGGCCATTTTGTTTTCTTGATCGACACCCCCCCCCAGGTAAGCAGGGGGGCCAGAGGCAGAGAGACCGGGGGGACGGGGGCTGGGCCCAGTTGCTGAAGTGTGTCTTAGGGTTGCCAGGAAAAAACCTAGAAAATACCGGACATTTCGGGTGTCCGGTATTTTCTGAATTTTTTTACCGGACAGGAGGCAAAAATACCGGACTGCCCAGGTCAATACCGGACACCTGGCAACCCTAATCTTAATGCAGGATCTGACTTCACTTGTATTGGTGTTTTTCTATTGTAAAGTAGTTGGGTTGCTTTTGTAGATAAGGATTATTAGATAAGCCTAGCTCATGACATTTGCATGATTACATTTAAAATAAAGTTTACATAGGTCTTAATGGCTTAAGATACGGAAAGGAAAGGATTCTTTTAACAGATTTTTTGGCGTGTTGTAGATATCTGGAGACTCTGATCTTTTCTTTGTTTCACTATCCTGTGTTGGATTCCAAACAAGTGATTTCCATTAAATTTTAGAATTTGTTTGGAGAGGGGCATTAAGGCCAGATCTTTTCTATATGGTATAGTTCTGGCTCTTATGAGTCAATGGATGTACTAGGTGTAATCCTAGGTGTGTTGTAGGATGAAGACTGTGTTTGCAAGCTCTTTAAAAATGGATCTGCCTACAAATTCTGAAGCCATGTGCTGCTCTCAAGCTTCTACTCTGAGTTGGTGACACACACAAAGTGAAAGTTTCAAACCAGGATAACTTTTGTCTGTGTTTACAGTTCTGTGTTTTACTTACATGGTGATCCTAAACATTCATTTAAAATACGCATCACGAACCATCAGATGTTTTACTACACTTTCTATTTTCATGTTTGTGGCTTTATTTGCTTTCTGTGTTGCTTTATTATTTATTTTTACTGTTCTATGTTTGTGAACTATTAATCAAATTAAGAGCCGACATCCCAGAGAAACTGTGTAAGTCTGAGTGCATGCCTTTTTCTCTCCTTTCCAGTGTAAGTAATTACTGTATTAATATTTGCAAGGACAGCAGCACTGTTTCCAGTTGATTCATAGATTGCTTTAGCATCTTAAAGCTGAATTATGTGTGCATAATATGCATTTTGGTGTGTTTACTAGCTTCAATTTGTTAGAAAGGATGGTACATCTATTTACATGTAGTACCAGGGTAGTGTTAATTTTCTTTTTATTTGATATTAAACATCATAAGCATTCCTTCTTGTTAATTCTCCCTTGTTTTAAAATTTTTGAGTAACAGGATCAGGAATGCAGGTCAAAGGCTTAAAACAAGGGACCCGGATGGGGCCACCGAGAAGAGAACCTTGGACAGTGCCCACTGCTCCTTGAAATTGTCCGGGGAGACTGTGGATGTCTCCCAGAAGAACTCTGCCCAGATATGTGAGACTAGGGAGGAGTGGAAATAGGCCCCATTGTCGCAGAGCACCCCCTCATCCAGTAGATTTTGCTGGGGCCAGGAGGAGGTTGATGAGGAGGTCTTGCGACTTTGTGGGGCCATAAATGGTGTGTGCATAAATGAACAGGTGTGAGGAAAAGTGCAGCCAGACCCTCAGTAAGAGGTTCTGGAAAAGCCAGAAGAGGGGCTGCAACCTGGTGCAGTCAAGGTAGGCGTGCGCCAGGTTTTCCCTCACGCCGCAGAAGGGGCAGGTGCCGGGGATAGGGGTGAACCTCTCCAGATACATGCCCGTGCTCATGGCTCCATGGAGGAGCTGCCAACTTATGTCCCCAGTGGGCCGTGAGATTAAGGTGGAGTAAACACTGGCCCACCAGGGTTCCTCATCTTCAACAGGTCTTAGATGGTCCCGCCATTTGATATTGGGGCGGGACACAAGGATGAGGAAATGCAACGTGTGGAGCACAAGCGTGTAACAGATGGTCTCTGGGCACGATTCAGAAACAGACCAGCTGCAGATACTGCAGCTGGCTGAGGGTCCAGGGATGCAGAGGCTGGGAAGGTCTGCAGAACAGCAGCCCTAGAAAGAGGGCTGGAGGGTTTGCAGTGGGGGGTGTGTACCCTCTCACAAGGCTAGGTGCAGGAAATTGAGAGTGGGCTGCGACAAAGCCACCTTCACCTCCCAGAGTACACACAGGGGGTTCAGAGTGTGGATAGCCCCATGCACTGAGCGAGCGCCCGGGTATCCACCCAGTGTCCCCTGTTGTAGTCCAGGAGGTCTCCAAGCCTGGTGGTTTCTGCCAAGATCGACCTCTGGCGCCGCAGGAGACTCCGCCATCTGCATGCACAAGGCTGGATTGTGGAGCAGGGGCTCTGCGAGGAGGTCTGCTCCCTCGGTGGCCACAACAGACCTGGTCACTGAGAACAGCTTCCAGATCTGGAGGAGTTCCTGGTAGAACTCTGGCAGCTCTGAGAGGTCTCGCAGAAGACCCCTTGGATGAAGAAAAAAGAGCTGCCGGTCATATCAGAGCCCTCAGAGGTGGCAGAGGAACACATGCATCAATGTGCTCCATGACAGACTACCTACACTATAGGGAAGTCTCTGGAGGGCCTGGAGGTGGAAGGGCCAGATCTGGCTGTGCATGGTAAAAAGGGACAGAGCACCCTGCAGGTGTCGGCGTTGGTCGGATCCGGGGAGAATAAGCTGGCGTAGAAGGTCCTGCATCTCCTCCAGATCCGTGAACGGGGTGCCGTCCTCTGCCAAGAGACAGGTGGCGTGCTTTTCGGCACCCCTCTCTTTCTCCAGGGCATAAAAGAAGCGGGAGCTGCGATCCATCTCTCAAAGGAGATGGATAGGAGATCAAACAAAGGCGCCCTGGACCTCGAGGTCTTCGAGGGCCCAGAGCTACTCTTGCTTCTTCCAGTGTGGATCCTCGGGGTTGGATGCCAGGCACCTCTCAAGCTTCAAAACCACCCGCTCCAGCTGCTCTATTGCTGCATCCCTCCACCAGCTGGCGCCCTGGGAGTAGTCATGGCAGAAGAACCAGGTGTGCACCTTCCCCATGTCCCACCATCGTGGTGCTGAGGGAAAGGTGGGCTCCTGCTCCTGCTCCTGCCCCTGCCAGAACCCCTGGAGGGACACCACGAAGCCCACATCCTCCAGGCTATTGTTAAAGTGCCAATAGGCCAGCCCCAGCCTCTCCTCACTGAGGAAGGCCTTCACAGCCACCAGATGAAGGGGAGCAGCCGGATGCTGGAGGAGTGGACCCATGCTAGGTGAAAACGAGATAAGTATATGCAGTCCAACCGGGAGTGGTGCAACCGATCGTCCCCCAACTGGACATAAGTGAAGGTGGTGGTGTCATCTGGGTGGTGGTAGCAACAGACATCCACCAGTGGTGATCTGGCAGTTCTCAACTCCTGAGCTATCCTGGTCCAAAAGAGTGGTGTTGAAGTCCCTGCCCAGGACCAGGCATTTGTGAGGATCCAAGGTGCTGAGGAAGGTGGCTGCCTGTGGATAGAAGGTTATCCAGTCCAGGTCCACATTCAGGGCATAGATGTTAACCAAGTTCAACATCAGCCCCTCCACGCAAGCCCAGATGTGCAGCAGGCGAGCCGGGAAGACCTTGGCAACCCCCAACACCTTGGGCCCTAGGGCAGGGAAGAACAGGGTGACCTCTCTGGCTGAGCAGATACTGAGGTGGCTAAAGTAGACCCCATCCCCCACTCCAGCTGCCAGCCAGCCTCAATGGCTGGAGTCGTGTGGGTCTCCTGCAAGAAGACCACCGAGTACCCCCAAAGGAAGGAGAGCACCCAGCTCCTACAGAGACCCGCCTTACAGCCCCAGGCATTTAATGTCGCAATAATGGTATACTTCATATTGAGGGCTAGGGTGGATTGTCGTGGACAGGGTGATCATCGCCCCCCACAGGTCCTGTAGCAGATCACTCCCTTTATTGAAGGCCAGGAGAGCATCACAAAATTTGCAAACCCAGTGGTAGGCTCCGATGTCCTACCTTTCTATGCCTCTCCCCTCCTGCAACAGGGTTCTTGTGTCCCTGAGGATGTGGTTAGAGTCCCCTCAGTGCCGAAGGGTGAGCTGCACCTTGTCCTTAGCTCCGCGGTTGTCCGCAAGGAACTGGCGCAGCTCGGCCCTCAGCACTGAGGAGGCCAGGACAGAAGGGTCTTCCTCCAGCTGGGTCCCTGGGTGGACTTTGCGGGCCGCGGAGATAGGCAAACAGGGATCAGATCCCCGGCACAGTGCCAGAAGTGGTGGCGCCACGCTGCCCATCTCCATCCCCGGTGAGGGAGGGGGTGGCGGAGGGAACAGAGAAGCCCCTAGGGAACTGGAAATGGGGGACACAAAAGCTACCCTGAGGGCCACTTGCAGGTAGTGGAAATGAGACGGTCCTCCTGAGGGTGACATTAGCAGTGGAATGGGGATGGTGAAGAGGGAGCAGGCATTGCAATGGGGACAGGAGGAGGAATTAGGGTCAGGATCAGGAGCAGATGTTGGGCTCGGAAGCTGGGGCAGGGATGAGAGTGGTAGTGGGGGCAGGACTGGGAGTAGGGATGGAAGCGGGATTGGGACCGGGGCCGTGAGTAGGGGTGAGATCAGAGCCAGGAGTAGGGACAGGGAGTAAGGACAGTGCTAGGGCATGGGTACAGTCCCCCAGGTCAGTGCAGTGCTTCCCGAATGGGATCTGAGAACCAGGGTATGATGGTGGCAAGGGGGCCCGCACTGACACTGGGCTCAGATGTCTGGGCAGATTGTATGTCTGAGGCCACGGCATCAGTCAGAATTGCAACCACTGGTGGACCCCAACAGGAAGGGAAGGTGACCACTCTGCCTCAGAGGTGGAAGGGGGTCCCACAGGCCTGGGACCCAGCTGCCCAGCACCGCCCAGCGCCACTAGGGGCTCGGCAGCTTCAGGCAGAGTGCCGTTGATGGCCAGGCCAACAGGTAATATCAGGAGCTCCCCAAGCATGAGAGCGGGGGCGGATATCGGGAGAGAGGGGGAAAAAGAAGGAGGGGGCAGCGCAGTTGAGTCACCCTCCAGACCGAGGCCTGCTGACAGTGGGTCATCCTCCCCCTGAGCAAGCGGGGTCAGACCCAGGGCCTCAATCTCTTCAAAGATGGAGCTAAAGTCCATCCCGATGGCCTCAGAGTCCTCCCCGCTGACCACCAAGGCAACAATTGCCCCAGTGGTGATGACAGGCGGTGCAGATGGTAGAGGGGGTGGCGGAGCGCCATCCAAGACCTCCTTAGGAATGGGCTCTGCAAGGGGCACGGTGCCATCCCCCTCCGCTGCCACGGCTGGCACCTCCTGCTGCCACTCATTGGGGTTGATGTCAGCAGCAGTGGCCCTCCTCTGTATTTTACGGGGGGGCTTCCCACTCTCTTCGTAGGAGAGGGGAGATTGAGCCCGTGGACTGCAGACTCTGCATTTCCCCTGAACGAGCATCCAACCCTCCAAGGTGGAGTGGAGGGCTGGTCAGCAGGGGCAGAGCCAGGAGGGGAACCTGTGTTACTCAGAGGGGGTTGGGAGGCAAGGGAGGAACAAGAGGAGCAGAGAAACCTTCCCCTGGAGTGACCTTCTCTCCCTCACCTGGCAGCAACCCCGCCACCCTCTCCTCCATGGGCCCCACCGAACCAGGATGGACGGCGGCGGGACCTGCCTGCTTCCCAGGGCACATCAAGAGGGGCACCCCCCACCACCCAAGCGGAGCCATCAGCAGTAGGAGGAGGGACAGTTGCAGAGGCAAGACTGTCGGGGGGGGGGGGGGGCTGGCAGTAGTGGGGCCTGTGCTTTCCCAGGACCCAGACCTCCCGGATGCCTCCTCGGACTGGGCTGGGGCAGTCCCTCTAGACGTGCCCCATTGCCCGGCAGAGGAAGCACCAGGCCTCCCTGAGGAATAATGGACCCGGTAGAAGGCCCCTTGATAGGGCACCAAGAAGGACCCCTCTCATGCCACCCCATCACATGCCGCCGACGGCATTTGCAGCTACACCTGCCACCAGAATGACAAAACATGATGGAGTGCGGGGTCGTTACAGCCCAGCAGGAGAGAGCACATTGTTGACATGGGTTTCCCCAGGGTGGAGAGGACAGGCAGCAAGGTGACATTGGGTAGGTAGGAAGGGTAGGATGGATGTTAGAACTTGCAAGCCTCCCTCCACCAAGCCCCTCTCCCCACCTCCTGGGCAGCAGCCTCTGAGGAAAGGAAGAATATGACTTTCCCATACATCTGGGAGGCTGCCACCACGGTCGAGGACCCAACCACCCGTATGTATGTTTCAACATGGGGAGGAGGGGACCAGGAGGCCGCAGACACTGCTTCCTGGTCAAGGTGGGGAGGGGGCTTCAGCCACCAGGAATGGAGCTGGAAGTGGTGGTCAGGGTTGAGGATGTGGGAGCACAGGGGGGCAGTCACCTGGGCATATGTTCTGGGGGCTGCAGATGGAATGGTAGCGCGGCATCAACCGTGGGAGGCTTGGCCTTCTGGGCTGGGCCTTTGCCATTCTTCCCCTGGCCCTTTTTACCAGCTGAGCTGAAAGCTCTGTCAGCCGGTGGTCAGGGCAGTGAGTGGTGTGTGTGTATTATACACCCGAGACTTCAACTGCTAGGACTGGGATCCTTTAGCAGTGGGCAACCTGGAGGAGGTTGACGGGTGCCCCAAAGAGTTACAGGGAGAGCTTTACACCTCAGACTTTGACTGCTAGGATACACGATCCCTTCGCAGCAGGCAGCCTGGGGAGGCTGAGAGATGCCCCAACGGATCTGTCCCCTGGAAGCGACACGATCCAACGCTCAAGCTCTCCCTATATCTGTCCCTTATGACTGGCTGGAGTTCTTTTTAAAATTGTGCTTGGTTCTGTTACAGCAACTGAAGGAGTCAGGTCACAGCTTAAACAGTTACTATTTTATTGTTACAGGGTAAACTTAGCTGTTAAATGCTACTACTGTGTTACAGATAACACAGCCACTACAAAGGACAGGACAGAAATCACACTAATAAGTCACTTACAGGTACCATGAAACCCTTTTGGTTCTCTGAGCTCTTATTAAATGCATGCAAAATAGACACCTAGCAGGTATATATTCTCACCCCTGCGTTCCAGACTTGGCGTGGCCAGCGTCTTTCTCTCAATCCCTCGGGAAGAAGTAGGGCGAGGTTGGGCGTCCCACAGACCTCGGGAGACCAGCAATACCTGCCAGCAGGTATAGATGATTGGAGCTCAAATGGGGTGGGCTACTAATCCCCTCTTTATACCCCTTGGGTCACATAGGCTTCTTCCTGGTCTCAAGTGGCCAATTAGGGAAAATGGCTTTGAATGCCAAGTTTCCCACGAAGGGTGCAAAGCATAATTCACACCTGGGAAAATGCAGACAATGGGCACTTCTAGTATGTGATGGGCGGAGATTCCTCTCCTGGGACAGTGTAGGTGTGTCAATTACTGGTGCTAGCCATCAGGGCGACGGGAGGTCCCCTGGTTGTCAGCTAGCCCATTTACTGTCTGATTTCTGTTTATTAGAGTCAGGGACAAGCAGCACCTCTGCGTTCCCAGGGCATCAAAGGCTGACTGCCTTTCTCTTGCTCTCTGGGGGGGGGGGGGGGGGGAGAAACAAGATGGGGTTCACGTCTGGCTACATTCCACCCCCTTGACACGCCTCACTATGTCCCAGAACGCAAGATGGCGGTGATGCCAGCACCTTTTTGCCCTCCTTGGAGGAAGCTAAAATCGCCCTATCGGCAGGGTCTGATCAGATAATTTTGGATCAAGGGATTGATTAGGATCGCTTCCGAACGCCATATATCGGACTTGTGCAGAGGAGGTAGCAGTGTACACCAAACGCTTAACAATACATAGAAGCATGCAGCAAGCAATTACAACAAGAAAAATGGTTAATATAGTATTTACAATAGAGTGACGGAATGGAGTTAACGAAAATCCTAGGTGTTGGGCTAGCCAATCTAGCCATGAGGTTTTTCCGTCCTCAGTTACAGCGTGTAGCACCTTAACAGTACCCTTTATAGCAAATGCGTCTTGTTTAGTTTGTAAGCAGCAAGAATGGTTAATTATCGCACATACTTCCCCCTGCTGGGCTAAAACTGCATCTAAGGCTATTCACTAATGCCTTCTCCAGCTCAGCTACTCCAAGCCAGGGCAGGAATGCGCGGGTGAGCACAGTAACTATCATTAGCGGCTGTGCAATGCAAGGCAAGCAGCAAGTCCTGTAGGACCTGATCCGCTGCAAAAAGCTCTGCCCTAGCACACTGGTTTGGGAGTAGGGTGTTACTGGTTACCAGTGTGGGGTTGTATATTTGACCGGTGTTAGGAATAATGAATAATGACTGATTGCACCAGGCTTTTCCTTCCGGGTATTGGCTGAAGTTTAGGGGAATAATGGTAACATTGCTAGATAGTGGTGTGCCACCTTGGGAGATGTTATATCCCTAACACCTTAAGAGTTTTTGGTGGGTTGCACTGGGATAGACATCCCAGACTTTTAACTTCTCATTAAAACTTACAATGTGTGTACACTGCTGATCCCCTAACCACCCGAGGTGGGGTCCAGTACCTTTTGTTCTCAAAGCAGATGGGGTACACTTCCCTGGAGCTTCTTGTTATATACTCTAGAGTTTGACCCCATAGTGTAGGTTGCCATTGTCCATGCCACCCCCAAGTTCCCTTCCCAGAGCCATTTAAAAGTTTGTAGCTGCTGGAGCTGCTGTCATCAAACCAGGCTGGTCCCCACTTGAAAACGTCGCTCTTGTTCCACCAGTCATTCAAGTTTAAAGGGACAAATTCAATTCCCAGTCCTGTGGAGGAATTTAACAGGGTGCACGTCCAACAGTCCGTGGCGCCAGTTTGGATGGCATTCTGGAAAGGGTGTCTGGGAACGGCGGAGGCTGCTGTGGCCACAAGGAACGTTACAACGAGTCCAAACATCATGCTGTCGCTCGGATCGGGGTCTGCCACACAACCAAGTTTGATTCTAAAAGAAAGCATAAAGTCAACCGGTCTTGGATACAATCCAAGCCTTAGTTATAGTTATTGGCATCTTGTTGGGGTTTGCAATAATCCAAACACCCTTGTCTTTATAAGACTGAAGTACACAGGTATGTGTGCCCAGGCTGGGGTGTTTGACTACAATAGTATCCCCAGGGGCATATTTGGAGTCCTTATCTGATTGTATTACTTGGGGTGTTGGGACAAGTGCTGTTAAGTGGTTTAGTCCCATGATGGTTGACAACCCCATTGCTAATCGGGTCGGGTAGGCAAAGCCGATTCCCGAGACAATCTCTACTCCAGTCAAAACATATTTCCTTCTCTGTCTGGTGGAGGGTAATGGGCCAATGTAATCAATTCGCCAGTTGCCTATTACCAGTTTAGCAAGGAGGGTGGCCTTGTTTACTAAGCCTCATACCTCCTGGTCCTTTTCTTAAGCATATTCCTGAAAAATCTGAGAGTTGCTTTAACTCTCAGTACCCATCCTTAAGGGAATCTAGCTCTGTCTGGGTACTGAGGGACATGCATTTCTACCTCTCTACTTCTGCAGCAGAGGCTTTTACATTTTTGCAGTTTCATATTTACATTCTTATATTCAGTCAATTTGAAGAACACCTCATTACAGGTTTTCCATAGAAGTCAAGCTGCAGCTGCTTCCCCCTTCATTGGGGCCAAGGGTTTACATATCCACAAGTAGTTAGCCAATTTGTCTTCTAGGTCTGAAATTGTATGGACAGCAGCTAACACTTGATCAGACCAAGGGCTATGCCCGAACCTTTGCAAGATTTTGTTCAAAAGGGGTAACATCTTTTACAAATGCCAATTTCTCAGTCTTCTCTCTGGGAGCCTTCTTAAAAGACTGCTTACATTTAAACATTTTCTAGTATACCCAACCCCCTATTGGGACTAAAATAGCAATACCAATACCTCCTTTTTTTTTCTTTCTTTCAGGGGATAAGGCAACACGTCACATTTATTGAACATACATAGATCAATCAATACTTATCATATGCATATGATACATTACACTCATCTACTCTTACACACCCACAAGTACACTCCATCTTGTTACCAAAGGTCGCTCCCCCTTCTGTATCTGTTCTCACATTTAGCATTGTGCAAACATAAATCCTTTTAGATTCTCACTTTTATGTTTGACTTCTTTTTCCCATCTTTCTTTCTGGAGGGCTACAATTTGAACTTTCTGATCTCAGGTAGTTTGCTGATCAAACTTAGCCATTACCTGCAAAGCTTCTTTGTGCTGCCAGCCAGGGCATTTGCATCACAAAGGAAATTACAACCTGTTGTGGCTCCTGGAGACTCCACAGCATTTTAATTTGTTTGCAGTTTTTATCCCTTCTACAATATACATGGCATGTCACAGGAAAATGTGCAGTCTTTGTTTACAACACTACTTAGCCACATTAAACTTTGCATAGGGTGTAACTCTTTCTTTATGCTTACAGTTTTCCTGTACTTTCATTAAACAACTTGGACTGAAATGGTCTTACTAAAAGTAAACCAAACCAATTTGTTTTAAACCTACAAAACAAGATTACTGGACATTGAAAACCTCACTTATTTACACTATATATATTATATACACACAGATACACATACATTCTCTCTGAACCTTTCTTACACTATTTCTACATAGCTGTACAACAATTACATTCCCTTTTTATTCATTGGGGTAGTTAAGTTCCAATAGAACCCCCTCCCTTTAGAGTTCTTTTAGCAGTATCTATAATCAAATGTACGGATTTGAGTCAAATTTGCCTGGATTATTTACAGACATTCCTTTGGAAAAAGGGCCCATTTTTCCTTCAGAATGGCTGCAAAGAAACCACAATTTTCTTCTACACCATTTTAGCATTTGCACAACTGCTCAGTTCTCTCCATTCTCTGTAGAGTTAAATTCTCTGTGGGTTTTTCTTTTCTTAAAACACTTTCTTATCTCTAAAAATAAAAAAAAAAAAACTGGCCTTGTTTCAGATATTACTCTTGTAAGTATTGTTTTAAGGATTTAGATTTCCAGTACATGTACTTACTGCCTTTTCCTCAGTTCTACCACAAGGCCTTCAATCTATCTGTTACCTGCCTGCTTGTCTGGGCCTGATCCTGTTTTCCTTGCTAAATGGAAAGTGGCTCCTTTCCACAGACTCAGGCTTTGTCCCATTCTTTAACTTGCAAGCAGTTCTATACTTACAGAACTGAACCCACAACTCCTCAGGATTTCCCCAATCCTTTTCTAACATTTCTCTGTTCCATTTGGGTTGCCCCAACCTTCCTGGGCAAAAATTCTTTTCTACTTTACTGAAATCAGTATTTACCATGACTAGCTTCATGTTGCTGTATTTAAACCTGTAACACAATCCTGCCGACTACGCCAATTCTGTCAGCCGGTGGTCAGGGCAGTGAGTGGTGTGTGTGTATTATACACCCGAGACTTCAACTGCTAGGACTGGGATCCTTTAGCAGTGGGCAACCTGGAAGAGGTTGACGGGTGCCCCAAAGAGTTACAGGGAGAGCTTTACACCTCAGACTTTGACTGCTAGGATACACGATCCCTTCGCAGCAGGCAGCCTGGGGAGGCTGAGAGATGCCCCAACGGATCTGTCCCCTGGAAGCGACACGATCCAACGCTCAAGCTCTCCCTATATCTGTCCCTTATGACTGGCTGGAGTTCTTTTTAAAATTGTGCTTGGTTCTGTTACAGCAACTGAAGGAGTCAGGTCACAGCTTAAACAGTTACTATTTTATTGTTACAGGGTAAACTTAGCTGTTAAATGCTACTACTGTGTTACAGATAACACAGCCACTACAAAGGACAGGACAGAAATCACACTAATAAGTCACTTACAGGTACCATGAAACCCTTTTGGTTCTCTGAGCTCTTATTGAATGCATGCAAAATAGACACCTAGCAGGTATATATTCTCACCCCTGCGTTCCAGACTTGGCGTGGCCAGCGTCTTTCTCTCAATCCCTCGGGAAGAAGTAGGGCGAGGTTGGGCGTCCCACAGACCTCGGGAGACCAGCAATACCTGCCAGCAGGTATAGATGATTGGAGCTCAAATGGGGGTGGGCTACTAAACCCCTCTTTATACCCCTTGGGTCACATAGGCTTCTTCCTGGTCTCAAGTGGCCAATTAGGGAAAATGGCTTTGAATGCCAAGTTTCCCACGAAGGGTGCAAAGCATAATTCACACCTGGGAAAATGCAGACAATGGGCACTTCTAGTATGTGATGGGCGAAGATTCCTCTCCTGGGACAGTGTAGGTGTGTCAATTACTGGTGCTAGCCATCAGGGCGGCAGGAGGTCCCCTGGTTGTCAGCTAGCCCATTTACTGTCTGATTTCTGTTTATTAGAGTCAGGGACAAGCAGCACCTCTGCGTTCCCAGGGCATCAAAGGCTGACTGCCTTTCTCTTGCTCTCTGGGGGGGGGGGAACAAGATGGGGTTCATGTCTGGCTACAAGCTCCTCCAGGGAAGAAATGCCACGTTGCATTTCCTCACCATTTGGTATTGGGCAGGCCCAATAGCAAATGGCGAGACTAGTTAGCACCTGTAGAGTGTAAGGAACCCCAATGGGCCAGTGTGTATTCCATTCTAATCCCATGGCCCATTGGGGACATAAGGTAGCGACTCCTCCACAGAGCCATGACCACAGGCATGTACAGAGCCATGACCACAGGAATGGTTCACCCCTATCCCTGACACCTGCCCCTTCTGTGGCATGAGGGAAAACCTAGCACATGCCTACCTAGAATGTGCCAGGATGAAGCCCCTTTTCTGGTGCTTTCAGAACCTCCTGCTGAGGTTCAAGCTGCACTTTTCCCCTCACCAGTTCATTTATACCAGGGGTTCCCAAACTTTTTGAACTGGGGACCAGTAAATCCATTCACGAGCTTTTGGAGGCCCGGTAACATTTATTTGCATATTTATTAAGCAAATGATTAATATGCAAATAAATTGTTTCTGGTTCTCCCAAAGCCCCCAGTGCCAACTTTAGCAAAGTTTTTGATATGGTCTCCCACAATATTCTTGCCAGCAAGTTAAGGGAATATGGATTGGAGAAATGGACAGTAAGATGGATAGAAAGCTGGCTAGACCAGGGTTTCCCAAACTTTTCATAGAATCATAGAACCATAGAGCTGGAAAAGACCTCAGAAGGTCATCAAGTCCAGCCCCCTGCCCAAGGCAGGACCAATCCCAACTAAATCAACCCAGCCAGGGCTTTGTCAAGACGAGACTTAAACACTGCTAGAGATGGAGACTCCACTACCTCCCTAGGTAACCCATTCCAGTGCTTCACCACTCTCCTAGTGAAATAGTTTTTCCTAATATCCAACCTGGATCTCTCCCACCACAACTTGAGACCATTGCTCCTTGTTCTGCCATCTGTCACTACTGAGAAAAACCTTTCTCCATCCTCTTTGGAACCTCCCTTCAGGAAGTTGAAGGCTGCTATCAAATCCCCCCTCACTCTTCACTTCTGCAGACTAAACAGACCCAACTCCCTCAGCCTCTCCTCATAGGTCATATGCTCCAGCCCCCTAATCATTTTGGTTGCCCTCCGCTGGACCCTTTCCAATGCCTCCACATCCTTTTTGTAGTGGGGGGGGGGCCCAGAACTGGACACAATACTCCAGATGTGGCCTCACCAGAGTTGAATAAAGGGGAATAATGACATCTCTGGATCTGCTGGCAATGCTTCTCTTAATGCAACCTAATATGCCATTAGCCTTCTTGGCTACAAGGGCACACTGTTGACTCATAGCCAGCTTCTCATCCACTGTAACCTCCAGGTCCTTTTCTGCAGAACTACTACTTAGCTGGTTGGTCCCCAGCCTGTAACAATGCTTGGGATTCTTCCGTCCCAAGTGCAGGTCTCTGCACTTGTCCTTGTTGAACCTCATCAGATTTCTTGTGGCCCAATCCTCCAATTTGTCTAAGTCACTCTGGACTCTATCCCTGCCCTCCATCGTATCTACCTCTCCCTCTAGCTTAGGGTATGTCTACACTACCACCCTAGTTCGAACTAGGGTGGCTAATGTAGGCATTCGAAGTTGCAAATGAATCCTGGGATTTAAATATCCCGGGCTTCATTTGCATCTTCCTGGGCGCTGCCATTTTTAAAAGTCCCCTAGTCCGAAATCCGTGCCCGCGGCTACACGCGGCACGGAGTAGGTAGTTCGAATTAGGTTCTCTAATTCGAACTACCGTTACTCCTCGTGGAACAAGGTGTACCAGTAGTTCGAATTAGAGAACCTAATTCGAACTACGTACTCCGTGCCGCGTGTAGCCGCGGGCACGGAGTTCGGACTAGGGGACTTTTAAAACTGGTGGCGCCCGGGAAGATGCAAATGAAGCCCAGGATATTTAAAGCCCGGGCTTCATTTGCAACTTCGAATGCCTACATTAGCCACCCTCGTTCGAACTAGGGTGGTAGTGTAGACATACCCTGAGTGTCATCTGCAAACTTGCTGAGGGTGCAATCCATCCCCTCATCCAGGTCATTAATAAAGATATTGAATGAAACCAGTCCTAGAACCAAACCTTGGGGCACTCCGCTAGAAACCGACTGCCATCCTGACATTGAGCCGTTGATCACTACCCGCTGGGCCCGGCCTTCTAGCCAGATTTCTATCCATCTTACCATCCATTTATCCAATCCACATTTCCTTAACTTGCTGACAAGAATATTGTGGGAGACCGAATCAAAAGCCTTGCTAAAGTCAAGGTATATCACATCCACTGACTCTCCCATGTCCACAGAGCCAGTTACCTCATCATAGAAGCTAATCAGATTGGTCAGGCACGACTTGCCCTTTGTGAATCCATGCGGACTATTCCTAATCACTTTCCTCCTTTCCAAGTGCCTCAAAATAGATTCCTTAAGGATCCCTTCCATGATTTTTCCAGGAACCGAGGTAAGACTGACCGGCCTATAGTTCCCTGGATCGTCCTTCTTCCCTTTTTTGAAGATGGGCACTACATTTGCCTTTTTCCAATCATCCGGGATCTCTCCCAATCTCCACGACTTTTCAAAGATAATGGCCAAAGGCTCCTCAATGACATTTGCCAACTCCCTCAGTACCCTCGGATGCCTTAAGTCCGGACCCATGGATTTGTGTACGTTTAGCTTTTCTAAATAGTTCCTAACCTGTTCTTTACCCACCAAGGGTTGTCCATCTTCATCCCATCTTGTGTCACTTAGCGTATTAGTCCGGGAGCCGACCTTGTCCGTGAAGACAGAGGCAAAGAAAGCATTGAGTACTTCAGCTTTCCCCACATCATCTGTCACTAGTGTGACAGGGTCGGTCCCACTCCTGGGCTCCTGACCCCTGTTCAGCCCACTGTCCCACAGTCTAGGAGTCAGAGTATATGGCTCACTTCCCTTGGTTTGAGATTTGTTGTCTCCCTGTAGTCTTTAACAAGGTTGATGCTGCTCTCTTGGCTCCTCCGGTGTCTTTCTCTCTCCAAACTCCTCCTCTACTCTCCAAAACTCCTTCACAGCTCTCCAAACTCCTTGTCAATTCTCTCCACACTCTTTCACAGCTCTCCAAACTCCTTAGTTCTCCACACTCTTTCACAGCTCTCCAAACTCCTTCTCAGCTCTCTCTCCCCTCACCCACAGGGAGAGTTCTTAAATAGGCCTCCAGGCAGCCCCAATTAGTTTCACCTGGGCCTTAATTGATTTTGCAGCCGCCCTGTCTCAGCTGCCCCTAATTAGCCAGGATTGCTGACTCTCTCTGCAAGAGCTGCCTCCTTCCCCTTCTACCAAGCTCTTTAACCTGCTGTATCACCCGTGCTCTGTCACACTAGGTTACCTCCTTCATCCAATAGGGGCCCCACACCCTCTCTGATAACCTTCTTCTTGTTAACATGCCTGTAGAAACCTTTCTTGTTATCCTTTACATCCTTTGCCAGTCGCAATTCCAATTGCGCCTTCACCTTCCTGATAACCCCCCAGTATTCTCGAGCTATACATTTAAACCCCTCCCTGGTCATTTGTCCAAGTTTCCACTTTTTGTAAGCTTCCTTTTTGTGCTTAAGTTCACCAAGGATTTCCCCTGTAAGCCAATCCGGTCTCCTACCATGTTTGCCTCTCTTGCTACGCATCGGGATGGTTTCTTTCTATGCCTTCAAAAAGGCTTCTTTAAAATACTGCCAGCTGTCCTGGACTCCTTTCCCCTTCATGTTAGCATCCCAGGGGATTCTGCCCATCAGGTGTCTGAGGGAGTCAAAATCTGCTTTTCTGAAGTCCAAGGTGTGTATTTTACGACTCTCTTTTCTTCCTTTGGTCAGGATCCTGAAATCTACCATCTCATGATCACTGCTTCCCAGGTTGTCACCCACCTCTACTTCCCCTATTAGTTCCTCTCTGTTTGTGAACAGAAGGTCAAGCTGTGCACGGCCCCTGGTCTGATCCTTCAGCACTTGTACCAAGAAGTTATCCCCAACATTCTCCAAAAACTTCCTGGATTGCCTGTGTACTGCCGTATTGGTTTCCCAACAGATGTCAGGGCGATTAAAGTCTCCCACGAGAACCAGGGCCTGCAATCTGGAAACTTCTCTCAGTTGTCCGAAGAAAGCCTCATCTACCTCATCCACCTGATTCGGTGGCCTGTAGTAGACACCAACCACAACATCACTGCTGTTGTTTGCACCTCTAAACTTAACCCATAGACTCTCAACAGGTTTTTCTCCCTCTATATACTGGAGTTCAGAGCAATCATAGTGCTCTCTTACGTATAGTGCAACTCCTCCTCCTTTTCTCCCCTGCCTGTTCTTCCTGAACAGTCTATACCCTTCCATGACAGCGCTCCAGTCATGCGAGTCATCCCACCAAGTCTCTTATCCCAATTAAATCATATTTCTTGGATTGGGCCAAGGCCTCCAGTTCTTCCTGTTTGTTCCCCAGGCTTCTTGCATTAGTGTACAAACACCTCAGATAACCAGCTGATCGCCCCATCTTCTCCATTCGAATCAGGGGTCCTCCTTTCTTGCTCGTTCCTCTTTGCATTTCTTCCCGGTATCCAACTTTCCCACTCCCCTCAGGGTTTTGGTCACCGTCCCCCAACGAACCTAGTTTAACGTCCTCCTCACTAGGTTTGCAAGCCTTCCCGTGAAGATGCTCCTTCCTCTCTTGGTTAGGTGGATCCCATCTCTTCCTAACAATCCTTGTGCCCGGAACAGAGTCCCATGGTCGAAGAAACCAAAGCCCTCTCTGCGACACCACCTGCGCAACCACACATTTACTTCCTCAATTCGACGATCCCTGCCCAGTCCTTTCCCTTCAACAGGGAGGATGGACGAGAACACCACTTGCACTCCGAATTCTTGGATCCTTCTTCCCAGCACTATATAATCCACAGTAACCCGCTCAAGGTCATTCTTGGCCATATCGTTAGTTCCCACATGGAGAAGCAGGAAGGGGTAGCAATCCGAAGGTTTGATCAGTTTGGTAAGCCTCTCAGTCACATCCTGAATTCGAGCTCCCAAGAAGCAGCACACCTCTCGAGATTCCAGGCCCGGACGGCAGATGGATGGCTTAGTCCCTCTTAGGTGGGAGTCCCCGACCACCACCACCCGTCGTCTTCTTTTGGGTGTGGTGGTCATGGAACACCCATCCCGAGGACTACGCATCCCATGCCTTCCAATAGATGGTGTTCCCTTCCTGTTTCTTCCTTGTGAGGTCCCTTCCAAAGCATTCACCACCGCAGAGCCTGTGGAGAGAGCCTGAAAGCGATTACTTACCTCTATAGCATTGGGGGATTCCTGTGATGGCCTTTTTCCCCTTCTGGAAGTTACATGCTGCCAGTTCTCTTCCTGGTCCCATACTGCCCTCTCTGGCTCTTCCGCCTGCCGTGCTTGCAGGATTAAACTCTGCCTTCTATCGAGGAAGACTTCATCCTCTCTGATCGAACATAGGGTCAACACTTGGGCCTCCAGTCCTCTAATTTTCTTTTCCAAAATGGCGACCAGCTTGCACTTAGTGCAGATGAAATCCGTTCTTTCTTCCGGGAGGAAGACAAACATGGCACACGCTGTGCAGGTAACAACAGCAGACCTATCACCATCCATCCCTGCTGTCCTAGAGAAAGGATTTAAAAAGAAAGGCAAAAGAATCTCACCCTCTTCCCAACTCCCACTCTAAACTCCCTGTTAGCACTCACCTGTTCGCAAGCTCCTTGGTTGCTTGCTCACTGCTTTATAAAGCCCTGGACTGCCTGAAAGTCCCTCCCCCTGCCAAGGCTCAGCCAATCAGCAGAGGCTTCTAGAATTCAAACTTTAATTAGAAGCCAACAGTTTCCATCTGTCAGTCACAGCACACACTCCATGAAGGATAGGGGGAGGGGAAAGGAGAAGTGGGAAAATAAAAATAGCCTCATTCACAAACACAGGGGGGAAAAAAAATCCTCACTCACAAACACAAGCTCAGCACACAGCAAGAAAGCCCGAAACACAACACACACTTCCCTCAAGAGTCCTGTATCTGCTTCTCCTCCATCTGGAGAACTCCCTCTCTAAAGCCTCACTCACAAACACAGGAAAAAAGTTAGCTGGAAGCTGGTTTTTTTCAGTACCGTTTTTTGCAGCCCAAAAATATAAACGCATTTAAAAATATGAAAAAATGAATACATTTTCACTGTTTATTATTTATTCACAATAATAAAAGTACATAATATAAATCTTGATATAAAATACTGCCTAACTTATTGTTATTACCTTAATTACAATTTAACCAGTAAAATTTTAACCGTTGTAAAGTTTGTTTATTTATAATTTAATGAGTTGAATATAAGTCATTTATTATGTGTGCACTTTATAGCTTTTAAATAACTAAAAAGAGAACTAATGGGAAGGGTGATGTTGTTTTGCATCACATAGCAACTTTATGTCAGGAGCAAAAGAAGAAAGTTTTATCCTTAAATCTGGTTCGACATTCAATCTATTTCTATATTTATTTTTGAAGAAAACCAAAGACGAGAAATTGGTTTCACACTTATATGTCGTGACAAAAGGCATTAAGCGTTTGACTGCTTTCTCAGATAAATGTGACTATTCATTGCTACAGCTCAACCAAAAATCAATCAAGGAGAGTTTATCAAAGTTCTCTTTTAAGGCAGAGTCACAGGAAAGTTCAATTAATGAATTCACTTCTGATGCATTCAATTGTAATATTTCTTCATTTTCTGTGTCAACAGTAAACGGGTTCTTAATTCACATTTTACTGGCGTCAATTGGAGGAAAATATTCATTTAAGCTTGATGTTAGCCCCAAGAGATGTTCTTGGATTGCTACAGAAATCGCATCTGAGATATTAGTTTCAGCATATTTTTCTTGTAATTCAGTTAAAGTACAAAAAGATTTAAAGTTTCTCTTGTTAACGTGCTGTGCCCATA
Organism: Pelochelys cantorii; assembly: GCA_032595735.1. Lineage (NCBI taxonomy): Eukaryota > Metazoa > Chordata > Testudines > Trionychidae > Pelochelys > Pelochelys cantorii. Next base: position 3,759,617 of record CM064346.1, on the reverse strand, counting down.
AACAAAGCTTTTTAATTGTTGCCTCAACTTTTTCATGAACTTTGAAAATATTAATTTTAGTGCCTTGTAAATTCATTTAGTGCCTTGTAAGTCATTTAAAAGACAAAATATGTCACATAAGTGTGGAAGAAAACAAGTCTTCCAATTCTCGCTCTCGCGTTGTTAGGCCTCAGGGTTAGCCTGAGTCTTGCCTTATTGCTAACAAATAAGAGAGATGGCTGTACACAAATTCCCTTTTTCCTTTCCCTGCGTCCATACTCCCCCCTTTTGTGTTTTCAGCACAATTAACTTTTTAAACCTCTATTTTCATTAGGCATTGTATTTCTGTTTCCAGATCAAGGGGATCAACCCCACAAGGATTGGTTGATTGTAACAGCAATACATGATTAGTATGAACATAAAAACTATTTCTATTATTACATCTTCTACAACAACAATAAAATATTCCCAGAATAAGCAAAAGCAATAAAATTATTAATATCCCTAAAATAATTCTATGATGGGGTTGTTTCATAACCTTAGTTACATAACACGATATATCATAATTAGTACACAAGAGAGATGTTCTATAGGCTGTATGGAAAGCATGTTTCTCAATTTAATATGTGTTTTGGAGCACATGAATTTGGCCTTGTAATTCAGAGATTTTCTGGACCTCTGGTAGGAGTGAAAGCAGATTTTGGAATCGGTCAGATATTAAGGTATTTGGAACCGAAGGGTTAATTGTAAGACTTTGTCTGCAGGCCAATAGATAATATGATTTCCTGCAGTAGTGGTGAGATTAAAATGTATGTCTTGCAGAGTGATGGCCTTAATATACACACAGCTGTCATTAGCTTGGAAGAGCAAGTGTCCTGTTAGGGTAGTTCCTTGCCCCATACCTTCCCAACAAACTTTGTCATGAACTTCCCCTGGCTTCAGCTTTCGTATACACTGACACTGCGGGAGTTCTATAGGCCAAAATGTCCATTGATTCCCTATTCCTATCCAAATATCAGGCATTATTCCAGGAGCACCGACTATAAATCAGCTAGACATACCAGGTGGTTTAATTTCCCAGATGTCACGGTGAATTACCCAATCCCACATGCATCCTCCCCACAGACCTGGCAGGATTCGGTATGTGGGGGCCCACACCCCTCCAACTGGCCCATATGCTTGGAAGGAGCATTGAGAGTGTTTGCATCTCCAAGTATGGCTCCATGGCCATAATTCTGATGGTATTCCTGAAGCATTAGCAAGGGCAGTAGGCCAGGTCTGCTGTTCAATATCACTCTGAATGGCCATGAGCTGGTCACTCAGGAAATCCTGAATCTCCGAACAAGCCAGATCCCACTGCAATACCTTTTCTGCCTCAGTGATATCCAGTATCATACTCGTCAGTAATTCCTGGGTCATGGAACTAAGGGTGGAGATAACATGTAACCCACGAATTCCAGCCTGTACCTGGGTTAACCATGGCTTTCTCCAGCTGCCCTAGTCTCTCATCATGTTGATTAACAATTCTCATATAACTCAGGGAAGCATTAACATTAATAGCATAGGAAGGAGTATATTGCAGTATAGTGCAGGTCAAATTATTAATTATAGGGATTATCTCAATGCAGGTAAAATTTCCATTAGGAGAACACATTCTCTGAGTGTGAATTTTATTATTGATTAATTGGGTAATTAGATAACAATAGGAGCCTTTTCCTTCCAACATACTGCAAACTCCAGGAATGGCCATCATGTCAACTCCACTAGGAAATCCCCTAATCTCAATTTCGGATTCTTGTGGCTCATGCTCATTTGTAGTGATATCATATACTTCTATCTCCACTGATCCATCTGTTTTCCACTCAATTGTTCGTTCATATGAGATATGCTGAACCTTAAGGAATAAATTTTCCATACAATGCTTAGCTAAATCACTAAGGTGTGAAGGTCTTGGCCATTGGATTTCATCAGAATATATGGTATCGTCTACATTTGGGTATGTATCCACTACATTTGGGTAGTGGAGGTGGAGGAGATGGTGGGGGCAGTGGCATCAAGGTGCCTTTGGTATTCCTTATCTGAAAGCCAATAGGGGAGGGCAGTACATTATGATGGTACCTGTCCGTAAGCACAGAGCCCAGATCCTGGAAGAAACCCAAACCACCACTCAACACCACATTCCCAAGATTGGACCCCACAAGTCCCTCCTTGCCAATGTACAATACTCCGTCTCTTCCACCAGTGCCAGTTCTTAATGTCTTTTGTAGTCAGAAGTTTCTGGACTTTGTTGGGGGTCAGTGGAGTGGACATTCCTTCTTCTTTCCTGAAGCAGTCATGGTTCAGCATCATACAGGAGAGAGGTTATTAGCACGTCACCCTGTAATATTTGTGTTCTTCTAGCAGATACTGAATGTATGGTAATGCTGTCAGTGGACAAGGGAGAGGTTACTAGCACTTCACCTTGTCTTTGTCTCCTGCTTCCCAGAAAGAGGGAAAGCAGGACCAGAAGGAGAGAGGGTATGTCTACACTACAAAGTTAATTTGAACTAACAGCTGTTAGTTCGAATTAACTTTCATAGGCGCTACACATGCAAACCGCTAGTTCAAACTTAATTCGAACTAGCGGAGTGCTTAATTGGAACTAGGTAAACCTCATTCTACGAGGACTAACACCTAGTTCGAATTAAGTAGTTCGAATTAAGGGCTGTGTAGCCACTTAATTCGAACTAGTGGGAGGCTAGCCCTTCCCAGGTTGCCCTGGTGGCCACTCTGGGCCAAGCCAGGGAAACTCGTCTGCCCCCTGCCCGGCCCCGGAGCCCTTAAAGGGGCACAGTCTGGCTACGGTGCCCATGCCAGGTGCAAGCCTGCCAGCACCCAGCCAGCAGACCCTGCACCTGGCACGGCACGAGCCAGCCACCCGCTGCCACCCAGTCCTCCCCCTTTTCCCAGAACCAGGCTGGCGGCTCCCAGGAGCCTGCCAGGGGCTGCAAGAGGCAGACGCCCGCCTGGTCTAGTGCGGAGATCATGGACCTCATCCAGGTTTGGGGGGAGGCCTCCAACGTCCACAATCTCCGCACTAGGCACAGGAAAGCGGCCGTCTAGGGCAGGATAGCTGCCAGCCTGGCCACCAAAGGCCACATGCGAACCCAGGAGCAGGTTTGCATGAAAATCAAGTTGGTCCAGTGAGACCCCCGACCCTGAGCTTAGAACATAAGAACATAAGAATGGCCGTACTGGGTCAGACCAAAGGTCCATCTCGCCCAGTAGCCTGTCTACCAACAGCGGCCAACACCAGGTACCCCGGAGGGGATGGACCGAAGACAATAGTCAAGCCATTTGTCTCGTGCCATACATCTCCAGCCTTCCACAAACAGAGGCCAGGGACACCATTCCTACCCCCTGGCTAATAGCACTCCATGGACCCAACCTCCATGAATTTATCTAACTTCTCTTTAAACTCTGTTCTAGTTCTCACCTTCACAGCCTCCTGTGGCAAGGAGTTCCACAGGTTGACTATCTGCTTTGTGAAGAAGAACTTTCTTTTATTAGTTTGAAGCCTGCTACCCATTCATTTCATTTGGTGTCCAGTCTCTTTAGCCTCTCTTCACATGGGACCAGTTCCAAACCCCTAATCATTTTAGTTGCCCTTTTCTGAAACCTTTCCAAGGCCAAAATATCTTTTTTGAGGTGAGGAGACCCCATCTCTACACAATACTGAAAATATGGCATACCATAGTTTTATATTTCCCCTCCTCCTCCTTCCCCTGGCTTCCCCCTTCCAGCTCCCGCCTCCCAGGTTTTCACCTCCCCTTTCCCACCCTCTCTCTTCCCCTCTCCCACCTCCTTTTCCCAGTCTCCCCAGAGGTTAATCCCCCCCCACACCCTAAGGTTTGTTAAATAAAGAGAGTTTCTATTTTTGAACACACGTGTCCTTTATTTTTTTACATCAGGAAGGGGGGGCTAGGGAGGGGTAAGTGGAAGGAGGTGAGGGAAGAATGGGGCACGAGCCCCCGATGGGGAGGACTGGGGTGACTCTGCGGGTTCCTTGGGGTGGAAGCTCTCCTGCAGGGCCTCCTGGATCCTGACAGCTCCCCGAATGACCCCCCCCCGCATGGCAGCCTGCGGCAAGTGCAGCTGGGCTGATGGCCGAATGCTGTGATGTGCTGAGTGTGGGCACTCAGGGCACTCCAAGACAGGACTGCTTTGCTGTCCCTCATCGAGGTAGATGAGCAAGCGGGGAACCCTGAGAACTGTCTGTCCAGGGTGGGGGTCGGGTCCCTTTAAGCACGGCCCTCGGCTAGCCTGAGGCAGCAGCTGCATGCTCTAAGTCCTAACCTGATGCCCTGCCGGCACTGGTTCCGGCCAGCCTTAACTTCGGTTCAGGGTCCACTCAATGTGGACATGCTAGTTCGAATTAGCAAAACACTAATTCGAACTAGTTTTTAAGTCTAGATGCGCTAATTCGAATTAGCTTAGTTCAAATTAACTAATTCGAACTAAGTTCGTTCGAATTAGTGCTGTAGTGTAGACATACCCAGAGAGACTTATCAGCAGTCGGGGTAGAATCATCTGGAGGTGGAGGGGCCTTTTTACAGTGAAAAGCATGGGTCCAGGCAGTCAGTTCCTGGCACATCACAGTGGTATTGGTGGTTAGCAGAACTTGGTAAGGGCCTTTCCAGCAGGGTGCTAAAGTGGTCGTTCCCTGATGGACCTTTATGTAGACCCAGTCTCCTGATTCCAATGGATGACAAAGTTGCTCAGGGTTGTTGGGTAAGGACCCTCCGGTTGCTCAGGGTCTCCTGGTTCCAATGGATGACAAGGTTGCTCAGGGTCCCTCCCTTACTTGTGGATAAAGAGACCTAACACATTTCATTAATGCCTGGCAGTAATTAAGCATGGTATCATCCATTAAATGAATGTCCATCTGGGCAAGGGTCAGCGGGGGTGCTGCTGGTAGTCGCATCGGGCGCCCTGTCAGGGTTTCATGAGGGCTGAGTCCAGTCTTCCGATTTGGGTTGGCCCTCATGCTCATCAATGCTAATGGAAGGGCATCTGGCCATTTCAAGTTTGTCTCTGCACAGATCTTGGCCAGTTTATTTCAGAATCCCATTCTGATGTTCCACTGCCCCAGCAGACTACGGGTGGTGGGGGCAGTGGAGGTTGTGTTAGATCTGCAAGGCTGCACATGACTCTCTTACAATTTGTCCAGTAAAATGTGTACCACGATCACTGTTGATACCAACAGGAATACCAAACCTTGGTACAAAATCTTTGAGCAAGATTTTCACAACAGACTTGGCGTCTACCCTCCTGCAGGGGAAGGCTTCAATCCAACTTGAAAAAACATCAGCTAATACTAGCACATACTCATAATTACGACATTATGTTGCTGGCAGATTGTACATTGTTGGCAGTAGTGCTGGGCCACAAAAGAAAAATCTGGTGCACACCAGTTTCATTTAACTGCAGCAGTCATCCCCCCTTCGCTCACGCGTGCCATTCCATGGTGCACATGAGCAAGATAGGGCAAGAGCACCCTAGGTGCAATCAGGCGGCCATCCGGGGAGCGCCAAAGGTGATCAGGATGTAAAGTGCACCCAGCAACACTCCAAGAACATTTTTCAGCTTTGGGTAGCAGGGCAATTGGCTATGATTACAATGGTGGGGTTACTAGTTTCCCCGTTGTTGTGGGCATCTATGCTGTGGGCATCTTTACTTAAATATGCTGATGTCCCACTTGCTCGTGTTGTTTCACTTACAGATTTCTTGTTATCTCTAGTCAAACCACTTTCATGGTTGGTATGCAAGTTGCAAAGCTAAATATTTCTCTAATGTGGCAATTAAAGCAAAACAAACCCAGTGGGGAGGGGGTTGGTACCCCACTCCCAGTCCTTCTTTTCACATGATGCACTCCTTGCTCCCTTCCTCCAGGCTCCATAGGAGTAGCAGGAGCTGCAGCAGGAACAGCCTTATGGTTACCTTCCTTTTTGTTCACTTATGGAGACATTGTTAACATTTTCCTAGCTTAAACAATTGCCAAATTATTATCCTTTCACTAAGTTTAGAGTTGCCAATTGATTGGGCCCAATTATTAATTTTGTTTTGTTTAAACTCGTGCTTCTGCTTTATTTAAAATGTTCTTTCATTAAAAAAATAATTTTCTACACACAACAACGTTTGCAATATGTATACCACAATTAAGACACACAAGACAAAACACAAACTTGGACAGAACATTAACTCATTATGTCATGACAGTAGAACCATGGTTTTTCCTTCAGTTGCTTTTCAGCTGGTACCAGCACTTTCTGATGGTCTGAAAGACAAAGAAAACATTTCTACCCCCGTGGGGGTGGCACATTATATCTTAGAATACTTCTCCTTACAAATGTTCTTGCTGATTTTTTTGATCAGCCTGATGTTACCCAATGGTATGCTGTTATTTTGCAAACCAGCTTCAGAGGGTTTGGGTGAGTTACTTCATTGTTCAATTATTAAGTTAAAGGGGGTATGCCTCAGTTTCCCTTTTGTACTGCAGACCAGGTGCTTAATGTGTGAAGCTTCAAATTATTCACAGGTGGCAACTGAGAGGCTTTACTGCTATAGTGATTTTCCTTAGCACAAGGTGTTTGCTAGTTACTATTCCAGCAAGCAAAAAGGTTTTCTTTTCCTGAAAAGAATCATATACAATGTTACAGGCTTACTTATTAGTGTTATGTTAATAATAATAATAATGATAGTAGTATTAAATTATTTCAAATAGGTGTTTATAAATATCTTGTTTGTATTTGGACAATTTATTTCAGGGGACAGTGGGTTTTATATTCTTTTGAAATAGCCAGGCAGCCTGTATTCACATACAACTTTGGATTTGAAGGCAAGCCAAAAAGTATTATCAACTCAGCCTTGAAAAGAGACACAGTGAAGTTCCAGAGCTTGGATTTTTAAAATAATAATTTGTTTTCTTAGAGAGTGAATTTAACCTTACAGGTTGAATGCCCCAAGATAAGCAGCACTAGTCAATTTGTGCTTTGTCTGTTTGCAATTTTAAGTGAGAGGGCATTATCCAAACAAAATAAAACCAATTCATTTGAAACCTATAAAGCAGATTTACAATGTATAGATTTCAGTTGTGTCAGTAGGATTCCTAATTTCCCCTTTAGTAGATTTAGCAAAAGTGTCTGTAGCCAAATATTTAAATTGATTGTTTCTTTGCCTGGATTATTGAAAGAGGCTGCAAGAAACAAGGAGTCATTTTTAAAGCAGGTTTTCTTCTCACACATTACAACAATTGCTTAATTCCTTCCATACTCCCAAGGAGTCAGCTCTCACCTTCTCATACCCTTAATCACTTGCTTTGTTCCTCAAATGAAAATTTTCCTCGTTCCTATTAATTTAACTTTCCAGTGACTGTATTACTACTTTCCTTATTCCTTCTACTTTGCCCATAGGGCTCCAAACCTCTTACCCTCTTTTCACATGCTTTTTCCTTCTTATGGTCTTATGGTCTGTCTTGATTCCTGCTAAATGGCTTTTTCCAATGACACAGGTGTTGTCCATTATTAATTTAGTGGAGGCTTTTCAATTAGCCTCCACAGCTTCTGGTTCCTTTCATTGGGTAAATTCAAATGTTTATTATTAAAGTCAGCTAATAATAATTTTTAAACTTCTTAGTACAGTGTTTTTCATATCAGCCAAGCTGCAGCAGGGGTGATCTATGCTGCTGGCTCTGGGGTGGATCACTCCCCCATGCTCTGTAAGGAGATCTATGCCACAGGATGTGTCTCCTTGTTAGGGCAGATTTGGCTTCCAATGATTACATTTTCAAATTCGATTTCTATCAGTTGACTTAGTGTGGCTTTTAATTTACCTCCTCCCACGCCCTCAAGCCAAACATAATGGCATGTGAAGATGGTTTTGGCTGTTTATTAACAGTTTGCCTGGCCGGCTCCCACTCGTGTGTTAAGAAACATCCTTGGGTTGCCTGCGGTTCCAGCCAGAGAAGCTGCTGTTATCTGTTTGCTAGCAAGGAGCTTATGAATCTCCTGGAGTTGCTTGGCAGCTTTCTCCTGCTCCTATGTGCTGTGCTGTGTGTCCTGTGTGCTAGGGGCATTCTTGCTCAGCCATTGTCCTGTCTTACCCCTGTTACCCCAAAAATATTCTCACTGGAGACCACCCAGGGTTACACTAGTATGGGTTTATTTCCACTAGGTAAAACTAAAGAGGAGAAAGCAGCCACCAAAGGTTTAAACTAAAGAAGATAGAACTCTCTCTCTCTCACACACACACACACACACACACACACACACACACAGGGCCGGCCTTAGGCCGATTCGACCGATTTGGCCGAATCAGGCCCCGCGCCTAAGGGGGCCCCGCTCCCCTGAACCCAGAAGTGCCGGCGAGTTACAGAGCCAGGGCCCTGTTTCACCAATATGTGGAGCTGGGTCTCTCCCCCAGCTCTGCCTGGAGCGGGCCCCGGACTCCCTCTGCTAGCCCCCCCGCGCGTCTTCCCACCCGGCCCCCAGAGCGTCCCCCTCAGCCCCGAACCGTCCCTGCCGTGCACGGCTCTCCCTTGCCGCCTGCTGCTGCCCATGTGCAGCATTGCATGTGGACGGGGAGGACACCCGGCTGTGACGTGACGTCATGGCCCGGGATTTTAAAACTCCTGGGAGGCATGTCGTGGGGCCTCGCTGGCTCTGGGTTCGGCCTCCGGGGCCTGAGCGCAGACTTCAGCCCCGCAATGTGGAAGGCAGAAGGTAGGGAACAGGCTTGTGCGGTGGCGGCAGGAGGCGGGGGGGAGGAGAGGAGGGAAGGGAAGGGAAGGGCTTTGGGTGGGGGCAGAAGCAGGGGGAGGGGAGGGGAGGGGAGGAAGCGGCAGTGCGGGGGGAAGGGAAGGGGCTTGGGCTGAGGCGGCGGGGGGAGGAGAAGAGGCAGCGGTGGGGGGGGCGGGGGCGGAGGTGGGGCGGTGGGGGAGGGGCTTGGATGGAGGCAGAGGGGCGGAGGGGGAGGGGTGGAAGGAGAAGGGGCTTGGGCAGGGGGAGGGGAAGGCACCAAGAGACAGGGTGGAGGAGAGACAAATGCCAGGGGGCCAAGTGCAGACAATGAGGGAAAGGGCAGGAGGGGAGGTGTCAGTGGGCGGGGGGACAGGGTGATGCTGGGAGAGGAGAGGAGAGGGGAAGGGCATTGAGGACTAGAGGGGGAGGTGCTGGGAGAAGGCTTGAAAGAAGGGGTGGGCATGAGAAAGGTGGGGATGGAGCAAGGTATGTGTGAGGGCACAGAGGGGCAGGAGGGGAACGGGGCAGAGAGTGGTGAGGGGGTGGGCATCAGGGAAAAAGAGGGCAAAGGGGGCAGGGGCAGTAAGGGAAGGGGGAGGCACCAGGAGGGTGCAGGGCTAAGGGAAGGTGCAGGTGCCAGGGGATTCTGGGGGTGAAGCAGAAGGGCAGACACCTGCAGGGGAGGGACCAGCACCAGAGGAGAGAGGCAGGGCAGGTGTGTAGAGGGAGGTGTTAGAAGAGGGGATGAGGAGGGGTAGCTCACATGATCAGAGTGGGGCTACTGGAGGAGTGGGCACAGGGGGGAGAGAAGGGCTGGTGGAGGGGGGCAGGTCACAGGAGGGCTGAGGGCAGTGAGAAGGGCGGAAGTCAGGACAGCAGAGGAGAGTGAGGAGTTGGGGGGCAGCAGGCACCAGGGGAGATGATGGAGCAAGGAGAGGAGACATAGCAGCAGAGAGAAAAGGTAAAGGTTTATAAAATATTTATTAATAACTTGGTATGCTGCCCACGGACAGTTTGTTTGTGCCCCACGGTGCAGTTTGGGTTTATGTGGGGATCAACACATGGCTGGCGAGTGGGAGCCAAAACAAAAAAGTAATCAGTGTAATGATCTTCTGTTGATATGCGTTTTAGTAGTTAAATTCTTGGACTGTCGTTGCCTATGAAAAGTGCTGTCACATGGGTAGAAATCGGGTAATGCTGCATTTTATTAATATCAGCAGAACTGACTTAAATGGGGCCTGTGTGTTGTGTAGTCTTGCCTTAATCTTTGTATTCGTGCCTGTCAGTGTGAGAGAAGCTATTTGTATATATATTTGCTTGCATATGCAACCACACTTAAGTTGAGGCCCTCAGCATATTCTGTAAGTATCAGTGTGGCCCTCAGGGCTTCCAAAGTTGAGTTGCTCTAGTTCATCCCCGACAGGTGTCTGTCTAACCTGCTCTTAAATATCTCCAGTGATGGAGATTCCGCAATCTCACTAGGCAATTTATTCCAGTGTTTAACCACCCTGACAGGCAGGAAGTTTTTCCTAATGTCCAGCCTAACCTCCCTTGCTGCAATTTAAGCCCATTGCTTCTCATCCTAACCTCAGAGGCCAAGCAGAACAATCTTTCTTCCTCCTCCTTATGATACTCTTTTAGATACTTGAAAGCTGCTCTCATGTCCCTTTTCGATCTTCTCTTTTCCAAGGTAAACAAGGCCAATTCCTTCAGCCTTGCCTAATATCTCGTGTTCTCTAGACCTTTCATCATTTGTGTTGATCTTCTCTGGGCTTTCTCCAGTTTCTCCACGTTTCCTGAAATGTGGCACCCAGAACTGGACATGATACTCCAACTGAGGCCTAATGTGGATGGCTCATTCCCTGCCTAGGGGACATGAGACTGGGCGGGTTAATTTCCAGTCCTCCTGTTTATTCTTTTCCTAAGCCAGGAGGGCACGGTAGGTAGTTCTGATGGGGGCTCTGCAGGAAGGCAGCCCGCACTGCTCCCTTCCTGAAACCTTGTGCAGGTGTTAAACAGCTGTCCAGCCCACTCTAGAGGTGATTGCATTTCAGCATGCCTGAAGCAACACAGCACCAGCTATGGACAGGAGAATGGCTTCCGGGCATGGCTTGCTCATGACTGCTTCAGTCCCATTGGATGGGCCTCAGCCTCTTTTCTTCCCCTCCCCCGCTTTGCAATGGGGCTGTAGACTCTGGGGGGAGAGGGGTGGAGGCAGGCAGAGGTGTCTCCCTGCAGCAGATGTAGACATGTCTCTGTATTAATCATTCTCTCATTGAAGTTTTTAGCTTTGCAGTGAGTCCTTTTACATGGAAACTTTGTATTAAGTCTTGGTAGAATAGTCCCTAGGACAAGTGAGGCAGAGACTGTCCTTGTGGGGTGAATGAGGTGGGAATGGATAAGGCGGAAGGTGAGCACCTCTGGGCAGTTGCAAAGGTTGGAGAGGGGATGGAAGCCAGATCCAAGATCAATGAGCCCTGGGAAGTGGGCCCATTGAAAGGAGACTGGACGTGTGGATGCTTTGGGGGTCAGCAGCAAGGGCCTGCTTTGGGAAGCCCCCTCTTTGGAGGTGAATGTGGCAGCATTGAGACACCACCCAGAAGCAGACGCCACAGACACTAACTGCAGTCATGGGACGGCTCTCACAGATCTTGCACATGCATAAGATGATAGATCTGCGGGGGGGGGGGGGGGGTAGTGGCGTAGTGAGGGAGCCGGAGGGGTCAGTTGCCCCTGGGAGAAAAATAATATAAAATTTAGTTAAAAATAGTTTTTTAGTTAAAAATATGTTACACGTTTTTAAAAGGAATACCATATCTCCTGCCTTTTGTCTATTTTTGTCTCTTTAGGCCCCCAGTTAAAATTTTCAAAAGCACTTGAGTGGCTAAAGTCATTTTTGAAAATTGGACTTGGAAATCTAAGCTTAGATTTTCAAAGGTAATTAAGCTCCTAAAGAGACAGTTGCCAACTCGGATCTTCAAAGATATCTATCTGATCTTTACACACCTTTGAAAATCTGGTCATAAGTGTCCTAGTCAGTTCTGAACGTGAGATGTAGGAGCCCAGTCCTAATTCCTTCAGGCTTTTTTTTTTAATTTGAACATTTATCTACACTAATTCCCCTCCTTTCTCTTTCACTATCCAATAAATGCATGGATCAAAATTATAGGTGCTTTGTGAATATGCTGACTTGAGAGTGGAAAGATTTCATCGTGTCATGTATGATTCCTGGTAACCCATCTCAAATATGAAAAACTAGGTTGATACCTGTACATATCAGGAGCTGTTGAATTCAGTTCCTCATTTGCAGTATCTCATTAGGATGTTTAGTGGAGAAGATATTGTGTCTTTTTTATTTATACTGTGGGCAAAGCATGGGCTCACAGGAATTCCTCCATTGTTTTACCATGAGTCTCAAAACATTTGGGCTACGTCTACATTGGCAAGATTTTGCACAAATACTTTTAATGCAAGAGTTTTTGCGTTAAAGTATTTGCGCAAGAGAGCGTCTACACTGGCACGTGCTTTTGCGCAAGAGATGTGCTTTTGCACAAAAGCATCCGTGCCAGTGTAGACACTCTCTTGCGCAAGAAAGCTCCGATGGCCATTTTAGCCATTGGGCTTTCTTGCACAAGAAATTCATGTTGCGCAAAAACTTGCCGCGTGTCTACACTGGCCGCTTGAATTTGCGCAAGAGCACTGACGTTCTACTGTAAGAAATCAGTGCTTCTTGCGCAAATACTTTGACACTCCCGCTCAGGGAGTATTCAGGGAAGAATATTCAGGGAAGAATACTTGCACAAGAGGGCCAGTGTAGACAGGCATCTTAATTTCTTGCACAAGAAAGCCCAATGGCTAAAATGGCCACCAGAGCTTTCTTGCGCAAAAGCGCGACTATACTGGGCATGGATGCTTTTGCGCAAAAGATGTCTTTTGTGCAAATGCATCCGTGCCAGTCTAGACGCTCTTTTGCACAAATACTTTTAACGGAAAAACTTTTCCGTTAAAAGTATTTGCGCTAAATCATGCCAGTCTAGACACAGCCCCAGTGTTTAAAGGCAGAACTGACTAGAATCAATTGTTTCAGTGATCGCTTGAGCAAAAATCATTGATAAAATCTTGTGTAGACTGATCTTGGACTCAACATGCAGGCAATGTGTTGAAGGGCAGTGCAAAGGAGGCAATGGTGGTGAGGTACCATATTACCTAGTGAAATCATTGGTGCTGAAATCACTAAGGACTGGAATTTGACCACAGAACTGACACTTTCTTAACAAAGACTCCATTTTTGCTATTTAAAAAGTAAATCAATGTAACAGAAAACTGCAACGCTCTCTGGTAACTTTTTAAAAATCAAACTTTAAACTTTATTGAAAAAATTGGATAGTTTGCAATTGAAAATATTTGACCTACACTTAAGGCAACTGATTTAATTTTGTGTAAAATTTTGCATAATAAAGGATGGCATTTTTTTTGAAAATGTTCAACTATATTGATATACATTTTGATCATATCTACTTCTGATGTGATATTTGTGTGTGGTTGTTGTTTGTTGTGTGGGTGGTTTTTTTTTTTTTTTTGCTCAACAAAAAATCCTGGGGCGGGGGCCACGCCAAAACGGTTCCAATTGGGCCCTGCACTTCCTAAAGCCGGCCCTGCAAACAGACAAGCAAGCAAGCAAGCACACACCCCTCCATTCATTCACTCATTCACACCCATTCATTCCTGCCCTATGGCACTCACACACTTACACAGACATATGGGTTGCAGAAGGAGCCAAGGCATGTGGATCCTGGAGGGTCTGTCTGCTCATCAGGGCTGGGGAAGCTGGTCAGGAGAGACACTGGAGAGGAGCTTCTCAGGATCAGGGGAAGGAAAAAGAGAGAGTCTTACATGTGCTCCTTCTCTTTATATAGTGTCTGAATGGCTCCTGTGACTCATTCACCTCGTTATCAGGGAGCATGCCCAGACTTCCCTTTATCCAGCAGAGAGCGTGCCCATACTGTGATGACTCATTGAAATGTGCTCCATTGTTCCAAGCCTTCTTCAAACACATTCTCATACTCACTCTCTCTCTCCATTCACCCAGGGGAGAATGCAGCTTAGGGAAAGTTACAAGCAAGGTGGCTGAGAGTTACAAAGATTACAAAGTTGCAGCTTACAGTAAATTTCTGAGAGTTACACAGATTACAAAGTTTGACAAGGATCACAATAAGTTGCAGTTTAAAACCTTACAGTTTGGTGTAGCTTCAGAAAATCCATGTATATAAATCTAGTGAGCTCAGGCAGAGGCTTTTTTATGCAACAACCCCCTCTGGGGTGGAAGCATTCTTTCTTAGTGTGGCTGGAGGTCCTAGGATCATAATGCACATACATGTAGTACGCAGGGGTGCCCTTCGGTGGTGTGGGGGTATTCTTAGACTGACCTCCACCCATTTTTAGTCACAAAGGAAGTATCCTGTCTGCTCCCTCTCTGCTCAGTGGCTCATCCCTGTCTGCTCAGCGGCTCATAGGAAACTATTCTCACACACTCCAAAGAAGGGGTCTGCTGGGTCTTGAGATGCAGACCTTATCAGCAGCTCATTAAATAAGGAGAATCACTTCCTCATATATATCCGCTGGGTCACAAGGTTTAGCTGACTCCCCCTTGTGTTCAGGACTCCTTCATGGGGTGGCCCTGGTGCGGCTGGAGTCAGCTTAAGTCTCAGACCTGGTCAGCGGCATTCACTTTTCACTCACTCACTCACACTTCATACTCATTCATTCCCCATTTTTAGATGCATCTCCTTTAACCATAACCTTATGTCCGGACTCAATACAACCTTTCCGTTATTTGGGGGTGGCAAAAAAAAAATTCCCCAGTACTGCGTTAACTTAACCTTATTTGGGGGCAGCAAAAACTATTCCCCAGTACCGCATTTTCTAACCTTATTTGGGGGCAGCAAAGAAATTCCCCAGTACCACTTTGCATCTGACCTTGTTGCAGATTCAATAAGTTCGCATGGCGTAAGCCCAAAGGAAACAGACGACCCACGGGCAGTCCTCCTTCAACACCCCAGTAGAGATTTCAAAAGGTCTCTTACCTCTTGTTTGGCACCTTGGAGTTGGAAGGGGGACGATCCGTAGTAATTCCGCTGTCTCCGCCGGGTGTTGCCATCTGAGTCACGGCACCAAACTGTGGAAGAAAACAAGTCCTCGCTCTGTGTTTGGTAAGCAACAAGTCAGAGACAGTTTATTTTTCGAGCAATTGCAAGGGAAGACTACAGTCGGACAGGGGGGTCCCACTTCCTAAGCAGATCTTCAAATACAGGCAGTAAAAAGGGCAATATATTTACCTTCCCGTTACATACAACAATGGCTAGAAATTATCTCGCTGCCCACACAATTCCCTTGAGCTGCTATCTTATCTCAAGGTTCCCGCTGGAGTCAGTATTCCATCCTAATCTTTTAGAGCAAGGTGAAGAAAGCATCTCTTACAATTCTCACTCTCGCGTTGTTAGGCCTCAGGGTTAGCCTGAGTCTTGCCTTATTGCTGACCAATAAGGGAGATGGCTGTACACAAATTCCCTTTTTCCTTTCCCTGCTTCCACATAAGTAAGCCACCATTGTTAACCAATCAAATTCATGAAACCTGTCTTTAAATGTAAATATACCATCTTTTGCCGATGGAGGATGTCGCTCCAAGAGCAATAAAACTTCATCCTTCATTTCAAAGAATCGTTTCAAAATGTTTCCTTTCGACAGCCATTGAACGTCACAGTGTAGTAAGAGATGCTCATGTTCACTTCCTAATTCGTTGCACAAAGCAGTAGAGATTCTGGAATTCAAAGGACGAGATTTTATATTATTTATAAACTTCACACGTTCTTGAAGAGTGGAACTCAACAGTGATGGCATAGTTTACACAGCTAGTGCCTTTCAGTGAATACACCCATGCACAGTCTGGCACTACAGCTTGAAGCTGCAGGACAAGCCCAATGGGAGACCCTGCCATTGCTCGAGCCCCATCACTGCTCACTCCAACACATTTTTTCCAGTCAATATCATTTTCAATAATAAAATCATCGATTAGCTTAAAAATTTTGGCAGCCGTTGTTCTTTTTGGAAGTGGTTTACAAAATAAGCGATCTTCTTGAATGGAGCTTTCGTAATCATATCTAACAAAACACATCAAATTGGCAGCGTCAGTGCTTTCATCCACTTGTAATGCAAAAACCTGACTATTCTGTATTTGACGTACAAGAGTTTCTTCAATATTTTTTGCCATATCTTCAATTCTACGTTTCACTGTATTGTTGGAGAAAGACAGCGAACCCAACTGATCTCCTTTTTTTCCTCCGTAAATACGGGATGTAATAATATGCAATGCAGGAAGTATTAACTTTTTGCAAACAGTATGTGGATAACCTGTCTCGGCTAGTAATTTTGAAATTTCATATGAAGCTAACACAAAGTTTTGATTTGAAGAGCACATAGAAAGTGCACTTTTCATGCTTTTTTTAGCAGAAGATAATTCATTTCTCTTATTTATGAAAAAATCTAGGGGCTTACTTGTGTATTCTGGATGTTTGCATTTCAAATGGCGTTTCAGTTTTGATGGTTTCATGCACTCATTGGATAGTTCTGTGTGACACATTATACATAATGGCAAGTGATTATCACTACCAACACTTATAAAATCAAATTTCAAATACTCGTCGGAATAAACTCCAAGGAGTTTTTATCTTCTTATTCTCACTTGTATTAGGCCACACATTGTTCGAACATTTATTAGTTGTATTTCCAGTCATATTCTTCAGCCGCATATCCATATTGAAGATAAAAACAAGAGGGTATTTAAGTGAAAATAAACAAAGAAAACATAAGCAGTTAACCTAAGACGACGTACGCGTTGTCGCACCACGCAGAAATAAACTGAGACTACTGTGTCACATGTCAGGAACCAATGACACAGGCTCGGCTGCATGAAAACACGTGCGCATCGGGGAGACAAAGCCCTTTCCCTGGGGCCTACCGGCACCCTTGCCAAGTGGTCTGCGTTCCCCTGGCAGTGCCCAAGCACTGTGCTGCCCTGCTCTGGAGGAGCCAGCGGGCACTAGGACCAGGCAAAACTCACTCGCCCACCCACCCACCGAGGAAGTAAGTGCTTCCTGGGCTCCTGCGCGTTATTCCGAGCCCCGGCGGAGAGATGCACGGGGACTGCTGCCACCCAGCAACCCCGGCTGCGTCCTCCGCCCATCCCGGCCCAGGACTTGGGGGACCCAGAGCCGCAAGGGCAATCTGGGAGCCTGGCACACCCCGGCAATGCTAACCTGGGCTCCCTCCCACCCTGTCGGTGATCGTTTGCTGAGGACTGGTATTTTTTTCCACGGACTGGTACCGAGCCGCGGACCACAGTTTTGGAAACGCTGATTTACACTATCCCATCCATGGCCCCACAATATCGCGAGGCCCCCTCATCAACCTCGTCCTAGCCCTAGCAAAAGCTGTTGTGTATATATAACACCAGGAGGAGGATACAGGACGAAGGGGTACCCTGCAACTAAGGGGCCTATTTCCGCTCCTCCCTAGTTTCACACGTCCAGGCAGAGTTCCGTTAGGTGACGTCCACTGTCTCCCTTGACAGCTTCAAGGAGCAGTGAGCACTGACCGAGGTTCTCTGCTCGGTGGCCCCATCCGGTTCCCTCATTTTAAACCTCTGACCCGCACCCCTGATCCCATTACTCATTAGTTGTCCCTTGTATTCAGTTGAATTCCAGGTCCAGGGAGAGGGGCCTTTAGCAGCGGGCAGGTGTGCGGCCACCCATTTCCTGTGATTCAAATAATGACTCGCTCCAAAGAAACTGCTCCTGTCTCTCCCTTCCTCCCCCCCCTCCTGTTCCTGCTGTTACTTCTGCCACTTCCCGCGGGCTGGAGCTTCCCTGCTCTGTGGCCACCTGCCTGCTTCTGATGCTGGGCCTCTCCTCTGGAGGATGACTGCTGCTGCTACTCACCACCACTGCTGCCCCTGCTGGGGGTGGGGATGCAGAAGTGAAAAACCAAAAAAAACCCTACCTCTCTCTGACGTGGTCCCCAACTGAGGAGGAGAAAGACCCTCCCCACATTCCCCTCACACACCAGAGCCTGGGGGGGGGGGGTGGAGAACGCCTAGTAGATTTTGTGTGCTTCAGCCCTGAGGTGGGCTGGAGCGACTGCGCAGACTCCCCAATACTGGGGGGAGGTCTTGAGGGGGACAGATCCATGTAAGTTTGGGTCGCATTAGGACCCTGAGCCTGAGGTTTCCCAACCCCTGCTATATAGTCTGATTTAAGGGCCTACAATTATGAGAGTGCCTCCTAGACCTTATGAAGAGTGTAACCCGGCCCTGCTCCGCATAATAGAGCAGGTAATAGTCCATCCAGGTAACATCCACCCAGGTAATATTCACTGTATCCCTGAGAATGTTACATGCCACAACCGTGTGCTGATTATCCTGTAAGCAGGCTGCCCATTGAGAACTACTGCTACAGATGCTGAGCCCTGACAAAGCGCCTTTAACTCAAGCAGCAGAGTCCTTTTGAGAGTCCACACACACACACACCCTTCCTGTTCATGGTTCCTATTAGTAATCATAGGTACTGTGGGGGGGCTGAATCAGAGTAAAGGTGGCAGAGGGAGTCTTCATCAGAAACTGACCCGTCTAAGTGGGGTATTCAAGAGCGGAGATAGTGAGGTATAACTTTTTTTAGCTTCCACGGGGGTATTTGTTTATAGGGTTGCCAGGTGTCTGGTTTTGAACCGGACAGTCCAGTATTTGAGCTTTCTGTTCAGGAAACAAATTGAGCAAATATAAATGTCCAGTATTTTCTTAATAAGATGTAATGTAGATTGTGATGTAATGTCAAGTGTGTCCAGTATTTTTGTTGAAACCATCTAGCAACCTTATTTGTTTAGGCATATCTGTTCCCATTAGGTCTTTGAGCAAAGCAGCCATGCCAGATGTCTGACAATAAAAGATCTTATAACTTTTTTTTTCCTTGTCATTCACAGTCCTTGCAGAAGCAAGCATTCAAATACATAACACCGGTTCTGAGTACACCAATAGGCCGAGGGCTCACACCTTTTACCCTCACGGCCTACTAGTCACTACGGATGTCGGTGGGACTGCTTCTGATGTACGTTTCCAACACTGATGCTGGGGTTGTGCTACATGTTCATAGTCTAAAAATGCCAGGCTTAGGGTGAATCCCTTGATTCACACTGAAAATCAGGAACAGAGCCCTAGATAATTAATGAGACAATGTGAAGCTGGCCAAACCAGAAATCCCAATGGAAAATATAACAAAACTGTTTTTCATCTCAGCATGTGATGGAAGTCAGAGGCATATACGTGGCAGGCTGACTTGGCTCTATCATTGTGGCAGATTAAAATATTAACTAACGTTACACAGCTCCCTCAGTCTGCTAATTTATGAGCGATAAAGTCTCAACTAAGGGTACTCCATGTGGTTAGGTTATCCTAATACAGCTGTAGCCTGGCTGCACTTTAAGAGCAAAGTTGATCTGTATAACTCTAATCTGTCAGAGAGGCTGATCAGCCTCCACAGGTGCCTAATGTACTCAGCACCTATAGTGCTCAGCACCATAGCAGCCAGACCAAAAGATCAATAGTAGGTATTCATAAATATTAAATAAGCCTGCCTCTCCCAGGCCTTTTTCTCTGTAGACTCTTTAGGTCCACTCCGTGCCTCCATTTCTCCACCTGTAAACTATCCCCACCTGCAACGTTTATTATTCCATCTGGTGAAGTGTTTTGCAATATACATATCGATGTCAAGTGGGAATGCGGTCATAAGCAAGAATTCTTGTTTTTCTGCGCAAAGGTTTAATAGTCATTTTCCATTTTTGTAGCTTTAAAATGCAGTTGAGTGTACAGCTCCATGCCCTTGCAAAAAGAAAGCTTCCATACGCTCGTTGCTGCCTACTATTTCAATGACAGTCTTTGAATAGGTTGATTTTGGCTGTCATCCATCTGCAAGTCTGCACACCAAAAAGAACTTAAAAGTCCAGGCCTCAACAGAGAGGGTCTGCCATCCACTTTGAATGAGTCATTGCCTTGTCCCTCAAAAGCTGCCAGCACACAAGAAGTGATGCTTAGTAATAAAATGAGTGCTGCCCATGTTAACTGGTTGTCGTTTTGTTTCTGTACAGCTTGAAAGCTATCCTGGTGGGGATGCCTCAAGACAACACAGTAGATCTCTCTGGTATCCCTCTGACACTGAAGGACTTGGACTGCATCGTCTCATTCCTGCAACACAGCTCAGAGCACATTGACAACGTGGAGCTATGCTTCACGGAGCTGACTGATGAGCTGTTCCTTCAGCTTCTGCCCGTCCTCAGTGGCCTGCCTCACCTCACCACTCTCTCCCTGAATGGCAACAGACTTACCAAAGCAATCCTTCGGGACCTGACAGAAACGCTGAAGGACCCCAGGAAGTTCTCCAGCGTGACATGGATTGATCTGGGCAACAACGTGGACATATTTTCTTTGCCGCAGCCTTTTTTGGTCAGCCTCAAGAAACGCTGTCCCAAGCAAGGCAACTTACCAACCATTCTGGAGTTCGGGGAGGGCTAGATGAGCGACTTGGAAAGTCAAGAGGGCTTGGCAGAGAGTCAAGAGGACACTGGTTGGGAGTCAAGAAGTTGGGACTCTGGCAAATAAATGCACCTCTGAGCAGGAAACTTCATGTGTTCAGCTGTGTGGCTCTTGATTGGGTACTTTGAAAAGGATGCTTTAAAAGTGATACCTCACCTATGAAGGTTCTTATTAAATGTTGATTTACATGTTCTGATGTCTACACACACAATGGTTTTGAGTGTTGCTTCATCAGTTTCCTCTCATCATGCATGTCAACTTCTTTCTTTTCATTGAGATCATTAAAATGTTCTCAAGGTGTATAGTTATAGTTTAAGCTGGCCATGTATTTTGAAACATGAGTGATGAGCTGTGCTTTTTTTCCTCTCTCTAAAAACGTCCTCCGAAACTGTATCACCAATGTATGCCAATGCCAGTTCCTTAAATAGCACCCAAGAAAAGAAAACAGCAAATGGAATTTGTAGAAGTAGCTGTTTTGTGAAGAGATCATTTGTACTGAGTCTAGCAAAATCGTGGCTTTAACAATTTCTCTCTCTTGTAGACGATGAATAAATGGCTGCTGCCCTAAGGAGGATCCTTATGGAGACCAGTGGAACCTACAGCCTTCATGGTCCTCGGGCAGGGTAGGGGGAGACTTACTCCTGGAAGTGGAGGGGCTAGGGGCAGGCAGCCCTCTGTGCCGCCCGAAGCATGGCATGCCCCTCCCCCAACCCTCAGAATGTGTGACCCGGTGCTCTGGCACTGGCAGTGATTTAAAGGTCCTGGCGCTTTTGCGCCAGTCTTTTTATCCAGTATACTGCTACAGCAGCAGCAAAGAGAACCTCCGGCCCCTTTGAATCACTGGGCCCCAGAACAACTGCCCCCTTTCCCTCCTGTCAACAAGCCTAATGAAGACCAACTTAAACCTATACCCACACTGAATTCAAACTGCATTGAACAGAGCATAGGTCAATGACAAAACAACCAGGGAATACTTCCCTGCACTAGGCAGTAAGGGAATGCACCTGCTATGCAGAGGGGGTCAGGCCAAGGAATATGAGCCCTATAAAATCTCTTTTAAGTAGAGCATATTTCCAGGGGTGAAGTTCTACTGCATAGTCTTGCCACCTTACTGTCACCACTTGGAAACTGGACAGGCTGTCTTGCTCACTGACCTTACCAGGAGTGAGATCAGCAAGAGGTCCCGTACTGAGAGTGACTTTGGGCCTAGGGTTTGTCTGCCAGTCCCTCAACTGTAAATGAGTCCATTGCTTTCAGTGAAATTACTTGGAATTTACACTGCTGTAACCAAGACAGTGGTTTGGGGACTAGCTGCAAAGCTTGGGGTAGGCCCACGTAAAAGGGAAAGGTTTGTTACTAACAGGTATTTATTATAATAGAAAAAAATTTGTTTCTAGAAAAAAAATGAACAAAAATCTTTTTCTTGGGAAAGTTTTTAATATGCTGCCATTTTGGGGTGGGCAGGCGAAGTCAACTGAAGAGTTGTAAGGCCTAAGCACTGTAGAGTACTCCCAGTAACCAAAAGTGTTTTCTTATTTACATTTTTTGAAGATAAATGGTTTTGAATTTTGGATAGAAAAAGGGAGATGGGACCTGCACTGTTGGCTTTGAACCTGGATCCTGTCTTCCCAAAAGTTCAGGGGAGGTTATAGCTGGAATTTGCAGTGAGCCCCATCTTTGTATAGCACTGCAGTATGCCTGATTTCCTGGAATGAAATGTAGCCATTTGCTTCTGTTTGTGTCCTGTTCTTTGAATAACTTTACAGTGTCATCTCCCTGGCTCAGGCATGAGTGACAACTCTTTCGGTTTCATCCATTCAGGCTACGTCTACACTGGCAGCTTCTTGCGCAAGAACAACTGTTCTTGCATAAAAACTTGCTGGGTGTCTACACTGCACGCATGTTCTTGCGCAAGTAAATTTACAGTCTAGCATCGGAAAACAGGGCTTCTTCCGGAAGAGTTATTCCTCTCCCCACAAGGAATAAACCCTCTTGTGCAAGTGCTCTCCCACAAGAGGGCAGTGTAGACAGGCAACATGAATTTCTTGAGCAAGAAACCCCTATGGCTAAAATGGCCATCAGAGCTTTCTTCCACAAGAGAGCATCCACACTGCCATAGATGCTCTTGAGCTAAAGCACATCTCTTGCGCAAAAGCACATTCCAGGGTAGACACGCTCTTGTGGAAGACTTTTTGCGCAAGAACTCTTCCACAAAACAGTTCTTGTGCAAGAAGCTGCCAGTGTAGATGTAGCCCCAGAGAATTTTCAATCTTCTCTTTGACAGAAGCCGGATATGGTTTGCTTCCCCTTCACATGCAAGAAAATACCTTATCAGAAATTCTGCCAACATTCATTATAATTTGCATGTATCTAATATTGTTCTTCTAATTGCTAATGCTTTTTACCAGGCATAATAACTTTGCAGTAAATTCACTTTTTCTGTTTGCATTAAAGAAGTTACTTATTATCAAAATAAATGACAGAGTTTTCTAGCAGCCTTGCCTTGACTTTGCATTTATTACAGGCTTCACACTGCTGGGAACAAAGTTCACAGCTGAAAAGCCCAGAATATCTTCCTCATTGGCAAACCAGCCATTTTACAGGTGTTTTATAAATATATGGCACAGGTACTACAGAAATTTTCCACAAGTATCTATCGCACAAGAAATACTAGCTCACGATTGAGTCTCCTTTCACACACTGGGTTTACACTGTTGTGAATCTGACGACTTCCATTTGACATAAGAGCAAAAGTAGACCCTTTAGCAAAATGCCAGGTCTCATTTCCATATGAAATGAAAATACTTGTTTGACAAGTACCTGGATTACCACTGGCGTTGCATCTACTTACACCAGTGGTTTAGTACTGGGTCATGGAATGTCAGGCACTGGCTCTTGTTGCAGCAGGGTGATTATGTGACCAGGGAAGGAGCTACGGCATCTTCCTGCCTGTCCTGACACCGCAGACTGAGCTGCGCCCCAGAGGCGGCCAACAGCAGACCCAACTCCTAGATGAGGGCAGGACACACAGTGCCTCTGCACCAACCATTGGCTAGAACCTGTTGCTGGCTGCATCTGCATCACAGCATGGTCTGCAGTGCCTTAGAACCCTCACTGATGGGAGCCACTTAAGGTAAGCCTCTCCTACTCCAGCCCTGATGCCCACCTAGAGCCCAAAGCGCCCCTCTGCCCCACCCTGGAACCCACATGCTAGTCAAATTATGTTGGGCCATGACATGAACAGTTTGAAAACTGTTGATTTACACTACATCTGAATTTGGCTCAAAGTCATGTGTACTACAACAGCACTTCACTGCTGCCAACAGAGGCAGTCTTCATCAAGTGTTAACAAATACTTTCAACCCATTCCTCTCCCCCCCTTCCAACTCTAGCATATGCACACTTCTGCTGGCTATCTTTAAACTACATATGCTAAGAGTTGCGTGTAGCTGGTGTAGTGCTGCAGGGACTGGGCTGAAGCAAATAGAGTGTGTGTGTGTGTGTGTGTGTGTGTGTGTGTGTGTGTGTGTGTGTTTGGGAGGGCGCAGAGAGCTGTGTCGTCAGGAAACCTCACAGCTCTTGCCATGGCTACGCTCTATTATTCTTCGTGCACTCACGAGCTCAAGCATGTCTCCTTGAGCATCATCTCACAACCACACACACATAATACTACACAAGTGACATTGCTCCTTATGTAGGAGGGTCTTATGCTCATCATCACACACCACACCACCCAAATATTCAGCAAACTCAGCTGATAACCCAAACTCTCTGGGGGTAATCAGATTTGTCTACACGCAGCACTGTATGGCAGTAAAGTACCAAATGACTATATGAGTCCACAAAACAAAACAGTTGACTTCTCAGCTATTTGTACCCTGTTCTGCCCTCATTTACACTGAAAGACATCCAGAGTTGCACACCACTAGAATTTGGCCTGGGCTTGGGAGAACCTGAGTGTGTTTACCAGTTTCACTCAGTAATTACATCCAAGAGAGACCAGGCTCAGTGTATGTGAAGAGGTGGCAGTGTTTCTTTTCTTTGAAATACAACTACACCCTGTCACAGAAAAAGCCATATGTGGGCCTGCTGGTGAAAATACCAGGTGTTCTTTATCAGACAGCCTTCCATCAGCCACAACTCCCTATGCTTGCTAGCTGAGAGCCGAGTATGGGATAAATAACATGACCTCAGTTCTCGGCAGTATTAAGCCAGTAATAATAGTGATGTAATGAGATTAATAAAAGAAACTATCACTAATCAACTCTGTCGTGAAGTGAAGCCATTATCCTGTTTCATCAAGGCCCTGTAAGTCACACACACACACACACACACACCCCCCAAGTCCTAGCCTTTAAGCTTTTAACAAACCAAGTAAAGTGACACACACACACACACACACCCCAAGTCCTAGCCTTTAAGCTTTTAACAAACCAAGTAATTCATAGTTCATTAAAGTCACAGAAACACTGTTGCTTATGTAGACTAATTACTCAAGGTGGAAACTGACCCACAGTGGGACCAATTGTCTTTACCATTCAGGAAATACATTTCTCTCTCTCGCTTTCTCTCTCTCTCTCGCTGATTGAAATAGCAAAAAAATGGATTTTGGGAAGGAACAAGCAGTTGCACACATACAAAATGTGAAATGTGAAGGCACACTGTGGCGTAGGGGAGGGTACCTCAGTGGATCACTAGTAAAACATGAGTAAATAGTGTGACACTGTCGCAAAGAAAAAAAAAGGCAAAATCATTCCGAGCAGTGTTCTGAACAAGACAGAACTAGTTCTTCTTCTGTAGCTCCGCTTATTTAGCCTTAATTGCTGTATGGTGTAGCATTCTGGCTGCCAGAATAGTGTGAATCTTTTGCATTAGCTTTGGCAGTTTGATTCAGAATGTGGTAAATGTAGAGTTGAACTGACATTTCAATGTCAGCATCTGGTACAAATAACATCGAGCCAAAAGCATGGTTAGCTATCAGAGGGTGGTTACCAAAGTTTGCCTACAGAAGAGACCAGATCCCAACCAACAAGGCCATCCTTGAAAAACTCATTGCTCTGGGAATGTGCCATTGCTGTGGCAGCACACAGTCGAGCTGATCATTGTATTACAGTAATGCCCTGCTCAGACGGGATGAGACCTCGGGAGGAAGAAGCAGGGCCAGGTCAGCCAGCCATTTGGCTTCTTGTGACACAGTACCTGCACCACATGGCGTGGAGTTCCGCTTGAGAGTTAGAGGGATCTGGAGCACCAGATGCCATCACGCGCTGTGGCAATAGCCCCACTTGTACCTCTATTATAACCGCGCGAGCCACACACAGAAGAGACACTGCACAGTGTATACTCCTTAAACAAAATACCTAATTGGGGCTTATAATGGCAATTTTGTGCTTTCAGGGTTCCGGAACAGTTCACATCACTAGCGCAACATCAGTGCTAGAACTCGCTTGATAAATGAGTGGTTTGATTGCTAAATTGTTAACTGGGTCAGAGTTTCCTGATTTCAGCTAAGCTAGTTTGACAGTTAGAAGGGAACAGATTGTGCTCTTTATCACTATGGGTGAGCACCATAGGGCTTTTGCTACAGAAAGACAAGAGACATTTTTAAAATGAAAAATTTGACTTCCAAGCTATAACACACACACACACACATTTTACTGCATGATTTGAGAACAGGTAAGTAATTGCTACATAGCCAGAAATTAATAGTAGCTTGAAGTGAAACCTTGACCCACCCTTTATGGTATCGTGTCAGTAAAATGAGTTTTAGAAAGGCTTACCCATTCTGGGCCCTGACACACCTCTTTATCTCTAGTTCTTGTTCTGCCACCAATCACCTGTACGAATTGGGCAAGCCATTTCACTCAGTACTGCACATTGGCCATTTGTAAAATTAAACTATCACTCACCAAGCAGTTCCCGGTAAGATTTAAGATGCAAATCTAGTATGCTCGTACATTGCTTGTAAATCTCAGGCTACAATATAGGGCATTTTCACTCTTGAGTCAAAACTAAAGATCAGTGAATGATTGATTACACATGGATTAGTTTCAGGATTATCTACGGAATCCTATTTAAAATATCATTGTATATCCTGTATTTTTTTTTAAATGTCTTACATGGGAGAAGGGAGACGTTAAAGATATTGGATGTCTTGCACTTTATATCACACTAGTAGTGGCAGACTGTCAACGGAGCAGTATTCCGTGCTCAAAGCGGAATTCAATGCCTCCACTGACCAACGTCCGGAATAAATTTATGCATGAAGCCATGTGTTCTTTTTAGTCTTTAAAGTGCTACATGACTGCTTTTTTTGTTTCATCAATAGCATTGGACTTGCTTCTGCACACAGGTACACCTTACTGCCACTGACAAGTCAATTTGCAGCACAGTTGAAAAAGGCAGTACATAACTAACAATCGATTAATTTTGCTAGAAATCATTTTTAATAGCTGACTATGAATATGTTATAGTGAAAGCAGGTAACAGCAGCAAGAATAAATGAAGTCAACTACTGCGTTTTCATTAGTTGTAGACTTCAGTGAACATTTTACACTAATAGTTTCTGATATTTGTCATAAAAAAAATTACAGCTGTTCTTGTAGGAAAAGCTGATATCCTATAGTGTCCATGAACTGGATGTAGAGGAACAAAAGCGGCCAAAGAAAGAAAAAATAGATGCTGTTTTTACATTGAGCCAGCTGTTTGGGTACATACTGTACTACTTTAGCTGGAAATGGATACTTACAAAATGATGTAACATTGTAACATACTGGTCAAGCACGTTCCAACAGCAGGGAAGTTGCGACACACCCCACTTGTCTCTCAGATTGTATGTTTAGTTCATGGGGCAGGCAGCTGGGGGAGGAAAAAAAAACTCCTTGCAAAGTTTGTACATGCTATAGAGACACAACGCGTCTGTCCCACAATGACAGTGGTACAGTCAGTTCCTCAAATAGAACCACAAATTTTGACGCGATCTTGCTCCTTCTTCAACTATGTGTGTAGAAAATAGAGCTACTTACTTTTAGACCGTGCACTGTAGCTTTTCTGCCTATTACCTTAGGGTTACAATCTGTTCTCCAAAAACGAACGGGGTGGTGGTGGTTTGACGTGAACTTACCTACACCCCTTTACAGCAAGGTATTGCTGTGCCCATGATATGTACTCTGGTCTGAAGCTGACTTTTTACCTGGGCGCTACTCCTGACCCAGGCACTCACGGCGTTACCCTTCAGTAACATGCCGCGCTTCCCAAGGACTCTAATACTCATCCGAAAGCAGAGGCGCAGGGGGGCGGGGCGGGAATGGCCCACAGGCGCCACGCTCGGGGCGCCGGGCGGGGTGGGAGCGAGTTCCGGCTGCGCAGGCTCACCTGCCGCTGAGATCAGTGAGTCGGCGGCTGGGCCACGTGCTGCCGCCCGGAACGCACTGAGCAGGGGCAGCCTCTTTTGAAAGTAAGATTAACTTGCCTGACCGGTTCCTCTGGCTCTGTGGGAGGGAGATTTGGTGGGGGGGGCGCTGGGTTGCTTAGCTCTGAAGGAGGGAGATTTAGTGGAGGGCTCTGGGGGTTGCCTGTCTCTGAAGGAGGGGGATTTGGTTGTGGGAGGTGCTGGGGTGCCTGGCTCTGGCATCAGCTGGTAGAAAACCTGCCAGTCTCCAGCAGCAGGCCCCTGGTCTGGCAGGCCAGGGCCAAGGGGCATGAAGCAGGGGGTGGGAGGCCAGAGGTGTGTAAGGGCAGGCAATGGCAGGGGGTGAGTACACGTGGGGGATGGATCTTGGGAGGAAGAGGTAGCTCAAGAGCATTTTGAAGGGGTGGGACAGTGTGTGGGGGAGGGGGGCCTTAGGGCAAGAACAGCAGGGTGGGGGATCACGAGTCTGGGTGCTTGTGCCTCCCAACCCCATGTTTTGGGCACTTCTGTGATTCTGGGCTAGGAGAGCTGGGTCCACCCCGGAGCAGTGCCCAGCCAAGGCAAGGGACAGCACATATTAAAGAACCGGAGTAAAGTGATGGCTTGGCTGGTGGGGAAAAGAGCTTTGTCATTTGTGAACTCCTCCTGCAAGTGCTGGGAGTGCAGGCATGGGGAGCCCCCTTCCCTGTATGCTGAATTTGCCAGTGACCTGCCGCCAGGCACCCAGTTCCCTACCCACTGACTTTCTGTCACTGGACTGCCTCACTTGGTTTCATCTGGACACAAAACGCTATCAAGCAACTGATGGCACCATCCGCCCACTGGAATGGGCGTGACCAAGGCAAGACTTGTCCTTGCCAGCCCTTGTTCTGCCCATTGGTAACACTCAGAGGGCTATCCCGAGGAGGCCAACATTGTTCCCATTTTACAGCTGGGGAAACTGAGGTACAGTGGCATAACCCACTGCAATCTGATTAATGTGGGGAACAACCGCAGGGTGGGGGGGCTTCAGCAATCATGCCCTGTCTAGCTTGTGCTGCGATCAAGCCACCCCTGCTCAAAGGTGACAGTCCTGGGAGCGGCCTGCCAGCCCACAGTGCAGCCCAACTAACGGCAGAGACTGATACCCAGCAGCCACCCTTGCCCCTGCTTCTCCCATCCACTCAGCCCCACCCCCAGGCTTTCTGAGGCCTGTGGGGGAATGCTTCAGACCTAGCCAATTCACTCCCCTCACGCCGCAACACCAGCCTAGAGGCACCACAGGGCCTGGCCCCTGGGGCCCCACAGTGTGGGAGAAAACAGGGCCTCACCTGACCCCCAGTTCAAGGGATCCACTTGAGGGAGGGCCTTAGCACCAAAATCTCACTGGTGCTCAGGCGGCAACAGGGCCTCTCCAGGGGGCGCTGGCTCCGGTTCAGTCCCAGGACAGGGGGCACAGGCTGGCTCACGGAGGTATGGATGGGCTCTGGGGATCCGTCCCTTCTAGGGGGCACCAGCCCCCATCTAACCCCATGCGGGCAGTATAGAATCACAGAACACTAGAGCTGGAAGGGACCTCAAGAGGTCATCAAGTCCAGTCTCCTGCCCTCACAGCAGGACCAAGCACCC
The DNA here is from genome assembly GCA_032595735.1 of Pelochelys cantorii. Lineage (NCBI taxonomy): Eukaryota > Metazoa > Chordata > Testudines > Trionychidae > Pelochelys > Pelochelys cantorii. The sequence continues at coordinate 3,730,207 of CM064346.1, read as the reverse complement.
AGGGCTACTCAACACATCGCCCGTGGGTCACATGCAGCCCACGGCCAGTTTGTTTGTGCCCCACTGTGCAGTTTGGGTTTATGTGGGGATCAACACTTGGCCAGCGAGTGGGAGCCAAAACAAAAAAGTAATCAGTGTAATGATCTTCTATTGATATGCATTTTAGTAGTTAAATTCTTGGACTGTCACTGCTTATGAAAAGTGCTGTCACATGGGTAGAAATCGGGTAATGCTGCATTTTATTAATATCAGCAGAACTGACTTAAATGGGGCCTGTGTGTTGTGTAGTCTTGCCTTAATCTTTGTATTCATGCCTGTCAGTGTGAGAGAAGCTATTTGTATATATATTTGCTTGCATATGCAACCACACTTAAGTTGAGGCCCTCAGCATATTCTGTAAGTATCAGTGTGGCCCTCAGGGCTTCCAAAGTTGAGTTGCTCTAGCTCATCCCCGACAGGTGTCTGTCTAACCTGCTCTTAAATATCTCCAGCGCCAGCAATGGACAGGAGAATGGCTCCCGGGCATGGCTTGGGCATGACTGCTTCAGTCCCATTGTATGGGCCTCAGCGTCTTTTCTTCCCGTCCCCCGCTTTGCAATGGGACTGTAGACTCTGCGGGGAGAGGTGTGGAGGCAGGCAAAGGTGTCTCCCTGCAGCAGATGTAGACACGTCTCTGTATTAATTCCGCAATCTCCCTAGGCGATTTATTCCAGTGTTTAACCACCCTGACAGGCAGGAAGTTTTTCCTAATGTCCAACCTAACCTCCCTTGCTGCAATTTAAGCCCATTGCTTCTCATCCTAACCTCAGAGGCCAAGCAGAACAATTTTTCTTCCTCCTCCTTATGATACTCTTTTAGATACTCGAAAGCTGCTCTCATGTCCCTTTTCGATCTTCTCTTTTCAAGGTAAACAAGGCCAATTCCTTCAGCCTTGCCTCATATCTCGTGTTCTCTAGACCTTTCATTTGTGTTGATCTTCTCTGGACTTTCTCCAGTTTCTCCACGTTTCCTGACATGTGGCACCCAGAACTGGACATGATACTCCAGCTGGAGCCTAATGTAGATGGTTCATTCCCTGCCTAGGGGACATGAGACTGGGCGGGTTAATTTCCAATCCTCCTGGATTTCCTTCCCTTCCCTTTTCCTAAGCCAGGAGGGCACAGTGGTTCTGATGGGGGCTCTGCAGGAAGGCAGCCCACACTGCCCCCTTCCTGAAACCTTGTGCAGGTGTTAAACAGCTGTCCAGCCCACCTTAGAGGTGATTGCATTTCAGCATGCCTGAAGCTACACAGCGCCAGCAATGGACAGGAGAATGGCTCCCGGGCATGGCTTGCTCATGACTGCTTCAGTCCCATTGTATGGGCCTCAGCCTCTTTTCTTCCCCTTCCCCGCTTTGCAATGGGGCTGTAGACTCTGCGGGGAGAGGGGTGGAGGCAGGCAGAGGTGTCTCCCTGCAGCAGATGTAGACATGTCTCTGTATTAATCATTCTCTCATTGAAGTTTTTAGCTTTGTAGTGAATCCTTATACATGGTAACTTTGTATTACGTCTTGGTAGAATAGTCCCTAGGACAAGTGAAGCAGAGACTGTCCTTGTGGGGTGAACGAGGTGGGAATGGATAAGGCGGAAGGTGAGCGCCTCTGGGCAGTTGCAAAGGTTGGAGAGGGGATGGAAGCCAGACCCAGGATCAATGAGCCCTGGGAAGTGGGCCCATTGAAAGGAGACTGGACGTGTGGATGCCTTGGGGGTCTGCAGCAAGGGCCTGCTTTGGGAAGCCCCCTCTTTGGAGGTGAACGTGGCAGCATTGAGACACCACCCAGAAGCAGACGCCACAGACACTAACTGCAGTCATGGGACGGCTCTCACAGATCTTGAACATGCATAAGATGATAGATCTGCGGGGGGGGGGGGGTCAGTTGCCCCTGGGCACCATGCTAGGGAGGCGCCAATTTAATCCCATTCTGCTCCCCCCGTCATCCCTCAGCTCACATGCTCCTACTCTGCCTGCCACCAGCAGCTGGAGCCTCCTCCCTGCCTCAAACCTGACCCTCCTCCATCTCCACCAGCAGGTTAGTGCATGCGGGAGCCCGGCCCCAAACTGTAGGGGGTGGGGGAAGATGAAGTACAAGTTCCCCTCAGCTGTGCACCAGGTTCGGGGCCATGCCACATGGCGGCGGGGGGAGTGGGCGCAAATTTTTCCTTTACCCCCCGGGCGCATAACATCCTCGCTACGCCTCTGGCCGAATGATATCTTTTGATCGTCATTATTACTCATTTAATTGTATTGTGGAATTAAGGAAAGAGAGTGATAGCCCCAGATGAAAAACTCATAAGCCATGTACTTCAAAACAGGCCCAAGGCACACCTACAGACACCTCCTGAAACCTCTCCAGCATATCAGTGACAATCTATCTTAGAAAACGATCCCTCCCACAGGCCTTGGGCTCTAGCTTAAAACAAATACCAGCCACAAACCATACCACTGATGTACTTACCAAGAAACTCCCGCTACAACAAACTGTTGCCAATTCTGTCCACACATCTGTACAAGTGACATGACTTAACACGACCTAACCACATGAGCCATAACATCATGGCTCATATACCTACCTGCACAGCCACTAGTGTGCTATAATAATTATATCATTATGTACCAGCTATGCCATGTATATTGGCCAAACAGGACATTCTCTACGACAAAGACTAAATGCACACCCCTATTAATCGTCTGTCCTCCCAGGCTTGGGGACCCCTTGAGAAGGTAAATAATGCCCCCCCCAATAGCATCTTTCACTACAGGGTCTTGTTTCCTGTCAGGAACCCTCAGAGACTTAGGACATACACGTTTTGTCTCTTCACTTTGTCGTTTTCTCTAGTGCCTTATGCCGCTCTTGAAGGTTACATTTGTATCAAACTAAAAATATCTATTTCTTGTCAGTCAACAGGTCTGCACAGGCAATGCATATTAACTTAGCTCTTGGTTAGAAAACTCCTGGAGTAAGGTGTGTGGAAGGTCAGTTCAATCAGACCCTGGAGGCTGAAATAGTCAATGATCATTCTGGCCTCGCCTAATGTGACTCACTTTTTTCGCTACCTTTTTACAGTCACATCTTCTGCTCTGTTTACTAGAACATCAGCTCCGGCTCGATGTAAAGCATTTATTTCCTTAGTTTCTTGATGAACACTGTATGGATGTGTCTACACTGGCGCGATCTTGCGCCAAAGCGGCCGCTCTTGCGCAAAAACTTGCTGCCTGTCTACACTGGCCATGTGTTCTTGCGCAAGTAAACTGACATTCTACTGTATGAAATCAGGGCTTCTTGCGCAAGAACTATGATGCTCCCACTCAGGAATAAGCCCTTTTGTGCAACTGTTCTTGTGCAAAGGCCAATGTAGACAGGCAAAATGAATTTCTTCTGCAAGAAGCCCCTATGGTTAAAATGGCCATCAGAGCTTTCTTGCGCAAGAGAGCGTGTACACTGGCATGGATGCTCGTGCGCAAAAGCACATGCCAATGTAGAAGCTGTCTTGCACAACTACCTTAACGCAAGAACTCTTGTGCTAAAGAGTTTTTGCGCAAGATCATGCCAGTGTAGACGTAGCCTAGAATGTCTTAGAAAACAAAAGCAGCCTTTTTTCTTTGAGCTGGCCTCTCATGCCAGCCTCCTGTGGTACCCTGCTCCTGGCTTTAAGACTGAGTACGCTCACGCTGGCATTATTACATCTGTGTGCGTTGCTGCACAACAGTGAAAAGCTACGTCTGTATGTACTTAGAACGAAGGGTAGATTATAACCACATCAGCAACAGGAGATGTTCTCCTGTCACTGACGTTAATTGGCCTTCAGAAGAGATCATAGCTAGGTCAGGAGAATTATTCTTCCGTGAACCTAGACTAGCGCTGTCAGTGGGCAGATTTATTTAACTGTGTTCCTCTGAGGTGTGGATTTTTCCTGTTCTTTAGCGATGTAGCTATGCTGTTGTACCTGCTGAATATAGAACAGCCCTGAGGCCGTGTCCTCATACTCCAAAAGAGCAACGCTGCCACACTCCATCTTCTGGCTTTCAATTTTAGCTCAGAAATGTGAATCAAGGGACATAGACTAATTAATTCACAGCTGGAGTTACTTATCTTCATGCAACTGTCCCTTTTAGTGCAGATATGGCCGTAACCTTGGACCGTTAATTGAAGTAGTTGGGACTAGCAAGACACAAGATAAGTGTGCAGCAATAGTTCTGAATTGATGTAATTCAGCTCCGTTGAACAAATAGAGTTTTTTGAACCATGAAAACATGTAAGAAAAAAAAATGTGCAAATTCAAGTCTCTCACTGAAGCGGTTCATGGTCATTTTGTTCTTGGACTGTGTAGTGAGTTACTGTGCTATTTCATAGCCACTTCTGTTTTTTTCTTTCGTATTGCTTCCTGATAAAATAAGCCAATTTAGACTGGAAATACAGGTTTTTGCCATTTGTGGATGGTGCCTCGACAAAGTGGGGCTGTGCCCCAATGTTGTGTTATTTTTTTCACATTTGGCTGTTGGAGTGTTGGTCCACTCATAGGGTATGTCTACACTACCGTGTTATTTTGAAATATCTAATTTCGAAATAGTTATTTTGAAATATCTTATTTTGAAATGTGTCTGCACACAAAATGCATTTCTAAATAGCGTCCACACTGATTGGATGCTGAATCGCATTTAAGGCCAGCCAGAACTGGTTCCGGCAGGGCATCAGGTCAGAAGTTACCTTGTGAACAGGGCGACCAACAGGGCACCCTGGGCAGGCCCCCTATTTTGAAATAAGCCTCTACACAGCACATATTTCAAAACAGCAGTTTTGAAATTGGCGCTATTCCTTGTGGAATGAAGTTTACCAATTTCAAAATAAGCCCTCCGCTATTTTGAATTAATTTTGAAATAGCAGTTGGCTTGTGTAGATGCTAGGAAAGTTATTTCAAAATAACAGCTATTATTTCAAAATAACTTTGCTGTGTAGACATACCCTTAGTGAAATGTCTCCTTTAGCATCCCCTCAAGCATTTATTAAAGAGAACCAGCCCTAAATTTCCATATTTCAGTAGTTCTGTGAGTTTCTTCTTATAATGCAGGCAGACCTTTGTAAAGTGCAACTCTGGCAGAATCTAGCGACCCCCCCCCCCAGCTGCTTCCCCTACTCCTCCCAGGAGCACAGGTCGAAGATGGGGATGCCCTCTGAGTTAGATTTAGTGGGTTTAGTTGAGTCCAGGTAGCTTTACTGGACCTGCTAAATCAAATTCCGGATGTTTGATCACAATAGCATCTCTTTCTCAGATAGCCGACATAGCCTTAGTGAAGTTACATAATGTAAAAGCGAGTCAGAACTGAGACCACTACTGACGTTGTGCACATAGATTGTCAGCTCTTCAGGGGCACTGCGATTATATTTGTATCACATCCATAACAGTGGGGCTCTCATCTTGGTGGTAAAAGCCTGTAAGTGTTTGTCTGTGGGACTGGAGCAGATCACATAGAGACAATTACCAGCAAGAGCTTTATCAAATCATTCTTAAAACTTCAATAGCCATATAGGGAGAGAAAGAAAGAGATTGATGAAGACCTGCCACTACCCAGAAATCCCTGCTGGATAGCACTGTTTTTGGGATGAGGGAGAATAGAGGGTGGGCACTGCCTTAATTTTTTTGTCTTTAGACCTCTTTGGCAATCTCACACCAGCAGTTTGGGAAACAATCTGTAAAAGTTACCCTAGTATTTTCAGTAGAAGTGAAGCTCCAAAGTCTAGCCTTTATGGTATAAAATAGCGACAATAAATTATAGAGTTACATTTCAATGTGCGAATTTTTGTCTGTATGTTAATCTATGTTGCATAGATGATCTAACAGACAGGAAGAGACCAATAACAGAAGTAATTTACTTGTTGCTTTGGGAAACAATCTGTAAATGTTACAAATCTATTTTTCTTCCTGCAGTTAACAGTAAATCCTCTTGCTTACTGCACCACCTTGTGGTGAAATACGGTTCCACTTACAGTGCCACTGCATTTGGCCAGAATAACAGATTAATTATCTCTTTAAAAATGTTCCTTCTTGCACCTGTTGAACCACATTCTACTCTGTTATAAATTTGCCCCCACTGAAGAGAAAACGGTGTAAGAGCTGGCTTAAAACTCTTTGGACGTGGAAAATTAAAAAAAAGTAAAAAACACATGAACTAATGAAAAGGAAATAAGGTATGGATGGTACTATTACTGAGCTCACCACATTACCTTGGTTTTCATATAACTTCCTGTAAGGTTTTTTCAGGGCAGGCAGGTATATGTTCCCTCCTCCCTGACCATTTTGTACTGCCTTGAAATCTGACTAGAGAAGCAATGATCTCAGCCTCTGCGCATATTGACTGCCGGCAGCGTGACTGGTGCAGATTTCCATTTAAGGCACGTCAAATACATCTACGCAATGCTCACAGCTGAACTTGAGCAGCTTAAATCAAATTTCTCCCCTCTGTGTAGGCACCCACAGTTAGCTATGTAATCCCCGTATGTCAGGGCAGTTCTCCACTCTGGCACTCCAAGTGCAGAATGTGAGCCCACATCCCCCAGAATCACAATATAGGTTTTGGGAGGGTTGCTGCCACTATGAATGATTTTTATCCCTGAAATCAGCGGTGAACACTTAAACCCACCCCCAACGTATGCAAAGCTCTTCTGCCTTTAAGGACACAAAAGATAAAACAAATGAATTATATAGCAAAACAAAAGATATAATCCATAAAGCCTACTTGATTCTTAGATATTACAAAGCAACAAATTAAAAACACAAGGAAAAAAAACTCCGGAAACAATGCCTAGATGGTAAATGAGAAGTTCAAACCAAACCACAAAATAAAGAAAAAAAATGCTACTAGAGTCACTTTTTTCCCTGTCCTTACTTCCAGTCTTCTCTTTGTTCAGTCTACTTCCATGCCCTGAATTCCTTGGAGGGGCATGGTAGTCCCGCCTGGGTTTAAATAATTCTGTCTCTCAACTCCTGGTTTAACTCTCCCACACAAAGAAAGCGGGCAGGGAAGTTCTGCACCACGTGCTCACTGATTCTCCTTAGCTGGTCATCACTACTCCTAACCATTACATGTCCCCCCCCCCACACACACACCAAATCTCAGATGGTTGTTGGACAGGATGGCCCACGCTGGCTGTGATTTCTCCCTGGGGCTCTAGGGAAAAAAATTTATATGCATTAGCTACCTAACACAGGAGAATCGAACAAACCCCCTTCCACATCTGCGGTGTTCAATGAGAGGGTCTAGAAATGCCCCTCTGGAAGGGATTCAGACGCTTTGTAAGAAGGTCCTGAAATGTGTGGTACGTGAAAGTCTTGGAGAGCCAAGCTCCATCAAAGGAGTTTCTTGTTATTGCGTCGTCCCCACACATATGGTCGTAGCTTCTCCAGAGCATACGCAAATGGCACAGCACTCTTTCTCTGAGACAGACCAATGGCTTTCTCTCTCAGACTTTTTTTGCTGACAAACACAAAAGGGTGTAGTTGTTGCTCTTGCCCTGTCTGCATCAAAACTGACCCACACCACACTCAGACGTCGGGTGGTGACGACGAAAGGCTTGTCATAGTCTGGGGCCTTTAGTACAGAGTCAGACATCAGGGCAGCCTTAAGCTGGTTAAAAGCTTCTTGACACTTGTCAGTCCACTTGACTGCCGCATTAGGCTGCTTTTTTCTGGTCAGGTCAGTTAGTGGAGCGGTGATCTGACTGTAGTGTAGTACTAATCGCGTATAATATCAGGCCAGGCCTAAGAAGGATTGGACCTGTTTCTTTGACTTAGGGATAGGACAGTTTTGGATAGCCTCCACCTTAGCATGTAGAGGGTTAATAGCGCCTTGACCCACCTGTGTCCAAGGTAAGTCACCTTGTTTAGGCCAATTTGACATTTTTTGGCTTTAACTGTTAGCCTTGCCTTCCTTATGCGTTGGAAGAGAGCTTGGAGGTGTTCTGACAATGAATCAAAGAATATAGCCACATTGTCCAGCTAGGCCATTGCAAATGCCCCAAATCCGGCTAGTAGATTATCCACAAACCTTTGGAAAGTTGCATACGCATTGCGCAACCCGAAAGGGAGAACATTAAACCCATACAGCCCTGCATGTGTAATGAAGGCTGATATTTCCTTTGCTGTTTCCTCCAGAGATACCTGCCAGTACCCCTTGGTTAAGGTCAGGGTCGAGGTGAACTCGTTTCTCCAGTGCATGGCATGGCATTGGAAAGTTATCTGGGCGACTTACAGCATTCAGCTGATGGTAGTTCATGCAAAAGCAGATTTCGCCATCCTGTTTGGGAACTAGGCCTACTGGAGAAGCCCATGCGCTCTCCAAAGGGTAAATTACACCCATTGCTAGCATGTCCTTGACCTCCTTCTCCATAGCAGCCTTGGCTGAAGGAGCTATTTGGCAGGTTTGGGCCCTGATTGGGCGTGTAGCACCTGTGGCAATGGAGTGAGATGTCCATTCGGTGCCTCCCAGGGGTGGCTGAAAACATAGGGGTAGATATGGTGCACATCCTCACAATCTGCCTTCAGAGTAGACTCCCTCAGACCACTCCACGTTCTCCTTCTCCTGGGCAGCAAACTTGAAGACCCTTGAATTCTTGGGAATAAAAGGGCTTCAGAGAGTTACCATGATATACCTTAAGCTTAAGATCTGGGTCAGGACCTGCTATGAGGTAATTAACTGCTACTAGGTGCTCTTGGGCTGTGTCTACACTGGTGCGATCTTGTGCAAAAGCGGCCACTCTTGTGCAAAAACTTGCTGCCTGTCTACACTGGCCACGTCTTCTTGTGCAAGTAAACTGATGTTCTAATGTATAAAATCAGGGCTTCTTGCGCAAGAACTCTGACTCTCCCACTCAGGAATAAGCCCTCTTGCACAAGAGCTCTTCCAGAAGAGGCCAGTGTAGACAGGCAACATGAATTTCTTGCGCAAGAAAGCCCTACGGTTAAAATGGCCAGCAGAGCTTTCTTGCGCAAGAGAGTGTCTACACTGGCATGGATGCTCTTGCGCAAAAGCACATCTCTTGCACAAAAGCACATGCCAGTGTAGACACTCTCTTCTGGAACAGTTTTTGCAGAAGAACTCTTCCGCAAAAGAGTTTTTGCGTGAGAATGCACCAGTGTAGACGTAGCCTTGGACTGTGAATGGTCCATCCCAGGATGCTTCCATCTTAGTGGCCTGGAGTGCCTTCAAGTCCATGACTTGCAAGGGAAGGCCTTTTGTGTTTGCTGGGCATCCTGCAAGTTTTTTTACACGAGAGTTAGAGCATCTCTAACAATAGTGTCTAGGTTGTGTACAAAATCCAAAATGTTAGTTCCTGGAGGAGGGGTGGTTCTCCCCCCCCCCCAACCCATTGCTGGTTTACTAACTGCATGGGTCCCTTAACTTCGTGACCATACAATTCAGGGTGAGAATCCCAAACTGGGACGTGGGAGATCTCTATAGGCAAACAGTAACTAGTCCTTGGAGTGGTCATTCACAAATTTGCGTATCATGGCTCGCAAATTCCCATTAAATCTCTCCACCAGGCCATTTGTTTGATGGTGGTAGGGGATAGCAACTATGCGTGTTATGTTTAAAAGCAGCACATGGGATCTTTTTCAGGAGCATAAGGCAACATGCCGCATTTATTGATAATATAACACAGCCCTCCATTTTAGCATGCAGTGGCCTTCACACTTATCTCTCCTAAAACATTCTCTCTCTCAGTCACACAAACAAAACATGCTGCAATTCTGTACATGGAACAAAGTATTTCTAGTCACTTTAACAAAGTTACAAAGTCTTTCAACATTAAACTTCTTTCTATCTACTACAAGGCTTTATCTAATACTAGAGAGGTAGCCTAAGACTGACATCACTATGCATTACAATATTCCATCCCTTCACTTCAATATGCTAACATCAAACAGAGCTGGAGCTAAGTTAACAAAGCTTCCTGGCCAAACTGTTTGCTATAGCATAAATTCATTATAACTAACTGACTTCTTGGTTACAAAATTCCAGGGTACAGGAGTTTCACCTCATGAGCGTCCCAGAGGTGTTTCATGGTCTCTGGCAGGAAATTAGTCCCTGAATCCATGAGGATCTCTGAGGGCCAACCTACCCTGGCAAAGAGATCTGTTAGTGCCTGGCACACTCTCCTGGCAGTAGTGCTTCCTAGAGTCACTGCTTCTGGCCATCAGGTGGCAAAATCCACAAAAGTCAGGATGAACTGTTGCCCTCTGGAAGTCTTTTTAGGACCTATAATAGCCACAGCTACATGCTGGAATGAGACTTTTATCATGGGGAGGGGCTGGAGAGGTGCCTTGAACTGGTCTTGGGGCTTCCCCACCCGCTGGCACACCTCACAAGTTTGGACAAAACTAGCCACTTCCTTTGCCCATTCTCTCCCAGTAGACTGACCTTCCCAACTGGTCTTTGGTTCTATTCACCCCAGCATGGCCACTAGGGTGATCATGGGCTAAGCACAAGAGCTTTTCCGAGTACTTAGTTGGAAGTACCAACTCTTTCTGAGGATGCCAGTCCTCCTTGTGCCCACCAGAAAGAGACTCTCGGTATAAAAGTCCTCTTTCTACCACAAACCTAGACCTCTTAGAAGACCTGAAAGGCGGTGGGTTGCTTCTGGCTGCCATTCAAACTCCCTTAAGGCTCTTGCCTGCTTCCTGTTCTGCCGGGGTGCTGTTGGTGCTCTTGGGACAGTTGGCATTTACAAGCCCCGGTTCATTACATTGAAAACATCGCATGTCTGACATAGCACTGAGGGAGACGGGCTGCTGAAGGATGGGGTGGAGGGATGAGAGGACATCTGTGGCCTCCCTTGAGGTAGATAGGGACTGTCCCTGCAAGATGTGTTCTTGGATGGCCACCTGTTGTGGGATGCCATCTCTGGGCACACCTTCTGATAGTCCCTTGACTGGCTGTTAGCTTTATTTTCCGCCGTCACATCCATCCACCTGGCGCCTATATCTCCCGCCTCTTGTATGTCCTTAGAGTTCCCATCTCAGATGTATCTCTGGAGCTCTATGGGAAGGCCCTCTAAGAGCTGTTCCATTTGCATCACGAGAGCTTGTTCTTCCATAGTCTTAAAATTTGCTTTTGATACCCATGCATCCCACTTCCTTTTAATCTTGTAGGCAATTTGGGGCACAGTCATACCCCATTTCCACATTCAGGCTCTGAAGTGGTGACGGCCATGTTCAGCAGTGAGCCCCGTCCCAAGTCTGACCCTTTGTTTAAAAAGTTCATCATCATTCATGTTTCCCCCAGGCATTTCAACTGCCACTTGTGTTAGGGGTCCACTGAGTTGTGATCTCAGCTCCACCATGTACTGGTCTTTGGGGATGCTGTATCCAAGACAGGCTCTTTCAAAACTTTCTAAGAAGGCCTCTACATCATCTCCTACCAGGTACATTGGGTATTGTCTGGGCTGTTGAACAGGGATTGGAGTGGGGTACCTGGAGTGTCTGGCCTTTTAGCTTTCTCCAGCGCAACTTTGGTCTCTGCTTCCGCACGCCTCGCCTTTGCTTCTGTATGCTTCACCTCGGCTTCTAAGTGCCACATCTCCATTTCTCCTTCCTTGTCCTTCATCTTTAGGCTGAACGCCACCTCGTTCTCAGTGAGAGCTCTGCCTGCCTTAACAAAGAAGACAGTTGTGAGGGAGAAGGGTTGCCATCCGCTGCTCCTGCTCCCATAAGCTTACTTCCTCCTGGCCTCACAGGGACATCCTCCTGTCCCCCCCTCCTCAGGGTATGAGTCTTCTGCAGAGGTGGACATCTTGCCCTGATCTGAGGCTGTTTTCACCTCGGGGTGTCACTCAGGGAGGATTGGTTGCTCTAAGGCAGTGGTCTCCAACCTTTTTAACCACAAGATGGCTTTTTCAATTTAAGTGCAATGTAAGATCTACCTCAAACCCAACTACCCTTGCCTTGCTTCCTTTCCACCTCTTCTTTGAGGCCCTGCCCCTACTCCACCCCTTCGCCAAGGCCTCACCCTGCTCATTCCATTTCCCTTCCTCCCTGCATCTCATTCACTTTCACCAGGCTGGAGCAGGGAGTTGGGGGTGCAGGCTCTGGTCTTGGGCCACGGGGTTTGGAGTGTGGGAGTGGACTCCCTGAAGGGGGTGGGGGGATGGGTTCTGGAGTGCCCTAGGGGATAGGGCATTTGCCCAGGGAGTGCAGGGTTGGGGGCTTGAATCCCTCCACCCATCACCAAGAGTGGCCAGACAGCCAACACCAGCTGCCCCGGGGATGCACCTGGCTCCCGCATTAGGAAGGCAAGATAAGGGACCTGCTGATGGAAGGGTGGTGAGGTAAATTCTGGAGTGGCCCAGGGGATAGGGCATTCCCCCGGTGAGTGACACTGCTCCTGCAGTTCCCATTGATCAATAGTGGAGGCTGTGATGTTGGGGCCTATGGATCAATGGGGGCTGCACTAGGGCTGGCCTTACCATGAGACAAACTGAGGTGACCGCCTCAGGTGCCAGATGGGGGGGGGGGGTGCCACTAGGACCCAGAATGTAGAAAACTGTGTCTGCTGCTGGTGCATATGTATTCTCTCTGCAGTTCCATGAGAGGAGTAGAACAGGAAGAAGGCAGAATTGAGACCTTTCAAAGTTTTGGCCCAAGCGAGGAGGCATGGGGGCATCATTTGAGTTCCCTGCCTCAGGTGCCAAAATGTTGTGCACCAGCCCTGGCTGCACCTGGACCCTCTGCTGTCCATGCCAGCTGCTTTTGGGAGTGGTGGTGGGGTGGTGAGGGCAGCAGTAAGCTTCGCTTCACTCTGCTGCTTCCGTGTTGGCTGTCCCAATGTTCCCAGGGTTGACGGGACTTGAGCCCCAGGAGAATGCTTTATCCCCTAAGCCATGCCAGAACCCACCCCACCACCCAACCTTCAGATGGTCCCTTACCCTGCTTTCTTAATGCGGGAGCCAGGTCCATACCTGGGGCAGCTGGTGTCTGCTGTCCCGCCACTCCCAAGGTGGCTGAAGGGGAGGCGAGATCAAGCCCCCCACCAGTGAGCACCAGAGGCTGAAGCCCTAGCCCTGAGCTCACTGGAGACCTCACTCCACCCTCCCTACCTTCAATGGCTCCCTTATTCTGTGCTGGCTGTCTGGCTGCTCCCAGGGTGGTTGGAGGGGGACAGGGTAGGAGGACAGGGCAGGGCAGGACTTGAGCTTGGATTTCAAATATGATTTTAAAATGTAAGCCCCTGCAAAGATTGAGGTATGTGGTGAATTTTAATTATGGGAGAAGTTCCAATGGGCAAAAGCTTTAGCAAAGTTGCAGCCTTATTCTGTCGATTTGAAAAATAAGAAAGGAGGTAACGAAAAACAAAGATTTAAGGAAAAAATCATCTAAATGACCTTTTAAAAGAGTACAACTAAAGTGGACATCAGAAACATTTAGCAAAGCAGGTTAATATGAAAGGTACGTGGATAGTTTCTCATTTAGCTTGTGATGCACAATGAAAAACTCATGATTCAGATAAAAGTTTTGGTTGAACAGAATTAGAAAAAAAATATTATTTTTATAGTGGCTGTTCCTCACAGTACATAAAAACTGGCTCTGTTTAGGTAATGACAGCCTACGTCCCACACTGAATATGGATTTTCCTCATTTCCTAAGTGGTTGTCATTCAGATCATTCCTACAGCTCCACCTCCTCTGCTGCACAACAAAACAAAGCATGGAAATGATCAGATTAAGAATGTATCTCAAGCAATTCTTTCATTCCTTCATCCATTTTGATTTTGTAGGTACGATTTAGGGTTGTAAGCATTCTGATGAAAGGCACTGTGTCTTCATATGTACATCTCGTTTCCCCTGCCATTTGTCTATTTAAAAAACAAGCTATTTAGGGCAGGGACTCTTACTCTGTGATATACACTCGTACCAAAAATAATTTTAACAAACATAGTACCATACAACAAAGTAGATGCCCAACTGTTGCCATTTTACAGGCCACTAGTATCTGCATTTCAGACATAGGTGAAGTGAGTTGAGATACCAGAACAAATATTATGGAGAGGTGCCAATTATAAAAGCCATGTATTTGGTGTGTTATTACTACTTCAAGGGAGGGGGCATGGTAGCACCCCCACACTGCTCATTCCAGTGCCCCTGAAGTAAGTGCTGCATGTAGTTTGAAGTCCTGCAGTGAACCCCTAGGTTGTTTTGTGTTTTTAGGCATAAGGACCATCCAGAGGTATAGTACATAGCAGCAAAGTGAACGAGATGTCAGCAAATGTGTTACTTAGGAGGGAAATCTGCCTCATAAGAAAAAAGGGAAGAAAGCGTGAGGGGTCTTTGGTGGAACCAAAGTAAGGCAAAGAGAATGTGAGGTGTTATATTGTCAATCAGTACAGAGCAGAGAAAGACCAGTTAGAAATGCAGGAAGTTCCCTATCTCTGTACTTAGGTTACTTCTGCTCCTACCAACTAGACTCAAGCGTCTCTGGCTGGCTCCTTTTCTGTTTTCTTCTATGCCCACAAGGAAGGAAGAGAAGTGGGGTGGCCCCAGCTGGTTCCATTTTATCTCCTCCCCCTCAATGCAGCAGTCCCTGATTTGGCTGTTTCTGCCACTATCAGCTAGTGTTTGTGACTGGTTCCTCTGCAGTTTTCTTCCCTGGCTCATGTTGATTTTGGCAGCCACCTGGGTTTTAGTGCCCCCTCAGTTCTAGGTCCATGGGATGCTGCAGGGAGTGGTGGCTCTAGCTAGGCCCAATTTTCCCTTTCCCTGGAGTGCAGCAGTCCCTCCTTTAATTGCTACTGTTTCTACAAGCTGGAGTGTATGAATGCAGAAACACATCCTGAAGTTATCTGATCTACTGTCATGGTGGTTTGTATATTGCTTGTAACAAGGTCCAGCTTCTTGCAAAATCTCTTTACCAATTTTATTGAGACAAGCTGTACTATTCAGGCCAATATCGGCAAAAGCAAACTGAATTTAAAATCTCTCACTGTGACACCAAGTGGACACACTTTTGAGGAATTTCTTTCAGTGATAAGAAGCTAGTTCCACAGCCTCAGCAAACATGTTCAAATCAAAGTTTATAATGAAGGAATCTTTGATAGCTCACCTTTTTACATTAAAGCCAGACACTTGATAGAGAAATTTGATGTCTGCTATTCAGTATGCTGTAGGCTACATCTACACTGGCGGCTTCTTGCGCAAGAGTTCTTGTGCAAAAACTCTTCCACAAGAGAGCATCTACACTGCCATGTCCTTTTGCGCAAGAGCATCCATGGCAGTGTGGACGCTCTCTTGCGCAAGAAAGCTCTGATGGCCATTTTAACCATAGGGGCTTCTTGCAGAAGAAATTCATTTTGCCTGTCTACACTGCCCTCTTGTGGAAGAGCTCTTGCACAAGAGGGCTTATTCCTCGTGGGGAGAGGAATAACTTCTGGAAGAAGCCCTGTTTTACGATGCTATACTGTAAATTTACTTGCGCAAGAACGCTCGTGCAGTGTAGACAGCAGGCAAGTTTTTGCACAAGAATGGCTGTTCTTGCACAAGAAGCTGCCAGTGTAGATGTAGCTTTAGAATCCTGGCTGCTGACAGTTGATCTCCGACTCAGATTTTACTCCCCCCGCCTCATACAAGGATTGTAGCTTGGTAGTAAACGAAGCCAAAACAAAGTTGTGACGATTCAGAATACTGGTTTACTTTTATACTAAACCCTCACGTTCTATGCCTCCCTCTCCCCAGTGTTACCTCTAAACAGCAGGGCAGCAAAGCTTCACAGGGCTCTGTGTACTCAGCTGACTGACTGGGCGGGACTGATTAATCACTATGAAGCTGTGCTGGTGCTCAGCTTAGAGGGAACACTGCTTCCCCCCTCTTCACTTTTTGCATTTTAGATGCAGTTCAGGGCAGGAATTAGTTCTGACTTTCACACAGAACTGAACTAGTTAATATAAATGCTTATCAATGATAATGAACATGGGTAAGTTGCAGTCTCCTTTAGGTTCTCCACTGACTGGAGGTGAATGTTACCCATTTTCCAATGGGAAATATTAAATCTGAAATGCTGACAGCCTACAAAGAGTGGTTAAATGTTACAGCTCAACCCCCTGGATTCCAAGCCCTGCTCACATCTAAGAGTCTCAAATTGCAAAGACAGTGTCTTTCCATGCCATTTTTGCTACACCAAACCATGCAGGTTAATAATTGTCACACATTAAGGGATTTCCTTTGCAATTTTACAATTTAACCATTTGTTTGAAATTGGTATTTGTCTCCAATATAGTTCTGACTGAAATGTTACCCTGCCCTCTCTACATCCTACTGCAGTTGGAGATCTTCAGCATCTATTTTTTGTTTCAAAAGAATCTGCAGTTCCAGACCAGAGACAATGGTGACATGAAAACCTTTCAGTTGTTTGTTGTGTAACTACTTGCTTGGGGGGGGGGGGGGGGAAATCAGTAATGGCATAAACTTTTAAAAATGAAAGATGTGTGAATAGGAAGAGACTTCTCTATAGCCAGCATGTTTTAAATCTTATTTGTTCTAACTGAACGGTCATGTCAGTACAAAGGAGTCATTCAATACTACGTCTGGTGCTGTTGGTCCTAAGATAAAGGCCAGTGAGTTAATTTGCCCAACAGAAGCTGGTCCAAGTAGGGATTTGGACCAGCTGCTGTTGGAGAGACTCTTAGGGCTCTTCATAATACATTTTCTCTTTCTCCAACAGAAGTCTGACCAACATGATGTGTCACCCACCTACTCATTTAAAAGTTAAGACCATGTCAATTGAACAGGGAACTCAGACCCACTGAAAACAAGCAATGTGTCTCCAATGAATTATATTAGAGGAATGTTTCACTAATGATTCTTAAATGTAAAGGCTGTTTCCTCCAAAGCTCAGTTCAGCTACAGGTAGTGTTTTAAGGCAGCAATTTTGTTTAAAAAAAAAAAACTAAGCACAAAAATCAAGTATGTTCTAGTTACACTGAAACTTTATTTACAATGCTTTAGTATATAAAGGGTATTGTCTATTATGATCAGTAGGTTTCTATTCAAGTTATTTGAAATACAAGGAGTATAATATCAAAATTTTAAACATTTATGCACTCAACAGTATGCATCTCATACTTAAGTGTGTCTGCTCATTCTTTTGACACATTTGGTAGTGCTCACAAAAAACAGTGGCTAATTCTCAGGCTCATTTGGATGTTTCATGATGCTCTTCTATTGCAAACCACCGGGCTTGTAATATGGACACCTACAACACAAAAGGACAAATAAGTTCCACTGCAATATGAAATCCTACCCAACCAATTCATTAGTGTACAAGATGTCTTCAGAAAACCTTTGCTCACCACTAGTCAATCTGCCGGTAATTCCAGCTATTTTTGGTGAGTTTCATCATCTGATATCTTGTACTGAGTGATACACATCTGTTTCTCATCAAATACAAGGAGAGGGGTCTGGCAGGAGGGACGGGTATATTGGAGAACAGCAATGGGAAACCTAGGCTAGTGAGTGAGCCTCAAGATTGTCTGTCCCTCAGCTTGGAGACATGGCCTCCTTCCCCAGCTGTGACTGCTACAGCTACCATGGACAAAGGCTTGTCACCTGGTCCCAAGCGGCTGCTGTGAGAGGGCTGGGGTTGGTTGCCCTCTCTCTGGGGCAGCCTGCATACTGAACCCCTCTTCCCCAGCCCCACTCAATGAAGAACAAAACATTCCAGTTAAGGACCCAAGCAATGCTGGGTAAATCTTCTAGTTTTTGTTAAGATTCCAGGATTGCCAATAAAACCTAAATTCATAGCCATTTTACACTTTATGAATTTTACAGCCACAGGGGTGCTCATCTAGAAGGTCGAATGCCTCCATTATTGGTCACTTTCTGTTCACTGAAAGTTTTACTGAGCGCAAATTACTTGTACAGATAGCATCAAGCACATCAGCCATTAACTTTTAAAATAGCGTTAGCACCTAGAACTGCACTAGTGTGTTTTTAAGAAAAGGTGGTATCTCACTCTGCATCTGAAAATCAATTATGCCCCATAGAATCTGAATTGAACAGAAAAGTAGCTAACAATCTCTTATTCACGAATTTATAGCTCAACATATACAATATTTGTGTTCAAACTCACCCAAAAAGATTTTCTAGAGCGGTACTCTCCGTACTGCAGGAAAGTCATTCCACTTCCATGATATTTCGGGGGGGGGGGGGGGGGGGGAGCTGTAAAAACACAAGTTTTGAAGCCAATTTTAAAGTGATAAAGGACTGCCTGCAGAGAGTTGCTAGTGATGCCTAGGCACATTGGTTCTGCGAACTTTGGGGGGGGGGGGGAGGGGAGTATTTTTTTCTTTCCTCAAGAAATGAGAAAATTAAGAGTTTACTAGGGAATGGGGAGGAGGGCAAGGGAAGCAGATGACTTGCAAAATTACCACGATGGAAACTTACGGGGCATGTGATTAAGAGTTGTCTGGCCTCTTATTTTCTGAATGCTTAGTGTTTACACATGTATATCTTTAACAGTACAATTGTTTGAAACGGAGTATTTCTTTCATTATGGTAGCATCACATTTTAGCAGGAAAGGAAAAAAAAGCACCACTAGACAAGTGATTTAGAATCACAGATGGAAGAGGCAATGTTTTCTGTCCAGATTCCTGAATGACTGTGCTACCAGTCCACTGCTGACACGTTTGTGAATTGCACTGCTGAATTACACTAGACACTATTGTTACATAAACAGAACCCGTACATGTTAAGCTAGTGAAATGTGACTGGTACCTTACATACTTTAAGCTATAGGTAAATGCAAGGAGAGAGAGAGCTAGAGAAGTCTGCCTTCTCCTGTCGTGCAAGCCAAGGTATAGGATTCCTATCAGGTATAGTGGAGACATGGCAATTCATCAACACTTACCAAGGAAGCTGCTTTCCACTCATAGCGACATCTCACTCCTCTGAAATACTGAAGTCAAGACTCTACATAGCAAATGGAAACAAGAGAACAGAAGTGACGATTACATGATGCCCTGAGTAGGCTGAGGGTGGAGTAACAACAGCAAGCACAGAATAGCCAGTCTTCAGATAAACTGCATGCCGGATTGTCTTTTGGCTCCTAGTACCAAATTCTAGCATACAGAGCTCCAGACAACCTGAATTCAATATACATATAGCTGTATTTCAGACAAGTTGAGAAGGTTATCGTCAGTTCTCGCATCTGACGGCACTTCCTATTCAAAAGGTATCATCATGTCAACAGCTTTTTGCATTTGTTTGCACACCACCACAAGCTCAATGCCAGGCAAGTAATACTGTAGTCGATTAACCGATAAGCAAAAGCTTACAGGTCAATGCTACACACATTTCCTCCTCCCCCACCCCCCGGCCGTGCACCAGTAAATTATGTAGCAGGTTGGTCAGCAGCCCAGCTCAGTCCTGGCTTGTGCCGGGTCTGGGACCTAACGCACGGCAGCTTTGCATTTAAAGTGTATTAGGAGCCAGGTGGGCACGCAGCCCGGCTCAGTTTCGATTCACGCTGCTCTGGGAACTCGGACCCGCCCCCAGGCAGAGGCTGCTGCCAACCTGCTCTGCTGCCTCCTGCCTCTCTGCTGGTTTTTAAACTGGCTCCCCTCACGGACCAGCTCCCGTCTGGTACCCCACACTGCTGCTGCCTCTGATCCAGCAGCAGCGCAGAGTGGCAGGGGGATCCTCGGGAGTGAGGCTGGCTTCACCCCTCGGGACTATAGAATAGTCGACTAACCAATAAGAAACCATGACCGATATTTAACATCCCTAGTCAACACTTGCAAAGTTTGCTCAAACGTTCCTCTTGGCTAGAATAGGTTGCAAGGCACTAAATGTTCAAATCCATGTTACTTAATCAAGTCTAAAGATCAGCTTTATACTGGTGTATTCAGCTAAGTTACTGAAATGCTTCTAGAGTTTCAACCCTCATGGAGCAGCTTCAAAACCCCCAAATAATCTAATCAACTCTTCCTTTTGCATTAAGGCAAGGCCATATGGTGCATCACTATCAAGTACTTACCTAGAGTTCCCCCACCCACCAGGAACATGAATGGCACTGCCACGTTTCAACCTTTCTTTGTCAACAAAGTAAGTACAAATCCCAGAAATGGCTAAACATTTATACACATTAATGCAAGAATAAAACTTACCGTATATACTTCAAGACACCATTCTGCCCTAAAAAGAGGAAATACCAGCTATCACGTGACAACGTTATAGTATTAGACAAAGAATATTTGGTCAATTTATTCTCACCACCACCAATCTGCCAGCAAGTCCAGCTGCTTTTGGTGTTGTTTCATCACCTTTGATTTGACCAATTCTGTAGAAATATAGGCCTAGATAAGACAGAAGACTGTCCAGGCCCCTTATGCTTCTAGGATCCTATGGACATTAAGATGCTGATTTCAAAATGAGCTTTAAGGCTTAAGTTATCTGCAAGAAACTTGCCCAGTCAAGAATCAGTGCCTCTAAAGTTCAGTAGTTCCTCTGTTACAACTGGCTGTACAATACCTGTACCTCAGTCTCTGAATTTAACAGCACTAGAGAATCCAGAACTAGAACCACTGCTACACAACAGTACTGGAGAAGTTTTGTATTGTATTTCTAGGGCATAAGAAAAAGCAATTGCACGCTATTTGCGCATCTACACCACAGAAACCCTGCTTTTTCTAGCGCAAACTTGTTTAGCCCTGAGAACTACTAAGCAACTTAAACCCTGTATTCGCATTTCTGATTAGAGCAGCAGAGAACTGCAGACCTTACTCCTACTTCTCTGCCCTTGATCACCAGTTCTCATGGGAGTCTGCCACAAAAACAGCATTTTAGGCCCTACTCTTCCCAGAGGCCCGCTAAATGAGGAAGACAGGAGCTGGATCTAGAAATCGGAGGCCTTAAAAGCAGCGTTCCCCCCCCTTTTTTCTCATTCACGTGCAGACTATTTGTTGCATGCGCCGAGGCCTGTGCAGAGATGCACCACCAGGAGAAATACGTGCTGCTCGCTACGGGTGCCCAGCTAATGAGCACAGCGGCCACCCAAGGCACCGCTTACAGGAAACGCTGCTCGCAAGGAACACGCACTCTCCCTGTGCGGCGCGCTGCTGAATCGTCCTTACACAGCGGATCCCCATCGCTTCCCTCTCGTGACCTGGCGCTCGGTACAATGGGGTCCGAGCCCCAAGCAGGACGGGCAGAGCCCCTTTAACGCGGCCACGCCCTCGGGGTGGGCCCCAACTGCCTGAGCTGTCGGAGCCACGGCCCGCCTTGCCCTCAGCCGCGGTGCAGCGAGGCGCCCGGCCCGGCGCGCGCCTCCCACAGCGCTCGCTCAGCAGCCATCTTCTCCCGCTGCGGGGGGCGGGCCCAGCCCTCAAGAGTGGGGCCCGGTCGGCTCGCGGCCGCTGCCCCGCGGGGAGGCCGAGAGCCTGGGCCCCTCCCCTCCCCTCCCCTGACACGGGCGCGTTACGCTCATCGCCCCCGCCTCAGGGCGCCCTCCGGCCCAGGTGCCGCGAGCCCCCGCTATCGCGAGGGCCGAGGAGACAGGCTGCCCGCTCCGGCCAGCCTAGTGCACCAGGGGCCCGCCCCCGAGTCACCACCCCGCCCACTGGGCCAGCTCCGGCGCCACGTACAGACACGAAAGAGTGAGCCGTGTGCGGGCGGCGGCATTTAAGGCTTTAGCATGTACCATCTTGTGAGGCAGGGGAGACTCTTCGTAGGCCTTTTGCGACAGTGGAACGTCACACCTCGATCGCAGGATTGGGGGCCGGGGAGGGTGAGCCAGTGTGTTCTCTTGCCATCGGCCGCTTAAAGGGACAGAGTGTCTTACTCTGCAGCTCCGAGCTGGGCCGTAACAGCGCTCGGGCAGCTGTGGCAGAGGCTCATTGGTGGCTCACTGGTGTCAGCAGCTCTGTGCAGGCCTGACAAACTCAGTGGGGGGTGTGCGTGTGTATAGAGAGAGAGAGAGATTATATGTTAGTCTCTCAGGTGCCACAGGACTACTCGTTTCTCTGCCTAGGTCTCTGACATACAGGAGGCAAGTCAAATACAGTCGCGAGGCTATGTCTACACTGGCAGTTCTCACGCAAAAACTCTTTTGCGGAAGAGCAGCCGTGCCAGTGTAGACGCTCTCTTGCACGAGAAAGCGCTGATGGACATTTTAACCGTAGGGCTTTCTTGCGCAAGAAATTCATGTTGCCTGTCTACACTGGCCTCTTCTGGAAGAGCTCTTGCACAAAAGGGCTTCTTCCTGAGTGGGAGCATCAGAGTTCTCGCGCAAGAAGCTCTGATTTTATACATTAGAACGTAAGTTTACTTGCTCAAGAACACGCGGCCAGTGTAGACAGGCAGCAAGTTTTTGCGCAAGAGTGGCTGCTTTTGCATGAGATCGCATCAGTGTAGACACAGCCTCGGAGTTGGTTGGCACCTGCGCTAAACAAGAATGTGTTCTCTGGAGGAGGTGAAAGCAGCATGGCCTCAGCACACTGGGGATCTTATCTGAGTCTGCGCTTCAAAAAGGCACATTTCCAAGGGACACCGGATCATGAGAAGGAGGAAAATGAAACATTTGGTTGCCCTGTCTAATGGAGCAAAAAAGGACATTTTTTTACCGTCATGAAAGTTGAATGCTGGCCCGGGGGGGGCGGGGAGGGGAAGGGCTAGCAGCACAGCAAAGCTTTTTTAAGATAAGGCTGGTAGCCTGCTAAAAGTTAGGGGTGACTGTTGAAGAGGGATTTCCCTCCACATGACTCCTCCCCTTGTCACCCCGAGAAGAGCTGGAACAATGCCCAATCCACCCCTAGCCTGGACTCATTGTTAACCCTCTTGGTTACATACAGCGCCCCCCCCCTTCTGCCTCTCAGAGGTAGGGGGGAGGCACATGCTGGCTCCCACGGAGACACCTGACCCTCCCCGTGCGGCCTCCCACAGAGGCAGCAGCACAGGTGGGAGCTGTTACATGTGGGCAGCCAGCTTTCAAGCCTGCTCCCTGCATGTAGCAGCTCCTGCCAAGCCGATTGCCTCCCCCTCCCCCATGCTGCTACCTCTGATATAGAGGCAGCAGTGTGGGGCTGGGGAAACCTCACTCCCAGCATGTAAATATATTTTAACATTCCCTACCCCACCTCTTCCTAACTCTTCCCCCAAGTCCCTTTCCCCAGCATGTGGCCAGGGAGACTAGTGGGGAGGGGAGTCTGGTGCCTGCACCAGGGCTCCAGCACCCCTGCACTCAATGGTGGTGGCAGCAGGGGAAGTGAAGTGACACGGCTCCACTGCTTAGGTGCCAGCCATGTCACTCCACTTCCCGGTGGTGAAGGCAGGGGGACACTCCCACCCCTCCCATAGCAGCTGGGGGGAGCAGAGCAGAGAAGTTGCTCAGCTTCCCCCTGAAGCCACCAGTGATTGCAGGAGGGATGGACCCCTGCTGTGGGCAACAGGCTTCCCCCATCCCCCCCTCACTAGTCCCCCAGAGTGCCCAGAAGCTCTGGCCCTTTGCCGCCCTCCCACCGGGGGCCTTTGGGCAGGCATGATAGGGCCTTTCAGATCCCCCTTACATGTCACCAGTGACTAACATATTCAGTGTTAGACGCATGTTATTTACTTTTGTCTTATTTATAACCAGCACTGTTTCCATTTTTCATACTCTGTAATTACTTGATTCTGAGAATCTTTGGTTGTTGCTAATACATTCTATATCATCTTATACCATCTCAGTGCTGTGCCATTATATAGGATGTGCCTT
This sequence comes from Pelochelys cantorii, assembly GCA_032595735.1. Lineage (NCBI taxonomy): Eukaryota > Metazoa > Chordata > Testudines > Trionychidae > Pelochelys > Pelochelys cantorii. Next base: position 3,706,441 of record CM064346.1, on the reverse strand, counting down.
CTTGGTCAGTTAAGTAAGCAGCTGTATACACTGAGGCTGCGTCTAGACTGGCAAGTTTTTGCGCAAAAGCAGCTGTTTTTGCGCAAAAACTTGCCAGCTGTCTACACTGGCCCCTTGAATTTGCACAAGAACACTGATGATCTAATGTATGACTCTCCCGCTTGGGAAAAAGCCCTCTTGCGCAAATGCTTTTGCGCAAGAGGGCCAGTGTAGACAACTGAGAACCGTTTTGCGCAAAAAAGCCCCGATGGCGAAAATGGCGATTGGGGCTTTTTTGCACAGAACCACGTCTAGATTGGCCACGGATGCTTTTGTTAAAAGCATTTGCAGAAAATCATGCCAGTCTAGACGCAGCCTGACTCTTTAGAGGGAGCAAACTTGGCAATTTCTGTGAATGGCCAGTGAGAGGATTCTAGAGTGGAATGCTTTTCTACATGGCCAGAGGACTAGAATAGACCTAGTGGAGTAAAGGCTGAAAGTGCTTCTGGGGACATTATTTGGGGTGTCTAACAGACTGGAGGGAGAGGGAAATGACATCCAGTTTATAACCAGCAATTCTTTCTCTTTCTGGGGCAGAGGGTGGGAAGGATACCAAGGTGATTTATAACCCTGTGCATTTATAAACACAGGATTCTACTGAAAATGTTAGGCCAGCCTACAGGGAGAAGGGGATCATGGGGCTATTTATACTTTGTAGAGTATGGGCAGCCTGGCTAGACGATAGAAGGATGGGTGTGATTATTTTTGTCATGTTAAAAGTCTAGAAATATGATTGATCATAAACACAGGGCTGGAAGTGGCCTCAAAATTACAGGCAGTGAAGTCCACTGCACTGAGGCAGATAGAAGTAAACCTAGACCATATATGTCAGGCTCATGTCCGACATGTCCTGTTAGGGTGGGGGGAGGGAGTCTGGTGCCTGCATCAGGGGCACCAGACTGTGTGTGCAATAGAGACATTCCAAAACCTCTACTTCAGTTTCAGTAACTCTTCTGTTTCAGTAGCGAAATGAAAACTGACCCATTGGTAGGAATTATTCCTATAACCCAGGGGTGATGTAACTTACTAAAGGAACCCTTGTTGCACTTTACGTGGGATAAATCGTTTCCAAACAGCCTTCTTTTCCTTTGGGTCATTAGAAATCCCTAAGCTCAGACCTATGAACAGGCCATCCAAGAGAGGATTAAATAAGAAACATGAGTTCATAAAGATGAGAACTCAAGAGTTTGCAGGGTTTCTGTTAATTAGAGCGGGAGAGAATTTGTCTCTTTTTGGAATGCTGATTTACAAAAACTTGAATTTTTTTTTTAAAGTCTGGATTTTAAAATTTCTGCTCTTAAAGAAGGGAGCAGGAAATAGGACTGTTGGGTCCAGTTGCATCCAGCTCCATATTTAAGACTGTGGCCAGGGTAGGAGGGCAAATGGGGTCTGGGATGCTGTTCAACCAGATGCGGAGTGATTTGTTTGAACAGCTCACCCAGGTTGTTTTTTTTAAGTGGCCTCAGCAAGATTTAGAACTGAATTGTATTCAGTGAGGCTGGTAGGAACATTAATAACTCTTTGAGCAAGTCATACTAGGCACAGCAGTGCTTCTATCGTCAAGGACAAGAGATTCAGTGAGAATCTCAATACATCTTCAGCAAAAGCCTTAAGGCTTCAGGGAACTGACTTGCGAGATGCGTAGAGGGTGCGGTTTTTCACCCTAATTGCAATGGGTCAACATTAGGGTATTTTTTTCATTTTTCCATTGCCCACACAGTTGCTATGTGTTCCATTTTCATTATGTCCAGTTGCTGTCATGGAAAACTCATGAACAACCCCGTTGCGGGTATGAGACATGGAATGGGAACACCAATTCTGAGAAATACAATTCTGATTATCTTGCTTCGCCTATTGTTGAGTGCTTGAGTGCCCAGCCTGTATTAAGATGGTTGGTATAAGAACCGGGGGAAGGACTGGAATATGGCGGTACCTCCAGGAAAATGAAGATTATGGAAGAGAGAAAGAAGCATCTTGGAGGGGGTCACTCTGAACATGAAAAGTCCTACAAGACCCATGAGTGTGTTCTGTCCTCAGCAGTCAGGAAAAGGGATGAATTTGCAGGATCAAAGTTTTCATTGCCTATCTCATCATGGCTGCGTCTACATTGCCTATCTCATCATGGCTGCGTCTTAACTTGCCAACTGTCTACACTGGCCGCTTGAATTTGTGCAAGAGCACTCACGTTCTAATGTAAGAATTCAGTGCTTCGTGCGCAAATACTTTGACGTTCCCACTCAGGGATAAGCCCTCTTGCGCAAGAATACTTGCACAAGAGGGCCAGTGTAGACAGGCACCTTAATTTTTTGTGCAAGAAAGCCCGATGGCTAAAATGGCCATCGGAGCTTTCTTGCGCAAAAGCGCGTCTATACTGGGCACGGATGCTTTTTTGCAAAATTACTTTTTGCGCAAAAGCATCCGTGCCAATCTAGATGCTCTTCTGTGGAAATACTTTTAACGGAAAAACTTTTCCATTAAAAGTATTTCCGCAAAATCATGCCAGTCTAGACGCAGCCCATGTGTATATCATCCCCTTGGCAACCTAAAACCAAGCCCCTCATTTTAAGTGTGTTTATGCAGACGAGAACCAGATTAAGTCTTGGGGTCAGCAGGTACAATGGGGAGGCAATGAAAATTGTGTCAGCTTAATGCCAGGGCTGTGTTTGTCCCTGGGGTAGGAGTTCCATACGGCAGGTTTTGCTCCCAGCCTGTCTGTTAACATGGGACGAGTATGGCTTTCTCCTAGAGCGCAAGGCAACAGAAGTTGTGCTCCACTATGACTCCGACGGAGGTGAGAATAATGATAAACAGAGTTGGCATGACCATCACTCGTCCTCAGTGCAGCCCTAGAACGTCAGTGGGACTGAAGCTGGAAGCTTTGGAACAAATAGGTTGTTATGAGAAGACTTACCCGGGATTGCCTGGATCCTTCAGGGCAGGGGGCTGGCAGTGTGGTGGGTGCAGGAGTCAGGGCAAGGCTTTGGAGATGGAAGAGGGCAGGGCAGGAGGCTGGGGGTGTGCAAAAGTGAGGGTTGGGGGTGAGGAGGGGTTCAGGGTGGGGGTCCCATCAGGTGGGGCTTTCTCTGTCCATCCTGTCTAGCAGGGGCCTTCTTTCTCCCCACAGCCCCAACCCTTGGTCAGCGTGGACCTTCTCTCTCCCACACAAGCCCTCCTGGCCGGAAGGGACCTTCTCTCTCCCCTCAGGCTCTCTCCTGGCCAGCAAGGGCTGTCTTTCTCCCCCCAGGCCCCTCCCAGCTGGCAGGGGCCTTCTCTCTCCTCCCAGCCCCGAACCCTGATCGGCATGGGCCTTCTCTCTCCCCCCCAAGACCTCCTGGCTGGCAGAGGCCTTCTCTCTCCCCCCAGGCTCTTCCCTGGCCAGCAGGGTCTGTCTTTCTCCCCCAGCCCTCTCCCAGCTGGCATGGGCCTTCTCTCTTTCCCCAAGCCCCCTGGCTGGCAGAGCCCTTCTCTGTCCCCCCCATCATTCCTTGGTCCTTTGAAGTGTCCCTTTTGTTTTACTTGGTCTATTGACAGAGAATTTTTTAAGTGTCATGATCATCTATATTTTAGAAACAGAACCCTGATTCATATTTATTTTTAAAATATTTTTGTAATAAATAAAAATAGAAAATTGAACACTGAATGCTTAAAATGCCTTCAGAGCAGGAAACTTAAAATAGACGGTTCACTTCTTAGCCCTGTTTAACCTGTGGGGACCCTGGCACAGTCAAATCAAGTGACTTGTCTAAAATGGCTTAGGGAGTGTGTTGCATTGCTGGAAATTCAGTGTTGAACCCCAATACAATATCATAGCCACAAAACCATCCTTCCCTTCTTGCTGTCTTTCCCTCTGGAGTATAACAGTGTTTCACGGCTTTGTTCGGTGCAGCAGCAGAGGTAATTATAGTAAGGAAGATCCTTGTTGCTGAAGTCCTTTACAAGTAGGTGACAGAAAAAGACAACAGTTGAGCCGTTTGTGTTGGTGGAGGCAGCTAAAGAATAATAAATTACCTAGCAAGACGAGAGGTACAGTGTGAAATAGATCATAGAAATTAGAAATTGAAAGTATCTGTTAATTCGCCTTAGAATCATAGAATCATAGGGTTGGAAGAGCCCTCAGGAGGTCATCAAGTCCAACCCCTTGCCCTGCATGGCCATTTATAAGTCTTTATCACCCTGAGTTATTTCTGAGAAATGAATGTATTTCCTGCCTCTGCCTGCCTGCTTTGAATTCTGGTTTCTTCCTATTTTGTCCCAGACTTAGCCATGAATTTTTAAGTGAAAATTACCAAGACAATCAGCACCCTGGAGTGACCTCAGAACTTTAGCATATTCATGGAACAAGACTACTTGGCAAAAGGGATCGCTTAAGAATGAAATGAAATTATTTAGCTAATCAGCAAAACTCATTCACTTGGAGTGGTTTCAGTTAGTTTATGATCAGGCTCATGTGATAAGCTCAGGAGAATACCTTTGCAAACATAACCATGTTGGATAGTGTCAGAAATATACAGAATCAACGAAAATGGAGAAGAGTCATTGCAGACCGATTTAATTTAAATGCATTGGATACAGATTAAGGCTGCATCTAGACTGGCAAGTTTTTGCGCAAAAGCAGTCGCTTTTGCGCAAAAACTTGCCAGCTGTCTACACTGGCCGCTTGAATTTGCGCAAGAACACTGACGATCTAATGTATGATCGTCAGTGTTCTTGCGCAAATACAATGACGCTCCCGTTCGGGCAAAAGCCCTCTTGCACAAATGTATTTGCGCAAGAGGGCCAGTGTAGACAGCTAAAAAGTGTTTTGCGCAAAAAAACCCCGATGGTTAAAACGGCGATCAGGGCTTTCTTGCGCAAAACCGCGTCTAGATTGGCACGGATGCTTTTCCGCAAAAAGTGCTTTTGCGAAAAAGCGTCCGTGCCAATCTAGACGCTCTTTTCCGCAAATGCTTTTAATGGCAAAACTTTTCCGTTAAAAGCATTTGCGAAAAATCATGCCAGTCTAGACGTAGCCTTAACTGTCTTTATGTAGAACTGCATGTTCCCGGATAAACAGTCTTAAAGTAGAGTGGGGAAAGCCAGGACACTTTTCACAGAAAAGACTGAGGTTTTCGTAAGCTATTTCTGCCTAGAACCAAGACATTTTGATTGCAAAATGTATATGTCATGCCACAGTACATCTCCCTTCTTAGTTGGTGCATCCTTGGAAGTCACACATTGGAAATGAAGTCCTCCTGGGAATCCTTGCTTGTGAGAGTTTGAGACATCTGAATTACAACTCCCACAAGGCACCACGGCATGGCAGCATTTCACAAGCTTTCAGTTTTTAGAGGAAATAGTCCAGTTTTGGGGCATTAGGTTTGTCAACACATTGAGATTTTCTGTCCAAAGCTACTTTTTGTAAACAATTTTTAGTTGAAAACTTAATTTTCTGTTGCAAACAGTTTTATTGTAAATTTTTTAACCAGCCCTCTCTCAAAGGGTTTTTTCCTTGTATTGCTGTAGCTACTATAAAGTCTGTAGCAATATGGGTTTGAAACTTTTTACAGTCCTCCATGACTCATCATCAGTTATACACACATACCCCCTCCTCTGCCAGGAAGAGTAAAACAGCTCTCTCTGCCTGGCCCATTATCAGGAAGCAATTTAGTGATTGTTTCAAGTGGCATGCGAATGAGGCAGTCGGAGATTAGGAATCTAGTTGGAAGCAGCTCTCTGGAGAAGGGGTTGAGCATCTGTGTCTTACATCTGTTGGAAACTCATTTTTTGTGGAGTTAAAGTTTGAAGACAAGCTTCCTGTGATACAGGGTTTTCTTCTTCAGGACTCTGTCTCTGATAGGCTAGCTGGAGGAGGCAGGGATTCGGGGAGATGCGCTAATGTGGCAGTCAGGAAATACACAGCACCATTATTAGGCCCTACTTGTTTCCAGCTGAAGAGGGCTTTAAAGGAGCTGAAGCCTTCTCCCTTCATGCTTAGAGTGGTGGCTGTGTGCAGCTAAAGAAACCCAACCTCAAGGTATGTGAGCAAATGACGGCATGGACAGAAATGTCTCATGACTAATATTTGTGAGGCCTCCAAGTCAAGAGAGGACAGAAATGAAACAGTCTCTCTCACTAATCTGTGTGGGATATTTTTTTTCCTTCTTTCTTGATGGAGGTCTTCTGGATCAATGCCCTAGTTAGTTCCATTTTTTCAGACCTCGCCCTCTACATGTTTAACAGCAACACTGAAACTTTTAACACCTGAAATTTGACTTTTCTTTTCTTGTCTTTTCACATAAAGCTTGTTTTTTCTCATAACTCCATATATACTTCCTATATTCCCCTCCCCCCCCCCTCCCCCAGCCAGGGCAGCTCCTTATGAATAGGGATAGCCTCTGCAGAGTAGACAATCCAGCTGTGAAGAGGGCAGGCAGGATAAGGAGGACTAGATAAAAGGGGCTGACAATTCTTTGGTATGTTCTCTCATTGGCTCAGGGGCATGGAAATTCGCTTGTAGAAAGTGATGGTGTTTGGTGAGCTGTCTCCTGGATTGGTTTTGCCCTGATAGTTGGTAGCAGTGGAGGATACATTATCAGGTAGAACAAAGGGAGCCCCAAAGATTCCTTGGCAGTTGGTGGTAGTGATGATAGGGATGGGTGCGTGCATGTGTGAAGGGGTGATCTGGCTACACCCTAGCCCAGGGAAACCATAGACAGGTTCTCTAAGCAGGCAAGAGAGTCTGGAGAAACTGGCCAATTGGTGCCAGCAAGGCCTACAAAGAGAGCTGCAAAACAGAGCAGCAGTCAGAACAGAGCACAGCTCAAGCACAGCTCAAGGAGTGTTGCTGACTGTGAGGCTGGTTGAGGAAGCTGTCTCCAGGAGGGGAAGCCCTGGAGGCACCACTCTCTCTGAGGCTATGTCTGCAACTGCAGGCTTCCTGCTCAAGTACTTTTTGCAGAAGAGATCTGCTGCAAAAAGTGCTTGCGCAAAAACCCGTCCACAACTGCCATGTGCTTTTGTGCAAGAGAGCGTCCACACTGCTATGGACGCTCTTGCGCAAGAAAGCTCTGATGGCCATTCACAGAATGACCATCAGAGCACCTGTGCTTTTTCTGATAGGGGTTTCTTGTGCAAGAAAAGAAACCCCTGTTGTCCGTCCACACATGCCTTTTTGTGCAAGAGCTCTTGTGCGAAGTCTTATTCCGCATAAAAAGAGGAATAACTCTTGCGCAAAAAGCCCTGTCTTCTGACGATCTACTGTACTTTTTCTTGTGCAAAAATGTGCTTGTAGTGTGGACGCTCGTGAGTTTTGTGTAGATGTAGCCTGAGTGGGGATCAGATTTGAAGACACTAGCAGAGGGCCCCAGGATGGGCTCCTGTTAAGTGTGTGCCTTGGAAGGGGTTTTAGTGACTCACACCAGGCTGTGTGACTCGGCCAGAGGGCTGAGTAGCCCAAAAAAAGGCTGATACACAGAGGCAGTGCAGGCACACGCACTTGGCTAGGTGGGGGGTGCCCATGGGAGTTGAGCCCTCCCCCCTGTTACAGGAGGATAAGTGCTTAGGTGGAATGTGGGGCCTTGAAAGTTCTGTAGTAATGATGATGCTGGAGCTGGGGGGGGGAGGGTTGCCAACTTTTTAATTGCTGAAAACTGAACGCCGTGCCCTGCCTCTCCCCCTCCCCCACAAGGCCCCACTCTTTGTCCCTCTCCATCTGTTGCTTGCTCTTCACACCCGCTTCATTTTAATGGGGCCTGAATGGCGGACCCTCATCATGTGCTGGGTGCAACTATCTGGCATGCAGCACTGGCTTCCCACTGGGCAGGTGGTGGGAGGGATGAGGGAAAGGGTTGGAACATGCTGTCAGACGGAATGTTGGGGCTGTGAAAGTTCCGTGGCAGTTGGTGGGAGGGATGAGGCAAGGGTTGGGGCCATGAAGGTTCTGTGGCAGTTGGTGGGAGGGAAAGGGTGGGGGGTATGCTGTCAGATGGAATGTTGGGGCCGTGAAGGTTCTATGGCAGTTGGTGGGAGGGAAAGGGTGGGGGGTATGCTGTCAGATGGAATGTTGGGGCCGTGAAGGTTCTATGGCAGTTGATGGGAGGGATGAGGGAAGGGTGGGGGTATGCTGCCAGGTGGAATGGAACGTTCAGGCCCTGCAGGTTTCATGGTACTTAGGAATGAGAGTTGGGCAGTTCAGTTAGGTGAGGTGATTAGCGTGTATAGGAAAGGGCATGGGCATCACTTTTTTTCTGAACTCTAGTACCTATGGCTTGAGCCAAACCCAATAAAGTAGATGGAAATCTTTCCAGTGACTTTGGCTCAGAGCCATAGTGGCCTCTCCTAAATGGCCAGCTGTGGCTTACATCACCCAGCAATTTGAAAGTAGCCTACAGAAATTGCTCTAGAAAGTTCTAGAGCCTTTAATATAGCATGACCTCTTTTCTAGAGGTTTTTCCAAACACTTGAGGAGAAGATTTGCTATTAAATTCTATAAAAATGCTTGTTTTCCATTACATGCTATACACTCCTCCCTAGGTATCAACACGGGATTACAGAGACACCACTGATGTTCTGACACCCTTCAGTGAGTGTCCCAAACTTGTGAGGGCCTCAGGATGGGGTCTTCAATACAACAGGGCCTTTAATTAACTCAGGTGATGAGGGTATGTTTAATGTAGCTTTAAAAGGCTGGGCTGACATGGCCAAGGGAAATTCTGTCCCAATAAGTGCCAGTTACACCAGCTTGTAATGCAGCGAACAACTGTTGCTATGAACCAGGCTTCCATTCATAGGCTCCATGTCTAGCGATCAGGAAGTCTCACCTTGTTGGATTAATATGGCTTGGAGGAAGAAGGTCCAGGCAGCAATTTGGCTGGGAGACTGTTATCCCTCTAGGCTTTCTTATCCTCCTTTTAAAGTTCTCTTTAGGAACCATCTTCCCTCAGGTTCTCCAGAGTGGAGCTGTGCCTACTATTCCTGCATGTGGTTAGCAACTCTAGGCTGGGGGAGAATGCCTTCTGGGTTTGTTACATAGCTAGTGTTTTCAAATTCTCTCAAGGCTGCTCCTGTGGTGTGGAGGCATAACAGCAAAAGCCCCTTCACATCCAGCTGGAAATCGGGACAAGACAAAAACCAAAGGACCTGAATTCTTCCTTTGTCCCACTTACAGCTCTGCACAGTTGCTATAAACACTAGCCCCATCATCCCTTTATCCCTCTGCAAATAACCACCCAAGCTGGCAGCAGCAGTGAAAAATCAGGCTCGGGCAGTGCTTCTGCCTTTACAGACAAGGTGTGCTTTTAGTGCTGCACGCCTAGTGGCTCAGCATGAACCTCACAGGCTATATTGCCTTCTAACTTGATCGTAGGATTCTGGCTTTTTGGGCCAACGATCATTCACATTTTTTCTGATTGAATTATTCCTCCCAGCTGAGATGGCTGATAAGAGTATTCAGCTTTGTAAATGTGGCCTTTTTGAGTGAGTGCTAAATATCAAGGTGTAAAGCCAGCTGTGTTTTACCAGGCAAAACTCTGCCATCTTTTTTCTTGGCTATGACTGAGCTCCGAGCTGGGCCGTAACAGCGCTCGGGCAGCTGTGGCAGAGGCTCATTGGTGGCTCACTGGTGTCAGCAGCTCTGTGCAGGCCTGACAAACTCAGTGGGGGGTGTGCGTGTGTATAGAGAGCGAGAGAGATTATATGTTAGTCACTCTGTCCCTTTAAGCGGCCGATGGCAAGAGAACACACTGGCTCACCCTCCCCGGCCCCCAATCCTGCGATCGAGGTGTGACATTCCACTGTCGCAGAAGGCCTACGAAGAGTCTCCCCTGCCTCACAAGATGGTACATGCTAAAGCCTTAAATGCCGCCGCCCGCACGCGGCTCGCTCTTTCGTGTCTGTACGTGGCGCTGGAGCTGGCCCAGTAGGCGGGGTGGTGACTCGGGGGCGGGCCCCTGGTGCACTAGGCTGGCGGGAGCGGGCACCTCGCTGCACCGCGGCTGAGGGCAAGGCGGGCCGTGGCTCCGACAGCTCAGGCAGTTGGGGCCCACCCCGAGGGCGTGGTTGCATTAAAGGGGCTCTGCCCGTCCTGCTTGGGGCTCGGACCCCATTGTACCGAGCGCGAGGTCACGAGAGGGAAGCGATGGGGATCCGCTGTGTAAGGACGATTCAGCAGCGCGCCGCACAGGGAGAGTGCGTGTTCCTTGCGAGCAATGTTTCCTGTAAGCGAGGGCTTGGAGTTTTGGGAGAACCCGTAACATTTATTTGCATATTTTCATATTCATTAAGCAAATGATGAATATGCTATACATTGTTTCTGGTCCTCCCAAAGCCCCCAGTGCCAACTTTAGCATTGCTTTTGATACAGTCATCCACAATATTCTTGCCAGCAAGTTAAGGGAATATGGATTGGATACATGGACTGAAAGTTGAATAGAAAGCTGGCTAGACCAGGGTTTCCCAAACATTCTACTTTAGTTGGTACTTTTTCAGGAGCACAAGAAGAAAGTTTTATCCTCAAATCCGGTTTGACATTTAATCTATTTCTATATTTATTTTTGGAGAAAACCAAAGACGAGAAACTGGTTTCACACTTATATGTCGTGGCGAATGGCATTAAGAATTTGACTGCTTTCTCAGATAAATGTGACTATTCATTTCTACAGCTCAACCAAAAATCAATCAAAGAGAGTTTATCAAAGTTCTCTTTTTAAGGCAGAGTCACAGGAAAGTTCAATTAATGAACTTCTGATGTGTTCAGTTGTAATATTTCTTCATTTTCGGTGTCAACAGTAAACGGGTTCTTAATCCACACTTTACTGGCATCAACTGGAGGAAAATATTCATTTAAGCTTGATGTTACCCCAAGAGATGTTCTTGGATTGCTGCAGAAATCGCATCTGAGATATTAGTTTCAGCATATTTTTCTTGTAATTCAGTTAAAGTACAAAAAGATTTAAAGTTTCTCTTGTTAACTTGCTGTGCCCATTAACAAAGTTTTTTAATTGTTGCCTCAACTTTTTCGTGAACTTTGAAAATATTAATTTTAGTGCCTTGTAAATTCAGACTTAAGTCATTTAAAAGTCACATAAGTAAGCTACCATTGTTAACCAATCAAATTCATGAAACCTGTCTTTAAATGTAAATATACCATCTTTTGCCGATGAAGGGTGTCGTTCCAAGAACAATAAAACTTGGTTAATTTCAAAGAGTAGTTTCAAAATGTTTCCTTTTGACAGCCATTGAACTTCAGAGTGTAGTAAGAGATGCTCATGTTCACTTCCTAATTCGTTGTGCAAAGCAGTAAAGATTCTGGAATTCAAAGGATGAGATTTTATATAATTTCTAATCTTCACACATTCTTGAAGAGTGGAACTCAACAGTGATGGCATAGTTTACACAGCTAGTGCTTCTCAGTGAATACTACAGTGCACCCATGCACAGTCTGGCACTACAGCTTGAATCCGCGGGACAAGCCCAGGGCAAGACCCTGCCATTGCTCAAGCCCCATCCCTGCTCAGTCCAACACATTTTTTCCAGTCAATATCGCTTTGAATAATATCATCGATTAGCTTAAAAATTTTGGCAGCCGTTGTTCTTGTTGGAAGTGGTTTACAAAATAAGTGATCTTCTTGAATGGAGCTTTCATAATGATATCTAACAAAACACATCAAATTGGCAGTGTCAGTGCTTTCATCCACTTGTAATGCAAAACCCTGACTATTCTGTATTCGACGTACAAGAGTTTCTTCAATTTTTTTTTTGCCATATCTTCCAATTTTGGTTTCACTGTATTGTTGGAGAAAGACAGCGAACCCAACTGATTTCCTTTTTTTCGTCTGTAAATGTGGGATGTAATAATATGCAATGCAGGAAGTATTAACTTTTTGCCAACAGTATGTGGATAACCTGTCTTGGCTAGTAATTTTGAAACTTCATATGAAGCTAACACAAAGTTTTCATTTGAAGAGCACATAGAAAGTGCACTTTTCATGCTTTTTTTAGCAGAAGGTAATTCGTCTTATTTAAGAAAAAAATCTGTGGGCTTACTTGCGTATTCTGGATGTGTGCATTCCAAATGGCGTTTCAGTTTTGATGTTTTCATGCCCTCATTGGATAGTTCTGCATGACACATTATACATAATGGCTAGTGCTTATCACTACCAACACTTAAAACCAAATTTCAAATACTCGTCGGAGTAAACTCCAAGGAGTTTTTATCTTCTTATTCTCACTTGTATTAGGCCGCACATTGTTCGAACTTTTGTTAGTTGTATTTCCAGTCACATTCTTCAGCCACGTATCCATATTGAAGATGAAAACGAGGGTATTTAAGTGAAAATAAACAAAGAAAACATAAGCAGTTAACCTAAGACGACGTACGCGTTGTCGCACCACGCAGAAATAAACTGAGACTACTGTGTCACATGTCAGGAACCAATGACACAGGCTCGGCTGCATGAAAACACGTGCGCATCGGGGAGACAAAGCCCTTTCCCTGGGGCCTACCGGCACCCTTGCCAAGTGGTCTGCGTTCCCCTGGCAGTGCCCAAGCACTGTGCTGCCCTGCTCTGGAGGAGCCAGCGGGCACTAGGACCAGGCAAAACTCACTCGCCCACCCACCCACCGAGGAAGTAAGTGCTTCCTGGGCTCCTGCGCGTTATTCCGAGCCCCGGCGGAGAGATGCACGGGGACTGCTGCCACCCAGCAACCCCGGCTGCGTCCTCCGCCCATCCCGGCCCAGGACTTGGGGGATCCAGAGCCGCAAGGGCAATCTGGGAGCCTGGCACACCCCGGCAATGCTAACCTGGGCTCCCTCCCACCTTGTCGGTGATCGTTTGCTGAGGACTGGTATTTTTTTCCACGGACTGGTACCGAGCCGCGGACCACAGTTTTGGAAACGCTGATTTACACTATCCCATCCATGGCCCCACAATATCGCGAGGCCCCCTCATCAACCTCGTCCTAGCCCTAGCAAAAGCTGTTGTGTATATATAACACCAGGAGGAGGATACAGGACGAAGGGGTACCCTGCAACTAAGGGGCCTATTTCCGCTCCTCCCTAGTTTCACACGTCCAGGCAGAGTTCCGTTAGGTGACGTCCACTGTCTCCCTTGACAGCATCAAGGAGCAGTGAGCACTGACCGAGGTTCTCTGCTCGGTGGCCCCATCCGGTTCCCTCATTTTAAACCTCTGACCCGCACCCCTGATCCCATTACTCATTAGTTGTCCCTTGTATTCAGTTGAATTCCAGGTCCAGGGAGAGGGGCCTTTAGCAGCGGGCAGGTGTGCGGCCACCCACTTCCTGTGATTCAAATAATGACTCGCTCCAAAGAAACTGCTCCTGTCTCTCCCTTCCTCCCCCCCCTCCTGTTCCTGCTGTTACTTCTGCCACTTCCCGCGGGCTGGAGCTTCCCTGCTCTGTGGCCACCTGCCTGCTTCTGATGCTGGGCCTCTCCTCTGGAGGATGACTGCTGCTGCTACTCACCACCACTGCTGCCCCTGCTGGGGGTGGGGATGCAGAAGTGAAAAACCAAAAAAAACCCTACCTCTCACTGACGTGGTCCCCAACTGAGGAGGAGAAAGACCCTCCCCACATTCCCCTCACACACCAGAGCCTGGGGGGGGGGGGTGGAGAACGCCTAGTAGATTTTGTGTGCTTCAGCCCTGAGGTGGGCTGGAGCGACTGCGCAGACTCCCCAATACTGGGGGGAGGTCTTGAGGGGGACAGATCCATGTAAGTTTGGGTCGCATTAGGACCCTGAGCCTGAGGTTTCCCAACCCCTGCTATATAGTCTGATTTAAGGGCCTACAATTATGAGAGTGCCTCCTAGACCTTATGAAGAGTGTAACCCGGCCCTGCTCCGCATAATAGAGCAGGTAATAGTCCATCCAGGTAACATCCACCCAGGTAATATTCACTGTATCCCTGAGAATGTTACATGCCACAACCGTGTGCTGATTATCCTGTAAGCAGGCTGCCCATTGAGAACTACTGCTACAGATGCTGAGCCCTGACAAAGCGCCTTTAACTCAAGCAGCAGAGTCCTTTTGAGAGTCCACACACACACACACCCTTCCTGTTCATGGTTCCTATTAGTAATCATAGGTACTGTGGGGGGCTGAATCAGAGTAAAGGTGGCAGAGGGAGTCTTCATCAGAAACTGACCCGTCTAAGTGGGGTATTCAAGAGCGGAGATAGTGAGGTATAAATTTTTTTAGCTTCCACGGGGGTATTTGTTTATAGGGTTGCCAGGTGTCTGGTTTTGAACCGGACAGTCCAGTATTTGAGCTTTCTGTTCAGGAAACAAATTGAGCAAATATAAATGTCCAGTATTTTCTTAATAAGATGTAATGTAGATTGTGATGTAATGTCAAGTGTGTCCAGTATTTTTGTTGAAACCATCTAGCAACCTTATTTGTTTAGGCATATCTGTTCCCATTAGGTCTTTGAGCAAAGCAGCCATGCCAGATGTCTGACAATAAAAGATCTTATAACTTTTTTTTTCCTTGTCATTCACAGTCCTTGCAGAAGCAAGCATTCAAATACATAACACCGGTTCTGAGTACACCAATAGGCCGAGGGCTCACACCTTTTACCCTCACGGCCTACTAGTCACTACGGATGTCGGTGGGACTGCTTCTGATGTACGTTTCCAACACTGATGCTGGGGTTGTGCTACATGTTCATAGTCTAAAAATGCCAGGCTTAGGGTGAATCCCTTGATTCACACTGAAAATCAGGAACAGAGCCCTAGATAATTAATGAGACAATGTGAAGCTGGCCAAACCAGAAATCCCAATGGAAAATATAACAAAACTGTTTTTCATCTCAGCATGTGATGGAAGTCAGAGGCATATACGTGGCAGGCTGACTTGGCTCTATCATTGTGGCAGATTAAAATATTAACTAACGTTACACAGCTCCCTCAGTCTGCTAATTTATGAGCGATAAAGTCTCAACTAAGGGTACTCCATGTGGTTAGGTTATCCTTAATACAGCTGTAGCCTGGCTGCACTTTAAGAGCAAAGTTGATCTGTATAACTCTAATCTGTCAGAGAGGCTGATCAGCCTCCACAGGTGCCTAATGTACTCAGCACCTATAGTGCTCAGCACCATAGCAGCCAGACCAAAAGATCAATAGTAGGTATCATTCATAAATATTAAATAAGCCTGCCTCTCCCAGGCCTTTTTCTCTGTAGACTCTTTAGGTCCACTCCGTGCCTCCATTTCTCCACCTGTAAACTATCCCCACCTGCAACGTTTATTATTCCATCTGGTGAAGTGTTTTGCAATATACATATCGATGTCAAGTGGGAATGCGGTCATAAGCAAGAATTCTTGTTTTTCTGCGCAAAGGTTTAATAGTCATTTTCCATTTTTGTAGCTTTAAAATGCAGTTGAGTGTACAGCTCCATGCCCTTGCAAAAAGAAAGCTTCCATATGCTCGTTGCTGCCTACTATTTCAATGACAGTCTTTGAATAGGTTGATTTTGGCTGTCATCCATCTGCAAGTCTGCACACCAAAAAGAACTTAAAAGTCCAGGCCTCAACAGAGAGGGTCTGCCATCCACTTTGAATGAGTCATTGCCTTGTCCCTCAAAAGCTGCCAGCACACAAGAAGTGATGCTTAGTAATAAAATGAGTGCTGCCCATGTTAACTGGTTGTCGTTTTGTTTCTGTACAGCTTGAAAGCTATCCTGGTGGGGATGCCTCAAGACAACACAGTAGATCTCTCTGGTATCCCTCTGACACTGAAGGACTTGGACTGCATCGTCTCATTCCTGCAACACAGCTCAGAGCACATTGACAACGTGGAGCTATGCTTCACGGAGCTGACTGATGAGCTGTTCCTTCAGCTTCTGCCCGTCCTCAGTGGCCTGCCTCACCTCACCACTCTCTCCCTGAATGGCAACAGACTTACCAAAGCAATCCTTCGGGACCTGACAGAAACGCTGAAGGACCCCAGGAAGTTCTCCAGCGTGACATGGATTGATCTGGGCAACAACGTGGACATATTTTCTTTGCCGCAGACTTTTTTGGTCAGCCTCAAGAAACGCTGTCCCAAGCAAGGCAACTTACCAACCATTCTGGAGTTCGGGGAGGGCTAGATGAGCGACTTGGAAAGTCAAGAGGGCTTGGCAGAGAGTCAAGAGGACACTGGTTGGGAGTCAAGAAGTTGGGACTCTGGCAAATAAATGCACCTCTGAGCAGGAAACTTCATGTGTTCAGCTGTGTGGCTCTTGATTGGGTACTTTGAAAAGGATGCTTTAAAAGTGATACCTCACCTATGAAGGTTCTTATTAAATGTTGATTTACATGTTCTGATGTCTACACACACAATGGTTTTGAGTGTTGCTTCATCAGTTTCCTCTCATCATGCATGTCAACTTCTTTCTTTTCATTGAGATCATTAAAATGTTCTCAAGGTGTATAGTTATAGTTTAAGCTGGCCATGTATTTTGAAACATGAGTGATGAGCTGTGCTTTTTTTCCTCTCTCTAAAAACGTCCTCCGAAACTGTATCACCAATGTATGCCAATGCCAGTTCCTTAAATAGCACCCAAGAAAAGAAAACAGCAAATGGAATTTGTAGAAGTAGCTGTTTTGTGAAGAGATCATTTGTACTGAGTCTAGCAAAATCGTGGCTTTAACAATTTCTCTCTCTTGTAGACGATGAATAAATGGCTGCTGCCCTAAGGAGGATCCTTATGGAGACCAGTGGAACCTACAGCCTTCATGGTCCTCGGGCAGGGTAGGGGGAGACTTACTCCTGGAAGTGGAGGGGCTAGGGGCAGGCAGCCCTCTGTGCCGCCCGAAGCATGGCATGCCCCTCCCCCAACCCTCAGAATGTGTGACCCGGTGCTCTGGCACTGGCAGTGATTTAAAGGTCCTGGCGCTTTTGCGCCAGTCTTTTTATCCAGTATACTGCTACAGCAGCAGCAAAGAGAACCTCCGGCCCCTTTGAATCACTGGGCCCCAGAACAACTGCCCCCTTTCCCTCCTGTCAACAAGCCTAATGAAGACCAACTTAAACCTATACCCACACTGAATTCAAACTGCATTGAACAGAGCATAGGTCAATGACAAAACAACCAGGGAATACTTCCCTGCACTAGGCAGTAAGGGAATGCACCTGCTATGCAGAGGGGGTCAGGCCAAGGAATATGAGCCCTATAAAATCTCTTTTAAGTAGAGCATATTTCCAGGGGTGAAGTTCTACTGCATAGTCTTGCCACCTTACTGTCACCACTTGGAAACTGGACAGGCTGTCTTGCTCACTGACCTTACCAGGAGTGAGATCAGCAAGAGGTCCCGTACTGAGAGTGACTTTGGGCCTAGGGTTTGTCTGCCAGTCCCTCAACTGTAAATGAGTCCATTGCTTTCAGTGAAATTACTTGGAATTTACACTGCTGTAACCAAGACAGTGGTTTGGGGACTAGCTGCAAAGCTTGGGGTAGGCCCACGTAAAAGGGAAAGGTTTGTTACTAACAGGTATTTATTATAATAGAAAAAAATTTGTTTCTAGAAAAAAAAATGAACAAAAATCTTTTTCTTGGGAAAGTTTTTAATATGCTGCCATTTTGGGGTGGGCAGGCGAAGTCAACTGAAGAGTTGTAAGGCCTAAGCACTGTAGAGTACTCCCAGTAACCAAAAGTGTTTTCTTATTTACATTTTTTGAAGATAAATGGTTTTGAATTTTGGATAGAAAAAGGGAGATGGGACCTGCACTGTTGGCTTTGAACCTGGATCCTGTCTTCCCAAAAGTTCAGGGGAGGTTATAGCTGGAATTTGCAGTGAGCCCCATCTTTGTATAGCACTGCAGTATGCCTGATTTCCTGGAATGAAATGTAGCCATTTGCTTCTGTTTGTGTCCTGTTCTTTGAATAACTTTACAGTGTCATCTCCCTGGCTCAGGCATGAGTGACAACTCTTTCGGCTTCATACATTCAGATAATTTTCAATCTTCCCTTTGACAGAAGCCGGATATGGTTTGCTTCCCCTTTACATGCAAGAAAATACCTTATCAGAAATTCTGCCAACATTCATTGTAATTTGTATGTATCTAATATTGTTTTTCTAATTGCTAATGCTTTTTACCAGGCATAATAACTTTTCAGTGAATTGACTTTTTTTGTTTACATTGAAGAAGTTACTTATTATCAAAATAAATGACAGTGTTTTCCAGCAGCCTTGCCTTGACTTTGCATTTATTACGGGCTTCACACTGCTGGGATCAAAGTTCACAGCTGCAAAGCCCAGAATTTCTTCCTCATTGGCAAAGCATCCATTTTACAGGTATTTTATAAATATACGGGACAGCTACTACAGAAATTTTCCACAAGCATCTATCTCACAAGAAATACTAGATCACGATTGAGTCTGCTTGCACACAATGGGTATACAGTGTTGTGAATCTGTTGACTTCAGTTTGACATGAGAGCAAAATTAGACTTTTAGCGCTGCATGCCCTTTAGCAAAATGCCAGGTCTCATTTCTGTATGAAATGAAATGAAAATACTTGTTTGACAAGTACCTGGATTACCACTGGCGTTGCATCTACTTACATCTGTGGTTTAGCACTTGATCATAGAATGTCAGGCATTGGCTCTTGTTGCAGCAGGGGGATTATGTGACCAGGGAAGCAGCTACGGCATCTTCCTGCCTCTCCTAACACCGCTGACAGAGCTGCGCCCCAGAGGCGGCCAACAGCAGACCCAACACCTAGATGAGGGCAGGACACACAGTGCCATTGGCTAGAGACTGTTGCTGGCTGCATATGCATATGGGAGCCGCTCAAGGTAAGCCTCTCCTACGCCGGCCCTGATGCCCACCTACAGCCCAAAGCGCCCCTCTCCTGAACCCTCGGACCTATGTGCTAGTCAAATTAAGTTGGGCAATGACATGAACGATTTGGCTCAAAGTCAGGTGTATTACAACACCACTTCACTGCTGCCAACAGAGGCAGTCATCATCAACTGTTAAGGAATACTTTCAAACCATTCCTCTGCACTCCTTCACCACCAACTCTAGCATGTGCACACTGCTGCTGGCTAGCTGTAAACTACATATGCTAAGACTTGAGTGTAGCTGGTGCAGTGTTGCAGAGGCTCGGCTAAAGCAAAGAGAGAGAGAGCGAGAGAGAGAGAGAGAGAGAGAGAGTGTGTGTGTGTGTGTGTGTGTGTGTGTGTGTGTGTGTAGAGGCCTCAGACAGCTGAGTCCTCAGGAAGCCTCACAACTCTTGCCATGGCTACGCTCTATTATTCTTAGTGCACTCACTAGTTCAAGCGTGTCTCCATGAGCGTCAGCTCACAACCACACACCCATAACACTACAAAACCGACTTTGTGATTTATAGAGGCGTGTGTTAGGCTCAGCCGCACGGGTTAGTTAGCGGTGTACTTCCATTCATCTAGGTCGCTTTACAAAGCGTTCAAAGATAAAGTGTGAAACCCATACGCCAGCCAGATGACAGGAGATGAAGTGACGTTGGAGAACGTTTCCAGGAAATTCTATGCTGTTTGCACTGCATTTACCCCCTTCTAGAAGCTTTCCTTGCGAGTCCCTTTTTCCCCAAATTTGTTATACTGCCGCACAAATGCCTGAAAACGGTGTCACACGTTCCAGAGGACGCAGCAAATCTGCTCGGCTACACGATTTGCTTGGGCCATTCCTAGCTGCAGACATTCTAAGCGGTCATTAGAGCTGAGCAGAGGGTTTACATAGGGTAAACCCTTGTGTTAAACTTTCAACAGTTCCCCCTTCCCAGCGCCCCCCCCCCCCCCCCCCCCAACTCCCGTAGTTGACGTTTCTTCGGCGACATTGTGGTACATAATCTATAGTGTTTGCGTATGGCTTTAGAAAGGGCTGACTAAGTTCTACAGCGCTCCGTGACCTTTCCGCTATGTAGGTTTTCCGTAAGCGACACTGCGTCTTATACTGCCCCAGAAAGGCATGAAAAAAATAATCTGTCACACGTTGATCGACAAGCGTTGCTCGGGCTAGACTTTACCTGCAGAAAACGTGCATTATCTCTGAGAAGAAAGGTTCCACAAGAGGGAGACCGTTCCTCAATTCTCCTCGTAAATGAAGCTGATTTGGACTTGTTATGGACCACGTCCTCGACATTCACGCACGTCAGTTTGCCTTGCGATACACAAGTTCTTATATGACAACAGAATCGCGTGGCAAACCTGTCACACCTTCTAGAGCCCACAACAAAGCTGTTCCACGACAAGGTTTTTTTTTTTGGGCCACGCTTACCTGCAGAAAACGTACTCGTTCATTAGCGCTGAGAAGAACGTTGCCACGAGGGCTAAGCAGGTCATTACTTCCCCGCGTAGATGATGTTGCCTTACACACAGCTGTCCGCAAAAATCTTTGGTGCTTATCCAGGCTTTCGAAGGCTGTGAGCGGTTTTTTGCGGGTTTCTTGACATTACACTATGTGGGTGGTCCTTGCGTCATATTGCTCGCCGGCGATCTGCTACTTCCTCAGAACTGCAGGAAAACCCTGGCATACATTCTAGACGACACAGCAAAGCTGATCAGCGACAAAGACGTGCGTGGGACAGTCTTACCGGCACAAAACGAAGTCGTTCAGTAGCGCGTCAAAGAACCTTTCCACAAGGTCTCTACATTTCAGTAATGCTCCGCGTAGCTGATGTTAATTTGGAGGCACTCTTCAGCAAACGCTGATACTAGTTACACACCACTTCCTCGCTATTGCGCCGCTGAGCTTGCCTTGCGAGACCCTCTTTCTCCCGGTATCGGCTACCGCTTCAGGACTACCGGACGACAATCTGTCACGCATGCTAGCGAACCTAGCCATTCTGATCAGCTGATGATTTCCTTGGGACAGGCTTACGTGTGCCGAAAACGTAATCTTTCATGACATCTGAGAGGGACGTTGTCACGCTCGCGGTCAGCCGTTTTCCTCATAGATAAAGTGCTGCACAGCTCTATGGTGTTTGCACCCATGGGCTTTAAAAAGCGGTGGCAAGTGCCACACAACAACCTGCCGCTTGCGCCTTACGAAATGTAAGTCGCTCGTGGAAACTTTTTTTCCTCTGATGGCATTTGCTGACAGTTGCTTGTAGACGAACAGCTTTGCTGCGTTTGCTTGACCGTGTGACAGGTTTTTTCACTCACGTCTGCAGTGAAGTGAAATGTAAGAAGTAGCGAGCGAAGCCAGCTCATGGAGCGCAAGTTGCCTAGACTCTCTCACAGCTTTCCAAACGCCACGGATGCAAACACTTTAGCTTTTTTTCAGCACTTTGTCGCCAAAGGCCCTTAATCTATGCGGGGAATTGCATAAAACTTTCCACTCGGCTGGCATGAACGGATTACCTTTTCGGCATGTACGACTTGCCAAAGAACTAGTTAGCCGAGCCGAGTTGCTCGCGCGCTCGCGCGTGCGGCAGAGCTGGTGGAAACTTTCGTCTCTGCTCCAGTGAACGAGTGCGTTTTCTGCAGGCAAGAATGTCCCAACCACTCTTGTCGAGGAACCGCCTCGGTGTGCTCGCTAGACCGTGTGACCCTTTTTTCACGTACTTCTGAGCCAATGTAAGCAATTGGGCGCAAAAACGGGTCTCGCAAGGAAAACTCCCATAGCGGAAGGCTGTCTAAAGCCCGTGGATGCAAAACCCATAGTTCTTGCAACACAATGTCTCCCATTCAAGTTCATCTATGAGGGGACTTGCTGAAAGGGCTAGCCCGCGTTGACCGTTGATTTTCAGCCCAAATGAACGATTCGGTTGGCCAAGCTAGCACGTATGACAGGGGCTGCATGCATGGGTGAGGTCGTATAAGAAATCGGGAGAAGCTGTGTTTCGCTAGGAAATCCGATACTGGGTACTGTCGAGCCCGTGCTAGCTAACTAGTCACAGCCGTCTAAAGCCTACACCATGGCTGTTGCTGAAAACGCTCTCTAAAACAACTAGCTACTCGAGGAATTACTTTCTTGCCCTTGAGCGTGAACGCTTGCGTTTGTCGCCAAATGACCTTCAGCTATGCTGAAAAGTATCGCCCTTTTGGAAGGAGCCTTTTCAGCCCTCATGCACGATGAGGGATTTTCTCCCCACCCCCCCGCACTGAAGACTTTCACAAGGAAATCTTGTAGCTCTTGAGATTTGCTGCGTTGTCGAGAACGTGTGACCCTTTGTTCCTGCGTTTCTGAGGCTGTATAAGAAAGTGTTTGAAAACGTGTCTCGCACGAACAATTTACCCCCCCCCCCCCCCCCGCTTTTAGAGGAACTTGACCGGGCGACAGTGTTTTGCAAACTCCATGGTGTTTGCATCCCTGGGCTTCAGAAAGCTCTGACTAGTTATACAGAAGTCCGAGACCTTTCCGCTAGCTGAGTTTTCCTTGCGCGACACGTTTGCTCGTAATTTCTTATACTGCCCCAGAAAGGCATTTAAAAAAGAAATGGCACACGTTCTAGCGACCGCATCAAATCTCTACAACTGAGACATGTGCGTGGGCTAGTCTTGCATGCAGAACACGTACTCGTTCACTAGCTCTGAGAGGACCGTTTCCACACTAGCGCTATACCGTTGAGTTAGTCCCCTCCACGATGACGCTGATTGGGACTTGGTAAATACACTATTTCCTCGATATCCCGTCTATGCCTTTTCCTTGCGAAACACTTTTTCACGAATTGCGTGGAAAACAAACCTGTCTGTTACACGCGTTAGAGAACACAACAAACCCGATCACGTACAAGACTTTCTTACCAGGAGAAAACGCAATCTTTTCATTCGAGCTGCGAAGCATTCATCTTCTGGATGACTAGCTTTGCTGTGTTGTCTAGAACGTGTGACAGGTTTGTTTTGTTCTGTTTTTTTTCTAGTCATGCATTTCTCAGGCAGTATAAAATACTCGGAAATAACAACTTCACAAGGAACCCTCACTTAGCGTAATGTCAAGAAACAAGTAAATAACCTCTCACAGCCTTCTAAAGCCTCTATGTGCACGCCCCAAAGAGGTTGCTGAAAGCCGTGTCTAAAGCAACTTGAGCCTACGCGGGGCATTCATGCCATGTTTAGCGCTCGTGGAAACGGTCTTCTCAGCGCTAATGAACACTTACTTACGTTTTCGGTAGGTAATGGCCCAACAAATCTTGTAGAGGACCAGCGTGTTGTGGTCTTTAGGACGTGTGACAGGTTGGTCACGCAATTGGGTGGCAGTAGAAGGAAGTGTGTGTGTGTGTGTGTGTGTGTGTGTGTGTGTGTGTGTGTGTGTGTGTGTGCGTGTGGAGAGGGCTCAGCTAGCTCACAACTCTTGCCATGACTACGCTCTATTACTCTTAGTGCACTCACTAGTTCAAGCGTGTCTCCATGAGCGTCAGCTCACAACCACACACCCATAACACTACACAAGCGACTTTGTGATTTATAGAGGCGTGTGTTAGGCTCAGCCGCACGGGTTAGTTAGCGGTGTACTTCCATTCATCTAGGTCGCTTTACAAAGCGTTCAAAGATAATGTTTGAAACCCATACGCCAGCCAGATGACAGGAGATGAAGTGACGTTGGAGAACGTTTCCAGGAAATTCTATGCTGTTTGCACTGCATTTCCCCCCTTCTAGAAGCTTTCCTTGCGTGTCCCTTTTGCCCCAATTTTGTTATACTGCCGCACAAATGCCTGAAAACGGTGTCACACGTTCCAGAGGACGCAGCAAATCTGCTCGGCTACACGATTTGCTTGGGCCATTCCTAGCTGCAGACTTTCTAAGCGGTCATTAGAGCTGAGCAGAGGGTTTACATAGGGTAAACCCTTGTGTTAACCTTTCAACAGTTCCCCCTTCCCAGCTCCCCCCCCAACTCCCGTAGTTGACGTTTCTTCGGCGACATTGTGGTACATAATCTATAGTGTTCGCGTATGGCTTTAGAAAGGGCTGACTAAGTTCTACAGCGCTCCGTGACCTTTCCGCTATGTAGGTTTTCCGTAAGCGACACTGCGTCTTATACTGCCCCAGAAAGGCATGAAAAAAATAATCTGTCACACGTTGATCTACAAGCGTTGCTCGGGCTAGTCTTTACCTGCAGAAAACGTGCATTATCTCTGAGAAGAAAGGTTCCACAAGAGGGAGACCGTTCCTCAATTCTCCTCGTAAATGAAGCTGATTTGGACTTGTTATGGACCACGTCCTCGACATTCCCGCACGTCAGTTTGCCTTGCGGTACACAAGTTCTTATATGACAACAGAATCGCGTGGCAAACCTGTCACACCTTCTAGAGCCCACAACAAAGCTGTTCCACGACAAGATTTTTTTTGGGCCACGCTTACCTGCAGAAAACGTACTCGTTCATTAGCGCTGAGAAGAACGTTGCCACGAGGGCTAAGCAGGTCATTACTTCCCCGCGTAGATGATGTTGCCTTACACACAGCTGTCCGCAAAAATCTTTGGTGCTTATCCAGGCTTTCGAAGGCTGTGAGCGGTTTTTTGTGGGTTTCTTGACATTACACTATGTGGGTGGTCCTTGTGCCATATTGCTCGCCGGCTATCTGCTACTTCCTCAGAACTGCAGGAAAACCCTGGCATACATTCTAGACGACACAGCAAAGCTGATCAGCGACAAAGAAGTGCGTGGGACAGTCTTACCGGCACAAAACGAAGTCGTTCAGTAGCGCGTCAAAGAACCTTTCCACAAGGTCTCTACATTTCAGTAATGCTCCGCGTAGCTGATGTTAATTTGGAGGCACTCTTCAGCAAACGCTGATACTAGTTACACACCACTTCCTCGCTATTGCGCCGCTGAGCTTGCCTTGCGAGACCCTCTTTCTCCCGGTATCGGCTACCGCTTCAGGACTACCGGACGACAATCTGTCACGCATGCTAGCGAACCTAGCCATTCTGATCAGCTGATGATTTTCTTGGGACAGGCTTACGTGTGCCGAAAACGTAATCTTTCATGACATCTGAGAGGGACGTTGTCACGCTCGCGGTCAGCCGTTTTCCTCATAGATAAAGTGCTGCACAGCTCTATGGTGTTTGCACCCATGGGTTGTAAAAAGCGGTGACAAGTGCCACACAACAACCTGCCGCTTGCGCCTTACGAAATGTAAGTCGCTCGTGGAAACTTTTTTTCCTCTGATGGCATTTGCTGACAGTTGCTTGTAGACGAACAGCTTTGCTGCGTTTGCTTGACCGTGTGACAGGTTTTTTTTCACTCACGTCTGCAGTGAAGTGAAATGTAAGAAGTAGCGAGCGAAGCCAGCTCATGGAGCGCAAGTTGCCTAGACTCTCTCACAGCTTTCCAAACGCCACGGATGCAAACACTTTAGCTTTTTTTCAGCACTTTGTCGCCAAAGGCCCTTAATCTATGCGGGGAATTGCATAAAACTTTCCACTCGGCTGGCATGAACGGATTACCTTTTCGGCATGTACGACTTGCCAAAGAACTAGTTAGCCGAGCCGAGTTGCTCGCGCGCTCGCGCGTGCGGCAGAGCTGGTGGAAACTTTCGTCTCTGCTCCAGTGAACGAGTGCGTTTTCTGCAGGCAAGAATGTCCCAACCACTCTTGTCGAGGAACCGCCTCGGTGTGCTCGCTAGACCGTGTGACCCTTTTTTCACGTACTTCTGAGCCAATGTAAGCAATTGGGCGCAAAACGGGTCTCGCAAGGAAAACTCCCATAGCGGAAGGCTGTCTAAAGCCCGTGGATGCAAAACCCATAGTTCTTGCAACACAATGTCTCCCATTCAAGTTCATCTATGAGGGGACTTGCTGAAAGGGGTAGCCCGCGTTGACCGTTGATTTTCAGCCCAAATGAACGATTCGGTTGGCCAAGCTAGCACGTATGACAGGGGCTGCATGCATGGGTGAGGTCGTATAAGAAATCGGGAGAAGCTGTGTTTCGCTAGGAAATCCGATACTGGGTACTGTCGAGCCCGTGCTAGCTAACTAGTCACAGCCGTCTAAAGCCTACACCATGGCTGTTGCTGAAAACGCTCTCTAAAACAACTAGCTACTCGAGGAATTACTTTCTTGCCCTTGAGCGTGAACGCTTGCGTTTGTCGCCAAATGACCTTCAGCTATGCTGAAAAGTATCGCCCTTTTGGAAGGAGCCTTTTCAGCCCTCATGCACGATGAGGGATTTTCTCCCCACCCCCCCGCACTGAAGACTTTCACAAGGAAATCTTGTAGCTCTTGAGATTTGCTGCGTTGTCGAGAACGTGTGACCCTTTGTTCCTGCGTTTCTGAGGCTGTATAAGAAAGTGTTTGAAAACGTGTCTCGCACGAACAATTTACCCCGCCCCCCCCGCTTTTAGAGGAACTTGACCGGGCGACAGTGTTTTGCAAACTCCATGGTGTTTGCATCCCTGGGCTTCAGAAAGCTCTGACTAGTTATACAGAAGTCCGAGACCTTTCCGCTAGCTGAGTTTTCCTTGCGCGACACGTTTGCTCGTAATTTCTTATACTGCCCCAGAAAGGCATTTAAAAAAGAAATGGCACACGTTCTAGCGGCCGCATCAAATCTCTACAACTGAGACATGTGCGTGGGCTAGTCTTGCATGCAGAACACGTACTCGTTCACTAGCTCTGAGAGGACCGTTTCCACACTAGCGCTATACCGTTGAGTTAGTCCCCTCCACGATGACGCTGATTGGGACTTGGTAAATACACTATTTCCTCGATATCCCGTCTATGCCTTTTCCTTGCGAAACACTTTTTCACGAATTGCGTGGAAAACAAACCTGTCTGTTACACGCGTTAGAGAACACAACAAACCCGATCACGTACAAAACTTTCTTACCAGGAGAAAACGCAATCTTTTCATTCGAGCTGCGAAGCATTCATCTTCTGGATGACTAGCTTTGCTGTGTTGTCTAGAACGTGTGACAGGTTTGTTTTGTTCTGTTTTTTTTCTAGTCATGCATTTCTCAGGCAGTATAAAATACTCGGAAATAACAACTTCACAAGGAACCCTCACTTAGCGTAATGTCAAGAAACAAGTAAATAACCTCTCACAGCCTTCTAAAGCCTCTATGTGCACGCCCCAAAGAGGTTGCTGAAAGCCGTGTCTAAAGCAACTTGAGCCTACGCGGGGCATTCATGCCATGTTTAGCGCTCGTGGAAACGGTCTTCTCAGCGCTAATGAACACTTACTTACGTTTTCGGTAGGTAATGGCCCAACAAATCTTGTAGAGGACCAGCGTGTTGTGGTCTTTAGGACGTGTGACAGGCTGGTCACGCAATTGGGTGGCAGTAGAAGGAAGAGTGTGTGTGTGTGTGTGTGTGTGTGTGTGTGTGTGTGTGTGTGTGTGTGTGTGTGTGTGTGTGTATGTGTGTATGTGTGTGTGTGTGGAGAGGGCTCAGCTAGCTCACAACTCTTGCCATGGCTACGCTCTATTACTCTTAGTGCACTCACTAGTTCAAGCGTGTCTCCATGAGCGTCAGCTCACAACCACACACCCATAACACTACACAAGCGACTTTGTGATTTATAGAGGCGTGTGTTAGGCTCAGCCGCACGGGTTAGTTAGCGGTGTACTTCCATTCATCTAGGTCGCTTTACAAAGCGTTCAAAGATAATGTTTGAAACCCATACGCCAGCCAGATGACAGGAGATGAAGTGACGTTGGAGAACGTTTCCAGGAAATTCTATGCTGTTTGCACTGCATTTCCCCCCTTCTAGAAGCTTTCCTTGCGTGTCCCTTTTGCCCCAAATTTGTTATACTGCCGCACAAATGCCTGAAAACGGTGTCACACGTTCCAGAGGACGCAGCAAATCTGCTCGGCTACACGATTTGCTTGGGCCATTCCTAGCTGCAGACTTTCTAAGCGGTCATTAGAGCTGAGCAGAGGGTTTACATAGGGTAAACCCTTGTGTTAACCTTTCAACAGTTCCCCCTTCCCAGCTCCCCCCCCAACTCCCGTAGTTGACGTTTCTTCGGCGATATTGTGGTACATAATCTATAGTGTTCGCGTATGGCTTTAGAAAGGGCTGACTAAGTTCTACAGCGCTCCGTGACCTTTCCGCTATGTAGATTTTCCGTAAGCGACACTGCGTCTTATACTGCCCCAGAAAGGCATGAAAAAAATAATCTGTCACACGTTGATCAACAAGCGTTGCTCGGGCTAGTCTTTACCTGCAGAAAACGTGAGAAGAAAGGTTCCACAAGAGGGAGACCGTTCCTCAATTCTCCTCGTAAATGAAGCTGATTTGGACTTGTTATGGACCACGTCCTCGACATTCCCGCACGTCAGTTTGCCTTGCGATACACAAGTTCTTATATGACAACAGAATCGCGTGGCAAACCTGTCACACCTAGAGCCCACAACAAAGCTGTTCCACGACAAGATTTTTTTTGGGCCACGCTTACCTGCAGAAAACGTACTCGTTCATTAGCGCTGAGAAGAACGTTGCCACGAGGGCTAAGCAGGTCATTACTTCCCCGCGTAGATGATGTTGCCTTACACACAGCTGTCCGCAAAAATCTTTGGTGCTTATCCAGGCTTTCGAAGGCTGTGAACGGTTTTTTGTGGGTTTCTTGACATTACACTATGTGGGTGGTCCTTGTGCCATATTGCTCGCCGGCTATCTGCTACTTCCTCAGAACTGCAGGAAAACCCTGGCATACATTCTAGACGACACAGCAAAGCTGATCAGCGACAAAGAAGTGCGTGGGACAGTCTTACCGGCACAAAACGAAGTCGTTCAGTAGCGCGTCAAAGAACCTTTCCACAAGGTCTCTACATTTCAGTAATGCTCCGCGTAGCTGATGTTAATTTGGAGGCACTCTTCAGCAAACGCTGATACTAGTTACACACCACTTCCTCGCTATTGCGCCGCTGAGCTTGCCTTGCGAGACCCTCTTTCTCTCGGTATCGGCTACCGCTTCAGGACTACCGGACGACAATCTGTCACGCATGCTAGCGAACCTAGCCATTCTGATCAGCTGATGATTTCCTTGGGACAGGCTTACGTGTGCCGAAAACGTAATCTTTCATGACATCTGAGAGGGACGTTGTCACGCTCGCGGTCAGCCGTTTTCCTCATAGATAAAGTGCTGCACAGCTCTATGTTGTTTGCACCCATGGGTTTTAAAAAGCGGTGACAAGTGCCACACAACAACCTGCCGCTTGCGCCTTACGAAATGTAAGTCGCTCGTGGAAACTTTTTTTCCTCTGATGGCATTTGCTGACAGTTGCTTGTAGACGAACAGCTTTGCTGCGTTTGCTTGACCGTGTGACAGGTTTTTTCACTCACGTCTGCAGTGAAGTGAAATGTAAGAAGTAGCGAGCGAAGCCAGCTCATGGAGCGCAAGTTGCCTAGACTCTCTCACAGCTTTCCAAACGCCACGGATGCAAACACTTTAGCTTTTTTTCAGCACTTTGTCGCCAAAGGCCCTTAATCTATGCGGGGAATTGCATAAAACTTTCCACTCGGCTGGCATGAACGGATTACCTTTTCGGCATGTACGACTTGCCAAAGAACTAGTTAGCCGAGCCGAGTTGCTCGCGCGCTCGCGCGTGCGGCAGAGCTGGTGGAAACTTTCGTCTCTGCTCCAGTGAACGAGTGCGTTTTCTGCAGGCAAGAATGTCCCAACCACTCTTGTCGAGGAACCGCCTCGGTGTGCTCGCTAGACCGTGTGACCCTTTTTTCACGTACTTCTGAGCCAATGTAAGCAATTGGGCGCAAAACGGGTCTCGCAAGGAAAACTCCCATAGCGGAAGGCTGTCTAAAGCCCGTGGATGCAAAACCCATAGTTCTTGCAACACAATGTCTCCCATTCAAGTTCATCTATGAGGGGACTTGCTGAAAGGGCTAGCCCGCGTTGACCGTTGATTTTCAGCCCAAATGAACGATTCGGTTGGCCAAGCTAGCACGTATGACAGGGGCTGCATGCATGGGTGAGGTCGTATAAGAAATCGGGAGAAGCT
This sequence comes from Pelochelys cantorii, assembly GCA_032595735.1. Lineage (NCBI taxonomy): Eukaryota > Metazoa > Chordata > Testudines > Trionychidae > Pelochelys > Pelochelys cantorii. The sequence continues at coordinate 3,676,542 of CM064346.1, read as the reverse complement.
GTGTTTCGCTAGGAAATCCGATACTGGGTACTGTCGAGCCCGTGCTAGCTAACTAGTCACAGCCGTCTAAAGCCTACACCATGGCTGTTGCTGAAAACGCTCTCTAAAACAACTAGCTACTCGAGGAATTACTTTCTTGCCCTTGAGCGTGAACGCTTGCGTTTGTCGCCAAATGACCTTCAGCTATGCTGAAAAGTATCGCCCTTTTGGAAGGAGCCTTTTCAGCCCTCATGCACGATGAGGGATTTTCTCCCCACCCCCCCCGCACTGAAGACTTTCACAAGGAAATCTTGTAGCTCTTGAGATTTGCTGCGTTGTCGAGAACGTGTGACCCTTTGTTCCTGCGTTTCTGAGGCTGTATAAGAAAGTGTTTGAAAACGTGTCTCGCACGAACAATTTACCCCCCCCCCCCCCCCGGCTTTTAGAGGAACTTGACCGGGCGACAGTGTTTTGCAAACTCCATGGTGTTTGCATCCCTGGGCTTCAGAAAGCTCTGACTAGTTATACAGAAGTCCGAGACCTTTCCGCTAGCTGAGTTTTCCTTGCGCGACACGTTTGCTCGTAATTTCTTATACTGCCCCAGAAAGGCATTTAAAAAAGAAATGGCACACGTTCTAGCGGCCGCATCAAATCTCTACAACTGAGACATGTGCGTGGGCTAGTCTTGCATGCAGAACACGTACTCGTTCACTAGCTCTGAGAGGACCGTTTCCACACTAGCGCTATACCGTTGAGTTAGTCCCCTCCACGATGACGCTGATTGGGACTTGGTAAATACACTATTTCCTCGATATCCCGTCTATGCCTTTTCCTTGCGAAACACTTTTTCACGAATTGCGTGGAAAACAAACCTGTCTGTTACACGCGTTAGAGAACACAACAAACCCGATCACGTACAAGAGTTTCTTACCAGGAGAAAACGCAATCTTTTCATTCGAGCTGCGAAGCATTCATCTTCTGGATGACTAGCTTTGCTGTGTTGTCTAGAACGTGTGACAGGTTTGTTTTGTTCTGTTTTTTTTCTAGTCATGCATTTCTCAGGCAGTATAAAATACTCGGAAATAACAACTTCACAAGAAACCCTCACTTAGCGTAATGTCAAGAAACAAGTAAATAACCTCTCACAGCCTTCTAAAGCCTCTATGTGCACGCCCCCAAAGCGGTTGCTGAAAGCCGTGTCTAAAGCAACTTGAGCCTACGCGGGGCATTCATGCCATGTTTAGCGCTCGTGGAAACGGTCTTCTCAGCGCTAATGAACACTTACTTACGTTTTCTGTAGGTAATGGCCCAACAAATCTTGTAGAGGACCAGAGTGTTGTGGTCTTTAGGACGTGTGACAGGTTGGTCACGCAATTGGGTGGCAGTAGAAGGAAGAGTGTGTGTGTGTGTGTGTGTGTGTGTATGTGTGTGTGTGGAGAGGGCTCAGCTAGCTCACAACTCTTGCCATGGCTACGCTCTATTACTCTTAGTGCACTCACTAGTTCAAGCGTGTCTCCATGAGCGTCAGCTCACAACCACACACCCATAACACTACACAAGCGACTTTGTGATTTATAGAGGCGTGTGTTAGGCTCAGCCGCACGGGTTAGTTAGCGGTGTACTTCCATTCATCTAGGTCGCTTTACAAAGCGTTCAAAGATAATGTTTGAAACCCATACGCCAGCCAGATGACAGGAGATGAAGTGACGTTGGAGAACGTTTCCAGGAAATTCTATGCTGTTTGCACTGCATTTCCCCCCCCTTCTAGAAGCTTTCCTTGCGAGTCCCTTTTGCCCCAAATTTGTTATACTGCCGCACAAATGCCTGAAAACGGTGTCACACGTTCCAGAGGACGCAGCAAATCTGCTCGGCTACACGATTTGCTTGGGCCATTCCTAGCTGCAGACATTCTAAGCGGTCATTAGAGCTGAGCAGAGGGTTTACATAGGGTAAACCCTTGTGTTAACCTTTCAACAGTTCCCCCTTCCCAGCTCCCCCCCCCCCCCCCAACTCCCGTAGTTGACGTTTCTTCGGCGACATTGTGGTACATAATCTATAGTGTTTGCGTATGGCTTTAGAAAGGGCTGACTAAGTTCTACAGCGCTCCGTGACCTTTCCGCTATGTAGGTTTTCCGTAAGCGACACTGCGTCTTATACTGCCCCAGAAAGGCATGAAAAAATAATCTGTCACACGTTGATCGACAAGCGTTGCTCGGGCTAGTCTTTACCTGCAGAAAACGTGCATTATCTCTGAGAAGAAAGGTTCCACATTTCTCCTCGTAAAGGAAGCTGATTTGACTTGTTATGGACCACGTTCTTACAACACAATTCTGATCAGCTGATGATTTCCTTGGGACAGTCTTATGTGTGCCGAAAACGTAATCTTGAACAGATTTGATGCCCATCTAGACAGGGCCTACATGCAGGCGGAGTACGCCTTCGGGCATCTCAACGTGAGGTTCAAGTGCCCCCTCCCCCCCCCCCCAGATGTGGGGTACAGAACATCCCCCAGGTCGTGTCCACATGTTGTGTGCTCCACAACATAGTGGAGAAGAAGGGGGAGGTCTTCTTTCCATGGCTGGGGAGCAGAAGGCCGGCCAGGAGGGAAGGGCCTTTAAACAGCTGGGCACAGCTGCCATCAGGTAGGAGTGCGCATCCGGAAGTCCCTGAGGCCTTGAGCTTCTCACAAGGACCCCAGTAACACTCTTCGAAGGACCTCCCCACTAGGGGCCTCCGCCTTTCCTGCAGCAACCCCTCCTTAACCCTTGCTCCCCCCCCCCCACCCCTGCAAGCACAATAAAAAAACCCTGGTTGATAAAAACAGAACTGTGTTGTGATTCATTTCGGGTAGAAGTAACTGGGGAGGAGGGGCCTTGGAGGGGAAAGAAGGGGGGATGAGAACCTTGGAGAGAGGAGAAGGGGGATCAGAGGCTCAGGGCTAGGGCTGGGGCTGGGAGTGGTGTGGCTTGGTTGCTTCCTCAGCCTTGTGTGTGGGGACCTTGGCAACCTTGGGAGTCGGGGGGTTTGGGGAGGCTAGGAGGATAAGCAGGCGGGGGGGGGGGGGAGAGCTGGAGCAAGGTCAGCCATGGGAAGGAGGTCAGGAGGGAAGGGGGACAAGGGCAGGAGCTGGCTCTGGGTGGGTCAGAAGAGCCTGGACGGTCGCACACACGTTACATCCCTGTTACAGGAATTACATCCACACACCTCTCTGCCACTGTATGTCATCCTGGACCTTCTGGGCCAGCATCTCCTGCATATATCCCAGAGTATTGAGATGTGCTCCCTCATCAGGTCCTCCTGGGCCCTCCAGCACCTGCAGCTCCCCTGGGGTTGGGTGGCTGGAGCGGATGGTGTAGCCCGTCCCACTGTCACGGCTGGGGACAATAAAGACAGACGATCACTCATCCTTGGAGACACTGTCCCTGAAGCTCTGCCCTCATCTACACTGAGGCAAGCAGTTCCCGGGCCAGAGGAAGGTGATGTCCTGGGAGCAAGGCCATATGTGGCTTGGACAGTGGGCCCTTTCTTACAGGGCTCTGAGTGGTAATTGGGGGTGGGGGGGAACTCGAGGGTCTGCCATGTTTCCCGCCCCCTCATGTCCCGGAGACAAGCAGGCATGGGAAATTGCTGGCCACACTGGGATCCAATGGAGGGGAGGGGGGGGGCCTCGAGCTGCCTGGCCTTCCATTGGTGCTGGCTCTGGCAGTGGTGGCATCCAAAGGAGAGAGACCTTGTACACCTGGCTGCTGCAGGAAGAGGGTGAAGATGTGGGGGTGGGAGTGAGCAGCACACACACCTGTGCCTAGCAGCGCTGTCCCTGGGAGTGGGTGCTGCCTTGAGTGTGCAGGCATGTCCGTGTGTGGCACTCCAGTCTGTGCTTGTGTGTCCTTGTCCCCAGCCTCCTTCTAGAGATGGCACATGGAGGGAGGGTGTCCCCCCCTCGGGGGTCAGAAGTGTGGCTGGCCTCCCCAGAGCCTGTGGGATGCTCTAGTGCTGCCTCCTGAGGCTGCGTGGCGCAGACTGACACTGCACGTGCATCCATGTGCACGGACTGCAGCGCGATGCAAAGACTGGGAAGACCAAGCGACGATTGCACCACAGATCCTCAAGCACCTGCCACCCCCACCCTGTGTGTGTGAGCAAACTAAGCCTACTCACCTGATGATGCTTCCTTGGCCTTGGACAATGCCTGGGACACACCCAGCTGTGGGGTGCCGGCCCCAGGATGATGGTGGTCACCATGCTAGTCACGTCGGGATCCTCCTCCTTGGCTGTGACCCCCCAGGTGGGTGACAATGGGTGTCTCCAGCCCCGAGTCCACCATCAGGGGTGGGGAAGGGAGCAGACATGGGGTTCTACCCCGGAGTGGGAGCTGCACTCCCTTGCCCTGGGGTATGCCTAGCAGAGCTCCTTCACTTTGCTCTGGACCTGCTCCTGGGTCCAGGTGTGGCCGTTGGTGGCCAGGCTGTCGGCCATCCAGCCATAGATGTCAACATCATGCTGTCTGAAGCAGAGATCCTGGAGATCCTCCTCCTCGCCCCACACCTCGATGAGGGCCAGGATTTCCACCCCAGACCAGGACGATGCAAGACCTTTGCGGCACCTGGCAGGCTCCTGGGCACCCTCTGAGTGCTCCCTGGGATGGACACGGGTAATTACGGGGGGCTTGAGGGTCTGTCATGCTGGCCAGATGTCAGGCACTGGCAGCTGCAGTGTGACTGGAGGCTGTGAGGGGCAGCTTCCTGCCATAAGCCCTTTCCCCTGTGTCTGCTGCTTTAAGAGCTGCAGGGGAAGAGGAACTATAGATATGCTGACCGTATGTCCTGATTTTTCTAGGACAGTCCTGAATTTAAATGCTCTATCCTAGTGTCCCTATTAAGTAGGGAAATGTCCTGGAAAGCCCAGCTGGATCTGACTAGAAATGGCACAGCCTCGCAGATGCTACCGCAGCGCAGCGGTTTGGGGGTTGGATCGGAAGCTGGAACCCGGAGCATTCGCCGAGCTCCAGTGTGGTACACTCCCCTGCCCCACCACTACGAGGCCACCTCCCCACTTCTGCCCCCCCCCCCCCCATGCTGGGACAACTCTGCTGTGCACGGCCCAATCCGGCCACACAGCCGCCTTTTCCATCCCCAGGCAGCTGCTTGCTCTTTGTACAGCTGTCGCTGCGGGGAGGTTGGACGGGCGCAAGAACGCACCTTGTGCAACTGCCGCTTGCCCATGTGTCAGCCGGTGGTCAGGGCAGTGAGTGGTGTGTGTGTGTATTATACACCCGAGACTTCAACTGCTAGGACTGGGGTCCCTTAGCAGCGGGCAACCTGGAGGTTGACGGGCGCCCCAAGAAGTTTACAGGGAGAGCTTATTACACCTCAGATTTTGACTGCTAGGATACACGATCCCTTCGCAGCGGGCAGCCTGGGGAGGCTGAGAGATGCCCCAACGGATCTGTCCCCTGGAAGCAACACGATCCAACGCTCAAGCTCTCCCTATATCTGTCCCTTATGACCGGCTGGAGTTCTTTTAAAATTGTGCTTGGTTCTGTTACAGCAACTGAAGGAGTCAGGTCACAGCTTAAACAGTTACTATTTTATTGTTACAGGGTAAACTTAGCTGTTAAATGCTACTACTGTGTTACAGATAACACAGCCACTACAAAGGACAGGACAGAAATTACACTAATAAATCACTTACAGGTACCATGAAACCCTTTTGGTTCTCTGAGCTCTTATTAAATGCATGCAAAATAGACACCTAGCAGGTATATATTCTCACCCCTGCGTTCCAGACTTGGCGTGGCCAGCGTCTTTCTCTCAATCCCTCGGGAAGAAGTAGGGCGAGGCTGGGCGTCCCACAGACCTCGGGAGACAACCAATACCTGCCAGCAGGTATAGATGATTGGAGCTCAAATGGGGTGGGCTACTAAACCCCTCTTTATACCCCTTGGGTCATGTAGGCTTCTTCCTGGTCTCAAGTGGCCAATTAGGAAAAATGGCTTTGAATGCCAAGTTTCCCACGAAGGGTGCAAAGCATAATTCACACCTGGGAAAATGCAGACAATGGGCACTTCTAGTATGTGATGGGCGGAGATTCCTCTCCTGGGACAGTGTAGGCGTGTCAATTACTGGTACTAGCCATCAGGGCGGCAGGAGGCTCCCGGGTCGTCAGCTAGCCCATTTACTGTCTGGTTTCTGTTTATTAGAGTCAGGGACAAGCAGCACCCCTGCGTTCCCAGGGCATCAAAGGCTGACTGCCTTTCTCTTGCTCTCTGGGGGGGGGAAACAAGATGGGGTTCATGTCTGGCTACACCATGGTGCTATTTTTAATAGCACGGTCCCAGTCCCCACAAGCAGCCCTTGCTCCAGTTGGAATCAAAAGGCAGCCGCACGAGGCGTGTTCCAACTGGGGCAGCCTCATGGCAACAGGCCCTCTTGTGGCTGCTGCTTGACTCCAGCTAGAGCTGGGGCCACCTGCGGGGACCGGGATGGCAGTACTAAAAATAGCACTGCAGGCCCGACTCCAGTCCCTGCCAACTGGAAGGCAGAAGGTGAGGGAATGGGCAGGGGGAGAACTTACTGGAAGTGGGGTGAGGAGAGGAAGGGGCTTGTGCTTAGGGTAGGGGGCAGGGCAGGAGAAGAAAGGGGAAGGCACCAAGGGGCAGGGTGGAGGAGAGATAAATGCCAGCGGGCCAAGAGGAGAAAATGAGGAAAAGTATCAATGAGGGTGAGAGAAGGGAGGGGACAGGGTGAGGCTGGGAGAGGGGAGGGACAATGGGGGCAAGAGGAAAAAGATAGGGGAAGGAGTGGGTGGCAAGATAAGAGGGGTTGAAAGGAGGGGTGGGAATGAGGATGGCAGGGGATGGAGCAAATCATGTGTGAGGGTACAGAGGGGCATGAAGGGAATTGGGGCAGAGGGCAGGGAGGGGGCGGGCACTAGGGAGAAAGCGGGCAAGGAAGGGAGGAGTAGTCAGGAAAGGGGGAGGCACCAGGAAGGTGCAGTTGCCAGGGGATTGTGGGAGTGAAGCAAAAGGGCAGACACGTGGAGGGGAGGTACGGGCACCAGAGGACTGAGGAGTGAGGCAGGGCAGGTGGGTACAGGGAGGTGGTAGGAGAGGGGATGAGGAGAGATAGCTACAGATGATCAGCAAGTGGAGCTACAGAAGGAGTGGGCACGGGGGAAGAGAAGTGCTGGTGCAGAGGTCAAAGAGGATGGGGGGGGGAGAGAGGACAGGAGCCAGGACAGCAGAGGAGGTGAGGGGTGGGGGGCAGCAAGCACCAGGGGAGGATGGGAGACATGGCAGCAGAGGGAAAAGGGAGAGGTTTAAGATATTTACTTGGGTGCTCACTCTGACAAAGCTCACTCTGCTCATGGGAGGAAAATCTTAGAGGGAACACTTCCCCCAGCTAGTTACAGGGGGGGTTCTGTGGGGGCCAAACCCATCCCCATTGGTAGAGGGTGGGAAGAGTTCTTAGAGGGGTCACATGACACCCTTTTCTGGTCAGGTGTCCATCTTGACCCCTGGAGTACTATCTCCAGAGGTGGGATTTCTTGTGGCAGGGGGCATGGCTAATGGGGGTTAGAAGGTGTGGCTAATGGGGGTCAGAGATGTGGCTAACATGTCCCTAATTTTGGTTCAGCAAATATGTTCACCATAACTATAGAGTGCAGAGGGAATGGTCAGCAGGGCACCTGTGGGATTTCCTGGAGGCCCCTTTTTTAAAAAAAACTCCGTGTGCTGCATCCACAGAAACCTTCTGTCGAAATAGCTATTTTGGAAGAGGCGTTATTCCTCGCAGAATGAGGTTTACCAAGGTCGGAAAAAGCTGTCTGCTATTTCAATTTTCTTTCGAAATAACACAATTGCTTTGTAGACGCCAGCATTGTTATTCCAGAATAATGGCACCCTTAGGCATGTCTACACTGGCAGCTTGTTGCGCAAGAACTCTTCCGCAAAACAGTTCTTGTGCAAAAAGTCTTCCACAAGAGCGTGTCTACACTGGCATGTGCTTTTGCGCAAGAGCGTCTATGGCAGTGTGGACGCTCTCTTGCGCAAGAAAGCTCTGATGGCCATTTTAGCCATAGGGGCTTCTTGCGCAAGAAATTCATGTTGCCTGTCTACACTGGCCTCTTGCACAAGAGGGCTTATTCATCATGGGGAGAGGAATAACTCTTCTGGAAGAAGCCCTGTTTTCCCACGCTGTACTGTAAATTTACTTGCGCAAGAACGCACGTGCAGTGTAGACACCCGACAAGCTTTTGTGCAAGAACGTTCTTGCGCAAGAAGCCGCCAGTGTAGACGTAGCCTTATACTTTAAATTTTTACAGGCGCACTAGGTATTTGTGCACCTTGCACCCACATTGGAAATGGAGCCTTAACCTGAGGCTATTCTTTCCCACTTCACTACAGATCGAATTCTGCCATCAGACGCCTACATGTGACTGTTATGCACGACGGTAGGCACCTCACAAACTCTATGGCTGTGTCTAGACTGGCCAGTTTTTCTGGAAAATCAGCCGCTTTTCCGGAAAAACTTGCCAGCTGTCTACACTGGCCGCTTGAATTTGCGCAAGAACACTGACGATCTAATGTATGATCGTCGGTGTTCTTGCGCAAATACTATGATGCTCCCGTTCGGGCAAAAGCCCTCTTGCGCAAACGCTTTTGCGCAAGAGGGCCAGTGTAGACAACCCAGAATTGTTTTGCGCAAAAAAGCCCCAATGGCTAAAATGGCGATCGGGGCTTTCTTGCGCAAAAGCACGTCTAGATTGGCCAGGGACGCTTTTCTGCAAAAAGTGCTTTGCGGAAAAGCGTCCATGCCAATCTAGAAGCTCTTTTCTGAAAATGCTTTTAACGGAAAACTTTTCTGTCAAAAGCATTTCCGGAAAATCATGCCAATCTAGATGCAGCCTATGGGTAGAGATCAAAGGTCAGAACCAGCTGATGCTGCTTGTTGGTCTAGGTGAAAATGAGCACAGTGGTCTCAGTCCAGTCCCTGCTAAACAAGTAGCTAACAACCCAAACACCCCATCCTTGCTGGCAGTCTTAACATAAAAGAGTATAACAACCTTCCCCCCCCGCCCCCAGTGGTGGCAACTCCAGATTAGGGTTGAAACCTCCAGTCATAACCTATATAATATGTCTCAGAGTGGGAGCCATGTTAGCCTGTAAATTTAACAACAATGAACATTCCTATGGCACTGTAGAGACTAACATATATATATATATATATATACACATATATATATATATATATATTATATATATATATATATATATATATGTGTGTATATATATATATATGTGTGTATATATGTCATATCATGAGGTTTTGTGGGTAAAACCCTATATAGTATGTGGTGAGTGTCATTCCCATCACATTCCCATCTCAGACTGGGAGCCCTTCTTGGTTTCTGCATTGAGTGTCTATCATTATTTTCTTGTGGCCTTAATCTTTTGATACGTTTTAAATTTATTCGTGGACTTGAGTTTAGCTCTTGTTAAGCTCTGGGGGGAGGTGGGGAAGGACTGCAAGCCAACCACATGATCTCAAGCTTTGGCTACTCAAATCATTCTCATTCAAGACCTTTCTATTGCTTATCATATATATAGTAGCCCAATGTCTGTGACTCTGTAATGCTGAAATGCTGGCTGTTCCCTCTGGGCGGCGCTGTTGCCTGAGTCACCTTCTTCACCTCCCGCCATGGCGCGTGGCTGACTTCTGTGCCACTCAGCCGGGCCGCCGCGAGGGAGCCCAAACGGCCACTTACTCTGCTTGCTCCCCCACGGCGGCCCAGCTGAACGGCGCAGAAGTCAGCTGAGCGCCATGGTGGGAGGCGACGTACATGGCCAGGGGGCGGGTCCTGGATGAGTGTGCATCCCCGACGGCAACAGAGGAGAGTGGAGAGAGAGTGAGAGGCAGAAGGGGGAGAAGAGAAAGAGAGAGACGGAGAGACAGGCAGAAGGCAGAGGAGAGCTGAGAGAGAGAGGGGGAGGCAGGAGGAGGAGGAGAGAAAGAGACATGGAGCAGGAGACCGGAGGCTCAGGAGAGAAGACTGACGTGGAGGAGAGACCTGAAAATCCCATCTTATGACAGGCTAATTAGCTAGTTTCCTAATAACCCTGCAAAACCAATACATTCCAAATGCAAGGCAAATGAATCTATTTTGTTTTCCCCACAGAAGGACTGACAAATATTTCATGTTTATGAAACAGTGGTTAGTTCAATCACACCATAGTTTTAATAGGGATGAGCCTTTGCTACACATCCATTTAAGCAGAAGTGGTGTTTGAAGATCCCTGCTGGGAAGTTATAGTGTTTTTATTGTGTCATTGAAAAACCACCACCAAACTGAAGCTTATTAATGGTGAAGATAGTTAATCTATAATAGCTATTTATGATGGATACCCTCATCTTAAAACTTTAACCAAATTCCAGCTAATAAAGTGTCTTCTGAATGTAGACAAATATTCCCAAATCAACACCTTCTGGTTGGCTCAGTGGGAGCTCTTCAAATTCGTAATCTCAGTAAGCTCACATATATTAGATAAGAAGCCTATGTTAATCAAAAACAAAGATTTTGAACACCACACTAGTCACACAGACTGCAGCTAATGTATCCACACTAATTGCATAAAAGTAAAACCCCCAGCATGCAAACAGTTGCTGAGTTGTTTCAGTCTAAACAAGGTCTGCGAGAGTACATAATGGCCATTAATATCTATGGAGATCAGATTCCTAGGGTGCTGCAAATCTGCAGATGTCTGGTTTATATCTGCGGGTATCCACCTTCGTGGATGTGGATATCCACAGTTCATTTTTGCCAATACAGATGAAGATACAAATTTTGTATCTGCGTAGGGCTATACGGAGCCCCTTGTAGCCCAAAGTTATCATCTTTCCAGATGATGTTTTCTAGCTTTTAAAATAACCTTTCTAAGCATAAAACAGCATTGGAGAAACATATTTTGTGACGTCAACAAAAACGCTGAACTAGTTTGCAATATACTAAAACTATGCCAAGAAAAACCAACTGCCTCATAGTTGTTGTAATACAAAAAGTGCTTTTGATGACATTTCCATTTCACAAGACAGCAGAACAGACTGTGATTCTATTAAGAATTTTAATTAAACTGTGTTCGAACAATCAGTGTTCTTTAGTGCTCCAAGCTGCATTCACAAAGACGACTAATTCAGTGTTTCCCTATTGGTGCTCTGTGGAACCCTGGGGTTCCACAAAGCGAAAGTAGGGGTTCCGCGCGGAGCTGGCACTCCCCCGCCCCCTCTGAAAGAGAGCGCGCTGGCTAGCCAGCTTCTTAAAGAAGCAGCACACCTGTTTCCCCTTCCGTCCTGGCAACGCAGAGGCGTAGCAAGGCGTGGGCAGAGAGGAACAGTTGCTCCCAGCCGGCACTAGGGGGGTGCCAGACAGGGGTGACCCCATGTGACCCACAGCAGGAGGGAAGCATTTCCCCTCCCCAAAGGAGCTGGCACGCACTGCCTGAACAGTTGGGGGCTGTGGCATCCGGTAACTTAGTTCCGCAGCCTTTCTGTGGGGTGGGGTGGGGAGGAGAGGAAGGTCAGGAGATCCGGGTCTGTGCAGCTCTGACTGTGCAGGCAGCGCTCTCTGCCCTGGGACTCCCTGCACCCTTCCCCCACCCCCTCGCAGGACTGCATCGTGGAAGTAAGTTGCTGGAGTGCAACAGCCCCTGCTGTTCAGGCAGCGTGCACACCAGCTGTTTGGGGAGGGGAAGTACAGTCGCACACTTCCTGGAACCCAGAGGTGCTGCAGGATTGCCAGGTACTGGTCCCAGCTGCCCGTCCCCTGCCCAGACCCCTCACAAGTACCCTGTCCCCTGCCCCCACCAGCACTGTTCCCAGCACCCAGCAGCACCCTGTCCCTGGCCCCAGTCCCCTGACACCCACCCCAGGACCCTGTCCCCAGCCCCAGCACCCTGCCATCCACCCTGTCCCCAGCCCCCTGCCACCCACCCCAAGTCTCCAACCCCAGCACCCTGCCATCCACCCTAGCACCCAGTTCCCAGCCCCAGCACCCTGCCACCCACCCCAGGACCCTGTCCCTAGCCCCACCACCCTGCCACTCACCCCAGCAGCACCCTGCCACCCACCCCAGGACCCTGTCCCTAGCCCCAACACCCTGCCACTCACCCCAGCAGCACCCTGTCCCCAGCCCCAGCACCAACCTGTCCTTGGCCCCAGTACCCTGCCACCCACCCCAGCACCCAGCACCACCCTGTCCCTAGCCCCCTGTCACACACCCCAGGGCTCTGGTCCCAGCAACCTGCCATCCACCCTAGCACCCAGCACCAACCTGTCCCTGGCCCCAGCACCCTACCACCCTCCCCACTGCTCAGCAGGACCATGTCCCTGACCCCAGCATCCTGCCCCAGCACCCCACCACCTGTGCCAGCATCCTGCCACCCAGCAGCACCCTCTCCCCAGCCCCAGCACCCTGTCCCCCAGCAGAGTTGGGACCACATTAGTGAGGCTTGGGGGTTTTGGAGGGTTTTTTTTGCATCTCACTGTGTGGCCCCAACTGACTTTTCTGTGGGTCAGTGACCCCTGACTCAAAACAGGTTCTCCGCCCCTCTCATAAATAAAGACAATGCTAAAACCTTTTGGCTATGTTTACACTCATAGCTTCTTGCACGAGAAATATGCAAATGAGGCTAAGTGTGGAATATCGCCAAGCCTCATTTGCATATCTAATGAGCTGCCATTTTTGCAGAAGAGCCTCTTGCGCCAGAAGGAGCTGTCTACACTGCCCTTTCTTGCACAAGAAAACCCCTCTTGTGCAATGCCGTTATTCCTGAAAATAATCAGCGTAGCGGCATTGCACAAGAGGGCTGCGTCTAGACTGGCAAGTTTTTCCACAAAAGCGGCCGCTTTTGCACAAAAACTTGCCAGCTGTCTACACTGGCCGCTTGAATTTGCGCAAGAACACTGACGATCTAATGTAAGATTGTCAGTGTTCTTGCGCAAATACTATGATGCTCCCACTCAGGGATAAGCCCTCTTGCGCAAATGTATTTGCGCAAGAGGGCCAGTGTAGACAGGGGAGGACTGTTTTGCACAAAAAAGCCCCGATGGAGAAAGTGGCGATCGGGGTTTTCTTGCACAAAACCACGTCTAGATTGGCACTGATGCTTTTCCGCAAAAGCATCTGTGCCAATCTAGATGCTCTTTTCCGCAAATGCTTTTAATGGAAAAAACTTTTCAGTTAAAAGCATTTGCGGAAAATCATGCCAGTCTAGATGTAGCCGAGGGGTTTTCTTGCGCAAGAAGGGGCAGCGTAGACAGCTTCTTCTGGCGCAAGAGCCTCTTCTGCAAAAATGGTGGCTCATTAGGTATGCAAATGAGGCTTGGCAATATTCCACGCTTAGCCTCATTTGCATATTTCTCGCACAAGAAGCCGCAAGTGTAGACATAGCTTTTGAGTTTGACATATTTCATTTCAAAATGAAGCCTGGCCAACATGCCCCCAATTGGGGCCAAATCCCCTTCTCACTGCAGCATCATAACACTCCTGCACCACCTGATCCCAAATCTGAGCCGATCATACACTGGAACCCCCTGTCCTGAGCCTCTTACATACCCAAACTCCTGCATCCCCACATCCTCAGTCTTCTGCCACAACACTCCTGCACCATCCACACATCACAAATCTGTGTCCTGAACCCATCATACTCACAGCCTCCTTGCCCTGAGCCCCTCAGATACCAAACCCAAACTTCTGCACCCTCACATCCATATGCCTGTGACTTGCTCAACACCCTAACCTTCCACCTGAGTCCAACACTCCCCAGTCTGGAGCCCCCTCCCCGAGCCAGCATCCCCTTCTCCTGCATCCAAATTCCCTCCCAGAGCTTGCACTTCTCACCCCTTCCCACACCCAAATCCCTCATTCCACCCCAGACCCTGCACCTCCTATCTCAACCCAGTGAGAGTGAATAAGGGCTGGGGATAGCAAGTGGTGGAGAGGAGGGGAACAGAGAGGATGGGGACTTGGGGAAGGAATGTGATTTTCATGCATTGGTGGGTTCCCCCCCCCTTTTTTTTTTGAGCTTGACAAACCTAGGGATTCCTTGAAATTCTGAAAAGGGTTCCATGGCCAAATAAAATTGGGAAACACTGCTCTAATTAGTAACACTACTGCAGGGCTACGTCTAGACTGGCATGATATTCCGCAAATGCTTTTAACGGAAAAGTTTTTCCGTTAAAAGTATTTGCGGAAAAGAGTGTCTAGATTGGCACGGATGCTTTTGCGCAAAAGCACTTTTTGCGGAAAAGCATCTGTGCCAATCTAGATGCGGTTTTGCGCAAGAAAGCCCCAATCACCATTTTCGCCATCGGGGCTTTTTTGCGCAAAACCGTTTTTACCTGTCTACACTGGCCCTCTTGCGCAAAAGCATTTGCGCAAGAGGGCTTTTTCCCGAGCTGGAGCATCATTGTATTTGCGCAAGAACACTGACGATCATACATTAGATAGTCAGTGTTCTTGCGCAAATTCAAGCGGCCAGTCTAGACAGCTGGCAAGTTTTTGTGCAAAAGCAGTTGCTTTTGCGCAAAAACTTGCCAGTCTAGACACAGCCCTGCTGTTTGCATGCTCCATTGAAAAGGTCAGAAACTTACTATAATATACAGTGCTCCACATTCTCATTAAACCAGATGTTTGATAGAATAGCTATGCAATAGTTTTTTCTTTTGTAAGAGCAAGTATAGTTTCAATTTGTTATTTTTTGTAGCTTACAGAAATATGCTTTTAACATAGTATTTTCAAAATATTAGTTCACATACTATAATATATTTCTTTAGCACAAACTACATTCTCTAGCTGTCTTGATTTCAAATATGATTTAAAAATGTAAGCCCCAATCCTGCAAAGATTGAGGTATGTGGTAAATTTTAATTATGGGAGAAGCTCCAATGGGCAAAAGCTTTAGCAACATTGCAGCCTTATTCTGTCAATTTGAAAAATAAGAAAAGGGGTAATAGAAAACAAAGATTTAAGGAAAAAATCATCTAAATGACATTTTAAAAGAGTACATCTAAAGTGGACATCAGAAATATAGCAAAACGGATTAATAACCAGGGTCACCAACCCATCGATCGTGATCAACTGGTCGAACCTGGAGGCTCGACCAGTCGATCACGAGGCTTTGCCCTCCCCCCCTCACTACCCTCCACCCTCAAGATTAACACCTAGCTGATGCTACCTCCAAGGACTACGGAGGTAGTGAGGGCTTCCTGTGGGGTCGGAGGGAGTTCTGTAGCTGCGCACCAGGTCCTGGAAGTGTGCAGGCTGCTCCCTCCCGCCCCAAACAGCTGGCATAGTACCTAAAATGCCGGTCTGTAGCACACTGAGGACTTTGTTCCCCTGCTACCTTCCTGTGTGTGGGGAGGGGGTGAGGGTCTGGGACTGTGCCAGCTCTGGCTGCTTGGGCGGTGTGCGCTGCTGTGGGGAGCAGAGGAACAAAGCGTGCACTGCCCCAGTGGTTGGGGCTGGCGCGGTGTGGGACTCCCCTTCCCCCTGCACAGGAAGGCAGCAGGGGAATAAAGTTCCCAGCGCAGCAGCTCCAGCTGCTTGGGCAGCACGCACTGCCTGAGGGGTTGGGGCTGGTGTGGTCTGGTACTCCCCCTCCCCCCGCGCAGGAGCACAGCAGGGGAATAAAGTTCCCAGTGCGCCAGCTCCAGCTGCTCAGGCAGCACATGCTGCCCCAGCAGTCGGGGCTGGCAGGGTCCAGGACTCCCCCTTCCCCCGTGCCGGAAGGCATCAGGCATGTGACGGACCAGTGTTTCAGGTACTGAGCCGCTGTTTGGGGGGGACAGAGGAGCAGCCAGCACACTTCTAGGGCCCTGGCATGCAGCTGCAGGATTCCCAGGTACTGGTCCCTGTTCCCTCCCCCCCCCCCCCCAGACCCCCACAAGCACCCTGCCCCCTACCCCAGCATACATTGGCATCAGTGGTAAGAAGCTAGTTCCACAGCCTCAGCAAACGTGTGTGTATCAAAGTTTATAATGGAATCTTTGATAGCTCACCTTTTTACATTAAAGCCAGACACTTGTGATAACATATGGAATAGCAGACATCAAATTTCTCTACTGTTAGAATCCTGGCTACTTACAGTTGATCTCTGACTCAGATTTTACTCCTTCCCCCTCCCCCCATACAAGGATTATAGCTTGGTAGTAAACAAGAAGCCAAAACAAAGTTACGACGATTCAGAATATTGGTTTACTTTTATACTAAATCCACATATTCTATGCCTCCTTCTCCTCCTCAGTGTTCCCTCTAAGCTGCCAGGCAGCACAGCTTCACAGGTGCACTCAGCTGACTGACTAGGCTGATTAATCGCCTGTGAAGCTGTGCCGGTGCTCAGCTTAGAGGGAACACTGCTTCCCCACTTTTTGCATTTTAGTCTGCAGTTCAAGGCAGGAATTAGTTCTGACTTTCACACAGAACTGAACTAGTTAATATAAATGCTTACCAATGAAAGAACATGGGTAAGTTGCAGTCTCCTTTAGGTTCTCCACTGACTGGAAGTGAATGTTATCCATTGTCCAATGGGTAATATTAAATCTGAAATGCTGACTTGGCCTACAAAGAGTGGTAAAATGTCACCCCTGGATTCCAAACCCTGCTCATATCTAAAAGTCTCCCCAACACCTAAAACTGCAAAGACAGTGTCTTTCCATGCCATTTTTGCTACACCAAACCATGCAGGTTAATAATCTTCACACATTAAGGGCTTTCTTTTGAAATTTTACAATTTAACCATTTGTTTGAAGTTGGTATTTGTCTGCAATATAGTTCTGACTGAAATGTTACCCTGCCCTCTCCACATCCTACTGCTGTTGGAGATCTTCAGCATCTATTTTTTGTTTCAGAAGAATCTGCAATTCCAGGCCAGAGACAATGGTGACATGAAAACCTTTCAGTTGTTTGCTGTGTAATTACTTGCTTGAAAAAAAAAAAATTAGTAATGGCATAAACTTTTAAAAATGAAAGATATGTGGATAGGAAGAGACTTCTGTATAGCCAGCATGTTTTAAATCTTATTTGTTCTAACTGAACGGTCATGTCAGTACAAAGGAGTCATTCAATACCACATCTGGTGCTGTTGGTCCTCAGATAAAGGCCAGTGAGTTAATTTGCCCAACAGAAGCTGGTCCAAGTAGGGATTTGGACCAGCTGCTGTTGGAGAGACTCTTAGGGCTCTTCATAATAGATTTTCTCTTTCTCCAACAGAAGTCTGACCAAGATGATGTGTCACCCACCTTCTCATTTAAAAGTTAAGACCATGTCAATTGAACAGGGAACTCAGACCCACTGAAAACAAGCAATGTGTCTCCAATGAATTATATTAGAGGAATGTTTCACTAATGCTCCTTAAATGTAAAGGCTGTTTCC
Organism: Pelochelys cantorii; assembly: GCA_032595735.1. Taxonomy (NCBI): domain Eukaryota; kingdom Metazoa; phylum Chordata; order Testudines; family Trionychidae; genus Pelochelys; species Pelochelys cantorii. Next base: position 3,659,139 of record CM064346.1, on the reverse strand, counting down.
TCCAAAGCTCAGTTCAGCTACAGGCAGTGTTTTAAGGCAGCAATTTTGTTTAAAAAAAAAAACTAAGCACAAATCAAGTATGTTCTAGTTACACTGAAACTTTATTTGCACTACTTTAGTATATAAAGGGTATTTTCTATTATGATCAGTAGGTTTCTATTATGCAAGTTATTTGAAATACAAGGAGTATAATATCAAAATTAATATTTATGCACTCAACAGTATGCATCTCATACTTAAGTGTGTCTGCTCATTCTTTTGACACATTTGGTAGCACTCACAAAAAACAGTGGCTAATTCTCAGGCTAATTTGGATGTTTCATGATGCTCTTCTATTGCAAACCACCAGGCTTGTAATATGGACACCTACAACACAAAAGGACAAATAAGCGCCACTGCAATATGAAATCCTACCCAACCAATTCATTAGTGTACAAGATGTCTTCAGAAAACCTTTGCTCACCACTAGTCAATCTGCCGGTAATTCCAGCTATTTTTGGTGAGTTTCATCATCTGATATCTTGTACTGAGCGATACACATCTGTTTCTCATCCAGTACAATGAGAAGGGTCTGGCAGGAGGGACGGGTATATTGTAGAACAGCAATGGGAAACGTAGGCTAGTGAGTGAGCCTCAAGATTGTCTGTCCCTCAGCTTGGAGACATGGCCTCCTTCCCCAGCTGTGACTGCTACAGCTACCATGGACAAGGGCTTGTCACCTGATCCCAAGCGGCTGCTGAGAGGGGACTGGGGTTGGTTGCCCTCTCTCTGGGGCAGCCTGCATACTGAACCCCTCTTCCCCAGCCCCACCCAATGAAGAACAAAACATTCCAGTTAAGGACCCAAGTAATGCTGGGTAAATCTTCTAGTTTGTTAAGATTCCAGGATTGCCAATAAAACCTACATTCATAGCCATTTTTGGCTTTTACACTTCATCTAGAAGATCGAATGCCTCCATTATTGGTCACTTTCTGTTCACTGAAAGTTTTACTGAGCGCAAATTACTTGTACAGATAGCATCAAGCACATCAGCCGTTAACTTTTAAAATAGTGTTAGCACCTAGAACTGCGCCAGTGTATTTTTAAGAAAAGGTGGTATCTCACTCTGCATCTGAAAATCAATTATGCCCCATAGAATCTGAATTGAACAGAAAAGTAGCTAAATCTCGTATTCACGAGTTTATAGCTCAATATATACAATATTTGTGTTCAAACTCACCCAAAAAGATTTTCTAGAGTGGTACTCTCCGTACTGCAGGAAAGTCATTCCACTTCCATGATATTTGGGGGGGGGAGGAAAGCTGTAAAAACACAAGTTTTGAAGCCAATTTTAAAGTGATAAAGGACTGCCTGCAGAGAGTTGCTAGTGATGTCTAGGCACATTGGTTCTGCGAACTTCGGGGGGAAGGGAGTATTTTTTTCTTTTTCTCAAGAAATGAGAAAATTAAGAGTTTACTGGGGAATGGGGAGGAGGGCAAGGGAAGTAGATCAGTTGCAAAATTACCAGGATGGAAACTTATGGGGGATGTGATAAGATAATAAGATGTGATAATAAGAGTTGCTGGCCTCTTATTTTCTGAATGCTTAGTGTTTACACATGCATATCTTTAACAGTACAATTGTTTGAAACAGAGTATTTCTTTCATTATGGTAGCATCACATTTTAGCAGGAAAGGAAAAAAAGCACCACTAGACAAGTGATCTAGAATCACAACAGATGGAAGAGGCAATGTTTTCTGTCCAGATTCCTGAATGACTGTGCTACCAGTCCACTGCTGACATGTTTGTGAATTGCACTGCTGAATTACACTAGACACTATTGTTACATAAACAGAACCCGTACACATTAAGCTAGTGAAATGTGACTGGTACCTTACATACTTTAAGCTATAGGTAAATGCAAGGAGAGAGAGAGAGCTGGAGAAGTCTGCCTTCTCCTGTCGTGCAGGCCAAGGTATAGGATTCCTATCAGGTATAGTGGAGACATGGCAATTCATCAACACTTACCAAGGAAGCTGCTTTCCACTCATAGCGACTTCTCACTCCTCTGAAATACTGAAGTCAAGACTCTGCATACCAAATGGAAACAAGAGAACAGAAGTGACGATTACATGATGCCCCGAGTAGGCTGAGGGTGGAGTAACAACAGCAAGCACAGAATAGCCAGTCTTCAGATAAACTGCATGCCGGATTGTCTTTTGGCTCCTAGTACCAAATTCTAGCATACAGAGCTCCAGACACCCTGAATTCAATATACATATAGCTGTATTTCAGACAAGTTGAGAAGGTTATCGTCAGTTCTCGCATCTGACGGCACTTCCTATTCAAAAGGTATCATCATGTCAACAGCTTTTTGCATTTGTTTGTACAGATAAACACCACCACAAGCTCAACGCCAGGCAAGTAATACTGTAGTCGATTAACCGATAAGCAAAAGCTTACAGGTCAATGCTACACACATTTCCTCCTCCCCCACCTCCCGGCCGTGCACCAGTAAATTATGTAGCAGGCTGGTCAGCAGCCCAGCTCAGTCCTGGCTTGTGCCGGGTCTGGGACCTAACGCACGGCAGCTTTGCATTTAAAGTGTATTAGGAGCCAGGTGGGCACGCAGCCCGGCTCAGTTTCGATTCACGCTGCTCTGGGAACTCGGACCCGCCCCCAGGCAGAGGCTGCTGCCAACCTGCTCTGCTGCCTCCTGCCTCTCTGCTGGTTTTTAAACTGGCTCCCCTCACGGACCAGCTCCCGTCTAGTACCCCACACTGCTGCTGCCTCTGATCCAGCAGCAGCGCAGAGTGGCAGGGGGATCCTCGGGAGTGAGGCTGGCTTCACCCCTCGGGACTATAGAATAGTCGACTAACCGATAAGAAACCATGACCGATATTTAACATCCCTAGTCAACACTTGCAAATTTTGCTCAAACGTTCTTCTTGGCTAGAATAGGTTGCAAGGCACTAAATGTTCAAATCCATGTTACTTAATCAAGTCTAAAGATCAGCTTTATACTGGTGTATTCAGCTAAGTTACTGAAATGCTTCTAGAGTTTCAACCCTCATGGAGCAGCTTCAAAACCCCCAAATAATCTAATCAACTCTTCCTTTTGCATTAAGGCAAGGCCATATGGTGCATCACTATCAAGTACTTACCTAGAGTTCCCCCACCCACCAGGAACATGAATGGCACTGTGCCACGTTTCAACCTTTCTTTGTCAACAAAGTAAGTAAAAATCCCAGAAATGGCTAAACATTTATACACATTAATGCAAGAATAAAACTTACCGTATATACGTCAAGACACCATTCTGCCCTAAAAAGAGGAAATACCAGTTATCACGTGACAACGTTATAGTATTAGACAAAGAATATTTGGTCAATTTATTCTCACCACCACCAATCTGCCAGCAAGTCCAGCTGCTTTTGGTGTTGTTTCATCACCTTTGATTTGACCAATTCTGTAGAAATATAGGCCTAGATAAGACAGAAGACTGTCCAGGCCCCTTACGCTTCTAGGATCCTATGGACATTAAGATGCTGATTTCAAAATGAGCTTTAAGGCTTAAGTTATCTGCAAGAAACTTGCCCAGTCAAGAATCAGTGCCTCTAAAGTTCAGTAGTTCCTCTGTTACAACTGGCTGTACAGTACCTGTACCTCAGTCTCTGAATTTAACAGCACTAGAGAATCCAGAACTAGAACCACTGCTACACAACAGTACTGGAGAAGTTTTGTATTGTATTTCTAGGGCATAAGAAAAAGCAATTGCACGCTATTTGCGCATCTACACCACAGAAACCCTGCTTTTTCTAGCGCAAACTTGTTTAGCCCTGAGAACTACTAAGCAACTTAAACCCTGTATTCGCATTTCTGATTAGAGCAGCAGAGAACTGCAGACCTTACTCCTACTTCTCTGCCCTTGATCACCAGTTCTCATGGGAGTCTGCCACAAAAACAGCATTTTAGGCCCTACTCTTCCCAGAGGCCCGCTAAATGAGGAAGACAGGAGCTGGATCTAGAAATCGGAGGCCTTAAAAGCAGCGTTCCCCCCCCTTTTTTCTCATTCACGTGCAGACTATTTGTTGCATGCGCCGAGGCCTGTGCAGAGATGCACCACCAGGAGAAATACGTGCTGCTCGCTACGGGTGCCCAGCTAATGAGCACAGCGGCCACCCAAGGCACCGCTTACAGGAAACGCTGCTCGCAAGGAACACGCACTCTCCCTGTGCGGCGCGCTGCTGAATCGTCCTTACACAGCGGATCCCCATCGCTTCCCTCTCGTGACCTGGCGCTCGGTACAATGGGGTCCGAGCCCCAAGCAGGACGGGCAGAGCCCCTTTAACGCGGCCACGCCCTCGGGGTGGGCCCCAACTGCCTGAGCTGTCGGAGCCACGGCCCGCCTTGCCCTCAGCCGCGGTGCAGCGAGGCGCCCGGCCCGGCGCGCGCCTCCCACAGCGCTCGCTCAGCAGCCATCTTCTCCCGCTGCGGGGGGCGGGCCCAGCCCTCAAGAGTGGGGCCCGGTCGGCTCGCGGCCGCTGCCCCGCGGGGAGGCCGAGAGCCTGGGCCCCTCCCCTCCCCTGACACGGGCGCGTTACGCTCATCGCCCCCGCCTCAGGGCGCCCTCCGGCCCAGGTGCCGCGAGCCCCCGCTATCGCGAGGGCCGAGGAGACAGGCTGCCCGCTCCGGCCAGCCTAGTGCACCAGGGGCCCGCCCCCGAGTCACCACCCCGCCCACTGGGCCAGCTCCGGCGCCACGTACAGACACGAAAGAGTGAGCCGTGTGCGGGCGGCGGCATTTAAGGCTTTAGCATGTACCATCTTGTGAGGCAGGGGAGACTCTTCGTAGGCCTTTTGCGACAGTGGAACGTCACACCTCGATCGCAGGATTGGGGGCCGGGGAGGGTGAGCCAGTGTGTTCTCTTGCCATCGGCCGCTTAAAGGGACAGAGTGTCTTACTCTGCAGCTCCGAGCTGGGCCGTAACAGCGCTCGGGCAGCTGTGGCAGAGGCTCATTGGTGGCTCACTGGTGTCAGCAGCTCTGTGCAGGCCTGACAAACTCAGTGGGGGGTGTGCGTGTGTATAGAGAGAGAGAGAGATTATATGTTAGTCTCTCAGGTGCCACAGGACTACTCGTTTCTCTGCCTAGGTCTCTGACATACAGGAGGCAAGTCAAATACAGTCGCGAGGCTATGTCTACACTGGCAGTTCTCACGCAAAAACTCTTTTGCGGAAGAGCAGCCGTGCCAGTGTAGACGCTCTCTTGCACGAGAAAGCGCTGATGGACATTTTAACCGTAGGGCTTTCTTGCGCAAGAAATTCATGTTGCCTGTCTACACTGGCCTCTTCTGGAAGAGCTCTTGCACAAAAGGGCTTCTTCCTGAGTGGGAGCATCAGAGTTCTCGCGCAAGAAGCTCTGATTTTATACATTAGAACGTAAGTTTACTTGCTCAAGAACACGCGGCCAGTGTAGACAGGCAGCAAGTTTTTGCGCAAGAGTGGCTGCTTTTGCATGAGATCGCATCAGTGTAGACACAGCCTCGGAGTTGGTTGGCACCTGCGCTAAACAAGAATGTGTTCTCTGGAGGAGGTGAAAGCAGCATGGCCTCAGCACACTGGGGATCTTATCTGAGTCTGCGCTTCAAAAAGGCACATTTCCAAGGGACACCGGATCATGAGAAGGAGGAAAATGAAACATTTGGTTGCCCGTGTCTAATGGAGCAAAAAAGGACATTTTTTTACCGTCATGAAAGTTGAATGCTGGCCCGGGGGGGGCGGGGAGGGGAAGGGCTAGCAGCACAGCAAAGCTTTTTTAAGATAAGGCTGGTAGCCTGCTAAAAGTTAGGGGTGACTGTTGAAGAGGGATTTCCCTCCACATGACTCCTCCCCTTGTCACCCCGAGAAGAGCTGGAACAATGCCCAATCCACCCCTAGCCTGGACTCATCGTTAACCCTCTCGGTTACATACAGCGCCCCCCCCCCCTTCTGCCTCTCAGAGGTAGGGGGGAGGCACATGCTGGCTCCCACGGAGACACCTGACCCTCCCCGTGCGGCCTCCCACAGAGGCAGCAGCACAGGTGGGAGCTGTTACATGTGGGCAGCCAGCTTTCAAGCCTGCTCCCTGCATGTAGCAGCTCCTGCCAAGCCGATTGCCTCCCCCTCCCCCATGCTGCTACCTCTGATATAGAGGCAGCAGTGTGGGGCTGGGGAAACCTCACTCCCAGCATGTAAATATATTTTAACATTCCCTACCCCACCTCTTCCTAACTCTTCCCCCAAGTCCCTTTCCCCAGCATGTGGCCAGGGAGACTAGTGGGGAGGGGAGTCTGGTGCCTGCACCAGGGCTCCAGCACCCCTGCACTCAATGGTGGTGGCAGCAGGGGAAGTGAAGTGACACGGCTCCACTGCTTAGGTGCCAGCCATGTCACTCCACTTCCCGGTGGTGAAGGCAGGGGGACACTCCCACCCCTCCCATAGCAGCTGGGGGGAGCAGAGCAGAGAAGTTGCTCAGCTTCCCCCTGAAGCCACCAGTGATTGCAGGAGGGATGGACCCCTGCTGTGGGCAACAGGCTTCCCCCATCCCCCCCTCACTAGTCCCCCAGAGTGCCCAGAAGCTCTGGCCCTTTGCCGCCCTCCCACCGGGGGCCTTTGGGCAGGCATGATAGGGCCTTTCAGATCCCCCTTACATGTCACCAGTGACTAACATATTCAGTGTTAGACGCATGTTATTTACTTTTGTCTTATTTATAACCAGCACTGTTTCCATTTTTCATACTCTGTAATTACTTGATTCTGAGAATCTTTGGTTGTTGCTAATACATTCTATATCATCTTATACCATCTCAGTGCTGTGCCATTATATAGGATGTGCCTTCTTGGTCAGTTAAGTAAGCAGCTGTATACACTGAGGCTGCGTCTAGACTGGCAAGTTTTTGCGCAAAAGCAGCTGTTTTTGCGCAAAAACTTGCCAGCTGTCTACACTGGCCCCTTGAATTTGCACAAGAACACTGATGATCTAATGTATGACTCTCCCGCTTGGGAAAAAGCCCTCTTGCGCAAATGCTTTTGCGCAAGAGGGCCAGTGTAGACAACTGAGAACCGTTTTGCGCAAAAAAGCCCCGATGGCGAAAATGGCGATCGGGGCTTTTTTGCACAAAACCACGTCTAGATTGGCCACGGATGCTTTTGTTAAAAGCATTTGCAGAAAATCATGCCAGTCTAGACGCAGCCTGACTCTTTAGAGGGAGCAAACTTGGCAATTTCTGTGAATGGCCAGTGAGAGGATTCTAGAGTGGAATGCTTTTCTACATGGCCAGAGGACTAGAATAGACCTAGTGGAGTAAAGGCTGAAAGTGCTTCTGGGGACATTATTTGGGGTGTCTAACAGACTGGAGGGAGAGGGAAATGACATCCAGTTTATAACCAGCAATTCTTTCTCTTTCTGGGGCAGAGGGTGGGAAGGATACCAAGGTGATTTATAACCCTGTGCATTTATAAACACAGGATTCTACTGAAAATGTTACAGTAGCACAGGCCAGCCTACAGGGAGAAGGGGATCATGGGGCTATTTATACTTTGTAGAGTATGGGCAGCCTGGCTAGACGATAGAAGGATGGGTGTGATTATTTTTGTCATGTTAAAAGTCTAGAAATATGATTGATCATAAACACAGGGCTGGAAGTGGCCTCAAAATTACAGGCAGTGAAGTCCACTGCACTGAGGCAGATAGAAGTAAACCTAGACCATATATGTCAGGCTCATGTCCGACATGTCCTGTTAGGGTGGGGGGAGGGAGTCTGGTGCCTGCATCAGGGGCACCAGACTGTGTGTGCAATAGAGACATTCCAAAACCTCTACTTCAGTTTCAGTAACTCTTCTGTTTCAGTAGCGAAATGAAAACTGACCCATTGGTAGGAATTATTCCTATAACCCAGGGGTGATGTAACTTACTAAAGGAACCCTTGTTGCACTTTACGTGGGATAAATCGTTTCCAAACAGCCTTCTTTTCCTTTGGGTCATTAGAAATCCCTAAGCTCAGACCTATGAACAGGCCATCCAAGAGAGGATTAAATAAGAAACATGAGTTCATAAAGATGAGAACTCAAGAGTTTGCAGGGTTTCTGTTAATTAGAGCGGGAGAGAATTTGTCTCTTTTTGGAATGCTGATTTACAAAAACTTGAATTTTTTTTTTAAAGTCTGGATTTTAAAATTTCTGCTCTTAAAGAAGGGAGCAGGAAATAGGACTGTTGGGTCCAGTTGCATCCAGCTCCATATTTAAGACTGTGGCCAGGGTAGGAGGGCAAATGGGGTCTGGGATGCTGTTCAACCAGATGCGGAGTGATTTGTTTGAACAGCTCACCCAGGTTGTTTTTTTTAAGTGGCCTCAGCAAGATTTAGAACTGAATTGTATTCAGTGAGGCTGGTAGGAACATTAATAACTCTTTGAGCAAGTCATACTAGGCACAGCAGTGCTTCTATCGTCAAGGACAAGAGATTCAGTGAGAATCTCAATACATCTTCAGCAAAAGCCTTAAGGCTTCAGGGAACTGACTTGCGAGATGCGTAGAGGGTGCGGTTTTTCACCCTAATTGCAATGGGTCAACATTAGGGTATTTTTTTCATTTTTCCATTGCCCACACAGTTGCTATGTGTTCCATTTTCATTATGTCCAGTTGCTGTCATGGAAAACTCATGAACAACCCCGAAAAAGACAACAGTTGAGCCGTTTGTGTTGGTGGAGGCAGCTAAAGAATAATAAATTACCTAGCAAGATGAGAGGTATAGTGTGAAATAGATCATAGAAATTAGAAATTGAAAGTATCTGTTAATTCGCCTTAGAATCATAGAATCATAGGGTTGGAAGAGCCCTCAGGAGGTCATCAAGTCCAACCCCTTGCCCTGCATGGCCATTTATAAGTCTTTATCACCCTGAGTTATTTCTGAGAAATGAATGTATTTCCTGCCTCTGCCTGCCAACTTTGAATTCTGGTGTCTTCCTATTTTGTCCCAGACTTAGCCATGAATTTTTAAGTGAAAATTACCAAGACAATCAGCACCCTGGAGTGACCTCAGAACTTTAGCATATTCATGGAACAAGACTACTTGGCAAAAGGGATCGCTTAAGAATGAAATGAAATTATTTAGCTAATCAGCAAAACTCATTCACTTGGAGTGGTTTCAGTTAGTTTATGATCAGGCTCATGTGATAAGCTCAGGAGAATACCTTTGCAAACATAACCATGTTGGATAGTGTCAGAAATATACAGAATCAACGAAAATGGAGAAGAGTCATTGCAGACCGATTTAATTTAAATGCATTGGATACAGATTAAGGCTGCATCTAGACTGGCAAGTTTTTGCGCAAAAGCAGTCGCTTTTGTGCAAAAACTTGCCAGCTGTCTACACTGGCCGCTTGAATTTGCGCAAGAACACTGGCGATCTAATGTATGATCGTCAGTGGTCTTGCGCAAATACAATGACGCTCCCGTTCGGGCAAAAGCCCTCTTGCACAAATGTATTTGCGCAAGAGGGCCAGTGTAGACAGCTAAAAAGTGTTTTGCGCAAAAAAACCCCGATGGTTAAAACGGCGATCAGGGCTTTCTTGCGCAAAACCGCGTCTAGATTGGCACAGATGCTTTTCCGCAAAAAGTGCTTTTGCGAAAAAGCGTCCGTGCCAATCTAGACGCTCTTTTCCGCAAATGCTTTTAATGGCAAAACTTTTCCGTTAAAAGCATTTGCGGAAAAGCATGCCAGTCTAGTCGTAGCCTTAACTGTCTTTATGTAGAACTGCATGTTCCCGGATAAACAGTCTTAAAGTAGAGTGGGGAAAGCCAGGACACTTTTCACAGAAAAGATTGAGGTTTTCGTAAGCTATTTCTGCCTAGAACCAAGACATTTTGATTGCAAAATGTATATGTCATGCCACAGTACATCTCCCTTCTTAGTTGGTGCATCCTTGGAAGTCACACATTGGAAATGAAGTCCTCCTGGGAATCCTTGCTTGTGAGAGTTTGAGACATCTGAATTACAACTCCCACAAGGCACCACGGCATGGCAGCATTTCACAAGCTTTCAGTTTTTAGAGGAAATAGTCCAGTTTTGGGGCATTAGGTTTGTCAACACATTGAGATTTTCTGTCCAAAGCTACTTTTTGTAAACAATTTTTAGTTGAAAACTTAATTTTCTGTTGCAAACAGTTTTATTGTAAATTTTTTAACCAGCCCTCTCTCAAAGGGTTTTTTCCTTGTATTGCTGTAGCTACTATAAAGTCTGTAGCAATATGGGTTTGAAACTTTTTACAGTCCTCCATGACTCATCATCAGTTATACACACATACCCCCTCCTCTGCCAGGAAGAGTAAAACAGCTCTCTCTGCCTGGCCCATTATCAGGAAGCAATTTAGTGATTGTTTCAAGTGGCATGCGAATGAGGCAGTCGGAGATTAGGAATCTAGTTGGAAGCAGCTCTCTGGAGAAGGGGTTGAGCATCTGTGTCTTACATCTGTTGGAAACTCATTTTTTTGTGGAGTTAAAGTTTGAAGACAAGCTTCCTGTGATACAGGGTTTTCTTCTTCAGGACTCTGTCTCTGATAGGCTAGCTGGAGGAGGCAGGGATTCGGGGAGATGCGCTAATGTGGCAGTCAGGAAATACACAGCACCATTATTAGGCCCTACTTGTTTCCAGCTGAAGAGGGCTTTAAAGGAGCTGAAGCCTTCTCCCTTCATGCTTAGAGTGGTGGCTGTGTGCAGCTAAAGAAACCCAACCTCAAGGTATGTGAGCAAATGACGGCATGGACAGAAATGTCTCATGACTAATATTTGTGAGGCCTCCAAGTCAAGAGAGGACAGAAATGAAACAGTCTCTCTCACTAATCTGTGTGGGATATTTTTTTTCCTTCTTTCTTGATGGAGGTCTTCTGGATCAATGCCCTAGTTAGTTCCATTTTTTCAGACCTCGCCCTCTGCATGTTTAACAGCAACACTGAAACTTTTAACACCTGAAATTTGACTTTTCTTTTCTTGTCTTTTCACATAAAGCTTGTTTTTTCTCATAACTCCATATATACTTCCTATATTCCCCTCCCCCCCCCTCCCCCAGCCAGGGCAGCTCCTTATGAATAGGGATAGCCTCTGCAGAGTAGACAATCCAGCTGTGAAGAGGGCAGGCAGGATAAGGAGGACTAGATAAAAGGGGCTGACAATTCTTTGGTATGTTCTCTCATTGGCTCAGGGGCATGGAAATTCGCTTGTAGAAAGTGATGGTGTTTGGTGAGCTGTCTCCTGGAATGGTTTTGCCCTGATAGTTGGTAGCAGTGGAGGATACATTATCAGGTAGAACAAAGGGAGCCCCAAAGATTCCTTGGCAGTTGGTGGTAGTGATGATAGGGATGGGTGCGTGCATGTGTGAAGGGGTGATCTGGCTACACCCTAGCCCAGGGAAACCATAGACAGGTTCTCTAAGCAGGCAAGAGAGTCTGGAGGAACTGGCCAATTGGTGCCAGCAAGGCCTACAAAGAGAGCTGCAAAACAGAGCAGCAGTCAGAACAGAGCACAGCTCAAGCACAGCTCAAGGAGTGTTGCTGACTGTGAGGCTGGTTGAGGAAGCTGTCTCCAGGAGGGGAAGCCCTGGAGGCACCACTCTCTCTGAGGCTATGTCTGCAACTGCAGGCTTCCTGCTCAAGTACTTTTTGCAGAAGAGATCTGCTGCAAAAAGTGCTTGCGCAAAAACCCGTCCACAACTGCCATGTGCTTTTGTGCAAGAGAGCGTCCACACTGCTATGGACGCTCTTGCGCAAGAAAGCTCTGATGGCCATTCACAGAATGACCATCAGAGCACCTGTGCTTTTTCTGATAGGGGTTTCTTGCGCAAGAAAAGAAACCCCTGTTGTCCGTCCACACATGCCTTTTTGTGCAAGAGCTCTTGTGCGAAGTCTTATTCCGCATAAAAAGAGGAATAACTCTTGCGCAAAAAGCCCTGTCTTCTGACGATCTACTGTACTTTTTCTTGTGCAAAAATGTGCTTGTAGTGTGGACGCTCGTGAGTTTTGTGTAGATGTAGCCTGAGTGGGGATCAGATTTGAAGACACTAGCAGAGGACCCCAGGATGGGCTCCTGTTAAGTGTGTGCCTTGGAAGGGGTTTTAGTGACTCACACCAGGCTGTGTGACTCGGCCAGAGGGCTGAGTAGCCCAAAAAAAGGCTGATACACAGAGGCAGTGCAGGCACACGCACTTGGCTAGGTGGGGGTGCCCATGGGAGTTGAGCCCTCCCCCCTGTTACAGGAGGATAAGTGCTTAGGTGGAATGTGGGGCCTTGAAAGTTCTGTAGTAATGATGATGCTGGAGCTGGGGGGGGGAGGGTTGCCAACTTTTTAATTGCTGAAAACTGAACGCCGTGCCCTGCCTCTCCCCCTCCCCCACAAGGCCCCACTCTTTGTCCCTCTCCATTTGTTGCTTGCTCTTCACACCCGCTTCATTTTAATGGGGCCTGAATGGCGGACCCTCATCATGTGCTGGGTGCAACTATCTGGCATGCAGCACTGGCTTCCCACTGGGCAGGTGGTGGGAGGGATGAGGGAAAGGGTTGGAACATGCTGTCAGACGGAATGTTGGGGCTGTGAAAGTTCCGTGGCAGTTGGTGGGAGGGATGAGGCAAGGGTTGGGGCCATGAAGGTTCTGTGGCAGTTGGTGGGAGGGAAAGGGTGGGGGGTATGCTGTCAGATGGAATGTTGGGGCCGTGAAGGTTCTATGGCAGTTGGTGGGAGGGAAAGGGTGGGGGGTATGCTGTCAGATGGAATGTTGGGGCCGTGAAGGTTCTATGGCAGTTGATGGGAGGGATGAGGGAAGGGTGGGGGTATGCTGCCAGGTGGAATGGAACGTTCAGGCCCTGCAGGTTTCATGGTACTTAGGAATGAGAGTTGGGCAGTTCAGTTAGGTGAGGTGATTAGCGTGTATAGGAAAGGGCATGGGCATCACTTTTTTTCTGAACTCTAGTACCTATGGCTTGAGCCAAACCCAATAAAGTAGATGGAAATCTTTCCAGTGACTTTGGCTCAGAGCCATAGTGGCCTCTCCTAAATGGCCAGCTGTGGCTTACATCACCCAGCAATTTGAAAGTAGCCTACAGAAATTGCTCTAGAAAGTTCTAGAGCCTTTAATATAGCATGACCTCTTTTCTAGAGGTTTTTCCAAACACTTGAGGAGAAGATTTGCTATTAAATTCTATAAAAATGCTCGTTTTCCATTACATGCTATACACTCCTCCCTAGGTATCAACACGGGATTACAGAGACACCACTGATGTTCTGACACCCTTCAGTGAGTGTCCCAAACTTGTGAGGGCCTCAGGATGGGGTCTTCAATACAACAGGGCCTTTAATTAACTCAGGTGATGAGGGTATGTTTAATGTAGCTTTAAAAGGCTGGGCTGACATGGCCAAGGGAAATTCTGTCCCAATAAGTGCCAGTTACACCAGCTTGTAATGCAGCGAACAACTGTTGCTATGAACCAGGCCTCCATTCATAGGCTCCATGTCTAGCGATCAGGAAGTCTCACCTTGTTGGATTAATATGGCTTGGAGGAAGAAGGTCCAGGCAGCAATTTGGCTGGGAGACTGTTATCCCTCTAGGCTTTCTTATCCTCCTTTTAAAGTTCTCTTTAGGAACCATCTTCCCTCAGGTTCTCCAGAGTGGAGCTGTGCCTACTATTCCTGCATGTGGTTAGCAACTCTAGGCTGGGGGAGAATGCCTTCTGGGTTTGTTACATAGCTAGTGTTTTCAAATTCTCTCAAGGCTGCTCCTGTGGTGTGGAGGCATAACAGCAAAAGCCCCTTCACATCCAGCTGGAAATCGGGACAAGACAAAAACCAAAGGACCTGAATTCTTCCTTTGTCCCACTTACAGCTCTGCACAGTTGCTATAAACACTAGCCCCATCATCCCTTTATCCCTCTGCAAATAACCACCCAAGCTGGCAGCAGCAGTGAAAAATCAGGCTCGGGCAGTGCTTCTGCCTTTACAGACAAGGTGTGCTTTTAGTGCTGCACGCCTAGTGGCTCAGCATGAACCTCACAGGCTATATTGCCTTCTAACTTGATTGTAGGATTCTGGCTTTTTGGGCCAACGATCATTCACATTTTTTCTGACTGAATTATTCCTCCCAGCTGAGATGGCTGATAAGAGTATTCAGCTTTGTAAATGTGGCCTTTTTGAGTGAGTGCTAAATATCAAGGTGTAAAGCCAGCTGTGTTTTACCAGGCAAAACTCTGCCATCTTTTTTCTTGGCTATGACTGAAACCAGAACAGACATAATTTCTGCTGGGTTAAAAAAAAAAAGGTACAGTCTTCATTCAATGTAAAACTACCCATTAAAATCGGTTCCTGCACCACAAAGGGTAGGTAAAGTGCACAAAAACAGATCTCTTAACTTGGGTTAGCTAGTTCAAGTTAAAATAGCAGTGATGACATGGCAGCTTGGCTCTTCACTCAGATTGGCAGGTCAAATGAAAAGACTGTTGGCATGCTTTGGCTGATCTGACCTGCCAACCAGAGTTAAAAGTCATGTGTTCACTGTAAATTGCAACCCCCTTTTGGTTTGCTTTAAAGCCCCTGCAGTTTCAAGGTAACCATGTAAAAGATGTGTTCTTCAATTTTAAATCTCACCTCATGGAGTCAACATTAGCTTGATTTCTGGCTAAAAGAAAAAAAAAAAACCCTAACTAGTATCCTTAATTTGCTTTAGCAAGAAATTGCTGGTATCAATTGAGGAGATGGAATGAGATTATTTAAAAGAAAAATAAAACTGTTGGAAGTTGCTGTATGTGGAAAGCTCATGAAAACTTGATTGGATCTTTATATGGCTATCAAAGTAGTCAGCATTAACATAATTAATAAGAAAAATTTGGGGATTAAACCTCATCTATCAGGGTTTAAGAAAACCTCCAACTATTAAAGACCAGGATCAGATCTAATATGGGGTGGCTGGAAGGCTAGATGGTGCTTGATCTTGCAGGGGACTGGACTTGATGACCTCTCAAGGTCCCTTCTAGTTCTAGCATTCTGTGAGTCTATGATTCTACTGCGGGGTTCCAAAGCAACTGGTGCTGACCACTGTTGGAGAAACTGGATGTTAGACTAGTTGGGTTTTGATTGTGATCCAGTCTGGTAATTCTTTTGTTTCTAGAAGCAGACCTGCTCAAGCAGGTCACTTGGTGAGGATGAGGCATGTGGCTATAAGAAAGCAAGCAAACATCACAGGAAAATGATAGAGACATAGGTACAAAACGAGGGGAAATACACCTGATTTTAATCTGATTTCAGATAACAGGGTTGTAGTGTGTTACAGGCTTTACAGACACACAGGGAATTTTGAACAAGAAGTCCAAGGAGAGATAGAAAAAATAGTCCCAAATAGTCCCAAACCCCTGAAAACAAAATGAGTCAAATGAAGAACATCCTGGAGGGGGGCAGGAGAGAGAGAGAGTCCTAATTAGAGACTTTCACTTCACTGTCTGTATATTTCCTCCAATGTAGAATGATGAATAACAAGTGCACAGTGCAGAGAGAAATGTGGCTCTTCCCTGAATCCTCCCAGGGAAGAGAGTCACAAGGAAGATTTGTGAACAATTTTCCTGCCAGGTTGTGTATATAAAAATGTATATTCCTTCTTAGAATCTTGTTTAAAGAAACAGAATGGTAACACTTTGTATTAAGGATATTTTTACAAATGGGCTGTTAATTCATAAATAATTATGTGATCAGTTATTACAATAGCTATAAAGAGCTTAATTATAAATGCTATTGCACTTGTTGTCTCCCTCCTGTTTTTGTGGATTCACTTCCCATTACTTGCACCAACCAATGTTACCTGGGGATCTGTGCATGGACTTGGAAGCCTGGAATTCCTCATTTCTAATTCCAGCTTGGCTACTTGTTCTTTCTATTGCTTTGGGCAAATCACATGAGCTTTTTAGCTTATTTGCCTACCTGTGAAATAACCACGCCACACTGGACTATTGTGAGGATTCTGTGTGGTAGGTGTCATTCACTCTGAAGCTGAAAATGCTATATAAATTGTAAGTATTATTACTAATATAATTTTCTGTCTATAAATCACTGTAGAATATAATAATTACTTATATAACATTTTTCAAAATATGTAATGCTATAAAACCTGTAACTAAGTGCATTATAAACTATTTGGAGTATTGTTGTAGCCGTCTTTGTCTCAGGATATTGGAAAAACAAGGTGGGCGAGGTAAAACAATTATTAGACCAAATGTTATGAACTGAAGGCTACAGGGTTAGAGTAATCTATGTACTGGCTTAATACGTGACATGTTTACATTTTAGTACATTTATAAATGCTTTATTAGCATTTACAAATGAGATTTCTTAAGAAAGAAGTTTAAGGGATAGAATCATAGAGCTGGAAAAGACCTCAGAAGGTCATCAAGTCCAGCCCCCCTGCTCTAGGCAGGACCAATCCCAACTAAATCAACCCAGCCAGGGATTTGTCAAGCCAAGACTTGAACACCTCTAGGGATGGAGACTCCACTACTTCCCTAGGTAACCCATTCCAGTGCTTCACCACTCTCCTAGTGAAATAGTTTTTCCTAATATCCAACCTGGACTTCTCCCACCACAACTTGAGACCATTGCTCCTTGTTCTGCCGTCTCTCACTACTGAGAACAGCCTTTCTCCATCCTCTTTGGAACCTCCCTTCAGGAAGTTGAAGGCTGCTCTCAAATCCCCCCTCACTCTTCACTTCTGCAGACTAAACAGACCCAGCTCGCTCAGCCTCTCCTCATAGGTCATATGCTCCAGCCCCCTAATCATTTTGGTTGCCCTCTGCTGGACCCTCTCCAATGCATCCACATCCTTTTTGTAGTGGGGGGGGCCCAGAACTGGACACAATACTCCAGATGTGGCCTCACCAGAGCCGAATAAAGAGGAATAATGAAATCTCTGGATCTGCTGGCAATGCTCCTCTTAATGCAATCTAATATGCCATTAGCCTTCTTGGCTACAAGGGCACACTGTTGACTCATAGCCAGCTTCTCATCCACTGTAACCCCCAGGTCCTTTTCTGCAGAACTACGACTTAGCTGGTTGGTCCCCAGCTGGTAACAATACTTGGGATTCTTCCGTCCCAAGTGCAGGACTCTGCACTTGTCCTTGTTGAACCTCATCAGATTTCTTGTGGCCCAATCCTCCAATTTGTCTAAGTCACTCTGGACCCTATCTCTGCCCTCAAGCGTAGATACCCTGCCCTCTCCACCTAGCTTAGTGTCATCGGCAAACTTGCTGAGGGTGCAATCCATCCCCTCCTCCAGGTCATTAATAAACATATTGAACAAAACCGGTCCTAGAACTGAACCTTGGGGCACGCCGCTAGAAACCGACCGCCATCCTGACATGGAGCCGTTGATCATTATCCGCTGGGCCCGGCCTTCTAGCCAGCTTTCTATCCATCTTACCGTCCATTTATCCTATCCATATTCCCTTAACTTGCGGGCAAGAATATTGTGGGAGACCGTATCAAAAGCCTTGCTAAAGTCAAGGTATATCACATCCACTGACTTTCCCATGTACACAGAGCCAGTTACCTCATCATAGAAGCTAATCAGATTGGTCAGGCACGACTTGCCCTTTGTGAATCCATGCTGACTATTCCTAATCACTTTCCTCTCTTCCAAGTGCCTCAAAATAGATTCCTTAAGGATCCCCTCCATGATTTTTCCAGGAACCAAGGTAAGACTGACCGGCCTATAGTTCCCTGGATCATCCTTCTTCCCTTTTTTGAAGATGGGCACTACATTTGCCTTTTTCCAATCATCCGGGATCTCTCCCGATCTCCACGACTTTTCAAAGATAATGGCCAAAGGCTCCTCAGTGACATTTGCCAATTCCCTCAGTACCCTTGGCTGCATTAAGTCCGGCCCCGTGGATTTGTGTACGTTTAGCTTTTCTAAATAGTTCCTAACCTGTTCTTTACCCACCAAGGGCTGTCGTTCTTCATCCCATCTTGCGTCACTTAGCGCATTAGTCCGGGAGTCGACCTTGTCCGTGAATACAGAGGCAAAGAAAGCATTGAGTACTTCAGCTTTCCCCACATCATCTGTCACTAGGTTACCTCCTTCACCTAGTAGGGGCCCCACACCCTCTCTGATCACCTTCTTCTTGTTAACATGCCTGTAGAAACTGGTAAGAGACCAACGACACAGCCATAACATGTTAATAAGTATTAAATACCAAAGAGATAGCATTAGACCCACCTGTAGCAAAGCATGTCACTACACTGTATTACATGCAGTGTACAGGATAAATAACAAGCAACAGTTAATTCTAGAATCACAGTTCCAGCAAAAGGTTCTACTGATGTCGCAAACCATGACCAAATCCTCCAAACATCTCAGTAGAATCGTAAGTCTAGAATTTACAATTGACTATTCATAATGTAATGTATTGATTGCTGTGAATACGCATTACTGCCCTTTATTGGCTGTGTGTCATAGACCCTTTACTGTATTAGAATCATAGAATCTCAGGGCTGGAAGAGACCTCAAGAAGTCATTGAGTCGTGCCCAAAACAGGACCAACTGTAACTAAATCATCCTGGCTGGGAATTTGTCAAGCTGGGACTTAAAAACCTCTAGGAATGGAGATTCTACCACCTCCCTAGATAACTCATTCCAGTGCTTCCCCACACTCCTAGGGAAATAGCTTTTCCTAAGAGTCAACCTAGACCTCCTCCACTATAACTTGAGACCTTTGCTCCTTCTACCACCTGTCATCACTGAGAACAGCCTCTCTCCATCCTTTTTGGAACCCCCCTTCAGGGAGTTGAAGGCTGCTATCAAATCCCCCCTCACTCTTCTCTTCTGCAGACTAAACAAGCCCAAATCCTCGTAGGCCATGTGCTCCAGCTCCCTAACCATCTTCGTTGCCCTCCGCTGGACCCTCTACAATGCATCCACATCCCTTCTGTAAGCGGGGCCTCAGAACTGGACACCATACTCCAGATGTGACCTCATCAGTGCTGAATAAAGGGGAATAATCACTTCTCTAGATCTGCTAGAAATGCTCCTCCTAATGCACCCTAACATGCCATTAGCCTTCTTGGCTACAAGGGTACCCTTTTGAATCCTATACAGCTTCTCAGCCACTGTAATCCCCAGGTCCTTTTCTGCTGAACTGCTGCTTAGCCAGTCGGTCCCCAGCTTGTAGCAGTGCTTGGGATTCTTCCATCCCAAGTGCAGAACTCTGTACTTGTTCTTATTGAACCTCATCAGATTTCTTGTGGCCCAATCCTCCAATTTGTCTAGGTCACTCTGGAACCTATCCCTTCCCTCCAGCGTATCTACCTCTCCCCCTAGTTTAGTGTCATCTGCAAACTTGCTGAGGATGCAATCCATCCCCTCATCCAGGTCATAAATAAAGATGTCAAACAAAACCAACCCTAGAACTGATCCTTGAGACACTCTTCTTAACACCGACCACCAACCAGACATCGAGCCGTTGATCACTATCTGTTGAGCCCGACAATCCAGCCAGCTTTCTATCCACCTTACAGTGTAGATAGAGGCCTGTGTTTTTTGAGCAGGGGGGTTGTACTGTGAAATTCCAAGTGGCTATGGTGTAAGTACCTAGGTAGCCATAGATTTGTTGCAGTTCTCTTGCTGTATATTCCATGGCATTCCATTTTACAAACCTCACTGCACACAGCATGCAATTTGAGCATGCTGGATAATGACCTAGCAATTCTCCTCTCTTTAGTGTCAATGGAAATTAGCTAAATCAAAGCCCATCAAGTTGCAAAGGTGATCTCACTAGTTTCTATTCCATCAGGTGACTTGGGTGATCATATAAACCCTGACAGCACAATTCCAGGGTGTTAGTCGTAACAACAAACTTGTTAAAGTTTAGTAATATCTTAATAAAAAGTGTTACCAAGTCAGTAATGTTACTGTGAAATGGGACCAACTAATGGGAAAATATTGGTTATTTTTTGTGATAGGTAAGGAAGGCTTTTTTTTTTAACCTTAGAAGCTGCAGGTCTGGTTTTATTGGAGAACTTGGTGGTCTCAGGTATGGGTTGGAAACTTCCTCCCCCCTTAAAACTTTAAGACTACATCTACATTGGCATGATTTTGCGCAAATACTCTTTAATGCAAGAGTTTTTGCGTTAGAGTATTTGCACAAGGGAGTGTCTACACTGGCATGTGCTTTTGTGCAAGAGCATCCGTGCCAGTGTAGACACTCTCTTGCGCAAGAACGCTCCGATGGCCATTTTAGCCATCGGGCTTTCTTGCGCAAGAAATTCATGTTGCCTGTCTACACAGGCCTCTTGTGCAAGAACAGTTGCACAAAAGGGCTTATTTCTGAGCAGGAGCATCGTAGTTCTTGCACAAGAAGCACTGATTTCACACATTAGAACGTCAGTGTTCTTGCGCAAGAACTCCCCGCCAGTGTAGACCGGCAGCATGTTTTTGTGCAAAAGCGGCCGCTTTGGCGCAAGATCGTGCCAATGTAGACACAGCCAAAGTGTTTCTCATGTTTGAGTGAGTTAAAGAGAGGGAAAAACAGGGGAAAATAGGATAGACAAGACCTCAATTTCTAATGTAAAACACAAGCAGAAAAGATTTTTTTTAAATGCAGGCCTCTTTTATCCATCATAAATTAGCACCCCTCCCCCTCAATCCCTTCATTCCTTTGTAGGTCACCTTTCAGGAAATTGACTGCCTCGGTATAATGTAATTCAGGAGTTTGCCATTAGAGAGCACCAACATTCCTGGTAAGCATTACCTTCAAGGGACGCTTCAGAGGGGTAGCCAAGTTAGTCTGTAACAGGAAAAACTTGAAAAACAACAAATAGTCTAGTAGCACTTTAAAGACTCACAAAAAATGTAGACGGTATCATGAGATTTCGTGGGTCATCTTCCTTTAAAGCTCATTGTACCATCTACATGTTTTGTTAGTCTTTAAAGTACTACTAGACTATTTGTTGTTTTTTAAGTTTTTCCTTTAAGGGAAGGATTGTCTAGGATAGGGTGGGCAATAAAATGGTGGCGGTTCACCAGAGTTAGCCCCTGGTGGGCCCCTGCCACTGTATTTACCTGGCCCTAGGCAGGTATGGGCGATCGCAGCTTCCATTGGCCATGAGATTTCTTAATAAAGAAGTTTAAGGTATAACTGGTAAGAGACCAACGACACAGCCATAACATGTTAATAAGTATTAAATACCAAAGAGATAGCATTAGACCCACCTGTAGCAAAGCATGTCACTACACTGTATTACATGCAGTGTACAGGATAAATAACAAGCAACAGTTAATTCTAGAATCACAGTTCCAGCAAAAGGTTCTACTGATGTCGCAAACCATGACCAAATCCTCCAAACATCTCAGTAGAATCGTAAGTCTAGAATTTACAATTGACTATTCATAATGTAATGTATTGATTGCTGTGAATACGCATTACTGCCCTTTATTGGCTGTGTGTCATAGACCCTTTACTGTATTAGAATCATAGAATCTCAGGGCTGGAAGACACCTCAGGAGGTCATTGAGTCATGCCCAAAACAGGACCAACTGCAACTAAATCATCCCGGCCGGGACTTTGTCAAGCTGGGACTTAAAAACCTCTAGGAATGGAGATTCTACCACCTCCCTAGATAACTCATTCCAGTGCTTCCCCACACTCCTAGGCTGTGTCTATACTGGCGCGATCTTGTGCCAGAGCTATGCAAATGAGGCTCAGCGTGGAATATCGCCGAGCCTCATTTGCATAACTAATGAGCCACCATTTTTGCGGCAGAGGCTCTTGCGCAAGACGGAGCTGTCTACACTGCCCCTTCTTGCGCAAGAAAAACCCTCTTGCGCAAAGCCGTTATGCCTGAAAATAATCAGCATAACGGCTTTGCACAAGAGGGTTTTTCTTGCGCAAGAAGGGGCAGTGTAGACAGTTTCGTCTTGCGCAAGAGCCTCTGCCGCAAAAATGGTGGCTCATTAGTTATGCAAATGAGGCTCGGCGATATTCCACGCTGAGCCTCATTTGCATAGCTCTGGCGCAAGATCGCGCCAGTATAGACACAGCCCTAGGGAAATAGTTTTTCCTAAGAGTCAACCTAGACCTCCCACACTGCCAACGCGGAGCTGTGATCCCCTGTACTTGCAGAAGTGCAGGTAAATATGGTGGTGTAGGGGCACCAGAGGCTAACCGTAGCAGACCAGATCTGGCTCGTGGGCTGGTATTTGCCCACCCTGGTCTAGGACAAAAGTAATAGAAGAACTCAGAAAGTATAACCGCGTTTGAAGTGTCACAGCACCTCCTTCGAGTAAAGCCTGAACACAGAACCATCCCTCTCAGGTTTCGTTTGTTCTATTACAACAGTTCTCCAGGGGGAGGTGTGTGTGTGTGTGAGAGAGAATTAAGCTGCTTTCAGTCACATCCACTGCAGCTCCTGATCAGCCCTTTTAAATAGTTTAAGGAATGGCCTTGCCTGTGAGGGAACTGTATATACTTGCATATAAGCTGAGACATTGGCAGATCTTTACAACATAGCCGTAAGTCGGGGTGAATTGAGCAGGTAAATTACATGAAACATCTGTGGAAAGTAGGTGTTTCTAATTGAATTTGTTTTCATTGATCTCTCCCTGCCATTAATAAAATCATGATAGTAAGATGCAGGTATGTGTAGGTCAGCACAATTTATAAACGGACAGTTCTGTTACTTATTTATGCTCATGCCCCTTGACACAGAGGAGCGCAAAAGAGCCTGCATGTAAATGAGCATGAAAACCATCATGTTTATATTAGCTGTAGGGCCTCTCTCACACCAGATCAGCTTACGTGTGTATATACAGTATGTCTGTTATCCTTCAAGGAGGCCGGTGTCTAGTTTTGTTTCATGATTATAATCATTTTTAAATCTCTACAGAACTGACCGTGTCAGCTCCAACAAGAGGTAGAACTCCAGGACCTGTCCAGGAAATCTAGTACAGTCAGATAGGGGTTAGGCCAGGAGAGTGGAACTAACCCTAGAATTTCAGGATCATTTTGCTTTAATCCTAGGGCCAAATTGTCAGCTGATGGGAAAAAATCAATGTAAAAGAAAAAATAAACATTATACAGCTAATGGCCAAACCTGGAGGTCTTGACAATGGAAACACAGGGCTACTGATGCACATGCATGTCAGAATGGACACGCACATGCCAATCAAGGCCACCCTCAGACATGCGCTCACGCTGTTGCGATATTTTTAAAAATGGTTCTGAGCCTGTAGAAACACAACACAGGAAGGAAACAGGGGAGGGTGGACTAGTGGGTGTGGGGTTTGTGTGTGTTTGGAGGGGTAGTTTTGAACATCTGGAAATACTGTCCTGAAGTTAAAAAAAAATCCATTTCAGTGATGCCTCTGGCTGTCAGGTAGCTCCATATCCAATGGGCAAAAGGAGAGAGGATTTGGCTTCTCAGAGGCCATGCTACTCTTCTGGCATGAGGGGGAAGGGCCTGTTGATTGAAGGCTGACTGGGTCTTGGCATCCCTGTTGGCAGTTGAAGATACCTCTGGTTACCCAGGCAGCAGGGGATGCCACACCTCACCTTGGATTGGCAGTTGGCATTTCGGATGGCTCTCCATACAAATCTGCCACTTGTCAAGACTAGGAGAGACTTTCCTCAGAGGAAACTTCCACGCTTGGTCAGCAAGGGCAATGGAAGCTGTATGCACACACCAGACAGTGTGATCATCAACATTCCCTCTAAGTTTTTCCAGCTGTGTGCAGAATAAATTTTATGTGCACCAAGGCATGTGCAGATATTCACCAATGTGGTCAGCTGCGGGCGCTCTGCAAAACATCCGCGTGGCACCTGAATCTCTCCTCGGCTGACGCCCAAGTGCTCAGCTTACAGGGAATACTGGTGATCATCCCCTGAGCGTGAGCTTCCTTTCCTCTTGCTAAGGAAGGATAAGTTGCAGGTGACATTGTGGGACGGATGCCTGGAAAGGAGAGATCTCTGAGGTGATGGAGTTGGAGAGACAGATGTGGTGGGATGTGTATGGAGACAGAGATGCCTTGTGAAGAAAGATGTGGTGGGATGGAGATGCACGCAGCAAGGCGCCTGCTGGTGGGACAGACGCACAAGCAGAAAGAAAACCGCGTGGGAGGAGAGCTGTAGGGTGGGCCGAGCAGACAGACAAAGCTGGGATGGCGACGGCACGGACCCAGCATGGGATAGATGCATAAAGAGTTAGCTGCCTGGTGACAAACTCATGCAGAGCAGACGTGCCGTTGGGCACAGACAGACAAGTAAGCAGACCTCAGATGGTTTAAGCTCTGGAAAAGGACCAGGTTGGGGCCAAAGCACCTGTTCTTGAGCAGGGTAATGGGAAGATGGAGCAGGCTGAACAGAGAGGAGCAGCCACAAAGCAGGGAGCAAATAAATTGCTATGGAGAACAAAGAAAGAGCAGTGAGATAAGGGCCTGCCAGGGGTGACTGGTGCAGAACACAGATGTGGCCACACAAGGCTAAATATTGTGCTGGTAATTTGGGGGCAGAGTCACGGAGACTGCTGAGGTTCATCTACCAGGGACTGACCATTCAACCGCTCTGACTTCTAATGCTCGGATTCCAGTCTTTCCCGGTCATAAATTGATGGATCAGGACTATCCAACATGGGCCTGAGCCACTCATATCTGGATCCAAACAGCTCCAAATGGGGGTGTGTTCTGGATCCAGGATTTCAGGTCAGGCCCTTTCTTGGACTTGATCCTGGCTCTCTAAAAGGACAGCTCCCACCCAGGCAGACATCCTTCTCAGCTGCCTTGTCTGGTGGGGATGGCAGGAGACTCACCCCCAACTGCACGGTAACCAGAGATACGTCTCCCCTCCCTGCTCTTGCCAAAGTGCCCCTTCTTCGCTGGACACCACATCAGCCAGTCCACAAACCAATGCAGAGGCGGGTGGCAAGGAAGGTGTCGCGCAGCCTTTTGCACTTTGGAGCATGATGCCACCTCCTTGAATCTACAAGCCACACCGCTTGTGCCCTGGGGTCGGGCAGGGAGGAGAGTGGGTCACTCCGGGGTGTCACCCAGCAGACCCGGACCTCCTGGCTTCCTTTGTCAAGCTTCTCAGCTCGTCCTTGGCTCGGGTCACCCTGCCCCCACCCCTCCGCTTTACAAAAAGGTCTGGGGGGGGTGGTGGCGGCAGGGGCAGGGCCTCACATGATGGTGCAGCGGTTCCTACGCAGCGCCCCCTGGAAGCGGATGGTGGTGTGGACGTGTTTGCAGCGGGCGCAGCCCACTGTCTTGAGCAGCTCGCTGAAGAGTAGCAGGATATGCCAGTTGTACTTGGCGGAGCACTCGATGTAGCCGCACTTCCAGGTCTTCTTCACCAGGTTGGAGACGTTCCAGCGGGGGATCACCCGGCCCCGTTGCAGATCCCGCTTGTTGCCCACGATGATGATGGGGGCCTCCGTGGTGCCAATGACCCTGCAAAGAGGCAGGGCAGAGGGACAGTGGAGTAGCGGGGTGGGGCGTTGGTAACAGAAAACAAGAAACACGTCAATTTCTTCCATGGCGTGAAGGCCACAGGCCGGTACCCTCCAGCCTGTCCCCCAGTGGCTCCTCCCTGCTTCCCCATTACCTTTCCTGTGACAGCTCTTCTGCTTCCCATTAGCTTACCCCTACTCTCCCTCTATTTTACCTTCCCATGAGCATTTCTCTATCCCGGGGATCCTGCCCATCCTTTGACTCTAGCTGTGCCTGTCCCAGTGGCAGAGGATGGCGACCGAGCACCTTCCTTGTGAAATGTGTGGGTGGATAGGACAGACTGGCGGCTGCTGTCAGGCGGTCAGCAGGGAGCCTTGTTCTGCATGGAGGGGTATGTCAGAGTCCGTGCCACAAGCTGCCCTGTCACTCACCTGCCTTGTCGCGGCAGCACAGCTACAGACATCGCTAAGAACCACAAAGCTGCTGTACTGAGGACTAAACTTGGCCCCACTGTGGCTCTTAATATGGCTGTGGCTGGGACCAGCAGCCCAGAGATTTCCCTTCCGAGCTGTTTGTGGCCCTTTGCCTTTCTATGATGCTTGAGTGAATTTTGTGTGGGTGAAAGGTGCCTCCTCCTAGCCTGCACCAATTGGAAGATTTCAGTCTCTACAGCCCTGAAGGGGACATGAGACTCCTGGAGACCCCAGGGGCTCCTGCTTTTCCTCCCCAGTCTATTCCTGGGGACGACACACCACTGAAAGCTGATTAACTTTGTGAGCAGGGCCCATTCCCCAGCTCAACTGGGCTCAGGTCAGGGGTAAGGCCGGCAGGCACCTACCTCGTTTCCAGGATCTGCTGCCGAATAGTTTTGATGTACTCAAAGCTGTCAAAGCAACAGATATCATAGACTAGGATGTAGGCGTGGACACTCCGGAGCCCCCGGCAGCACGCGTCCGCCCACTCCTGCAACACACACACAGGGATTAGTCCAAGCTCTGGCATGGACAGCCTCCTTGGCACTGCCCTTGGGGTGTCTCTCGGGCCTTTGTGTGACCAGGCCAGGCCTTCCGATACTGGGGTCCTGGACACTGCGTCTCATGCAATACCAGGCATGCTTCTGTAAGTGCAGTGGGTGGGCACAGAACCCACTGTGCTTGTCTGTTTCTAGCATACCTAGGCCTGCTGTATACAGTACCATGGGTCCAAACCTGCAGGGACCATTGCTTTGGGATAGGTGATATTACAGGCATAACGGGGGTATTCCCAGCCCGATTTCCCAGGAGTAGCCTCCGCACTCAGATGGAATAAGTAGCAGGTAATTATAGCAGGCACAGGGGCGGGCAAAATATGGCTGTCTGAATATGGCGAGCAGCTCTCTGAACACAGTGAGCCCAGGGGAGAGGCTTTGCATGCTGCCCCCACCCCCAAGAATATCTTGCAGGTCCCATTGTCCAGTTTCCCTCCAATGAGAGCTGCCTGTTTGTAGGACAGGCAGTGCACAAAGTACCCCTGTCCCCTCCGGGCTCGCAGTGTTCAGAGTCAGCCACACATGGCCCCTGCAGCCAGTGCGAGGGCACAGATGACAGGGACCCTGGCTGAGAAACCTGCTGGGATGCTGGCCAGGAGCTGTCCAAGTGTATCCCAGCCAGAGTCTGTCTCTGGCACCCCAGCCCCTCCTTCCAACCTTCTGCCTCCCTCCTGTGCCCCTACCTCATGTAACCCAAAACCTCTATTACCCCACACCTGCACCCCCTCTTCCAGGTCACAAACCCCTCCCGGACTTGCACCCCAATACCCTACCAAATCCCTGCACCTTCTCCTGTCCCAGGACATAACCCTCTCCAAGACCCTGCACTCCCTCCTATGCTGCTCCCCAGGTCACAACTCTGTCCTAGACCCTGCACCACTTCCTCCACCCCAGTCCCTTGCCCCGGATCATAACCCCCCTCCTTCACCCAAACTCCCTCAGATCCCCCCCCCCCGCCTGCATCCTAATTCCTTACCCCAAGCTCCCTCCTTCACCCAACCTCCATTCCAGACCCTGGTACCTCCTCCACTAATATTGTGGAAGAGTGCAGCCCTGGACCACTTACCAAATTCTTGGAGTGCCCCTGCATCAAAAATGATTGCCCACCCTTGATCTAGTGCTGGGAGTGGGTGTCAAGTGATCTGGGATTTATTCCTGGCTATGCTGTTGACTGAGAGACAATGGGGGCAGTCACCTAACTGCTGTGCACCTGTGTTTCTCCTCCACCTGCCCCCTCAACCTCTTCTCAGCCCAGTCACTAACTTTCCTCCCCCTCTCCCTCTCTTTAACCTCTCAGTCTCCTCTGACTTCCACCCTTGCAAATAAAAGCATGCTCTAGCCCCAACAGGAATTAAATCGGGGAAGTCCTATGGCTGGTGTGACACAGGAGGTCAGACTAAACCCCATCAACAAAAACTGCCCTCACCAGCACCTCCAACTACCACACCCCCAGGCAATCTTGAGATCAGAGAACAGCGTTGGGTGAAGTCCGCTATCACCTCTAGAGGGTGGGTTCAAACCTGACTCAGGCAGAGAGCGATCCAAGTGGCTTATATTTGTGGGCTATTTGATGTGCAATACGGTTTGTGATGGAGGTTGGGGGAAGGGGTGAGAAGCCGAGCACCTAAAAGTTTGTTCCCCCCAGTGGCCGGGCAATGTAGGGGAATCCTGCACATGAAAGACCTCAGATGCCAGATCTGTTTAGTAAGCACTTTCCAGCAGCACGAAATTCACCTGGCTTGCTAGATACTTGATGGTGCTCGTGATCTGTCCGTGGTCCTGAATGAGCTTGTTTGCTAGATTTATAATGCTCGTCCCTAAGGAACTCACTGAATGTTCTGCTCCGTGAAGTTTTCACCTCTGCTGAGCCAGGCGGTACATGTTTTTTTAGAGCAGGAGAAGACATGCATTTGCTCTGACTCGATTTCAGACTGGCCATTCATCTCCCTCGCAGAATGACTGTGGGACATGCCTGCTCTTTGCTTGGGAAAGGCAAAGATGAGGCTGCCAGAATTTGCTAATCTGAGGCATGTTGGCAGACCTGAGTGGCAACCCAGAAATGCAACATCCACTGGCACTGCACATTAGAACAGAGTCATCGGCAGAGCTAAGTTTGTGTAGGCTGGGGTGGGGTCAATGTTCCCTCTAAGGTTTTCCACGCATATGTGGAATATATTTTGGTATGTGCACCAAGGCATGTACAGATGTGCACCACACATAGAAACATATGCTGCTAGCTGTGGTCAGCTGGGTGGCACCTGAATCTCTCCTGGGCAGACGCCCAAGCGCTCAGCTTACAGAGAACACTGGTGTGGGGTAGGACTGCAGGACTGGAACAGCAGAAGGAGCTATAGATCAAGACTGGTGGTGCTTGTGTGTGTGTGTGTGGGGGGGGGGAGTCTTCCAGGACTGGAGGGCCATAGATCAGCATGGGAGGTACTGGCCGAGCCGAGGGGGTCCAGGATGATAACAGCAGAGGATGCTGCTAGTTAGGATTGAGATGCCCTAGTTAGCACAATGTCAGTCCCTAGTTCCAGGGCTAGGTATTCCCCCAACATCGTCTAGTCTGCAGGGGACTAGCTCCGACTGAGGGGTGAGGCATGTTACTTACACAGTTTAGGGTTATAAAATGTTACAAAAAGACGTGTGTGGAACAGCCAGAGCTTTTCAAGCACTTCCCGGACAGAACAGTCAGTGCGTTGTTCATACTATGCCTTCCTTTTATGTCCTTAAATGCCATCGTTCAGTAGCAGCTAACGCTGCAATGTATCAGGGCTTGCTGAATGCTCTAGCCTGGACATGAGCCCAGTGAAAAGGCAATGCTAAAATACAGTGGCTGTCAAAGGATGGGAGAGATGCAAATCCCAGGAAACACACACAGGAGATGTGCCGTCTGCCTGTGGCGGTACACAAGAAGCCAATCCAAGGCAGAGCCACAAAGCTGTGGGGATCTGATCTCTAGCAGCCTGTAAGTCAACCAAATGGACACCCCAGGGACCTCTCCTAGCGTAACACAATTGCTAACAAAACCAGGAAACATGCACGTGTACATGGCAGCTGCCCTAAGGAATGAGGACAGGGTAGGAGTCCCTGACCCTATGGAAGTGGGGAGAGATTTAGGATTCCATACCATAGGGACTGTATCAACACAAATCGAGTGGGACAGCTGTACATGCTGGCAAAACTGAAAAATTTCTTGAGACTTGACTATGGCATATAAAAATACAGTCAGGGTATGGCTAGTCTGTGGGGGTTTTTCAGGATACCGGAGGTCCAGGGAACACGTTTGCTCTTCCGCTTTTTTTGTTCTACGAGGAAGAAAGGGGCTTCTAAAAGAGGGTTTTTTTCTGACATTTGGCCCGGTCTAGACAGGCCAAATGTCAGAAAAGCCTCTTCCAAGAAAAGAATTGGAGTGCATTTTGTGTACTTTTTTCTGACAAAAACTCGTAGTTTAGCTGTACCCTATGAAGGAACTATTGTAGTTCTTCCTGTAGTGAGACATTTTCCTACAGTGAATCATCCCCCTCTCAAGGTTATGGTATTTGGGAATAAAGCAAACAAAAAGCCCTCGGAATGGAGGAAATGGCAAGGGACACTTTCTTGGATCTCTGCTTTGTAGGCCATAAAGGTTGGACTGAATCACTGAAATTAGCAAAGAAAGAAACCTATTCAGTTCTGGGGCCACCTCCACCCCCAGGCAGGGCATGAAAATGACAGGCTGATTCTTCACATGACTGTTCCTGAAGAGATAAAGACTAGTACGGTGGCAGCGGATTAGACGTGGGTTAATATCTTTCTGAGAGGGTTCCGACATGCCTGAGAGATGAGTTTATTACTCTGTGAATACTGAGGTTGGGATGCCATTTGCTTGAATGCCATCACGCAACTCATTTTCGGCATTGTCCACCAGGATTTTACTAGGGTGCTTTTATCTTCTATAGATTTAAAGTCTCTTTGTCTAATGACTCCTGCAGTTAAGCATTGTAATAAAATTATTGGCCATACAAAAAACCCAAGGTACAATGATTAGTTCATTAATGATCAGTTGCAGTTTGCAGTAGCTTATTGATTAGGCACTTGGGTTAGTGCCTGATTTCTAATAGATGAAGGAGCAAAGGTAAATTGCAATGCAAATACTGCAATGATGCAGCGAGACATAGAGGCTACATCTACGCTGCAACACTATTTTGGGATACCAGAGTATCCTGAAATAGCTATCCTGTGTCTTAACAGCAAGCCTGATATTTCAGGCTCACTATTCCAATGTCCCTGTAAACCTCATTCCACGAGGAGTAAGAGACATTTCAGAACAGTGGGTTATTTGGTTTCTCTGTAAGGTGTAACTACTCTTCTCCGTTGGGTTCTGCTAGAGAGAAACTTGACCCGTTTGAGCTTGGTTCTCTGTTGTTCCATAGCGTAAACCCACCAGCTATGGGGTTCGTACGCCTTCCTCTGGAGCACCTGGTACTGGCCATTATTCCAGCTAGGACACAGGAGTGGATGGATTTGGGTCTGAGCTAGTAGGACAATTTCTGTGAGTAACTCCACTGAAGACAATGGATTTACTCCGGTGTAAGTGAAAAGGAGACTAGGCAGGTACATAGTCTTAGGATCTTGAATGTGAGCTGAGTGAACCTGGAGTTTTGTCAGTACACGTGGCAGGCTGTTCTGGGTTCTCAACTGTTAGAGCATGGGTGGGCAATCATTTCTGATAGGGGGGCACTCCAAGATTTTTGGTAAGTGGTTAAGGGCCACACTTTTCTATGCGGGAGTGCAGGGTCTGGGTCGGGAGTTGGATGCAGAAGGGAGCTCGGGGTGGGGGACTAGGGTGCAGGAGGGGGTGTGGGGTCTGAGAGGGAGTTTGGGTGAAGGAGGGGGCTGTGACCTGGGGCAGTGGATTGGGGTGCTTGGTCCAGGAGGGGATATGGGTGCAGGAGAGGATGCTAGCCTGGGGGTGGGATGTAGGTGAGGGTGCAGGGTCTGAGAGATAGATGTGACCTGAAGTGGAGGGCTGCAGTTTGGGTGGCGACCTGGGGCAGGGAGTTGAGGGGAGAGGAAGGGTGTGGGGTGCAAGAGGCAAGAAGCACTTAAAAGCGGCTCTCAGCCAGCAGCCCAGCAGGACCCTCAGCCAGGATCCCTGCCTGCCGCAGCCCCAGGCCACTTAAAGTGGCTGGCTGCTCCATGTGCCTCTCTGCGCCATGTGATGGGGGCAGGGGAGAGACTTTGTGTGCTGCCCCCGCCCCTAGGACAATCTCCCTGTTCCCATTGGCTAGTTTCTGGCCAATAGGTGCTGAAAGGTCCAGGTAGGGATCATCAAATTGAGGAAGTAAATGTGTGGTTGTGCAGGTGGTGTTGGAGAGAGGGCTTTGGTTTTTTCGACCGTGGGACTCTGTTCTGGGCACAAGGATTGCTAGGAAGAGATGGGATTCACCTCACCAAGAGAGGAAAGAGCATTTTCGTGGGCAGGCTTGCAAACCTAGTGAGGAGGGCTTTAAACTAGGTTCATTGGGGGACAGTGACCAAAGCCCTGAGGCAAGTGAGGAAGTCGGATACCGGGAAGAAACACAAGGAGGAACGAGCAACAAAGGAGGACCCCCCTATTCGAATGGAGAAGGTAGGGTGATCAACTGGCTATCTAGGGTGTTTGTACACAAATGCGAGAAGCCTGGGAAACAAACAGGAAGAATTAGATGCCCTGGCCCAGTCAAAGAACTATGATTTGATTGGAATAACGGAGACTTGGTGGGATGACTCACATGACTGGAGCACTGTCATGGGAGGGTATAAAACTGTTCAGGAAGAACAGGCGGGGGAGAAAAGGAGGAGGAGTTGCACTGTATGTAAGAGAGCAGTATGTTTGCTCAGAGCTCCAGTATATAGAGGGAGAAAAGCCTGTTGAGAGTCTATGGGTTAAGTTTAGAGGTGGAAGCAACAGGGGCGATGTGGTTGGTGTCTGCTATAGACCACCGGATCAGGTGGATGAGGTAGACGAGGCTTTCTTCAGACTACTGAGAGAAGCTTCCAGATCACAGGCCCTGGTGCTCATGGGTGACTTTAACCACCCTGACATCTGTTAGGAGACCAATACAGCAGTACACAGACAATCCAGGAAGTTTTTGGAGAATGTTGAGGATAACTTCTTGGTACAAGTGCTGAAGGATCCGACCAGGGGCCCTGCGCAGCTTGACCTTCTGCTCACAAACAGGGAGGAACTAGTAGGGGAAGTAGATGTGGGTGGCATCTTGGGCAGCAGTGATCATGAGATGGTCGATTTCAGGATCCTGACAAAAGGAAGAAAGGAGAGTAGCAAAATACACACCTTGGACTTCAGAAAAGCAGACATTGACTCCCTCAGAGAACTGATGGGCAGGATTCCTTGGGATGCTTACATGAAGGGGAAAGGAGTCCAGGAGAGCTGGCAGTATTTTAAAGAAGCCTTATTAAAGGCACAGGAAAAAACCATCCTGATGCGCAGCAAGAAAAGCAAATATGGTAGGCGACCAGATTGGCTTACCAGGGAAATCCTTGGTGAGCTTAAACACAAAAAGGAAGCTTACAAGAAGTGGAAAATTGGACAGATGACTAGGGAGGAGTATAAATATATTGCCTGAGAATGTAGGGGAGTTATCAGGAAGGTGAAAGCGCAACTGGAATTGCAGCTAGCAAGAGATGTGAAGGGTAATAAGAAAGGTTTCTATAGGCATGTTAGCAATAAGAGGGTGTTCAGAGATGGTGTGGGGCCCTTAGTGGATGAGGGAGGTAACCTAGTGACAGATGATGTGGGAAAAGCTGAAGTACTCAATGCTTTCTTCGCCTCTGTCTTCACAGACAAGGTCAACACCCAGACTAATGCACTAGGCAACGCAGTATAGGAAGGAGATGGACTGCCCTTGGTGGGGGAAGAACAAGTTAGAAACTATTTAGAAAAGCTAAACATACACAAATCCATGGGTCCGGCTTTAATACATCCGAGATGTGACGTAGTGAGGGTACCTTGCTGGTTGCTATGCTGGGCAGTGGGTTGTCAGTGACCTCCACTGGCTGCTGTCTGCAGCATGACCCAGCAGGGCAGGGGATGAGTCATTATGCAAGGGGGCTTCGAAACTCGTCAGACAGGTATCTCCCATGGAGTGGAACAATGGGAAGGAGGGGGGTGGAGCCCTGGCTGAGGGCAGGGCTGGAAGTGAGTGGGTTAGTTTCTGTCTGGGATCATGGAGGAGATGGCCTAGGGAAAGGGACTGGAATTTAGGGGCCCAGCATCCCCCATCTCAAGGGGGGCTGAGGCATCCTAGGCCCGGTTCCTGTAACCAGATGACATCTATGCTGTGCTGTATCCTGGAGAAGCAATAAACTCCCTCTATTCTACTGGCTGGTGGAGGAGTCTGTCCGTGCCATTACGGGGGTGCAGGAGTCGGGGGACCCCCGACGTACCGCCACACGAGGGTACTGAGGGAGTTAGTAAATGTCATTGTGGAGCCTTTGGCCATTATCTTTGAAAACTCGTGGAGATCGGGAGAGATCCCAGATGATTGGAAAAAGGCAAATGTAGTACCCATCTTTAAAAAAGGGAAGAAGGACAATCCAGGGAACTACAGATCAGTCAGCCTTACCTCAGTCCCTGGAAAAATCATGGAGGGGATCCTCAAGGAATGCATTTTGAGGCACTTGGAAGAGGGGAAAGTGATCAGGAAGTCAACATGGATTCACCAAGGGTAAGTCATGCCTGACCAATCTGATTAGCTTCTATGATGAGGTAACTGGCTCTGTGGATATGGAGAAGTCAGTGGATGTGATATACTTTGACTTTAGCAAGGCTTTTGATACGGTCTCCCACAATATTCTTGCTAGCAAGTTAAGGGAATATGGATTGGATACATGAACTGTAAGATGGATAGAAAGCTGGCTAGAAGGCTGGGCCCAGCGGGTAGTGATTAATGGCTCGATGTCTGGTTGGTGGTCGGTTTCTAGCGGAGTGCCCCAAGGATCTGTTCTAGGACCACTTTTGTTCAACATCTTTATTAATGACCTGGATGAGGGGATGGGTTGCACGCTCAGCAAGTTTGTAGATGACACTAAGCTAGGGGGAGAGGTAGATATGCTGGAGGGCAGGGATAGGGTCCAGAGTGACCTAGACAGATTAGAGGATTGGGCCAAAAGAAATCTGATGAGGTTCAACAAGGACAAGTGCAGAGTCCTGCACTTGGGATGGAAGAATCCCAAGCATTGTTACAAGGCTGGGGACCAACTGGCTAAGTAGCAGTTCTGCAGAAAAGGACCTGGGGATTACAGTGCATGAGAAGCTGGCTATGAGTCAACAGTGTGCCCTTGTAGCCGAGAAGGCTAATGACATATTAGGGTGCATTAGGAGAAGCATTGCCCCTTTATTTGGCTCTGGTGAGGCCACCTCTGGAGTAATGTGTCCAGTTCTGGATCCCCCACTATAGGAAGGACGTGGATGCATTGGAAAGGGTCCAGTGGAGGGCGACCAAAATGATGAGGGGGCTGGAGAGCATGACCTGTGAGGAGAGGCCGAGGGATTTGGGTTTGTTTAGTCTGCAGAAGAGAAGAGTGAGGGGGGATTTGATAGCAGCCTTCAACTTCTTGAAGGGAGGTTCCAAAGAGGATGGAGAAAGGCTGTTCACAGTAGTGACGGATGGCAGAACAAGGAGCAGTGGTCTCAAGTTACAGTGGGGGAGGTCTAGGTTGGAGATTAGGAAAAACTATTTCACTAGGCAGGTGGTGAAGCACTGGAATGGGTTACCTAGGGAGGTGGTGGAATCTCCATCCCTAGAGGTTTTTAAGTCCCGGCTTGACAAAGCCCTGGCTGGTATGATTTAGTCGGGGTTGATCCTGCTTTGGGCAGGGGGCTGGACTTGATGACTCCTGCGGTCTCTTCCAGCTCTATGATTCTATGAGAGATTGTGCTGGGGGTGGGGGCAGTGTGTGAAGCCTCCGCCTCCCCAGTGCATGTGCAGAAAGGCACATGGAGCAGCTAGATGCTTTGAACAGTGTGGAGCTGCTCCCTGCCTGAGGTTCCCGGCGGAGTGGGTAGCGAGCCAGATTAAAAGGCTGGGTTGGCTGGATGTGTTCCGTGGGCCACATCTTGCCCACCCTTGTGTTACCGCATTATCTTCCATGTGACACACCCCTGAAACTGAGCCTGGCTCACCCTGCTGCTTTCCTGTTGTGTCCCCATGCGGAATGAGTGTCAGAACATTTGCTATGAATTTGCTCCTTGCTGCTCTTTCTGATTGAAAGCACCATCCAAAAAGTGAGTGACTCATGTCTTGGAGGCCTGCCCTTCTCTCTATGAATCTCCTCTGACAGGGGACCATGTACACTGTCCCCCGAAGGAGTGTCACCCTGGCTATAAAGCCTAGTGGTTGGGAGGGGATCAGCCTGCTGAGCCTGCCAAAGGGGCGGGGATCAATCAGTGAACATTCCAAAAGGGGCAGGGTTTGTTGGGCCAGAACACAGCACAGAGCCCTGGGCTCTCAGCTGCCAAGTCCTCCAGCAGAGAGAGGAGTGCGTTCTGCCTCACAATAGCCTCTTTGGTGCTACAATCAGGCCATTCTGGGAGAAGCTGTTGCCATCCCCTGCCTGGGGCATTTGTGGAGAAGGGTCGGCGGGTCTGGGGAGAGGCGCTAAGCTCCTGCTAGCTTGCTTCCTGTGCAGCCTCAGCCCTGCTGAATTATGCGTTGCCAGCAGCCCCCCGGTGTGTGCTGACAAACACTGCGTGTTTATCGACTGCTGAGCACCACCTTCCGCAAGGCGCCAGAGCAGCCTTGGCCCTGGTGCTCCCCGGTTCTGGTTCAGAGACACAAGTGAAGCTGTTTAAAGCAACTAGAGCAGGGTGACAGGATCCAGGCCTGGTGGGCTCGGGCTCGGGCTCGGGCCTAATTCTATTTGCAGGGCTGGTCCCCCGTGTGAGATTCTGTGTGTGGGGCCCATCCACCCGTTTCCTTTCTTGGGAGTGAGGTTTGCCCCTTCATTGCCCCAAAGAATCCTGGGCAATCTCCTGTTGAAATTTCCTAATAGGGATGTGAACGGGTAATGGGTTAACTGGTGCCAGACGCGGCAGTCCCACAGGCTGGGGGCTGCTCCAGCAAGGCTGGAGCCCTCTCCTGCCCAGGACCCTGTTAAATTGCTTAATTGGATGAACTGAACATGTATCTGGTTAACTGATTAACTGGGATTTTACGTCCCTACTTCTGACGGCTCGGGTGACCCCCCTGCACCTGTGATGTCTAGCTAACCCCTAGCACAGACTGGGATGCCAGGAGGTGAAGCTGTTGTGCAGCCTTCCAAGCAAGGAGCCAAAAAGGCCCCCTAGGACCACAAGCAGGATATGGGGGGGAGGCAGGTCTGGCCAGCAGATGAGAGAGCATCACATGGGACTGACGAAAAGCAGGCCCTTACGTGGCTCCATATGGTGCTGTGACTTAAGGGCACTTCTCTTGCAAAGGCCTGGCCTCCCGATAAGGGTTGGATTCACTTGCCAATCCACTGGCGCTGCGCTACAGAAATAACAAGATGAGGAGTCCACCAACTGGGCTTGGAATCCCTGAAGAACCTTCTCTTTTGTGGCAACTCCAGGACTTGGTCTTTTCAGTCAGACCCACAGGAATACAGGGAGGCAGGGCCGGATTAAGCGGGGGGCTAGCCAGGCAGCTGCCCAGGGCGCCAACCTATGGGGGGCGCCTGATGGCAGCTGTTAAGGGGAGCCACATGCCCGGCCGCGTAGCGCCCCTTAGAGCTACAATCAGGCACCACGCGCCCAACTGCAGCTGTAAGGTACGCAGCGCGCCGGGGGGCAGGGCCACGCATGCGCTGTGCGTCTAGGGGTGGAGCCACGCATGCATTGCGCGCCCGCTGCCTGAGGCACAGGAATGTCTCGAGCCGGCCCTGAGGGGAGGAGCCCCTCCCTCTATGGTTTGGCATTTCAGCTTCTGCCTCCAACCAGAGAGGAGCCCAAGCTCCCCGTGGTTCTCGTCTCCCTTTCCTCCTTTGAGCTCAGGTGCCCTTCTCCCTTCCCTGTTGGCACTGCCTACCCGTGCTGATGCACGCTGAGGTGTGGAGCTAACTGAGTATGTTAGGCATTGTCTGCCGTGTCAAAAAATTACCCGTTGCTATTTCTGTCTGTCTCTCCCGCTGACCTTTTGTTCCCTTGTGCACAGTGTTTCATTTTTTTCCTCCTCTTCTCTTCCTAACCTCCCCTCCTGCTGCTCTGGGAGAATCCTTTGCTCTCTTGACTTCTTGCATCACACCAGTGCGCCTCCCTGAGAAAGGAGAGGGACTGGGTGCAGCACCCCGGGGACCCTCCCCAGCCGAGGGGGATGAAGACAACTTCCCCAGAGCTGCTCAGCTGAATCCCAGTTCTATCTGTCTGGGTGCAGGGCACAGAGGGATGAGTTGGGCTTGAATGGGATGCAGCTGGGGCACCGGCATTGCACTTAGCACGTGCTTGAAGTTCATAGATTCCAAGACCAGCAGAGACCACTGTGATCGTCTGCTCTGCCCTCCTAACACAAGCCAGAGAGCTGCCTTGAATTAATCCCTGCTTGTCCTAGAGCTCATAGAATCACAGACCACTAACAGG
This sequence comes from Pelochelys cantorii, assembly GCA_032595735.1. Lineage (NCBI taxonomy): Eukaryota > Metazoa > Chordata > Testudines > Trionychidae > Pelochelys > Pelochelys cantorii. Next base: position 3,621,038 of record CM064346.1, on the reverse strand, counting down.
GTATCTACATGGGAGGTGAGAATTGGAACATGGATTGTGTCCTGCAACCTTAACGACGGAGCCAGTGCCCTGACTAATTCCAGAACCCTCACCGGTCCCCTACCTACCCTGCAATCCCCTCACCCACTGATTGATTGCCCAGTGCAGTGCACTGACCTCCCCAGACAGAAGGCATAAAGTTCATGTCTCAGCAAACAAGTCAGACGTCTGTGGTGACTGGACATGCCGCATCTGCTGGCTGATCAGTGGAATTCCACTGCCCAGTGGCAGCAGGGTGCTGAGCACTTTCAAGCCCTGGTACCGCAGCATGCTGGGTATTCCATCACTCCCACAGTCGGTTGGGTGGTACATCATTCACTCTGGCCTTTGAGCCACCGACTGATGCTGGAGGACAGACTATCCCACATAGGACTAATTTTCCCCAGGACCACCTGTCTCTGTTACAGCAGCCAAATGTCCTCCAAGGGCCCTATGTGTGTTTTATGTGAAGAACCGAAAGAGGAGCCCCTTGTCCCTGGCAGATCAAATCCATCCAACACATCGGGGAAGGACAGACTCCAGCCCAGACTCATGCTGGGAGCTAGGCACGTGGGGAAATGAAACCTGCTTGTCCTGAAGTCTGGCTTCAGAGAGTCCAAGTCTGGCCAAAGGAGGCACGTTAGTAGGCCAGGTTTCTATCCCGCTGCAGAAGGGAAACACGCTTCACTCTCCCTGTCAGCCAAGTGTTTCAGCTTGCACTTCTCTCTCTGAAGATTTACCCAGCATTGCTCAGGTCCTTCGCTCAATTCATTTGGGGGTTTTGGAGAATCAGATGAAGACATCCGTGCTTCATGTATATCAGTGCTCTGGGTGGGGCTGGGGAGGAGGGGATCAGGATGCAGGCTGCCCTGGGGAGAGAGGACACCCCCAGCCCTCCCTCATCACGGCAGCATGGGGCCAGATGAGAAGCACCTCTCGATGGCTGCTGCAGCTCCAGCAGGCACAGTTGGTGAAGGGGTGTGTGTCACCTGGCTAAGGCAAGTGCAGTTTCCTCTGTCTCCTGCTTTCCCCAGCTAGAGTGAGCAATGCAGAAAACTTTGCACTTTCCCCTCACTCCCTGACGAAGGGGAGCAGACAGCAATGTCCTTATACAAATCAGAGGTGTGTAGAGCTTCAGCCCCCCGATCCTCCCTAAAGGGTGTTTGGGGGGGGTTGGGGCAGTCCTAAATGGGGGAGGGGTGCGCTGCCCAGCCCTTTTCACCTGCCTGGCGATTCTGTCTCTTTTCCGTATGGTTTTCTGAGAAGCAATCCCATTCCAGGCACATCCCTGCTTCCTGGCACAACCAAACCCAGGCCTTGCTTTAAGTTAGAAGAGGAAGCTGCATAACAAATTTGGTGGCCCTAGTTCTTACTGTTTAGGAGTTCTTGGACAGTCAGACAGACAGACACACAGACAAACTCCCTCATAGATTTAAGTCAGTGGCTACATCTACACAGCAGCTGGAGGTGGAATTTCCAGCCCTAGTCCTGGTCCAAGTCCTTTGATCAAGCTAGCATGCTAAAAATAACAGCACTGCCGCAGGGTTGGCGGGAGGAGCCGCCCAGGTTCTCAGAAAGGATTGTGCTGGCCTGCGCCACCGTGGCGCCACAGCTCTTCTTAGCGCACTAGCTAGAGCCAGGCCCGTGCATGCTCCTCTGCGTGTGCTGGCAATTATGCCTCCAGGCTGCCATGCCGACATATCCAGCATGACTCCAGCAGGGTCTACAGGAAAGTACAAGTACCAATGTTTCACTGAACACCGAATGTGGCCCACATTTAGCAGCCCAACTCCTGCTGTCCCTTGGATGAGCTCAGAAGACACCAGCTTTTTAGGGAAAACTGAGGCACAGAGCAGGGACGAGCTCAAGGTCACCCAGTAAGCCAGTGGCAGAACCAGGAATAGAAGCCAGGGCTCTTGAATGCTGGTCCAACACTCTATCCACTAGGCAATGTTGCTGTCTACTTTCTCCTCTGAAACTACATGCAGTATCTAAAATTATCTACACTCTTCTGAGGGCATTACAAATATCTAGCTCTAAATGGGGGTTCAGGCCTGGGGAGAGCGACAAATGCACTGACAGGAGAAGGGGCTAAGCACAGAGCCTCAGCTGGGCAGGTTCGTTACTTGGAGTTTGGAGAATCGGGTCACAGTGTTTACGTGATTCCTGCAATTCTCACGGAGACACACTCTCTCCAGTGCAGAAAGGCACCAGTTCCCCTGAGGCTGCAGCTTGTCCTCTGCCAAATACTGTACCTATCATGAGAATTAGCCAGAGGGCAATATTTTAACATTAAGGCCAGGTCTGCACTAGACCCGGCAGCTCGGTTTATGGCATGCAACTCTAACTACATAGAATACGTAGCCGGAGCTGGCTTACTCCCGTTATCTTCCCTTACTCCTTGCAAAAGCAGGAGCACTGGATGCCTTCTCTGAGTTTGATTTAGCAGGTCTTAACTAGACTCACTAAATCAAACTCCAGAAGATGGATTGCAGCAGTGACGATCTTCCATTTAGTGTGGGCAAGGCCTCAGTGACAACACCTTCCCTGGTTTAGCGCCTGCCAGCCAAGGCTCTCAAAGCAATTGGCAAACATAAAATGGAGGCATGACGATTAGAGGCCACTATATAATATGATTTGCGGATTAGACTCCAGTTGTCCTGATTCCCCTCTTAGGCTCCAGGTACTAGACAAAACTTTCTCCAAGCAACCCCTTCCTTCAACATTTGTTTACCAGGCAAATCTGACCCAACACATAAGACCCAACATGATCCTGGGAGAAAAACTACTGCACCAATATCTTGGGGCAGCATCTTTGCCGGGCTGGGGTTTAGCGACTTTAGAGGGCAGCCCTCACATGCCATGTTAGAGGACAGGAGGTTCATAATATGTAGTTTCTTCAGTTGAGGAGTCAGCGCACATCTGACCTGGGGAAGAATCAGAACTGACTCCCACAGCTACGAACTGGCCCCTTGGCCTGTGGATGGCATCCCCGGGCCAGCGCCTGGCCCACGTACCTGCAGCGTGTTAACTGGGAAAGAGGTGATGGGGGGGAAGTCCATGATCTGCAGGTCGTGCACGTGGCCGTTCATGACCACGGCCGGGAGGTAGACGCGCCGTGTTTTGGTGGGGGCACAGGCCTCGCTGAACTCGTTGTAGAGGAACTGGTGGACGATGGCGCTCTTGCCGACTCCTTGAGCCCCAAGCACGGCGATCTTGAAGGTTGTCACCATACCGCTTGGCCGTGGCCCTCCCCTGAGATGAGGCGATTGGCTCCCTGGCACAGTCTGCTGCGTTTGCACTGCCAGGAAGGCCCCTGGGCTGCATATTCTAGCGGCTGCAGTTTCAGCCCCATTCAGGAAGCATTTCCTCTTCAGGCCAGCCAGTCACTGCAAGACCAAGAGCAACCCAGTCAGTGACTCCTCCAGAAGTAGCCCTGGCAGCCTCCTGCCAGCACATGACACAGCCTGCCTGGCTAGCCACGGCTCTTCTCCAGCGCCACGGTACCTGAGCCTCTCCCAGACTTATGCTGTATTCACCCGCCTGGCCCCACCGGGCTGTTACGCCCATTTCACAGGTGGGGAACTGAGCCACACAGAAAGAGCGAGCAACTTGTCTGGAGCAGGAAATTGAACCAAGGCCAGAAAAAAGCACTAACTATTAGGCAATCCTACAGCTGCCCCTTTTCTTCCCCTTGGCTCTCTCTGACCTTCCCTTTCAGTGCCACCTTGAGAGCAGTTCCTTGACAGTCCTATTCTGACCAGGGACTGTTTTAAATGACATCAGCTGGTGCAGGTCCCCAAGAGATCATCTGCCTGAGAGCAGCACCTTTCTATCCCCCCTTGCCCTGGTGCAGGGGGCTGCTGAGAGGGAAGTTGAGGAGACGACTCGGCTCGTAGCTGGGCTGTATCCCCAGCAGAGGGCACAGCAACATTTCTACAGCCATGGTGGCTCAGAGGGGGCAGAAGGCACAGAGAGTTTGGTAACCTGCTATAGTGCAGGGAAATGAGACAAGAAATTAAGTCACAACCCCCCCTTTTTAAAAACAATTACAAGGGAGACTGTCATGACCAGCTAAAGCATGCTGCAACTCATCCAGTTTGACAAACTCACTACATGTAGCGTCAGGGAAATGCAGCCACCTCTGGGGTGGAGGAAGCAGCCAGGCACATACCCTATTGTGCAACAGGTTGGTGGAGGAAGGGGCTGCGAACAGGACACTTTGTTTAAGGGCAACAGTGCAACCCTCTTTCCAGGGTGTAACGCCTCAGCAGAGAGCAAAGAGGTCACAGCCACCCTAGTAGCACACACTGGTTGTAACAGACTCAAACAATATTGGACTGGTCCAGAGGCCAGTATCCTGCCTCTCACTCCACAGCCTGCCGTCCTGCCCTTCCTCTGCTGGCTCAGTCCAGAAGCCCATAGTCCGCTCCTGCCCACCTTGTTCCCATAGGCTGCCCAGTCCAACATTCAGCTGCTAGCTACAGGCACATTCTCCCACTAGGCCCTCTGTAATTCCCATGGCCCATTGCACAGAGCTTCCAATGGTGGGGCCCGACTTCCTTCCTGACCCCTGCAGGCAGCTAGCTTCTGTCCTGAAACATGAGCTTGGATTAGTCTTATTTCATAGAGCCAGCATTAGCAGTCCTGGCCCGAGTGTGACTGCAGCTTGGCAGGAGAGCACGAAGCATATGCGTGCTGAGGGTGCCGCCCCAGTGCTAAGCTAGCAACATGTCACCTGCCCCAACAGCAGAGCCCATGCACAGCTCCCTGTAAAGGACACAAGGCAGGTCTAGCTCCAGATGACTGAAACCCCCTAGGTGGAAAACAGGAACAGAGGAGCAGCAGAACTGCGATCACACCCCTCCCTGGGCCTTCCTTCCTTGCCCGGAGGGAACCCTGTCAGCTCATCTTTCCCCCACCACCGACCCCTTCCCTAGCTACAGGCGATGAGTCCAGAAAGGCTGCCACAAATCATTTCCAACCATGGGGAAATAAGAACCCGTTTGCTTGCTCATAGTCAGAGTTCAAGTGGTCCTAATTCAGGTTAGCTTAATTCACGTGAAGTAAACTAAAGGCATTAGGGCCAGGTGAATTCTGAATAAGAATAGGTACACAGGGACTTCCTGCAATAATCCACTTTAAACCTTAATTTAGATTAACTTTCCCAGAGTTCCCATGCTGTTTCTGTGGGCCCCAAAATTGGGCAGCCCAAAGGTGAAAGTGTTTGACAGTTGCTTTCCCAAAGGAGTCAGCCCTGGAAAGAAAGACAAGGTGGCCAGGTAGCAGCCCCTCCGAGAACCCAGTGTAGGCCAGAGACGAAAGAGTTTTAGAGCATTTTGATGTTACATTTGGAAATTTAGCATATGGAAAAAAAAGATGAAAAATCCCTGAAAACAACCCAGTTTTTGGTCCCACAAAGTGTTTTATTTGCCCTGAAATTATTTATTTTCGGTTTCTTTCAGCAAGAAAAAAAAGCTTTTTTGGTTTGAACTAAACCAATCTCCCTCCGACTCAGATATTTTAGTTTGTCACTGGAACCAAACAAAACTAGTTATTCACTCAGCTCTCCTTGAGAAATGGGGAATAAACAAGAACAGGCTCTTGGGGTGATGCAGAGGTGGAATTCAGCAGCTAGTTTTGGGCATTCCTAAAGTGACACCTCCCCCCCAGAGCTGGAAAATCCATCTTCTCTTCACTTGGACAAGGGGAGTTGCATTTAGCCAGGGCTGTCACTCTGCTGCATGAAGGGGTTTAATGTTTAATTTCAGGGTTTGATCAGTAATGTGATTAGCTTGATGGAGGTTAATTTCTGAGCAAGCAGATCCATTGAGTACTAGAGGTCTGGACACATATGGAGAGAAGCACACTCATGTATGGAGACAAACGTGGACACGCTGTCAAGGACACGTGCGTACACACACACACAGAGGCACGCTCTGGGACTCTCAGGTGTGGATACACATAGGCACATTGTACACAAACAGAGACAAAGACAGATGGACACACACATTGATGGTCATCCACACACACCAGCTCAAAGACTGCACGCGGACAAACACGCCTGGCTACAGTCTCACAGACAGGCAAAAACAATGCACACGCACGGCCAGTCACACAGACAGGCAAATAACAATGCAAACACACAGCTGGACAGATGCATTCAGAGACACACTCAAACAACTGCACTCTAGCTCCTCTACAATCAGTTATCCAGCTTCCATTGACTTCAATGGACTCATTGTTGCAGAGGTCTGGTTGTACTCTAAAATGCATGTGTCTCCCTCCAGGCATAGGCAGCTAAGAAAGAAAAGGGGGTTCTTTACGTCTAAGGGAAGCAGATAATTCAGAAAAGAATCATAGAACCATAGAGCTGGAAGAGACCTCAGAAGGACATCAAGTCCAGCCCCCTGCTCTAGGCAGGGCCAATCCCAACTAGATCGACCCAGCCAGGGCTTGGTCAAGCTGAGACTTAAACACCTCTAGGGATAGAGACTCCACTACTTCCCTAGGTAACCCATTCCAGTGCTTCACCACTCTCCTAGTGAAATAGTTTTTCCTAATATCCAACCTGGACCTCTCCCACTACAACTTGAGACCATTGCTCCTTGTTCTGACACCCATCACTACTGAGAACAGCCTTTCTCCAGCCTCTTTGGAACCTCCCTTCAGGAAGCTGAAGGCTGCTATCAAATCCCCCCTCACTCTTTGCTTCTGCAGACTAAACAGACCCAACTCCCTCAGCCTCTCCTCGTAGGTCATATGCTCCAGCCCCCTAATCATTTTGGTTGCCCTCCACTGGACCCTTTCCAATGCGTCCACATCCTTTTTGTAGTGGGGGGCCCAGAACTGGACACAATACTCCAGATGTGGCCTCACAAGAGCCGAAATAAACAGGGAGCTGAGGGTGGGCTCAGGTCTGCCTGTTGGCAAGCCCTGGCCCACTCCCTGTAGCAGTGCAGGGCTGGCCAACTGTGGTTACCAGTGTTGTCCCTGAGTACACGGGGATAACTGGGCCTGCAACTTTGCCCCGCCTGCGAGCCCCTGGGAAAAGTGGAGCAAAGTTGGTAAGTGTCATCATACCCTGTAACAACAGACAAAAGTGCACAAGGGAGACACTGAACTAGTCCAAACCCAAAGGCCTCCTGCTCTAACTCAAGGACCGGGTTAGATTATGCCAGGTAAGCAAGAAAAGTGTGTGTGTGTGTGTATCGGAAAGCAATAAACCAAAATGAACAGGTTGGAAATTCAGTCTAACCGCTGAACGAAGTAAGGAGGGGATGGGCGGTTCCGCCCAGCCCTTCCTTTTGGGGAGCTCACAGAGACAATAAAGAGAGGGACAGACAGGGCTGATGGCTTATTTAAAGGCAAGGAAGGAGCAAGCCGCGCCTGCTGGTACTCAGAGATACACCTCTGTGCCTTCATGGCCCTGATCCTGAGCAGGCAGGGCCACAGCTCAGTCCCCAATCACACTGCCACCTCCAAAGGCTCCTACTAAATTCCTACCCCTGCCTGGGAGGTGAGAGCGTGCCTGCTCCCCATGTGTGTCTCCTTTTCCTTCCCCACCTTCCGTCACCCTTTTACCTCTCCCCATTTTACCCTCCGTCTAAGCCAGCCAAGCCTGTATATTTTACAACACTGCTGTGACCTGAGGGGTGGCTATATGCAATGCCTTAAGCACCCCCATGCCAGTACGAGTTCGCCAGGGCTCAGTGTAGTGATCAGACCATGTGCCAGGCCTGGGTTTTTCCAGCAGCAAGGCTGCAAATGAGAGTCCAGGCCAGACATGGAAGCTGCATTTTCAATCCTCCCTGTTCTTTTCTCTCCCTTGACACGTGTGTTTGTCTAGTTTGCTCTTACAGTACGGCAGCCACAGCGCAGCCCAGCTTGCTTCTCTTCTCTAGTGCCCAAAAAGACCAAGGTAGAAGATGGGGAGTCAGGACTATTTTATTCCGGTCTTGGCCACTAACTTGATCTTGGACTAGCCCCTTCTCTCTTCCAGGACTCTGCTTCCCCCCGCTGTAAGATGGGAATAATAATACTGATCTCCCTCACAGAGGGCTGGAAGCCTTAATTAATGTTTGTAAAGCTCTTGGGAATATGCACATGGAAGGCACTACAGAGGATCAAAGGATTTCTTTTGCCCCTGCATTTTTTCTGCCTGCCACGCTCACCTATTCCTCTGAGCACGGTTTCCTCTGATCACTCCACAGGCTTCCCCCTGTCACATTGACCCATATTCCTGGGTCCCAGGTTGGAATTCAGCTACTAGCACTATAGTGCTGGAGACAATAGGGTCTCCCACCTGGAACCAAGCCACTGAGTCCCAGCATCGGGGCATCTGACTTGGCGAGAATCTGAAGCCTTGCTTGGCCAGGCAGCTTCACACCAGCATCCATGTCAGGTTTCCACACGGACAACAGGCACGTGGCACTGTCGGGTTACAAAGCAGCCTGCCCTGCATCACTGTCCTCACACCCCCCGCCCATCGTGCCGGATACACGTCTCCCCCACTCAACCCACAGCCATGGTGGAGTATTGTGTCCAGTTCTGGGCCCCCCACTACAAAAAGGATGTGGACGCATTGGAGAGGGTCCAGCGGAGGGCAACTAAAATGACTAGGGGGCTGGAGTATATGACCTATGAGGAGAGACTGAGGGATTTGGGCTTGTTTAGTCTGCAGAAGAGAAGAGTGAGGGGGGATCTGATAGCAGCCTTCAACTTCCTGAAGGGAGGTTCCAAAGAGGATGGAGAAAGGCTGTTCTCAGTTGTGAGAGATGGCAGAACAAGGAGCAGTGGTCTCAAGTTGCAGTGGGAGAAGTCCAGGTTGGATATTAGGAAAAACTATTTCACTAGCAGGGTGGTGAAGCACTGGAATGGGTTACCTAGGGAAGCAGTGGTGTCTCCATCCCTAGAGATTTTTAAGTCTCGGCTTAACAAAGCCCTGGCTGGGTTGATTTAGTTGGGATTGGTCCTGCCTAGAGCAGGGGGCTGGACTTGATGACCTTCTGAGGTCTCTTCCAGCTCTATGGTTCTATGATTCTATGGTGCTGGAGCAGCTCCCTTAGCTCACAGCAGCATTAAGGCTTTTAGCCTCTTTGCAGGTCACCTCCACTAGAGGGCAACATAACTACTGGTTGAGGAGCAGGCCGCCAGGACAATGCTAATGAGAGACAGGGATCCTGTCCACATCCTTGTCCATGGAGCTGGGGGATGAAGCCGGCGAGCCCTGGTTTTGGCCAGCAGTCGTCACCACATTTTTTGGCCACAAAAGAAATTCCATTTGCTTTTGAGAGGGCCTGGGATGGGTTTGCGGGGTGGGAGCATGGCGGAGGATGCGTGGCAATGCCAGGCCCAGGCTCTCTTGCCCCACCACTTGCCAGAGTTTGGGATGGGGCCCCAGGCTGCCGGAAGAAGGAGTTGGGGGGGGAGAGGATTGAGCCATGAGTTGTCTTCCCAGGAAGTCCTGCTTCCAGAGAAGGCGAGGGGGCTTGGCAGGGAGCTGGTTACTTCCTCAGCTGGGCCCTGTCTCCAGAAAACTGACATGGGATGTTGCATCCAAAGCAGCTGCTTGTTTTGTCTGAGGAAGAGACCCATGGTTTGTGGGCTCTGGGAAGCAGAAAGCTCCAAAACACATCTCACTCCCTCCCGCCACAGCAGCCCGCTAGACGGCTCCCTCTCCTGTCTCTAGGCCCAACTCCTGCCCTCCCACCAAAGGAAACCACCACGTGGATTTCTAAAGGAAGAAACTGGAATGGTAAGGAAATAATCAGACCTCTCCTAGCCCGTCCTCCAGTGTTCCGCAACCAATCAGGGTGCCCCAGCCTCCTTGGACTGTTAGCCCTGCCCAACAGAGGAGGAAACTGAGGCATGACTTTGTCCAAGGTCACTCAGCAGGCTAATGGCAGAGACTAGACTGTAGGTCTGCTGACCACCTTGTGCTTTAACCACTAGGCAAACCTTCCTCCTCCTTCCTGGGTACAGGGGAAGAGGCCTGCGTGGAAGCCAACTGCACAAAGGTGAGAGAGACCGGAAGGATGGCCCACTGGTTAGGGTGCTAAACTAGGATCGGGGAGACTGGGATTCAATAAGCTCCGCAGCCACAGTCTTACTATGAGGCCTTGGAGAGGTCATTAGTTGCTATGTGCCTCAGTTTCCCCACTTGCCCAATGGGGACAACAGCCCTGCTCTGCCTTGCAGGGATGAGGCTCAATACATGGAGCGAGTGTGAGGTGCTGGGGTCCTGCAGCCAGGGGTGCCGTATAAAGGCAGAGTGGGAAGGCCCCTGGTTTTTCTCCACATTTTTGAAGTGGTCACCTCTCTGAAGGGAGGTTTGCTGTACAGACTGAAAAGTGAACTCTATGGCTAGACCAAATTGGCAGCCCCAAAGGCAGCCGGGCCCTGAGCCAAAGTAGCAAGCAGCTCAGTCCAGCAGAGACTTTTATATTGGCCAAACATCCACCTTCTTACAGCCTCTCGTAGCAGAGTTCAGCAGTTAGAGTTTGCACGTAAATAGTGCACATGTGCAATGAATGGGTGCACCCGGGGTCCCCCCCGCACATGGCTGTCCATGGCGACACCAGCAAGTCAGCCTTTGCCGTGAACCCTGGAACACGAGTGCCTGGGCCAGTGTGCGACACATGCACTCCGGAGTGTGTGCACACGGCCCATGCTGTGAGCACACGCGTGCACACACAGGAGGGCACAAGCAGCCAGCAGGTGCTCTTCAATGCGTCACTGGGGACCGTGTGTCAGGATCGCGGCGCCTGAATATGCATGAGAGTTTATGTGGCAGAGTTGGAAGAAAAATAAGCTGCTACGCCCACCAGCGCACACCACAATATGCTGTAGGGAAAGTCAGGGACACCCAGATGGAACCTTAGCAACTAACTGGGTGTAACATGGAGCCTGGGGAGTGCTTGTGGGACTGACCAGCCGGGAAGCCAGGCAGGGGGGAGATCCCTGAGCCCTGGAGAGGGAGGCCAAGGGAGTGGGGCTCCCGTGACACTGACCAGCCCTGAATCCTGGAGGGAAGGTCTGAAAGCATCTCAGATTTCAGCCTCCCCTCCTTACCAGGCTGACAACCTCTCTCGAATTCCCCACCAAACAGCAGCAGGGGGGACAAGTGAGGAGGCGGGAGCGCTCAGCACTCCAGGATCTGGGAGCCCGAAGGACCTGGGAGAGTCAGATTGAGGTTAAACTTCATCCTTTCCCCAGAGGCAGCATCCCTTTGCGTCCCCCCCCGTGGGACTCTGCCTGCTACTCCCCAGGACCTTCCCAAGTCGCCCTATCTGCCCCCCTCCTGCCAGCGGCCCTGGGACCCCTGACACGGCCAGGAAGGCTCCAGCAGGCTTTTCCCGGTACCCAGCGCCCCGCTGTCAGGCCAGCCTCTGCCCCCGGGCTGCTTGCCCCACTTCTCAATGCAGCAGCCCATCCTCTGCCCGGGGATCGGGGGGGGGGGGGAGGGAGGGAGGCGGCGATGCACTAACACTGGTTTGCCCCCCCCCCCCGCCCCTGTGCAGAGCTGGGCGGGAGGAGGACTTACTGGGTTCTCCCCCTATCCTATCCCAGGACCCCCGGCCTCGCTGCCCCCCCAGCTGCCTGCGCTGCACAATTTCAACTTGGATTCCTGGTTTGTTCCTTTGCTGGGACCCCCCCGCCCCCAGCTGGAACTTTATGGCCCCGGGGATGGGGCTCAGCTGCTGCCCGTGGGGGCCACCTGCGCCCCTCACCCGGCTGGCGCCTTGTCCGGGGGCTTCCCCTGGCCCGGAGCCTCCCAGCCCGGCTCCTCACCTCGCCGCGGTGCGATCCCAAGGGCGAGCCCCGGCGCTGCGCGGGGGGGCGCTTTCCCATCCAGCGGCCCCAGCCCCGGGGGCTCTGCTGCGGCCAGGCTGCGGGGGCGGGCCGAGGGCCGAGCTCGCTGGCCCCGCCGGGGAGCTCGCCTCGCTTCCCCGGGCTCGCTGCCCCTTCGCCAGCTCCCTGCGTGCAGGGCAGGGGGGAGGGAGGACGCCTCGGCTTGAAGCGGCTCCGCTGGGTCACAGCGCCTGCCATGTTCCCGCAGGCCGGGCCGGGCCGGGCCGGGCCGGGCGGGAATTTTGCGGCCGCTCCGGGCCTGGCTTGAGCCAGGAGCCTGCTCAGCTGTTCGCAAGGTTCTGTGCGGGGGGAGGGGAGAGCCTGGGGCCGGCTGGCCACGAGCCCCCTTCCCGCAAGCAGGGACCCAGAGTGACCCCCCCTCGGCCCGAGCTGCCTTTGGCGTCCTGAGCACGTTGCAACAGCCCGAGGTCTCAGGAGGGGCGGGGCTGGGGAGCAGGCCACTGCCTAGCTCTATCCCTGCCCGCCCGGGTGACCTCTGGCAAATCACTTAACCTCCGCAGTCCAGCTCCTCCAAGAGCTTGACCAGCCTCATCTCCCTGGATTGCCATACCTCCCAGGAGCCCCGCCTCAGTTCTCCACCCGGCAGCCCCAAGGATCCCGCTTTTCCCGGAGTCCTGAGTGGGAGCCGTTCTGGGAAAAGAATCAGGACCTTGCAGTGTCCCTCTCCCTTTGGTTCTTAGTGGCACTGGATGGCTGGGCCTGGGCTGAGGAGGGGCTCATGCTAAGCCCAGCTGGTGTGCATTGTGCAGGGCATGCGCTCAGGTAGTACCACAAGAGTTTGCATGGGTGCACCAATGTGCTGGATGTGAAGTGTTAAGCTGTGTAGGTAAGGGGATCAATGAACCAAGAGCATGTCCATGGGGTGGTAGGGGAGGAGTGCAGGGGCACATGTGGAATGTGTTTGTGTGTTGGGTTGAGATCAGGCCCTTAAAGCCACATGTTCAAAGGAGGAAGAGCGAATGCACCAGGCAGAATACACACAGCCAATGTTCCCTCATTTTTTTTCCAGCCATGTGCGGAATACATTTTGTTATGTGCACCAAGCCCTATGCAGATGTGCACCACCAATAAAAACACATGCTGCTGGCTATGGGCACTGTGAGTGCTCTGTTAATCAGCTGGGTGGCATTGTACTCTCTCCTTGGTGGCTGCCCAAGTGCTCAGTTTACAGGGAACACAATACACAGCCCTGTTGTTTTCACCACCCCACCCCCACAACTGTACATACAACCCCTCTGGCGGTAGCTGTCCCAGCCTGTCTTCTCCATTGGGTTGTAGCTGAGGAATGGGGGGAGGGAAGCTGGGAGCACCCAGCTGCCCCCCAGCCCTTGTGGAACACAGAGCAGCTTCATGCTGCGTTGGTTCACAGCTGGGAGCAGGTGGTCCCTAGCTGGTTTGGGATCAGGGCCCAGGAAAGGTGGTAGCCAGTCCCCCGTGTCCCATATCCCATCCAGCATGCCAGAGAATCTGAGCTAGCCTCTGGCTAAATCCCAGCGCTAATGAAGCGTAATTAATGAAGGGGAGCACCTGGGATGACAGCTCTCTGGCGGTCTGAGCCAATACCTGCTGACATCTAGAGGGGCTGGGCTGGTGCCTGCAGCCAACAGTAGCAGTTCTGCAGTGGGCATGTTCTGTTATTCAGGTAGATCACCTAAGCATGCCAGGCCCATTTTTGAATGAAACCCAATGCCATCCCCATGGCAGGGCCCTGCAGTTCAGAGTGGGGAGGGGCTGGTCAGTAGCCCCTCCCCACTAGCATGCTGGCTGGTATACACTTTTCTGATGCTTTCCAGGAAAATCCAGGCTCCATTCCTGCCAGCACTGAGGATCCAAGTCTATTTTTGTAGCTTTAAAACTACCCACAGAGAGGTTGTCCACTTGCAGCATTTTTCGTTATTCAAGAAATTGTATCACGGGGGGAGGCTTGGATTCCCCTTATTGCTGCTCACCTGGGAATGCTCTCCCTCACCCTACTAAGCCAAGACCCTGACAAAGATGAACCCAGCTGCAAGACTGCCCCCAGGTCTTCTCCAGAAAGGAAGGGGTGGTTCTGGGAGTGGTACACAGGCCTGGCTTTCCCACAGATCCCTTGGGCAAGTCATTTAATTGAGCCGTGTTTCAGTTCCCCAGATGGACAAATGCAGAGGACACATCTTCCTTTTTCTGTCTGGGGACCTGTGGCAGTGAGGGCATCAATGCAGAGACTGTCTCTCACTCGGTACATACAGCACCCAGCACAACGGGGGCATGATCGTGGCTGGAGCCTCCGGATGCTGCAGCAAAGTGGACAGTAACACAAACACCTGGATTGGATTTGGAGGGGTGGAATAACAGCACTGGGTTCTTTGCCCTCCTGTACATCGCCAATAATAAGGTACCTGCTGGGCCAGTCTAGCCCCATTAATGAGATCTAGGAACTCCAAATTGCCAGCAGTGGCTTTGCACGGGTGCAACTGGTTGGAACATGGCAAATCGCTCTGGTGAGGGCACAGAATCGGACCCCCCCTCTCCTCTCCCTGCGCTGGCTCTGCTGGGCCTGCAGGATCAAAGAGCAGCAGGCATGTAGTTCTCAGCCCAGCTCACCCTGGTGCAAGCAGGACAGACGTGTGGAGAGAGAAGGAACCATTTTGATCTGGTCACATTCCAGGCTGGACCTGCGCATGTCAACAAGGAGCTGGCACTCTGCACAGCTCCCTGTCTCCATCACAGGGGCAGGGCTGGGTTTCCAGGGCAGTGTTCAAAGCCTGGAAAAGAAGTGGGGGAGGCACGAAGGAGAGATGGGGTAAGCTAGAGGGCCCTGTTTGAGCTCTGGGATGGAAAGGAAGGTGTTGACTTGAATAGCTACCAGGATGTCTCACCCCCACCACCAGGCTCACCGCCCATTTCCTGCCTATGTGAAATAGCTCCGCAGAAGTGCAGTTGCTTTCAGGGTCCCATCCCGGGCCTTGCTTGTGCTTTCATGTCAGTGTGGATCAGGGTCTCGTTGTGCTAGGCGCTGGACATGCACATAGTAAGCGCCAGGCCTGGCCCTGGAGTTCTCATGCTCTGAACAAAGCTGGGAAGGAGAACAAAGGTACAGGGAAGGGAGGTGTCTTGTGCTAGGTCACCCCCAGATGTGCTTTGATCCCCAGTCTCCAAGCCCCATGCTTCACCCATTGGCCCATGCTGCCTGCACCTGCCAATAGTGTGTCAAAGCCCCCCCCCCCCCAATAACAAGGACAAGGAAAGAGTCGTGCCAGTTACCAGCAGAGCCCTTACTTAAGAACGTAAGTGTGGCCAGACTGGGTAGGACCACATGTCCATCTAGCCCAGTGGCCAATGCCAAGTGGCCCAGAGGGAATGAACAGAACAGGGAACCATCAAGTGAGCTCCTGAGGTCTCTTCCATCCCTATGATTCTATGATTCTATGTGATCCCTCCCCTGCCACTGGTTCCCAGCCTCTGACAAACAGAGGCTAAGAACACCATTCATACCCATCCTGGCTAATAGCCATTGACGGACATACACTCCATGAATTTATCCAGTTCTTTTTTGAACCCTGCAAAAGTCCTGGTCTTCACAACAACCTCTGGCAAGCAGGTCCACAGGTTGGCTGTGTGTTGTGTGAATAAATACCGCCTTTTGTTTGTCTTAAACCCACTACCTATTAGTTTTATGGGTGACCCCCTAGGTCAAATAACTTTTCCTCATTCACTTTCTTCACACCTGTCATGATTTTATAGCCCTTCACCAGCTGTGTCTCTCTTGCCATGGTCGGCAACAGCTTTTCATGGCCCTGAAGACTGAGGCCACCAGCATGTCACTTGCTAGGCTAGGGGGTGGGGAAACCTCAGGTCTGGGGGGGGCCAGATGTGGCCCTCAGCTTGCCTGTATCCAGCCCCCAAGTCTCAGGGCACCCCAACAGTGTTGGGGAACCCATGATGGTGCTCCATCCTGTGGGACTGGAGCACACAAAAACTACTAGCCTGGACCACCCCTCCCCCCCCCCCCCAGGCTCTGCTGTGTGAGGAGAATGTGGGGAGTGTCTTTCGCCTCCTCAGCCAGGGCATGCCTCAGAGAGAGTTTGTTTTGGATTTTTTTTTTTTTTTTTTTTTTTTGCTTCTCACTTTTCTGTGGCCCCTGACTGATTTTTCTGTGGGGCAGCGGCCCCGCCCCTTCACTAGGCTTTTGTCTTATCATAGACGTGGACCCTGCTGCTGCTCTGTGCACACAGAACTCACCACTGGGCCTTGCTCCGAAGAGCAGGTCTGTACCTGCCTCTCCCTGGAGCCCCCCTTCTGTCAGGGCTTCCCCCTGGAAATGGGGACACCAAGCTGCCATGGGGCCATGGGGCTGCTTGGCCTCACCTTGCTCTCCCCCCATCTCCTCAGGCTCCTCTTCCTTCCAGACACAGAACCCAATGGGAGTTGCAGGGGCTAGGCCCCTCAGGAAACCAGGCCCCATTTCCTCAGGAATGGGGCCACCTCCCCCCTCCCAACAGCAAGGCAGCCTCAGTGTTACCACGCATGCAGCTACTTTACACTGGCTAGCCAACCGTGGCGCTGTCCCTGCCCCGAGCCACGCAACTTGGGGGCAGAGAGAGCCAGTCTCGTGGGCTGGGGAACCAGCACGTTTGGGGAACCGGTTCATGAGAGGGAAGCCAAGCAGGTCTCTTCCTCCCCCGAGGGGCAAGCCTGCTGTAAGGCCTATGGAGAACTGGAGCAGCTTTTGGTTCCAAACCAAGTCCGAGTGGTGATAGAAAACCAAGCTCCAGGCCTTAACCGGAGCGAGGCATGTCCCCCTCGGCACCATCTCCTCAGCATCTGCTGCCCTGACCCCCCCCCACCCCATTCACTTGCCAGCCACGCTTCATCACAGTGAGCCTCCCAGCTGCCTTCGCTTTGTTGTGGCATGTGAGCAAACGCAAGGGCGCAGGCTTCTGATTTTCCACCATGCTCCCCCGAGGGCTTCTGCACAAGGAATCGGTTCGTCTTTCTCCTGCGATCATCCTACAAACAGCTTCTGGCTCCTCTGCCCCATGCTGGCATGGCCCACCAGAGGCCTCAGCAGCAGAGGGAGCTGGGGACTGGACCAGCCCTCCTCTCCTGAGGTCCTGTGTGCCCGAGCCTGTCTGGCAGCCCTGCTGGGGAGAAGGCAGCAGAAGGGTTTGCCACAAGCAGTGCTACCCCTGGATGGGAGGATGCCCTAAACTCCCTTCCTTGGGGGGTTCCATCCCAGCGGCGTCTGAAACCTAAGCCCCCGAAGCCTCCAGACTGGCTGGTGTCTCTTGGCAATCAAGTGCTTTGTGCATTTGACAGCAGCCCCAGTGCCCTTAACCCTTGTTCAGAGCAGGTGTGACCCTGGGCTAGGGGTGCCAGATACTTTCACAAAAAAAATCTCGAACGAGGTGGGGAAAAAACCTGGGTCACTGCAGAAGAAAAATGTCCCCACCAGCCTTTCCGTATTTTCTGGGTTTTTTTTTTAACTGGACAGACAACACAATTACCAGACTGTCTGGGTGACAATAGCCCAGCCAGGAAAGACACAGTCCCTGCCCAAAGGAGCTTACAGTCTCCTCTGATCATGTGGTGGGAGTTGGGCCAGGCAGCTAGAGGAAGGGAATCGCAGGATCAAGTTTTTCCTAATGTCCAACCCAGACCTCCCCGCTGCAACTTGAGCCCATTGCTCCTCGTTCTGTCATCTGTCCCCATCTAGAACAGCCTCTTGCCAGCCTCTTTGGAACCTCCCTGCAGGAAGTTGGAGGCTTGCTCTCAAATCCCCCCTCACTCTTCTCTGCTGAAGACTAAACAAACCCAAATGCCTCAGCCTCTCCTCGTAGGTCATGTGCTCCAGCCCCCGAATCATTTCTGTTGCCTTCTGCTGGACTTTTTCCAATGCATGCACATCCTTTCTGTAATGGGGTGGGGGGGGCAGAAGTGGATGCAATACTCCGGGGCTGTGTCTAGACTGGCGCGATCTTGCGCCAGAGCTTTGCAAATGAGGCTCAGCGTGGAATATCGCCGAGCCTCATTTGCATAACTAATGAGCTGCCATTTTTGCGGAAGAGGCTCTTGCGCAAGATGGAGCTGTCTACACTGCCCCTTCTTGTGCAAGAAAAACCCTCTTGCGCAAAGCCGTTATGCTGATTATTTTCAGGCATAACGGCTTTGTGCAAGAGGGTTTTTCTTGCGCAAGAAGGGGCAGTGTAGACAGCTCCGTCTTGCGCAAGAGCCTCTTCCGCAAAAATGGCGGCTCATTAGTTATGCAAATGAGGCTCGGCGATATTCCACGCTGAGCCTCATTTGCATAGCTCTGGCGCAAGATCGCGCCAGTCTAGACACAGCCCAGATGTATCCTTGCCAGCACCAAATGAAAGGGAACACTCACTTCCCTTTGGGCAGTTATGGGCTGACCTGACCCCTAACCCCAAGCTGTTAGAGGTTGATGTCTGAGGATTTACATCTCTTATACACCCTTCATTTGTCTCACGTCCCCATGGGCCTTCTTTCTCGCCACAGAAACGTCCAGTCTTTTCCTTTAAATCCTGCTCCACTCTTTGCTTACAGGACCCCTGGGAGCAGTGAGTTCCACTGGTTAAACACATGCTGCAAAGAAGGGTTTCCTTTTATCACTCTAGGCACATGCATGGCCCTAGAGTGCAGCCCCGTAAGGTAGGGTGTAGAGGAGCAGAGACAGAGATTAAGTGACTTGCCCACTTGCTAAAACTTGAGGTGAGCGCGTCTCCATTGGTGGCCAGCAGATGTGACCCGACTGATGTCAGTTGGCGTGACCCTCGAAGAACGGGGCTATTTGTGTTCAGCTAAAACCACCACCTTTGCCTGGGAATCAGCCCTGCTGGCCCCTCCCACTGCCTGTAGCTGTGTCTGAAAAAGCCCCCACACATCATCTCACAGCTGAGCTAAAAATAGAAGCACTGTTCCTCTGCTCCCAGCTGTGCTGGGCGGTCACACGCCCGCTTCGCCTGGTTTGCAGGAAATGCCAGCCTGTGGGGGCTGGGAGGTGGGGAAGGACCAGGCCAGCTTGGATTTCTGCTGCCTTCTCATTTTCACGGCAACCTGTGCAGCTGGCAGCCAGCACAGGAGTGTGGAGTTATAGAATCATAGCCATGTAGGAGTGGAAGGGACAGTGATGGGGCATCGTGTCAGTCCCCACACTGAGGCCGGACTCAGCATTATCTAGACCAGGCATTTGTCCAACCTGTTCTTAAAAAAACCCTACAGCGCTGGAGATTCCACACGGGGCCTAAGTAATTCACGCCAGTGCTCAACTGCCCTGCCAGCTAGGAAGTTTTGCTTAACGTCCAACTGAAACTGCCCTTGGTGCAGTTTAAACCCACCCTGGCCTGAGCTGATTAGGAGAACAATTTATCACCTTCCTCTTTATCACAATTGTCTGTGTATTTGAAGACTTGTTCTATTGCTTCCCCAGGCTAATCCAACCCAGTTTTTTCAGTCTTCCCTCTGTTCTCTAGACCTTCAATCCTTTTTATTGCTCTTCTCAGGACTGCTTCAAATCTCCCCCCTTCTTTCCTGACACATCACGCCCAACTGAGGCCTAATCAGCACAGAGTAGAGCGGGAGAATGACTTCGCGTGTCTTGCTCTCAGCACTCCTGTTCATGCAGCCCAGAATGATGTTTGCTTTTTTTGCAACAGTCTCACACTGTTGACTCATATTTAGCTTGTGGGCCACTATGATTCCTTTTTGCAGTGCTCCCTCCTAGGCAGGCATTTCCCATTTTGTAGGTGTGCAGTTAACGATTCCTACCTGAGTGGAGTGCTTTGTATTTCTCCTGATTGAATTTGATCCTGTTTTCGTCAGAGCATTTCTCTAGTTTGCCCAGATCATTTTGGATTTTAATCCTGACCTCCAAGGTACTGGCAACCCTTCCCTGCAAACATTACATGTGCTCTCTACGCCATTCTCTAAACCATCAATGACAGGGCTGGCCTTACCATGCGGCGAACTGAGGCGGCCACCTCAGGTACCAGACTCTGTGTGTGTGTGGGGGGGGGGGGGAGGGGGGGGGGAAGAGAGAAGGCCACTAGGACCCAGAGTATAGAAAATTGTGTCTGCTGCTGGTGCAGTGAGGGAGTATGGGGGCATCATTTGAGTTCCCCGTCTCAGGTGCCAAAATGTTGTGGGCCGGCCCTGATCAATGAAGATACTGAGCAGAAGCCCCCCCCCCCCCAGCTATGCCCCTCCAGCTTGACTGTGAATCTGTGAGGATTACTCTCGGGGAACAGTTTTCCAGCCAGTTCTGCATCCACCTTACAGTCACTCCATCTAGGTTGTATTTGCCTAGCTTGTCTGAGAGAAAATTGTAGCAAAAAGCCCCAGTAAAGGCTACATCTGCCACTTCTTCCTTCTCCACGCGGCTTCTTACCCTGCCCAGGAAAGTGAGGAGCTGGTTTGACATGATGTGAGCTGGAAGAGGACAGTGGTTTGATAGGTCAAGGCTGAGGAAATGAACATTTGCTGCAAGTCTTGCAGCAGCGAGCCAGCCTCCGCCCAGTACCAGATCCCAGCACCCGGATCCACGCTGTCCCTGCTCCATGGCCTCGAGAGGGAAGATGTGGCAGCATGAGGCGAGCCAGCAAACTCTTTCCCCAGGAGGGATTCGGGGCAGGGAGGGGGCTGTAGGATCAACAGACTGGGGCAGGTGTGGGCAATAACACAGCATAGACTTGCCACAGTTAGTCCCTGGCAGGCTGACACTGCTAGGTTTACCTGCATGGCTGTTCCCGGCCAATGGGAGTGGTGGACACTTCTTGCAGCTCCCGTGGGCCGGGAACGGCGATCCACAGCCAGCAGGAGCTGCGATTGCCTGTAACTATGGCCATGCAGGTAAATACAGTAGTGGGGGCTCACCAGGAGCTAACCCTTGCAGACCGGCTCCAGCCCACGGGCCGGTATTGCCCACCCCTGGCCTCGGGAGATCTTTGATCCCATTGTGCGGTCTCTTTTCAGTCTGCCTTTGCAGCTAGGCTGCCCAATGGATGTGCCCAAAGTGCCTTGCTGGTGCCATCCACCGGGGCTAAGGGGATGCAGCTCAAAAGCAGGAGCTGTTCAGATTCACTGCTACGCTGGCTCCTGCTCCCTGGGCTCTGGGCTCTGGATGTGGAAGCTGGAGTCCAGCAGAGCCCTAGGAGGGGAAGGACTTGGGTTTGTGAGCGCTCAGGTCACCTCCCTGCTCCCTTCCACTGTCACGGGCATGAAAGGGAAGGAGCCGCCCTCCTGTCCTGGGTCTAAGGAGCATGCAGGGGGCTGCGGAGCTTCACTGATCATCTTGCCTGAAAAGCAGGCAAGACCCAAAGAGGCCGGGAGATGGCACCTGCTGACAGGACGACAGCTGGTAGCTCCAAGGATGGCTCCTGCTGTTGCCCTGCCGCGTGGAGCACGGTCCTTGGGTGGGTCCCATCACCATTACAAAGAGCACGGCCAAGTGGTTAGAGTAGGGGTGGAGCCAGAAGACTTGAGCCATTGAACCTCCAACCTCAGTCAAGTCACTGAATCTAACACGTTCCGTCTCTACAAAGTGGGGCTGATGCTAGTCCGGGAGGTTGGGACTGCTGGAGTCAGGGGGAGATCGTCTCCCAGACAAATGCAGGGACAGGAGCCCATTTCATTTTATAATGGTGTGAAACAACTGCAGAGTGGGCATCGGACCGTGTTGTTCCAAACTCTTCTGACACAAAAAAGCCTTTTTGTAGAAACTGGACAATTTTCATGGAAAATTCATTCTTTTTCCAAAGTCTCTCACATGGAGAGGCAAGATGAAGGCACAGCATTCGTATCTGAAGATGGAGCGTGCAGAGGGACAAGTGCTAAGTGAGGCTAGGCCAGATGACAAGTCAGCGGCTGAACTAGGAGTGACTGACCACTAGGTTACATGGCCAAGCCCAGCTCCTCAGTGGGTGGAGGAGGCCTAAATACCTTTGAGGATCCAGTCTCTTGGCTTTGCGAAAGGAATTGCTAGAACATGCCCCTTGACACAAGCATCTCCCACAGCAGGCATGACCCCCAACTTCTGCTGCTGTCCCGTGGCCGCTCTGGGAAGCTGCCATGTGCAGATGCTTAACACTGGGAGAGATGTTCAGAGGTTGGGATGAAACCACTCAAACTTAGCTGAACAAACAGCACATCGGTGGATTAATGGCTCTCACCAACTGGGCCATTTCTTACCCCTCTCCCCAGTACATGGTGGAGGGAGGGAACTGCCCAGGGTTAGCGAGAGTGGAGGATGTTTTTCCCCTGCCTTCCCCATGTGCACCCAGGAGGGTCCCCACAGCTAAGTTACACACAAGTCACTGCTCGATCCCACCAGGCCTCAAGGACTTGCACTGAGTCAGAAAACTTTGAGCAGCTCATCCCAAGACGACTTGCGGGACTGTTTCCCAGCCTTCATGTATTTCAGCAGCCGTGCAGCATGGAGAAACGGGGAATGAAACTTCATTTGGACGCCGTTACGAAAAACCTAGCCAAGGGGCCGCAAGCTTTATTTTGATAAGTGGCTTGGTGCCGTGGAGCAAGGAGCTGGTGTTGGGGAACTCACAAGCCCATGAATCAGCTGTTCCTAATGAGGCACATAGTGGGGAGAGAACAGGACTCAGGAGAGCTTGGGTCCCTTCCCAGTTCTGCCACAGACTCCTTTGCATGACCTTGGGCAGATCATTTAATCTCTTTGGGGCTCAGGACTCTCTCAGGGTGGCTACAGAGCAAGGGCCTCCCAGGCAGAACACACCGATAAGCACAGCTTGGGGCAAAGCACTTGAATGCGCATTGACTTGGGGGAAAGGGAGGCTGGAGGCAATGTCCATGGAGCGGGTTTCCTCAGGCAGGGCTCTGTATGAGAATCTGCAGCCAGAAAGGACCGGTCTGGTGATGGGGAGACTCAGTGCCCGGGTGAGCTGACTCAGGCCAAGCCATGTCACTGCGCGGCTGTGGGATGGAGCCTGGGCTCTGACATTCAGGATCAGGAGGCTCTCAGAGCCTGAGCCCAATGCGCGCGCTAACATCTACACAGCTCCTTTCAGCCCCAGAACACGAGCCTGGATCCGCTGTCACTCACCTGAAGGCTTGCTCCACTGCTCCCATTGGCTAGAATCATGGCCAACGGGAGCAGTGGGGGCAGTGCCTGGGAGTGAGGGGCTGCACTGAGCCAGTAAGTGCCCCCCATTCCCACACCCCGCACGTCCCCTCCCACCAAGACCCCAGCACCCCCAGCCCGATCCTGCACCCTCCCCCCCAGTCCCCTCCGGCACCCTGCCTCCCACCCAGACCCTCCCTCATCCCCCCCTCCTGCACCCAGACCCTCCCTCCTCCCCCCCTCCTGCACCCATTCTGTCATCACGGGGCATGGCTGGTGGGCCACAGAAAGGGTTGTGTTGGGCGGGGTGGGCTGTGGGCCGAAAGGTTTGCAAACCCTTGTGTAGAGTGAAAGCTCTTCAGGGTATGTGCATTGGCACAAGGGGGCCCTGATCCCGGGCAGCCTCTGGGTGTTCTAGGAAGGCGCACAACAAACCCCGGCACTCAGCACCGAGGGGAGGAAGGTCCATGTATGAGTACGGGGGTTACTGAACACGCACAGCCATGGAACAGAGCAGGCCTTTATTTTGGGCGGGGGCAGGGGGAGTTATCACAAAGGACACTCTTGTCCCATGGCACTTTCTCTGCTTCTGACCAGCCTGGGGCAGTCTGAGGACATTCAAGGTCAGAGAGGGACAGAAATGGGGGGCCTGGGCTCTGGGTCACCGGGCC
Organism: Pelochelys cantorii; assembly: GCA_032595735.1. Taxonomy (NCBI): domain Eukaryota; kingdom Metazoa; phylum Chordata; order Testudines; family Trionychidae; genus Pelochelys; species Pelochelys cantorii. The sequence goes on along the minus strand of CM064346.1, from coordinate 3,597,386 downwards.
GGGCAGGGATGCTTCTCAGTAGAGTTATCAGGTGCTCCAGTGACATCCTCCAGCCTGGAACCAAGCGTACCGTGCCAGCCCCCTTCCCAGAGACACACCACAGCTGGGCGTGAGTGTAAATGACAAGTTTATTGACAAGGACACAAGGCAAAGCTTTCCCCCGCAGGGAGCACGTCAGAGTGGTTATGCAATACAATGGAATGGTGCTGACAGTGAGCAACACACCTCCCTGCCCCTCTGGCTCCCCCTCCCGCCAGCCCCACTTCACAGCATGCACACACATAGCAGGGCCCAGGAGAGGCACAGACACTGGGCGGGGGGAGGAGTTTCTGGCAGGCAGGGGATTTGCTATGGGGTGTTTATTCTTTCCTGGGTTTGGGCTTTTCGGAGGCTTTAACTGAGTGAGACTCGGGTCATTATTCCCAGGGCTGGAGAGTGCGGGACAGGCTCACGGAGCAGCAACATACCTAGGGGCGTAGTGGGGCTCGTGCAGAACTGACCTCCCTTGGCAGGGAGACCAGGGTTTTCCCCTGCTGCCCCTTCACACCCTGCCCACCCCTCCCAGGCACACAGCTCAATGCCCCGGTGGAAGCGGTCCTTTCTGGCTCCGAGGGCCAGCTCGTGCACCCGGCCCTTTACTCATTACTGTGGTAAGTGGGTCTGCAGCGCTCGCAGCCCAGCGGCCCACAGGGTTCCTGCTGGCAGCAGCCAAGCCAGCGCCTGCGCCAAGTTCCTCCAGCTCTGTCCCACATTCTGCCCACCCTGCATTCACGCTGCCAGACACTGCCCAGGACCCAGCCTGGCTCAGACAGCCAAGGGAGCCGCTGCTCCCAAGCTTCAAGCTGCATCTGCCCCCCCCAGAGCCGGGGTTGGCCCTGCCCCAGACCTGGCTGACCCTCGTTGGCCCCCCACCATTCTCCAGGTCCATCACAACACCCGGTGCTGCACCCTAGGGTCAGATGCAGCACGGCAGGCAGCCCTGCGCCAGGCCGTGGGGGCGGCCGTGCTCTGAACAGGTGGTCCTTCCGAGGGCAGCCTGTCACTCTGGGGGAAGCCGAGAGTGGCGGGGGCTGGCTCTGAACTCAGCTGACAGAGCCAAGCCCAGCACCTGGCCCTGCTTTCATTCCGGCTTGAGCTCTACTGCAGCTCCTGGCCTGGGACAAGGCAACTCGCTGGCTAGTGGGAAGACCAAGAAGCCGCCCTACCTGCTTGGAGGCCCACGTCTGCATGCCAGTGAGCTTCAGACACAAGGCACCCAAGGGCCCGAGTCACCGCAAGGCATGGAAAGAGCAAGCCCGTGAGATTACCTTGTGTGCCACACGGGAGGGTTGGGTAGGTCCAAGTGAGGCAGGAGACTGCACACAACCCTCTCCCCTGCCACAAGGCATTTCCTTTTGGGTGTCTCAGGTTTGGGGGGCAACTCCCTGTCAGTGTCTGAGTGGCTCTCCTCCGCAGCCCTGGAGAATGGAGCCTTCCTCCTAAGCCAAGTCTGGCTAAAAGTTTGCAGGACGCTGGGAGAAATGGCTTTCCCAAGCCAGGGCCAGGGACTAGAGGAGAACATCCCAGGCTGTTCCTCATACCCCTAACACACACAGCCAGATGCTGCCACACCCTGCGGCTTTTACAATCCCCCCCCTCAGCACACAAGCGGTCAAGGACCACAGCAAAACGGCTGTGATCACCCTCTGCCAGGAGGCAGCGGACAGCATTGGGAGCCCCGCGCAGTGCTCAGAAGCTGCCCTGGCTGCGGGGAGGAACGCAGACAGGCAGGGGCAGGAAGACGGGTGGTGGTGGTCAGGGACTCCCTCCTAAGAGGGACTGAGCCATCCATCTGCCGTCCGGACCTGGAATCTCGAGAGGTGTGCTGCCTACCGGGAGCTCGAATTCAGGATGTGACTGAGAGGCTTACCAAGCTGATCAAACCTTTGGATCACTACCCCTTCCTGCTTCTCCACGTGGGAACTAACGATACAGCCAAGAATGATCTTGAGCGGGTTACTGCGGATTATGTAGCGCTGGGAAGAAGGACCCAAGAATTCGGAGCGCAAGTGGTGTTCTCGTCCATCCTCCCTGTTGAAGGGAAAGGACTGGGCAGGGATCGTCGAATTGAGGAAGTAAATGCGTGGTTGCGCAGGTGGTGTCACAGAGAGGGCTTTGGTTTCTTCGACCATGGGACTCTGTTCCGGGCACAAGGATTGTTAGGAAAAGATGGGATCCATCTAACAAAGAGAGGAAGGAGCATCTTTGCTGGCAGGCTTGCAAACCTAGTGAGGAGGGCTTTAAACTAGGTTCATTGGGGGACGGTGACCAAAACCCTGAGGGGAGTGGGAAAGTCGGATACCGGGAAGGAATGCAAAGAGGAACGAGCAAGAAAGGAGGGCCCCTGATTCGAATGGAGAAGATGGGGCAATCAACTGGTTATCTGAGGTGTTTGTACACTAATGCGAGAAGCCTGGGCAACAAACAGGAAGAACAGGAGGCCTTGGCCCAGTCCAAGAAATATGATTTAATTGGGATAACAGAGACTTGGTGGGATGACTCGCATGACTGGAGCGCTGTCATGGAAGGGTATAGACTGTTCAGGAAGAACAGGCAGGGGAGAAAAGCAGGAGGAGTTGCACTGTATGTAAGAGAGCACTATGATTGCTCTGAACTCCAGTATATAGAGGGAGAAAAACCTGTTGAGAGTCTATGGGTTAAGTTTAGAGGGGCAAACAACAGCAGTGATGTTGTGGTTGGTGTCTGCTACAGGCCACCGAATCAGGTGGATGGGGTAGATGAGGCTTTCTTCAGACAACTGAGAGAAGCTTCCAGATCGCAGGCCCTGGTTCTCGTGGGGGACTTTAATCACCCTGACATCTGTTGGGAGACCAATACGGCAGTACACAGGCAATCCAGGAAGTTTTTGGAGAATGTTGGGGATAACTTCTTGGTACAAGTGATGAAGGATCCGACCAGGGGCTGCGCACAGCTTGACCTTCTGCTCACAAACAGGGAGGAACTAATAGGGGAAGTAGAGACGGCTGACAACCTCGGAAGCAGGGATCATGAGATGGTAGATTTCAGGATCCAGACCAAAGGAAGAAAAGAGAGTAGTAAAATACACAGCTTGGACTTTAGAAAAGCAGATTTTGACTCCCTGAGAGACCTGATGGGCAGAATCCTCTGGGATGCTAACATGAAGGGGAAAGGAGTCCAGGAGAGCTGGCAGTATTTTAAAGAAGCCTTATTGAAGGTACAGAAAGAAACCATCCCGATGCGTAGCAAGAGAGGCAAACATGATAGGAGACCGGATTGGCTTACAGGGGAAATCCTTGGTGAACTTAAGCACAAAAAGGAAGCTTACAAAAAGTGGAAACTTGGACAAATGGCCAGGGAGGGGTATAAATGTATAGCTCGAGAATGCAGGGGGGTTATCAGGAAGGCAAAAGTGCAAATGGAATTGCGACTGGCAAAGGATGTGAAGGATAACAAGAAAACTTTCTACAGGCACGTTAACAAGAAGAAGGTGATCAGAGAGGGTGTGGGGCCCCTACTAGGTGAAAGAGGTAACCTAGTGACAGATGATGTGGGGAAGGCTGAAGTACTCAATGCTTTCTTTGCCTCTGTATTCACAGACAAGGTGGGCTCCCAGACTAATGCGCTAAGTGACGCAAGATGGGATGAAGATGGACAGCCCTTGGTGGGTAAAGAACAGGTTAGGAACTATTTAGAAAAGCTAAATGTACACAAATCCATGGAGCCAGACTTAATGCATCCGAGGGTACTGAGGGAGTTGGCAAATGTCATTGAGGAGCCTTTGGCCATTATCTTTGAAAAGTCGTGGAGATCGGGAGAGATCCCGGATGATTGGAAAAAGGCAAATGTAGTGCCCATCTTCAAAAAAGGAAAAAAGGACGATCCTGGGAACTATAGGCCGGTCAGTCTTACCTCGATTCCTGGAAAAATCATGGAAGGGATCCTTAAGGAATCCATTTTGAGGCACTTGGAAGAGAGGAAAGTGATCAGGAATAGTCAGCATGGATTCACAAAGGGCAAGTCATGCCTGACCAATCTGATTAGCTTCTATGATGAGGTAACTGGCTCTGTGGACATGGGAAAGTCAGTGGATGTGATATACCTTGACTTTAGCAAGGCTTTTGATACTGTCTCCCACAATATTCTTGCCAACAAGTTAAGGGAATGTGGATTGGATAAATGGACGGTAAGATGGATAGAAAGCTGGCTAGAAGGCCGGGCCCAGCGGGTAGCGATCAACGGCTCAGTGTCAGGATGGTGGTCGGTTTCTAGCGGAGTGCCCCAAGGTTCGGTTCTAGGACCGGTTTTGTTCCATATCTTTATTAATGACCTGGAGGAGGGAATGAATTGCACCCTCAGCAAGTTTGCAGATGACACTAAAGTAGGTGGAGAGGTAGATACACTGGAGGGCAGGGATAGGGTCCAGAGTGACTTAGACAAATTGGAGTATTGGGCCACAAGAAATCTGATGAGGTTCAACAAGGACAAGTGCAGAGTCCTGCACTTGGGACGGAAGAATCCCAAGCATTGTTACAGGCTGGGGACCAACCAGCTAAGTAGTAGTTCTGCAGAAAAGGACCTGGGGGTTACAGTGGATGAGAAGCTGGATATGAGTCAACAGTGTGCCCTTGAAGCCAAGAAGGCTAATAGCATATTAGGTTGCATTAGGAGGAGCATTGCCAGCAGATCCAGAGATGTGATTATTCCCCTTTATTCGGCTCTGGTGAGGCCACATCTGGAGTACTGTGTCCAGTTCTGGGCCCCCCCCCCCCAAAAAGGATGTGGACACATTGGAGAGGGTCCAGCAGAGGGCAACCGAAATCATTAGGGGGCTGGAGCATACAACCTACGAGGAGAGGCTGAGGGAGTTGGGTCTGTTTAGTCTGCAGAAGCGAAGAGTGAGGGGGGATTTGATAGCAGCCTTCAACTTCCTGAAGGGAGGTTCCAAAGAGGATGGAGAAAGGCTGTTCTCAGTCGTGACGGATGGCAGAACAAGGAACAATGGTCTCAAGTTGTGTTGGGAGAGGTCCAGGTTGGATATTAGGAAAAACTATTTCACTAGGAGAGTGGTGAAGCACTGGAATGGGTTACCTAGGGAAGTAGTGGAGTCTCCATCCCTAGAGGTATTCAAGTCTTGGCTTGACAAAGCCATGGTTGGGTTGATTTGGTTGGGATTGGTCCTGCCTAGAGCAGGGGGGCTGGACTTGATGACCTTCTGAGGTCTCTTCCAGCTCTATGGTTCTATGATTCTATGGTAAGACATGGGGAAGAGCAGGAAAGGGGAAGAGACAATGACCACACCTCCTGCTCTGCCAAGGGCCAGGCATCCTCAGAGTCAGACCTGCTGCTTCCTTCCTCTTTGCCCTCGGCTGCCAGCTCCTGCCCCCAGGCAAAGAAGACCCACTTTGGAGCCCCTGGGATGCAGGCGGGTGAGGCACGCGGGACAATGGAACGCCCCAGCCCAGGTCCATCCCAATGCCCTCTCTAGAGCTCCCTCCAGCCCACTAAAGCTACTCCTAGCTCACCCATGCGCCCTTGAGCACTTGCCCTGCTCAGGCGCAGCTGGGTCTTTTCTTCCCTTTCTCATCTGGTTATAATACAAAAAAAGAACCCAAATGTATAAAAAATATAAAATAATAAAGTGCAGTTTGTGTTTCCAGGATGCCTTGGCCTTGTTTTAATGAACAGAGACTTGTCTTTTTCGGGTAGTCAATGAGCCATCTATTACAAAAGAGCAACTCCGCCGAGCGCGGTTTAGAAAACGCTAAACATTGGCACGAGATGGACACGCCCACAAGGAAAAACGACAGAACCGTGGCACCGGGGGACGGGGGAGTGGACAAAGCAGTGGTTACAAAGTTTCCATGGACGCTAAAAATATCAAACGGTTGTTCCCGATTATTATTAGCACGTGGATACTAATTGCTACCTTGGTTTCTCGGTGCGTTTGACTGAAATCCTACACATGAATACAGCTGCTTCCAGTTAGAGTTCTTTGCCTGCACCGATAATGGGAGTAGCCGGAGCCTCCCCTCCTCCCTCTGTGGGGTGAGACGTGGAGCTGGGCTTTAGTTTTTCAAAATGCTGTCGTAGACCTGGTAGACGTACTGGGACACTTCGGGAGCCCGGCACTTCAGGGACAGCTAGGAGAGACACGAAGCCCATGTCAGCGTCAGAAGGCAGTGGCTAACACAGTCCATCCCCACTAGGAAGCGTGCTGGCCCCTTCGGATCCATTTCCCTGTATTCAATCCACACCCTGCCCCATCCAGCACACAGCAAGGTCGGGGAGTTTCAGCTACCAGGACGTGTCACTCCCTACCCGAGGCTGGTGCTGAATTCAGATGTCTAAGAGGGAGTCAGTCTGGCCTAAGAATAGGTAGGTGAGGGCACAGGGAATACTTTCCCATCCCCGCTCTTCAAGCTCCTCTGCTCTATCCCTTGCGTGCCTTGTGCTGGGCTGACTGAAGGCCAAACCCGGGAGCCTGCGGCTCTCAAAGCATGTGCTTGTAGTCGGGCTAAAAGCCCATATCCCGTACCTCTGCTACAGCAGCAGCCTCCAACCTCAAGGGGTGACAGCTGCACTGTGCTAGTGCAGTTACCACCATGTTTCCCAGGGTGCCAGGTACGTTTGGGGTTTTTTTTGCCGGGGGGGGGGAGGGGGGTGTAATTCACACAGAACTTTAAATATTAGTCCCAATTGCTGGTCTCCCGCTATTTCCCGCTGAAGCGCTGAGGCACACGAAAGCACGCGGCCCTCGCGTGTGGCGCTAGCTAGTTTGGGACAGCATTGGAAGTGAGCAGCAGAAGTGTAAGCGGGAGCCCGAGCGTACGATGGCTTCCTCTGCAGCGCTGCGATTCACCAGCTTGTGCCGATGTTCAGCGGGGAGCCTGCGTGCTCCCAACAACCCCTTCCCTCCAAACTGGAAATTACACCGCACAGACCCACCGTGCCAGTGGCATGCAGCTGGCGCAGGACAATCACCTCAGCGGCAGCCCTGAGTCCTGCTTGCGCTCCGGGACAGCGAGGGAGGGACCACAAAGCCAAGCTCCCTTTGCCAAGGGTTTGAATTGTTCCCTTTCCACATGCAGGGCCCCCCAGGCTGCACCTTGCACGTCTCAAGGCAGGGGCGAGACGCCCCCAGCAGCCAGGAGTTCAAGGAAGTGGCTACACGTGGGAGCTGGCAGGGCGCTTGCTTTTGAGCAAGGCCAAGGGAACCTTCCAAGTCTGGACGGCCAGGCTCTGCTTCAGCAGCGCAGCGGGGCAGAAGGGAGCCCTGCTTGCTGGCGGGGGCTGGGGAGAACTCTGACAATGCTCTTGTGTCCATGTTTCGTGGCAAATTCAGATGGTAACAGGCTGGGCCACTAAACACCTGCTGCTGAGTCAGCATTCATCTAGCTCGGCGGGCCACTAACATCAGTGGCTTCCTAACTCTGCCCTTGCCCTGGGGCTGAAACGAACAGACCCGAAAGGTCTTCCCAGCATGCTGCCTTCGATCGGAGACAGCTGGGAAAGGATGCCTGGCCTTCCCCTGCCCGCCAAGTGCCGAAGGGGCTTACTGTGTAATTCGGGTTCCCGGGCTGAATACGCAGCTCAGCCAAGATCCAGATGCCGTTGGTGAGCTTCAGAGACTGGTAGAGCATGTCCTGGCCTTCCACGTTCCTCTTGGCAATGGTGTAAACGTTATTGTTCTGCAGCTTACTGGAAACAGTGTCTGCAAAGAGAAACCACCTCTGAAATCCATACTGGACACAAGGAGAATACAGACACTCTTCCCCCCCCCCCCCAATGTCCTCTGTATTCCCCTAAAGCCTCGCAGCCTCCTCACAAACCAGGCCCCATGGCTGGGCAGTGTACAAACAGACCGAAAAGGCAGAGCACGAGCGCCCGGACCAGGAAGAACCGGCATCTGTGTTAGACACTGGAGAGTGAGGCAAGAGGAAAAACAGGTCAAATGTGCTCCATCTCCCTGGAGACTCCCCCGTGGATGTGGGTCTCCCTGCCTAGTTGGTATTAGCCTCCCCTTAGGGGACGGACGCCCACCTCCTCCACCACACTGCTCTTGGCTGGGTCCCTTCTGTGAGCCGCAGATTCCGAGGTCCCCAAACCAGCCCAGACCCTAGTTGGGCTGATTCTGGACTTTGCGCCGGGTGTTCCTGAGCCAGAGGGCGCTGCTAAGTAACAACAAACAAGATCACGGCCTAAATCTCAACTCTGCCTTCTCAGACACTAACAGCTCTCTGCACCCTGAATACAAATCCTCTCTGTGGGCCAGCTGGGGAGAGGAACGGCCTTTCCCCTCTGCCTGCTGGGGGGAGGGGGGGTTTACACTGTTCGCAGCACTCCAAGACCTACGGTGTTACTTGCACACAAATACACGGCTGTAACCACGATCTCTATTTCTCAGGCACCTGACAGAGAAACGAGAACAGCAGCAGGGATCCAGAATACACAGCAGCCAAATCAACGCCCAGGCTGGTAGCCTGGGGAAGCCAAAACCCAACAGAACAGAGGCCATGGCAGGAGCAGGATTCCTAAAGCCACAGAACCTGCTGAGCTCAGTGTAGGAGAGCATCAGAACAGCCATCCTGGGCCAGGCCACCCTGCCCAGCACCCGCTCTCCAGCAATACTGGAGCTTGGGCAGTGCCCAGAATGGGGCAGCTTTGGAGCAATTCCCCCCTTCCGCTCCTGGCCTCGGATAGCGAGGGGATACTTGAGACGACCACAAATGTCCTGCGAGGCCCAAGCCACTCCTGGACATTGAGGAATTTCCTGGGAGGTTATTTATACCGGGAATGTCACCCGATGGTTTATTTACTATGTCGGGGGGGAGGCGGGGGGTTCACAATTGGGTTGCGGGCCCACCTGGGTAAGCCAGGAGACGCTTTGTGTATCTAAGGGTCCATAGGCCTGGAGCCTCGCAGAGGTTCACTGCTTCCAGCCAAGGGGTGTTGCGAGGCTCTGGACCTAGGGACATTTGGATAAACAAAGCATCTCGTGGCCCAGCAGTGGCTTACCCAGGTGCGACCCCAGTTTGAAATGCCCAGCACTAGCCCACACAGTCACCTGCTGGGTACTGGTTGGGGGCACAATTGCTCACAGGCTGAGGATGTTGGGGAAGGGGAGGAAGATGGCTGTGGCCTGTGTTCCCAGACTCGCCCATCTGAGCATGAGGAGGGAGGATGTGTGGCAGGACAGAGGGGTTCACCACGGAGGGAGCAGGCACCTGACCAGCCAGCCCCACGAACACTGCAAGCCACAGAGCCACACAAAGGAGAGGTTTAAGAACGGACGAGATTTAGGCAGTGCTGGAGCAGGGGGCCAAAGGAGGAGCGTCTGAGCAGAGAAGGGGCCTGACCTCTCTGCCCTGTGCTGCATCCTTTCCTGGAACAGTGGCCTTTCCTCCGACACTTACCCAGCAGGAACTCAAAACAGACAACCCGGAAAGAGCCCCGTTTGGGGTTTCCTCTCTTCCTTGGTTACTATAGAAACTAGGAGAGGCAAGTAACCAATGAATTGCTGAGCTACACAATACTCATCTCCCTTTCTCCTCCTCCCGCTTCTCTTCCTTCAGCAGAGGAAGGGCCCGTCTGGGTTCGGGAAAGATGCAGCACCACACAGGTTGCTCCGAAGCACAAGTGGAGCCAGACTCAGCCCGGAGGGACAAGCCCTATCCGCTGGCAGCGGGACTGGTACAGTGCTCTCGCTCCTGCCAGGGGTCAGGAGACAACCACCATGCTTGCTTCCTGCACAAGCAAAGGCGATTGCCGCACACATGCATCTGCAGAGGATCCCAAAGGCAAAGACCAAGGAAAGCCCAGAACTGAGCAAAGGCATTGGCAGCAAACGGTTTCCAAGCACCGAGAGGGGATGGAAGACACAAGTGACTTATGTCCAAGCTGTTCCCCTGCCATGGAATCAATCTCAGTGCTGTCCCCTCACATTTAGCCAGCAGCGTGCAGGCGCAAAGTGCTGGCGCTAGCGCTTCCTCGACCTCTGCCGAGGGGAGGCGCATCCACATGTGGGATTGGCAGCCTGACAGCCTGGATTCTGTCGGGGCAAACTAAAGCTCTGGCCCCCCGCAGGGGTACTGAATTTAATCACAAGCGGAGCCCTTAAATCTAAAGTGTGGCCCTGCAGAGACGCATGGATTGCTGTGTGTTCCTAGCAGCCAGCTGTGAGGCTGCCAGAGAACCGTGTGCCATTTTCAACTGTTGCTCCCCAGATGGGGATGGCAGAGCTGAGCGGTCCATGGCCATATCTGTCCAAGATCACACAGGAAGACAGAACCAGGTGAGAATTTCTGTCTCTTGCCCTCTTGGAAGCTTGTCGCAACATCACTGGACACAGAAGCCTTCAGGGGACTCAACTGCTCAGAACAACCTAATGCAGCAACAGCACGTGAGGAGGGTGCTGGGCTCGGACGCTCACTTGGCTCTGCCTCCGTCTCTATTGGTCCAGACGTCGGGATCCACACATGGGAGGGCACATGTCACTTCCAATTCCCTTCCATCCCCAAGTAGCAGCTCCAGCCACAGCTCTGCGAGCAAGTCAAAACCAATGTCAGCTCCTCCACATCGGGCAGTGTCGCTAGGCAACAGGGCCAGGCCGGGCCGTGCTCGGGCGGGACAGCTTATGCCATGCGACAGTGCTGCTTTTAGAAAGGGTGGGTGGCTGGGAGCAGCGAGGCCAGCCCCACTCAGAACCAGGCTGGATGTTGATCCGCGAGAGGGACGGCGGCCCGCGGGGAAGCCTCCGTTAACAACCACATGGCAGGGGGGGAAGCTTGTGCGAAGCCGATGCTGACCGTGCGCTGACTCCCTCCCCTGGGCCTAGGGGACAGGAGGACAGTGCAAACCAATCTGCAGAATTCAGGATTCCTTGAGCTGCCCAAACTAAGAGCATCTGACCCCATTATGTAGCCTCCGAGAGGATTTGGAGAGGGTTTTTTTAATCAGGTTTGCCTTGTCCACAGAGGTTATGCTGAATTAAAAATGTAGACTAAAAAGGTGCAGCTGAAGGAGCTTTCCTTCTGGAGAAACACTCAGCTACATCACAGCCACAGCCACACCCCTTTCACATCCCTGCTTATTTCTGCCCAGGGGCTTTGATACCAGTCACCATGATTGGATTTTTTGGGGCAAGGAAGGGATTAGACAATTGCTGATGAAGCTTCCATCCTGCAAAGACTTGCAAGAGCAAGGCCTCCAGTCAGCCCCTGGCAGAATCGGGACCTACAGTTATAAAAGGGAAAAGAAGATGAAATATACCATGCTCAAAACCATCTCCACTTCCTATTTTGTAATTCAGGGAATTCTCTCTTGCACACACACTCAGATTGCTAACCACATCCACCTAGCTCCCTGATACAGGACCACATGCATTTGCCACCTATTTCTTGCAATGGAGCCTTTTCTGAGTTCAGAGATCTCCATGTCATTCACCAGTGACCGGTGGGAAGCAGCAAAGCCCAATTATTTCATCTGCACCCTCAAACGCCTCCCTCTGCATCTAGCAACACTGGACAGAGTCTGCGCAGCTAATCAAGAGGACACCTGCAAGTCTTGCTTGATTCCATTGGGAAGAGTCGCAGGCATTTCCTAGTGATGTCAAGCGCAGGCTTTGACATCTGCTGCGCAATCAAGGAGAAGCTGGGCTGTGAGGGAGATGATGCTTAAAAGACACAAGCGACCGCAGAGTGGGAATGCTGGGAAATGCCAGACAGGGGCACGCATGCTCGATTCTGAGTTTGCTCCTACATGAAACTCTCTCTCCAGGAAGCCACCAAGGGTTAAGCTATTAACAACAACCCTGGACTTTGCCTTAGCTAATCACGGTCTCTCCTCGTGCATCTTTATGGAGATGGAAGATTCTGCATCATTTCAGCTGAGACTTCTGGACTGGCCTAGAGATTGCAAATGTAGCAGCTTCCTGGCTTCAGCCCTCTTTCTGAAAGCATCTAAATTCCATGCTGATGCAGGTGTTGGGCTAGCGAGCAGCCCTGGTGATTGAAAACACCGATTGTCCATGCAACACGGCAGCAGTGTGAGCTTCCCACCCCACTCACAGGGGTTATTTCTGAAACAGAGGAGCCCATCTGTAAGGCTGGGACGGGGTTTCCATTCCCATTCAGTAACTGCTCAGAGTGCAACAGCACCAGTTGGATGCTTGGTGGCAGCAGTGGGGGGGGTTGGTTTCTAACAGACCTCCATCTCCTGAGAAATGGGCAAAGACCCACGACCCCTGAGCAGGCAGACGGTGACTATTGTCCATAGCCATCTGGGTGGCAATGGAAATCAGAACTGAGAGGAGAAAAGTGCCCTGGGCCAGACTGTCAGGGGTATTCAGGAACCTAACCATCAGATGGGAGCCGAGCTGCCTGTACAAAACACCTATGGTTGTTATGCCCATAACTCCCACGGACTTTTGGGAGTTGGGCACCTCATCTGCTTAGTGGCTTCTGAGGATTCCACTAGGCCCATTTACATTTTTAGGTGCCTAACCACCTTGGAAAATCTGGCCCTACATCCCAGGCGCTGTCCAATTCTGGTCTTGTCCCTCATGAGTAGGCTGGGAGGTGAGGCGTCTGTGGAAGGAGAAGAACGTATGAGGTAATTGGGCTGACCTGCCATTTTCTGGACTCTGTTCTCTTCAGTCAGACCTTGCTCTAAGACAGCTCGGCCTCGCCTTTTGGCCATTCAGAATCCTGTGGGGGACCCTCTGCTGGCAAGGAAACATGCAACTCCACAAACGTACACTGCGTAAGAGCATGGGCTGGGGAAGAGCAGGCAACGCACACAAGCTGCTCCCCCACTGGGGGAGGCGCTCAGAGCAGTTACAGAAAGGGGGCCGACTTGTGCGGTAAAGCCCCTGCACTCACCTGGTGCATGGAGAACTAGGGCCAGGTTTGCAAACCTGCCCCGTGCCCAGCTCCCTTCCTGGCAGAGCAGTGGAAATGGGGCTGCTGGGCTAAGGGAAGCGCTGCTGTGCTGAAACCCTTTGAAAATCTGTCCCATCTGGTTTTCTGAACAGATTCACCCAGCCAATGCTGCTGTGAGAATTCGCTCCACTGCATTCAAACCCTCCCCCTGCAGCACTGGGGCTGGAGAAGCCTAGGAAAGCCAGCTTAGACAAAGGGACAGTCTGATTGCCTTCCCACTATGCCACAAACAAAACACAGAACTGTTGTGACACAGAGCATTTGTTAGATTAGGCTCAAGCATCAAAGTGCAAACCGGGGAACGGTTTCATTGTATGTTGGGGGCAGGGCAAAGAGCAGCAAACAAAAGGCAGGGATTGTATGAAAGAAGAATAGAAACTACACTCTGATATTAATGAAAACACACTTAACTGAAAATAATGTGACTCATTCCATCCCTGGGCTCTGGTGACACTGATAAAGCCATGGGGCAAATAAGATCATCAAAAGTGCTCACAGAATGACAGCTAGACTATGTACAGCTAGACTGGCATTATTCTTCATTGTGTACATGGATGCGCACACACACAGAGCTAGAATACCCATTGTGAAAGGATGTTAAGAACAGATTGTACAAACAGCTGCCAGGGAAGGTTTAGGTTTCCTTGGTTCTGCCTCACTGTAGGGGGGACGTACTAACCAACCTTTTAAGGTTCCTACCAGTCTTACAGTTCTATGATTCGATGATACCTACAGACAACTACAGCTCTTGTTTTATCGTAGGAGCGTGTCTGCACTAGGGTATAAGGTGTGTTTTAAAAACGTATTAGCTAAAATATGCAGGCGGTCAGACTACATGACAGTACATAGTCCCTGTACTTTTGGCCCTGAACATTGAAGGGCCAAAATCCCAATAATATGTATGTAAGATCTTGACCACAGTTTCTGTTAAGAATCTTTCATGTATGCCCAAACTGGACGGGCCTGGTCTGAGGCCTAGCTAACAACGGATAATACAGAGCTAAAAGGGAACAGAGATAAGCAGAAGACAGGCCTTGTTTGTATAACTAGGCATGAAACAAGCTGAGACAGGTGCAGGCCAGTAGTTGGGGCCTTATCGTGAATTATAGACACATAACTCTGTGAGAGTGGCCTCGAAAGTCTGCCTGACAAGTTCAGGAGGAGATAGCAGTGTATCCTCCCCACATCCCAGCCAGTGTTCAGGGCGGAGACAGCCAGCATGAGTAATAATATCCATCCCTCACAGATGCCAATCCAGTCCAAAGGGGTGTGATCGATAAACAAATTGACAATGCTGTGTATTGTTTACTGTTCTCTTTGTTTTAAGACCACAGAGGAATGTACTGGAGAGCAAACCTGTCTGGGAGATGCCACCCGTCATTTCTATGGACCTGGAATCAGGATTTAATCTATTTATTGCAAAATGACACTTAAGCCATAACACCTGTTTATTAGTACACATGTAAACCTGAGCCACGGGTGAAGCAATTATGTAATCTTTTAGATTATTGGCTTATTATGCTCATTACGTCTTGCTTCTAGAACCTACCCAGGGGCTCGGGAACTCCCACCCAGTCGCTTCTCTCCGCCCACTGGCACCCTATATAATCTATAGTAATTCATTGTTTGGCAGTCTCACTGAGCCTAACAAGTGAAGTGACACTCCGCCAGCCCTGTGCGTAATAAACCCTCGTGCTTGGATCTACACGGTGTCAAACTTCTGTTCCTTCAAACATCTTTTAAATAACATGTTTTAAGAAAGTCTAGTGTGAAAAAGGAAAACTTATTTAACACCTGTTAGCTAGAGAAGGCGCACGTGTGTGGGTTGCAAAAAAATTACCTAAACTAAAAACATTTATGAATTTGGTATCATATGTGCATGGCAGTCATGCTGACTGACACAGGGAGCTCTGAACCTGCTTAATAGCATAGCCTCATTAGTAAGAATTTCAATACAGGTTCCTGTTCTGCATTGTAATCTTTATGTGCCTCTGGAGTTTCTAAACTTTGCCACTCGCTGTTGTTGGGCTTCTAAGATCCAGAGAGGTCAGCTTTTTAAAGCTCTCATCTTTTGACAAGTTTTTCCACTTGAGCAGACTAAATCAAGATACAAAAGTTTTAAATTGGCATAAAAGCCATGACCTGAGAAAACAGAGGTTGTACCTTTAATCTTAACTCTGACCCTGGTAGTGTGTATCCAGCACAATAATCTTTATTTATGTGATCACAAGGTTTTTCTGCTACAGTATCATAAAACTGGGGAGGGATCACGTGAGGATTACCTATTGTGTTCCCTCCCTCTGGTGCATCTGGTATCGGCCACTGTCAGCAGACAGGACACTGGGCTAGATGGACCTTTGGTCTGACCCAGTATGGCCCCTCTTATGTTCTTAACTGTTTCTCTGTAGAAATGCATGAGTTGAATCTGAATGTGTTTGTGATGGATAGGAGTGCTGTCCTTTTCTGGGCATCCCAGCATTCGGTGACTAAAGGGTTAAACTCAGATAGCTAGGAGGTGTCCGCAGAGAGGCAGGAGAGCCAATGGAAGAAAGTGTTAGGATCTGAACTGAAAGGAATCTTCCACGAGCACTCTCTCTCTCTCTGTGAGAGAGAGAGAGAGAGAGAGAGATTGAGATTAAGCCAGGAGACCAAGATCAATTGAACCAGGCAGGACTACCAAAGAACACTGGGCATGGAAATGGACTGGACCTTGAAGCACGTATGTGGGAATAGATACCATACACTGTAACTGAAGTGCAATCCCAGGGAAAGAGTTCTCTCTTTTAATTTCTTTTCTCAGTTGCTTTAACACACATCAACCAAGTATGCTTTACCAAGTATCTCTTTTTGTGTTGTTAATAAAATCACCTTTTCTAAGGCTATGATTCGATTTTTGTGTCCTGGAAGGTAACAGGAGGCCTGTGTAGGCCAGCTATCTGAGATTACAGTTTGTTTTCTGTTTTTTTCCGATGCTCTCTTGTGACAAAAGAGCTTAGGGTACCCCTCTGGAAGAAGTTCCTAAGTGCTTTCTTCCTAGGTTCAAGAAACATGTTTTTTCTCCCCTTCACTTGCGTGGTGGCAGCTACCTCCCAAGGCCAGGGAATCTGACTTTGGGGAGCTTTTAAGCAGAAGCCTATAAAGACAAGATATTTTTGAGGTCTCTTGTGGGCTTCCACCTTCTGCACTCGGCATGCCAGAATGGGGAACAGCCTTGACAGTGTTTAACACATAAAATGCTCCCATTCATGTACCTTAAATGGCAGATGAATCTGTGTATTCACACCTTGGCCCAAATCTGCACGCAACTGTGCGGCAAAACTCAGGGAGTGCAGTGGGGTTCAGCAGGGCTCTGTAGTCACTTGTGGGATCAGGCCCAGATTTTTAGAAGTATTTAGGAGTTGCTGTATTTAACCCTGCAATGTCTAATGGATTTAGAAGCAAATTCCACCATCAATGGGATTTAGGCACTGAAGCGCCTATATCACTTTTTGAAAATAAGGCAACACCTTTAAAAAAAGCTGGGCTTTTATGTATAAAGTCATAAACATTCAAGATGCAAGGGACTTCACTCACACATCTAGCCCGCCCTGTGAAGACAAGCACAGGGATGCTGCTTCCTGCATATTTTGCCCGTACAGATACATTTGATATTTCTTCTTGATAGAAGTGTTTGTGTTTTGATCTGCTGTGTAAGGAAACAGGAGAAATAACCAGTTATTAGGCTAGAGGTACTTTAAAATCTGACTGCTGCCCCATGACAGTCACAATCCTGGGTTTACAGTGGAACACACAGCCAGACAAGAAATTAGCAAGTTGCATCCCTGACTCAGTACAACACTCATCTCGGTTCTAAGGAGACCTCTGATTTAATGTCCCCTGTACAGACATCAGCACTCCTTGCTCTGCAGGATGGCAGGGCTTCTGCTATTGCCAGAGCATCTCTCCAGGTGCAAGGGTGGCATGGGTAAGATTTAAATATTCACAAGGATAGAAGTGAAGAGTCTGCAGCCAGGGGATGGAACGCCAGACACACACTGATGCAGGGAAGACTGGCTGATTAGCCCCCGCCTGAGCTCCTCAGGAGCCTGTGCACAATTGTCGGTGTGTTCGCTCCATCTGTCCAACGCCTGCTACAGTTCTGCTACTATATTTAAATAGCTGGTTCTGCTGTGATTAGGGCAGATCAGCTGGGTAGTGGGGATATTTTTAGCTCACAGCTCAATTCATGTTGTTGAAATGGAAACCAGCGAGCCTGGAGAATGAATGTTGTCATTAGCAGATTTCCTAACCCCGGCTGGGGTCACGTCACTGGGTTCCTCAGGAATTAGCTACTGAAGTGAGTCTCCTGGGATCCCTGTCAATTTACACTGACCAAAGGTGGCCTGGACTAGCAAGCTAGTGGAAGCAGTGATCTGCGCGGAGGAGCAGCATCGCAGCAAATTCTGAACCATCAACAGCCACTGAAATTCACAAGTTTTGTTCATTGCATCTGCTGCCCTGTTCCCTGTTATGCCAAGGGCAAAGCTACACAGCAAATTCCTTAATAACCAGAGCCCTGCCCAGATACACATGTCCACTCGTGGATGCAGATACCATGGATAGACATCAGAAGCCTCTCATCCGCAGGCTCTACTCCCAAGAGACACTGCAGCCCATGGAGAGGAGCAAGGTGCTGCCGCTCCTGGGAGCTGGTGCCGCCAGAGGGGCTGTACGAGCCCTAACGGACGCCGCAGCGTGGTACGGTCACACTGCTGGGAAGAGCTGCCGGTGCGGGGCACTGGCTTTCGGGAGAGGTGGTGGCACCACACTCTTCTCCATTGGCCACAGTGTCTCTGGGGAGCACAGCCCTGCAATCTGCCAATCCTGCGGTCTCTCTGCAGACACCTGCGTCCACGGGCAGCTGTTTGTAGCCGCGCAGGGCTCTTATCATGAACACGGAGAGCTCAAGTGTACAGGGAAAGCTTTCATCTCCTGCTAGTGCCTCCAGGAAGAAAAAGGCCAAAACAACAGAGGTTGGTTGTGTAACCCACACCTCGAGGGCGAGTACCCATCGATTTCAGCATCGAAGTCGCTGCCCTGGGGGAAAGAGTGGAACATGGCCAGTGAATCCCGGCTACAATAGGCCTTGTCTACACTAGGTTGTTAGCCATGACCACACCAGTGCAAACCATTAGTGTAGATGCGATTTACACTCATGCTCTGTGGTTTGCATTGACACAGCTTTCTCCGGTTTGAAACAGCTGGGCCAAAGCCTGCAGTGTGGTAGATGCAGCCTAAGCCCTGTTATTCTCATGCCAAGCTCCCTGTCTTCCAGACCGCTGGCTCTGAGAGCTGGGTGGTCAGTGCAGAAAAGGGCGCCCATAACTGCAGGAGGATGAGGTATCAGGACAAGAACAGAGGCAGCAGCTGATAAAAGCATTTGAAGTCTGGTTATCAGCCATGACCCATTTTCCTCCTTAAACAAGCAGAGGCGCTGCTCTAGTGATGGATACACTCAGACAGGTACCATTTCCAGAGCTCTTGTTAGAAGACTGACAGGGGCTCTCTCTCTGGGTGGCTGCAGATAACACTGCGCTAGGGCCACGGTACTGCTCACATGCAGAGTGCCACGGCAAAGCCATCGGACGGGCCTCAAGCGCTCCTGCCTGCCACCCCACTGACGGTGCAATATAAGAACGGCCATACTGGGTCAGAGCAAAGGTCCATCCAGCCCAGTGTCCTGTCTGCTGACAGGGGCCAATGCCAGGTGCCCCAGAGGGAGTGAACCGAACAGGAAATGATCAAGCAATCTCTCTCCTGCCATCCATCTCCACCCTCTGTCAGAGGCTAGGGACACCATTCCTTACCCACCCTGGCTAATAGCCATTAATGGACTTAACCTCCATGAATTTATCTAGTTCTCTTTTAAACCCTGTTATAGTCCTAGCCTTCACAACCTCCTCAGGCAAGGAGTTCCACAGATTGACTATGCGCTGTGTGAAGAAGAACTTCCTTTTATTGTTTTAAACCTGCTGCCCATTAGTTTCATTTGGTGGCCCCTAGTTCTTATATTATGGGAATTTCCTTATTCACTTTCTCCACACCACTCATGATTTTATAGACCTCTATCATACCCACCCTTAGTCTCCTCTTTTCCAAGCCGAAAAGTCCTAGTCTCTAATCTCTCCTCATAGGGGACCCGTTCCAAACCCCCCCAAGCTGCATGACAATGCCAAGCGAGGCCAGGCACAAGGGCTGGCCCATGGCTGGTAAAGCAGCCAAATGGCAAATGTGGCCAATTACTCTGCAGCGTCTCCTGATCCCCAGGAAGGGGAGAAAGCGCTGACATATAGAGACTAATCCCAACCAAGGGTCTGGCAGAGCGGCATCACAGCTTCCTTCTAGCATCAGCCAGGGCAAGAGCTGCAAAATGGACCAGAGGGCCCGCTGAGGTATGGCAGCGCCCGTTTAAGTAGGCAGGAATTAAATCAGATCTTCCCAGCAGACAGACCCACTGAGTGACGGCTCAGAGATGGACTGGCGTCGGGGTGCAAGAACTAACTTCTGGAAATCATATTGGAAATTCAAGTCCCCTACTGAGACTGAACACGCAGGCCAAGTCCACACTATGGGGGAAGGTCAGCTTAAGTATGCGATTCCAGCTATGTAAAACACGGAGCTGGAGTTAATGTACCTTGAGCCCATCTTCAGCACCATCCTCACAGTGGTCTCAATGCTCCTGGAGACTTCCCTTCTGCCTCCCAAGGAGAAGGAGTATCCATGCCAACAGGGGAGCCATCACTGTTCAATGTAGTGGGTTTTTACTAGACCTGCTAAATCAAACGCTGAAAGGTCGAGTGCAACAGCGTTGATCTTCCCAGACTTCAAAGGTTGGCCCACAGGGTGGCGGTGGGGAAACCTTCCTTCTGTGCCACAGCGCACTACAGGGGGCTAATGGGCAACCTTGGCGGGAGGATACGATGGGCTATCGAGTGGCACTTCCAATCAGGCAGAAACGTCTGTGCGCCATTTAAGCTCAGGGAGAGGCTTAGAGGTTGCACTCGCCAGAGCCCAAGAACAAAATCGAGTCATAAGGTCCAATGGCTGCTATTCCCCTCCCCCACCTCCCGCGTCACATCTTTTGCCATCCAAAATAGCACCCATTCTGGAGACAAAGGCAGGCAGTGGCTTCTGCTGGCGAGGGACGCGAGAGGAGAGCTATCCCCGTGTGATGGCAGGCAGGAGAGAGAAGAAAACGGATTGGGGGGGGGGGTGATCAGGAAGGACTTGTATCTCTGTAAAACACACTGGATTTAGCAACAAGCACTTGGCTCCCATCCAGGCCTCTTGAATGGGAATAGAGCCACCCTCCTGGCCACGTGACCCTTTTCACACTCCCGCATCCTTCCGTGCACAAAGGTCACAAAGCAGACCAGGGACCATGGAAAGCCATCAGGAGTTCTCAAAGCATGACACGAAGGAGTTCACTAGCATTATCCTCACTGTGCAGAAGTCATCTGCCCAAAGCCAGGCAGCAGGATAGGGAAGGCAGGGCTCTTGTGTCCAATCCAGCACTCTAACCACTAGGCCGGGTTACACCCACTTACTTGCAGACAGGCAAACAGACATGTGGGACAACTGACTCACCAAGGTGGCACAGCAAATTAGGGGCAGAGCTCTCACCACTCAAACAGCTGCCCTTCCAGCTAAGAAGCCTGCTGTACCGATCCCAGCCTGATACCGAACAGACAACTTGGAACCACGACGACATCTCTGATCCAGGGCGGAAGAAGCCATGGTAACTGGCAGGAAGGGTTAGAAATCAAGCCCAAAGCTCTGTGCTCAGAGACACTGTTCCAAGGAGGGCAAAGAAAGGGGAAAGCGAGAAGAGCAGGAAAAAGGGAACAGGTGAGATCCTAGCATGGGACTTTTCAGAGACGCTCCCGGGGGAATCGCCTATTATGGAATTCAGCTGAAAGCTTAGATCAAACCAACACTTGGACCTAGAACATGAATTGCTCAGCCTGGACCTGCAATCCTGGAATGTCTATGCGGTCGATCCCAACACAATGGCAGGAAAAGCTGGGTCGAGTTGCTGTCACTCCTGCGTCGTACAGGAAGGAAGCTACTCACCAGCATTGAGGTGACACTCCTTAATCTGAAACTGGAGCTCGTTTTCGTTGGGAATATCCTTCCATGTGGCAAGGAAGACCTGGCGTTCTACAGAAAGGAAAGGCACGTCAGCGTCCCGCCCTCTCTGACCTGCCCACGGGGCCATTCCCAGAGTCAGTGCAGAATGACATGCCGCAGAGATAGAAGGCCCCTGCCTGGTCCCACCCAGCCCATCCCTCGGGCTCCCATTGGAGAGGTTTCCCTCCAACATGCCCTGGCAATGTGTCTGGCTACTCTGACTGAATGCAGCGGAGCCCTGAAGACCATCTGGAGCTCTGGTCACAAGGACTTTGCTGCATCAGACTTTTAGGAGCGGGTGGGCAATGGGACTCCAAAGCTCAGAATACCGGGGCCACATCACGCTGGATCTCCCTTTCCCACCAGCAAAAAGGCCAAACGTACAAGCAAGCGCCGCTCCTCTACTCCATGCAATTCCCCGTCTCTCGTGTAAAAGTGAGGATTGGCCAGGGAGAATGTGAGGATGGGGTTACAGTGTAAGCTGTATGGGCTAAACCCTGGTCCCAGGGAACTCAATGACCAACTTCAGAGAGAGCAGGGTTGGCATGCCCTCAGAATAGCAGCGCACCGACGTTTGGCAGGTACAAACATCCCTGCTGTAGTCTGATCTGGAAATGTAACTGCAGGAGAGCAGGAACTGACCACTACACTGCCCGGGCACCCCAACACAGATGGGTCTCTACTAGGGGAGGACTTGTACAGCTTGACCCTGACCGGCTCTGAACCAGAGAAGTTCCTGGACCACGGGAGGTCAAAAAATGTCTAGCAGTGTTACCAACACTGCCACGGCTTACTGGGCTCTTAAAGGGTATTTAGGGGTAAATTAGAGCAAAAGAACAGAACAGAACACAGAACCAGGACCGGAGGCTGTAAACAAACTTTATGGGACTGTGGGAAAGTTGGCCACCCCCGTGACCAGCAGCCGGCCAACTCACAACATTCTGGACGGATGTTTCTGGACTAGAGGTTCAGCCTGTACTGGCAAAGCACAGCTCTGCCTACCCCACGGCTCCCCACAGAGCAGAAGGTCACTGACCAAGCAGTACTCACCCATCTTGCCATCCTCCACAAAAAGCACGTTGAGAGGAATAAGGCAGCTGAAGTAGAAGACATCGATGCTGTTTTTCACAGCCACCTGGCATGCCAAGGGAGAGGAGAATTAGGGGAGTTTCTGTTGCAGGGGTCAGGGCGCAGCGGGACTGGGCAGGAAAGGAAAGGAGCCTCCTAGCCGTTGGCAGCGGGGCTTCGTGCGTTTCTGGGGCTGAGCGGTCACGGCCATGCCTGAGGCGAAGGCCAGCTGTGCACACTGGGCTCTGTGGAGAGGAGGTTACAGAGGAGCACAGCCAGCCTGCGCCGTCATTGAGCCTCACTCCCCTCCCGGGGGCATGTCACTGGGCCTCCCGCTTGTTTCTTATTCCCCCCACATTTCCCAGCCCTTCCCCAGGGCTGATCTCTTCTGGCCGCACGTAGGCTCTATCATTTCACACCCAGGCCGCCGACTCCTGTCCCCTCTCTCCCTGCTAGCTGCAACCTGGCCCTCTCCCCACCAACCCTGCGTGTGGCATGATCTCAGCTGGCCTCCCGCTTCCCTCCCTGTCCTCTCTTGCACTGCGCTCCGCGATTCCTTGGCATGTCTTTTCTCGCTCTGAATACTTCACAGCCCGGAGCTGGTCTCCTGTCTCCAACGCTCCCTTCCCTTCCCCTGCCTTGAATGTCATTTCTTTGTTGCAGCAGGTAGGTGGAGTCCGGGCCTGGGCTCCATTTGCCAGCCACTAGCTCCGGACTCCCCCTTTGCACTGCACGCGGACGGGCCTCAGTCACGTCTGCTTAGCACATTTATTCCCGCGTTCGTCAGGTCACCTCAGCAGGCCCCACAAGGCTGCACTTTGCAAACAGGGACATTGAAGTCCAACAGCTAAGTGACTTGCCTAAGGCCCCACAGTGCATCAGCGCCGGAATCAGGAATATAACCCAGATCCCCGCTAGGGACGTTAAAATAGGTTTATTTTTGTAAACGTGTAACTGCTGACATTTTCAGTGGTTACACCTTTACACGCGGGGGGTGGGGGGAGGGAACTAGTGATCACGGAGAGCTGGCTTTTAAGCACCACAAGCACTGGCTCCTGCCTGCCCCCTGCTGCCTCTATGGTTAACCAAGGAGCCCAGGGATATGTGAACATCCCTGATCCCTGCTCTTATCTTGCTACTGCCATCTCCTACACTTCCCGCGTCCTCACCACCTCTCCTTTCAGCTCTCCCACTTCCTGTGCTCCAGACTGAACACGCACCCCCAGAGAAGCCCAACAGGGCCGACGCCTACAGAGCAGGGGGCATTTAGCCCCTTTACAGCTGAGCCTGAATTCCTCGGCAGGCAGTGGCTTTACCATGCCGAAAGCTGTGTCAACGTCTCTACAGTGACTGAGCCAACAGCACCGCAGGGGGCTAGACGGAGCAGGGGCGGCTTTGGGGGGAGGGCAGGCAATGGGCAAAAAGTTTCATTGCCAATAGCACCCGGAACAGAGGTGCCAATAGCACCAGTGAAGAGATGGGCAGGGCTGCCTCGCAGAGCTACCAATCAGCTTTTCTGCATAGGACTGCTCTCTGCTCACCACAAGCGTGACCGCACATGCATTTTCTCCTTGATGAGGGCTATGGCAATAGCTGGGGCAAACTAAAGGTATGGGAAAACGTGCTGTCATAACTGAGGTCGACAGCACGGCTCAACTCTTATTTCTCCCTCTCTGCTCGCAGCACACAATGTGGCTGGCAGTTTAGCAGCTGTCCACACACTGTCCAACAGGCGAATGCTAACCCAGGCATGGGACAGACAGGATTGAATGGGACAGGCACAACCTCACTCGTCAAGGGGTATGGCTGGGACATGTAAAGAATGTCAACAGGACCACAGCAGCATGCAGACCCTGGGAAACTCCCAGCCTATGAATCCTCTGACTGATCCCTTCACTGACACACACACACACACACACACACACACACACACACACACACACACAAAATTCATCCAGAGATGCAAAATTAAAGCCCTCCATGTTTTGTCTGAAAAATAAAATGCCTATGAGCTCTGCAGGCCTGTTTAGAAATAAAATTAACCCCAGGAGAAATGGTTGTTGATAAAGGAGGGGAGGGGGCAATTAGGGAATGTGAAGAGACCAATCGGCTGGTTTGGAACACATGCAAATTAGAGCAGTAAGGAAATGAGGTCAGCATCCTGAGCAAGTGAAAATTATTTTGGAGCAGTTGGGAGGGTCCCAAGAGAGCAGAGACAAGCACGAGATTTGCATGTGACAGAGCTTGGGTTTTCCACATCCTTGAAAACAGGAGCATATTTAATTCACCCAGTGAGAAAGGGGCTTTTACAAGCAGGGATTATACCTTGCAAATTACCCATAAATACAAATAGTGCCACAGTATGGCCAGTTGTCAGACACCGAATGCTGAGAGGCAGCTGGAATGACAATCCTGGTACAGAGGTTTAGAGGAAAGGCGGTGCATGTCTGGGGTCGTGCTTGGATTACTGAAAATTAAAAGTCTGGCTTAAAGTCACAAGATACATATGGCACAACCAGCACTGACGCAGCTGTAGGGGTGTGCGCTTTTATTCTGTTCTTGCCATCAGTAGCCCCGAGTGTGCTAACCAAACGAGGTGGCTTTCAGAAAGGTGCAAAATGACTCGGAGGCTGGAAGGAACCATTTGTCCAAGGGAAACATACGAGGTTTGGCTAAATAATGGGTGGGGAGAGGTCTCTACACACACAGAGGACAGGTGCAGCCTATCAGAAGGGAGATGTAACCATGCCGAAGGTAACATTGCGTTTAACTGCAGAGTAATGGGATTGAACTGAAGCTGGAAACATTTAGGCTAAATGTCTGGACAAATGACAGTGAAATCTATGAAGTGGTATGATAACCTCCCGAGGCAAAGGGAAGAGCCAATATTCGGGGTGTTGTAAATTGGACTTGCCTGTGCCCAAGTAAGATGTGCCGTAGTGAGCAACGCCGCACAGCAGGGAAATGGACTCCACAACCGAAGAGATCGCTCCTAGCTCTGTGGTCCATGATTAACAGCAGTGTTTATTCAACAGCAACAGAGGTTTGTTAGTCTTTGTAGCTAATTGTTGTTGCTATACAGCAGCAGCAGCTTACAGCAGAGGCTGGGGAAAGAGCTTCCTCTCCCTCCAGGCACAGGGCTAGAGGAACACACCAAATTAGCATGCTCATCTTGTTTCTGCAGTTACAAGAGGGCTATAAAAAGGTATCTGGTGACCTCCCTCTCAACTCTGCTGAAACAGACTGAGCTAGCCGATTGGGAGGCAGCGCAGTGCCTCGGCATGCTATTTCCTCCTGCCGCATGCAGCCAGCAAGTCAGCCTCCTCCCTAGCCAATGGCACCTCAAGGTGCCCTGATGGTGTCTCTCATGAAAACCTCGGCAATCAGCTTTCCCAAGCAGCCTCTGCAAACCAGCACTGCTGGGAGAGAGGGGTCAGCGTGCCGGGACTTGCCCCAGCAGCCCTGCACATTTCAATAACAGGATTATTCTGCTCCTCACCAGGCACTTCCTTCCGAATGGACCATGCACCAGAGATAACCAATAAACAACCCCCCAAAAGCCTGACTGGGTGGCTCAAGTGTGCAGCGATATGGAGTCTCAGAGGTGCTAGCTCACGTGATCTGAGCCTCAGCCAGCTGGTCTGGAGCCTTCTGATCATAGCTGGAGAGACAAGGCTGAGGGTCTAAGTGCAGGGCCCGGCGGGCAAAAATCCACCCCTCACAAAAGGGGGAGGCCAAGGCATCGTGGGCCTGCAGCTTTCTCTCCTCTCTGCACCCCAAGAGAGGCTAGCGCTCAGAGGAACAGGAAGGGGGGGGAAGGGATTTCTGATGTGCCCATTTCAAGAAAAGAGAACGTGACGCTTCTGGAGATGTTACCCGAGCGCCAGGGTTCACCACCCCTGCAAGCCTTTCCTCTGGGAGCCGGCCTCCAGATCACTGGGATTTCTGATCTCCGGCCCCCACTCAAGACCCGCCTCAGTCACACACACGGTGCAAAGCAGGCCCCGCCACAGGGGCTGACCACAGGGCTAGCTATGCAGTAGGGAGGTCTATCCTAAACAAGGTGTGTGGGGTCAGACCACTGCCCATTTACCTGCCACTGCTCCCCTGTTGCTGCCCAGCCTCAGCACTGCCATGTCTGACATGTGGAGGCTGCTCTGGGTCAGGAGAATTCTCTCCTCTGTTCCCAAAGCAACGTCCCGGCAAGTTCCCTTCACTTCTCTGGTCTCTAAGTGCTCCCCTGATGGGTCCAGAGCTTTTACAAGCAAGGACGACTGTGAGACAGTCGCGGCTGAAAGGAAGTTCCCAAAATGACCCCAAGAAATGCTTCATCACCTGGTCTGCTGCCTGCCTGTAGCCCTGGATGACAGCACTTCTTGGGAGGACTTTCCACTCCTGGTCAATAACCTGTCTCCTCTAGACAAACTCTCCACAGGAGGTTGCTGCTCCAAACAGGGGTCACCCTTCATAGAAGTCTGCCTGCACCCAAGCTGTAACTGAGAAGGTACCAGCACCTTCAGCTTCAGCCGCTTCCGAGAGGGGACAGTTTGGCCTGCTACCAGGCTGGAAGGGGAGAAACACTCTTCTCTTGGAATTCTCTCAAGCCAGAGACTACAAATTCTTTGGCAAAAACCTGGGTGACAGGTTGGAGTTGTTCAGACAGGCTTTCCAGCAACGCTCTAACACTGAAAAGGTCTCATCCTGGCCAGGGCAGCCAACACAGGCTGTCCCAGGGATTGAGCTGGCTCCTGTATGTGGAAGGTGGGATAAGGAACCCTCTGAAGGCAGGATGGGTTCTGAAATGGACTAGGGGATAGGGCACTCATCCATAGATAAGGTACATATCTCCAGAGTCAGAGGTTGAGGGTTTGAGCCCCACCTGCCTCAGGGGGCAGCTGCCATCACCAGCTTCTCAAGGGACAGAGCCAGGCAGCCAACCACTCAGAGCATATTTAATTGTGCCCCTTCGGCACCTCAAGCCATCACCCCAGCAAGCATCCTCTGCAGAAACAAATAGTCAGGAGCCAGAGTTGCTTGCTTTGCCAAGTCTGAACTCTCTCACTGCAGGAACACAGACAGTTGGCAGCAACTGTTCTAGGATGCAGAACATGAATTCCTTTGCTATTGTGGGAGTGCAACAGCTAAAGACATCTAACCCAAACCACATTTGTACTAAAACTAAGCTCTGAAGACAGCCGTGGAAGTACTTGCTGTGCCATGCAGTCAGCCCACAGCAAAGGACACACCCTGGTAGTGCCAAGGCTTAATGAAGGACTATGCACCTCAGCTGGGGGGGGAGGGGGTACATCTTCCTAGCGCAAGTGGATAGCTCCATGCTAGCATGCATCAACCCACGTGGAAAGCATGCTCCCCCTGCAGTGTAGCTGTACCAAGAGTTTTGCATGGGAGCCACCTACAGCCATGATGTGAGAGGGGAGAACATGTCACCTCTGCCAGCACTGGGTCATGGTTTATTCAGCACCAATGTCTGCAGCCAGAAGCCTCACGCAGAGGCCCTCCTGCTTTTCCTGTTTGTTTGATGGGGATAGTTGGCAGAGCACTACTGCATCTGACAGCCACTGAGGGCCTGGTACTCTACCAGCAGCACAAAGCCCGAGCGCAGGCAGCCGCGCTGAGCGCCCGGCGAGCCGAGCTGGGCTGAAATGCCCTTGGCTGCAGCTGTCGTGTCCTGAATGGCTGCTTACGTCAGCGGTCAGGGAACAGTAAATGAGTGGGAGGAGGGCTGGGCTCTGCTGTGTGTCTGGTACTACTGTAACTTCCAGAGCACATTGGATTGTATCAACTGTTCTGCACCGCATGCCAGAGAGGACAGGTCTGGCAAGCGGAGGGAACCTGTGGCAGACTCCAGCCTGTGCGCTGGGTGTTAATTATCCACCATGGAAACTCTCAGGGCAGGGTGATTTCCTCCCTCCCTCACTGGAATACAAGGCAACTGATTAAGCGTCTTCCTTTTCGACACATGAAGTGAAGCGGATGCTCAGAAGCAGGGGCAGGTTTTTCCCTGGCTCTGAAGGTAAAGCAGAGGGATGCTGTTCAAGAAATTATAAGGGATTGCAATTAAAGTAACACGTGGATCTGCTGTAAGTGCTGGGCGAATACGGGTTCCAATCCCAGCTACCATTGGTTCCCCATTGTGACCCCACCCGGTGTCACAGTCTCCCTTCTAAAAGTGGGGAATGGCACCCACCTCAACAAAGGGCTCCAAAAAGGGATCCATGTCGTCAGCATTATTCACTGTGCTGCTGAAGACCTGGAAGACTGGCCCCAGGCAAGCCCCCACAGAAAGCAGCACGTCCTTCCTCGTGGGCCCTGCCACTTTTCTCCCACAAAGCTTCCTCAGACACACATGCACTGAGGGACAGTTTAATCTAGCCCCAAAATCTAGCCAGCGCTGGGCTGCAACACGGCAGCTGCTTAACAGCACACAACCTCGACAACTGCTTCGGGCATGCAGAGCAGCATATGGTGCCCAGCTGAAACTACAGGGGCCAGGCGCACGTTGGCCAGTGCTGGTGCAAACACTTCACAATGCCACAAGCATTCGATAGCTGGGCTGCACGTCTAATCCAGAAAACATCCCCTCAAGCAGCTCCATGCCTCCTCCCCATCGGGCTGGGGTCTGGGTCAGGCCCAGCTCAGAGCAGACCCCTTCCTGGGTCGGCATCACTAGCATCTGGGTTACCTGCAGTTTTCCCATCCTGCTTGGCTTGTGAGATGTGGCCAGGTAACAGAACCTCCACCATATCCTTGTCCCATCAGGTTGCTCCCTTCTTTCCAGGAGGCCTAAGGAATCCTAGTGTTTCCCCCACGCTCCGAGAAGGGTTAATGACTCCCCAAAGCTGCTGCCCTCAGCCACAGATCTCGCCTGGTGCATGCTTCCCGCTCAACTGGTCACTCTAAATGGAAGGTGTTTGGGTTTTCCTCTCCCCTCCCAGGACTGAACCTGTTTGCTGAGGTAAGGGATGTGAATGGTTAACCAGGAAGCATTACACTTACCAGGTAAAACTTACTAGTGAAGGTTAACTGGTGGGCTGGAATAGCCCCCCGCCTGCTGCGGGCAGGAGTGCTCCAACCCGGCCGTGGCAGCCTGCCTCTGTTGAATCGGTTAACTGATTAAACGTTTAACTGGTTAACTGATGAGCTGGGATTTTACATCCCCAGCTGAGGCTTACGCAAGCACTCAGTGCCACATGCCCTCCTCTCGTTACACGTGTCCAGTACCCTCCCTCACAGCACTAGAACGAAGCTAGTTCCAACTTCCCCTTGAGACTGGGGATAACCCTTCTCAGAGCGACTAGCCCATGGCTGCACAGCGCGGGTAACCGAACGCAGATCTCCAGCTTGCCAGTGCCATACCTAGATTAGCCTTCTTCCAAGGACAGAATGCAGCTTTGCTTGAACCTTAATGGAGAAGGCTTTGCTACTCACTTCAAACGCCGCTTGGAGGTAACCACTCAACTCATTATGTTTCACAGTGCTCTGCAGAGAGCCAAATGTCTGCTTCCAGGATCGCTCTCCATGACGAAACGCAGCAGTTGGCCACGCAGTCACTACAAATGCATGCCAATCAATTCAGGAGAATTAAGGGCATTTGGGAACACTGAAGTCATGCACCTGGCTGCTAGCTTCCCAGCTGCACCAAACGAGGCCTAGTGATTGATGGAAGGTCATGCCAAGGAACAGAACACATTGTCCATGTAGAATGTCAAAATCCCAAGAGAACTCCAGTGCTCCAGGCTTGAGTTGGTGCATTACGGCTCTTTGTGATTCTTTCTAGCTTGTTTTTGATTCAATCAACCAGTGCAGCCAATTACTCTTGGGACAGAGAGCTGCAAACCTCCAGCTCGAGGCAGCAGCAAATCCGACATGGTCCACACTGGCAATTTGCTCCCCTAAAGCAGCATCAATGCAGCGCCTCACACGCTGCTAACAATGGGATTGCCAGGGCAGACCAGCCGCCTTCCTTCCTACTGCTGCATTGCCTAGACCTTCTCAGAGCTGGATCAGACACGGCTGCCGCGAACGCCCAGGCTGTTTTACAACAGCAACTGCACCACAGGAAACACTTGGGAGAAATTGCTAGTGCAGACTAGGGATGCGAAGGACAAGTTGATTATTTGATAAGCAAATGCTTATTGGATAGTTGACACACTAGTCGCTTCCCCTCCCCCCTTGCTACCTCTATCAGAAGAGGCATTAAATATTAAATCCAGGCCAAATATGGATGCAAAGCTCAGTAAAATGAGACTTGGGTATCACTGGAATGGGAAACTCTCTTGAACGTTCACAAGTGCTACTACACAGCCAACCACAAGTACGTTCTTCTCTGTTCAACACCTGCGGTGGACTGAATAGTGTTATAACATGGCTTATTCTTGCCCATGTGGACAGAAACACACAAATCTGGATTTTTGACCAGGGTTAAGACGTGGCTCCCCAACGTGGCTGTAACATTTTATTCTGCCCACACAAGCAAAACCACAAGCTAGGTGTTTGGCCACAAGACAGTGGATTTTGGAGTGCAGATAGGCTCTGCACCACACCTGCTTTTAACTGGCCCTGGATTCTAGGTAAGATGGCTCATGAAACAGTCCATATACAGTTCACTGCTTCCAAGTGACAGAAGGCACGGGGTTTCACAAGCCTTTATGCGTTTCCAGACTCAGCAGCTGCAATTGTCTTGGACATAAAAACTCCCAAAGAATCCCAAACTCTGGGGCAGGAGATGGTGCAACACTGCAGTTACCCCCAGGGCTGCTTGGCATAATGGAGAAGATACAGCACCGAGGGGTTTTCTGAGCTACCCTGGAACTCTGAATGGTGCTTTTGCTTCAGTACAGGATGGCTTCCGCCTCCCAAGCATTGCATCAAGGCCCTCACCCAACCTCTGGTCTGGAAAGGAAGAATGGATTTCCACCACTGCAGGCTCTCATTGCAGAACATCTACCTTCCTCCTTGCCCGTTCCTCCTCCCCCTCCCCGGGCACCAAGGCAGTGACTTGAAAAAGCAACTGCGCCAGGAATGATGCAATTGCCACTTGGGTTCCACACCTTGCTCCACGGTGGGGAAATAAAAATAGAAGCAGAATAGCTCTGCATTTCGTTGGTCTGCAGTTAACCCAGGGCCTCTGAAGGCCAGCTCAGCCCTGGCACTTTTGGAAGCGTGTCACATAGTCCCCTGGAGTTAGGTAGTGCTGTGCAGTGGTGAGATCAAGCCAAATGCCAGGTGGCCTATGAAAGGCTGACTCAAGTAATTTGAAAATGTTCCCAAGCAACCAGCACTGATGGAAGTTAACATGAGAACTAAGTCATTTAGCAACAGACATTCTTAAAAAGGCTCATTCCAATAGCAGCTCTTTTTTCAGGGGATGGAACAGGGATCCAAATACGATGTACCACAGCGGGGTCTGGAGTCTAAGTCTACATGGTCAAGGTGCTTCTGTATTTACATCTGGATTCATCCTCTGATTAAGAGTCACTCTAACTCTGCTACAGTGGCTGATGGATCTTGGCCAATGGCCATGTGTGGACCCTGATGGCCTCCTGCATAACTAGACCTCTTCACATTATGGCACGGACAGGACAAATGCATTACTTCTGAAATTGTTGCCTGCAGAACAGACTAGTAGCCTGGGAAGCTTCTGTTAGCGCGCTGGGAATTCAGAGCCAGTTTGGCTGCCTGAGGACTGTTCTGTTACTGCAACACAGGGGCGGGCAAAGGGGCCTCCATGGCCAGGTCCGGCCAGCCAAGAGGGTTCATCCAGCCCGCGGCCACCCTGCCACCCCCTCCCCAGGCCAATCAAGAGCTGGGGACAGAAGGGCACAAAGTCTCCTCCCCGTACTAGGAGCATGCAGCACCAAAGAGACCACGCACCCCTGGCAGGGCGGGGGAGCCAGAGGCTATGTCCATTTTCCCGTGCCTAGGAGATGCAGTGCTGGGAGGGGAGGGGCCTCCTGAACTAAGGGGAAAGCCTCCCTTCAGCCCCCTCCTGATGCTGCTGTGCTCTTCCTTCCTTGGTGGTGGTGGTGGTGGTTCCCTCTGATTAACTTGGGGGCGGAGGGAGCACGGGAAGTCTCTTCACATTGCTAGGGGGGTGCAATGCCTAGAGGCTGTTCAAAGCAGCTGGCAGTTCTCTCTAGGCACCCCACCCCTGGCAGGGTGGAAGGCAAAGACTTCACTGCTCCCCCGCCCCCAGGCCGATCAGAGTCTGTGGGCAGGGGAGCACTCAAAGTCCCATGGCCCTGCCCCTTCTGGGGCACCCCTTGACCACTTCCGAAATTCACAAGCAGCCCCCCTCAAAAATTATTGCCCACCTCTGCTGCAACAAAACAGAGAATAAAAAAATTAAAGACCTTAAAATTCAAAGAAATCCTGTACTCTGGCTCCTAATAATTCCACATGCAGAAAATCACATGAAATCTCACACAACTTGCTGAGAATTTCCTTCCGTCACTGAAAATAGGCACAGAGTCCTTATAGTTTGCTGTAAATTGCTCTCTCAGCAGGCACCTATCAAAGAATTCCTGCAGGATGTGTGGGGAGTGTTATTTGTGTGAACACACAGAGAATGCCATTCCCACAGCTTGGTACTGTCAGAGCAATGACAGATCTCTATCAAATCTGCTGCTATCAGCAGCGCTTCTTAACTTGGCTTCTGTTACCACCCTGACTCAGCTCGTGGCTGAGAGAGCGCCTATTATTCCATACGGCAGCTTCCTGGATTGTCAAAGGGCAGCCAACTTTTGTGGCAATGAAGTAGCTCAACTAGTGAGCAGGCCTGACACTAACGAATGCTCTGCCTATTCCAAAGAAGGCAGCTGGAGGTTTCCACACACATTTTCTCTCTGCTTGATTCTTGGAGCATTTTCTGCTAGAAACAAAGTGCATTCTGGTGATGCTGGTGGGTTTGTGGTAAGCCAACTATTTCACCTCCTTTCTGCTCCAAGGAAGCAGTGGCTCTGGTGTGTGTTCTGGAAGGGCTGTAGGACACCCCTCCAGGTCCTAAGCCAGGAAGGCAGGTCGAGGTCAAATTCCTGGGACATGCCCATTCTGTCCCTACGAGTTCAGTAACAGTTGAACCAAATTGATCACCACCCTGACGGGTCTGGCTAAGCCCGGGGAAGTGGTGTCCTGCGTGGGTCTCCTACCCTGGGGAGCAAAATGCTGCAACTCCTCCCACTGATGCTGCTCTTGGTGACCATTCCACACCCTCGCCTCGCCTCTCTCCCCACAGCGGACAGGTCAGGTGCAGGTCATCCATTGTCTGCACCCTCCACCAGCCTCGTGACTTTGCCAAGAGGCTGCAGGGGGCTTGTCTCCGTCCGCTCCGGCAGAAGCGGTTACCGCACCACTCGACATGCTCCAGTTGGGAGCTGCAGGCACTACGCAGTGGAGCTATTTCTAGCGGTTTGCCCGAAGACTCATTAATAAGTCATAAGCTGCCAAGCAGAACAGTCAAGAGAAGGAAATGGTTGTTCGGGCAGATGAAAGTTACAATGTAATCATTGTGGGGTTTTTTAAACCCAGGCGGGAGTAAGAACTCTCTCTCCATGGGAAACGCTCTGCTCCGTTGGGCCCTGAATGCAGCTGGAGACCCAGCCAATGAGATACGTATTGAGACTGGCTTCTTCCCAAACTCCACCAGCCCCAGTGTATCAAGTCACTGAGAAACTGCATCTATTGGATGAGAGAGGCCGCTCCCCAGGAGATGCAGGGAGGTAACAGACTGGACAAGGAAAGCACTAAACCCCCTAGGTTCCAGGGACCAGAGAGCTACTGCAAAGCTCCATCCCGTTTGACAGCTGCCTCTGCCTGACGGGGGAGATGAATGCTCACAGAGAACTCTGGCAGGGCCAAGACTCCAAAATCGCCCTTGAAATCTCTGACCCCAAGCTGCACTAGGCCCCTTTACCAAGCCCTGTCTGACAGTAAGAAGGGCCTGAGGAATGAAGTGCACAAAACGGCTTCATTAATGGAACATGAACAACCCCCTGCTCTCTGGTTCCTCGACCTGCCCTGGATCTTAGCTCTTTGGGGCCAAGAAAGTGGCAATGATCGTGAGAAAGCACCACATCAAACTAGCAAAGCCAGAGAAATGGCTAATCCCTCTGGCGGCAGCCATCTTTCCTGCAGGTTCTTTTATTCTTACAGCTCAAGTTCATTGTTTGTGCTGAACTAAAACCCAGCATGGGGATCTACTCCAGACCACTGTGGCTCTTCCTCCCACTCAGAGCCCAGTGTAGCGAATCCCCTGCTTGCCATCTCTACTGATTCTAAAGGCACGATCTCTGGCTGTATCTGTAAAGCTCCAAGCGGGCTGGCTTACGTACTGCCAACACGGACAGATAAAGCACAGAGCAGTTGCTCCTTGGGGGAGATTGCCCTCTCAGAGAAAGAAAGCTGGCAAACCCAGTCTCCCTCGTTTCATAGTCTGCACAGCTGCCTAGTGCACTGTCTGTTAGGACTGCTTGGTGTCTGGCCACTGCAGAACTTCCATGCTTCACTGGCCAACTTGCCCTGCTTGGTTAGAGAGCCCCCATGTACGTCCTTAGGCACAAGCTGTCGCTCCGCAGAGACCACAGCCCCACCCCAGACTTGGCAGAGGGCCGATGTTCTGACAGTGCTGCATACACCCCAGGCTCAAGGGGTGACGTCTGCCTGTTGTATGAGTTGGAGGGGGTATCAGAATGGACAGGAGCTTGCTTGAACTCCGTACCGCTCCGCCTTTGGAGAGGGTGCTAAGTACAGGCCTTGGGAGTGCCCAGGACAAAGCCCAGCTCTGGTAATCATGTTTTGCCACCCATTTAATTTCCAATTAACTAAGGAATCATCTGACTGCCTGTTTTGCGCTGCGCAGCCTTGCTGTACACTCTTGGCTACGTTCCACCCGAGAGGTGGCTACACTGCAGTGGCATCACATGGGCCCCGTGGGTCAGTGTAGGCTTGCAAAGTGCTCGATGAGCCTTCTGGGCGAGAGCAGATGTAAAACCAGTGATCTCAGAGTCACCTCTCAGTGCCACCAAACAGCAGCCCCACCGGTGTCCCTGGAAGCTGGGTGCTTGAGCATTCGCTCAGGAGAGATGCAGGTGCCACCCAGCTGATTAGCAGAGTGCTCACAGCTGATCACAGCTAGCAGCATGTATTTCTATTGGTGGTGCACATCTACACATGCCTTGGTGCACATAACATTTATTCTGCACATAGATTGAAAAAAAATCTTAGAAAGAACATTGCCGCCCCCCCCCAACTATTTCCAAGAGATTGCTGGCCAGAAGCCCAGATTCCCCCCTCCCAGGAAGCCACTGCTCAGCATTTCAGGGAACTGCCGGGGTCCCATGTGCAGGAGCCCCCAAACGGAGGCAACCTCTACTAGACGTGGCGTGAGCCCCCCGCTCTCCCCGGTGTGGTAGCAGATACTCCTTACCTGCAGGTTGTTGAGAGGCTCCATTTTCATGACAGGCCCCAAGGTGTTGAGGGGAAGGGAGACGTCAATGCTTTGGTTTGGCATCAGCGGAGTGTGAATGGCCAGAGGGGTGCTGGGGATGACTCCAAAGCTGGCGAGAGAAAGCCAGAGGGTGTTTACACAGCACTGCCAGTTACTCTAAGGGGCAGCGGGCTGGGCCGGCTGCTCAAAGGGTCTCCCTGCTCTTCACGTTAGCCTCAGCTGGCCTAGCTCGCCGCCCGACCTGAGCTGGGCCCCACTCCCTAGGGGCCAGGGAAAATAGGAGAATTTGCAGCAGGGTGGCTGAACTTGAGTCTCCCCGACAAGGTCCACCCTGGCCAAGGGAGACGACTGCCAGCAGCATTTCCATGTCCCCCCCGGGCCAGTCCCCTGGGCAAGAACTAGCCTGCTCTGTGAGGAGAGCTGGCTAGCGCGTGAAGTTAAAGGCTGGAAGGCTCATGCTCCGGGACAGACAGCAGAGGAGGCAGACAGGCAGCTATGGCTGCTGAGTCCAAGGGAGGAGCCAAGGGCTAGTGCAGGGCAGGGAGAGGGCAGCCACGAAACATCTAGCCACAGGGATGGTCACAGCAGGGCTGCCACAGCTCTGCCATGGCTGGCCCTGACGGGTGCAGCGTCTCTGCCTCAC
Source organism: Pelochelys cantorii (assembly GCA_032595735.1). NCBI lineage: Eukaryota > Metazoa > Chordata > Testudines > Trionychidae > Pelochelys > Pelochelys cantorii. The sequence goes on along the minus strand of CM064346.1, from coordinate 3,561,082 downwards.
GTTATGCCCTCGCTGCGGGAGCACAGCGGCCAGAGCAGCGGGGATTTACACTCACTCGTCCCCTCCAACCCCACGGGTCCCACTCAGTGGCAGGGTTTATACGGCTCACCATGCTCCCAGGGCTTGCCTGCAAGTGCAATTCAAGGTGTTCGCTTGGGCTGAGACCAGCTGTGTTAGTGGCCAGGTCTCTCCTTCTGTATCCCTCTCAGGAGTGGAAATCAGTAGGGCAGCTAAGTGAACGCTGCTTGAATTTGAATGCCAGGCAACTTAGTAAGGGCCATTCTGCCCTGACATTTGCTTTCCCCATCTGACTTCAAGAGGGGCAACTGTAGGGCCTGGTGACTCTAGAGGACCCAGGGCTCCTTGCTGTCGTTACTGCAGTGGCAGGGGTGCTTGGAGCCCTGAGCCCTTTAAATTGCAGCTGGAGAACCATGCTGTGCACTCCGGTGGCACTAAGAGCTGTGGGGGGGCCCCGGTGTGACAGTTACCATCCTGCCCCACCCTGCCCCTTCTGCCCGAGGCTCCTCCTCTTCAAGGAGAGCAGAGCCACCCCCCCCCTTGCCTAGAGGGTCTGCCTCAGAACTTTACTCTTGGGCCTTTGTCTGAGGCAGGGGTGGGGAACCTAACACCCAGGAGCTGGATACAGCCCCCAGCTTGCCTGGATCTGGCTCCCAAGGCTTGGGGCTCCCCCCTCCCAGCACTGGGGAGCCCACACTGGTGCTCCAGCCCCTCTGCCATCTCCCTGTGAGACTGGAGCCCACAAAATCTACTAGCCTGGGCCCCTCTAGGCTCTGGTGTGTGAGGGGAATGCAGGGAGAGTCTCTCTCCTTCTCAGTCAGGGGCCATGTCACTGAATTGGGGGTGGGGGGGTATTGTTTCTCACTTGTGTGTGGCCCCCGACTCATTTTTCTGTGAGTCAGCTACCCCAACCCAAAAAAGGTTCCCTGCCCCTAGTCTGAGGGGTAGTGGGCTGCATTTCCCTGCCAGGCGGGAGCAACTCTGTGATGACAGGTGCACTAGAAGCGCTCAGTGTGGAACTTCACCACCCGGCCACCCCCTCAGCAGCCATGTTATCCTGAAGAACTGCCCCTCAATCTCTGCCCACATATTCCAGCCTCTTAGTCTGGCTGCCTCTCCCCTGAGCCCCTTCGCCCCAGGATTCAAGTCACACCATGCTCCAGAGAGATGTCCCTGCGCCCCCCATAACCTGGAGGTGAAGTGACTAGGAGGGCTGGCCTAGGCCGAGAGGGCACAGCAGAGTTCAGCTCTTCCAAAGGCCCAGGGAGTCGGCTGAGACAGGAAGGGAGATTCTGGGATTCTGATGGAGCGAGTGGGGAGACCACCCACACCAATTTTCAGCTGTGCTGAAGCAATAAGGAAGCAGAATTGCTTGGCCTGTCCAGAGAATCTGCATCTACTGTAAGGAATATAAGCTGCTCTGGTGCAAAGGCAGTGCATGATGATCTACTGTCCCTCACTAACACCGCTCTTCCTACGTGCGTCCATCCTCCATGGGAGTGTGGTGCCAAAGCACGCTGAAACAGGACTTCACAGAGCGGAAGGCCCTGGCAGCTGGGATGGCTCTAGCAGCTCCCCACAGCCAGAGTCGCGCTCTGCCACAGGTAGCTGCACACTGCAATGTGGGTGCAGCCAGCTTTTCACTGCAGTGCGTAGCTACGCATCCCTTCCACGCCGCCACCAGCACAGGTAAGGCCACAATGCACACAGAGCGGGAGGGAGGAGGCCAGTGCATCTCAACAGAGGATTTCCCCTTCTTCTAGGAGGCAGCTCTTAAGAAATGAAGAGTCTGCAGACTATCAGGAGGGCACTTGAATCAGAATGGGCCTCTTGCCGTCTTGACAGCAACCCAGCATGGCCAGGGCACACGGCTCAGCATAGGCAATAGCAGACTGCTCCGCACACCCTCTGACTGCAGCAGGTACCAGTGTGAAATAGACAAGTGTGGGGACTCTGCTTCAGTAGGGCAGACTAATGAACAACGATCTGTGTGCTCTCGCTGTTACGCTACCCTGCCAGCCGCAGCTCCTTCCAGCAAAGTGATTTTGCTGCCTACTGTGCTTGCCACAGGCTATTTTACCTGGTGATTTGATCTCCAACAAATAACTTTATTTAAGAAGGCCTGTGTTTCCAGACAGTTTACGGCTTGCGTGGAGACTGCACTCCTTCCCAATTCAATTTGGAAATGCAGCCAGTCATCTACTCATGGGGGACAGTTGCATCTGCTGACTCAGCAGCCTGTCAGCTTAGCTGTACTTGGCTAGGGCTTTACTAGCTATAAAAACACTGTTCAGCCTTAGAAATCCAGTGGCTGTTTCAAAATGTTGCTGACACTGGAAGCGGGGGGAGCTGCAGCTTCAGAGCTACAAGAAAGAAGAGGACCATATGCTTGCTTGCTCACCAAGGCAGGGCAGATTGCAGAGAACAGACTGTATTAAAAATAACACAGATGCATCAATCAATGATATTTTCGGTTGTATTTCACACAACCCATAGCTAGAACTCGTCATCACATCACATTAAGCCTTCGCTTGCAGGACTGAAATACACATGAATATCAGGGACCGTCTGGGTGTTCAAAATCATTCCTTACAAGATCTACCCCTAGAGCAGGTGGTAGCAGCATAAATGGCTCTAGGAGGCATTTCCCCCACTCTAGAGACTCACCTTAGCCAGTCAGAGCCTTCATTGGGTTACTAAGGGCTGCACTGTGGCTTTGCCCTGTGGTAGACTCATTTCCGGGTGGATGAATGTGTCAGTCTCATGCTGCAGTTACTAGACACAGAGTGCAGCTTCCAAAGTCACCCGGTGCTGGCTCACCTCTACTTCTACAGAGATCAAAGGACGTTTTACTGCTGGCCTCACCCGGAGAATGGGGCGGGGGAGGTCGGTGGGTGGGGGAACCAGAGCATTCTTGCAAGTCCCGTGCACAGGAGCCATGAGCCTTTTCAAAAAAGTTTGCCACTTCCAGCATTTACCTGCCGAAGCAATCTAGGGTGCTGGGCCGAACACATACACAGTTCTTGCCCTGACTGCATGGAGACCAAAAGATCTCACCAGGACGAGGGCTCTGCTTTGACTCACTGCACAGGTGACCTGCACCTATGGGAGACAAGTACAGGTAACTAGCTAGCCCCTACACTGAAGAGGTTTTAAAAGACATCCCATTGCCATTGATTTTTTCATTGTATTATTGTCAATTGAGGAAAGTTTTCAGTGGCAGCTTTAGAAGAGTTGTTTGCTCCTCTTCTCTGTTACCCCTTCTTATGGTGTTCTGCCAGTAAACAGAAGGATTTAGTTAGCAAGAGGCCAGTGGCAGCCTGCAGATTACCACCTGGATAGATCAAGGTAGCTACTTTAATCCTGTTTAATGGTTTGGGATTTGCAACGTGCAGCCAACGGAAGAACCCATACAAGTTGTTGGGATTTGTTTTAAATCTCCCAAAGACACTGACAACTGTGCCCTGGAAGGGACAGGTACCTCACACCCGTGTCTAGAACAGAGAAATGGGACCGTGCCCCCTTCCTACCACACCAGGCAGGGCAGGTGGGTTTCTTACCTGTTCTTATTAAACTGAATGGCAAAGTCAGTCATGTGCTGCAAAGCCTTGTTGGTGAAGTTCATCTCCATGTAGATGTGTCCCTGCCTATGAGTGAAGGTTCCTGAGATCTCCAGTCCTTTAGCCTTCACTGCAGGCAGCCAAACCTGAAACGCAACAAGAAACCCTGTTCGGTGGTGGGAGAAACCCAGGGAACCCTGTGGAGTTTTCAAACATCTGAAGGAAAGGCCCCGCATCAGGCCATCCATTCATTTGGCAGCTGTTACGGTGTCCACAGGGACCAAACTGCACACAGGGCCTGGGAATCTCAAAGCATCAGGCTCACCCAACCAGCTGCTCCTAGTCCATGGATGTTTACAAAGCTCCAGCAGGAGCTCCAAAACACCATCACACTGAAGTGCACAAACATGGAAGGGGGCTATTGGCCAGAACTGACTAATCTAAGGATAAAGCAGGTTCCTTCAGGAAACGCGTCAGGATCATGCTGAAGACTGAACCAAGTATAATCAATAAGGCTGGCATTCTTCACTGTTTCTGAAGAACCTTTGCGGGGAATCATGATCAGCAGCAAAGGCAGGCAGCGCAGGACCATGGCACTGGCCAGCCTGCCCATGGTTGATGTGCTCAGGATTCGGTCTAATAGCACATCTAGGCAGACGTGCTTTGTGAAAAATGCTGGATTTACATGTGATCAATGGAGCAGCGGACAGTGGTTTTTCACTGGACACTTGGTGGGACCGCTCTACAGAGTCTTGTATTTGGCACAGTACCAGGAGGCAGCCACATGCTGAAAACTTGGCATAAGACGCATACCAGTTTATGCACATGGGTTTCATATTATTTTAAGGCTGTAGCTAGCTATTCCTCTGTAGGCCACTTACTGGGATGAACCAAGAAGCGGCAGCTCCAAACAAGGCAGCAGCGAGCACACTGGTGCCACATGCAAGAATTCAGTCCTTCAGTGTGACCCAGGCATGGGAAAAGCTAAATGCCAATTCCAACAGCCATTCTGGCACGACATGCTTTCCCCACAGATCTAGCTTTGCACTGGGTATTCTAGCTTGGCCACAGCCTTGTTAGCAGGACCCTGTTCTGTGGATACTGAAGAATCATCAATAACTGGATTAATAATGAACATTGTCAGGACTTTTAATAACTCTTCTACAATCAGGTGCAAATCAGGGTGCTCATGAGCACGATGCTCACACCAGCCAGATACTTATTTTATTCCCTCTGAAATAAGACTCCTTCATACAAATGGATATTTTGTTTATTGATCAGCACTAATGATTGCACGAGTGGTGCTAAATCTGGGGATCCTGCTACAGGCTGAACCTCTCTAGTCCGGTACCCTCAGGACCTGACAGGTGGTGAACCAGAGAATTTGCCAAACCGCAGGAGGTCAATATTGCCTAGCAGAATTACCAACACTTCCACTGCTTACTGGGCTCTCAGAAGACATTTAGAGGTAAATTAGAGCTAAATAACAGCACAGAACACTGAGAGCCAGGACTGGTGGTTGTAAATAAATGTATGGGATTGCGGAAAACTTGGCTACACCTTTGATAAGTGGACATCCGGCTCACTAACATCATGCTGGAACACGGACAATATGGCTTTTCTGTAGCTATGTTGGAAGGCCTGTGTTAGGCCTGAACCAAAGCCGCCTCCTGTAGCCAGACTGAAGAGTAGCAGCCATTACTGTAAGGCCTGGAGTCACATACTCACAGTTCCATCTAAATTGTATTACAAAGTGTCACACCAGGCTGTGAGGAGGGACTTTGCCCTGATCACTCCCCCACTGTCACCAGATAAAGAAACAAATCTCAAGATGGGTAAAGCTGTCTGGCAAGAAACTGCTTATCAATAGAGGATGTTGTGGAATCCTCATCCTATGAGCATTGTCACTACACTTTCCTATTGTTTGACCGTGTGATCTCTGTCTGGTTTGTAACTGTTTCTGTCTGCTGTATAATTAATTTTGCTAGGTGTAAATCAAATAAGGCGGTGGGGTATGAATGGTTAGGAAATTTTGTTATGATTGGATAGTAAAATTATACTAAAGTTATACTAAGCAAGAATCAGGTTTCATTATATAAACTGGGGTTCAAGAAGGAAAAGAGGAAGATCATCAGGAGTAACAGAAGGAAGAAAAAGCTGGAAGAGGACCAGGAGGAGGGGGAAGACCTGGAAAAGAAGCACTCACCTCTGAGAGACAGCCCAAGACCAGAGAGACTGATATTGACTGGCCAACAGGGGAAGTCTGCCTGCCTTTATCAGGATTGGTGAGCATGACACTGTGTGCTTAGCATGTGCATTCTGCTTGTTTGGGAATTGTCAATAAATAGAGGATAAGGATATTACCGTGTGAGGCTCTTTCAAGTGGCTAAAGATCCTGCCAACCCGCGAGTTGTTACACCCTGAGCCCTAGGAATTGGGTAGCGGTGGGTGTGTAAATTCATAGGGTTGCACCTTGAGCCCTAGGAACTGGGTAAAGGTGTGTGTGTCCCTACAGTGTGGAAGGGATAAAGAAATTTGTGCGGGTAACAATGTTGCTGGACCACAGAGTGCCGGACTAGAGAGGTTCAACCTGTACTAGACTATACTCTAGTGCCAGACTACAGAGGTTCAACCTGTACTAGAACATCTAGCTGCCTAAAGGGGAAAGTGGTAAAGTCCAAGTTTTTGCAGCTCTCACAAATTCTTCCTTATGCTAACATTACCTTACTGGCAATAGGAGGGAAATGCTGAACTAATTAGATTTGTCTTCAATGCTTGCTGTCACTCTGGGGGGGGGGGGGGGACGGACACATAAGATATAACAATGGAAAGTAACTCATATAGTCCAAAGATCATGAAGGGGACAACTGAATGGCCTCAACTCCATGCTGATGAAGCTATATCACTGGGGACCAGCATACTGTAGCAATGTCTCCCTTACGTACAGATTTTGGAGCCACGTATCCTCCAGGAGCCATGCCTATGCCTGAAGACAGTTCAAACAGGTCGTTGAGCCCACTGCTAACCACCGCTGGGGTGGGCGAAGGAGCAAAAGTCGCAGGCACAGATGATGGAATGAAGGTCTGGCCCACCTGCAAGAGTTAGAAAGAAGGGGTAGGGATGAACGATGCACACACAGGATGCTGTTTAATAAGGCAATATCCTGAATATTTTAAAGCACTTTACAGTTTCCCTGCTGAATTATCAATAGCACTAAATGCATGTGAATTTCAGAGTTCTTGGAGACCGTCTCCATACTCTTTGCTGTCCTGATACCACTTGAGATCCTTGAAACCACTTCTAGTAGTCCCCTCCTGTTCAGGTAGAAAAATAAAGACCACAAAGGCTTGAGAGGACACACTTTAGGGAACAAGTCTGCCTACACCCAGCAAAAGGACAAGATGATCTAAATCTTTTTCCTTTCTCCGTGCTAACTGCCATGCTTGCACTGCATTCAGACCAAAGGACTTTGGCACATCCAGAAATGGTGGTGGAGCCATGATACACCTGGGCATGGAGGGTCATGCCACACCTGCAGAGGAGCTCGCTATTCTTAGTCCCAGGATCAAAACAGATTCATTCCACTGCAGACTGGCGATCTAGTCCCATTGCTTGCCGTTAGTAACACCAGGAAACCAGGGCCATTCTAAAGATGACAATAGCTCTGCTTCCTTTTGCTCATTCGAGTCAGGAGAGGCTCTCTCCAGAGACGGCAGCTCCACCCTGAAGAACTCACCTGGGGACCCAACCACTTTTGAATGACCCACTACCATTCGCTGTGGTTATGGCCATCTATTTTTGCACACCCAGTAGTTAGTAAAGCAGCAGCGTCGGGGGGAAAGTTATATCATTATTATACCAGGGGGAGCTTTTTTACTGGAAAAAATTGAGGGCACTTACTGCCGGACTTCCTCCAATGCCCCCGCCAAGGTCACTGCCAAGCTGAAAGAGAGAAAGGGGAGAGAGGAGAGAAAGGCAGAGTTCATTTAAGCTAGGTCCTGGATGCCAAGAACAGAGTTTGCAGTTCACTTAACAGAACTGCTGCAAGCGCGCCTCATGCACTTACCATGCACAGGACAGATGAATTGTTGTGAAAGCACGTGGGGCGAGGGGGGAGAAAGAGGTTCACATGCTAATCAAGCTGCGTAGAGAAGAAGCTGGTGACTAAGCTAACACCTTGTAATGTTTCAGATAAACATGTTTCAATTCATCTTCCCACTGGGGCTGAGTGCTTTAAAGGCTGGTAGATAAAAGCCAATCCAGTCTCCCACCTAGCCTCGGTTTTGCAACGGCTGTGCAATTCTTCGTGTGTTTCATGCACTAATGCTTTTCTGTGAACCTCACAATGTCAGCTACCAGCTCTCTGGAAATGCAGCAGGGGTAAACCCGGTGGAAGAGAACACTGAGAAGGAAGCTCACTGCAGCTCCAGGGAGTAGCTTCTAGAGTGCAGAAAAAGCAAAGGCTTCACAATTATTGCCACGGATCTCAGCTGGATCCTTTTAATGTGCCACTCATTTCAATATCCATGGAGGGGGAAGGATTGGACCTCCAATGTGCCCACTGCTCACACAAGCTCCACAAGATGTGTTTTCCTATTGCTGTCGGAGCCTGCTCTACAGCAATGAGGCCCAACTGGAGAGCACGACGGAACCCAGGGTTTTAATCAGGGATTCCTCTGATGCTACTAAGCTAAAACTGTCCAAGAACCCTCTGCTTCCAAATTCTTTCATCTCTGCTGTCCTCCTCCTCTGGGTCTTTGCCTTTGCCTGTTTACGGTGAAGCTTTCCCTTGCTCTACGCTCACTGTGAGCTCCCTTGTTTGTCTGGAAGTTGTGAAGCCCACGAGGCAATCTGCTTTTACATTTGCAGCCTTCTGGATTTTCAAGAAAAAATTCAGTGCTGGGGTCACCAGAGGTGGCCAGCACCTGCGGACAGTGATCTGAGCACAGGTACAAACATTACTGCTAGGGCAGCAGGGGCCTCCGTACCGCAGCTCTCCATTCCCTCTGCATTTTTAAACGCAGGCTGACTGACAGGAACGAGGCGAGGCTGGTCTATCCTGAATGCACCCTGCAGGCTTATCTTTTGCCACCAGGACAGGGCTGATTAGCTCGCCACACAGCTCTCCAGTCACACGCAGGGCACAAGGCACAGGCTGTGATGACAAAGACCACCACCGAAAGGAGCAAGAGTGGACATGGGAGAATGCAGTGATGGGCACATGGGGAAGGGTTGGCTTGCCGGGACGCCGCCAAACGTCACACGTAGCAGCAGAGCCCTCCATCTGACCCAGAGTGTTGGGGTGTCCTTTGACAAACAGGGTCATCAAAGCTCCACACGTGCTTGGTGCTCATAGAGGAGGAGAATGAAATGGGATGAGACCCAGAGTCAGCCCTGGAGCTGAGCAACTTGAGAACCTGCAGGGCTCACGTACATCTCCCTCCCACCACACGGCAGAGGGATGTTCCATCCGTTCTTGGCCATCACCACCCCCATCTGGCAGTGCTGATGGCAAGTGCGTGTGTGTTTTACACTGGCCGACAGATGGCATATTAACCATTCGCTTTCCCCCCCGCTGTGGATACAAATACGTGGGCTTGGGACCAAGCCTGAAGGCCTTTTGCAGGTCAAAGGCAGCGTCCTACTGGATGGTAGCACGGCCACCTGCCACCCTCTGGCTTACACCAACCCCTCTGTTGCTCTGGGTTTCCCTCTTTCCGTAGGTGCCAGCTCTAGGGGGCGGGGGATGTGGCCACACTTCCTGGCTTGGAGTGGATTCAGTTCTATGCAGGGTTTGCAGTTTGGTTCAATGGCTCTCAGCCCCCCGCCTCTCTCCGGTACATCCTTCCAAGCCCTAGAGTAGCCACCTTGCCCTAAAGACATAATGCTGCCCATCATGAAAGGGACATTACAAATACTGCACAATTGCCCTGGCTGTCTGTCTGGCCAGAAAATCTAAGCACACCTGTTGTCACATGAGGCGCCCTGGGGAGTCACTCCAAAACCCAGGTCTGCTACACAATCCACCAGGCCCTCCCCACCCCCCCCCCACTGCAGGAACTGCCGCTTCATACATAGACCTGGATGCTTAAGGTAAGGAGAGTACGCCGCTGGTCTTCCCAGGGAGCAGCACGGAGCTCCCTTCCTTGTTAGCCTAGGAGTGTGCAGGGCTCAAATGATCATTTCTCCCAGGTTACGTAAGAGACAACAGACAGGTGAACGATTCTAGTGTGAAACGAGCAGAGCAGTGAAAGGCCCCAGATGCCAGCCCCATGGCATAAGTGTGTGTGCCCATTAACACTGAGCTTGCAAAATGGGGTTTATGAATCGGACAAGTTCCTAGCCTTCCAACACGTCCCTTTCACGCCACGGGGAAATTCTAGTCAAATAGCTCTCTCCGCCCGAGCCGTCTCTGAGAAGACAAAGCCTGAACATGCTTCTGCATTAGGACTGGCTCGCCAAGCAAGCACATGTCACTATGACATCTTCTCTCCCTTTAGATGCTTGTTGCAGGTGTCAGCTAGCGCTGCGCTCTACATCAAAAAGCAGAGAAGTCCAGGGGAAAGAAAGGAAAATGAATGGAAGGAAGCACGCCAAGACCTGATCATAACAGACTCTGCTAAATGTTACCACAGGCAACGGAGGTTTCTGGGCCTTTGTTTGATGAAAGCAAAAAAACCCTCCCTCCCGTTATGCAGCAAAGCTCTTACATGAAGTACTATGGAAAGGACTGGGAATAATTCTGCATAATTGAGCCAGATGTTTATCAGCTTTCTCAGTTTCCTACTCTGCTCATCTTAGAAAGCCACAGACTCGCCATTCAAGCTTGAAAGACAACACACTCAGTTCTTGGTAGCTCTGGCATTCGTGCTGTGGGCGTGTCGGTCTGTGTGTGCAGTGGAAGCCTCTGAGGGGGAGGCTGGGCATGGCCCGGTTCGTACAGATCAGGGTCCCCCAACTGCAGTCTTGTCTTTGACAGAGCTCCAGCTTATGGCTCTCCAGAAGAGCAGTCGCATAAGCCCTCCCAACACATCAAGGGGCCGTCCCTGACCGAGAACTATGTGGTGGGAACATAACTCCCGGTGGGGGCCACCCATGCCGACAGCTTGATGGGAAGGAGGCAGATGAAAGGGAGGCCTCCAGCCCTGTGGGGAGTGGTAGTGAAGGGCCCGTGCTCTGCATGGACTACAGAGGCAGAAGAGAGCAAGAAGAGCCAGCATTTCTAGTTCTCAGTGCTGAGGGCCAAGGAAATGGGGGGCAGGGTTTCTGGTCTAGAGAATCCCCCCTTAAACATTTAATCTGCTTTCATACCCCTGGAGCTGCTGCCTCGTGGTGCCGCCTTTCCAAACAGTGGAAGCTTTGACCTAGATCAGGGTTACCCAACATGTGGCGGGAGCTAAACCAAAAAGAGTCAATATAATGGTCTTCAGTTGAGATGCGTTTTAGTAGTTAAATCCCTGGACTGGCATTGCTCATTCAAAGTGCTGTCATAGGGGTGGAAATTGGGTAAATGTTGCATTTTATTAATATCAGCAGAACTGACTTAAATGGGGCCTGCATGTTGTGTAGTTTTGCCTTCATCTTTGTATTCATGCCCGTCGGTGTGAAAGAAGCTATTTGCATGTACATGCAACCACACTTAAGCTGTGGCCCTCAGCATATGCTGTATAATTGTGGCCCCCGGGCTTCCAAAGTTGAGTAGCTCTGACCTAGATCCCTCTGCGGCCTTTCAATACCCTTGTCCCACAAGGCTCTCTGCTACGCCAGGGCCTCCACCTCCCTGTTGGTTCATATGCACAGGCCCAAACTCAGCTGATGCAGAATGTGCGATTGCAGTGCCAGCCCAGAGACCAGGAGGCCCCCAGAGCAGGCCTACCCATGCTACGATCTAGAGGTGGAACTCCCCTGCTCATGGATTCAGACTTGAGCTTGCAGGAGCCTAAACTGCAGCATAGCCGCAGCAGCTGCCCAGCTCAGCCATGTCAAGTACAAACCCATGTAAAACTGGGGGGGTGCATGCATGGGACAGGCAGCTCAGATCCGCCTGCTATGGCGGCCACGCTGCGATGTATGCGCAACAGAGGAGTCACGCCTCTACCACACTGTGTGGACACAGCTCAGGTCCTCTTTGGCAGAGGCATCCAAGTCTATGCAGTGTTGGAGCAGGAAACTATGACACGCCTGCTTTAAATTGTGATTGATGCAGAATAAATGCAACAGGTTCCCAACTGAGCTCGGGACACCCAGCGCACAAGATGATCAGACCACCTGTTGGCTTGACAGGGCTTCCTCCACCCGTCTCTCCCAGGATGTCTATAAACGTCTCCTGGTTACAGACCACAGTTCCCTCCTGCCTGCCCCCTCTGCTGGGGAGGGGGGCTATTTAGTATGAACTCAAAGGATGGAGAAGAACAACGCAGGGATGTGTCTGAGTAATGAAGAGAAAGGAGGCAGACAATGAGAACAGGAACCAATTACCCATTGAGTGTCCTCTCCCATCTGCAGTGACAGGCAGAATGCAGAAGGAAAGAAGCACATATTAGTTAAGCATAAAGCAATGCTGAACAAATTCGCTGGAGAGCTGGCAGCATCTGTTAACCATTTCCATTCATTTCCAGCTGGCCAACCCAATAGGCCCCGTGCTGTATATACGCACAGGTAAAGCCAGCTCCGCTAACAGCACGCTTGGAGCAGAAAACAGCTGGATTAATAACACTACCTGCCCCACCCAGTCTGACAAATTCTCCCTATTATGATAGGACGGGTGAAAAACAATCACCCTTTGCATCATGGGTGACAGTCTCTGGGAACCTGAGGCTTGGTCACAAGCAAAACAGCTTGGACAGCTTTCAGGATTGGCAGCCTATCACTGTCCTAAAGTCGCACTGCTAGAAACAGGAGCAATGGTCCCTCATTTTTCCCACCCAGGTGCAGAAGAAGATTTGTTCTGTGCACTGAGGCATGTGCCAGTGTGCACCATCCATAGAAAAACATGCTGCTAATCAGCAGGATGGTATCTGAATCTCCCTCTCTGGAGGAAGATGCCAGACCTCCAAAAAAACAGCAGTGACGATAGCCCTGAACCTCAAACAGCTGCACCAGCTCTGCTTTACGTTAATTGGTTCTGATGACTCTGCAGAAGCTCTGCAGTTAAAGAGCAACTGTTCTGAAATTTTATTCCACCGCAAGTAATTTCACTGACTTGCGCAGCAACTCTGGCACTGCCACCCCACACCCCAGCGCCTGCGTGCATGTGAACGGTGCTCTGCAGGACACAACTCTATGACGTCTGCACAATACACATTGATGACTGGCTGCCGCCACCACGTCTGCAAGGGGAAGGGAGGCGCACCGAGGACCTGGCCAGGCGCGGAGCGAGAAGGGATGGAGATACTGACAGGAGCTGCAACAACTGGGGTCCAAAACCTGAATGGTCCTTTGCCAGAGGACTGCTAGCCCTATCGATGCAGCTACATAGCATGTGGAGCTTTACTTCATTCGGGGGCTTGCAGGAGACCCACGACATGAATTCATTCAGCTGAGAGCTACGCGGTCATGGCTCAGGGAGCTAGAGGAAAACGCTCAGTTAGTAAGAACTTGCGCAAAGTGAATCTACCTGCCAGCGAGGAAAACAAAGCGTTCCCTGAGTAGAATCATGGAGCTGGCTGTCTCAACAGCTGAGAAGCAAACTGTTGCCAGTCTGAGGATTGCTTTGGGCTCATTTCATGTAAGGCACTGCAAAGCCATCTGTGTGCGCAGCATCCATAGGTCTCCTTGGAGCTGTCAGACACTTTCAATAGGCTAATGGACTATGGCTCTGTGCGTGCGTTTCTGATCAACGAGATCTGGGGGCCTGCAGAAAGCCAGTTCTCGCCCTGCGAGACCAGCTCCTGCAAAGCACTGTTCATGGAGCTGCCATACTAACAGAGCACAGGAAGAGCCCTAACCCAAGAGGGCGACTCAAAGCAGGATGAAAGACAGATGGCAGTGTGAGGGGGAGGAAGAGAGAATTCCAGGGGAACGTATGGATGGCAGAGGGACGATGAAGTAGGATAGTCATTTTGGATCCCAACATAGGCAATGGGTGGAGGTAGGGCTAGAGGAGGCAAGCTCCCTAACCCTGCCCCTTCTGCCCAGGCCCCAGCATCCCAGTACCTGGAGCACCAGAGAGGGTGGGTGGGCACTGGGGGGGCAGCAACACTCCACCTCCAGTAGGCGAGGCCAGGCTGGCTGTTTGGGAAAGGCAACGCCTTTCCCTGCCTAGGACACCCGCTGCCCCCAGATCCCAAACTCACTGTTAAGCAGCCAAAAGAGCCTCCACTCTCCCTGCCCCTGCCATGGGATGTCGTCTTGTTAGGAGGCGGGGGATGGAAGTCTCTCCCTCCTGGAGTCTCAATTCCACCACAGCTTGGGTCATTGAACTCCAACGTCCCCCACACACGTACCTGCACCTACACCAGGTTGGGCAGAAGCGGCCTGCAGGCTGGACACAGTTCACCAGGGTTTGCCCAGTGGGCTGCCAGATGTTTTATGTGCCTGCACGCCCACAGATACAGCCACTCGCTGTTGACTGTGGATCACTGTTCCCAGCCAATGGGAAGCAGCAGGAAGTGGTGCCCGGGAGGCCACTCGCTGTTGACCATGGATCACCGTTCCCGGCCAATGGAAGCAGCAGGAAGTGGTGCCCGGGAGACCACTTCCTGCAGCTCTCATTGGCCGGGAGCGACGATCCGCAGCCAACAGGAGCTGCAAGTGGCTATCCTGCAGACATGCAGGTAAATAAAGCATCCAGCGGCCTGCCAGGAGCTAACCCTGGTGAACCATGTCCGGCTCACAGGCTGCTTATTGCCCAGCCTGACCTACGCACACACAGCACATGCTCTGTCTCACATCCACACCACCACAGACAGAACGGCCTGGGGGGAGCCTGGGCTAGACGAGGGCGAGTCACTTGTCCATACCACAGATGAGGAGACAACACAACAGGGATATAGCTTCAGTGGCACATGACTAGAAAGCATTTGGGGGAAGCTCTGCTCCAAAGGCTGCACTAACACCATGTCTAACTCATGCCAGCAACCATTTTACTGCCCTTGAAGTCTGAGGGAGTGGAGACTGCTCAGCATTTTGCCTGGGCACTGCACAGCCGCAGAGAATTACTTCAGCAGAAGCAGAACATTAAACAAGTGACAAAGCTCTGCCTGGTCCAACATTCATATTTCCAAATGGGTCCCAGTTTTAACATCTCCAACACCAACGCTTGGAGAAATCCTCTCTCAAAGGCTATTCTAATTAAGGCCTTATACTACACCCATCACTATGGTATGTGAGCCCAACAAATAACAAAAAAATGGGTGCACTGCATGCATAGCACCAGAACTACAGCTCAGATACAGAGCATTCCAGCAGTAGATCACTATTCCCATTTCACAGATAGGGAAGCTAAGGCAAAGATGGGAGAAAGTGACTTGCCCAAGGTCACCCAGCAGGCCAGTGGCAGGAACAGAAGCCAGGTCTCCTGAGTCCCAATCCAATGCTCTGACCACAAGGTGTGTCTATAATACAGAGGCATCCACAGGCAGATTCGTGTTGCTCTTTGGAGCTGCCACACATGGTGCTGCTCTATGGAAGGCCTAGATGTGACTCCTAGTTCCTGGCTGCTGCGGTAATGCGTGGCAGTGACTGTCGTTTCGCTCACTGTGCTGTGCTCACATGGCCCAGCCTCCTTGGGATTCCAGCCAGGGACAACCTTGCGTGCTCCACCAGAGCGAACTGCAAACTTGCAACCCTCTGCTCCGTCAGCACCGAGACAGAGCTCAGACGGATACATGCGACCTCTGCCCGCTATTAAAGGTGGCTGCGTTTCCGGTTCATTAGCAGGTGAAAGGCCAGGCCTGGACGAGTGTGTCTAATGACTGTTTCACTCTGATTGCTAGAGCCAAGGGAGTGCTTGGCAAACAGATTCCTTTCAGCAGGATCCATTCAAGTGCGGGACAAGCCTCCCACTTCTGACCCAGCTCACGCGAGGTTAATTACACAGTGCCAAAGGCTAAGTGTGCTACTGTTTGTTACTGCTCCAGGGCGAGAACCACTACATCCAGCTCCCCTCTCCATAATCAATTTCCCCTCTGCAGGACTTTCTCCTGGCAGCTTCTGCCCAGCTTGTCCCCCGGGAGTGAAGGCAGCATGTGTTTATCCAAGCTGACGCGTGACCCTTTCAGGAGGAGAATCCCACCTGGAGCTGCTCTGGAGCAGGGGAGGACTTGGCAGAGCTGCGGAGTGGCCTAGCTGCAATTAACATGTGTCTGATACTAAACCAAGGCGTGCTCTGGGGCACACACGAACAGGAGGCTGTACGGCTGGTGCAGCAGCATGGGGCGGGCCACAGAGATGGACCACTCAACAGGACTAAGTGAAACTGAAGGGCAAAGCTCTTTTTGAAGCAGAGTTGGGATATTTTACAAAGCACTGGATTGCCCAAGGTCATAAAATAAAAGTGCCCTTCCCGGGCAGAGGGATCATGAAAGAGACACAAACATACAGAGGGATTCTAGAGCCCAGGACAATGTCCCTTTTACTAAGGGAAGAACCTGGCAGCAAGCTGGCTGGGAAGTAACTGTGGCCAAGTGACCCAGGCCTTTCTGATTTGCCTCTAGGCTTAGGGCTGCAAGCACCTAGCAGAGTGACTAGCCATGCTCTTGCCCCAGCACAGACCACAAATGATTCCGGTGGCTCCAGTTACTTTCTGCCAGCTGCAAGCGAGTGGGGTTGCTTACCAAGCTGTCCAGCCCTCCTCCCAGGAGGTCCACTGCGCCCATCTGCATGGAAGATACTTGGGGCACGTTCACAGGGGGGCCCAGATCAAGGTTCAGAAGGTCACCCAGAAGATCACCCTGCGATGGAATAACCTGAGGCTGCTCCAGGTTTGTCGTGGCAGCGGGTCCCACTGGGCTGTCGCCTGCATCGGTGCTGCAGGGGGAGAGAAGCCAAAAGGTTAGTCACCTTCATTACGGACTTTGGAGCACCAGGGAAAAAACAAGGCCGAAACGGGTGACCCAGGAACAGCAGCCAAGCGATTCTAAGTCCCTCGCTGACAGCTGACAACCCAATTGTGTTACAATCCCAATCGGCAGTGGGATTCAGTACAGGCCATGAGATCAAAGGAACCACCCCAGGATATTACTTCACCCACTTCCTCTAACATCCTGGGACCAAGCTGGCTACAGCCATGCTGCCAGCTTGTACTGACACAGCTGTTCGGCTGAACCCATTTTCTGCAGCCGACTGGCCACAGGAACTGAGCGAGTCCTCTTCCTGCTGTATCATGGCAGGTGTAATTGGCGCTTACATAGAAGTTCCTTGGAATTTGCATACTGATAAGAGTGCTCTCTTGTAGGGGCTTGAGCACCCCTGACCCTCCTCTTTATGCGGTCTTGGTTACGCCAGAGAGCACAGGGGGAGTTTTAGAAGTAGACTGTGTATGTGCTGCTGGCAGCTGAGGCATATGAAGGACACAGAAAATGTACCACAGAATGGGAGAGTCAGTTCCCAGCCAGTGAAGAAGAGACACTCTGAAAGTTTCTTTGCATTAAGAGTTCTAGATTAGTAAGTGTTAATTATCCATTTCCCTTCCTGCCTCTCCCGTCAGCAGTGGAACTCTCTCGCCTACTGACTGTGCTGCACATTGTTGTTGGGTGAAACGTTTTTAATCAGCCAGCAAAAATCCCAGAGCCCCATAGCTCCCACCAAGAGTGAACTGTGGGATTGGGCTGGGTTTAAAACCCCAACAAAGCAATTCTAATCCTGTCTGTGTCTCTCTCACTCACACACACACACACACACCCACCCCCACCCACCCACCCCCTTCCTCTCCCATGTACGCAGGCTCCTAGCACTCCAGCTCCTCTCCACATGCACATCCTCACATTCCGCTAGTGGGGACTGCCAAGCAATTTGCTTTAGGGGTGTCCAGCTGCCCTAGAACCCCTGAGAAATTCCCAGGATAGAACGCAGATCGATTGGGCTCACGTTAATGCACCATAAAATCCCATTCTCAAAACATCTCCTCACACAGGACTTCTTCCTTACAAGCTTTTTGTCCATGACTTGAGATTTTCCTCCAAGACTCAAAGGAGCCGAGGAGGATGTGTTTATTAAGGACACAGAGCCAGGCTATAATGGTGCTGTTCTTTCCTTACCCTGCAACTACAAGAGGGTTCCTTTTTCCAAAACTGCTGCCTGAATGGCTAGATTTGGCTGTCCCAGGACACCAGCATAGCTCCTGTGGTCCTGTGTCTTAGTCTAACCAGCACCTCTCTAGCTGCCTCTGCTTGCACCGCTCCCAGAGCAGAACAGCAGCCAGCACTTGGAGCCCTGGCAACTGTCTGCCCTCCCAGTCTGAGCCTCCTGCCTGCAGTAGCGTAGAAAGGAGGTGGGAGAAACAGTGTGGACAACTCCCTGGACACCAGAGGTTCTCCACAACTCCCTCCTCAGGCCCTAGGGATTTTCTCCAGGAGGCCTTTGGTGCACATGCAAAGTGGTGGAGCAGGACCAGAAACACCTGACCAGCTGTGAGCTGTTCACTACATGGCTGAGTGCTGCCCAGCAGCTGAGAGCAGGAACACAGACAAAAGCTGGCACAGTGCTCTGTTCATGCAACAAGATACCCTCCCCCACTGCTGACCACAGCTATTACTGATTTCTCCAAGGACTATGCCCCTGGGTCTCTCAGGACCAGCTAGTGCTGCCCGTCCGGTGACTAGTCAATCAGGGTAGAATCCTGGCCTGTCATAAGAGGACACTCTGCTCCCGGAAAGCAAGATCCCATCCAAGCTACTGGGCGAAAAGCTCGTCCCCCTTAGCTTATCCAAACAAACAGGCTTTCCAGTGTTCCCAGCATTCAGTACGAGGCCACGAATCCACTCCCCGCAGCAGTGCCACAGGCAGGCTGCTTGTGCTGAAGACATGACTGAAGGTGGCCATCTGGCTCTCAGCAGCAATGCTGCACAGGAGGCCTTTGATGAGCTCGATCGATCTGTCCGTTGGCTGGGAGCAAGGGAGAGCATCCAGCACAGGACTGGGGTAGGCGGAAGGCAAGCGAAGGGAGCATGGTTTGCCCTGCAACACCAGCACTCACTATTCATTTAAGAAGAGCGCCCGAGTCCTAGTACCAGAATTTAAGGGCTTCTCATATTTTTCATTCCTCCTCTTTCCCCAGTGCAGCAGCGGCAGCCAAAGCCAGTTTTGGCCCAGGCAGCAGGTAATTAAGGAGAAGGTGATAGAGCCCTGCAGAGCTATCCAAGCAAGCGATGTGAGAGGAGCAGAGTGGGTGGGCTGGCTGAGCAGCAGCTGCCTGTGGCAAGCGAGTGCTCAGGGACGAGAGAACTCCTGAAGTGGTCAGACAAGGAAGAGCTGTTGGCTGCTGCGAGGATTTGAAATGCACAGCACAGGGGCCAGACAGCCAACCTTTAGAACAGTGGATGCCAGAGTCCCAGACTGCCATCTGGGTGGGCCTCTTTGGCTACTTCTTTAACCCTAGAGTGGTGTCCAGGGAACAAACTGAACCATCTGGATTGTCACAGGTAGCTCACGCTTTCTGCCATAATTCAGACCTCAACCTGCCTCATGACTCTAGGCCAAACATCTTATTAATGACCTGGATGAGGGGATGGACTGCACCCTCAGCAAGTTCGCTGATGATACTAAGCTAGGGGGAGAGGCAGATACACTGGAGGGCAGGGATAGGGTCCAGAGTGACCTAGACAGATTAGAGGATTGGGCCAAAAGAAATCTGATGAGGTTCAACAAGGACAAGTGCAGAATCCTGCACTTGGGACGGAAGAATCCCAAGCATTGTCAAAGGCTGGGGACCGACTGGCTAAGTAGCAGTTCTGCAGAAAAGGACCTGGGGGTTACAGTGGAGGAGAAGCTGGATATGAGTCAACAGTGTGCCCTTGTAGCCAAGAAGGCTAATGGCATATTAGGGAGCATTGCTGGCAGATCTAGAGAAGTGATTATTCCCCTTTATTAGGCTCCGGTGAGGCCACATCTGGAATATTGCGTCCAGTTCTGGGCCTCCCACTATAGAAAGGATGTGGATGCGTTGGGGAGGGTCCAGCGGAGGGCAACCAAAATGATTAGGGGGCTGGAGCATATGACCTATGAGGAGAGGCTGAGGGATTTGGGTTTGTTTAGTCTGCAGAAGAGAAGAGTGAGGGGGGATTTGATAGCAGTCTTCAACTTCCTGAAGGGAGGTTCCAAAGAGGATGGAGAAAGGCTGTTCACAGTAGTAATGGATGGCAGAATGAGGAGCAATGGTCTCAAGTGGGGAGGTCTAGGTTGGATATTAGGAAAAACTATTTCCCTAGGAGGGTAGTGAAGCACTGGGATGGGTTCCCTTGGGAGGGGGTAGAATCTCCATCCCTAGAGGTGTTTAAGTCTTGGCTTGATAAAGCCCTGGCTGGGTTGATTTAGTTGGGATTGGTTCTGCCTTGGGCAGAGGGTTGGACTTGATGACCTCCTGAGGTCTCTTCCAGCTCTATGGTTCTGCATGGGCCTGACCCTCTTCTCCAGGCTCCCTGCTTTCAAAGATCTCGAGCATCAGCAAGAGCTCTTCAGCTGCTTCTCCCACTGTGCGCTCCCCACTGCGGGAGAGGTCAACCGTGTACCTGGCCATGGGAGAAGGGAGACACTTTCTATGTAGCCAAGTCCTGCATTTCCCAAAAACCTCTCGCACCATCCCAGAAACACACACCTCCCAGGGCAGTGTGCGCACCTGCTGCTTTTCTCCTCTTGCCAGCCCTGCACCGCTTGTTCGAAGCTTTTATTTCTCCAGCCCCTCTATCAGACTCTCCTCCCTGTGTCACGCCAAAAGCAGCACAGAATTCTCTTCTCCCCTACCCCACACCTAACAGACTCATCTCTGTGCTGCTTCCTATCTCCTTTGTGGTCTCCAACATGCTAGCCACTAGCCACATGTGGCTACTTGGCCAGTTGAGCGTGGCTAGGTCACTAGAGCAGTAGCCCCTCTAGTAGCTACTGCTTCAGAACTGGTTGGACACCGCGGGTCTAGAAGCTCAGAAGCTACAACTAGGGTAAGAGCCTTGCATGGGACAGGCTCGGAGATAGCTTGCTGAATGATCTGCACAAACCTCTGGAATTGGGAAGATCTGGCTTTTGTAGCAGGCCCTGGCATCTTTTCAGTTTCTTAGGAGGGAAGAAAACCACAGCTCTCTAACACCCTCCCTGGTGGCTCCTGGCTTACCTTCCATGGTGAATTGGCAAGTGTTTGCGGTGGATCCCATGGCTGCCCTCCACAAAAGCGTTGGGGGGCTTGTGGTACACAGATGCCAGTGACCCGATGTGGCAGATCAGCTCATCCAGCAGAGTTGGCTCGATCAGGTCAGTCTCCTCTGAAATCAGAGGCTTTTCCGATAAGACCACTTCTTTGGCAGTCACGGGGTCCGTGGAGAGAAGGCGCCAGTAGATATAGCCACGATCCCGCAGGTCTGGGTTGTCCGAATCCTAAGATAAAAACTTTGCATTACTCTAGTGGCTGAACAAGTTTGACTGCTCCAACTATAGCCTGCTTCTACTGTCTTTCATTTAGAACACTTGTTGGAAGAGCAGCCTTGGCCAGGAGACAGATGCTAGAGAGACTGCTATTCCTTGGCAATCCGTCACCTAACTAGTAAAAATCCCAGGATCTTACCCTTTGTGCTCATTCCCAAACACAGCTAATCCAGGTGGTCAGAGAGGAAAACCCTAGACTTACATTTAGTAAAATTTAAAAAGGGATCAACTCCTCAAGGTTACTAAGCACAGAAGCTGATGTAATTTCAAATGTGATCTTCAAAATGTCCTGAAAGATGCACAGTGTAGCCAGAAGGACAGGGAAGGGGATCAAATAGACTCCTTCATCCATTACGGATAGAATATGCATGATACTATGTATCATGAAAGACAACAGCCAAAGATTTCTGGAAACGTGTCTCATTCAAGGGCACTGGAGGGACAAGACACACAATGTTGCAAGATGAGGCTGGTTTGCTTTTCATCATTTACAGTTTTATGCCTGGAAGGTCTCATTTACTCCTCCACTTTGTTAATAAGACAGATACGAAAAGACGCAAACTGAATTGACTGTTACGGCTTTCTTCCATTCCCAGGCCTCCAGCTGTTAACATCTTTGTTTTATTGGAGATAATTCTTCCCTAGCATGAAATCTCCATTCCCTTTTCAAATAAAAGCTCTGCTTAAAAAACCAAAGCAAACAGATGCCGTCTACTCAACACCCAGGCTGGGAGTAGCAGCGTAAGGTGGATGACCCTATATGTTTTCTCACTCGCTACATCTCACCCACCCCAGCCTCCTCCTTCTCCAGCTCTGTGATGCCAGACGTCCGAGTTGCAATAACCCCCTGTGGTACCAGGGTTCAGAACTCTCTCCCGCTTGGAACACATGAGCGGCCATTTGTAAGATGACTGAGCTAGCTAACCTCGTTCCACTTGCTGTGCTCTAGCAGTGATCTCAAGTCGTCAGAGGCCAATTGCTCATGCCTCTCACTGCGGCACCTTGCCTGGTGAGCTGCTCCACCTAATGGGGGGCTTTTCTTTTTTAAACCCTCTTGACCCCCCATCAAGAGACACTAACTCATCCAACCTGTCAGTCACCTGCTTATGGTCAAGCAGGTCCTTTGAGAGTAGATGGAGGGGATGATCACTTGCTCCAAACTGCCTTTAAATACAGTCAGACAAGTCAGAACACTGCTTCCAAAGGAGCCTTCCTATCGGCAACAGAACTGGGGGGGTTTGACCCGGAAAAGGGCAAACTCAGATTTTCCATTCCGCTTCCCTTTCCTGCCCTCCCCATGAAACACAAGCAGAGACTAACGATGTCGTCTACCCAGAGAAGAGAAACATGCTCATTCGCTCACGCTCAACTGGAAACTAGGGAGCGGCACCTATGAAAGCGAGCGCAGAACAGTGACACGGCCCGGGCGCGCAATGCCTTGCTAGTCACATGAAAACAATAAACCAGACTTGATGGAGGTGTGTGAAATAAGCCTATTAGGATCCTGGCGTGTTTTGGGACTCGGCAGACAGAGCACATCTTCGGCAGGCCCTCTCTGTAACCAGGCCTAGGCCTTCCCCTGCAGGCCACTTCGTAGCCTGTCCAATGGCAACTTCATCTTCACTGCCATGTAAACTCTGAAGCCAACTTCTTTCCCCCACCTTCCAATAGCAGAGCAGTGGCTCCCTGCACATCCCGGAAAGACTTCTAAATGGCAACAGACCCACGCTCGTGACCTTTGAAAAGAGGCTCGGGGGCTGGATCCGGCCCCTAGCTTGCCTGGATTCTGGACCCCAAGGCTCGGGGCTCTCCCCGCCCAGCAACAGAGAACCCCACCACTTTGGTGTGCAAGGGGAATATGGAGAGTGTCTTTCTGCTTTTAAGTCAGTGGCCACAGGCCAGTGAGGCGTGTTTTTGTGCAGCCCCTGACTGATTTTTCTATGGGTCAGTGACCCCCAACTCAAAAAAGGTTCCTGCTCCTGTTTTACAGTGAGGGTGACTAGAAGATGTTGTTTCAGACAGTTCTGAAATAGCAAAACAGAAGCAAACAATTGCAGGGCC
Source organism: Pelochelys cantorii (assembly GCA_032595735.1). NCBI lineage: Eukaryota > Metazoa > Chordata > Testudines > Trionychidae > Pelochelys > Pelochelys cantorii. The sequence continues at coordinate 3,537,872 of CM064346.1, read as the reverse complement.
CTGTTATGAAGCCCTCCCCTGAAACGCTGCTCGGGAGAAACTAGGTGGGCACGGCGACATCTTGAGCCTGGCCTGTTGGTGCACAACACACAATGGCCTGCGTGCGCGGTGCCCAGGCAGCACAGCTTCCCAGCACCTTGCCTCCCGGGATAGCTCAGCTTACCTGCGTGGCCAGGCTCAGGACCTGCTGGACCAGCTCCTGTGTTTCTGAGGGTTTCTTTAAGAACAACTTGACTATTGCAGTCAGCAGGGTGAGCTGCACCTAAGACCAAGCAGGAACACAGCAAGAGATTCAATGAGCCGCACCGGCATTGGTGCCTGTCCCCTTCTCCCCTGCCACTGGAGCACCAGCATGGGGGTTAGTACATAGCTACGGGAGTCCTCCATGCACATCAGGATAGTGATTGCTCAGTATACCGTTTGAATGCCATTGTCGGCAACTAGCAGCAGCTAACAGCAAAACAAATGACACGCAGATTTGGGTGTTGCCTTCCCATATTAGCTTCTTACCCCAATTGGTTTTAGCAGCTTGTCCTTTGTAAGTCCATGGCCCAAACCATGTATTCATTTCACCAGCCACGTGAAACATGCTGTTAGGGCAGCCACACCACCAGCACAGGTTATCCTATAGTGTACCCCAGCACAGGCTCCTAGTACCACGGACACTGGGACACTTATTTTAAGACCTAGCAGGCTACTGTGCATAAGGTTTCTCCTTTGCTCAGTGCAAAATCCACCTGTCTGATGCACTGTTCACTATTCTAGGAAGAAGCAAAAACCCCTAAATCACCCGCCAGACAGCTGAGAAGATTTTATTCCCGCTTCAGATTGAGGGTGTCCCCACCTATTCGAATGTGACACATAGGGCTAGTTGAAAATTTTCCACCAAACTTGTTTGACAGAAAATTGGGGTTTCGTCTAAAGAAAGTGTGGCTCAAAAAGTGTCTGCTTTCCACGTAACGGTTTGATTTTTGTCACAAAACCAGTGTCAATGATGAAACAGGTTGATTTGGAGATGCTGCTATCGTGCCTAATGGGAGCTGTCATTTGGTTGCCTCATGTTCCCATTCTCCTCTGTGGGCTGGGCTCAGTGGCCAGACTACATCTCCCATGGGGCACCACATATCCCCCCTCCAGGGAGTGGGCAGAGGTGCCTTCTGGGAGATACAGTCAGACAGGAGAGACTAGCCTATGGATGTACACATCCTGCGAGGGAAAGCACCAGCATTCCCAAATCCAAGTGTTTTGATTTTTGAATTTTAGCCCCTCACAAAATCAGTTTTCTGAGGGGGCAAAACATTTCCCATCCAACTCCACCAGCCCTACCTGTGCATGAGCACCCGAGGAACGGGATGGTGAGCAGTTTTACCTGGGTGCTTTCATCATGGAAGCCCTCCAAGAAGCTCTCCAGCAGTTCATCCGCGTTGTCAATTCTCTCTGCGTATTCGCCCACTATCCAGATCATGGCAGCCCTGGCATCTGGCTCGTCCAGGGAGTCAAGGTTCTCGCATAGTGTGGCAATGATGCTCTCATACCTGATTTATCAGAGCACTGAGTTATCAAATCATGGTGAAACTCCAGCCTCACTCACACCGGGATGTCAGTGGCAAAGCCCCCTGGGCCAAATCAAAACGACTTCCATTTTTATGGGCAATGAGACACATAACAAGGAGACTAATTTCCTGGAAAAAAAAAAAAGCATTTCCGTGCACTCCCCTGCAAAGGGGGGAGCGTCAAAGTAGCTACATTTCAAAGGCTTCTCAAGAGCTTTGTAATTCTCTTCCTCTTCACAGCAACACTGCAAGAGAAACTCCAGGCAGAGTTGCCTTAATTTGTCTCTCGAAAACAGGATCTTTGATTCAAAATCTCACATCAGCTGAACCACTCCCCTTGAGCCTGTATCAGATTCTGCATTTTCCCTGGCAGCCCTTCCTCACTGGAAATTCTAACCTGTGTATTAAGCACCCGTGCCCCCCAGGGGTAGCTGTGGAATGGCCACTGGCATGTGAGCCTAGGTTTAACATTTTGTAAGCACTTTCCCATGCTCTCCTGATTACCCTGATGGCGTGGCGGGCATATACCCTGGCACTCACGACAGGATCCGCCATAGAACCCTGAAGAGGTTCAATCATTAGTATCTACTCATCCCGGAGACTCTGCTGAAAGACGCTGATGCCTTATCTGCATGGACAAGAGTCCCTCACACACAAGAGCTAGAAGTGGGCACTGGCCCGCTCTGTGAAAGCCCATAGGCAGGTTGCTTTCCTTTGGACAGTAGGCCTGCAGGATTTGCACATACTTGTTGGGATACTTGCGGAAGATGTCCCTGATGACAACAATGGCCTCTTGGACAACGTAGTTGACCTTGGTTTGGATGAGGTCCAGCAGCGTGCTCACGCAGCGCTCTGCAGATTGCTGAGGAGAGGAGAGGAGAGAAGCGGGACAGTTATCCTATGGCTACCATTTCGGACAAGCACTTCTGCCCATCACATTGCGTTAACTGGAGTGCCAGGCACCGAAAGCAGGGACAAGAACATGGGGCTGGTCTCATAAGATAACTAGATCTCAGAGGGATCGCTGTGTTCGTCTGTGTCTGAAAATCCACAAGGAGTCTGTGGCACCTTAAAGGCTGACATTCATTTGGACATGAGCTTTTGTGGGTAAAACCCACTTTGCCAGATACAGAGTGGGAAACACAGAGGTTGGGATACACATGTACTAACACTGCAAAAGAATTCTTTGGCTGAGCTGATACATGTATAAATTCCAACCTCTGACTCCTTGTGGTCTGGCAAAGCGGGTTAGTAGTCATGCCCCAGACTGGGACTCCACAGAAGAGCAGCAAGGGGCCCCTAGAATGCTCTCCGGGCCACATGGAGACCCTGGAAACTGGAGCTGCAGTCATTAGGGTAGAGGAGCGAAAGGGCTTGGAGGCAGCAGGATGCCACAAAAGAGTGAAGTGGCTGAGACACCCGAGGGCCTGAAACGCCAGCCAACTGGGCACTAGCAGAGCACATGTGATGCCTCATTACACAGCAGGTGATTAATGGGAGGAACAGATTGCTCAAGGCAGTACATACACAGCCCCCATCAATCACTTCGGAAAACATTCAGTGAGGGTACATACCGTCCCTCCCCAGGTGGATGTGAGAGCTGAGTGAGCTACACAGTGGCAGAGCATTGGGGGAGGGTGGAAGAGGTTAAAATCAGGGAAAATTGGCAGCTCAGTCTGAGAACGGGCATAAATCTCGCAGACACACCTCAGCCTTACCCGCAGCCCTGACTTGGGCAGAGCATAGAATGCCTCACCCATGCCACGTGCCCCATTCACCTCCGCATACCTGTGCTGACAGAAGACCTAGAAATTCCCAGCGACAGACGCCTGCTGAATACCAACCTCCCCTCTTCACTACATTAGGTCTGCTTACTATTGCTCGATACGTACCATGCTATTACGATGGCAGGGAAAAAGCCATCTGAGTTCTTGTCATTTAAAGGCATCTGCCTTGATTACACGCTGCTCCGCTCTCTTCTCTCGCTTGACAAAACAGCATTTGAAGCCTGTCAGCCAGAAGAGCCTTGGTGCTACCAGCTTACAAGTCTCAGGCAGGCAGACTTTTGGCACAAGGCAGGACTGGGAGATCTCAGCAAGGCCCCTGGGCCAGAGACCATTATCGGCAACTAAGTAGTTCTGCGGGGTTGGGCTAGTTCCCTTCCTGCCTATTGCCTGCTAGTGGATATGGGGCAGTTCTGAAGTTGCACACTCAGCTCCATGCCCCAGGAACAAAGACTTCTCTTCATTATTACTTACATGATCTTACAGAGACACGGGCCATGTTTGGGGACGTTCCGTGGCCTTTTGTTACATGGGTCAGACTGGGATGTAAAATCTCATTGAATCAGTTAACTGGTTAAACAGGGTGGGGTACTCCAGCTCAGCTGGGTTGGAGCACTCCCTGCCCGCGGGCTGGCTGCTCCGGCCAGGACAGGGGCTCACTGCAGGTGAGGGACTAGTCTGGCCGGGGGCCAATCATGGTTCCATCTGGCGTTGGAATCTGTGAAGCTTGCCCTAAATTACCACCTTTCCAAAATATTCTTTACAAACCAAAGTACAACTATTGAGTTGCGTGAGCCTGAACGTGAAACTGACAGCTTTCACTGTCCAAGCACTAAGGCATGCCAACAGGACACAGGAAAAGCAAGTTAGTGTTTGCAACTCTTGCCCTGTGAATGCTGCGGTACAGCCTGTTACACAAGGGACAAGGTTCCTTGTTGCAATACGTCTAATTTTCATGTGAGCGTCCCTTTGAAGAGGTATGGCCACATAGGATTTGTGTAGTGCGGCAATCCTAAAGTCTCCATGCCAAGATATGCCTTCCCTCCTGAGGGTGGGCAGCCATTTTAAAGATGGGTATTTCAAAGGTTCCTAGAGGTGGACACTTTACCAGATAATTACAACTTTTATTTAACTGGCAAGTTATAGGAGTCGGCGGCACCAAAGCAGGAATGGTTTTCATTTAAGAGAGTAAAAAAATTGTGCGACAAACCAAATGAAACGCAGCCGGATTCTACAGAGTTCGCCAAATTGTACAGCATGGTACTAATCTTACAGGGTCGTTAATTATGCTGGTTCCTTAGATTGGATCAAAGCCCACTAATAATACCATTCCCTTCTCTTTGCCTCCCTGGTCCATAGTGCTTGTCACACTAGCTGCAGCTCTGCTACTTTCACACAGATTCTTCATAGCCACCTCGCCCCTAGTGAAGCCCTTAGAGCCAGATTGAGGCTAGATTTGTACTCCTCCGATCACAGCTTCAAGCTTCCCTTTAGCCCTGCAGCTGAGACGCAAACCTCCATACCCTCACCAGCTAACGTGACTGCTCTAAGTTTCGAGTCACAGTAGAGAGAAATTTAATCAAGAGCCAACTCTTCTGTAAGACACACAAGTGCAGGAGTGGGAGGACTCGTGAAGGCGGGGATTGTGGTTTCCTGTGGATGCTCATTCATCAGCAGCTCCTGCTGGCTGCGCCCTGTGTCAAAGGCAGATTTCTAAGCCAGCAGGAGCCTGAGCATTAGATGGCTGAGTGCAGAGAGCCCGCCATTAGTCACCAGACACAGTGAAAACAGCCTTGAGTTGAGAAATCTGGTGCACTGAGCACAAGTACTGATTAGCCCAGTGATGAAAGCCTCATTCTACACCGTAAGAGGCCGCTTTGAACTTGACACTTACATTTGGTTCTTGTAAGAAGTAAACAGAACTAATCTGTAAAAGCAAAGTCTCCAAAGGAAGGTTGCTAAAAGCAGGGTTTAACTTGGCCTATTAGGATATACGAGGGTCCAGTTACACAGCAGGGATATAAGCTGGGACATCATTAGCTTTTCTGCATGGCCCTCACACAATCCCTGAGAAGAGACTCCCACGGGATCTAGACAACTCCGGCATGTGCTGCTACCCATTACATGTGGCCCAACTTCTAACCTGATGGGATTATCTGGAGTGGACTAGTCAGGGATTTGGCTGAGAAGCCCAGCCCCTAGAACGAATCATCTCTGACCAAACTGCTTAGTAGCCGCAGCTCTTTCAGACTCAGATCCTCTTCTCTTACTGTTGCTACTACTCAAATAGCCTGTTCCACTCCACTTGGCCACAGAGGGACACGCACTGGCATCCACTGACACTACAGTCAGGAAATGTGGCCAGATCAGTGTTGATCACTGCCCCTCAGCAACTTCGAGCTGGAAGAGGAAACTATCGCAGGGACAAATATTTTCCTATCAGCACTGATCTGAGCTGGAAGGCCCAGGGAACAGGAAAGTAGTGGGGATAAGAGGGCAAATCAAAGGCCATATGTCCCGTAGATGGAGGAAGCAGTCTAAGGCCTTGTGTACACACAGACTTGCACTCCAAACCTGTGTGGAGTCTCCTGTTTTAGCTTCATCAGCCCTGGTTGGGAAACAGGACCATCTAGACAGCTTTTGCTACTGGTGTATCTAAATTACACTCTAAGTTGGGTTGGAGAACCCTGGCCTGCGCGACAGATCCAGGCCCCCACTTAGTTTCATGTGGCCCATAGCAAATCTCCATGCTTGGGAAGCCTCAAGCCTCGGTGCCCCCTGCAGGGCTGGAGCTGCGGGTGCTGGCTCGTGGCCATACAGGAAGCTCTGCATGTTGCCATCGCCTGCAGGCACTGCCTCTACAGCTCCCATTGGCTGGGAACAGTGGGCAATTGGAGCTGTGGGGGCAGCATCCGCAGGTTAGCATCCGCACAGAGCCACCTCCCCCCGCCCCACCAGGGCTTGCAGGAACACATGCTGGACGCTTCCAAACCTGGGAGCTACCGGAAGTAAGTGCCCTGCACTCCCTCCTGCATCCCAACCCCCTGCCCTGAGCCCCCTCCTACACCCTAACTCCCACCCAGACCCTGGTACCCCCACCTCCTGCCCTGAGCCCCCTCCCACACTCTAAACCCCTTGGCCCATCCCAGACCCCCCCCCCATCCCAATCCCCTCTTCCTAAACCCCACCCCAGAGCCTACACCCCCCTCACATCCCAACTTTCTGCCTCAGCCTGGAGCCCCCTCCCACACCCTGAGCTCCCCAATGACAGAATTGCCAACTTTCCCAACCAGATGGATCAAAAACCATTGGCATTTGTGGCTTCCGGTCTATCTGGTCGGGAAAGTTGGTGACCCTAATACCAAAACCGTGGGGAAGTCCCAAGCCTCCGCAACGCCCCCATAGCCCCGGGGCTGTGCATCACCCACAACTGATCTTTTCTGGGGGTCAGAGACCCTGGTAGGAAAAAGGTTCTCCACTCCTCCTGTAAGCCTTGACTCTTCACAGTGATCCCTTTCTAGTACCTTTCAGAGCTAGACTTGCTTTAAAAGTTCAGCCAACACGCCACCTCCACACCATCCTTTGTAGGCAGCTGTTGAACTGACAAGGGATCTTTTAGACTGTTCTTCTGGATATCTGCAAGTGTCCATGGAAAGTCATTCACATGGGACAGACTAACAGGCATCCGAACAAAGCTGCACACTTTACAGGTCTTTAAAACGAGAATCAGACAGTCACGCTGAGCGTGTGTTCCACTTCGCAATGGACTTCAACTCTACACGCTGAAAAAAATAAAAACAATTCCCAATACTTTGTGTAGGTCCTACTCAAATGGAACGGGGGCACAAGCCCTTCCTTCACTGCACTGGGTCCTCTGCATTCCTTATGAAACAAACCAGACTCAGCTCTCAGCAGCCAGGGCATTCTTAGTGGGTGAAGCCACTGAAGTTGACAGAGCTGTGACAACTTACATCAGACAAGGATCTGCCCATCTCCGTCCGGAAGGCTGGGATCCAAGAGAAAAAGGGCAACCTTGCAGTTCAGGCACTACACTAGGATTCAGATCAGAGTTCCTGCCCTGACGCTGTCGCTCACACAGTGACAATCTCTAAATCAGGGTAAGAAGCCTTTCCCTACCCCACAAGGCCGAAGAAGAGGAATCCATTCTGATTTCTGAATTGCTCAGTTATCATGGTGCGAGTCAAACCTATAAACCTGTGTCAAGTACTTGCCTCAACCTTGATAGCACAGCGGCCAATAGCTCGCACAGCCTTGCGGACAAAGTCAACATCCACCTCGGTAGCATACTCCTTGAGTTCCGCCAGGACCTGTCGGGAAAACCATCACACGAAACATGAGACAGCTGTGCCATACAGTCGGGCTAACAGTCCCATTGGCCACTCCACCATTTCTACCCATTTAAGTACCTGAAAATTAAGTGCTGCTACCGATCCCCAGAGCACAGAGAGATTTAAACATTCTGGGCTCAAAGTGTTTAGTTAATTTACAACATGCCCATCCAGACAGACACATGTACAACACTACCAGTAAACACCAAAACCAGTCGCTGCATCCATTAACATCTGCAGCAGGACCAGCTTGGAGGAGAAAGATAATTCAGCAGGGGCCTCTGGGCAGAAGAGGAAATAATGTCAAAGATTATTCTCAAATTGCCCATACCAATCCCTTGACAGCAAAACCTACTCTTTGGGCTATGGAATCACTGCTTTGGGGTGGGGTGGGGTGTCGTGTCTATAAGGAGGTACAGGAAGAGATGGTAGGTGAGTAGTAGGGCTTTGGATATTTCCCAGCATACAGAGTACTTTTCTTCTCAAGTGCTGCCCATCCCTATCTATTGACTCTGAGTGCCCTGGGAGACACCAGCAATCCTATATGGAGATCCTATCACCACCTGCTATGCAGACAAGACTGTTTCTTTAGATACAAAAAGTTGCATTTAAAATAAACTTTACTCCTTGCGCCTGGGCTGCTATTCAATAGGTGTAAACCCTGCAAGAGTTCTCTCCAGGAACTGCCAGGATCTTAGAAGACACCGGAAGATCATCTGGTTTAGAAACAGTTCTACCCAAAGCAAACCACCTAGTTATTTCTTTTAGGAGCCCACTGGACACAAAGCTTTGTGTTTCCGAAGCTCACCTACTCCTGCTTAAGTCTCACCTAGCTTTCCATGTGGGACATCAGGGACCAGCTGTGGATTTTATTGTGATGTCACAAATGCAATTAGGGTTGTAAGTGAGAAAACCAGTACGAAACAGACTTGTGTGAAGAACCTGTACTCACTGCTCTGGCAGTGCAAGAAAGCCTTAAAGCGGGTGAACAGGCAAACACACACAGCAGAGGCAAGGTGTGGGCAGAGCAGCTAAGCTTTGCAGTTTTAATATTTCAGTGGATGATATTTTATATATGGCTGCACCACATGACAAACACATTTATTGGCATCAACAGCTGCATAAGCAGTGACTTATGCAGAGCTTTCCCCTGCTGTACAAACATCAGTTGCTTCTCAACACACCGAGGTAGCAAATATCCCATTTCACAAATGGGAATCTGAGGCACAGATTAAGTGTCTCTCCCCAGCTGGAAACAACAGGTACAGTCTCAGTAGGTTCCACGTTAGGCCACTGGGTTTTGCCTGTTTTATAAACACAACTTTAGAACTAGGAAGGTGACGTGAGAGTTCCAGGTTCTCATCTTTGATTTTAGACCTCTGGACTCTGCTTCCCTTGACAACCCGCTACACTAGCAGAAGGCCCTTCAAAATGTAGTGGGCAATCTGCAGAATGAAATCCAAGAGCTGGGCGACATGTATATATTCCTGGTTTTCAACAGATTCGCCATGCCCAGCAGATCAGCGATTTGGCACTGCCTTGCTCTGTCACTTCGCATAAGGAGCAACCCAAACAGGTATTTTAAAGATGCCACATGAAACATGACTATTTAGTTATAAATAGGACAAGAAGGCACAGCAGCAGTAACAGGAATCACTCTGTGTTAAAGAGGAGATAGGGTGTGGTTTCCAGCACTAGGAGAGAAGGCATAAGCCAGGGGTGGAGAACCTCAGGCCCAGGGGCCAGATGCAGCCTTTGACTTGCCTGGATCCGGCCCCCAAGGCTTGGGGCTCCACCCCAGCATTGGGGAGTTTACACTGGTGTTCCACCCCCTCTGTCCCACTGTGGGGCTGGAGCTCACAAAATCTACTAGCCTGGGCCCTCCTAGACTCTGGTGTGCGAAAGAACATGGGGAGTGTCTTTCTGCTTCTCAGTCGGGGGCCACGTCAGTGAGGAATTGGTTTTTCTTTTTTGCTTTTCACTTGTGCGCAGCCTCCGACTGATTTTTCTATGCGTCAGCGGCTCCTGACCCAAAAGAGGGCCCCCGCCGGCATAACCCATGGTGGAATTTCAGACACTGGGATGACAGGACAGAAGCAGCACAGAATGGGAGGATGTACAGAGTAGTCCGGACGACACACGTTCCAACTTTGACCCTGCCACCAACTCATATGGCAAGTTACTTCAGCTCTGTTTCTGCAATTCCGAGCTGTAAAACCTAACCCCTACCTAACAAGAATGCTGCGAGGTTTGTACAACACTACCAACATACAAAGTGCTGAGGAATTTCCCTCCCCTCTATTAAGAGAGAGTGCCCCCTGTGCCAGAGCGAACACAGATCGCTGCTAGGTATTGTACCACCGTGCAGAGAACACGTTGAGAGGTATTGTTTGTGCACATGCATCCTGGAGCTGGCACATACCCGCCATCTGCGATCGGATCACAGCCAGAGTGACTGACCTGGGCAATGTTTGCCTGGGATGCCAGGCGGATCATGATGTCCAGCTTCTCCAGTTTGACATAGATGGGGTCATTGTACTTCACAAAGAATACCTTGATTTCTTGCTTCAAGATTTCCGGCCTGGGGAACACACACACACAGACATACAAGAATCACCCACACTTGTGACCCAAGGGCTTTCCATTTCAACAAAGATGGCCTGATTTTTAGATCAACCTAATGCTGGGAATACACAGGTATCAGCCCTGATCAGTGATTCGCACACAAATGTGGCAGAACCGCGGTTCAAATGACAGTGCATCTTTTACCTCTAGTCTTCTAATTTTTTAAACTGCTAGGTTCGAGCCACCTTAACTCAGCCTGTATCCCTATCTGCCCTCCACCCATTCATAGCTCCCTCCCAACACATGCCACTTACACAACCAGATCCTCTCCTTCAGCGGCTACACATCAGCATCTAGCTCCTCTCCCCAAATACACCAACTCCACACCCATCCCATCTTTTCAACATCATCAAGACATGAGAACCAAATGTCAATCCCCTTCTCCCAGCTTAGATTGAGTGGGGGAAAGGGTTGTCTTGTGTCTCTAGGGCAGGGAGTGGGGACAAAAGGAATACGTGTCCCTTCCCCAAGATATCTTGCTGGCTGCAGAAACATTACAGTGATGTCGGTAGAGTCAATCAGCTGTAAAAACAGTTAATGACTCCAGCCAACAACTGTGTGTTCAAAGATACAGGAAACAGGACTAGTCAAGCAACTCCTCAGCCAGAACCAGAGTTGGGTCCTCAAAATGAGCACACCTGGAGGCAGAGAAACTTGGGAATGGATTAACTCTGCCACTCCCCAGCCCGCGTCCTGAGAGCAGCGCTCAGGCCATACCTTTTCTGCACAATCAAGTTGATGTTCCTCAGGGCAACATACTGAACTTCAGGCTCTCCAGAGAGCAGCGTGACGAGTGGGGGGGCTAGTTTCTTCAGCAGCATGCTGTAATAGTCGGACTCCTTGGGCAAGAGCTCCAGGAACTTCATCAAGACTTTCACTGCTGAAAGCACCACGGCCGAGTTGGCGTGAGACAGCCGGGGAGTCACCCGCTCACAGATGCTAGAGACAGAAAAGACTGACTGAATGAATTTCTCCCAGAAGACCTCTGCTGACTGTGGGTCCCATCAGGCACACAACAGGAGCCCAGGGTTGGCACGTAACCCCTGGTAACCAGAAGTCAGCAATGCCAACTTCCATGTAAGTCAGGAACTGCATTTATAGTCCCTTCAGCTCCCCACCCCGACTTGCAGAGAGGGAGTGGGGCAAGTTCAGAGCTATTCAGCAGGCAGTCCTGTTAGGGTAAAGCTAGGACTCCACAGACCGGGGGCTAGGAGAACTCTCTAGGTTCCCAGAGCTCATTAAAAGCTGACTCACCACAAGGAAATCTTAGAACATCAAGAACGAGGGGAAAATTCAGTAAAACAGCCTACAGATTTTCTCTGAAGGGGATTATCTGTTCTGCCTCAACAATGCAGGCACAGAAGAAACCCAGCATATTCAATGAGGCTTGCACAGGATTTAAAATACACTAGGCTTGTGCCCTTTTTAGCTTCTTTATGAAGGACACAAAGCAGAATTTTTTTTTTGAGAGACAATGCTTGTTTCCCCTGCAATATGATGGATGAAGAGGTTGGACTTTCCTGGTTATAGTGGAGGACTGGAGAAGGTAAGGGGGTGGGGAGGGGATGAATATGATACTCTTCTTCTCATGAAGCTAGACATTGAAGTTAAAGAGGCATTATCAAAACCAGTGCATTTTAAGCAGTGATCGAAACCCATTTCATTCCTCAATTTTATCTTCAGTCCTGGGATGCCATAAGTTAGACTAGTTTTCTTGGCACCATTAGAATTTTCCAGCTTATGGAAGAAACAAGGGGCTTTATACAACAAAACAAGTCCTTCAGGCCCTCCTTTACATACAAAGAGCAGAACGGTGCGCAGGGGGAGGAGGGGATTTTTCAATACGTCTTCTTTAAGTGGCATTGTGCTACCAGCTTGTGTTGTGGTAAGCGGATGCACCAATTGCCACAACACCACAGGGCTTGACTGACCCCACGGCTGGATCCATGGATTGCTACAAAGAGCCAAGCCCTTCAGGGGAAACGCAGAGAGGTGGGGTCTGTGCAGTGTGGAAGCAGTTTGCAGTGGATTCTCCCGTGTGAAATACCTGGAATAGCTGACCCTCGTGGCTTTTCAGGCTACTTTATTGGAAGCCTGGCTCTGCTATCGTAGGCCAGTATCAGCTTATTCCATTAAGCTGCTACCCTCAGAGAGGTGATGGCCGTACAGAAGGCCCACTGGCCAAATGTGAAGGCAGTGAGCCCCTGCACATACCTCTGAGCCTCGCGGTCATCCTTGGGGTTGTAGTTAGACAGGCAGTCCAGGATGAAGATCTGGCCCCATTCGGTGCACTCATTCAGGGCAGTCAATAGCTTGTTAATGTTCTGAGGGTTCAGATCCAGCAAGTTACTGTTGGGATGCGACTCGCTGATCTCTGACAAGGCTGCCACGGCGTTAGCCACCACCTAGGCAAGGGAGAGGAGAGAGGCATTCACGGTTAGTGCATCGCTCAGGACCAGGGGATTAGCTTGACACAGAGCAGGTTGTGCGGCTGGCATGCGATGGAGACTTAGCCTTGATATCATGACCCACAAGGAGCAGCTGTCACCAAACCTCGTCGAGACCCGAGTTAATCTGGCAGAGCAGCGGCAGCTCATGGGAGAGCCAAAGTTTCACTGTCGTCTTGCAATGGATTGGGCTGCCCAAAGCAATAGTCCCTCCTAAAACACTCTGGGCATCTGGAGGGGAGAAGACACCCCAGCATTGCTGTTAGGAGGCCATGGCCGATAAAGCATGGGACCAATTGAGGGCCACAGCAGAGCACATGGTGCAGAGAGCACAGTGTCCACTGAAGGTATTTAGATGAGGACGCCAGAGAGAGGCTAAGGCTGTGGCCCAGCCAGACGAATGTGGCCTTTCCTGCCACACTGCCTTGCGTCGATACGCAGTGCTGCAGCAGTGAGGGTCCCTGGGCAAAACATCCCAGCTAGCTCACCCTCCATGCAAATTGACTCACTCTTCCGGCCTTAACTGCAGGGAAGGCCAGCCTCCCTCACTTCCAACAAGGGGACTGTTAATGTGCCTTGCTCACCTGAGTGCTCCACCTGACAAAGTTATCGCTTTCCCACAGGCTTGGGAAGTGAAACATCGAGCCAATTTTGGCCCCCAAGCCAGTTCCTAATAGGGATGTTGAAATGTGTTTCATTATGTAATTGCAGAACCTCTGAAACACTCAAGCCGTTTTAAGCCGGCTCCCCGCGCACACTGACTCCAGTGTGCTGCCCCCCCTCCTGCTGCTGGCTCTGTATCGGAGGCAGCAGCTCACACGGGGGGAGGGATGCGAGGGAAGCGCCTCCCATCTCCCCCCCCCACATGCTGCAGGTGGCAATGCGGGGACCAGTGTGTGCAGGGAGCCAGATCTTAAGCCAGCTACCCACGTATAAGGGCTCCCGCAGAGCTGCCACCCCCCACTGCTGCTTCTGATACAGAGAAGCCTCCTGTCCCCTCCCACGCTGCTGCCTCTGATACAGAAGCAGTGGGGGGGGGGGCGGCGAGAGAGGGCTTTGTGTAACTGTGCATGTTAATTGATAAGCCCATGCTCATCACTTAACCCTATAAACCCCAGCCTGAGCCCTCCAGATGAAGCTCGAGCATCTACAGAACTGTCTTCCTATGTGAAAGCATTTACTGAAAAATGCAACATTTCCCCCTACACTTGGTGAGGATCTGCCATGCAACCCCGTGTGAAAGGAGGCAACTTGCAGATTTGGAAGCAGGTGGTTCTCCCAACTGCTTAACAGACAAGCACCATCCCTGCCTGCAAGTCCTTCCCACTGTAATCATTTTGTCTACTGCCTGCCGTACAGGGCCTAGTTATAGTGCATTACACCTGGTCACTGCCAAAGCACAGGGTGGGACTTGCAGCCCGCTGCAGCAGCATTCACCAGGGATGTTACTTCATGATGATTCACAAGCTAGCTCACTGGACAGGAACAAAACGCTTCCTCCTCTGGAATATGGGAGTTCTGGAGCTATAAATCCTAACCCGATGCCACAGGAAGAGTCTTAATACACAACAGCTACATAATAGAACAAAAAAAGCTGCCACTGTAAATGCACATTGGGTGCCATGGCTCTGTAAGCTGGAGTGAAACACAGAGCTCCCCAACATCACTCTACGTAACACCATGTAAAATGCAGATGCTGCTGAACCGGGTGATCCATTAATGAAAAGTGCCCTGTGTGAGCTAGATGAATTGCGCTTTTATCTCTCTAATGAAAATAGTATCAACAATGCCCATCGCAGGCACGGATCCGTGTCTAACAGTCATCTGCTCAAGCATTCCCCAGGTTTCCAGGACTAATTAGTGTGACCTTCGGTTACAGGACCACCTCTAGAGAAGCCTGGAGGGTCTTGTTAGGTTTCCCTGGATGCTGCTCTGAAAAGGACACAAGTACTGCAAATATTTTACAATGCCGCCAATGTTTTATAAAGCACCTGTCACTCCAGAGCAGTGTTCCACAATTCCAACACACCCCCACATGTCCGGGAGCTAGTTTGAAGGTCAGCACAAGAAGTCACAATGCCGAGTGCTTAAAAAAAATAATCTTAGATTGATTTTGTTAGCTGAGCAATTCTTCATCACTAACCAAGAAAGGATCGCCCATGTGACTGCCAATGCCACTCTGATCTAATGAGACGTGTCCTCGGGCCCCCTGCTCAAGCCTCACACTAGTTAATTTATTTCTACAACCCAAGCTATGCCCCCTGCCCGCTGCTCCTATTGGTACCAGCTTTCTTTCAGGACTCACCCTTCCATCGTCAAATACACAACAACTAGGATGAACGCTGGGCCTGGGGAAGACGTGGCTTCAGTCCCTGCTTTACTAATCCCAGACAAAGCCCCTGGTCTCAATCACCACGTGTCCCACCCTGCCATTCAAAGGCAGATGCAGCAAATGTGGTTTATAACAGAGTCTGGCTGAACGGTGATCATTTGGCATTTAGATGAGGATCTCTCCCAGGGAGTTGGACATGCCAGTGGGATCTGGATAGCTAAATCATGGAAGCTCCTTCAAAAACCCCATGCTGGAGGCTGTTAAGATGTATTTAACATCATAAACATACATGGTGCGTTACAGTGCTAGGGAGAGACTCTCTCTGTAGCTAATGTAACAGGCTCAACCAGGCCCTGGAGAAATCTGCAGTAAACAGCTGTGCTGCGTTTGTGAACGGTTCCTTCTGGCAGCTCAGCTCCATGCAAATGGCAGAGGGGGATATATTAACCAGGGTAGAGGGGGTGGGAAGAGAGCAGGTCTGTCTTGACCAACCTCCATGGCAAGGGGTGGAGATAAAGCAGGGGAGGAGACAGGATGCTCACCAGGATGAGCAATCGGATTACTTTGTTATTATCTAAGGCTAATTGGAAGTTAAACCAAGTGTGTAATGCAGCTAATGAAGGGTAATGTTCTGCTGCTTAAAACAGGAATCTTCCACTTACCAGCCCATTAAAACGAGCAAGATGACTGAGAAAAGCAGGTGAACAGATTAAGCAGCTCCAAGCAGATATGGCTGGCTGGTTTATAGGCAGAGCAAGGCAGCCAATGCTCACAGCAAGGAGGCCTCCTCACAGCTCCCCCCCACCATCCCGGATGTACAGCAGCCTCCCCACAATGGTGAGGGGGACTCATAGCGCTTCACCACATGCAAAGAGCTGCTGGCACTGTCTCTGGGGCAGACGCAGTGTGTGTGTCACTACAGGAGATGCCCAGCTGGGGGTAGGTTGATAGGGAGGCTCCTGGCACTTGCATGGATACGTGTCTGAAAGATCATCCCTACAGCCACAGATGATGGATGCCCTTTGATTTCTCAGCTGGGAGATGGTGAAGCAGCCTCACAGTATCAGAGCAAGCATCCAGATCCTTGGAGCATCAGCCCCACGCTGCTTACACTGGCGTGACATTAACACCAGTGCCACATGGACACTACAGCCATGGTCCTTTCCTACAACGCACCCGAATAGCACAATCTGCCTCCGGTGCAACAGGGCCAGAAACGGTCAAGTTAAATGGTCCAAGTGGCCAAACCAGGCAGCTCAGATTAGGGCCCTTCAGCCCTTCATCCAGTTTATTTACGGGATGGGCACGTATGACCTCTAGCTCCAAGCCAAGCACTGCCCTGAAGTAATTTTCAATCCTAACTCCCAGTTCCAACCTTAACAAGGCCACAGATTCCCTCTGGGGTGTTGGGGAAACCTTCACCCTCCACTTCCCCTTCCCAGATATGGTGATTGAACATCAGAAGTGCTTGGATGGACAAGTGACCAGTATTTCATCCAGTCCTGAGAATGGCTTTCCACTTCTCAGGTCACCATTACAAACCCTCTCACTTGCTTTCTGGGGCCGCGGGATCAGTTTTTTGGACTGAGCGTGGAGAGGAGAGGAGAGGGATGATGCTAGGTTTCGGCAGGCATGCTGAAGCACCCTTACTGTGTGGCAGTGGGGTGGTTTTGGGGGGAGCGGGTCAGAGAGAGAAGGAAGAGGTGCTAGATTTTAGCATACTGGAGCACACTTAGTGTTAAGTGGCTCCCACTCCCTCCAGGCAGCACTGGCATGCTGCTTTCTGCCAGACAAACATCATGCTCTTCTCATCTCGCTTTGGGGAACAAGGGGGCTTTGGAAGCCTGACGAGCAGCCAGATTCTCGCCCTAGCTCCAAACCTTGCTTGATGAACAGCTCTTTGCTGGCTGCAGACACACTAGCTGGGGACACACACGCTGATGTCAACCCCGAACTGTTTGCTTCTCTGGTGTGGCAGTGAGCACAGTGTGCTGAGAACACAGAGCGCTGCTAGAAGCCTGGGATTGCCAGGACTGCTGCGAGGCAAACCCTCTGGTGCTCATTACATGCTCCTAGCACACTGCCCACTAAAGCATCTCCAATCCTACTCTCAAGTATCCCTCCCCCAACCCTGCTACCAGGCTTCCTCTCACCATTTTCCCTCCCGTGCAGCTGCTCCCTCTGGTGCCATCCAATGGCAAAAGGATTAGCACTGTCCTCATGCAAGTGCGCAATCATTTAAGAGAGAGGCATGAGGTACTGTTCACATCCAAATAAGCTGGCAGGAGGAAGAGAAAGGAGCCCAGAAACTAAAGGAAGGATGACATTTTCTAACACATGTATGCCATGGGGAACGTCAGCAGACAGTTGAAAAAAGGCCATTCCGTTTCACAAAATACAGGCCAGACATCCATCATCAGGTTAGATCTCTGATGGACATTCTTGGAACGAGCCATTAAGGTAAATGGTCCAGTCTATAACAAACAAGGAGTATATTGGATCAGGTGTTAAATTATTGCTCAGTAACAGGAAGGAGACCAGCCTATCATGGCAGCACAGATGAATATTCAATTAACCTTTATAAATATTCAGTGCCTGCTACGATCCACGCTTCCCCTCCCCCTCATCCCCACCCATTTAAAACCAGCACGGTGTCCAATTCGCATGTGTCAGTTAAATGCAACACAGCCAAGTGGCCGATTTCTTAGCTTCCTGGGCTTTCTGAATGATTACATCATCAGCTACACGCTCCTGCTTAGTTAGTAAACCAGTGGTGGGTAGCCTGTGGCCCATGGCCGCATGCAAATCACCGGGGTTCTGTGTGTGGCCCACAAGGCATTTTGTTTACTGTTGCCCATGCACAGGGGCTGCCAGATTCTGTTGATTTCCTCCCACTGGAATTACTGGAGCGACACACACGTAAAGCCAGGGCACGCAAAGCAAGGTGCGTGCTGATTGCACACAATACTGACTGCAAGAGCCGTGTGCTGCCCCTACAGCCAATCACAGCACTGCTACGAATCAGTCGATCCATCCCACAAATTTTAGGCATGCAAGCGCAGTTAGCAAAGCTGTCTTGGGAGACCCTCTGGGCTAAGACAATCTTGCAGCCCATTGAGTTGGAGGAGGACCACTCGTGCAGCCCGGTCACTAGCCTAGGCTGCTCACCACTATAGGAAACATCCTCCCCTCCACCACTTATCTGTGCTCTGGTTATCTGAACAGCACAAGGTGCCGTAAGGGGTACACTGCTTCAGGAAGGTATATGATTGTGTATACCACTTTGCAGCTGTGCGCCAATGGGTGCTATAGAAAAAATATAAAAGACTGTGATGTGATAATAAAGCCCACATCTAAGTGCTCACAGATACGGTCTCATTTCCTGGTAAGGAATTGTTTCTTTAGGGTTGGGCATGACCACTACCATCGGAGAGGAAAGCTTGGAGGGGAAAGCACAACAGGAAAAACTAAGAGTCATCCAGCCTCTCTGTTTTGCTCACTCATCAGTGGAGCCGGGAGCACAACAGATAGTAGAATTCATTTGTGTGCTCTCAGCAAAGGCCTCTGAGAGTTTCCCTCAGCTTTGCCACTCCAACAGTTCAGTTCCACCTTGATCAGGCAATCCTTTGGCCTCAGCTGCTGAGAACCAGCTTGGACAGCTCTCCTTTGGCCCAAATGGGACAGAGGAGGGGCAGCATACAGAGGGGAACTGCACTGCTAGCCTCACCACAAAGGTGTGACCAAATGTGGACGTCCCAGGGGGCATCTGGCACTGGACAGGAAAAAAAAAAAAAAAAAAAGACGTAGCACAGAACATTTCTCCTTGGTTTCTTGGTGCAGAGTTCCAGTTTGAGATTTCTGACTAACATTCCCAACTTTCTCCTTGGGACCCACCCACACTCGAACACTGCAGCGTCTGTGCGTTTTTGCTTTCTTCAGCGAGGCATGAAATGTAACTTCTGACAACACAGGTGGGCACTGGAAGATTGGGGCATCTCTGCTGAATGCAGATAGAGGAGGAATCCAGCAACAGCACTCCTTTGGTATGTGCAATGGACTCCTGGGTATAGTGAAAGGGAGATCTTCATTCTCCTCTTCACACCCAAAGCCCAGCCAGCAGCCAAAGGACATTAGCCTCTGCAGGAGCAGTGTGGCTGTATCTGGCCCAGGACTGAGTTGCTTAGGGACACCAAGGGGAGGCATTCATTTTACAATAGACAAGCTGGATGCGAAAAGGAGATAAACACAGAAGTCTGCTATGCTATTTTTACAGAGCAGAACTGTATTTTAATTGGAAAAGCTCATGAAGAATTATTGAAGACTGAAGAGCTGTTGCAAGACTGAACTAGTGTTCAGTACTAAAACCTTGAGGGCATGAAGTAATGAGGAGACACTAAGTCGGCACAAATCAAGCGTAGGGGAGATGTCTGCAGAGAACAGTTATCATAGGAATCCATGGACGAGAGCACAATAGTGTTAGATCCAGTAATGAAAGAATGAGGATGGGCATCCTGTTGTGCTTTTTCCTTAACGTTTACACTGCTGAAAAGAACTGACCAGCTCTATGTTATGAACTCCAAGCTACCAAGCAGATGGAGTCCATTTTCCACTTTAGTACAAAGCTGCCACCTTGTGGTATAGCTATTAATTTCCAAGACATTTACAAAAGTCAAAAAACAAGCTACTGTGCTCATGGAAACATCAAAAAGGTTGGTAATCAGCCCCTCTCTTGACATGCAATTCAAAACCTAAGCAGAAAATTAAATAATGACATCCCATGTCCATAAACAAAGAAGTTCACTAGAAGCACATCTTCCTGGGCTGTCATTAACAGGTTACATAAGAACGGTCATACTGGCTTAGACCAAAGGTCCATCTAGCCCAGTATCCTGTCTTCTAACAGTGGCCAATGCCAGATGCCCCAGAGGGAGTGAACAGAACAGGGAATCATCACATGATCCCTTCCCTGTGACCCATTCCCAGCGTCTGACAAATGGAGGCTAAGGACACCATTCCTACCTATCCTGGCTAATAGCCATCGATGGACCTAACCTCAATAATTTATCTGGCTCTTTTTTGAACCCTGTTGAAGTCCTGGCCTTCACAACATCCTTATAAACTTATATTTCCTGAAATCTAAACTAACAGCTGTTACAAGTGTTCAAAGAACCTCATAATCAGGGCCAGGCTGGTTGTTAAATGTTTTGTTAGTTTAGTAGCACCTTAAAGACTATTTGTTGTTTTTAAAGTTTTTCCTGTTACAGACTAACTCAGCTATCCCTCTGAAGCTTTTGAACACGCAAGGCACTGCATTCAGCTGTATGGAGTGGAAATCCATTAACTAACGGTTGTGCCCATGAAAGCTCATAATACCATCTACATGTTTTGTTAGTCTTTAAGGTGCTACTAGACTATTTATTGTTCAAGTTTTTCATAATGAGATGTTATTCTAAGAGAAAATATCTGCTCCTACCAAAGTCACCCTGTAATTTACAGCCAATCATCATCCTAATGAGGGGTATCTGACTGAGACACACACACAACCCAATCCTTCCTCAATTACCAGGCAATCTGCAGGCCCAAGAGGGAGTTATTACTCCATGCAGCATCCAGTTGGAATGATTAACATTTGCCCAAGCAGCTGGGACGCCTCTGATTACAGCTCTGCAACAAAATGCCATCTCGATGGCTGTTTGTGTCACGAGGGAGGAGGACTCTTTCACTCCTCGATTCTTCATCGCCTGAAAATAACTCATTAGAAATGAGGCTTTCCTACTGAAAACTCAACATTCCCCCCTGCATCAAGTGGCAGATGTGCGATGTTCTCGTACCCTCTCAAAAGCAGAGGAGAACTCTTTTGTCTGAATGAGTTAAGAAAAAAGTTTGTTGCCAGCTGGCTGCACCACTGTATAGAAGAGATACCCCGTTGTAGGGAGAGGTGCTGGTTTTAGCTCGCTGCTGTCTTTCGTTTAATTACAAATAGATGCATGTTTAAATGAGATCTTCCCAGCAGCATCTCTTTTCAATTGGCTAGAGCATCAGATCATAGAGAAAAAGCTTGTTAGTAAATATTGGTTTGTACCCAGAACCAGAAATAATGTCACACACACACAACTCTTGGCCAGCAGCTTTGCTGCAACATGCCCACTCAATTTCCCACTGCAGGAAACAGGGATGAGCTGTCCTTTTTGAATAGGAAACAGATGACTCTTGTAATCTGTATTAGATGGTCTGTGAGTAGTTAGGTGGGAACAAAACATTAATAATGGGCTCATCAATCAGTCAGAAGTATAACTGCTAATGGCTGGAATTTGAAGCTAGACAAATTCAGGTTGGAAAGAAAATGAATTTTTTTAGCAGTGAGGCTAATTAACCATTGATATGCTAGAGTTCAAAGAGGAATCTTTTGGGGGGGGGGGGATCATACACAGTGTGATATACAGCAAGTCAGACTAGATGTCAACAGTCCTTTCTAGTTTTCAAATATATTAATTCAGATTTGGACTCAACTCCTGTGTTGGAGTAAAAAGACTGTCAGGAAGACAGATGAATTTCCACTGGTCCCATGCCCAGTCATAGGAGATTGGACTGTAACTGCCATATGCATAATAGGGTCTAACGAAGTTTAAAATTCCTCAACAGTTATCAAATAGCTCCCTAAGTCTCACACTGTCCATCTTTAGGAGACAAGCCCTTCCACAAAGCCTAAGTATCTGCATTCCCCTAAATCCAATATACTTAAACACAATTCAAACCCCCCCTGACCAGAGCACCATGTGAGACATGTAGGCTTTAGGTCAAACCAATGCATTCTCCCCTTGGGGCACTGCATTTCTGAGCTGCTCACTTGGTGAGTCTTAGGTGAGCACGGATGCTGCAGACTTCACCCCTCCCCCACCAACCAGCATCCCAAATCACCCTCCTTGCAAGCAGCTTATTCAGAAGTCCCATTTGCTACTGTCCTCTGGCGTTTTCCCATTTTCATTTAATTTTGCACTGTGCGCAGGTTCGCAACAGCAGACGGTTTGTTTACCAAAGTGGTTCCTTCACGTCAAGGTGGCAGATGGAGCAGGAAAAGGCTTATTAATGCCTGGTGAAAGATCAGAGCCTGCAAGCAGAACTAAACAGCAGAATCTAATATCTTCACAGCCCTTTCTAGATGGAGCCTTGTCAGCATCAACTACAAGAAGGTGGGAGTTCTCCTTCTGCCTTGAAAGGAGAGAGCCAGTCGTATGGCAGGGACACCATGTTCCCAAGCAAACCTCAGTAGTCATGTGACACTCGGGACAGAACAAAACACACATTAAAAATATACTGGCCAATATGTATATTGGCCAAACTGGACAGTCTGTACGGGAAAGAATTAATGGATACAAATCAGTTATCCGAAAAGACAACACACAAAAACCTGTTAGAGAACATTTTAATCTTCCTGGACACTCATTAATGGATCTCCAAGTCGCCATTTTGTTTCAGACCAATTCCACAAGCCAAATACACAGAGAAGGGTTGGAACTTAACTTCATTCACAAGTTTAATTCTTATGCAAATGATATGAATGGGGATATCGGATGGCTCACACATTATCAACCAACCAACGAAGGTGCTAATGGTTCTTGATGTCTGTGTAGAATCTGGTGTTGGTCATCTTCCTTTCCAAATGCAAACTAATGGTTCTTATCAGCCTCTTGTATCTATTTAGTCCTTAAGGTGCTAATAGACTATTTGTTGTTTTTTAAGTCTTTCCTGTTACAGACTAACTTGCTACCCCTCTGAAGCTTATCTACTCACTGTCTTTTTCTTCCTCCCCTCCATTTTTTTTCCTTCTCTCCCCTGCCTTCCCCCCCCCCCCTTATTTATTCTTGGATCTGGACTTCCAACACTCCTGTCATCTGAAGAAGTGAGTTGTGCTCACGAAAGCTCATTCTACCATCTACATGTTTTATTAGTCTTTAAGGTGCTGCTAGACTATTTGTTGTTTTAAGTTTATACCTTGAAAGATCTAATATCAGAGCTGGCACATCCCTAATCTTCTTGCTGGAGTCATTGCTAGCAGCCTTGCAACAGTGAAAGCCAGACCCTTTTAGCTTCACCACCTCTAAAAAGCTGTGAGATCAATAAGAACCTTTTATTTGGTAGCTAAAGCCCAGCAAGGGTCTGGCATTTTATCACCTGCGCTTGACTTTTCCACGGCTCTCAGGTCTGAGCAGGTATTCAATACTCTGCATGATTCGACGGGTGCATAAAAGACTGATAGAGCTGCCAGATGAAGGCTAGCAATGTGAAATGACAGGCTTGAATGAAGTTGATCAGACCTGCATCCCAAAATAGCTAAGAGCAGAGACACACTATTGCCGTTCTACTCTCTCTTCTTGCTTCCTGCTGAAATTGCATGATGAGATTATCTGATTTGCTGGATGCCTTGAGTCCCTAGAAACAATACTGAAGAAAAGGATTGTGTACACTGGGATGTCTCAAGCTGTTATCCACTGTTTTTATTCACAAACACTAGCCCGGAGTTCAGGTGTAGGAACAGATTCTCTTTCACTATCTCTGCTGACGGACAGTTTTACTGTATAATTTCTCCCTTTAGAGCAGTCTTGCATGAGACAAATGGATTAATCTATATGTCCGTGCTCCTGCTAATTCACTTAACTGTATTAAAACAAGAACATTGAGTTTTTACAGCCACTAATTTAGATACATTTACCAGCACATAATGACCGGAGCCTTTGATCCACCTATCCTAGGACTGGCTGGGGAGTTTGTGAAAGGCAGGAGCAAGGCCCCGTCCTTTTCACATCGCTCTCAGCGTATGGCAGGCTTGGCCTTCTCCTCATAACACAGAGATCCTGCACTCTGACTTTTCCATCTGCTCGCAGGCAGCTGGGCAGCCTAGAACGTCAAACACTGTGAGAAAAGCCTTCCCATTCTCCCGGGTGGTTTGCGAGTGCCAGGTATTGCCACTGGCTGCAGGGCAGCACCTGCCTTTTTGTTTCAAGACACAGTAAACTGAAGGAGGTGGCTTAGGTGGACTAAACACCAGCTCCCCAAGGACAGGTCTCCAGCCATTCGTCCTTCAGATACAGCCCTAGTAGAGGAAGGTTCTCTTCCTCGCCATTCACTGGTTTTGAAGCTTTTCGAGGAGACCATAAGAACTGAGTTCTGGGATTTTCAACGGCACCTAATGGAATTAAGCACTAAACTCCCACAAATTCAGTGGGCAGCTACCTCCCTTCGATGACAAGGGAAAATCTCAGTGGCATATGATGTACTATGCCAAACATACAGAGCATTCACTTTTTCATGTCTAGTAGCCATAGCAAAAGTCTCCCTTGCCATTACTGCTGGCACTGGAGACTGATAGTTATCTGGAAGTTGTCAGCAAAGCATCAGAACTCCCTAAGACCCCATCTACACCAACACTCTACGTCGATCTAAGTTACGCTAGTTGTCACCTAACTAAAGTTGATGTAACTTATGCCAAGCTAAAGCCATGTCTACACCAAGCTACGTTGACAGGATATGCTCTTCCATCATTGTAGCTTCCACCTCTCATGGAGGTGGCTAAATTAAGTCGATGGGACAGCTCTTGATGTGAGTTACATTACATGACAACTAGTGTAATGTATTAAATCTTCATCTGACCCGCTAAATTGATGCTACTGCATCAATCGCAGTGGTACCGATTTAGCCACATAGTGAAGACAAGCCTTGATAAAGACAAGCAGAGAGAGAGAGATACCGTGACAACTATTTGCAAAGCCTGTTGGGAAATGTTTTAGTACGTATGTTCTCTTTACATACAGCAGCGAATTTCATATGAAGCTCTTCGAGTCATGCTATATGCCCAAGCTCTCCTCGGACTGTTTCCTGCAGGACATCGACACTATGCCACCAGCTGCCTCCAGCTCAATTCTTAGCGGTCGCTGTGGTAGCCCTAGGGCTACCCTCTTCCCAAACATCCAGCTGGCCTGCCCCTCACCACTTCTAAAGAGACTGAAGAGGGATTACCCGCTTAACTGCTGCTGACCTCTGAATAGGATTCCAGCTGCCTTTAAATGCCCCTCATTCAGCTTTCTGACTGATCATCTTTTGGGGTTTTTTAATACAATGCCCATGTTCACCTATTAAATACAATATTTTTACATTCAAAAGCAAGTGCTGAAATGTGTGGGTGCCCTCAGGAACCAAGGGAATTCTTGCTTAAAGAGACTGAGGTTAATTGGTTTGGACAGGCCTAGGGACAAGGGTTCAGCGCCATTCAGATAAGATCTCTCCTCTGACGGGTGGGCATTGGTATGGGCATAGCAAAAGGTACAGGCCCCCAAACCTCTCAGACAGTGATTGTATCAATCCACTGAAGCTTGAGCATCTCATGGTCTCTTCTCACGGGTGGCATGCTGGAGAAATCAGGGATGTGCTATTGCATAAGCGTTGTAGCGCATTTTAACTCTTATTGAAACAGGAGGAATACGCATGATTTGAACCCTGAGCCTTAAGTGCCCACCAAAGGACAACAGAATGGTGCTGAAGAACTCCAAGCTAGGAGACCAATAAAGGGTCTCAAATCACCAGGGTTCAACAAATACACTCGCCCGCGGCGAGTAGATTTTACCAGCTGGCGAGTGCAAAGGTGGACTGGCCCGGTAGGCCGTTGTGACGGGCTCGCCGAAGCCCGCACTATGGGCGGCCCGGCCCCATCTGATCCGCCAGCCAGTGGAGGAGCAGAGCTGGGAAGGGGGAAGTGCAGTGATTCTCAGCACTGGGCTGCCTGCGTGCAGCTCCAGTGCGAGGAGGTGGGACACGAGCCAGAGGGCGGGACGCCAGCAGACGCCAGAACGCTGGCGTGACGTGATGTCGTGACATCACGGCCGGCGACCGCTGGATTAAAAAAGGCTCTGGCAACCCCCGCAGGTGGGGCAGGGGCAGGGCTGTGTGGAAGGGGAGGGGAAAAATATGGGGAAGGGGCTTGTGCTGAGGGGAGGGGAGGGGACGGGAGGAGAGGAGGTCAGGAGAAGAAGAAGAAAGGGGAAGGCATCAAGGGACAGGGGTGCAGGAGAGATAAATGCCAGGGGGCCAAGTGCAGACAATGAGAAAAGGGCAGGAGGGGAGGTGTCAGTGGGAGGGGGGACAGGGTGATGCTGGGAGAGGAGAGGAGAGGAGAGGGTAAGGGCATTGGGGGCTAAAGGGGGGAGGGAGAGGTGCTGGGAGAAGGCTTGAAAGAAGGGGTGGGCATGAGGAAGGTGGGGATGGACCAAGGCATGTGTGAGGGCACAGGGGCATGAGGGGGTGGGTATCAGGGAAAAAGAGGGCAAAGGGGGCAGGGGCAGTGAGGGAAGGGGGAGGTACCAGGAGGGTGCAGGTGCCAGGGGATTCTGGGGGTGAAGCAGAAGGGCAGACACCTGCAGGGGAGGGATCAGCACCAGAGGAGAGAGGCAGGGCAGGTGTATAGAGGGAGGTGTTAGAAGAGGGGATGAGGAGGGGTAGCTCACATGATCAGAGTGGGGCTACTGGAGGAGTGGGCACAGGGGGGAGAGAAGGGCAGGAGTCAGGACAGCAGAGGAGGGTGAGGGGTTGGGGGGCAGCAGGCACCAGGGGAGCTGATGAAGCAAGGGGAAGAGACATGGCAGCAGAGGGAAAAGGTAGAGGTTTATAAGATAATTAATAACAACCTGGGTGATATTTATTAATAACTTATTAGTAATTACTGTTCTTATTCTTATTAGGAATTTATGCCATTAAAAAAATACTTTGGGGGGAGGGGTGGCGAGTCCCTTTTTTGTCTGGCGAGTAGGGTTTTCCATACTTTGTCGAGCCCTGCAAATCACCTAAGAGAAGCATCTTCATAAAGACAGAGACTCTGGGGGCAAATCTAATTGGATTCAGACTCCTGCCAAGCCCAGGCCAAAGCACGCTTGGGGAGAATGATAGGAGATGGCTAACTGCGTTACAATTCCACAAGGCAAGCCTCTCAATGGATGTCCATCTGCTCCCTTTTCCCAGGGCAAACAATCCCTGCCCCACTAGGTGTGGCTGTCACGGAAGCTTGTACGCAGTGCACACAGACAGAGCAATCGCACCTCAGGCCTGTAACCGCGCTGGCTCTGAATTTACTTAGCGAGCCAGAATGAACGTTCGTTTACTTCAGACATCCCCACAAAGGTGCTCAATGCCTGGCATGGAGAGCCACTGCCTGGATGGGAAATCTCACCTCCTTCCACCTTTAGATAGCACAGTTACTGAAAGGGAGGAATACCGTAGGGATGGGGCTGGGAGTGCTCAGAGACGGTCTGTGGCCTCCCCCGCGGCCCTGCATCGAGCAGTGCCCTTGTTATGGCTGAGTCGTCCCAGGCATGACTCGCGTAGGCTGGAAGAGGCACACACCCTACCATGCTCCTCCTTTTGCCAGAGCCAAGCACCTTCCACTACGGCATTCCCAGCTTGGAGGCCAAGCTTCCAATCCTTCGGGGGGTCCCTCCACAGAGGGGATTGCTGTGTCACGGTTACATGACCTCTAGTGGCAAAGAAGAGTCCTGAGTGGTTTGCCAAGGCAGCACATGCACGATTACATCAAGCACTTGGCAGAGCTCAGATGGTTACGTCCAACACAGTCTCAGGGGTCAGCCCAGAATTAAACAAGCTAACCCTGGAGACGACGGGAGGACACAAACAAGCCTAGCTGAGCACTTTTGTTATTGCCGACACAACCCACTGCCTCAAAGCAACAGGAGATGCCTTCTGAGAAGACAGTGGCAGCGTTTCACCATCTGCCTAGCAGGGCTGGGTAATTACAGGAGATCCAATTTCACAACTATCAAACTTATCTCTGTTCATTACCGGAGACAGGAGAACAGGGCAGAGGAGTAATTCTCGACTTTCAGCCAGGGAGAAAGAATCAAGAGATAGTTGACTCACTGGCTGATTTCAGTGCCAGTCCCACAGATGCACCAGATTCCATTCCATAACTAGCACTGGGAAAAGGGCAGCCGGCAGGCCAGAGAGCTGATCGATATTTCTTTTCAAGCCAGTGAATCTATTACAAAATATTGCTATATGCTTCCACCCCTGCCTCTTGACTCCTGTCATGCCCAAGTGCTGATTCAGAGCAAAATTGTATTTTCACTGCTATCCACCCTTTCAAAATCCACACAAACAAGCTGACATTACTTCCAGTCCAGTGTGGCTCCTCAATACAGCATTTTTCTAAATTTGTTTGGACCTGGAGGTGGATGTAAACACCAAGGAAAGGTAAGGGGTACGCTGAAATTTTATTTCTATAAAGATTTCCAGTGGAAGATTCACACGGTGGAGAAATCTACAAAGACACAGAAAACATGAGTGTGTTGGAAGAACAAAGCATGCCCCACTCTTTACAGGGTGTAAATGTTCCCAATAACACACAAGGGAATGGGACAGCAAGTGCATTTTATGAACTTTTTTGATTACCTGGTTGGTTACAAATATGAAGAGAGCGTATTTAAGGTACTTTACCATAGGATTGGAGTCTGCAATCAGGTCACGCAAGGAATCCAGGAAACCCTGATCCTCCACCATTTGGGCATTGATGTCATGCAGTTTCGCCACACAGACGGCTGCCGTCTTCCGCACATAAGGGTCTTCATCTTTCAGACACTTCCGGAGAGGCTCACACAAATACTCCGTGATCTTGTCCACACGGATGCACCCCATTGTACGGACTGCCAGAGCACGGATCAGGGGATTTGGATCTTCACAATCCTGCAGGGGGAAGCAACAGCAACAAGTGGGTTTGTAATGCAAGCCACTGATATTTTTCACCATAGCTACAGAAAGCTGGGGTCAGGATGTTCTGATTTTCCCCTTCCTGGACAATGGGTCCTCCCACTAGAGAAAGGCAGTTTTCTGCTCCAGGACAAAGGCTGGGAAAGTGCACTGGTTCTGAAAACACTCCGTACTGGTTCTTAACAGTTTCTAGCCCTGGCAGCTAGCAGATAAAGTCATATTCTCAATGCTTCTCTTCACCCAAAACTTCCGCTGTTGAGGCAAATTAGTGAGTCACACAGAAGTGTGTTTCAGAATGTAATTCTCCATTTCAGCTACCCCACGAGTCTGCTGATGAAGGGAGCTTTGCTTCCAGAGCTGACCTCGGAAAGCAGAACATCCTTCTAGATTTGGTTGCCTCCACTTAGCAGCAAATTCATTCCCTTCTGCCACATCAAAAGCTCACACATATGCTGGGACTTATTTACTGGCACCTCTAATTCAATTCTGTTTACAGCATTAATTCACAGAATACCTAGGAGATACGTTCTTTTAGTCAAGTTGTTAGAAAATGTTGGTAAAGATGACACAGTAAAAGAATGTGAAATACTGAAGAGTTCAAAAAAAGTGGATCAGGCTCTGCTGTTCACCCTGATGACATGGGAACAATCAGTGAAATTGAAAGGCAAGTCATTCAAGATTGATAAAAGGAAATAATGCACAGTTCTAAATAATGCACAGTCAGCCTGAGGAACTTATTACTACAAGGTATTGATGCAAAGATCTTAGTGGGACACAAAAGAGGACTAGACATTTCTATGGATAACCAGAAAGACCAGAGAGTTATAATGAAGGCTAAAACATGAACAAGAGTTCTGCTATCCTTTAACTGAGAGGGGTCAGTAAAGCTTTCCCTGGGGACAGATTCTCTCAGAATCACCTATGACTAGGCTTATGCACTTTCCTCTGAAGCACTGGACACTTGTCACTGTGGGATATGCGATCCTGAGCTAGAGGGACCTCGCGTCTGAGACAGCATAACAATTTTCAGTTCCCTGCAAACTCCCCCTCAGAGTCCCACACTAGCCCAAAGACTCTGGAGAATAAGTAGATTACCTGCACCCTAGAAGCAGACTATACCAAACAAAGCACTTGGACACGAACTGTACAAGGCGATTTTCTGGTGAGTCACGGGCCAATTTACCTTGACAAAGCTGTTGACTGCCATAATGGCCATATCCGGCTGACTCTTGGCATAGTTCATTAGATACAGGTAGACCAGCTTCTTCAGCTCCAGGTTGTCTGTCTGCATGCAGTTCACCACGTCTGGAAAGAGTGAGCTGGATAAAAGGAGGGCAGAAGGCGGGGGGAGGAAGACGTTAGATGAACTGGTGCACAAAGGGGAAATGAGCCCTCTGACTGCATGACGGCAGTACCCCCTGAGGCGGAAAAGTCTGCAGTTCCGCTGCTGCTCTATCCTATAGTCAAATCAAAGGGCACTTTCCTCCCCAGACACAGCTCGCAGTGAGTTTTTATAATAGTTTTTCCTGGGTTTTAATATAATTCTGTGCCTCAAGCTCTTGCAGAACATGTATCGGTAATGAAATTGACCGAACAATGTTAATATCGTGTCTAATTCTGGAGTTAACTGGAAGCTACAGAGCACCAGTTCACATAACATTTAGTGGGGGACAGGAGACCTGATTTGGACTGAAACCAAATTGCAGCCCAGGATAAACTAAAACAATTAAGAGATTAAACCACAGCTCATACAAATGCCAAGTAGACTGCAAGCAGCTTTTCAGAGGAAGGTTTCCTCATTTCTGCATCTCTCTGGTGAAAGTTATGCAGATCTCCAAGCTAATGGATCATGTGCTGTGGGCTTCTTGAAAGGTGCTACCTCTTCAGCTCATCTTCTGCTTTGTCCTGCAGCCAAGTCATAATGCTAGTTTGCAACCTTACATTCATTTCCCTGACAACAGACCATGAACCCAGGATTACGATGGCTTTACTGCAGGATCCAAGAAGAGCTGGAAGCCTCGACTGAAAAAATTTGCTGCCAAGACAACATGAGAATACTGACAGTCATTTGCCTTTTAAAGAGGAACGTTTATTCAGCATGTTAGATGCCATGCCAAAGGCCTGGTTTGATGACTGCTAGTTGAAACCATAACACTGATAGAGAATGGCATACAATCATCTAAATCCAACACCTCAGAGTTATTTTAAAACTAAAAACCCCATGTCAGCTAACATGTGGATTAAAAATTGTAAGCCCAGCTAGGACACCTAACACAGCTAAGCCAAGACCAGGTTTTAAACAAGCCTTTGCCTAAACCAGCACTGGAGAATACTCTCTCATTCCATGCATTACATTTATTGCCCATGTAATTTAGGACAACTGGTTCGATCAAAGAAAAGTACCAGCAAGCTTGTTCCTTACCTTCCAGCAATCTACTAAAACCCTCAATCATGGCCTGTAATGCTTCTTTCTACTCTTCCAGACCAGGAGTTCCTCAGAAAAGAAATTGCCCATTTGTTCCCAGTTTAGGGTAGAAATTAAGAGGAGGCCAGCACGATAGAGTATTGGACTGGGACTCAGAAGACCAAGGCTCTATCACTGGCCTGCTGTGTAACCTTGGGCAAATCACATTCTCCACTCTGTGCCTCAGTTTCTCCAGCTGCAAAGCGGGTATGATCCTGCCTTCCTTCGTAAAGTGTTTGGAGACCTACTGGTGAAGAGGGTTTTGTAAGAACTCCCTGAATTTCACTTGTAACTGGGTCAGAATTGGTAGCAAGGTTATCAGATGTTCAGAATCCCTCAAGCCTCCCAAACGACTCTGTGAACTTGCATATGCTGCCACAGTGTCTCAGGACAGAAAGGCTCCCAGGCAGAAGATGACATTAGAGACCATATGGGAGAGGGGAAAAGCCTTTACCTGACATCCTTCCCCACAGTCATGGCAGCAATCACCTTCTTCACTGCTTCTTTCCTCTTCTCTTTCTTCTCATTGTTGAGCTCAGCCTTCAGTTCAAAGATCTCTCCTGCAAGGAGACAGAAGAATCTCAATTTCATGAAGCTAATGGGTCTAGCTTCAGGATTATCTGGAAAGTGACCTGTGCTCTCGTGGACACTAGAAAACTGTTTCTATAATCTCTGGGCTAGTGGATGATTCACAAAGTTATAAGAGGCCTCAGAAAACCAGCAGCACGAGCTGCACGGGGGAAAATAGAAAGCCACCAAATGGGAGGCCAAAATGTATTGCCAGTTTCTTCTGCCACAGGCTAAGAGTCGGAACAATTAGCCTTTGGAGCAGAGCTTGGGGAGCAAGCAACCCGCTACGCCCCCACTCACCAAACAGCAGTGCTGATGAGCTCCTGGTGGCCTTGAGGACAGTGATCTTAAGAATGGCGGAGGGCAGTGTTCCCTGTAAACTAAGCACTTGAGCAGCTGCTCAGGAGAGATTCAGGTGCCACCTAGCTGATTCGCAGGGCACCCTCAGCTGCCCACAGCCTGCAGCAGCTGTTCCTTCTGGTGGTAAACATCTGCTCACGTCTTGGTACACAACAAAATGTATTCTCTACATGGATGGAAAAAATTAGAGGGAACACTGACTGGCAGGAATGCTGTTCAGAAGAGAAATAAGTTGATCTTCAGTGCTCTGGTAATGGCAAGGAGGACATAGCCTCAAAGAAAAATGTTAATAAAAGCCACAATGCATGTTAGAAACTCACCACTTTTTGGGTCACCAAACCAACTCACTATATTAGTTGCTGAGAAAGAGCACAAAGAAGCTATCATCTAACAAGGATTAAAAAGACTGATGTACAGAAGAGGGAAACACTAGATGAGAACATGGTTTAGTTTAGCCAAGAATTCTGCCAAGACTTTCCTGCCTTCGCTCTTGTCACTGTTTGCTTCCTGCAAGTTAGGGGAGAGTGGGAGGACACAGACCACAGTGCAATACAAGCAAAGTGTCAAAAACATGGCGGGACAATTTTAGTCAAAAACCAAAACACACCACGGATAAGGTAAAGAGAGAATAAGCAAAGACACTCAAGAAAGAATCACATCTGAATTCCGAAACTACCTATAAAACAACTGAAGAGACCTTTCCTGAGATTAATTCGTCCAGCTATTGTGCACAATCGTTTGAGGTTGGGTCTCTGCAGACAAAGTGAACCCCATGGTGAATCAGAAGCACAGAACAACATACATTGACCAAGCCAATCCCTTAACTCTGTTCAGAAAGCAGCAATAGGACATAGCTGGTTTAGGAAGACAAGACATCACTGTCATCAGAATCCATAAGCCACCTAGCAAGGACACATAGCATAGAAGGAGTCACAGGAAACTTTGGGGATCAACTTTCATGGAGGATCAAAGCACCCAGACAATGTTACACTCTAACCCAAACCTCTGCTGCACACAGACCCGTGGCATCCAACCAGTTCTGAAGTCATCTCTGGAAAAAAGGCCAACGCAGACTAGCACGCTGAGAGACAGAGAGGTACATAAATCCTACTCCTACCCCTAAACATTAGCTCAGTTCTTGAAGTTTAGCATTAGCAAGTGCCATTTGATTCACAAACACACTGGGTGCCAAGAGCTTTGATCAGGCAAGAGGAGGAAGTCATGAACGCACTGCAGAGATGATAGACAAACCATGTGCCCTTCTCTTCCTCTGATGGGCTATTAAGTTAGCAAGCCATAATTTCCACAGGAAACATCAGCAGCTGAACTGACTTGTAGAAAGATGCATTAAAAGTGCTGCGTTGTTATAAAATAATTCTATAGAGCTGTAAATTCACATGATGTTTTACAGAGTAAGGTTTGTTCCCTGTCTTTGGAAAAGAGCAAAGTTACTGTTCTGAAAAACAACATGGTTGCTTCCATCACCAGCCATTTGGTAAGACATGAAGTTCATAATTCTTATTGAGAGCACAGCTGAGAGTCAGGCTGAGCCAGCAGGCAGCACCAGCATTTTTACTGTGGCTGCCTCACTTTCTGTGAAACGTACACTTCTGTGTCTCAGGAAAGGTTATGGCAAGCTTACACCCATCCCTCTGAGATCCTCCTTGCCGCTCTCTGGCTGAATCTGCAGACAGAGTTGACATTTCTCTGCAAGGGCTGATTGACACAAGGACACACTGGAAAGTGATCTGAAATTAACTAAAGTTAAACCATATTAATTCCCTGTACTGATGCTCTTACTCAGAATTCAAGTGGCCTTAATTCAGTTTAGATGGCTTTACCATGAATTAAGTTAAAATCAAATTAAGACCACTTTAATTCTGAGTAAGAGCACCTGTAAAGGTATCTACTGCAGTTTAACTAAATCACTTTACATTCACACCTTTTGTTAATCTGAATAAAAGTTCCTGAGAATCCCTGTGCAGACAAGCTCATAAAAAGAGGGGAATTCATTTTGTTTCCATAGGGTGCTTACTCTAAAGCATAATGACCACACAAAAGGCAATGCTGACCATTCCACAGAACCATCCAGACATTTAAGCACTGGAGAAAGAGGTAGACACAATTAACATTCTGCTCCCACCCAGACTGACCCCAGACACAATAAAATGCAGAATCCGTTCAGCAGCACTAACATCAATAGAAAAGGCAGAGTCTGGAGGGTTGGGAGACTTCATGTTCCAGATTTACTACTAGTCCTTTAGGCCAGAGTTGACTTCACAGTAGTGGCCTAAGGAAATGCCTCCCTGAAATGGGCATCATGGCTACTTTAATGCCCATAATCCACAATATTTCAGAAACACTACCCCTTTTCAACAAGGTGCTATGGATGATCATTAGTGTTACAACCACAGTAACAGTGAAGTCAAGGGAGAATCATTGACTGGGGTGAGGTGTTTGGTTGGGATAGGGATGATCTGGGTATATGGTTCCTCTTGTAAATTTCACCATAGCTCTTGAGAAGGCAACAAAGACCCATAACTTTTTAGAAAGAAGCCTGTTGTGAGCTCATAAGAAGCCTTCCAAATGGCTAAAAATGTGCATGTATAAACACCAAGGCCCTTCAATCCTACTCTTCCCAATCAGCAAACCCAAGCAGACTTCTAGTTGTCTGACTGAAAAACTGTCCATGGTCCTGAAACCTTCAACCTAACCCTAACAGATCAGACAAATCGTTGTGCATTTCCAATCTCCAAATTTTGCTGCCATGATATTCGGGAAAATCAGGAGTCAGGAAAGGTAAGTTGGGCCATCAAGTCTGCATACTGCAATACTATTTAGCACTTCAGCCCCGCCTTTTGACACCACCACAGAAAAGGGGATGTAGTGAGAGGAAGAGGGGCTCAAAGACTGTTTCCTGGCCTACTTTTGAAGAACTCCCTGGATGAGAGAGAGAAATGGAGACAAATTTAATAGAAAAGCACAAATTCTTCCAAGTGGAGTTCAAAAAAGCTACTTTGAAATTATAGACACAGAGCATCTCCAGGAACCTCCAAAGTTCTGTGGGAGTTTAAAGCTAACCTTTTTTATTGGTTGTGAAATACTTGGAGTCCGTCATGGTTCTGGTTCCTTAGCACACCTGCAAGAACAATGAACATCTGAATAGAAGTTGCAGCTTCTGTTGACCCACTATTCAAAGCATGCATTCAAGAAAAACAATGGGATCCCAAAAGGGAAAAAGCAAGGGTTCTATATACACAATTTCAAAGGTTTCACAACCATGTTGCCATGCCAACTAATAATGTAATACTGGATTTTAAAAAAGTAAGTTTCAACTGAAGTTTGGTGGCAAAACACAGCAGTTGGTTTCTGATAGGGTAGGAAAGGAGTTCAACAATTTCCCACCATGTTTTTTCAATCCTCCCTGGTGAGGATGTTTTTAATTATACTGAGGGAAAGGACCTTTGAGTGTTTTCCAGATTATTTCATCCTCCCTCCCTGCCCCCCGCACAAAAGAGAGGTTATATTTAAGTGTTCATTTATGGAAATAGATTTGTGTTTCAGAACAACCCATTTCAGACAATGGAGGGACATAAATAAGGAAAGCCTCCCCCTACTGATGCATTCTGAGGCTGCATCCTAGGAGGAACTGCAAAACCAACTGTTCCCCACACACTTCAAAAAACCATTTTTCCCTCGTTCTTCATAA
Source organism: Pelochelys cantorii (assembly GCA_032595735.1). Lineage (NCBI taxonomy): Eukaryota > Metazoa > Chordata > Testudines > Trionychidae > Pelochelys > Pelochelys cantorii. The sequence goes on along the minus strand of CM064346.1, from coordinate 3,501,915 downwards.
CAAAGCATCGATTTTCACAACAGTGTTTTACAAGAAACTCATAGAAGCTTGAAGCTGAAATATTTTCTGCCTCACCATCCCATCTGCATCGGTGTGTTACTACAGGGCTGAACTGCAACCTCAGTGTGTTGCTGTAGGTCTGTTGGGTGTCGGGATAAAGTTGCATAGGCACGTTGGTCTGTTACTGGAGGACTGTAGTCAGAATAGCTTCTCAAACACTTGCACTTTTTTGTTTCACAAAACTGAGTGGATTACCAATAACATGTACAAATAACCAGGACTTTATATTAGGGATGTTTATATTAGGGATGTTTTGACTAGTCAATATCCTCCCCTTGCTGCCTCTATGAGAGAGAGGCAGCAAAGGGGGGTAGGGGGGAGGGGTACTTCAAAGTGGCAGTGCCGCACAGTGGCGCTGCCACTTTGAAACTCCAAGGCGGCCGCCGTACAACTGATCCATGGATCAGCTGTGCGGTGGACTGCCCCTTTAACACACCACCTCTGCAAGATTCAAAGGGGCAGCCCTGGAGCTCAGAGTCAGCTGGGGACTCCCCAGCTGACCCTGGGTTCCAAGTGGCATGCAGCATAGCTGTCAACCCAGGCCAGAGAAAAAGATCAACTCTGACTTGAAGTTCTTTACCTGAGATAAGAACAGCTGTTTAGGGAATGAATTAGCACATAACAAGTAGGGATGTTAAAATGTGTTTAAGTAATTGTGTAACCACTGAAAATTTCTGCAGCTATATGCGGGGTGGGGGGCAGTCAGCTCTTTTTAAGCCAGCTCCCTACACATACCTGCTCCTACTGGCCACCCCATGCTGCTGCCTCTGATACAGAAGCAGCAGCGCGAGAGGGCAGGTGGCTTCCCATGCATACTGGGAGCCTGTGTGTTACAGTGAAGGTTAACCCACTGAGCCCAGGCTCATCAGTTAACCATGTACATGATTACACTTTCACATCCCTAGTATCAAGTTTTAGTGGATTAGAACTAGCTAGGCATTTTTGTTGATTTAGTAATTTACTTTGATCTGTTTTCATTTGCAACCACTTAAATTCTACTTTTTGTACTTAATAGAAACATTCCTGTTTATTATCAAGTCCAACGTAAATAACTGATACGGGGTGGGGGGGGAGGGGCACTGTGCATCTCTCTTTTACTGATGAAGTGGGAGGACCTTATGAGCTTTCACTGTGTAAAAATTTTACAGCACAAGACAGATTTATGTGGGGTTTGGTCCCTTTTGGGGGTTGGTTTCCTGGGTGCTGAGCCCTCCCCCTGAGCTGAACATGTTCAATGTCTGTGTTGCTCTACAGGGGGTGCTAAGCCTTGTCTGGGGAAGACTAGAGGGTCTGGCTCAGCAGGACATGGTGGTGGGGAGCCCCAGAGAACAGGAAGGCAGGTGACAGTGGCATAATCAGTACACCAAAGGGACAACTCAAGGGGACGTCTGTGATTCAACCCATCACACTATCTCTCTGTCTCCCCCAAAACCCAGCAGACCAGCATCACTTCCTGTTTGTGCTATTCATGAGACGGGGGGGGGGGGCGGGGTTTAACCTGGGGACCCTAAACACATCCTTTTGGAGCTTCTGATGCTATTGAACCCCCTTTCCCTGATATTTTGTTTATCTTTTCAACTCCCTGATCAGATCTTGCCTGTGGTATTCGTACAGGTGTACCCATTCACACCCCAGCAACTACAGCAACGTGACCTTGATCAGAATTGTTCACATTGGTTCTGCTGCTGCCTCGCCAATAAGCTAGCTTTGTGCCTGGGAGCAGCAACACAAGGGGCAATGTTTAAAGACAGGGACAGAAAAGAAAGATACTCAAAAAGCCCAGGCTATAGCACCACTCTGAATTTAAATACCTGAAGCTTACCACTGTTGGCAGCAATCCCCACAGCTTTCCAAGAGAGGAAATTGCTATGAGTCTCATTTCGTAATTAAAAATGCAGCCTATTTGCAGCTGCAATGCTATTGCAGCTACACAGCTTAGCCTAGTTTGAAGGAGGAATTTGTCTTTCACTTACTAAAGCATCAGGCACAACACCATTGTTATGAGCATTAATGTAGCTCTCATGCTATGCTGTAGTTTTCTTACGCACAGGGATCTTTCACTCTGGCCAGAACCGCCACTGATTCAGTCTGCCATTCTAATAATGGCTAATATCTGGTTATTTAAGGCAAGGCCAAAAATCCAATAATGCACTGAAATGGGACATCTGGCCTAAGAAGGGTTAAATCCAGCCCTGGAAGAGGACTGGGGCTGTGGAGCCAGCAGCTATGGCTGTATAAATGAGGGCTCCTAGAGGGGAGGAGAGACACACTCTTGCTCCAGCTGTGGAGCAGAAGAGACCTGGCTGCCAGGGAAGCTATAGAAGCTTCCTGACACAGGCCAGGGCTGGGGAGCTCTGAACAGGCAAACTCCCTGGCTGAGGCCTCTCTCTCGAGGCCTGAGTGTCCTAGGGCTGAAAGAGAGCCAGAGCAGCAGAAGGTCCACCCCCTTGCCAATGATGAGTGCCCATTTCAGACTGCAGTTTGCCCTGAAGTAGGGTCTAAATGCCAATTGGCAGTGGGTCACTGAGGTAAGGTGGGCACAGCGTCTTGGGGGTTCCCTGAAGGGAAGACCCTAGAGTGTGGAAGTACTGCAGTAGGACAGGACCCAGAGGGAAGGGCTCCGCAGTCTGGGAGGAACATGGGAACAGATACATGGTGGAGAACAGATTAACAGGGAGGTGAGACACTGACTGGAAGGGGGCGCTCCAGTGCCAAGTGGAGCTAATCCCTGAGGCTATGTCTACACTCACAGCTTCTTGCACAAGAAATATGCAAATGAGGCTAAGCATGGAATATCACTGAGCCTCATTTGCATACCTAATGAGCCACCATTTTTGCAAAAGAGGCTCTTGCACCAGAAGCAGCTGTCTACACTGCCCCTTCTCGCGCAAGAAAAACCCTCTTGCACAATGCCGCTACGCCGATCATTTTCAGGAATAACGGCATTGCGCAAGAGGGTTTTTCTTGCACAAGAAGGGGCAGCGTAGACAGCTCCTTCTGGCGCAAGAGCCTCTTTTGCAAAAATGGTGGGTCATTAGGTATGCCAATGAGGCTCGGCGATATTCCATGCTTAGCCTCATTTGCATATTTCTTACGCAAGAAGCCGCAAATGTAGACATAGCCTGAGTGTCCAGCAGGAGCTGCTGCAGTGGCGAGTAACACAATGTTATATGCACATTTAACTAATTGCGCAATGCTACACAGAGGAGGAAAATGCCTTGCTAAACTTCACAGGAGACCTTTATGCCCTGAAGCCTGAGATTTCATTAGCCTTATTATTTTAGCTTGCTTGGCTACAAATGTCATTAGCACTCATAAAATTACTCAGCTCTGATTTAAATCTAGTCACAGTATGTGTCCTAATGACTTCCTGATTTGGCAGATTACAAATAACATTTATGACTATTATTTTAATAAGCACCATCACCACAATACTCTAAATACAATACAAGGCTGCCTTTCCCCAGAGTGCAGAGTATTGTATTTCACTATGTTAGAGCTAGCTTCACACATGCTGTCCAAGGCAATTTCCCACTGCTGCTCAGTATAATCTGGTTTACTAAGAAACCCATTACAGGGCACAGTGAGTCTCAAGTGAAACCTAAGAAACAAAGAGCGACGTGAGAGCAGTGATTCACAAATGACAACTGTTTCAAATAACCGTCAAGGAAATACACAGATCAAAACAAGAGGAGAGTTGAAAAATTTTTCAAGATGGAAAACAGGAATTTTCATGAGCAAGAGCTGAGGGATGTTTAAAGACTGAGACTGTAAAGATGAGCGATCAAGCTCATCTTTGTGCCCCTGCAACTCAGTTAGTATCTAACCAGCACCTGCTCAGCTCAAACAGGTAAACTGGGAATGGTTTTGAGGTTTCCAGCAAGAGGCCTGTGTTCACCCCCACATAAGAAAAGAACATGACAAGAAAATACCCAGTGGGCTCTCCTCTCCTCTGAAAGCCTTGCTGGCTCACAAGCATGTGGTTCCTTTCAGTGTCCGAAATTCGCAACTGAGACTGAACCAGATGTGTCTAATCCAGTGGCTAGCGCAGGAATAGAGGAGTCGCTGGGCACGCGGAGGCACACGCCCTCCCACACAAGAGCCTCCAAAAAGCGCGGGGCTTGTACCCGCCACACCCCAACCCTGACCGCCCAGAACCGTAACAGCCACGGGTGGACGCGGGCTCCTTCTGTGCCCGGCCCCGGGTCATCTCGGGGGCGAAGCCACTAACCTCAGGGGGTCCCAGGGGAAGAGTCCGGGGCTGAGACGGGGGGGGGGTTAATCTGGGGACCCTGGAACGGGGCCGCTACAAACGCTCTGGAGCCCACCCATCTCCCGGTGTCACCCAATAAGGCGCCGGGCCGGCGCCGGGCCAGCCGCCCCCCAGTACCGGGGCGCAGCTGGGGCGGGGAGGGGGGGCGATGCCGGAGCGGGGCTGGAGACAAAGGGCGAAGGGGACCCGCCCCGCTAGCGGGGCCGCACCCTGCGCCCTCTGCCCCTGCGGAGCCCACCCCCTCGGCCTCCTCAGAGCCCCCCAAACCCGCGGGCTGTTCCACGGCGGGCCCCGCTCACCGGGCGTCGGGCGCAGGGCGGGGCGGCCGAGACTCTCACACGGCTGCGGAGGAGGCGGTGGCCAGGAACCGGAAGCGGAGCAGCTCAGAAGACTCAGGGCGATAGAGTTCTACCCTCCCCCCGCCTAGCGCGTACGCCCCGCCGAAGCCATAGAGACGCAGCTGTGGGCAAAGAGCGCCGCCTCTTGCTCCCCACTTCCGGTCCGGTGACCCAGCTCCTCCCTCAGGAGCCTGGCGCCGTAGGCCCCCCAATCCCGCCTCACGGGCTCTGCCCCCCAAATCTCCCCCCTCCCGAGCCCTGCCTCCCTCCCCCCAATCCCACTTCCCAGGGCCTTTGATCTTGGCTGGCACTTGGCGTGACTCGCACTCCCCTGGGCTGCCCCTGCGGCCCTTCCCCCAGGGGACTCCAGGAGCCAGCCCAGGGCCCCTCAGCATCACCTCGCGGACTCCCACACTGGGGCCTCCCAGAGCTGCTCGGCAAGGAGGTTCCCACGGCGCAGACCGTCACCCCCACCCCAGTTCCCCTGCCGTTCCCTAGTGTGGGGCACAGATGCCCATGTCACAGCATCTGCTCGGCCCGCAGCCCTTTCCCTCGTGCTGAGAGGGATTGTCAATAGTAAACCTCCTCCTCCATTCTTAGTCCCTTTGTCCAGCTTCCCTGGTGGCAGGTCGGGACCCTTCTGCACGGAGGAAGCCATGGCAGAGCACGGGGCTCATCTCACAGCCGCCTCAGCCAGCGATGACACACCTTCCATCTTTGAGGTGGTGGCCCAGGACAGCTTGATGTCAGCCGTGAGACCTGCACTCCAGCATGTGGCCAAGGTAAAGATGGACCCTCCGCCCCCAACCCCCAATTTAGGGAGGAGTAGGTAGAGCATGAGAAATGTGAATATGTGAAAATAGGACTTGAAGTGAGTTTGGTGTTACACCTTTTAACTTGGCCTAATGTCTGTATCCCACCAGGCAAGTGGTACCTTAGTCTCCACTTAGGAGCTTTCGCATATAGAATTGAAGTCTCACTGACTATTTGGCTCAGTTGCATTTATAAAACATTAGTGCAGTTGTGTTATATTACGGATAGACACTTGCCAGTATTTTCACTGGAAACAAATTGTGGCAGGGGTTTTCTACTCCATCCTGCACAGACAAAGCTTTTGTGTCATAATTCTGAAGATAACTGACAGTGTTGCAGTTGAATCATAATTTTAATTTCAGTGTCAAGCATGTATTTGGGGTCAGTTACCTTATCCAGGAGGAGAGGTACAGGCTAATGGTTAAAGCAGTCTCAGGACTCCTGTAGCCTATTCCTGGCTCTGACATTGACTTTCCAGAGACCTAGGCAAGTCACTTAATTTCTCCATGCCTTGGTTTTTCTCTCTGTAACATGAGGGATAATACATACTTCCCTCACAGAGAGGTTGAGAGTTGATTCAGTCATGTTGGGAAAGCACTCTGGTGACTTGAATGGAAGGTGCTATAAAAAGGCAAAGTGCTATTTTAGGATACAGAACTCCTGTGCCTGAGTTGATGCATTGGCTCAGCCTTGCACAGATTGTAACCTCTCTCCATGGCTGATACAAAAATGGCCCAGGAGCTGAGAATTCTGGACTCCCAGAAAGTTAAAGGGCTCTTTTGTGTGGAAAACAAGTCCCCGGGTGGCAGGTATGTGATGTTTCTTTTGTGCTGTCTAAGTATGGGATAAACTGCCTATAAATACTGCACTGATTAGCACCCCCTGTGTTCAGACCACTGTATAAACATAAACTTGTCCTCGCAACAATCCTGTGAGGGAGTGAAATGTTCTCTCCAAATGACAATCAAGCAGTGAAGTTAAGTGGCTTGCCAAAGAAACAGATGAAGACAAAAGCAGAAGTAGGACTGACTGGTGCTAAGGTCATGGCTCCAAGTTTTGTGTTTAGACAAGGGATGTTTAAAATTATGTAATAGGGTACATTTTTCAAAAACTGCTGAGATTTTTTTTAGCAGTTACACGGTTACCCAGGCTACAGCCTCCCCGGGAACAAGGGAGGAGGCTTCCCAGGAGCAGAGCCGGCAGCCCTTGCTGTAGCAAAGCCCCGCTTGCCTGGGAGGCTGAGTGTAACCAACACCGTTAACCGATAAGTATCCGATCAGTTAACCTGTTAGTCGTTTACACTTTTACATCCCTAGTTTAGACTGCCTTTCTCTCTAGCACACACGGGATGAATGCCCAGGTCGAAGTTCTTCTGTCTGACTGTTGCTGATAATGCTACTTTAGTTCCAGACATGAGGTACCAAGGCATCTATTCTGAACAAACGATCCTGGAGAGAAAACACAAATATACACTGTACTTTTGAGTCCCTGATTCAGTGAGGATACATATGCAGTCAGATAATATTGTAGGAGACACACTTTCGTTAGTGGGGAATGATGAGATCACTACTGTGTCCCCGGTGAAATGCCCTTTACTCACTAAGTTGATTTAGATTAATCAGCTAATTGAATAGTCGATGTAATTTGCATCAACTATTTGATTAGTTAATAAGGGTGTCTCCACCTTTGAAATGGAGCAAGAGCCCTGCCAGCTCTTGCTCCATTTCAAAGGCAGAAACGCAGTGGGGAGCATGGCCAGCAGGGGACTCCCGGCTTTTGAAATGTACAAGAGCCCTCTGAGGGCTCTTGTACATTTCAAAAGCAAAGTGCCAGGAGTATGGGGCCAACGGGGGACTGTTTTGAGTCCCCAGCTCTCCCCAGGCTCCCTGTAGCGCTTCTGCTTTTGAAATGGAGCCCTGCTACATTTCAAAGGCGGAAGCACTGCCACTTCTCCGCTGTGTCCCTGCCTCTTCTCCTCATGGAGACGGTGCCAGGGGGAAGCAGTTTTTAAGTTGGCTCCCCCCAGCACCAGATCCTGCTCCCCGCTTGCTGCCTCTCTCTTATAGAGGTGGGGGGGAGGGAGGGAGGGACAGTGGGAGAAGCAACTAGTCCGGTCATTAGTCAACTATCCGATAAGCAAATGCTTATCAGTCGACTAGTCCCATCCCTATTACTCACCTTTCACCCCTGGAATTCACTTCCATCTTAAGTCACACATTGATACCACATTGCCAGTCGTATGCTGGTGGTAAACTGAAGGATTTAATTTTCCAAAGGACCAAAGTTCTACTAGCTAGTGTTTTATTCTGATCACTGCTCCAGTCTGTTTCTTATACTGGATACGTAGACCAGAATTGCTTTAACTGACTGAGTTGCTCTTTGACACTGCTTCCTTCCCTGTTCCACTTATGCTAGGTGCTCGCTGAATCCAATCCTGGCTACTACAGCTTCCTCTGGCGTTGGTTCGATGAGATCTACACCCTCCTGGATCTGTTGCTCCAGCAGCATTTTCTGACCAGGTGTAGTGCCTCTTTTTCAGAAAACTTCTATGGCCTAAAGAGGATAGCATTGCGAGACAGAAAGGGGCTGCAGCAGCTGGCCAGTGCTGGGCTACCAAAGAAGCAACACTGGAAGTCTCTCCTCTTGTTGGTTCTTATTCCCTACCTGAAAACAAAGTTGGAGAAACTGGTCTCCAGTCTGAGGGAACAGGATGAATATTCCATCCATCCTCCATCATCAGCTTGGAAGCGCTTTTACAGGGCCTTTTTAGCCTCCTATCCCTTTGTAAACATGGCCTGGGAGGGCTGGTTTCTCAGCCAGCAGTTGTGCTACATCCTTGGGAAGGCTCAGCATCATTCCCCACTGCTGGGCCTGGCTGGTGTGCGCCTGGTTAGGTTAACAGCAGAGGACATCCAGGCACTGGAGCAGAAACTAGCAGAAGCGACTGCAGGCCAGCAGGTGGCACACAGGTAAGTTTCAAAGGAGCCATATACAGTTTAGAATTCTATGTGGGACTATTTGGGGCTGTTGTTCTATACCCAGATGGTTCTATAGCACAAAACTGTCTCAGTGTATGGGGATCAAAGAGAGCTCCTATAATTATGAAATGTGTTCAAAGAATGCGGCCACATTGAGCAGAAGGGAAACAAAGTCAAACATCAGAGGTACCCAGTAGCAAATCTGCCTTAACTTGCACAGGTTCAGTCTCTGTGAAGCTATTCAATCCTTGGGAACCCTTCTGAGATGGGCCTACCTACCCACTTTAGTGGTAAATTGTCCACCACTGGACTGAGATTAGCAATTCTGTTTCTACAGAAATCCTGCACAGAAGGCACTGAGTTGTGAACACTCCCAGCCTGAGCCTGCTTTGAAACAAGGGTGAATTCCACTCCTTCCCACTAAGAACTTTACTGGGCCTCAGCCGACTTTCCACATTCCATGCAGGCTGAGATCAAAGAGCGAGTTACACATACCTAAATAACCTTGTAAACATCAGGAACATGTAACAAGCTTTTTTTTTCCTTTAAAAAAAAAAAAGCAGTAGGTGACTAGCCCTGAAGCCTCTTTGATTTGTAGAGCTGGGAATTGCCTCTGCACTATTGTCTGTCAGCACTAGTTTGCAGGCGGGTGACAAGGTGGAGTGCTAATTGTCTACCTGTATCTTACTCCCTTCTGCAGCATTAAGGAGCAAGTGCAATCCGCAGTGAAAAAAGCATTGGGAGGTGTTGCCTTATCCCTGTCTACCGGCCTCTCCGTGGGTGTGTTCTTCCTGCAGTTTCTGGACTGGTGGTACTCATCTGAGAACCAGGAGACCATCAAATCCTTGACTGCATTGCCTACTCCTCCGCCACCCGTGCACCTGGATCATGGCATACGCTCACCCCTCTTGCCAGCACTTAAGACTGTGTGCCCATTGTGCCGCAAAATCCGAGCCAACGAAACAGTCCTTTCCACGTCCGGCTTTGTGTTTTGTTATCGCTGTGTCTACATGTATGTCAAGAGTCACCAAAGGTGCCCCATCACGGGCTATGCTACAGAGTTGCAGCACCTAGTCAAACTGTACTCCCCTGAAAGCTGACTGCACTGACACTTACAAAGCAGATGCCTAACGGGTTCAAGCACTGCACACTCTAGCTTCTTGAGCACACCTTTCGGGCCAGCCGGACTGTGTCTAACATTACTGGAGCAGCAAAGGGCACAGTGACAGTCTATTAGCAGAGCAATCAGGCTCTATCCAAGTCTGAGATGCTAGGGCGAGGTTGGCAGATTCAACCAGAAGGCTCTAGTACAAACCACTGTCAAAGGCAGATATGGGCCTAAATGAAGCTCTGCTCAGGTCCTGCCTGGCACTTCCTACATTCCTAAGACTACTCCATCTTGGCATTCACAAGAGAGCTTTTACAGAACAGGGCTGTACCCACGAGTCAGGTTAGTTTGCCATAAATTAAGCTGTCCCCCTGCTCCCCCACAAATCTCCCCTTGGATGGCTCAGGTAAAGTTAGCAAGCCAGGCACTGCTAACAGGAGCCACGGAGCAGACTCCCTTCTGTCTGAATTGGGTTTATTCAGTATGTGACTGAAGCCAGATTAAAATTGGAAACTGCCCTGATTCAGATTTACTTTGCTGAACGTATCCTTAAATCTGCTAGTAACTGCTGATGTAGTAAAGCTGGTCCTCTCTGCCTATTTATCATAATACTAAGATTCATTCCACTTAAGGTTTAAACCACTGCTAACGGGCTCATCTGAAGGCTTATATTTGCATGGACTGGGTCAAGTTGTATGATGAAAGCAGCTGCAATATGGACAGTTGGGGGAGATCATTGATCAAAATAAAAAAATCACGCATGTTGGGAACTGTAATCAGAATAGCGCCCTTGTGTTAAAAAGGAGCCAAGCCTTGGGCTGCAACTTGGCCAGCTTCAATTTAAACTGGCCACACCTAAAACCAAAATAGTGTAGCTTCATTTAGCACCTCATGCTGCAATGTCTCCTTTGATCACTAAGCAGCAGGGTATTGAAGTTGACTCCTGGTGATTTTAAAGTGAATTTTGCTTCCACAGTGCTTTGACTGATCTCGGCAAGCAGGGCTAATTTTAGACAGTGTGAAAAAGAGTGGGTTTTCATGAAGTGTGTGCTCTGTTTTCTACTGAAACTACTACAGAGGGCAGCAGTGGACTAGCCCAGCTGGCATGTTATTACACTTTGTTATAGAACCAGCCGTTTAGCCTTCTGACAACTTGCTGCAAAGAACTTGTAGTTTTTCACATTAAGAGACACACTTTTTTTTTAAAATCCTTTGAAGCACAAGAAGAGTCCCGAACTCCTGTATACTGTTAAAATTAAAGCTGTCACTTTAAATACTAGACCCTGGCTAATGGCTACCTCTGCCTTTGGAGTCATGGGCTATTAACATGGGCTGCTTCCACAAATAGTTTTGGGATCTATAAATACAGATACATCACCTGCTTAAGTGAGCTCATGCAAACAGATGCCACTGAAAGAGGTCATTCAGTGAAAGATTATCCAAGATTGAATAGATTTTACACAGCTTTTAATATAGCTCGGAATTTATATTAATTCATGTCATTCATTACATCTTGCTTCAGCAAATATTTTCCAGCAATTTTTTAAAAATTGATGCCCAAGATGCTCCAGGAGAGCAATATAACCTTACGACTGGTCTCCAACCTTTTTACACCCAAGATCACTTTTAAAATGACAGAACAAGCCAAGATCTACCACCCCACCCTTTCCTCTCTATTCTTCTCCTCTCCGTCATTTGCTATCCCCAACCCTGATACTGCTGCTTTTTTTCCCCCAATTCTTCTGTAGGAAGAGGTTTTTCCCAACATTTGGCCTGTCTAGACTAGACCCAATGTCAGAAAAACCCCTTCTTTTGGAAGCCCCCTTATTCCTCATGGAAAGAGGAATATAGGGGTTACCAAAAGAGCACATTTGCTCTTCCGCTTTTTTTAGTGGAAGAACAAACACATCCCTAGATGCAGAGGAGTTTTTCTGGGATATCTCCGGAATCCTGAAAAACTCCTGCAGTCTAGCCTTACCCTGGCTGGGTTGAGGCAAGATGTGTAGGCTCTGGGGTTGGAATGAGGGATTTGGGTGTGGGAAGGGATGAGAGGTGCAAGCTCTGGGAGGAAATCTGGATGCAGGAGGAAGTGGAGAAGGGGACGCTGGGTCAGGGAGGGGGCTTCAGGCTGGGCAGTGTTGGGGTCAGATGTAGGGTAAGGGTACTAAGCAAGCCCCAGGCTTGTGGGTATGAGGGTGCAGAAATTTGGGTTTGGATATGTGAGGGGCTCAGGGCAGGGGGTTCCAGTGTATGAAAGGTTCAGATCTAGGGTCTGGGGGAAAGGGGAGTGCAGGAGTGTTCTGATTGTGTGGGCAAATGGGGGCTTGGCCCCAATTGGGGGTTTGTTGGCGAGGCTTCATTTTTAATAAAATACTGTCAAACACAACAAGTTTCTGCATTGTCTTTATTTCTGAGAAGAGCAGGGAACCTGTTTTGAGTCAGGGGTCACTGACCCACAGAAAAGTCAGTTGGGGCCACACAAATGAGATGCAAAATAAAAACTCCTCCAAAACCCCCACAAGCCTCATTAATGTGGCCCCAACTGTGCTGGTGAGAGCAGGGGACATGGTATTGGGGAAGGGTGCCAGGGGGTACCAGAACAGGGGACAGGGTACTGGGTAGTGTTCAAATGGGTGCTGGGGCAGGAGACTGGGTGCTGGGGCAGGGTGCCAATGGGTGCTGGGGCAAGGGACAGGGGCCCAGTGGGTGCCAGGACAAGGGCCTGGGGCAGAGAACAGGGTGCCGGGGCAGGCTACTTGTGGGGGTCTGGGCAGGGGGAGGGGAGGGGAGAGGAGAGGGACCAGTACCTGGGGATCCTGCAGCTGCAGGTCAAGGCCCAGGAAGTGTGTTGGCTGCTCCCCCGAGCCCTAAACAGGAGCACAGTACCTGAAGCCCTGGTTCGTCATGCGCCTGATGCCTTCCTGTGCGGGCTGGGAATGGGGGGAGGGGGAATCCCAGACTGCGCCAGCTCCAGCTGGTGCGCTGGAGACTATTCCCCGGGGGTGTGGGGGGGGAGAGAAGAGAGAGAGAGGAGAAAGAGTCCCAGACCGCGCCAGCCCCACCTAAAATGCCGGTCCGTCGCACGCTGGGGACTTTGTTCCCTTGCTGCCTTTCTGCACGCAGGGAAAGGGTTGGGTGTCCCGGACTGCGCCGGCTCTGGCTGCTCAGGCAGCGCGTGCTGCTGTGGGGAGGGGAGGAGGAAGGCGCAAGCTTCCCGAGCGGTTGCAGTTGGTGTGGTCTGGGACTCCCCGTTCCCACCCACCCCCCCCCAGGCAGGAAGCAGGGGAATAAAATCCCCAGCATACTGACTCCAGCTGCTTCGGCAGTGGGAACGGGGAGTCCCAGACCACGTCAGCCCCAACCGCTTGGGCAGCACGCACTGCCCAAGCAGCTGGAGCTGGCGCGATGGACCGGCATTTTAGGTACCACACTGGCTGTTCAGGGGGGAGGAAGAGCAGCCCATGCACTTCTGGTACCAGGCGTGCGGCTGCAGAACTCTCCCCACCCCCCTGGAAGCCTGCACTACCTCCGTTGTTCCTGGAGGTAGCATCAGCATGGCATTCATCTTGGGGGGGGGCAATGAAAGGGGGCCCCCCCAAAGCCTCGTGATCAACTGGTCAGGCCCCCAAGATTGACCAGTAGATCGCTATCGACAGGTTGGTGACCATGGCCTTACGACATGGCCAGCCACAGAAGGCTTGATGACACTGACTCCACTACAATTCCTCATGTAAATAAGGGCTGCCAGATTGGGGCTAGAGCAGGGGTTCCCAAACTTTTAACACAGGGACCAGTAAATCCATTCACAAGCTTTTGGAGGACTGGTAATATTCATTTGCATATTCATTAAGCAAATGATGAATATTCAAATAAGTTGTTCCTGGTCCTCCCAAAGCCCCCAGTGCCAGCTTTAGCAAAGCTTTTGATACGGTATTCTTGCCAGCAATATTCTTGCCAGCAAGTTGAGGGAATATGGATTGAATAAATGGACTGTAAGACGGACAGAAAGCTGGCTAGACCAGGGTTTCCCAAACTTTTTACTTTAGTTGGAACCCTTTTTTTTTTTTTCAGTACTGTTTTTTACAGCCCAAAAATATAAACACATATTAAAAAAAGAATGAAAAATTAATTACATTTTCACTGTTTCACCCGGCTGCATCCTCCACCCAGCCTGGGCCAGGGCTTGGGGGACCCGGCGCCACACAGGCACTCCGGGAGGTGGGAGCAGGAGCAGATTGGGGGTAGGGCATCTGGCTAGGAGGAAGGTTGCAAGGAGGGGTAGGTTTGCCAGGTGTCCGGTTTTGCATCAGACAGTCCGGTATTTGAGGCTTCTGTCCGGGAAACAAATTGAGAAAATACCAGACATATAAAATGTCTGGTATTCTCTCATTAGGTAAGTTTTATTATTATTATTAGGTGTATCGGTTTGTGGTTGTGAACTGCCTGGCTGGTAGATGTGCTCAGGCTGTGTGAGTGTGTCTACCAGCCAGCCAGTTCACAACTACTCACGGGTGTGTGTGTGGCGGGGGGGGGCAAAATGGAATCCCCGGGGCCGGACTCACTCATGCTTCGCTCCCCCCCACTGCCCCTCCAGCCAGCCCCACTTCTCCCAACCCCCTCCTGGTAAGCTGGTTCTCCCCCACTTCCCCTTCCGATCTCCCCTGGCCAGCCCCGCTTCCAGTGGCCAGTTCTCCCCATCCAGCCCTGCTTCCCTGGCCAGCCCCACTCCCCCGATCTCGCACCCCCTGACCAGCCCTGTTTCCACCAGCCTCCCGATCTCCTCCGGCCAGACCCGCTGCTCCCCCCGACTCCCTCACTGCCAGTCGGTTCTCCCCCGCTTCTCCTCCCGATCTCCCCCGACCAGCCCTGCTGCCCCAGTCCAGCCCTGCTTCCAGCAGCTGGTTCTCCCCTCCTCCTCCTCCTGACATCTCCTGGCCAGCCTCCCCCCCCCCCCCCCCCCCGGCCAGCCCTGCTTTGGCCAGCCTGTTCTCTTCCCCCCCCCCCCCCCCAATCTCCCCATCCAGCCCTGCTTCTGGTGGCCAGTTCTCCCCTTCTCCTCCTCCTGACCTCCCCTGGCCAGCCCCGCTGCCCCCAACCCTGCTTCCCGGCAGCCAGTTCCCCCTCCTCCCCCCCACACACACTTCTTCCCGGCCCACCTCCCGTTCCCCCCTGTGAAGGCAGGCTCTTTTCTGGCCAGGCCTCGTGCGTATGGCCTCCTAGCCCAGGATCACTTTCCCCTCAAACCAAAAGTCCTGCACTATGTGACTTAAGCAGGAGCAAAAAGCCAGGCAGATAAGGGTCATGCAAAGTTTGCGCTGGCCAAGAGCCATCTCACCCTCTCCCCTTCCCCCTCAGTCCTGTCACTAGGCAGACAGAACCTGTTAAGCCTACCACTGGGAAGCGCGGGAAAGCTTTAGCTCTCTCTCTGTATAACAGCTTCCCCTCCCGCATTAAGTTGAGGGTTCCTGAAAATTTGGAAGGCAGTACTTGAGCCAGGTCTGATCACCCGAGGACCCCCTCCCGCTCACCGAATCAACCAAATCTTCTGCAGAGCGTAAAGAATAACGAATATGCTGTTTTCTCTGTTGTCCCTTGTGTGTCTGATAAGGGTGAGTACTCTTGCTGTTTAGTGTTAGTTAGAAGTTTGTTAAATAATAGTGATAGGAGTAAGTTAGTTAGAGGATTGTTAAATAGTGTTAAGAGTTAGAAAGATGTTAGACCTTATGAGTGAGATTAATGTAAATATAACTGTTAAAAATCCCTGGGTGGTTGTTGATAATTACTTGGATTTGGAAAGACCTCAAGGAATTCTCCTTTATTGCATTACATTCTGTTTACTGTTGCTGTTAATAGTTATTTGGCGCCCACGCCTGTAAAAACTGTTAAATAGAAAGTTATAGTTAAAAAACCATTTTAATAAAAATTTAAAAGATATTCAGTACAAGGGTGCCTGTTTCTGCACCTCCCCGGGGCTAGCCACGTTCCCGAACCTTCCACTGTACACAACACCCCCTTTCCCCCCCCCATCTGAGATCAAGTGTGTCCGGCGTTTTCTTCTGAACTCACCTGGTAACCCTAGCTACGGCTCTGCCGGGAGTCCAGAACATCCAGCTGCATCCTCCGCCCAGCCCGGCCGAGGGCTTGGGGGACCCGGCACCACATGGGCACTCTGGGAGCCCGGAACACCCCAGCAGCCACACTGAGGCCCGGTATTTTTTTCCTGAGCTGCGGCCCATAGTTTGGGAAATGCTGGGCTAGAGGATTTATTGAGAAAGGTACTTTTAGGATTAATTTTTTCCAGTGTCTTCTGGTATCAGTGTCTTATTGCAGTCCATGACTGAACATTGACACTTCTGTTGAATTATGCTTAGTCCTATGGATTTTGAACCTTTTACATACAAATCAGTGATTCACTAGTGTGAAGATTTTTGTAAATGTTAATGTTAGTACATGACACTGAAACTTCAGTCTGCATTTGTACTAAGACTGCAATGATGGTTTAAGTAGAAAAATAATAAATCTTGTTCTGCTCCTGCACCTCTGTTTGTCTAAGGAAGTAGGCTTTACTTAACTGTTTACATCCTTTAAGCATTCAGTACTGCTCTAAAAATCTTCCACCCTAATCTGACAAAGATACCACATTGGATTTGATACTTCAGTTATTCCATTATCCTTCATGTGACCACAGAGCCAACCCTGAAACTGTCATCCAAACCTGAAAGAAAATGAAAGCTGAATTAGAACATAGTTTAGAGAAACCTCATTAACAGCTGTTGCATAATTTGCTCAATGACAATTTAGCAGAATTTGCAGACTGCAAAAAGGCAAATACAATGACATAACATCCAAGGTTCAATAGGTCACCCTCATTAAAAGGGTAAGACAGAACTTAAAAGGATTTGAACCTACTTTCACTATATTCTCTGAACCAGCAGTCTCCAACCTTTTTAAGCATGAGATCACTTTTTGAATTTAAGTGCAATCCAGGATCTACCTCAAACCCAAACACCTTTCCCCACCCTCCTTCCCACCCCTTCCCCGAGGCCCCACCCTGCTCACTCCATCCTCCCTCCCCCATCCTCACTCACTTTTATCAGGCTGGGGGCAGGAGAGGTTCAGGACTGGGGCCAGGATTTGGAATGCAGGCTCCAGCTGGGCACCGCTTACCACTGGTGGCTTCTGGCTGGTGGTGGTGCAGGGGGCTAAGGTAGGCTCACTCCTCCCCCTCTTCCTCTTCTTCCCATGCCCTGGCATAGCAATCAGGAGGCTCCCACAGGTGGGGAGCAGCTCTAAGGCAGAGGGCAGCAGCTGCACAGCAGTGCTTTAGAGGGGCAAATGAAGTGCCCACCCTTGACAGCCTCCCAGCCAAACCTCTCAGGATCACCTGTCAAAGGCTCCAAGATCTACCAGTAGATCCCGATCTACTGGTTGGTGACCACTGCTCTGAACTATGTCAAGATGTAGCAGTCTCAACTAGAAATGTAATAGTGTAATCGATTAACCATTTAACTGATACGCAAAAGCTACTCTTGACTACATGCATTTCCCCTCCCCCACCATCAAAAACTTTTTAGCAGGCTGGCCAGCAGCTTGGCTCAGTCCTGGCTCACACTTGGTCCAGGACCTATTGCTGCTGCAGCTGTGCATTTAAAGTGTATTAGGAGCTACGCAGGTAGCCCAGCTCGTGCTGGGTTCAGGAGCTCACACCCACCCTGGACAGGGGCTGCTGCCGCCTCTGTATTAGAGGCAACAGCAGTGTGGGGTGACAGACAGCTGATCCGCAAGGGGAGCTGGCTTTTAAACTAGCTCCCCTAACAGCCCAGCTCCTGCGTGGCACCCTGTGCTGCTGCATCTGATCCAGAGGCAGCAGAGCAGAGTGGCAGGGGGCTCCTTGGGAGTTGGGCTGGAGCGCGCTGGCTGCTGGCCCTGCCCCTAGGTACTATAGAATAGTTGAGTAACCGATAAGAATTCATGAGGTATTCAACTAACTGATATTTAACATCCCTAGTCTCAACTCAATTGACTGCGTAAAGCTTTCTATAAGAAGCTAAGATTGAATTCTTCTAATTTTCCCCATGAAGAGCTGCTGCCAGGTGGCTGCTTAGGTACATAGTTCAATCAGCTCCAAGGAAGGTACAGGAATACCTAGCGGTCAGTTCATTCTAGAGGACTGTAACCAGGGCCAGCTCAGAGAGAAGATTGCATGATCACACCCTGGTCAGAACCAAGACAAAATCCGGGCAATACCAGGTCAGACGATACTTCACTCATCATCGCTCTAGGCACATCTCGCTCTCCTCCGGCACAGGCCAAAGCGCCACTCAGGAACCGAGGGACTGCACCGCGCCACTTTAGCTCGGTGATACTCCGCCCCCAGCGGTTCGGGAGCAGCGGTGAAGGCGAGTGGTGCGCCCCGCGCCGCGCTCCTAGCTGGCAGGGGCAGGGAGCTGCCAAGCCGGCTCCTTGCAAGCTAAACAGCCGGCAGCCAAGCTGGGCGGGCGGGGGGCAGCCCCCTTCCCGGGACTGTCGAGGGGATGTCACATCGCCGCGGCGCGCTGGCATGTCTTACCGGTACTGTGGTGTGGCCGCGGCGGGGCGGTACCGGCAAGAGCGCTCAGTGACTCACCGTGTTCACGTGGCTCCCGTCCCGCGCAGCCTGCGCCCCGCAAAGCCCGGGGATTCGGACCCGCTCCGCGCGGCAGCGGCACGAGACTTGCCCGCGCCGGGAGGCGGCGCCCGGGGCCCTTAGAACCAGCCCCGCCCCCGCGCGCCCCATTGGCTCCACGCGCCGCGCGTCCCTCCCTCCTCGTAGCCAATCACTGAGCCCCGCCTGGGTCACGGGGGCCGCTGACTCGAGCAGTGGGCGGGGCTCTGGACGCGCCCCGGGCTAGGCCGGGGCCGGGGGATACGTGGGGCGCTGGGGGCGGGGTCTGGGACAAGGGGGAGGGGCACGTGAACGACCTTCGCGCTCCTTTTTCTTCTTTTCCTCCTCCCCTTCCCTTGTTTGTTCCTGGGTCTGGAGGTGCCGCCCTCCGGCCGCTCGCGCAGTGGGTTGTGCCCGGGCTTGCCAGGTGCCCGGTTTCAACGAACAGTCCAGTACTTGAGCTTTCTGTTTGGGAAAAATTGAGAAAGTATAACTGAGTAAATAGAGCTGTCCGGTATTTTCTCAATCAGATGTGACGTAGATTGTGATGTCATGTCAAGTGTGTCCAGTATTTTTGTTGAAACTATCTAGCAACCCTAGTTATGCCCAGGAAAGCTCATGGCATCCACATGTTTGTGTTTATGATGGCAGTTGCTGGCAATGAGGCAGCAGCAGCAGGCCGGGGCTAGGGCAGCTCTAGCAGTGCGGGGGGAGGGGGCAGCAGGATCCCTGCACAACTGAGGGGCCCAAGTTGTCCACCTACAAGGTGTGGAGCAGTCTGCGTTCTGGCCAGGCAGAGCAGAGACTCACCCCCCACCCCAGCCAGGAAAATGAGGAAGATGAGTCCCCTGTTGGGGGGGAGGCCACCCCATTGCTTCATCCTGGGCAGGAGCCTCAGCAACAGGGGGGGGCCTCACCTGTGGCTGGGGGGGGGGGTCATTCTTCTACTCTCGGGTCTGGTCCAGAATCTCTGCTCTCCCCTGCCAGGGCTGCTGCCTCCACTGCTTGCCCCTGCAGGGACCAAGGGCTTGTCTACACTTCAGAGTTAGGTTAACATAAGGCAGCTAATGTCAACCTGTCTGCACTAGCACCTTGCTCTCGCCGAGGCAAGCGCTTCACTGCTCCAACCTTACAACTCCACCTTCCCCAGAGGCGCGGGGCGTTCGTTGGTGTCATTAGGGAGATTCAGTGTCCCGTACACACTCTGGATTACTTACATTTTGTCAATTCCATAGCACCTGCCGGAGTCAGGAAATTAACAGGAAAGGTTGGTAGTCTTCCTGCGGTGAACCTCCCACCAGCTCACAGCTCCGGCCCATCAGCCTGGGGTGGATCGGCCTTTCTAGCTAGGGCCCTGCTGTTCCCTGACTCCAGGCTCCCCTCTTGAGAGTCCATCTGCCTCTCTGCCCGACTCCTGGGTGACACCGGGGAGCTGGGGGACAGCCAGCCTCCCAGCAGTAGGGAGCTCCTCACAGCAACCGAGAATCCCAGCAGTAGCTGGGCTCCCAGAAGGGAGCAGAGCTAATAGCATGGGTAGCAGCTAGGGGAGCTCCCCATGCAGCAGAGAGCCTGAGATCTCAGCCCCTCATGCTGCCCTGTGGG
Source organism: Pelochelys cantorii (assembly GCA_032595735.1). Lineage (NCBI taxonomy): Eukaryota > Metazoa > Chordata > Testudines > Trionychidae > Pelochelys > Pelochelys cantorii. Next base: position 3,482,099 of record CM064346.1, on the reverse strand, counting down.
GGAAGAACTCCTGGCGAGGATGTTATCACCCACCGATTGTACTCATGCCAACTGTTACCAATCAATATTTTTGTACTGATTTCAGTGTGTTAGGGTTGGTTTGGTGTTTTCCCCCAGTCACTACAGCCTCAAAAGCGCCTAGAAGGGTCAGTACTTTCTAGACCCCACTAGAGGCCTAGCTGCATCTCGGAGTGCCTAAAAACCTTTGAAATGCTATCCCTTGGGCACTGGCCTGAGGCCATACAGGAACTTCAGGGGAAGATAGAACTCAAGTCTCTGAGGGGGCTTGCCCCTTGTCCACTGGACCACCCTCTCTCTATGCTGCAGGCTGCTAGATCATGTCTCTCTGTGCAGCCTGCAAGGCTACATGATACAGACCTCTTCCATGTTAATGCCCCATCTCCTCCAGAACTGTGCATCCACCACTTTCTGAGCTTTGGTGTCCAACATGCTAGCCAGCCCACTAGCCACATGTGGCTATTTGGCCTGTTGAGTGTGGCTAGTTTGCTATAGAGGCTACAGCTTCAGAACTGGTTGGACACCACAGCTCCACCCTGTGTAAACAAATCAATAGCATTAGGACCCAGGGGCAGAGCAGCAGATTGCAAAAGGTTGACATCAGGCAGGGAAGTGAAATAAGTGTATCACCCGGAAGGAAGGGACCGTAAATTAGAGACAGAGAGGTGGGAAGTTTAGATCAGCTGTAGAGGCTGCCTATCTGGTGCTGCAAAGCAAATTCAGAAGAGAAAAACAGAAACACGGTAAGATGGATGTATCCGAAGGCGGTGCAGAGGGGGGCAATTGCCCCATGGCGCCACGCTAAGGGGGCGCCGGGCTGGGGTGAGAGCGAGCGCATGCTGCGCAGGCTCATCTGGCATGGGCGGCGAGTTACGTGGCCACCCCCCCCGGCCCCAGACCGTCCCTGCTGTGCGCAGCGTTCAGTCGGCTCCCCCTTGCCTGTGCATGCTGTGCACGGCAGGGATGGTCCGGGGACGGGGCGGGGACGGCCATATAACTCGCCGCCCATGCCAGCGTTCAGTCAGCTTCCCCTTGCCTGCACACGCTGTGCAGCGTTTCCAGGTGACTAGGGAGACGCCCGGGAGTGATGTTATGTCACGGCCCGAGACTTTAAACGTGTTCAGTGCCACGTGGTGCCGGCCTAGCTTCCAGTTTGGAGTCCGGGGACTTTTGGGGCCTGAGCGCAGACTCCGGCCCCGCAAAGTGGAAGGCAGAAGGTACGGTATGGCAGGGCAGGGGGAAAACTAGGGGGAAGGGGTGGGAGAGGAAGGGGCTTGTGTGGAGGGGAGGAGAGGGAAGGAGCTTGTGCAGAGATGAAGGGGAGAGGGAAGATACAAATGCCAGGGGGCCAAGTGCAGACAATGAGGAAAAGGGCAGGAGGGGAGGTGTCAGTGGGAGGGAGGACAGGGTGATGCTGGGAGAGGAGAGGAGAGGAGAGGAGAGGGGAAGGGAATTAGGGTCTAGAGGGGAGAGGGAAGGTGCTGGGAGAAGGCTTGAAAGGAGGGGTGGGCATGTGTGAGGGTGCAGGGGCATGAGGGGAATGGGGGCAGAGAGTGGTGAGGGGGTGGGCATCTGGGAAAAAGAGGGCAAAGGGGGCAGGGGCAGTGAGGTAAGGGGGAGGCACCAGGAAGGTGCAGGGCTAAGGGAAGGTGCAGGTGCCAGGGGATTCTGGGGGTGAAGCAGAAGGGCAGACACCTGCAGGGGAGGGACCAGCACCAGAGGAGAGAGGCAGGGCAGGTGTTTAGAGGGAGGTGTTAGAAGAGGGGAATAGGAGTGGTAGCTCACCTGATCAGAGTGGGGCTACTGGAGGAGTGGGCATAGGAGGGAGAGAAGGGCTGGTGGAGGGGTCAGGTCACAGGAGGGCTGAGGGCAGTGAGAAGGGCAGGAGTCAGGACAGCAGAGGAGGGTGAGGAGTTGGGGGGCAGCAGGCACCAGGGGAGATGATGGAGCAAGGAGAGGAGACATGGCAGCAGAGAGAAAAGGTAAAGGTTTAAAAATATTTATTAATAACTTGGTATGCTGCCCACGGCCAGTTTGTTTGCGCCCCGCGGTTCAGTTTGGGTTTATGTGGGGATCAACACGTGGCTGGTGAGTGGGAGCCAAAACAAAAAAGTAGTCAGTGTAATGATCTTCTGTTGATATGCGTTTTAGTAGTTAAATTCTTGGACTGTCATTGGTCATGAAAAGTGCTGTCACATGGGTAGAAATCGGGTAATGCTGCATTTTATTAATATCAGCAGAACTGACTTAAATGGGGCCTGTGTGTTGTGTAGTCTTGCCTTAATCTTTGTATTCATGCCTGTCAGTGTGAGAGAAGCTATTTGTATATATTTGCTTGCATATGCAACCACACTTAAATTGAGGCCCTCAGCATATTCTGTAAGTATCAGTGTGGCCCTCAGGGCTTCCAAAGTTGAGTTGCTCTAGCTCATCCCCGACAGGTGTCTGTCTAATCTGCTCTTAAATATCTCCAGTGATGGAGATTCCGCAGTCTCCCTAAGCAATTTATTCCAGTGTTTAAGCATGCTGACAGGCAGGAAGTTTTTCCTAATGTCCAACCTAAACCTCCCTTGCTGCAATTTAAGCCCATTGCTTCTCATCCGAACCTCAGAGGCCAAGCAGAACAATTTTTCTTCCTCCTCCTTATGATACTCTTTTAGATACTTGAAAGCTGCTCTCATGTCCCTTTTTGGTCTTCTCTTTTCAAGGTAAACAAGACCAATTCCTTCAGCCTTGCCTAATATCTCATGTTCTCTAGACCTTTCATCATTTGTGTTGATCTTCTCTGGACTTTCTTCAGTTTCTCCACGTTTCCTGAAATGTGGCACCCAGAACTGGACATGATACTCCAGCTGGAGCCTAATGTAGATGGTTCATTCCCTGCCTAGGGGACATGAGACTGGGCGGGTTAATTTTCAATCCTCCTGGATTTCCTTCCCTTCCCTTTTCCTAAGTCAGGAGGGCACAGTGGTTCTGATGGGGGCTCTGCAGAAAGGCAGCCCGCACTGCCCCCTTCCTGAAAACTTGTGCAGGTGTTAAACAGCTGTCCAGCCCACTCTAGAGGTGATTGCATTTCAGCGGGCCTGAAGCAACACAGCACCAGCAATGGACAGGAGAATGGCTTCCGGGCATGGCTTGCTCATGACTGCTTCAGTCCCATTGGATGGGCCTCAGCCTCTTTTCTTCCCCTCCCCCGCTTTGCAATGGGGCTGTAGACTCTGGGGGGAGAGGGGTGGAGGCAGGCAGAGGTGTCTCCCTGCAGCAGATGTAGACATGTCTCTGTATTAATCATTCTCCCATTGAAGTTTTTACCTTTGTATTGAGTCCTTTTACATGGAAACTTTGTATTACGTCTTGGTAGAATAGTCCCTAGGACTGTCCTTGTGGGGTGAATGAGGTGGGAATGGATAAGGCAGAAGGTGAGCACCTCTGGGCAGTTGCAAAGGTTGGAGAGGGGATGGAAGCCAGATCCCAGATCAGTGAGCCCTGGGAAGTGGGCCCATTGAAAGGAGACTGGACCTGTGGATGCTTTGGGGGTCAGCAGCAAGGGCCTGCTTTGGGAAGCCCCCTCTTTGGAGGTGAACGTGGCAGCATTGAGACATCACCCAGAAGCAGACGCCACAGACACTAACTGCAGTCATGGGACGGCTCTCACAGATCTTGCACATGCATAAGATGATAGATCTGCGGGGGGGGGGGGGGGGCCGAGGGGTCAGTTGCCTCTGGGCACCATGCTAGGGAGGCTGCAGTTTAATCCCATTCTGCTCCCCCCGTCATCCCTTCAGCTCACGTGCTCCTACTCCGCCTGCCACCAGCAGCTGGAGTCTCCTCTCTGCTCCGAGCCCGACCCTGCTCCAAGCCTGACCCTCCTCCATCTCCACTGGAGGGTTAGTGCATGCAGGAGCCCGGCCCCAAACTGTAGGTACAAGTTCCCCTCAGCTGTGCACCAGGTTCGGGGCTGTGCCACATGGCGGCAGCGGGGGGGGCGCAAATTTTTCCTTTGCCCCTGGGCGCATAACACCCTCACTATGCCTCTGGATGTATCTTAGCTGTATGGGGAGACACGCAGACAGCACTGATACCAGGTCTGCTGTGTGTATTATTTCAGCTCTTGTCAATGACATTAGTGGTTTCAAACTGCTCTCTTGTAGGTTAGAAAGCTAAGTTAGAAACTCCTGGGCAAATCCCCTGCTTGGGAAGACTGGAGTGGGGTTGGAATTGGTCGAGACTTCCAAGTAATTGGAATTACTCACAGCAGCATGTGTCTCTTGGTCTTTATTGGGTCTGATTCTCGTTTACACCAAGATCGTTTTACAACACAAAGGAATTTTGCCTTTGATTTCAGTGGGGCCAGGATGTCATCCTTAGGAGTGTAAAGTGGTCACTGCTGCTAGAACTGGACAGAGCAGGGACCCATGTCCCCTGCCTGCTTCTTGACAAAAGAAATCTTGTGCTGTGAAAACACATCCATGGGGGAGACATGTGGGGTCACGTGCACCCCAGATTTTTACCAGGGTGTGCACAGATCAAAAGTGTGAAAAATCAGGACAGGAGGTTGGGGGAGGAAGGGAAATAGGCACCTATATAAGAAAAATCCCCACATTTTTCTTTGGGGAATCTCCAGGATTCTCCAGGATTTTACCAGGAATCTCCCTATAAAATCCAGACATCTGGTCAGCCTCTGTGCACCAGAATGTGGGGAACAGCAGCCTTTTGGCTCTGTGCCACACAGGAAGGGACAGGACCTGCTCCCAGCAGCAGGTGGGGGAGGGAGGAAGGATCTGGCTTGTGTCTTTGCAGAGCTCATCCCTCCCCCCACGTCCTCCCAGAGGCTGACAGCAGCTCCCGTCCCCTTCTGTTTGCGCAGCACTGAAAGCAGGGTGACTGTATTTCCCAATGGGAAAAATGAGACACCTCCAGGGGCCTGCCCGAGAGCTCCCATAGGCCTCGCTCCCCCTCTTAGGCTGGACCGAAGCCCCTTACTTAAGCTCCCCACGCCACCGGATCCTGCCTCGGGGGATGAGTCTCCCCTGACTGACAAGGGTAATTTCCAACCTAAATTTTGAGCTGGATTAGGGATGCAACTTTGCGAAGTAGATTGTTGCCCCAAGCTGCGAGGAAGTGGTGACACCAAATATACGAACAGCCTCTGCTTCATCTGCTGGAGTGACCCTATCACCCTTTGCTCCTCCAGCCTGGTTTCCAGACCCACCTTTAATACAACTGGACCAACTTTTTGTCCTCCAACTTTTTTCATAGTGGTCACAGTCAATCAAGAAATCAACATCAATTCCAAGGAAATTAATTCTGACAGAAGCAAAGAAAAGGTACTATTTGTACTATTCTACTAATTAAATTGGCTGGGTACCTTTCTTAACAAGAAATGTTAGCACATAGGAATCTGAACGATGGATCATTTTGCTAGGTACAGTGCAGGGCATGGATAGACTCTAATCAGTGAATATAATTGCAGATTGAGTAGACATACACTAATGTAGCTTTAATCTAGCTAGCTCAAGTCTCGAAACAGCAAAGCAGCAGCAGTACAGTCTGCCTGGACCCCTGGGTAAGTTGGTTGAAACTATAAAGATCAGAATGATCAGATACAGAGATGACTACGATTTGTTGGGGGAAAAGTCAACATGGCTTTTGTAAAGGGAAATCAAGTCTTACAGATCTGTTAGAATCCTTTGTAGGGCTCAACAAACACGTGGACAAGGAGGGATCCAGTGGATATAGTGAATTTAGATTTTCAGAAAGCCTTTGACTAGGACCCTTACCAAAGGCTCTTAAGGAAATTAAGCTCTCATGGCATAAGAGGGAAGGTCCTCTCATGGATCAGTAACTAGTTAGAAGACAGGAAACAAAGAGTAGGAATAAATGGTCAGTTCTCAGCATGGAGAGAGGTCAATTTAAAATGACATAGAGTAAAAAACAGAAATCTCAGCTCCCTACCACCGTTCAGAGACTTGTCACTGACAGCTATCAACTCACCACTTTCCTTCTAAACCAGGAGTGGGGAACCTCTTTCCTACCATGAGCCATTGCCCCATAGAAAAAGTCAATCATGGCCACACACAGTAAAAAGCAACTTAATTTAGGTTTTTTAAAGAGAAAGAATTATAAAATATCCTACTCCCCCCACCCTCCGTCTAGGGGGGAAGAGGGCTCGGGGCTTCCTGCCCCTGGTGGAGCCAGCTGGTGCTGGTGGCTCCAGCCCAGTGTGGGAGGGAAGGGCTGAGGCTCAGAGCTTCCCACCTTTAGAGAAGCAAGCTGGCACTTGCCCTGCAGGAGAGTGGCAAAACTTGTCGGGCCAGATCAACATAAACAATGGGCTGGATCCAGCCTACAGGCCGTAGGTTCCCCACCACTGCCCTAAACAAAAGGTGCCTGCTCAAAAAACCTAAGACACAGAAAGGAGGGAGCTGGGCCAGGAATTGTGGCTAGGTGCTGTAGTCCACATGTACTTGTAACAGCTGGAGGGAGTGTTGCGGGAGAACTTTATGCTAATATACTTCCAGGCGCAAAGGGTGACCAGCTGCTTATCTGTACTGTTGAACTTAAATTGTGCAGAGCAGCCTCTGCAGCAGATAGAATTTAGGATTCGGGACTGACCTAGAGCAGGGTCTCCAACCTTTTTAAGCACAAGATCACTTTTCAATTTAAGTCAATCCGGGGTCTTCCTCAAACCCAAATACCCCTCTCACACCTCCTTCCCCACCCCTTTTTTGAGGTCCTGCCTCACACCCCCACCCCTTCTCCAAGGCCTCACCCTGCTCACTCTGTGGAGATGGGGTACAAGAGTGGAGGGAGGATAACATCCTGACATCAGCATCACCCCTTGTGCTTCCTCTCCCCTGCACAGCAAGCAGGAGGCTCTTGGGGGCAGCTCCAGGGCAGAGGGCAGGAACAGCAGGGGAGTGGGGAGAGGGGCAGCTGACATGCCATGCTTGATAGCTTCCTGGCCAAACCAGTCACGATCACCTGTCAGAGGCTCCAAGATCTACCGGTAGACCCCTGCCGTGAGGGCAGGAGACTGGACTTGATCATCTCTCGAGGTCCCTTCCAGTTCTAGTGTTCTATGATACTATGATCCCAATCTACTGGTTAGTGACCACTGATCTAGAGTCATTCATTAGCAACAGTTTTTTCTTCATTATTTATTGTATTTATTGCTTTAAGGACAGTCGGCTTTTTAGTTGATATGTATAAAGTATCTGAAAGAGAAAAAGCCCTACCTAAATGCTAAGGATTTTTTATTTATTTGTTATTATTTTTTTAGGCACAAGATGGCGCCTGAGGAGGAGCAGCCAGAGGTTGATTTAGCCACAAATTATCCAGAAGTGGTTATACAAGTAGGAAAAATAACGTTTGGTGAGAGCCAGAGAAAAAAGATTTCCAAAAATATAAGACAGAAGCAAAAACTTAAACTTGCCCGTGCAGTGTGTGCTTTGTTAAACTCAGGAGGAGGAGTGGTAAAAGCCGAGATTGAAAATGACGGCTATACCTTACAAGGAAATAGTGTTGGACTGGATATAGAAATTGCTTTTCGGGATTGCATTCAGAGCCCAGATTTGACAAAATATTTTAACTATATGCAGCAAAACAGTTCCTTTTTTATTTTTGTTAAATCATGGAGCAGTGAAAATTCATTCGCTGTCTCAGCCCTAACAAAACCACGTATTTGCAGCCTGAGCTCTGGTTTGTATCTGAGATCTGGCACTTCTGTTGTCAGTATGAAACCTGGTGAGGCTTTGGAATTTCTCAAGGAGAAACAAGCCCGTATCACAAGAGAATTGAAAGAGGAGAGAGGGCCCAGTGCTAAAAAGCGCCAGCTGCATGATGTGCAGGGAGCAGAGGCAGCTGGCGTGCAGGAGGAGAGAGATATAAGCAATGCGGCCGCACAGTTTTTTGAAAGAGACCGACTGGAGCGTGGAGAGACCCTGAACTTCACAGAATCGACAGATGTAGAATTTAAAGAATTTGCAACTAAGAACATCTTGAAATACCTCGAAGACATGTTGCCAGATTATCTCTCTGCATTTGCAAACACACAAGGAGGGTATTTAATAATTGGAGTGGGCAATAACAGCACAGTTGTAGGATGCAGCAGAAAAGATGTAAATGCTGAAGATTTAATAAAAAAAATAGATGACGCCAGAGAGAAATTGACCCTCTGTCCCGTTCATATTGCCAGAGAAAGGGAACATAATTTAAATTACAAACATAAAATCATAAATGTATACAGTAGATGTGGAGACCATTACGGGTATGTCTGTGCTGTGAGGATTGAATCTTTTTGTTGTGCTGTGTTTTCGGAAAACCCGGATTCCTGGATTGTGAAGGGCAACCACATGGAGAGACTGTCAGCTAAGGAGTGGTACACCCAGATGACTGCTGCTGATCCAGGTTCAAAAATATCATTCATAGTTCACTAGGGGGTAGTGCCTCCTGCTTGCTGTGCTTGCCAACCCCACGTCACAGGGGGTAGGCAAACTCCAGCTCTTCCCTAGCCACTGGGGAGGGCTGGGCTGTGGCTGCACCAGCCTGGGCTCCTTCTCCCTTCCCCCTGCTAGCCAGAGTCTCTTCTCCCTCCCCTTCCCCCCATCTTGGCCAGAACCCCTTTTCCCTCCCCCGCCCCCTCAGCCAACCCAGCCCTTCCTCTCCTTCCCCACCCCCCAACGCGGCCTAACCCTCACCCCCGAAGGCCAGGCCACGGTGTGCCAGGCCTGGCTCAAACCCTGATAGTGCTTCTCCTCTAGGGTTACCAGGTAGTCTCAAAAAAAATACTGGACACACTTGATCGGGGGGGGAGGGGAGGGACCGGCCAGGAGGGGAGCGGGGCTGGCTGGGAGGAAGGGGGGGGGGGACGGGAAGCAGAGTTGGGGGGGGGGCGGCAGGGCTGGCTGGGGGAGATTGGGGGAGGGGCGGCTGGAGGAAGCAGAGCTGGTATGGGGGGGTCGAGGGAGGGGTGGCCAGTGGGAGCGGAGCTGGCCCGGGAGGAGGTGGGGGGAGCGAATCGGCCGGCAGGGAACAGGACTGACCCAGGCACATGCCGATTCTAGGGCGCTGCCCGTCCCGCGCATGGTCCCGGCAAAGCGAGTCCGACTGCGGCTCCACCACATGCTTGACCAGCGCTCAGGAGCAGGGACAGGGCTTCCCCTCCTCCTCAGATGCAACCAGAGGCTCCCAGCGCCAATCGCGCCCTGCCTCCCAGCCACTCCCCCCGCCCCCGCCAGGCTTCCATCTGGCGTCCCGCCGGAAAACCAGAAAATACCGGAGATTGCACATGTCCAGTATTTTCTAATTTTTTTACTGGACAGAGGGCCCGAATACCGGACACCTGGCAACCCTATTCTCCTCCCTGGCCCCAGTTCTTCCCCTTGTCCCTGGTTACTGGGGAGGGCCCGGCCCCGAGGCCAACCTTCTTCCTCCTCCCCCCCCGCTGGCCACTGGCCCCCCATCGGAGGGACTAGGGTTGCCAGATGGTCTCCCAAAAAATACTGGACACCCGGTATTTTTTTGGTTGAGCAAAAAAAAAAAAAAGGAACGCAAGGATAAGCAGCCATCACGGCCCCGCCTCCCAGCTGGGACTCCCAGCTGGGAGGCGGGGCCACGAATGCCGCTGGGAGCCTGTGATTACGCAGAAGCCTGGCAGGGACAGGGCCGCCCACGTCAGGCTTCCATCCGGTGCCCAGCCAGAAAAATCAGAGAATACTGGACACTGCACATGTCCGATATTGTCTGATTTTTTTACCGGGCAGAGGGCTCAAATACCAGACTGTCCGGTAGGATACCGGACACCTGGCAACCCTATTAGGGGCTCTTGGCCCCCCTCCTCCACCACTGGGGGGGGGGGAGGGAGAGCTGGGCCTGGCTTTCCCCCTGGACCACTGGGGGGGGGTGGTCAGGCCCGGTTTTCCCCCCAGCTCACCGGAAGGGGCCAGGCCCAAGCCATGCTAGGCCTGGCTTTACCTCCCAGGAGGGGCTGGGCCCAAGCTGTGCCAGGCCGGCCCAGTTTTCCCTCCCCCAGCCACTGGGAAGAGGAGGTGAGGGCTGAGGCCATAGGCAGCCCCAGCCCTCCATGTGGGTCCTGGGAAGGGCCAGGCTGGGGCTTGTTCCTGTGGGACACAGTGACGTGATAATGTCACTCTGTCGTCCCACGGGAAAAACCTTTTAATATATATAGAGAGATTTCTTGTGTTTGCGTTAATTTCATTGACACTAGAATGGCAGTGTTTTAGCTGTTAACATTACGGCTTGGTTTTGGCTTCCCACTGCTGACTTTATATGCTCACAGTTTTTTAAAGCTGGGTGTTATTGTCCTGGAATACCTTTTTGTCTAGTAGAAACTTAAAAAACAACAAATGGTCTGGTGGCACTTTAAAGACTAACAAAACATGTAGATAGGATCATGAGCTTTCTTGGGCACAGCCCACTGCTTCAGATGACCATCTACATGTTTTGTAAGTCTATAAAGTGCTACCAGACCATTTGTTGTTTTTTAAGTTTATCCAGTACAGAAAAACTCGGCTACCCCCTGAAGTTTTTGTCTAGTGTTTAATTTACATCCCTTAACCCATCCTTCATGTGTTTGTGGCTACAGTAGTTCCTGGTGAACAGGTACCCATCAATGCCACCATAGTCAGGTATCTTTAGTGCGACCTCTCCACTCTCCCCGACTGTGATGCACATTACTAATTTCAGGTCCAAACTGACTTGCAGTTTTCATGTTGTTTATTGCTTCACTTGGACATCTGGCTGAATCTTAATAATTGACTCCCCGCTACGTTGTTTCCTCTTCCACTGTTGTTAGTTGTGTCTTCTACATTACGTCGTAGTGCAGAGTTGAGTGCTCTGGATAGAGGGACCATTTTACAGGACCGTTCTATGGCTGGCTGACTGAGGGCTGTCAAAAGGGACAGCATTCTCTTGACATAAAACAGCTGCTGGTATGGATTCATGTGGTGGCTTGGCAGCACATCCTGCTGCAAATGATCTATTGTGTATACACACCCCTTTCTTTATAGAGCACCATCTCAGACCATTCAGAGAGCAGTTTGTGGCACATTTGCTTACACCTCCTTCTATTTAGGCTTGGCGTAGCAGGGTGCTGCAGGGCCTGCTTGAGTCCTGCCGGGTGGTGCTGACAAAGGCACTCGGAGACATTGGGGTTCTGGAACCACTCGTGCTGTTTATTTACAGAGTGTGCTCCCATCACCTTTTCACCAGACATAGCCTGGGTGCCAGTGTCAGCACCCAAGAGGGACGTGCTATCACTCTGTCTCCCCTTTCCCATCTGGCTTCCTTCCTCCCAGCCTTTCATACAGCCCCAGGCTAATTAGACCATCAGGGATTGTTTTCCTCTCGCCAGCTCCAGCTCACGTCCCTTAATGGGGGCTGCTGTGACAGAGGGCTGAGTCAGCAACTCCTGCCCAGCGCCCCAGCACACTTGGCAAAAGTCAGTTTCCATTTTTTTATAAATTTTGACAGTTATCAGCTTATTTGTAAAACTTTTTACTAAAATTTTCACAATTGCCTGAAGTTACAGGTTTTAAGCATTTTTTTCTATTTTTATCAATGTAAATTTTCACATTTGTGGAAAATTGTGGGGAAGTGAGATATTGGAGGGGGCCCAGGCAATAACTGTTAAATGAATGTGGATGTTCAGATTTTTTAAAAAGCTTTTTATATATATTTTAGAGTGTGTGTATCTGTGTGTGAGTCCTTTTGTTTAGGGATGTGACAGAGTAGTCGAGTAGTCGACTACCCGATATGCAGGAGCTTATTGGGTATTTGCTCCCCCGCCCCCTCGCCACTCTGCACTCTTAAAGGGACAGAGAGGAGCCCCTGTGCAAAGACACTGGCTCATTCTCTGGTCCCCCACTGCGTCTCAGGACAACCCTCACGCTGCTCCTCTGCATTTTTTAAAGGGACACAGCAGCGGCAGCCTGTCTGCTTGTCTGTCTCAGCACAAGCCAGGTGCTGCTGTTGTGTCCCTTTAAAAGCGCAGAGCAGCAGCGTGATGGGGATGGGGGCGGGGGGCGGCTGCCACTGCTGTGTCCCTTTTAAAAAAGCAGAGTGGCAGCATGAGGGTTGTCCTGAGACCTGGCGGGGGACCAGAGAATGAGCCAGCATCTTTGCACACCGGCTCCTCTCTGTCCCTTTAACAGTGCAGAGTGGCAGCCGGGAGTTGTGCTCAGATGCAGCCTGAGCGGAAAGTGAGCGCTTAAAGTGACCTTCCTTAACAACGAGTCGAGTAGTCGACTAGTAAATTAATCAATACTTAACATCCTTACTTTTGTTCAAGAACTCCTGAACAGTAAGAGCTAAAGCCACCTGTCAGCCGGTGGTCAGGGCAGTGCATGTGTGTGTATTATACACCCGAGACTTCAACTGCTAGGACTGGGGTCCCTTAGCAGCGGGCAACCTGGAGGAGGTTGACGGGCGCCCCAAGAAGTTTACAGGGAGAGCTTATTATACCTCAGATTTTGACTGCTAGGATACACGATCCCTTCGCAGCGGGCAGCCTGGGGAGGCTGAGAGATGCCCCAACAGATCTGTCCCCTGGAAGCGACACGATCCAACGCTCAAGCTCTCCCTATATCTGTCCCTTATGACCGGCTGGAGTTCTTTTTAAAATTGTGCTTGGTTCTGTTACAGCAACTGAAGGAGTCAGGTCACAGCTTAAACAGTTACTATTTTATTGTTACAGGGTAAACTTAGCTGTTAAATGCTACTACTGTGTTACAGATAACACAGCCACTACAAAGGACAGGACAGAAATTACACTAATAAATCACTTACAGGTACCATGAAACCCTTTTGGTTCTCTGAGCTCTTATTAAATGCATGCAAAATAGACACCTAGCAGGTATATATTCTCACCCCTGCGTTCCAGACTTGGCGTGGCCAGCGTCTTTCTCTCAATCCCTCGGGAAGAAGTAGGGCGAGGTTGGGCATCCCACAGACCTCGGGAGACAACCAATACCTGCCAGCAGGTGTAGATGATTGGAGCTCAAATGGGGTGGGCTACTAAACCCCTCTTTATACCCCTTGGGTCACGTAGGCTTCTTCCTGGTCTCAAGTGGCCAACTAGGAAAAATGGCTTTGAATGCCAAGTTTCCCACGAAGGGTGCAAAGCATAATTCACACCTGGGAAAATGCAGACAATGGGCACCTCTGGTATGTGATGGGCGAAGATTCCTCTCCTGGGACAGTGCAGGCGTGTCAATTACTGGTACTAGCCATCAGGGCAGCAGGAGGCCCCGGGTCGTCAGCTAGCCCATTTACTGTCTGGTTTCTGTTTATGGTAGAGTCAGGGACAGGCAGCACACCTGCATTCCCAGGGCATCAAAGGCTGACTGCCTTTCTCTTGCTCTCTGGGGGGGGGGGAAACAAGATGGGGTTCATGTCTGGCTACACCACCAAATTCAGCAGCTTCCTCTTCTCCTAACTTAAAGCAGGGGCAGGATTTGGATGTGCCAGGAAAACTGGAAGCCCTGGGAAAAGGACTGGTTTCCATAGCATGCAAAGGGAGGGGCTGCTGTTCAGAGGGACGTGATACTGATATGTATGCGATACCCTTCCAAGCTAGCTTATAGTAGTAAAGGATGGAAGAAGCTTGTATTAACGTGCACTTTAATTTATTTTTCAAGAACTTTCCAATTTTGCTGATGCTTTTAAGAAGGAGCTGAGTCTATCTGATGGACCTCCCCTCGTCAAACCAGTTTATTCACACCACGGGGCTGACAGTCTGGATGATCTGCAAAAATATCTCTTTTCAGGTGCATCTTGTGGAAGCTTTATTCTGGTTTCTGTATTTTGTTGTGTTTGAAGAGGTGTGGTTTGGGGGATGGGGTGGGTTGCTGAGGAGTGAGTAGCCCTGGTCATTTTACTTGCATGAGGCCAAGACAGGCAGAGTGTTTGTGAAGACTATTGGTGGGAAATTATGTACCAACTTTGATAGCTACTGATTTGAATGTGAAGTTGGGTGCCCTACACCCAAGATTCAAGCGCCCATATTACTCAGTGCCCGTGGCCACGTCCTAGCCCACCCAATTAGACCCCATTTGGAGGGTTGAACACTGCTGGCCTAGCCATGCTTAGCACCCCTTTGGTTTCAGGGAGCCTAAACAGTCTAATGTCCTGGGGGTAGAGGAAAGAGCCACTTTATTTCAGCCTCAAATGTTTACAGCAGGATAATTAATAGGATGGGGCAGTGTTCCCTGTAAACTGTGTGTTTGTGTGGTTGCTCAATGCCACCAGCTGATTAGCAGAATGCCTACAGCTAGGTTTTTGTTTGTACTGGTAGTGCCCATCTGCATACATCTCGGTGCACAGAAAAAAATTATTCTGCACATTCATGGAAAAAATCTGCATATGAATTGAAAAGATTAAGGGACATTGGTTTAGCAGGTTTAACTGGATAGGGGATCCAGAGCCTGTGGTTAGTTACAGCCCAGCACTTCTTTGATATTGACTAAAAGTTGTTGCAAGCTGATGGCTGTTAGTGCTCTGTAACATGAGATTGTGGAATCTTCAATACTGGAGCTATTTAAGAGCAAGTTAGATAGGCATCTCTCAGGCTATGTCTACACTGCAAGGATTTTCTGCAAAAGGAAAGGCAAATGGAGCGCTCATTTGCATATTTCGCGCTTGTATTTGCATTTCCTCCTTGGATTCCTTTTGCACAAGAGGTTTTTGAGCAAAAAGGAGCCACCTACACAGCTCCTTTTTGCACAAAAACCTCTTGCGCAAAAGGGATCCGAGGAGGAAATGCAAATACGAGTGCAACATGTGCAAATGAGCGCTCCATTTGCATTTCCTCTTGCGGAAAACCCTTGCAGTGTAGACGTAGCCTCAGAGATGATCTAGACCGGGGTGGCCAGCCTATGGCTTGTGAGCCACATGCAGCTCTTCAAAGAAAAAATTGCGGTTCCTGCACCTGCGGCTCATGGCTCTGAAAGTGGCAGTGAGTTTCTGTCTGCACCAGGATGCTGGTGCAGACTTTAAAATGGCCACCTTCAAAATGGCTGCCCTTAAAAGGGCAATGCCTGCTCTGTTCTTAAAAGGGTTGTGGTCTCCCCCCCCCCTTTTTTTTCTTTTGCTCAACAACTTTTTTCCCTTGGCTCTTTGTGCTGTATCCACCACTATTTTGGCTCTTTGTCTGTAACGGGTTGGCCACCCCTGATCTAGATGGTTCTTGGTCCTGCTGTGAGGGACTGGACTTGATGACCTCTCAAGATCTCTTCCAGTTGTAGTGTTCTAGGATTCTATGAGTCACTGGAGCTGGACTGTGACCTGATCAGCTGCTGTCCATATTATAATTGGTATCAGATGGCTCCCCAGTTGGTAATCTCAGCAGAGGGACCAAGAATTGTGTGGGTACAATCTAAAGTGCCCCTGTAGATTTAATTTCTTTATTACTCCTAGGAGTCTCAGGGGGTAGCCATGTTAGTCTGTGTAAAGAGTCCTCAGTCAGTGGGGAGGGGGGAGAGGGGGCACCGCTGACTCCCTAGAATTTCCACAAATCTGTGAGGCATGCCTCGGCCTAACCTTTGGCCAAACGACAGCCCTCTACAGCCCAGCCCAGGGTCGGGGCACCAGGCAATGGGGGGAACACATATAGTTCAAGGGTCACAGTCTAAGGCTCAACCCTGAGTCAGGGCACCTGGCAAGGATCGGGTCTCCTCACTCCCGGAGAGCCAGCAAGTGCAGAGAGTTTTTCGCCACAGGGGGAACCTGCCACCCAAAGGAAGGGGTAGCAGGCAGGATGCAGGCCCACCCCCTCCACTGCTTCCCGGCCCAGGGCCCTGATAGTGGCAGGCTTGCAACCACTAGATCGGTGGGGACAGGGCCGGATTAAGGCATGGGCTAGCTGGGCAGCTGCCTGGGGTGCCAACCTATGGGGGGCGCCTGATGGCAGCTGTAAGGGGCACACAGCGCCCCTTATAGCTGCCATCAGGTGCCGCGTGCCCGGCTCCCAGATCGCGGGCTGCAGCAGCTCCCAGCGGCCATCCTGCAGCGGCTGCCCGGGGCGGGGGCTGCGTTAACCCCTGCAGTGCCAGCCAGCAGCGCCCTTTCCCCCGCGGCCGCGGGGCCCTGCACAGCCAGGCTCGGCCCACCCCGGGCGGCCCCGGGCTGCACGCCAGCAGTGGTAGTTGGGCTGGGCTGAGCCGGGCGTGTGCGTCCTGCCACCGCCAGCTCCGCGCTCCCTCCCCCACGTGCCGGCGTGGGGGCGGGGCCATGCGTGCACCCTCCCCCAACCGGGGGCGCAATTAAACTGTCTGCCCGGGGCGCCAGAATGGCTTGGTCCAGCCCTGGATGGGGATCCAGGCCATTACATGCTGACTAGCTCACAGGGGGGTCAGGCCGCAATGCGCTGCCCACCCGACCTCCATCTCCTCAGCTACCCTGAGGTCGGCTATCCGTGGGCCACTTCCCCATTTCCCCTGTGGGCCTACCAGACTCTGGCGCTGCTTTGGGGAGGGTGGTCCCATGGGTGACAGATGGGCTGGCAGGGTGTCCATGGGCTCTGGTTCCTGCAGGGGTCCAGGTGGGCCGGCCCAGTCATCTGTGCCTGGTGAGGGTCCCGGAGGGTTTGGAGTGGGTTCAGGTGGCGGCTGATGTCTCAGCAGCCGAGGCCAGGGCTCCAGGGTTGGCAGGGGTCCTGGCAGCCCAACCCAGCCCTCCAGCCCTCTGACTGAGCCCGTAGCTCTTATAGTCCTAGACCTGCCCTCTGGCTTCCTGTGGACGGGGCTAAGTTTGACTGGACCCACCCATCCAGGGGTTTTAGAGGGCGCTTCCTCTTCCAGGTCAGTGGGCGGCCATGTTGCTGTCCCAGGCGCACTACAGTCTGTAACTGAAAAAAACAACAAATGCTCTTGCAGCACCATAGGATGCCTTTACACAGCACCCTAAACTTGAAATAAGATAGGCAATTTGAGCAATGCAAATTGCCTATCTTATTTTGAATCTATTTCAAAATAGTTTATTTTGAAATTTGGCACATCTACACAGCACTAAATTTCAAAATAACGTACTATTTCGAGCCATCTCTTTTCCCTTGTGCAACGAGGTTTACTGAGATGGTGAAATAGTGTGCCCATTATTTTGAAAAATATTTTGAAATAACAGGCAGCTTGTGTAGACGCAGAATAGCTATTTTGGGATACCTGCGGTATCCTGAAATAGCCATGCAGTAGAGACATACACTTAGGGTATGTCTACACTAGCCCCCTAGTTTGAACTAGGGAGGCTAATGTAGGCATTCGAACTTGCAAATGAAGCCCGGGATTTAAATATCCCGGGCTTCATTTGTATGTTCCCGGGCGGGCGCCATTTTTAAATCGCCCTAGTCCGAACTAACTGCCCGCGGCTACACGCGGCAGTTAAAAGTTAATTCGAACTAAGTCCTTAGTTTGAATTAACTGTTACACCTCATTCCACGAGGTGTAAGGACTAAGGACTTCATTCGAATTAACTTTTAACTACCGCGTGTAGCCGCGGGCAGTTAGTTCGGACTAGGGCGATTTAAAAATGGCACCTGCCCAGGAACATGCAAATGAAGCCCGGGATATTTAAATCCCAGGCTTCATTTGCAAGTTCGAATGCCTACATTAGCCTCCCTAGTTCGAACTAGAGGGCTAGTGTAGACATACCCTCTGAGACTAACAAAAAATGTATATGGGATCATGAGCTTTCGTGGGCACAACCCACTTCTTCAGATGAATGGAGCAAAGGGCCCAGAGGAAGTGACTCTTGTGGAAGCATCTTGACATATATGGAGATTGGAGAAGGTGGGCTAAGTATGAAAAGAATGTGAACTGCTGTTGCCTCTACTATGAATGGGGACTACAGTCTCCATGGCTGTCAAGCCAGAACTTTTTACCAACATTCATTTGCTTAGAATAATTATTAAAGTTGGATTAACATGCCTCAGACTAACTCCAACAACTTCCTCTGCTCTGAATTTTTAGTGGAACCTAACAGGATAAAATACACTCCAGAAAACCTCAGCAATGAGATTGCCTCCAAGCACCCAGAACTGATAAATTCCATGAAGGAACACACACAGCTGCTTTCTCATGGGCTATTGATATTTTCCAGAAGCTGGGCTGTTCAGGTTGACTTGCAGGAAAACCCATATGTGGTGTGTGATGCTCTCTTAATAGCTGTGGACAGTCCTCCAATACTCTACACGGTCTTTGAGAATCCCAACTCTGCAGGTATTTTTGAATATTCAAGATGCACTGCGCGCAGGTTAAAGGAAAAACTGGTAAATGTAGGGGGCTACACTGAAAAAGTGTGTGTGAGGCCAAAGCTACTGTGTCTGCATGGTGACAGTCATAAAGAACAAGATGGGGACATGAATGTGCAGTGTGGGTACCCGACTGATTACAGTCGCATCAACAGTGATAACCTGCAACTTTTACTGCGCTCGCTCACAATATTTTTGCTAAGTTTCCCCTCCTTTTTAAGTGACCAACTTGGCTGTGAGTTTTTCAACCTCCTGACCATCCGACAATACAAATTGCTTTCAAAAAACCTTCATGTGGCCAAAAAGCTATTTGTCTATGGCCTGCCAGGAACAGGGAAAACCATAGTGGCTCTGAAGATCATTGAAAAGATAAGGAATGTGTTTAATTGCAAGCCAGAAGAGATTCTCTACATCTGTGAGAACCAGCCTCTGAAAAATTTTGTGAGGTGAGCATTTCAGATATAATTCCAAACTGTGCCAACACTTGATTGATGCTATTTATTTAAGGCGAGGTGCACATCTCTATGAAAAGGGCGGCTTTGAGGAATACATTATATTTACTTATTGCTGAAAAGATGTTTTTCAAGAACTAGAAAGATCTTTCACCCTAAAGGCATGAATAGTTGCTGTTTTGAACACATCACAGAAGAGAGTTATTGGAAACCATTTATTCACTAATAACACTGCCATTTCACTGCTAAATTTGGCTAGATACAGTTCAAGATAGGTCTAAGTTGGACAGTGGCAAAGAGGTGTTATTTATACCAATTTGGCATTCAGTGTGTGCAAAATGAATGCAACTCGTACATCATGGGAGTGTAGGAATACAGGGCATACAGGTTGAACCTCCCTAGTCCAGAACCTTCTGGTCTGGCAACATCCATGGTCTGGAATGATTTGAGTTAGCAGGATGTCCACTTATGGCTGTGGCCAAGTTTCCCTCAGTCCCATAAAGTTAGTTTACAGCCCCCAGTCCTGGCTCTCAGTGTTCTGTGCTGTTATTTAGCTCAAATTTACCCCTAAATGTCTTCTAACATCTCAGTGAGCAGTGGCAGTGTTGGTAATGCTGCTAGACTAGAATTCATGAGGCTACCATGGTTCAGAACAAGTCAGGTCCCAAGAGTGCTGGACTAGAGAAATTCAACCTACAGCAGAAAAAGTAGTGGTTGAAAGATAGCCCTAAAGCTGCTTGTAAATGGCTTGCAATGGTGAAAGCAGAATCTGATCAGGCATTCTGCACCCAGGATGCTCAATTAAGAGTCATGTTTCCATGGAAACCAGGCATTTGAACTGGAAGCCCCTCAGGTGAAAGTTATTAAAATACCTGTGGCTAGAGGAAGGGAGGTAATAGTATAGTTGATTAACCGATTAATGCTATAGACTACATACATTTCCTGCCCCCCCACCACTACATTTTTTAGCAGGCTGGCCAGCAGCCCAGCTCAGTCCTGGCTCACACCTGGTCTGGGATCTGCCCCTGCTGCAGCTCCGCACTTAAAGTATATTAGGAGCTGGGCGGGCAGACAGCTCAGCTCAGTTCTGGCTTGTGCTGGGTCTGGGAGCTCAGACCTCCCCAGACAGGGACTGCTGCCACCCTGCACTGCTGCCTCTTTATCAGAGTCAGCAGCACAGGGCGACAGACAGCTGGTCAGCGAGGGGCGCTGTTTTTTAAACTGGCTCCCCTTGCAGACCAGCTCCCACCTGGCACCCCGTGCTGCTGCTTTTGATACAGTGGCAGCAGTGTGGAGTGGCGGGGGTTCCTTGGCAGTGGGGCCAGAGTGCACTGGCTGATGGCCCTGCCCCCCGGGGACTATAGAATAGCTGAGTAACTGATAGGAATTCATGAGGCTCAACTATTCAATGAACTGATATTTAACATCCCTAGCTAGAGGGTCATTTTTATTTTCTTGAAAATGGCTAAAAGAAGGGCCCTATCAAATTCACGCAGTGGCATGGGAACATTTTTTAAGAGTGGGAGTGCTGATACCCTTCCCCCTTCTGCCTGTCTTTCTCCTCCCCTAGCTGAGGCCAGGAGCAAAGCCCCTAGCAAACAGGGCCAACAGCTGGGACCCCAGGCTCAGAACCAGCACCAGAGTCCCTGGTGCATAGGGGCAGCAGCAGAGCCCTGGCACATGGGAAGGCAGCAGGACCCTGGGCAATCTTCCCTACACTGCTAGTTCCCATGCCTATGAATTCATGGCCATGAAAAACGCATCACAGACCGTAAAATCTGGTCTTTTGCGTTTTTTACCTTAAATAATACAGATATCACAGGGGAGACCAGTGTTTCTAAAATTGGGGCATCACAAGGCTATTTTGGCGGGGGGATCATAGTGTTGTCACCGTTAGTTCTGCAGTGACTTCAGAGAGTGGTGGATGTTGGCTGGGTGCTCAGCTCTGAAGGCAGTGCCCTGCCAGCAGCAGTGCAGAAATGAAGGTGGCAATCCCATATCGTACCATCCTTGCTTCTGCACTGCTGCTGGCAATGGCTCTGCCTTCAGAGCTGGGCTCCTGGCCAGCAGCTGCTGCTCTCCAGCTGTCCAGCTCTGAAGCAAGGCAACACAAAAGTCTGTGTGCATGCCCACACCAAAAATTATCTCAATTTTCATATTAAATTTGCTACATAACACACTTGCAGGATTAAGGATGTTAAAATATGATTATCTGGCTAATCGTATAGTTGATACCTCCGCAGTGGTTCTGCACAAATTGTATCTCCACCGGAGCTACCCGCACTTCTCTGCGTTTTAAATGTAGTAAGAGTCACTAGGCTCTTACTACATTTAAAATGAAGAGGTGCAGTGATCAGTGCGAGCTGGGATGCCTCAGTCCCAGCTCATGCTGAGTCCAGCAGCCTCTGTTCACAGCGGCCAGGGCTGGGTAGCAGCCCCTGCCCGTGGCCAGCTCTGGCCACCACGAACAGGGGCTGCTTGGTGGCAACAGCCCCTGTCCGCGGGGGCTCAGCTTCCTGCTGGGACCCCTGCAGACAGGGGCTGCTTCCCAGCAGCGTCCCCTATCCATCCCCTCACTCCCGCTGCCTCTGATACAGGGAGTGGGGGGAGGGGACAAGTGGCACCCTGGAGATGGTGCTGCGGGGAACTGGCTTTTAAGCTGGCTTCCCCCAGCATTGGCTCCTGTCCCCTCCCTTGCTGCCTCTCATAGAGCCTCTCATAGAGGCAGCAAGGCGGGAGTGCTGCAGAGAGCACGGGGTGAGTGGGGACTGCTTGAGTCCTCACTCACCCTGTGCTCCCTACCCTGGAGGGCTCTTGTACATTTCAAAAGCAGAAGCGCCGGCAGTGGGAACTGGCGCCGGCGGGGACCGAAGATGTCCCTGCTCACGCCATTTCCCTGCTGTGCCTCTGCCTCCCCGAAGATGGTGCTGGGGGGATCCAGCTTTACCAGTTCCCCCCAGCACCAGCTTCTACTCCTCCCCCTCTTGCTGCCTCTCTCTGCATTTGCTTATCAGATAGTTGACTAGTCGCTAACGTCACTATGCAGAATGTAGATTTCGAGTATAATTCTGAGTTCAGGACATGTGGTTATCTGGGATGCATGCATTAGTCTTACTAAGAGGCAATTTTTTTCTTAATAAAGTCAACCTTTTACTGGGAAGGAGATTTGTTTTGTTCGTACTCTGTAAATCTACAGAAAAACAGTTATTTCACTGACATCACTCATCTCAATTGATCAGATTTAGAAAAGTTCTTTGCCGTACACATGCACTACTATTTCTCAAATATTTTATTTGTATTGTAGACAGAAAAGCATTTGCCAGTCTGTGACAAGAGTAACCTTCTTAAAGATGAACTTTGAAGAAGTGAGGCACATAGTAGTTGATGAAGCTCAGAACTTCCGGGCAAATGATGGCTCTTGGTTCACAAAGGCTAAACGTATCACCCAAAGACATAATGAGTCTGGTGTATTCTGGATCTTCTTGGATTATTTACAGACAAGTCACCCTTTCGCGACTGGTCTTCCACCTGCACGTCAGCATGATCCTGTGGATTCAATAACCAAAGTGGTCCGAAATGCCAAGGCCATATACATCATCATAAAAAGTCAAATGGAAATTATTTTAAGGGCTAAAACATTAAGAAATGTTCCTTATCAGCGTTTAGAAAAGTTGTTAGACAAAGCCTCATGTGATCACCACCTGCCAGGTTATACCATACAAAAAGACTTAGATAAGAATGAAATGGCAAATTATGTGGCTAGACAATGTCTTAGGTATTTGGAAAAGGGCTACTCAGAGAAAGAGATTGCTATTCTGTGCAGCACAGAGAAAGATAAAACAGAATATGAGCCCATATTAACAAGAGAAATGAGGAAATTCAGGCTGAATATAGTTTTCCAAACAGCAGATGAAATACAAGGAAAGCATATTATTCTTGACAGCATCCGTCGCTTTTCTGGCCTAGAAAGGAGCATTGTGTTTGGTGTCAATCCAGTCCCTACACAGGAACAGATTTCTGACAACCTTTTACTCTGTGTGGCATCCAGAGCTAACTTACACCTACATTTGCTGTTTGAAAAGATCCCACCATCTTTCTGAGCAACCCATTCCAGTGCTTCACCGAAGCCAGTGGTCTCCAACCTTTTTACACCCAAGATCACTTTTTAAATGTCAGGACAGGCCAAGATCTACCCCATCGCTTCCCCAGGATCCTACCCCTTTCATGAGGCCCCGCCCT
This sequence comes from Pelochelys cantorii, assembly GCA_032595735.1. Classification (NCBI taxonomy): domain Eukaryota; kingdom Metazoa; phylum Chordata; order Testudines; family Trionychidae; genus Pelochelys; species Pelochelys cantorii. Next base: position 3,459,128 of record CM064346.1, on the reverse strand, counting down.
CTCTGTTCCCCTTCTCTCCATCACTTGCTGTCCCTGGCCCTTATACATTCTCAAGGTACGGTTACACAGCTGCTTTTTTTCGATCCGGCTGTTGGAAGAAATTTTTCCGACATTTGGCCCATCTAGACTGGGCCAAATGTTAGAAACCCCCTTCTTTTGGAAGCCCCCTCATTCCTCATGGAATAAGGAATAGAGGGGCTGCCAAAAGAGCGTGTTTGCCGGAAAAACTCCTGCAGTCTAGCCGTACCCTCACTGGGTTGAGACAGGAGGTACGGGCTCTGGGGTGGAATGAGGGATTTGGGGGTGGGAAGGGATGAGAGGTGCAAGCTCTGGGAGGGAATTTGGATGCAGAAGGAGGTAAAGAAAGGGATGCTGGCTCAGGGAGAGGGCTCCAGGCTGGGGAGTGTTGGGGTCAGGTGGAGGGTTGGGGTGCTGCGCAAGCTACAGGCTTGTGGATGTGAGGGTGCAGGAGTTTGGGTTGGGGGTGTGAGGAGCTCAGGGCCGGGAGGCTGGGAGTATGATGGGCTCAGGACACAGATTTGCAGTGTGCGGATGGTGCAGAAGTGTTGTGGCAGAAGACTGAGGATGTGGGGGTGCAGGAGTTTGAGGATGAGGGAGGCTCAGGACAGGGGGTTCCAGTGTACGATAGGCTCAGATTTGGGGTTGGGGAGGGGGGTACAGGAGTATTATGATGCTGTGGCCAGATGGGGACTCAACTGGGGGCTTGTTGGCCAGGCTTCATTTTTAAATAAAATATTATGTCAAACACAAAAGGTTTCAGCGTTATCTTTATATATGAGGGGGGGGAAACCTGTTTTGAATCAGGGGTCACTCACCCACAGAAAAGTCAGTTGGGGCCACACAAAAGAGATACAAAAACCACAGCCCCTCAAGCCTCATTAATGTGGCCCCAACTGTGCTGGTGGGGGCAGGGGACAGGGTGCTTGTGAGTGCTGGGGCAGGGGACAGGGTGCCAGTGGGTGCTGGGGCAGGGGACAGAGTGCCGGTGAGTGCTGGTGCAGAGTACTTGTGGGGGTCTGGGCAGGGACCAGTACTTGGGGATCCTGCAGCTGTGCGCCAAGGTCCAGGAAGTGCGCAGGCTGCTCCCCCATCCCCCAAAAAGTGGTGCGGTACCTGAAATGCTGGTCTGTCACGTGCCTCATGCCTTCCCGCGTGGGGGGGAGCAGGAGGAGTCCCAGACCATGCCAGCCCCAACGGCTCAGTCATCGCACTCCTTGCTCCTCCACGCCTCACAACAGTGTGCGCCACCCAAACAGCTGGAGCCGGTGCTCTGGGGACTTTATTCCCCCAGTGCCTTCCTGGGAGGGGGTGGAGGGGGAGTCCCAGACCGCACCAGCCCCAACCACTCAAGCAGCGTGCACCTTGCTTCTCTGCTCCCCACGACAGCACACGCCACCTGAGCAGCTGGAGCTGGCACAGTCCTGGACCCCCACCCCCCCCACCGTGTGTAGGAAGGTGGCAGGGGAAAAAGCGTTCTCACGCGATTATGCAGATTAAACATGAGATTTGTAAATCCACGCTTCATTTACATTCCTCTTTTGAAAGAGGAATGTAGTTTAGACGTGCCCATAGTGAAATAGCTTTTCCTGAAGTCTGCTGATGCGCAATATAAATAAAAATAAAGTTACATGGAATGCGGTAGACAGTTTGAGCCACTGTGAAATCTAATGGCCTTGGAGAGGATGCTAGAACACTAGAACTAGAAGGGACCTTGAGAGGTCATCAAGTCCTGATAGTTAGGGAGTTTCTCTTAATGTCCAACCTAAACCTCTCTTGCTGCAATTTTTGCTTCTCATCCTATCATCAGAGGTCAAGGAAAACAATTTTTCTTCCTCCTCCTTGTAACATCCTTTTAGGCACTTGAAAACGACTGTCATGTCCCCTCTCAGTCTTCTCCTTCCCAAATTAAAAAAGCCCAATTTCAGTCTTCCGTCATAGCTCATATTTTCTAGACCTTTAATGATTTTGGTTGCTCTTCTCTGGACCGTCTCCAGTTTCTCCACATCTTTCTTGAATCTGGCACCCAGAACTGGACGCAATACTCCAATTGAAGCCCAATCAGTGCAGAATAGAGTGGAAGACTGAGTTCTCTGGTTTTGCTCACAACGCTCCTATTAATGCATCCCAGAATCATGTTGGGTTTTTTTGCAAGTGTCACACTAGGGATTCATATTTAGCTTGTGGTTCACTATGAGCCCTAGATCCCTTTCTAGACAATCAATTCCCGTTCTGTATGTGTGAAACTGATTGTTCCTCCCTAAGTGGAGAACTTTGCATTTGTCCTTATTAAACTTCATCCTGTTTACCTCAGCCAATTTCTTCAGTTTGTCCAGATTGTTTTGAATTATGACCCTATCCTCCAAAGCACTTGTAACCCCTCCCAGCTGGTATCATCTGCAAACTTAATAATCGTGCTCTCTATGCCATTATCTAAGTCATTGATGAAGATATTGAACAGAACTGGTCCCAAAACTGGCCCCTGTGAAACCCCACGTGTTTGCCCGTCCAGCATGATTGTGAACCATTAATAACTACTCTCTGAGAATGGTTATCCAGCCAGTTATGCACCCAGCTTATAGGGGCCCAATCTAGTTTATTGATAAGGTGGCCATGCAAGACCGTGTCAAATGCCTTACTAAAGTCTAGGTATGCCACGTCCACCACTTCTCCCTTATCCACAAAGCTTGCTATCCTATGAAAGAAAGCGGTCAGACTGCTTTGACATGATTTGTTCTTTACAAATCCATGCTGGGTGCCTTAAGTGCCTGAACTCTGGACTGAGGCTGTTGTCTCGCTGCCCAGCACCACTGTGATCCACAAAACTCCAGCCTGGCTGTAACTTCACCCTGTTGACTCAGTTCCCTAGGCCCCACGTTCTAGATGTGGGGCCTGCAGCCTGCTTCCTCCCTGGGCACTTTCCTCACCGACGCCAAGAGTGATTCACAGGCCAGGACAGAAAGACATCTGACCCCCTAAGTTTTGTGCAGGTGGCAATCTGGTAGCATGTTCAGAGACTGCTTAGACACTGGGTCCCTCAAAAGCTGGTCTGAGGAGAAGGCAGCAGTGAGGCCCACCTCCAAACTTTCAGCCCATGCTTAGAGCACTCTTCTGGGACATGATAGGTGTTGGTTCTATTCCCTCTTCACAACCTGAGGCGGGGGGGGGGGGGCAAGGATTTGAACCAGGGTCACTTACCTCTTAGGGAGTGGCTGTAACCCCTGAGCCGGTGGCATATTCTGACACATAGCTCCTTCAGATGCTCTTGGGGAAGCTGTTCCCTTCAGCTAACTAGGGTGAATGGAGCAGGGAGACTAGAACAAGGTGAGTGCTTCAACCACTGGGCCAGAAAGTCCCCCTCTGGCTTTTTTTTGTGAAGTGAGACCAGGGCCAGCCTTAGGTCGATTCAACCTCTTCCCCCGAATCGGGCCCCGTGCCTAAGAGGGCCCCGCACGCTAAAGCCGCGGTCCCCAACTGGTCGATCGCAAGGCCTCAACCAATGGATCATGAGGCGTTCAGGGCCCCCACTCCCGAGAAGCCCCACTACCTAGGGTGGACGGAAGTCCTTCCTTCAGCTTCGCGCCACTTCCGGGGATTCCCGAAGTGCTCTGGCTGCTCCCCTCCCACAGCTCTGTAGCATGCTGGTCACGCAGCAGGGGGTGTCGGCCCCAGCGGCTTCCTTGCAGCACAGTGACTGCAGGACTCAGGAGGGGTGAGTCAAGCGCAGGGGTTTTATCTGCGCTGCGGGAGGGGGGTTTGGCCCCACCGTGGGAGGGGGGTTTGGTGCCGCCGCGGGAGGGGGGGTTTGGTGCCAGGGCAGGCGCGAGCAGGGCTTTGGCCCCCACCATGGGAGGGGGTTTGGCCCCAGGGCAGGCACGAGCAGGGCTTTGGCCCCCACCACGGGAGAGGGGTTTGGCCCCAGCCCCCAGGGCAGGTGTGGGCCTGCAAGAGGGGTTTTGGATGCACCGCGGAAAGGGGGTTTGGCCGGGTTTCCTCGGGGGGGGGGGAGAATCCTGGGAAGAGGCTGTGCAGGGACTCTCTGCCCCCACTCCCCCCTGTTCCCTCTCCCCTGTTCCCTCTCCCCAGCTGCAGAAACCTGTCCCCACTGGCCCCCTGTTCCCTCTCCCCTCCCGGCCCCCTGTTCCCTTTCCCCTCTCTCCTGTTAATAGAATCATAGAACCATAGAGCTGAAAGAGACCTCAGGAGATCATCCAGTCCAGCCCCCTGCTCTAGGCAGGACCAATCCCAATTAGATCAACCCAGTCAGTGCTTTGTCAAGCCAAGACTTAAATACCTCTAGGGATGGAGACTCCACTACTTCCCTAGGTAACCCATTCCAGTGTTTCACCACTCTCCTAGTGAAATAGTTTATCCTAATATCCAACCTGGACCTCTCCCACCACAACTTGAGACCATTGCTCCTTGTTCTGCCATCTGTCATGACTGAGAACAGCCTCTCTCCAGCCTCTTTGGAACCTCCCTTCAGGAAGTTGAAGGCTGCTATCAAATCCCCCCTCACTCTTCACTTCTGCAGACTAAACAAACCCAGCCCCTCAGCCTCTCCTCATAGGTCATATGCTCCAGCTCCCTAATCATTTTGGTTGCCCTCTGCTGGACCCTCTCCAATGCGTCCACATCCTTTTTGTAATGGGGGGCCCAGAACTAGACACAATACTCCAGATGTGGCCTCACCAGAGCCGAATAAAGGGGAACAATCACTCCCCTAGAACTGCTGGCAATGCTCCTCCTAATGCAACCTAATATGCCATTAGCCTTCTTGGCTACAAGGGCACACTGTTGACTCATATCCAGCTTCTCATCCACTGTAACCCCCAGGTCCTTTTCTGCAGAACTGCTACTTAGCTGGTTGGTCCCCAGCCTGTAACAATGCTTGGGATTCTTCTGTCCCAAGTGCAGGACTCTGCACTTGTCCTTGTTGAACCTCATCAGATTTCTTGTGGCCCAATCCTCCAATTTGTCTAAGTCACTCTGGACTCTATCCCTGCCCTCCAGCATATCTACTTCTCCCCCTAGCTTAGTGTCATCTGCAACTTGCTGAGGGTGCAATCCATCCCCTCATCCAGGTCATTAATAAAGATATTGAACAAAACCGGTCCTAGAACCGAACCTTGGGGCACTCCGCTAGAAACCGACCGCCATCCTGACATCGAGCCGTTGATCACTACCCGCTGGGCCCAGCCTTCCAGCCAGCTTTCTATCCATCTTACCGTCCATTTATCCAATCCACATTCCCTTAACTTGCTGGCAAGAATATTGTGGGAGACAGTATCAAAAGCCTTGCTAAAGTCAAGGTATATCACATCCACTGACTTTCCCATGTCCACAGAGCCAGTTACCTCATCATAGAAGCTAATCAGATTGGTCAGGCATGTCTTGCCCTTTGTGAATCCATGCTGACTATTCCTGATCACTTTCCTCTCCTCCAAGTGCCTCAAAATAGATTCCTTAAGGATCCCTTCCATGATTTTTCCAGGAACCGAGGTAAGACTGACCAGCCTATAGTTCCCTGGATCGTCCTTCTTCCCTTTTTTGAAGATGGGCACTACATTTGCCTTTTTCCAATCATCCGGGATCTCTCCCGATCTCCACGACTTGTGAAAGATAATGGCCAAAGGCTCCTCAATGACATTTGCCAACTCCCTCAGTACCCTCGGATGCATTAAGTCCCGACCCATGGATTTGTGTACGTTTAGCTTTTCTAAATAGTTCCTAACCTGTTCTTTGCCCACGAAGGGCTGTCGATCTTCATCCCATCTTGCGTCACTTAGCACATTAGTCCGGGAGCCCAACTTGTCCGTGAATACAGAGGCAAAGAAAGCAGTGAGTACTTCAGCTTTCCCCACATCATCTGTCACTAGGTTACCTCCTTCATCCAGTAGGGGCCGCACACCCTCTCTGATCACCACCTTCTTCTTGCTAACATGCCTGTAGAAACCTTTCTTGTTATCCTTCACATCCTTTGCCAGTCGCAATTCCATTTGCGTTTCGCCTTCCTGATAACCCCCCGGCATTCTCGAGCTGTACATTTAAAACCCTCCCTGGTCATTTGTCCAAGTTTCCACTTTTTGTAAGCTTCCTTTTTGTGCTTAAGTTCACCAAGGATTTCCCCTGTAAGCCAATCTGGTCTCCTACCATGTTTGCCTCTCTTGCTACGCATCGGGATGGTTTCTTTCTGTGCCTTCAATAAGCCTTCTTTAAAATACTGCCAGCTGTCCTGGACTCCTTTCCCTTTCATGTTAGCATCCCAGGGGATTCTGCCCCTCAGGTCTCTGAGGGAGTCAAAATCTACTTTTCTGAAGTCCAAGGTGTGTATTTTATGACTCTCTTTTCTTCCTTTGGTCAGGATCCTGAATGTACCATTTCATGATCACTGCTTCCCAGGTTGTCGCCCACCTCTACTTCCCCTATTAGTTCTTCCCTGTTTGTGAGCAGAAGGTCAAGCTGCGCGCGGCCCCTGGTCGGATCTTTCAGCACTTGTACCAAGAAGTTATCCCCAACATTCTCCAAAAACTTCCTGGATTGCCTGTGTACTGCTGTATTGGTTTCCCAACAGATGTCAGGGTGATTAAAGTCCCCTACGAGAACCAGGGCCTGCGATCTGGAAGCTTCTCTCAGTTGTCCGAAGAAAGCCTCATTTACCTCATCCACCTGATTCGGTGGCCTGTAATAGACACCAACCACAACATCACTGCTGTTGTTTGCACCTCTAAACTTAACCCCTAGACTCTCAACAGGTTTTTCTCCCTCTAAATACTAGAGCTCAGAGCAATCATAGTGCTCTCTTATGTATAGTGCAACTCCTCTTCCTTTTCTCCCCTGCCTGTTCTTCCTGAACAGTCTATACCCTTCCATGACAGCGCTCCAGTCATGCGAGTCATCCCACCAAGTCTCTGTTATCCCAATTAAATCATATTTCTTGGACTGGGCCAAGGCCTCCTGTTCTTCCTGTTTGTTGCCCAGGCTTCTCGCATTAGTGTACAAACACCTCAGATAACCAGTTGATTGCCCCATCTTCTCCATTCGAATCAGGGGTCCTCCTTTCTTGCTCGTTCCTCTTTGCATTCCTTCCCGGTATCCGACTTTCCCACTCCCCTCAGGGTGTTGGTCACCGTCCCCCAACGAACCTAGTTTAAAGCCCTCCTCACTAGGTTTGCAAGCCTTCCCGCGAAGATGCTCCTTCCTCTCTTGGTTAGGTGGATCCCATCTCTTCCTAACAATCCTTGTGCCTGGAACAGAGTCCCATGGTCGAAGAAACCAAAGCCCTCTCTGTGACACCACCTGCGCAACCACGCATTTACTTCCGCAATTCGACGATCCCTGCCCAGTCCTTTCCCTTCAACAGGGAGGATGGACGAGAACACCACTTGCTCTCCAAATTCTTTGATCCTTCTTCCCAGCGCTACATAATCCGCAGTAACCCGCTCAAGGTCATTCTTGGCTGTATCGTTAGTTCCCACATGGAGAAGCAGGAAGGGGTAGCGATCCAAAGGTTTGATCAGCATGGTAAGCCTCTCAGTCACATCCTGAATTCGAGCTCCCGGTAAGCAACACACCTCTCGATATTCCAGGTCCGGACGGCAGATGGATGGCTCAGTCCCTCTTAGGAGGGAGTCCCCGACCACCACCACCCATCGTCTTCTTTTGGGGGTGGTGGTCGTGGAACCCCCATCCCTAGGACTACGCATCCCATGCCTTCCGGTAGATGGTGTTCCCTTACGGTTTCTTCCTTGTGAGGTCCCTTCCAAAGCATTCACCACCACAGAGCCTGTGGAGAGAGCCTGAAAGCGATTACTTACCTCTATAGCATTGGGGGATTCCTGTGCTGGCCTTTTTCCCCTTCTAGAAGTTACATGCTGCCAGTTCTCTTCCTGGTCCCGTACTGCCCTCTCCAGCTCTTCTGCCTGCCGTGCTTGTAGGATTAAACGCTGCCTTCTATCAAGGAAGTCTTCATCCTCTCTGATGGAGCATAGGGTTATAGACTCATAGACTCATAGACTTTAAGGTCAGAAGGGACCATTATGATCATCTAGTCTGACCCCCCGCACAATGCAGGCCGCATAATCTCACCCACCCATTCCTAGAATAATTCTCACCCCTATATCTCAGATATTGAAGCCCTCAAATAGTTTGAAGACCCCAAGATGCTGAGAATCCTCCAGCTGTGATCTGTACCCCATGCTACAGAGGAAGGCGAAAAACCTCCAGGGCCTCTGCCAATCTACCCTGGAGGAAAATTCCTTCCCGACCCCAAATATGGCGATCAGCTAAACCCTGAGCATGTGGGCAAGACTCCCCAGCCAGACACCCAGAAAGTTCTTTATAGTAACCCCTATCATCCCTCCATTGACCTATTTACCACTGATAATGACTAGTCAATTAGTTACCAAGACCATGTTATCTTGTCAAACCATCCCCTTCATAAACCCATCTAGTTTAATTTTGAAGCCAGGTAGATCTTTTGCCCCCACTACTTCCCTTGGAAGGCCATTCCAGAACCTCACTCCTCTAATGGTTAGAAACTTCGTCTAATCTCAAGTCTAAACTTCCTACTAGCCAGCTTATATCCATTTGTTCTTGTGTCCACATTAGTATTAAACTTAAATAATTCCTCTCCCTCCCTAGTATTTATCCCTCTAATATATTTAAAGAGTGCAATCATATCCCCCCTCAGCCTTCTTTTGGTTAAGGTAAACAAGCCAAGCTCCCTGAGTCTCCTTTCATAAGACAGGTTCTCCATTCCTCGAATCATCCTAGTGGCCCTTCTTTGTACCTGTTCTAATTTGAATTCATCCTTCTTAAACATGGGAGACCAGAACTGCACACAGTATTCCAAATGAGGTCTCACCAATGCCTTGTATAATGGCACTAACACCTCCTTATCCCTACTGGAAATACCTCGCCTAATACATCCCAAGACCATATTAGCCTTTTTCACAGCCATGTCACAGTGGCGGCTCATAGTCATCCTATAATCAACCAGGACTCCGAGGTCCTTCTCCTCCTCCGTTACTTCCAACTGATGTGTCCCCAGCTCATAACTAAAATTCTTGTTATTAATGCCTAAATGCATAACCTTACACTTCTCACTGTTAAATTTCATCCTATTGCTATCACTCCAATTTACAAGGTCATCCTTGTAAATTTACAAGGGTTGACACTTGGACCTCCAGTCCTCCAATTTTTTTCTTCCAAAATGGCGACCAGCTTGCACCTCATGCAGATGAAATCCGTTCTTTCTTCCAGGAGGAAGACAAACATGGCACACGCTGTGCAGGTAACAATAGCAGACCTATCACCATCCATCCCTGCTGTCCTGGAGAAAGGATTTAAAAAGAAAGGCAAGAGAATCTCACGCCCTTCCCAACTCCCTCTCTAAACTCCCTGTTAGCACTCACCTGTTCGCAAGCTCCTTGGTCGCTTGCACACTGCTTTATAAAGCCCTGGACTGCCTGAAAATCCCTCCCCCTACCAAGGCTCAGCCAATCAGCAGAGGCTTCTGGAATTCAAACTTGAATTAGAAGCCAACAGTTTCCACCTGCCACTCACAGCACACACTCCATGAAGGAGAGGGGGAGCGGGGAGGGGAAAGGGGAAGTGGGGGGAAAAAAAGCCTCACTCCCAAACACAGGGGAAAAAACAAACAAAAAACACACCAACCGTCACTCACAAACACAAGCTCATCACACAGCAAGAAAGCCCCAATAACAACACACACTTCCCTCAAGAGTCCTGTATCTGCTTCTCCTCTACCTGGAGAACTCCCTTTCTAAACGCCCTGTTAGCACTCACCTGTTCCCTCTCCTCAGCTGCAGAAACCTCTCCCCTCCCGGCCCCCTGTTCCCTCTCCCCAGCCGCAGAAATCTGTCCCCACTGGCCCCCTGTTCCCTCTCCCCTCTCCCCTGTTTCCTCTCCCCAGCCGCAGAAACCTGTCCCCAGTACTATGTCCCCTGCTCCCACCAACACAGCTGGGGCCACACTAGTGAAGCTTGGTGCGGGGGGAGGAGGTTGGAGGAGAGTTTTTTTGCATCTCACTTGTGTGGCCCCAACTGACTTTTCTGTGGGTCAGTGACCCCTGACTCAAAACAGGTTCTCTGCCCTTCTCAGAAATAAAGACAATGCAGAAACTTTTTGTGTTTGACATAGTATTTTATTTAAAAATGAAGCCTGGCCAACAAACCCCCAGTTGGGGCCAAGCCCCCATCTGGCCACAGCATCATTGCACTCCCCTTTCCCCCAGACCCTACATCTGAAAATCAGTTGTAAAACTATAAAAACAAATTATTTTCCTAATATGAAAGTGAAAAATCTATAATTAATATTCTTTTAGAACATGGTGACTTCTATCAATGGGTGTGTGTAGACTACATGGCTCCGTTGATGGAGCCATGTAGATGAGTTTACTAGACATAGCAAAATGAAGTGGCGATTTAAATAATTGCCACTTCATTAACATCAAAATGGCCGCCGCCTGTGCCAATCAGCTGATTGTTGGCACAGTGCAGTAGTCTAGATGAGGATCAGCAGACCCCAGAACCCTTTGTTGTCAGATACTGTAAGCCTCGTTTCACTGACTTTGCTGAACAAAAAGCAAGGAAGATAAAGTTTTAAAAACATATAGGTGAGATATACAATAAAGTCCCTCTTAACCAACTTGATATTTATAATATATGACGCAATGTACTGAAACTTTTGTGTGTGGTGTGTGCGTGTGTGTGTGTGTGTGTGTGTGGTCTTTTTTGTTTTTTTGCTCAACAAAAATCCTGGGTGCCGGGGCCCCGTCAAAACTGTTCGAATTGGGCCTCGCACTTCATAAAGCCGGCCCTGAGTGAGACCAGCACCGAACTCACTCCCACAAGAACCATCTCAGGCCCCCGAGCCACCTGTCTTCAGGAAAGTGGTTCTCATCTGCAAGTTGCTAGCAGAGACGGGGGCTTCTGTGCTGCCTGGGCTTAGCTCCAAGAGAAAGGGGCTTTAGCAGATACCCCTCATTGGTATCGGCCATTACTCAGTGTGACTCCCTCAGACACTCCTGGGGAAGCTGTTCCCTTGTGGCTAAATAGATTGGAGCAGGGAGACTAGAACAGGGGCGAGCAATAATTTTTGGCCGGGGGCCCCGGGCTACCCCAAAAGGGGCGGGTCCTGAAACGGAAGGGGTGGGGCCAGGATGTTTCCGGGCTTCCCCACTCCCAGACCATGATTGGTCTGGGGGTGGGGAAGCCCCTTTGTCCGTCCCCCCCACTAAGCACCCATGCCCTTGGCAGGGCAGGAAGAGGCTTCACATGCTCTCCCATCCCCAGGCCAATTAGGGCCTGGGGGCGGGGAAAGCGCACAGTTTCCTCTGCCCTGCCAGGAGCACATAGCACTTTGAAGTGCTGCACACTCCTGGCAGGGCGGGAGGAGACTTCATGCGCTTCCCCACCCCCAAGCCCTGATTTCCTCCGCCCTATCCCTGCCCTGTGAGGAGCATCCGACACTTCAAAGTGCTGCACGTTGCTCGCAGGGTGGAGGAAGCGTCATGCGCTCCCTCGCCCCCAAGCTCTGATTGGCCCAGAGGCTCTTAGTACATTTAAAAGGCTGGTGCAGCGAGGGACATGCGCAAACCAGGAATCAGCTTGTGATGGGTCCCCCCTGGCAGGGCTTCTGAGCCCAGAGGCTCTTAATACATTTAAAAGGCTAAAGTGCAGCAGGGGGGATGGAGCAGCCAATCACTGAGCCCCGCCTGGGTCACGGGGCCGCTGACTCGAGCAGTGGGTGGGGCTCTGGACACGCAGCGGACTAGGCCGGGGTGCGGGGGACAGATGGGGTGCTGGGGGAGGGGTCTATGAGAAGGGGGCAGGGTCTGGAAGAAGGGAGAGAGGTACCCCTCACTTCCCCCCAGCCTACCTCTATTTTAAGAGTATTTTTTGCTACAAGACTTATCTGGCTGCTGCCCGCCAGCTTCTCCCCCAAGGCAACCGCATGGCAGGGTGGACAGCTACTCCCCAGGGGCGGCGGGGTCCGTGCTGCCAGCCAGCTCCTGGGCCCCGATACTTCCTGCCCCCCTGCGGTCATTTGTGGGTACAACTGCCCCTGCTCTCACACCCCTCCCTTTCCGTGTGACAAGAAATGTTTGCGTTCCACGCACGGACCATTGTCATAGCACAACCAGCCCCAAACTTGCTTTACATGATGACAGGAGGAGGTGCCTGCCAAATGTGGTGGCCCTGGCTCTTACCGTCTCAGAGGAGTTATTGAACAATCGGATGCACATATAGATGGATGGACACACACCCAGAGACACAAACTCAGATAGATGGTAGATTGACTGTTTTTATACTGACTCTTTTTATGTTTTATGCCAGGAATCTCCCTATAAAATCCAGACATCTGGTCAGCCTCTGTGCACCAGAATGTGGGGAGCAGCAGCCTTTTGGCTCTGTGCCACACAGGACAGGACAGGACAGGACCTGCTCCCAGCAGCAGGCGGGGGAGGGAGGAAGGATCTGGCTTGCGTTTTTGCAGAGCTCATCCCTCCCCACACTTCCTCCCAACCACTGACAGCAGCTCCCGTCCCCTTCTGTTTGCACAGCACTGAAAGCAGGGTGACCGTATTTCCCAAAGGGAAAAATGGGACACCTCCCGGGGCTGGCCTGAGAGCTCCCATAGGCCTCGCTCCCCCTCCTAGGCTGGCCTGAAGCTCCTTACCCAAGCTCCCTCTCCACCCCCCAAAGCCCTGCTTTGTGGGGCTGGCATTGCTGCTCACTTTGTAAATGTTCCTATCCCATGGGGGGCACTCCCCTCTCTTGGCAAAACTGGGCATTTCTCCCGTTTGCTTCTGTCAACTGAACACCACCAGGCTGCTGCTGGACTCATTAACATAATCCAGCTGCTTCTACCCTGCTCCGCCCCACACCAGCCTAGTTGCAGCATGGTGGGAAGGGGTTGAGCCCTAAGTAAGTGTCATGCCCTCGGGGGGGGGGCCCGGGAGCAGCTGTTTTCTATTCATCTTTTTTTTTTTTGCTTGTATTATAATTATACTTTTTGATATTACCCTGCAGCTACATTGATTTCTGGCTATTTATGTTACTGCTGTGCACTGTGGGATATTTACATTTCTCTGTCACTTTGGCCAAAGGTTCAGCAAAGTAGCCGTAGGGTAAATATACTAGACAGTCACAAGCCATATGAAGTGGCATTAGCATACATGAGATTCAAGCCCATTCAGAGCTGTGCTTAAGACCTGGACTTAAACAGCTGAATTTGAACTCTCTCTCTAATCCAGCCCATGTACCTTTAGCCAGGCCATAACTTCTATCTAATTACCAAGTTCCTTCTGTGAGAAAGGAGCCCCCTTTCACACACCTCTGGTCCCAGCTTGGAACAGAGTTGGAGATGAAGCTGAACCTGGCAACTATTTATTGTTCATTCTTCACAGTGTGTGATTTAACTCCGAAGCCATGTTATTCTTTCTGCTCCCTGACCGGATGATTGAAACGTTTTAAACAGGACACTAGGTAATAAGAGGTAATGAGCTTCTGCTCTAAGTTTGCTAATGAATACCATTTTGCTGAACAGGTGTGAGAAATCTGGGATATTCTAGTTATCCAGTGACCAAGCAACTCACCCAAGGCTTCTCAGTGAATCAGTGGCAGAGGAAGGATTATATTCAAGGGCCTTTCGTCTCCCGCCTTTGCCCTCTCTGCCCCAGGCTGCCATAGGATCTGAGCATCTTCCACTGCCATAGAGTTCTGTTGTAGTTGTGAGAGTGTCTAACTGTCTCAGAGTGAGCCTCCAGAAAATGAACATACACACTTAGTGACCACCTATGAAAAATTTCATTCCAGGCACTTTGTCCAGCCTCTCTCAGAGCCCCTGGATCTCCAGTGTGTGGATGTCTTTTCTCTCCCTCATCCAGGGTACAACAACACAGCCACCATGAAGGGCTCTTGCTGTATCTTTTCCTGAAGGGCAGCCCTCAGGCCCTAGGAACTGAAGCAGTCATGTGGTCTGTCCCCAAATTGTCCTCACTTCTTTCCTGAAAGGCCTACTGCTTAGGTTCTGCCCTCCCCCAGGTATTCCAGGGAAACCTTCTGTTACTGAAAGTTACATGTTACATGTGTGAAAATGTTACACAAACTATAGGGGGTTGTAGAATAGTGATAGAGATGTAGCCGTGTTAGTCTGGTGTAGCTGAAACAAAAGACAGATGCAGGGTTAGGTTAATCAGAGCCTGTAAAGCTGTGGTTCCCAACCACCGGCCCATGGATTGGTGGTGGGCTGCAAACCCCTGCCTGCCGGGCCGTGGCACTCTGCCAGGCCATGCCCCCAGCTGCTAATGAGCTGTGCCTGCTGTGGAGGTATAAGGCGCACCCTATAACAGTGGTTCCCAACCTTTTTGATACCAAGGACTGGCAAACGCATTCACAAACTTTTGGTGGACCAGCAACATTTGCATATTCACATATTCATTATGCAAATAAAATGTTACTGGCCCGCCAAAAGCCCTAGCCTTCAGAGCACCCAGTGCCAGCCCTAACTCCTATAGCCCCCCCCCACTACCCTCCCCCAGTGCCAGCCACTGACTTGAGTCTCCTGCACCCAACCCCCCCCCCCAGTGCCAGCCTACCACCCTCAGAGCCTCCCAGTGCCGGCCCCCCACCACCAGACCTCCCAGTGCCAGCCTCCTCCTTTCCAGAGCCCTACTGCACCCAACCCCCCCCCGAAGCTCCCCTCAGTGCCAGCCCCCAATATTAGCCCTATCTCCAGAGCCTCCCAGTACCAGTTCTGCCCCCAGAGCCTCCCCACTACTAGCCCTGGCCCCAGAGCCCCCCATTGCCAGCCCTTCACCTCTTAGAGCCCCCCAGCACTAGCTGCATCCCCAGAGCCCCCAGAGCCTGCCCTGCCCCCTCACCTAGCCCTGCGCTGCCTCCCAGCTGCCAGCTGAGCACTGCTGCCCGGTTGTGGCTGCTCTAAGGCTGCTGTGCTGGTGGCCCTCCCGCTGCACATCAAAGCGCTCTTCTGCAGTCGGGAAGAGCCCCCGCCTCCATCCCCACTCTTCCAGGCCTGGCAACAGCCCAGCCCCCGACACACACATGGGATCAGCAGGCATGTTTCAGGGGGCTCCACAGTTCATCCCCCTGCAATTCACAGTTGGGGCGAGAGGTGCAGGGTCACTCACCCATCTGCCGGGGCCGCGTGGCTGCCACCACAGCTGGAACCAGGACCGTGGTGAGGCTGCCCCAGTAGGGACAGCCTCACCGTGGCCCAACTCCAGGTGCGGCGCACTGGGACAGCCTACAGTGCCACACACCCTGGCTATGTCTACACTGGCGGGTTCTTGTGCAAGAACCCGCAGAGCATCCACACGGCCCACCCGCTCTTGTGCAAGAAGGATTTACAGTAAAGTGTGGGAAGAGAAGGCTTCTTGCGCAAGAGCTACGCTCTTTTCTAACAAGTGTAAGATCTCTTGCGCAGGAGGGCAGTGTGGACGCGAGGCAGGGGTTTCTTGCGCAAGAAAGCCCTATGGCTAAAATGGCCATCAGAGCTTTCTTGCACAAGAGAGCGTCCACACTGCCATGGATGGTCTTGCACAAAAGCACAGCTCGCACATGGCAGTGTGGACGTGTTCTTGTGCAAGATGTTCTTGCACAAGAACCCGCCAGTGTAGACATAGCCCCTGGGAGGGTGGGAGGAGAATTGTTAGTGCACAGGTGCACACCTTATAGGGTGCACCTTACAACTCCCCAGTGGGTGGTGGCTCATTAGCATCTGGGGGCGTGGCCTGGCAGAGTGCCATGGCCCAGTAGGCAGGGTTCACAGCCCACCACCGGTCTGCAGATGGGTGGTTGGGAACTGCTGCCCTATAAGATGCGCGCACTAAAATTTCTCCTCCACCCGCCTGGGCTATGTCTACACTCGGGGCTTCTTGCGTGAGAAATATGCAAATGAGGCTAAGCATGGAATATCGTTGAGCCTCATTTGCATACCTAATGAGCTGCCATTTTTGCAAAAGAGGCTCTTGCGCCAGAAGGAGCTGTCTACACTGCCCTTTTTTGTGCAAGAAAAACCCTCTTGTGCAAAGCCGTTATGCTGATTATTTTCAGGAATAACGGCTTTGCGCAAGAGGGGTTTTCTTGTGCAAGAAGGGGCAGTGTAGACAGCTCCTTCTGGCGCAAGAGCCGCTTCTGCAAAAATGGCAGCTCATTAGATATGCAAATGAGGCTTGGCGATATTCCACGCTGAGCCTTATTTGCATATTTCTGGCGCAAGAAGCCGTGAGTGTAGACATAGCCCCAGGGTTTTATAGCATCCTATTTCTGGCCTAGATTGGGTAGAACAGTCCCTGGCTCCCTGGCTTATGTTCCTACTGCTGGACTGGGCTTCTCTGCAGCACTCCAGGGGTTAATGGGGTGTTAATCTTAAAACGTACATTTCATCTCCAGTGCTTCTGAGACCGCCTGTGTGTGTCTTCGTATTGCAAACATGCCACACTGGCTAGTCAGCTAATCGATGGCAGTAAGGACCCAGGTGCAGAGCAGCCGGGACAGGGGGCGGGGAGTGAAATAAATTTAGGAGCGGGTGGGAGTTTCTTGCAGAGCATGGAGAGCAGGGAAGTTTGGATCTGTTCGTGGAGACTTTGTTCGGCAGAAACGAGCAGCAGGCAGGTAAGAGTCATTTCTCCCTGGGCTGCGGGGGCACAGACAGACTCTCTCCCCCCCCGCCCCCGCACATGGTGTGTGTCAATTCGAATTCATCACATGGGTGATTTCAGGCTGACACCTTGAGGATCACAAACCGAAGTCCAAAGGCTCCTGGGCTCAGGAATACCGGAGTAACATCAGTCCAGTCACTACAAGAGCAGCGTTTGTCTCTTGGTCTTTACTTGGGGAGGAGGAGGGGCGATTCTCATTTACACTTTAAAACTCTTTCACACTGGCAGGCATGGTGGGATGCTGGCGGAAGCCAGGTCTCTCCATAGAGCAAACAGCAGAGTCCACGCTGGCTCTTTGTGGACAATCAAGCGAGGGGAAAAGACAAAAGTCTCTTGCAGGGGCGGCCCGTGGCTATAGGCCGACTTGGCCGTTGCCGATGATGTCACGGGGCACCCAGGGCGCCCGACAATGACGTCACCCCATGGCCTGCCCATTGACGGCCGTGCAGGCAGGGCACCGATCGAGCGTTCCGCCTGGGGCGCCGGCTGCCGCACCCCGCCTCGGGCTGCTCCTGGTCTCTTGTAGGGGTGAACATTTTTTGTCACCCAAACTGGGTGTTTTTGCCCGAAGAAATTCACATGGCAGTGTGAATGCGCTCACTGTTTTGTGGCCAAAAGGCAGTTTTCAGTGACAAAACGTGCCAGTGTAGATAAGCCTTAGATGCAGCAGCAGCTTCATTGACTTTACAATGGAACCCAAAAGCACTTTATTTTAGAAGAAACGGTGGAACACACAGAAAGGAGCCAGCCTGTTTTTTTAACTCCTCCCTACAGGCAAAACTTCTCCAGTGGGGATTTATTTTGCCATGTAACACTCTGATCCGGCTACGTCTACACTACAAGGTTTTTGCTTAAAAACCTGCGGCGCGTCCACACCTCAAATGAGCTCTTGTGCAATTAAATGGGCAGTTACACGGCAGAACAGAGGGCTTTTGCCGCCGTAGGTAAACCTCCTTTTCTGAGGCATAACTGCTTTTAGTGCTACAGCTATTGCGCAAGAAGGCAAGTATGGATGCTCCAGAGGGGTTTCTTGCTCAAGAAACCCCTATAGGAAAAAGCACAGGTGCTCTGATGGCCATTCTGTGACTAGCCATCAGAGTTTTCTTGCGCAAGAGCATCCATGCAGTGTGGATGCTCTCTTGTGCAAAAGCACATCGCTTTTGCGATGTGCTTTGAGGTGTGGACATGCTCTTGCGCAAGAAGTTTTTGTGCAAAAACTCTTGCGCAAAAGGCTTCTTGCACATGAAGCATGTAGTATAGAGGTAGCCTGAAAGTAAAAAGGTAACTCGTTAATCCCCTGGAATGATTCCCCTTCTGATCCACCAACTTTGTTGCATATAATGTTTTAAGGGGGGGTTCTATGGTTTTCATTTTTCAGGAACACCATGGCCATGCAGGAGAGCCACCCCATGTGGATCTGTTCACAAACTACCCTGATAGGGTGGTGAATGTTGGTAAAGTAATTTTTGGCGAGAAATCCAGGAACAAGACTGAGAGCAATTTGAGGAGGAAACAAATTGGTAACATTTCCCAAGCGGCGTGTGCCTTGCTGAATTCAGGAGGGGGAATGATAAAGGCAGAGGTTGAAAATAAGGACTACAGTTATGAAGAACATGATGGGCAGGATATAGAAAAAGCCCTTACAGAACTTATTCCATCTAAAACATTTCAAAAATATTTTGATTTTGAATATATGCGGGGAAATAATGATGTTTTAATTTTTGTGAAATCATGGAGCGGTGACAATTCCTCTTCACCCCGCATTTGCAGCCTAGGCACAGGCTTATGCTGAAGATCTCTTACTCGGACTGAGAGCATGAGTCCTACTGAAGCAGCACAATTTCTCACAGAAGAGGCAGTTTTTGCCCGCAGAAAACGTGATGAGAAGCCAGGACCAAGAGCTAAGAAAGCTCTACTAAATGATGTTCAGCAAGAACAAAACATATATGTGTCTGCTGAAAGGTTTTATCACAGAGACCGTCTTTTTGTTGATGAAAAACTAAATTTCACTGAGTCAACGCATGTTGAATTTAAGAATTTTCCAACAAAGAACATTTTGAAACGTATTAAAGAGATCCTGGCAAATTACATCTCTGCCTTTGCAGAGGATTTCTGTTTTTTGGAGTGGATGATAATGGGACAGTTGTTGGATATAGGAAGGACATCATAAATATCTATGAATTAAAAGGAGTAATAGAACATGTGAAAGGGAAATTACCCATTGCTCATTTCTGCAGTTCTCTGCCTGGAATGGAATTTGAATGCAAAATGCTAGAGGTGTATGAGAATCAAAGCTTGTACGGTTATGTCTGTGCTGTGAGAATCCAGACAGTTTGTTGTGTGGTGTTTTCGGATGCTCCGGATTCGTGGACTGTGAAGGGCAATGAGATCACAAGGATGACAGCCCAGGAATGGACAGCCCTGATGATGGCAACTGACCCAGGTTAACATGGGAAAAAAAAATCTAGATTTGTAACTTGTCTCCATATTTGCGCTAACGTCAGTATTTCGAGCATGGCAGAGCCATGGTAACTTGATAAGTGGCCTTAAGTCACTGGTTGCTACCCCAGACTCTTACAAGGTTATAGCGATTTCTGTCTGAAATTGCATTACCTGCTCTTGTAAGTTACACTTAAGCAGAGTAGCTTCTGCTCTTTTGGTCCCATGCAAATATCCCTGGCCCTTCAATCTGTCTTTGATTTATGATGCCTCCAATAATCAGTCAGCACCAACGGGGTGGCCCGTGCGTATAGGCCGACAGCCGTCGCCTAGAGCGCCACATTAAACGGGGTGCCCAATGATGACGTCACGCCATTGAGGGCTGTGGAGGTGGGGGCGCCGATTGCGCATTCCGCCTGGGGCACCAGCTGCCGGCAGCCCACCTCGGGCCGCCCCTGAGCACCAACTCTGCCAACCCAAATCCTGCATCTACATGTCTAATACTAAATAGTGGAAACTATATTGGCTTCCAACTTTGCATTTATCAGCATGAACCAAAAACTGAGGACACTTATCCCAAGATAATCCAAGAGATAATTACAGATGAAAACAACAGGACCAAGATCCAAAATCATGGTCCTGGTGTGTGGTTTTTCCTGAACCCTATAATCATAGAATCCTAGGGCTGGCAGAGCCCTCAGGAGTCATCCAGTCCAGCCCCCTGCCCAAAGCAGGACCAACCCCAACTAAATCATCCCAGGAAGGGCTTTGTCAAGCTGGGACTTCAAAAGCTCTAGGGATGGAGATTCCACCCTGTCCCGAGGGAACCCATCCCAGTGCTCCACCCCCTTCCTAGGGAAATAGTTTTCCCTAATATCCCACCTAGACCTCCCCCACTGCAACTTGAACCCTTTCCTCCCTTGTCTCCTTTTGTGGATTGCCAGAGTAATGGAGGGACCCAATTCTCTGCAACTGAAATTCCACCGCATACTCTAAGTTTGTGGCAATAAGATTTCATCCTGTCAGCCACCTGAAGGGGAGCATACTGCCTCTGTGGACGGGTTCCCAGATAAGCACTTCTACTTAAATGAATTAACCTCATCTCGCTGTAAGTTTCCACAGGGTGCACATGCTGCATCAGCTCATTGACAATGGAAAAAAGAAATCAGTTCTGTGCATGCAGAGTGGAAGGCCCAACCAAATTTAAAGTGCGTTTTGGTTAATTTCATGATCATAGGATTTTTAGAAACTGTGAATTCCATGATTTCAGCTATTTAAAAATGAAATGTCAGAGTGTTGTGATTGCAGCAGTGCTGATACCTACAATTGTAGGGGGGTTGCAGTATCGTTACCCTTACTTTTGCACTGCTGATGGTGGCCGTGCTGCCTTCAGAGCTGAGCAACTGGAGAGCGGCGGCTGCTGGCTGGAGGCCCAGCTCTGAATGCAGATCCAGCAGCAGTGCAGAAGTCAGGATGGCCTGGTTTGATATTGCCACCCTTTCTTCTGCTCTGCTGCCTGCAGAGCTGGGCCTCAATCAGAAACTACCTCTCTCTGGCTGACCAGCTGTGAAGGCGGCAGGGCAGAAGTAAGGGGAGTGTGGCTAGGGTATGGTATTGCTATGCTTACTTCTGTGCTGCTGCTGGCGAGGCGCTGCCATCAGAGCTGGGTGCCTGGCCAACATCTGCCGCTCCCTGGCAGCAGCTCAGAAGGCAGTGCACAAGTAAGGGTAGCAGTACCATGTTCCCGCCCCCCCCCCAACCCCAATAATCTTGCAACACCCCCTGCAACTCCCAATTTGAGAGATGCTGGTCTCCCCACCAGGAAATATGTATAGCAGAGGGTAAAAGCACATACAAAATATAGATTTCATGGTGCGTGAGGTGTTCTTCATGGCTGAGAATTTGGTAGGCACCTAGATATGATGGTGAGGGGGGGTGCAATAACAGCGTATGAACATGCACTTTATTTTTTTTAGAGATTTCAGATTTATGGCAAGCTTTCACGGCAGAACTGAATGTGTCATGTGCACCCCCATTCACCAAGTCAGTGTTTTCCAACAATGGCCTCATGTGTCTGCAGGATCTGCAAAAATCGCTATTTCTAGGTAGGATTTTTGTAGTAAATTCTGATTTACATATTTTAACATGATGAGTGAAGATTTTAGTTAGAATGAATGTTAAATTAGAGTGGCAAATTACTTGCTCTGCTTTTGCCTCACATAGATCTGGTCTACACTAGAGCGGAAGGTCATTGTAAGATATGCAGCTGCAGCTATTAACAGCTGGAGTCAACATATCTTAAATCACCGTCCACACAGCAGGAGGTTGACAGGAGCAAACTCCTCATGAGAAGCAGGAGTTCTGGCACTGACAGGGGCACCCTCTGAGTTTGATT
This sequence comes from Pelochelys cantorii, assembly GCA_032595735.1. Taxonomy (NCBI): domain Eukaryota; kingdom Metazoa; phylum Chordata; order Testudines; family Trionychidae; genus Pelochelys; species Pelochelys cantorii. The sequence goes on along the minus strand of CM064346.1, from coordinate 3,437,565 downwards.
TAGCAAGTCTTAGCTAGACCCACTAAATCAAACCCTGAAAAATCCACTATGGCAGCGTCGATCTTCTGCGTAGTGTAGACATGGCCATAGTTTTCAAATAGTTATGAGGACTACAAATGTGGGGCAGCGTGCACTAAAGCATTGTATGAACTGGTTAAAACAGACCACCTGGTAGGTCTTGATATTGGCCTCTCTGAGTTCTCCTTGTTTCCTGGACTGTACACTCCTGCTGTTGCTAGATGACCTATAAACACAAAAGAGTGAAGGGACCTCTAGAGGTCATCTAGTCCAGTCCCTTGTGTTCAAGGCAAGAACAAGTGATTTCAAGTGATCCGCTTTGGTATTTAATTCTGATTTCAATGTTTTTCATTTAAAAAAGCTGCAGGCACCATAGCATCACTATGGACCCAGCTTCCTCCCCCCTGCACACACATCCCCAAGGCTCTGTCCTGAAGGACCCAGGCAATGCAGGGTAAGTCCACTAGTACAATCATTTAACATGCAGACAAACTCCAAAGGGTGAGTACACATGCCACTACACTTTTTGGACAAATGCCATACGGGAACATTGTTTGTTTTTTTTAACTGCAAACAAACCCCAAAACCAAACCCTGCAATATACAATGTGATGAATCCTTCATTATGAATTTCTTTTGCAAATTTAGAAAATAAGGAAATCCAGTTTGTCACCCACACTCTCACCCATCTTCCCTTGTGCCCTTTATTTCTGCCAATTTCTCATATTCACCCTAATCCTTTCTTGAACAAGCTTGTTTTCATTTTTCTTACGTGGAATAGCAACACGTATAGTGAAACATAGTAAATATTGATGGCAGAGCGTTATTAATTTATTAATGACCTGGATGAGGGGATGGATTGCACCCTCAGTAAGTTTGCAGATGACACTAAGCTAGGGGAGATGTAGATACGCTGGAGGGAAGGGATAGGGTCCAGAGTGACCTAGACAGATTAGAGGATTGGGCCAAAACAATCTGATGAGGTTCAACAAGGACAAGAGCAGAGTCCTGCCCTCAGGGTGGAAGAATCCCAAGCATTGTTACAGGCTGGGGACCGAATGGCTAAGTAGCAGTTTGGCAAAAAAGGACCTGGGGATTATAGTGGATGAGAAGCTGGATATGAGTCAACATGTGCCCTTGTAGCCAAGAAGAAGAATGGAATATTAGGTTGCCTTCGGAGGAGCATAGCCAGCAAGTCTAGAGAAGTGATTATTCCCCTTTATTCGGCTCTGGTGAGGCCACATCTGGAATATTGCGTCCAGTTCTGGCCCCTCCCCCCCCACTATAGAAAGGATGTGGGCACATTGGAGAGGGTCCAGTGGAGGGCAACCAGAATGAATAGGGGGCTGGAGCACATGACCTACGAGGAGGGGCTGAGGGATTTGGGCTTATTTAGTCTGCAGAAGAGAAGAGTGAAGGGGATTTGATAGCAGCCTTCAACTCCCTGAAGGGGGGGTTCCAAAGAGGATGGAGAGAGGCTGTTCTCAGGAGTGAGGGATGGCAGAACAAGTAGCAATGGTCTCAAGTTACAGTGGGAGAGGTCTAGGCTGTATATTAGGAAAAATGATTTCACTAGGAGGGTGGTGAAGCACTGGGATGGGTTCCCTAGGGAGGGAGTAGAATCTCCATTCCTAGAGGTTTTTAAGTCTCGGCCTGACAAAACCCTGACTGGATTGATTTAGTTGGGGTTGATCCTGCCTTGGGCAGGGGGCTGGACTTCCTGAGGTCTCTTCCAGCCCTATGATTCTATAATAGAGCCACGCTCAAATGTTTGTCCTGAGGTAGGGCTCTCTCATGTACTCTAAAAGCAATAACCTAATGGCCTCACAGCTGAGAAGTACAGTTAAGGAAATCTCAGTTTCAATATTTTCCAGCATTTTTACTCTTCATAATCCTTTCAATGTTATTGATTAATTGCAATATAGTTTCAAGCATAAATTGGAATATCTTGTAAAATTGCCTTTTCGTGCTTTGGAAAAAAGAGACTAGCCATAAAAATGTTCATTTGATTCTAATTCTCTCCATTTCTAGTCATCCCTAACGGGATCACGTAGAAGCCGGACAGCCTCAGCAAAGAGCTGTTCTCAGAGTATCCAGGGCTGGAGGATTTAATGAAAGCACAAATGGAGGAGCTGCAATGTACTCGGGGACTACTTTGATACAGTACCACATGAGGAATTATTAGTTAAATTGGAAAAGATAGGGATTAATATGAAAGTTGAGAGGTGGATAAGCAACTGGTTAAAGGGGAGACTACAGCGGGTCATATTGAAAGGTGAACTGTCAGGTTGGAGGAAGGTTACTAGCGGAGTTCCTCAGGGATAAGTTTTGGGGCCAATTTTATTTAATCTTTTTATCGCTGATCTTGGCACCAAAAGTGGAAGTGTCCTGATAAAATTTGCGGATGACACAAAGTTGGGAGGTATTGCCAATTCAGAAAGGGATCGGGATATCATACAGGAAGATCTGGATGACCTTGTAAATTGGAGTGATAGCAATAGGATGAAATTTAATAGTGAGAAGTGTAAGGTTATGCATTTAGGGATTAATAACAAGAATTTTAGTTATAAGCTGGGGACACATCAGTTGGAAGTAACGGAGGAGGAGAAGGACCTCGGAGTCCTGGTTGATTATAGGATGACTATGAGCCACCATTGTGACATGGCCGTGAAAAAGGCTAATACGGTCTTGGGATGTATTAGGCGAGGTATTTCCAGTAGGGATAAGGAGGTGTTAGTGCCATTATACAAGGCATTGGTGAGACCCCATTTGGAATACTGTGTGCAGTTCTGGTCTCCCAAGTTTAAGAAGGATGAATTCAAACTGGAACAGGTACAAAGAAGGGCTACTAGGATGATCCAAGGAATGGAAAACCTGTCTTATGAAAAGAGACTCAAGGAGCTTGGCTTGTTTACCTTAACCAAAAGAAGACTGAGGGGGGACATGATTGCACTCTTTAAATATATTAGAGGGATAAATACCAGGGAGGGAGAAGAATTATTTAAGCTTAATACCAGTGTGGACACAAGAACAAATGGATATAAGCTGGCTCGTAGGAAGTTTAGACTTGAGATTAGACGAAGGTTTCTAACCATTAGAGGAGTGAGGTTCTGGAACGGCCTTCCAAGGGAAGTAGTGGGGGCAAAAGATCTATCTGGCTTCAAGATTAAACTAGATGGGTTTATGAAGGGGATGGTTTGATGAGATAACATGATCTTGGTAACTAATTGACCATTCATTATCAGTGGTAAATAGGTCAATGGAGGGATGATAGGAGTTACTATAGAGAACTTCTGGGTGTCTGGCTGGTGAGTCTTGCCCACATGCTCAGGGTTTAGCTGATCGCCATATTTGGGGTCGGGAAGGAATTGTCCTCCAGGATAGATTGGCAGAGGCCCTGGAGGTTTTTCGCCTTCCTCTGTAGCATGGGGTACAGATCACAGCTGGAGGATTCTCTGCATCTTGGGGTCTTTAAAGTTTTTGAAGGCTTCAATATCTGAGATATAGGTGAGAGGATTATTCTAGGAGTAGGTGGGTCAGATTCTGTGGCCTGCATTGTGCAGGGGTCAAACTAGATGATCATAATGGTCCCTTCTGACCTTAAAGTCTATGAGTCTATGACTACTGATATTTGTGAAAAGCTGGGCTGTTGCTGTTGGATTGTCAGAGTCAGGCTATGTCTACACTGGCAGCTTCTTGCGCAAGAAATGTTTTGTGGAAGAGTTCTTGTGCAAAAAAATCTTCCACAAGAGTGTGTCTACACTGGCATGTGCTTTTGCACAAGAGATGTGCTTTTGCGCAAGAGCATCCATGGCAGTGTGGATGTTCTCTTGCGCACGAAAGCTCTGATGGCCATTTTAACCATAGGGGCTTCTTGCGCAAGAAATTCAAGTTGCCTGTCTACACTGGCCTCTTGTGGAAGAGCCCTTGCGCAAGAGGGCTTATTCCTCGTGGGGAGAGGAATAACTCTTCTGGAAGAAGCCCTGTTTTACAACGCTAGACTGTAAATTTACTTGCGCAAGAACATGTGTGCAGTGTAGACAGCAGGCAAGTTTTTGTGCAAGAACGGCTGTTCTTGCACAAGAAGCTGCCAGTGTAGACGTAGCCTCAGTGCGTTGTCTGTGATGCTCTCCTAATAGCTGCAGGCAAATACCCAACACTGTACACAGTCACAGAGGAGGATCCTTCTGGAGCTGGGTTTGAATATTCAAAGCGTATTGCTCAGACATTAAAGCTGAAACTAGTAAATGTTGGGGGATACACTCAGAAAGTCTGTGTGATTCCCCGTTGCCTACAGCTTGGAACCAACATACAGCAGAATAGAAATTCTTGTGTACAAGTCAAGTATCCCTTTACCTATGTTCTCTTGTCCAGTGACATATCAGACTTATTTCACTCACTTGTGATAATCTCGTTGAGTTTTAGATCCTTCTTGAGTGACAAGCTTGGCTGTGAATTTTTCAACCTTCTCACCATTAAACAATATGAGATACTAACCAAGAACCTTCACAAATTCAAGAAGCTGTTTATCTATGGCCTGCCAGGAACGGGGAAGACAGTTCTGGCCCTGAGTATCATAGAGAGGGTAAAGAAGGTATTCTGCTGTGACTCTGACGAGATTCTGTACATCTGTGAGAACCAGCCTCTGAAAACAATTGTGGAGTAAGTATTTTGTAGCTAATTGAAGAAACTGATGTTAAATAATGTCCAATGGATGATAGGACATGTGTTTATTTGTTGGTAAAAAATATTTGTCAGTCTTGGAGAAGACCTTTTTTCCTTCATTTAAAAAAAAATGGATCACTCTTCTCCCAGGCCTTGTCTATGTTAAGAGCCATCAACTCCTTATTCTCCATCAGTGTGGCTTATGGATATTAATGGTTAACCAGTTACCTGGTGGGAGCTAGACCCCGTGGGACTTACCTCAGGCAAAGGTGCTCCAGTCCAGCCAAAGCAGCCCTTGGGTGCAGCAGTCCTGGAATGTCCCTCCTCCCATTTAATTGGTTAACTGGTTAAACTTAACGTTTAACCTGTTAGCCAATGAAACAGGATTTTACATCCCTAGTGTGGCTCTACTAAATAGTCAGACAAATCAGTGGTTAAAAATACCCTCCCATTGCTGCCACCAGTGGAGTTGTCAGTCACAAGTTCTCTGGTGCGGAGATGATGCCATAGGTGAGAAGGTGGTTTGCACGTTGTAAGACAGTCAGAGCAGGTAGTAAGGCATTTGGAAGGTCTTTCTTGATAAACCATTTTGGGTCAGATTTACCCCTCACTGGAATGGGAAAATTGGACCAGCTAACCCCTTGCATCCGGCAGGGATTCAGCCCTTGGGGGATTTAGACAGGGTTTCTTTTCCTCTCCTCCCTTGGGGCTGAATTTGGGAGAGGTCAGCTTTGGTTTGTGCTGGCTGCTCTATGGAGCCTTCCTCATATTCTACCCTCAGGCCAGATCTACACAAGACCTGGAAAGTCAGCTTAAGACAGTGGTCACCAACCTGTAGATCAGGATCTACTAATAGATCTTGGAGCCTCTGACAGGGGATCCGGACTGGTTTGGCTAGGCAGCTATCAAACGCTGGCGCGTCAGTTGTCCCAAACCTCATTCTGCTCCTGCCCCTTGCCTTGGAGCTGACCCCCGGGAGCCTCCTTCTTGCTATGCAGAGTGTGGGAGGGAGAAGATGGGGGGCACTGATATCAGGGTGCCCCTCCTCCCCCCCACTTCTGTACCCTGTCTTCACACAGAGAGAAGGGGATGGCGGGAGCTTGGCAATGCAAATCTCTGTCACTCTCACACTGTGTGTCTGTCATTCTCACAAACATGCACTGTCCTTCATGCTCATCTCCCCACCCAGCACACATGCAAGGGGTTTGTTGTTACTTCTTACACTGCTTGAAAAGTCTGTTATTTTGGGTTATGAGTGGTCTGTGCATTTCATAATTTTCATTTCTCTCTTACACTTAAATTTAATTCTTTGAGCAGTGAGTTCTAAAATGCCAAACCTGTCATGCCTGGAGTCATTCTCCCCATGGGAATTGCTGCTCCTGGAAGTGGCTGGCATGTCCCTGCAGCCCCTGAGAGAGGCAGAGCAGGGGGTCTCCACATGCTGCCCTTGCCTGCAGACACCATTCCTGCAGCTCCCATTGATCAGTAATGGGGAACCGTGGCCAGTAGAAGCTGTGGGCTCAGTGCCTGTAGATGAGGGGCAGCTCATGGAGCCATTAACCCCACCTGCCTTAACCCCGCTGCTCCACCACCTGGAAGCCATCTCAGTTAAATGGTGCCCAGACAAAGCCTGCATCCTGAACCCTTGTCCCAGCCCTGAACCTCCTCCTGCCCCCAGCCTCCTGCCCCAGTCACCCTGCAACCAAACTCCTTCCCAGAGCTTGTACCCTGAAACCCCTCCTGGACTCCAATCCCCCACCCTGGGCTGAACTGGCTAGGCACCAGTTCACTGAGACGGCTTCCAGGTCATGGAGCAGCAGGGTTAAGGCAGGGTCACTCCTGCCCTAGCCCTGCGTCACTCCTGAAAGCAGCTAACATGTACAACAATGGCTCCATGGCACCATGTGCTGCCTCTCGTCTACCGGCACTGAGCCCACAGCATTACTGATCAATGGGAGCTGCAGGAGTGGTGTCTGCAGGCAAGGGCAGCATGTGGAGACCCCCTGCTCTGCCTCTCTCAGGGGCTGCAGGGACATGCCAGCCACTTCCAGCAGCAGCAATTACCACAGGGAGAATGACTCCAGGCATGACAGGTTTGGCGTTTTAGAACTTACTACTCTGAGAATTAAATTTAATCATAAGAGAGAAATGAAAATTATGAAATGCCCCTCCCACACTTCAAACCCCTTGGCCCAAGACCAGAGCCTGCACCCCAACTCCCTGCCCCAGACTAGTGAAAGTGAGTGAGGTTTGGGAGGAAGAGGAATGGAGTGAGCAAGGTGAGGCCTCAGAGAAGGGGTGAAGCAGGGGCAGGGCCTCACAGAAGGGGCAGGAAGGAGAAGGGGCAAGGGTATTTGGGTTTGAGGTAGATCTTAGATTGCACTTAAATTGGAAAAAGTGATCTTGTGGTTAAAAAGGTTGGAGACCACTGACTTAAGGTATGCAACTCCTGCTATGTAGAATACATAGCTGGAGTTGGCTTACCTTAAGCCAAACTTGGTGGTGTCCCTACCGTGGGAGGCCGACAGGAGAAATTGCGAGGAGTACAAGCGCTAGCCAGAGATGTCCTCAGCATTTGATTTAGTGGGTCTATACTAGACCCACCAAATTGAATGCCAGAACATTGATCAGTGGCGCGGCGGGTGAAGACATACTCTGAGGGTTTCCTCGTCCCTATTTCCCTCTCTTGGTCCTAATATCTCACCCATCTGTGTTCTCTACCCGTGTCTCTTTATCCACAGCTATTCTCTTCTTCCACACTCTGCTATTGCTTCTAGGCCTCTTTCCCAACCAGCTGCCCCAATTCTTCCTGTCACCTGTATTTATCAATCCTCGGGTTCCGTCTCCGTCGCCCCTCAAAACTGTTCTGCCCTCATGCCCAGCTCCCTTCTAGCCCTGTCTCTGCCATCCCAACACACCCAAGTGCGGCAGCTGCTCAGGGTAAGGAGGTGGCTGGTCACTGCTTCCTGCTCCTCCTTGTCTGCTGGTGGGGGTAGGAATGTGCTATCGATGCAGGGGGCTGCAGCACTGCCTTTGCCACCCTGGGCATGGCATTTTGTTTAATAGTTTGCTCATCTGGAGTGAATGAGCCCAGGAGTCAAGCTTGATTTCCCTGCATGCCTCTTCCCCCCACCCCGCTCCAGTGGCCAGCCAGACGGTGTTTCACTGGTCAGTCCTGGGGTGTACAGCTGAGCAGCTTCTGAGCCAACATGTGGCCTTCTCACCCACATCAAATACTTAAACCATGTTTATACAGAGAGAGACTCTAATTATAATGGCTCTATTCACATTTCCACTAAGGCTAGAGCAGCAGAAAGGGGCCTTAATGAAAATGAGAATACAGTCCATATCTTACGTTTAGAATATGTTCACTATTTGTGTATGTTGAATGAGAACAAGTAGGGGTGGGCAAAATACAGCCCACAGTTGCACAAACCCACAGAAAATTCACACTCATTGTGCCAAATGTTTCTTTTCTTTTGTAGAAATAGAAACATTTGCCAGGCTGTGACCCGAGTGGCTTTCCTAAAAGGGAATTATCCATCAGCAAAGCACGTGGTTATTGACGAGGCCCAGAATTTCCGGTCAGAGAATGGCGATTGGTACGCCAAAGCTAAGCGCATCACCCAAGGAAATGGTCCTGGGGAACCTGCTGTCCTCTGGATCTTCTTGGATTATTTACAAACAAATCACCCATTTCTGTGCAGTCTTCCACCTCCGTCAGAGCAGTATCCCCAGGAATGGCTAACGGTCGGGGTCCGGAATGCCATGCAGATCTACAGCACTATGCTACACGAGATGCAAAATATTGTAGACTCTCCCCAAATCGACATTCCTTTTGAGCGGTTAAAAATGCTGCTCAATGAAGCTAAATGTGGCCATCCTCTATCAGGTGTGTGTACGGTACAAACAAATTGGGAGAAGGATGAAATAGCCACATATGTGGCTGTCACTTGTTCCCAATATTTCCAAAATGGTTACTCTAGGAAAGACATTGCTATCTTGTACAACACAGCAGAAGAGAGGGAGACGTATCTGAGGCTCCTACAACACAAAATGAGATGTTTCAGGCAGGACATGCGGTTCACAAAAGCAGAGGCCGTGCTGGGAAATGGCCTTGTTCTTGACAGCATCCGCCGCTTTTCTGGCCTGGAAAGAATATTGTGTTTGGTTTCAATCTAATCCCTAACCCTACACAGATGGAGATTTCTGCCAATCTTAAGCTCTGTGTGGTATCCAGAGCTAATTTGTACCTTCATTTGCTGTATGAAAGTAATGCTTGAAACTATCATGGCGGTTCGCTTGGGATCTGTTTAATAACCCGTGTAGGATTTCCCTTTGGTTCCAGCTGTGTGCAGAGACTGGTAGTCATGTTACATTTATGGTTTTTCACTCACAATTCAGCTGTAAATACAAATCAACCTTAGGCAAAGTTTCAGCCTGGAGGGCTTTCATCTCCCAGGCTAATAAATTACAAGAGACCTGAGGGTCTTAAAAAGCCAGGCCCTAACATATCCCAAAGTAGCTGTGTGGGATACCATGAAAATGGTCCCCTTAGGGTTCATCTGTCATGGGGGGCTTCCTGCCTCCATGTTCCTCACTGCAGCGTTCGTGTTGGCCTGGGCTGTCGGGGGTGAACTGACAAGGAGGAGGCAGTGTGCAGACATGCGAGAGAGGTCCCAGCTCCGCACTGATTCTCTGTGCAACACATGGGCCAGTGCTTCCAGAACGGCCTTGGATATTTGGGTGCCCCGCTGCGCAAGATGCACAGAGTGGGATACATGAGCAACTTAGGTGCCTGAACTCTGGACTGAGGCCGCTAAATCTCTGCCCAGCGCCACTGTGAGCCTGGCTGCAACTTCACCCTGTCGGGGCCTAAGTTGACTCAGTTCCGTAGGCCCCAAGTTCTAGATGTGGGGCCTGCAGCCTGCTGCCTCCCTGGGCATTTGTCTCACCGATACCAAGAGCGATTCACAGGCTGGGGCAGAGAGACATCTGACCCCTAAGTTGTGTGCAGATGGCGACCTGGTAGCATGCTCAGAGGCTGCTTAGACACTGGGTCCCTCTCAAAAGTTGGTCTGAGGAGAAGGCGGCAGTGAGGCCCACCTCCAAACTTTCAGCCTGTGTTTAGAGCACTCTCCTGGGATGTGGCAGGTGTCGGTTCCCTTCCCTCTTTGCAGCCTGAGGGGGAAGGAGGGATTTGAACCAGGGTCTCACCTCTCAGGAAGGTGCTGTAATCCCTGAGCCGGTGGCATATTGTGATGCATAGCTCCCTCAGATGCTCCTGGGGAAGCTGTTCCCTTCAGCTAAATAGGGTGAATGGAGCAGGGAGACTAGAACAAGGTGAGTGCTTCAACCACTGGGCAGAAAGTCCCCCTCTGGCTTTTTTTTGTGAAGTGAGACCAGGCACTGAACTCACTCCCACAAGAATCATCTCAGGCCCCTGAGCCGCCTGTCTTCAGGAAAGTGGTTCTCATCTGCAAGTTGCTAGCAGAGACGGGGGCTTCCGTGCTGCCTGGGCTTAGCTCCAAGAGAAAGGGGCTTTAGCAGATACCCCTCATTGGTATCGGCCATTAGCCAGCCGCGGCGGGTTCCTGCCCAGTGTGCTGCCTTTTGTTGGTTCACACTCTGTGTCTGGCACGTTCCATTTGCTGTACAGGGGCCTATGGCTGTGGATCACAGTGATGCTCCTATGACTTTCTAGGTGCCTAACGTTAGACATTGCCACATTGGGCGCCACAGCGCTAAAGGCCCTATGTCAGGGGTGGCCAACCTGTGGCTCATGAGCTGCATGGGCTCTTCAAAGGAAAAACTGCGGCTGCTGCACCCACAGCTGTTCTGTGTTCCCCTGCTCTGACCTTTTTTCCTTGTCTGGTCAGGGCACCACTTGGGGCAGTGAGATCTGATGCTGCAGCCGACGGAAGCCCGCTTGGGCCACACGCGGCTGTGTTGAGGTCGGGATCTCCCTCAATCTGGCCCTGCAGCTCAGTCTTTACATGGTTCCCCCACTTGGGGTCACTACGGCCTTGCGGCACCGTCTCTATCCGGCTCCCCTCTTGAGGTATATATAGCCCTGTGACACAGTCTTTATGGGCTTCCCTCTTGGGGTAAAGATGGCCTTACGGCACAGTCCTTGAAGGCTCCCCTTTTGGGGGTAATATGGCCTTGCGGCACAGTCTCTGTAGGATCCCCTTTTGGGGTATATATGGCCCTATGGCCCCATCCTTACAGCTCCCCTCTCGGGGTTAATACGGCCTTGCAGCACAGGCTTTATAGGCTTCCCACTTGGGGTAAATACGGCCTTGCGGCCTACTCCTCAGGATTTGGGCTTTCCTGTGCTTCAGAGTGCCACAGTGGGAGGGAAGGATATGGGGACCCGGGCCCTCCCACTCCACCGGGTCCCAGCCCAGGGCCCTATTGTCAGTGGAACAATCGACTACTTGCTCAGCAAGGGGGCTTCTCCCCTCAAGCAGCTGAGCACTCGGTGTGCTATCACTCCCCACCCTGGGCTGCTTCCTACCTCCCCGCGGTTCTCCGCTGTAGTGCCTCTTCTGGGGCCAGGGCTGTTGTGGTGGCTGTGGCTGTGGCAGCGGCAGTTGCTGCTGGGATTGTAGTGGCTGCAGCATTGGCTCTGGCTGCGTGGACGACTCTGACTCAGGAGCTAGCTCTGCAGGTCCTTCCCCTTCGTCCGTCAGCCCCCAGTGAGCTGGCTCAGGGCCTTTTATAGTGTGGCTCACCAGGTAGCATGCCCAGCAAGGCCATGGGTGAGGGGCACTTTCAGCCAGCTGGGCCCTGCCCACAGGTTGATTTATAGTGTGGGGCCAGGACAGCCCGTCATAGGCTGTTAAAGGGGCAGCATTTGTTTTTTTGCTCAACAACTTCTTTCCCTTGGCTCTTTGCGTTGTATGCACCACTATTTTGGCTCTTTGTCTGTAACGAGTTGGGCACCCCTGCCCTCTGTGGATCCCAGCTGCATTGACTAATTCATTGGCATTATGGCTGCTCACCATCCTTGGATATCAAGTCCCAAGAATCTAACGTGAGGAACCAAAGGAGACAGGCCTAAACCAAAAATCATTGGAGTCACCAACCAATTGTTACTTAAATCAGCAAGTAGGAAACCTTGATTGAAATCAGATTTCTATCTTCTGTTTTATGGTTACATTATTTTTCCTAGGCTACATCTACACTACAAGTTTTTTCAGCAGAAAATATGCTAGAGGGACTTATTAGCATAAGTCGCTACAGTATTAGCACATTTTCTGCCTTTTCTTTTTCCGCAAGGGGTTTTTGCACAAAGCAGCAGTGTAGCTGCTTCCATTTTGTGCAAACCCCCTGTTTTGCGCAAGATCCTTATGCCTGTCCCAAAGAAGCATAACGATCTTGCGCAAAACGGGGGTTTTGAGCAAAGCGGAAGCAGCTACACTGCTTCTTTGTGCAAAAACCCCTTGCACAAAAAGAGATGGCAGAAAATATGCTAATATTGTCAGGACTTATGCTAATGAGTCTCTCATTAGCATATTTTCTGCTGAAAAAACTTTTAGTGTAGATGTAGCCCTAGAGAAAGATTATTTCTTATTGATAGAACCATTAAAACATGTTGATTTGCAACCAGAAATAGCCTTTACACAGGAAAAAATATCCCATGTAGCTGTAAATGCTTTTTTAAACTATAATGTATCTCTTAATTTTTAAGAATCTGAATAAATGTATGGTATTGTTAGAGAATGGTGATAATCTGAACTTGTGATTTGTGTCAATCTGCAGTTGGATGTGTCAAGGGGCACCTTGTCCACCCGCCAGCGAGGGTGGGGAAAGTTTGCTGCAGCCCCTCAGATTCCCATTTGAAATAGGCTACCCTATCGGCCACAAAGTCTATGCACTAGGACCTAGGGCAGTATGGCCTAGTGGCTTCAGAGTTCACACCTTCCCCCCCCTTACGTTCAGGGTAACACAGCCTAGCGGCCATAGAATTGATATGGTACGGTCCAGTGGCCACAGGGTCTATACACAGTACGGCCCAGCGGCCTCAGTCAACATGCAATCCCCCTGTATTCAGAGTAGTACAGGCCAGCGGCCACACAGTCTATACACAGTGCACTCTAGCAGCCTCAGTCAGTGTGTAATCCCCCAGTACTGATATGCCCATCACAGGATGGAAATTGGAATTTATTAATAAAGAATCTATTGAATATTCTCTCACTAAATATTTGAATTCCAGGGATAAGAACACCACCAAATATTTTCAAAAAGCCAACCAAACTTCTTTCTGAATGCGAGGTGAGAATTCAGCCATTCACCTCTGTTCTTCTGTCACTGCTTGGAATTGGTGACATACAAAAAGTTGTGGGGGTTTTTTGTTTGTTGTTTTCTGAACCAATGGCAGCTAAATGCATTGCAGGCATTGATTCTTTCATGGCAAGTTTGGTGTGTTCATGGCTAGGGATGGAATCCTAAGCCCCAGGATTGTCTAGGACTTAACTCAAATGTATTTTTCCCAAGCATAAAAAAGTATGCCCTGTACTCAAAGCCTCTGCAATTCAACTGGATTTCCTGCTGTGGATCCGGTCCATTTCCAGACCTTCCGCATGTTTTCTCCTCCTGCTTGGTTTCTCTCTCGCCAGCTGGCATGGCCTGGGTCTTATGCCTGGGAGAAAGGTTTGATCAGCCCATAGTCCATGCACTTCACGAGACACTCGCGAGCCACATTAATGACGTGCTGTTTTGTGGCGTCATCTGTCTGTTTTCCAATGAGTGTCAGGATCTCCAGCATCTCACTCTCCAACAGTTTCTTGGCCAGCTCTTGGTCTGCGTGGATGAGATTGCAAGCAACCACTAGTCCCCGGTGTTGCACCTCCAACTTCTCATGCAAGCAGAGCCTCTGCAGGATTTCCAGCCACTGGGTTGTCTGCAAGGGAGGAAGAGCCATAAGTTTACAGATGAGGTTTTTTAGAGCAGGTTAGTGTCCCCCTTCCCAAGGCACTTTGCAAGGGGGTGAAAGTAGCAATTTAGGATGGAGGAAATTCTACAAATAGGTCAGTTCCACTGCAGGAAAACTGATCTCTGCAGAAAACATCCGAGCTGTGTGCAGGTAAGTCAAATACAAATGGAATAAGCTAGTATAAAACCAAAAGGTAAGTAACGTCTCAGAGGGTGGTAGGGAAGGAATGGTAGGGCCATGAGGGCAGGGGGCTGGACTTGATGACCTCTTGAGATCTCTTCCAGTTCTAGTATTCTAGTATTCTGTCATTATTTAATAACAATAGATGTTGAGATTCAGAAAGTTAAAGCACCATCTAGATCATCCCTGATAGATGTCTATCCAACCTGCTTTTAAATATCTCCAGTGATGGAGATTCTACAACCTTCCTAGGCAATTTATTCTAGTGTTTAGCCACCCAGAAAGTTAGGAAGTTTTTTCTAATGTCCAACCTAAACCTCCCTTGCTGCAATGTAAGCCCATTGCTTCTTGTTCCATCTCCAGGCGCCAAGGAGAACAATTTTTCCTCCTTCCGCCTTGTAACACACTTTTAGATACTTGAAAACCGCCATCATGTCCCCTCTCGGTCTTCTCTTTTCCAAACTAAACACATAATTGTCTGATCTCCCCTCAATTTCCTACAAGTGCAAACATTTTAAAACAATAAAAATGGAAAAAATAATTTAACACAATCAACCGTTTCCACTGTCATGATAAACAAATACAAACAGAACCCTGCCTCACCTAGCTGTGATGATCTTGGGGTCACACCAACTGTTGGCATTGGATAGGAGAGAATACAGAGTGGAGGACAGATGCTGCTACCCTAAGCCCCCAGTGAGACGAATGGGCACCCCGCAGGTGAATGAAGCTGTTTCTGTCCTTGGTACATTAACTTGGGAACATGGGGCAGGAAGTTTCCCCATCAGCTTTAGTAGGTCACACCTTTGTTAGAGGTCACTCAATTAGACAGTTAGCTTAAACCTATCATTTTATACTTCAAACTATTCAAAAGCCTTCCCTAGGACTTAGCATAAATACTTCGTTTGCTGCTGTAGCTGTTATTTAAAATGCTGAGGGGCCCCTTGGGTCAGAATTGTACAATGTACCCAGGCTGCCTTTGAGACGATTCAGTGTTTGGGGCATTGAGTTTCCCCCTCTTACCACTTGGGTCATCTTATGGCAGAGTTTCTTGTGCGCCGCAGTCAGCATGGCCAGGGCTCCTGCTGCTGCATTCTGCACCTTTGCGTCGTCCTCGCCGCACAGCAACACAACCAGCTTGAGCCGGTCATTTCCATCGGCCAGAAATCTCTCTTGAACCTCCAGAGTGAAATGCAAACACGGGTGGTGAGTTGCAAGGCTGAGGGAATTCAGGCTGGCCGAGCAGTTTCATAGCCCGTTGGACAGAAACACACAACAGAACACATTCCTCAACAGAAACAGACAAAACGTAGCTAGAAATTGCCACACGTAGCCGGCATCCTGTCTCAAACTGTGGCCATGAGACATTTCAGAGTCAAGTTCAAGCAGCCCCAGAGTAGGGAAATCTGTTGGGAAGACCAGGAATTGAACAGCGTTCCAAAGAGAGCTGGATAAATCCATGGTGGTTAGGTCCATCAATATTTATTAGCCAGGCTGGGTAGGGACAGTGTCCCTCGCCCGGGGCGGGCGATCGTTTTTAAAAGGGGGCCACTTCACAAATTTCTGAAGTGGCCCCGGGCTGCCCCAGACGAGGCGGGGCCAGGAGACTGCTCCCCTGCCCACAGACCTTGATTGGCCTGGGGGGGGGGGAAGCATGTAAAATCTCCCCCTCACTACCTCCCCCAAGACAACCTGGGGGTGGGGCCAGCGTGTGACATCTTTCACCTCCTGCCCCACCAAGGGCATGTGGGGGCGAAAGAGAAACACCAGCCATTGTAAAACAGCTGTCCTTGGAGAGAGGTGGAGACATCACAGACTCCTCTGTCCCTAGGTCTCAATTGGCCTGGGCTGCCACTGGCTTGGCAGGCCGGATGCATCCTGCAGAGGCCGCTTTGCCCACCCCTGTGCTAGACTCTGTCAGAGGCTGGGAATGGGCGACAGGAGGATCACTTGATTCCAGAGGTGTAGTGAGGGTGTTATGCGCCCAGGGGCGAAGGCAAAATTTGCGCCCCCCTCCCCCACTGCCACTGCATGGCAGAGCCCCGAACCTGACACACAGCTGAACCCGCCCCTGGGGGGGGAGGAGCTTGTACCATGTCTTACCTGACCCCCTCCAGTTTGGGGCTGGGCCCCACATGCACTAACCATCCAGCAGAGGTGGAGGGGGGTCGGGCTGGGGGCAGAGAGGCGGGGAGGAGGCAGCTCCAGCCGGTGGCGGCAAGCAGAGGGAGAGCAGGCGAGTGGAGGGATGACAGGCAGAGTGGAGGGGGACTATATTTACGCCTCACTAGTGTGGCACCCGGGGGCAACTCCCTCCCCACGCTCTCCTCACTATGCCACTGTAAATAATCTACCTCTTAGGATATTTATTGTTTCACAAATTACTTACTGACATATAAATTATAAAGTTTTGTGGTTTACATTCTGTTAAATAATTTTTCTCTTCAGTTTGTTCATATCCCATTCTCATTAGGTTAATGTCTTTTACATAAAAAATGTCAAATTCTTAAAATATGTAAGTTTTATGAAATGAGAGAAATAAATGTTATACAACCTAAATATGAATTTCATCATTATATTTCATTCAAACATTTAAAACCACTATTATAGCAAATAAGTAATTCATTGCTTCAATGAATAGAAAGTAAAAAAGATTTTGAGCATATCAAATTTATTGTAAGCAATCTGTAATGCTTCCTAACTGCCTAGTTACTTACCTAGTTAACCTAACTGTTTTTCATACGATCGCACAGCGACACATCACATGAAAGTTATGAATGTAAGAGATTAACTTACCTGTCCAAATAACATTCAGAAAAACTTTGAAATAAAACTAACACACAACACGTGAATCACCCTCACTTTCTTGAAGGCAATAAGTAGCCTAAAGCTGAGGATATACTGCAAGCATGGCTTTCTGTCTGCCACAAGGACTTTTTTGTTCAGGCTGCCATGAGATTCTATCCTTAAGTAAATGAGGGTATGTCTACACTGCAAAGTTAATTCGAAATAACAGCCGTTATTTTGAATTAACTTTAATAGCGTCTATACATGCAAACAGCTATTTCAAAACTAATTTGAAATAGCGGAGCGCTTAATTCGAATTTGGTAAACCTCATTCTACAAGGAGTAATGCCAAATTTGAAATAGCTATTTCGAATTAAGTGCTGTGAAGGGCCTCCAGCCCTTCCCAGGGAGCCCTGGTGGCCACTCTGAGCACAACCAGGAAAACTTACTCTCCTCTCCCCCAGCCCCGGAGCCATTAAAGGGGTAGACCCTGGCCACAGTGCCTGTGCCAGCTCCAAGCCTGCCACTCCAGAGCCAGCAGTGGCCACCGGGACCCCGACCCAGTGGCCCTAAAACATGAGCCAGCCAGCCCTCCACCGCTCCCCAGGAGCAGTCTGCCAGCTCCCAGGAGCCTGACAGGGCCCAGAGAAGGTGGGCGCCTTCCTGGTCCAGGGTGAAGATCATGGACCTTATTTAGGTTTGGGGGGGATGCCCCCAACATCCATGATCTCCGCACAAGATGGAGGAATGCGGCCGTCTATGGCAGGATAGTTGCCAGTCTGGCCACCAAAGGCCACATGCGAACCCAGGAGCAGGTTTGCATGAAAATCAAGTTGGTCCAGTGAGACCCCCAACCCTGGGCCCTGAGCTTCCCCTCTTGCTTTTTCCACTTGCTTCCCCCTTCCAGCTCCCTCCTCTCAGGTTTCCCCTTCCCCTCTCCCACCTCCTTTTCCCAGTCTCCCCAGAGGTTCATCCCCCCCGTTTTGTTCAATAAACCCAGTTTCTATTTTTGAACATATGTGTCTTTTGTTTGACATCAGGAAGGGGGGCTAGGGAGGGGTAAGTGGAAGGACGTGAGGGAGGAATGGGGCACGAGCCCGCAGTGGGGAGGACCAGGGTGGCTCTGAGCGCTCCTTGTGGGGCGGTTGCTCTCCCTCAGGGTCTCCTGGATCCTGATAGCCCCCCGATGGACCCCCCGGATGGCAGCCAGCAGCAAGTGCAGCTGGGCTGATGGCAACGACCCCACGAGACGCACCTGTGTGCCCAGGGGCAGCTCTGGCTCCATGTGGCCGAGTGCTGTGGTGTCCCGAGTGCAGGCACTCAGGGCACGCCAAGACAGGACTGCTTTGCTGTCCCTCATCGAGGTAGACAAGCAAGCAGGGAACCCTGAGAACTGTCTGTCTGGGGTGGGGGTAGGGTCCCTTTAAGCACGGAGCTCAGTTAGCTTCAGGTAGCAGCCCCACACACTAAGTCCTAACCTGATGCCCTGCCGGCACTGGTTCTGGCCAGCCTTAACTTCGGTTCAGGGCCCACTCAGTGTGGACGCGCTATTTCGAAATAGGTTTTGTGTGTAGATGCGTTAATTTGAATTAGCTTAATTCGAATTAACTATTTCAAATTAAGTTAACTCGAATTAATGCTGTAGTGTAGACATACCCTGAGAGAGGTCTCTCTGAGCTGCTCTTCCAAATGTCACACAAGTCATTCAAATGAAGCTATAGATGTCAAGATTCGAGGCCAACTTTGCCTTGAGCAGACTGCCTCTCCAGGTGTTCACAATCATAACATCCAAACATGTGTAAGACTTTTAGTTGAGAAAGCCATGTTAATCCCAAGTCTCTGCTATGATTGGGAGATGTGGTGGGTGACCTATAGAAAACATCAGCATTTTCTTTGGAAAATCTGCAACAAAACACGGGGGGATCTATCACCTCAGTAGTGCCAACTCCTTTAGAATTGAGGCTCTGATTATCCAGCACCAGCTGAGGTAGAGTGGGCACTGTGTGCGCACACGTGATATATTTTTACCAAAATTCCTGCCTGCCCAACTCACCAAAGGAGAAAGGAAACAGGAAGACCAAAAGGAGCAGTGTTTCTCAACCTTTTTTCATAAGCTTCAGAGGAGTAGCCCTGTTAGTCTGTAACAGGAAAAACTTGAACAACACACAGTCTAGTAGCACTTTAAAGATTAACCAAACATGTAGATGTAGATGGTATCATGAGCTTTCATGGACGGAAGTAGGTTTTGCCCACAAGAGCTCATGATACCATCTACATCATGGGTTCCCAAACTGGGGGGCATTTTTTTTTTTGCTCAAGTTTTGCTGCTATTTGGGGGGGGGGGGAGGCATGAGGGTTTTTCAAAAATCAAAACGGGGGGCATGATGTCAAAAAGTTTGGGAACCACTGATCTACATGTTTGGTTAGTCTTTAAAGTGCTACTAGACTGTTGTTTAAGTTTTTTCCTTTTGTTATAAAGTACCAATTTTTAAAGTTCCTTTTGTTAGTATCAATTTTTTTAAAAAAAGTTTTTTCCTTTTGTTACAATTTTTTTTTAAAAGATACTTTATAAGTACCCCCAATGCACCCACCCCTCCTCCAGAGCCAGGCACACCAGCCCCGCCCCCCCATCCCAATGCAACTGTAGATACATCTCATTAATCTCTGTATTAATCATGTTCTCATTGAATTTTTTTATTTTAACTTTGTCAAGTCCTTTTAGTATTGTACTAAGTCTGTAGTTAGTTGTTTTAAGTCCTTTTATATAGAAACTTTGTATACTTTAATACAGAACACAGAAAATTTGTATTAAGTCTTTTTACATAGAAGCCTTATATCTTGTAGACTTTGTACCCCCTTTGGCTTAATTGATTGTCCTTTTGAATGAATGAGGTGTGAATGGATAAGGCATGAAAGACTAGCACCTCCCTCCTCTTGCAATAGTAGGAGAAGGGTGGGAGCCAGATCCAAGAACAATGGGACCTGTGAAGTGGGCTCATTGAAAGAAGACTGGACCTATGGACGCCTTGAGAGTCAGCAGCAAGTGCTGCTTTGGGAAGGTCCCTCTTTGAAGGCGAATGGGGCAGCATTAAGACAACTAACTGCATATGCTGATGTATATGCATGGGATGACTAATGGGGCAAATCTGCACGAGAGGGAAGACACTATCAATCTAAGGCATCTTGCAGAGAGACCCCCGGCTTTCCTCCTGTCAACATGGGAACATCGATCTGGCTCCACCCCTCCCGCACCAAACTCACCTGGCCAGTGCAGTTAGGGGGGCAGCAACTATTGGTAATAACAAGGGTTGTGTGTGTGTGTGTGCGGGTGCGCGCGCGCGCGTGTGCTCCTGAGCGCTGTATCACAGGCATATAGTATTGACTGCTCTATGCTCGTAGTACTAATCAATGGGGCATTTTGCCTTTTCCCCCTGAAAAGATCCTGTACAGTACTCTTAAGTACAACACAACCACCCCTCCCCCAGAGCTAGGCACCTGCGGCGCCCCCCAACCAAATCCCCCTCCTTCAGAGCCAAGTACCCCCAGCGCCCCCCAACCAAATCCCCCTCCCCCAGAGCCAGGCCCCCCCCGGTGCCCCCTCCAACCAAATCCCCCTCCCCCAGAGCCAGGCACCCCCGGCGCCCCCCCAACCAAATCCCCCTCCCCCAGAGCCAGGCACCCCCGGCGCCCCCCCAACCAAATCCCCCTCCCCCAGAGCCAGCCCCCCCCCGGTGCCCCCCAACCAAATCCCCCTCCCTCAGAGCCAGGCACCCCCGGCGCTCCCACAACCAAATCCCCCTCCATCAGAAGCAGGTACCCCCAGTGCCCCCCAACCAAATCCCCCTCCCTCAGAGCCAAGCACCCCCAGCAACCCCCCAACTAAATCCCCCTCCATCAGAAGCAGGTACCCCCGGCGCCCCCCCAACCAAATCCCCCTCCCCTAGAGCCAGGAACCCCCGGTGCCCCCCAACCAAATCCCCCTCCCTTAGAGCCAGGCACCCCCAGCGCTCCCACAACCAAATCCCCCTCCTCCAGAGCCAGGCACCCCAGCAACCCCCCAACTAAATCCCCCTCCATCAGAAGCAGGTACCCCCAGCGCCCCCCAACCAAATCCCCCTCCTTCAGAGCCAGGCATCCCCGGCGCCCCCCAACCAAATCCCCCTCCATCAGAACCAGGCACCCCCAGCGCCCCTCCAACCAAATTCCCCTCCCTCAGAGCCAGGCACCCCAGCAAGCCCCCAACTAAATCCCCCTCCCGCAGAGCCAGGCACCGGAGGAACCAGAGGAGTAAATTAATCTTACTTTTAAAGTGGCCACTCCTGCCGCCCAGCCAGCTGCCTCTGCTCGCAATGTGTTCAGGGCGGCAGCACGTAGCCCAGCTCCCAGCTAACTCTGCTGAGAGCGTCAGATGGGCCTACACGGAGCGCGCTCTGGTCCCACCCAGCCCAGTGCCCCGCTAGCATGGTGCCTGAGGCCAACTGCCCCCTCCTGCTTCCTCTTTGCTACGCCTCTGCTTGATTCCCTGTTCTGTTCACACCCTCTGGGGCACCTGACATTGGCCACTGTGGACAGACAGGACACTGGGCTTGAGGGGCCTTCAGTCTGACCCAGTCTGGCTGTTCTTATGATCTTAACCTTTTCCCCAAAAGGTGTCAGTCTAACCCTTAATAGAAGCTGGTTTAAGCCCTGACGCAGGATGGTTTATGTCCTTTGCAAAACAGCTTTGCTCTAGCTATTACAGCTCTAAGATAAGTCTTGTGACCCATTCAATGGTCCAACACCTCTTTGAATCTTTCCAGGTTCCTGGCCTTCCCATTCTGTGGCAATGGGTTCCACAGCCTAATTGCACGCTGAGCCAAAAAGTTTCAGATTTGAATTTGACACCTGTCAGTTTCTCTCAATGCCCTCGTTCTTACGCCAGGAGGCCAGCAGTTCCCATTACAGCGTCTCAACGCCATTCAAGAGGCAGCGTGTCCAAGCTAACAACCGGAGGCACAGGTGTTACCTCTTTGTTGACAACCAGGTTGCACATGCACTCTGTGGCTGCCTGTCGGAGCTGGTCATGGTTCTCAAACATGTAGTTCTCGATGTCAGGCAGGGCTCTCTCTTTGATTATCTTCAGCCTGGATTGAGGGGAGCACAAAGATGCAATCACAGGGCTGTGCTTGCCAGGCAGGGTCAGCCAGCAGGCGGAGGAGGCAGGGAAAGCCTTGAAAAACCAAGCGCTTTCCAACTAAGCCATGCAGCATTTTCTCATCTGCTAATTTAAGAGTCATCCCTACAGATCCTTCCCTTCTTACAACAACAGGAATAATTTCCAGGTCACTCCACTGCCAGTCCTGCAGGAAGATTTCTCTGATGACCTATTCTTCTAGGGTAATAAAGAAGATGGGGTTACGAGTGTTTATTCAACAGCTCTGGGGAACAATGCAAGCAGGGGAAGGGTTTTCTACCCACCACTCACTTTTGGGATTCTTAAAAAGGAAGGGACTTTTTGGGGGATGGATGGAGCTATGGCAACTCTGGCTGGCTGAGGGGAAGGGCCAAGCACCACCGTCATGGCGGCCAACACCACCGTCTCTGGGGATCCCCAGTCTTCTTCACCCTGATCTTGAAAGATGTCCTAGCCAGAGAGGGGGAGCCAGACAACTCCAGCTCCTCAGGCCCTGGCTGAATCCCAACCACCACCCAGGATGCGACACAGTCCCCACCCCCGCCAAATGATTGTTTTCTTCCCCATCTAATTTCCTCTCTTCCCACCCCTCACCTTTTGCCTTCTGTTTGATCCGAGTCTGGCTTGGCTGGCCCATGGCCAGAAAGAGGCAGCTAAGAGCAATGCCTTAAACACCCCAGTGCTGGTGCAGGCCTGCCAAGCCGTGGAGCGGCTGAGCAAACCTGCATCAGGCCAGTTTCTCTCCAGCTGCGAGGCTGTGAGTGAGTCAACACCAGGACAGAATTTTCTAGCTATGTTACTCTCTCCTCTTGCCTTTGGGGTGTGTATCCTGTTGTATCTTACAGACAGCAGCGCCAGACCAATCGAACCAACATTTCCAGTCCCTTCTGTTTCCCCTGCAGGACAGTTATTACCATCCCAGAGACTAGACACACAAGGAAGGGGAGGCAAGATCTAACTTAGCTCATCTGCCTTCTCTTGTCAATTTACGGGGACCAGCACGGTCACAATGCTGCAAACGTCTTAGACGGTCAAGCACATTTTTTCCTCTCTCTAAAGAATCTCTTCAGTGAAAGGGCAAGGGAACCAAGGATGGTGTTTAAATGAATCCCTTAGTTAATGCTTCCCATTTCAAAAACCTTAACAGTTTTCCCTTCTTTTCTTTAATAGGTAAAATGAGTGTTTAACAATGTGTTTGTTATAGCAGTAAGCAGGCAGAGGTCTTGTTAAAGGTTGGACAGTGACAGGATCACGTTAACATCTTTGACTCTTTAGGCCCATGTAATCCACCTAAGTTAATACAATAGACCACTGATTATTTTAATGTAGGCAAATGAGGCCAGGTCTATACTAGACCTGGAAGGTCGACTTAAGGTAAGCAACTCCAGCAACATAAATGATGTAGCTGGAGTCAACATATCTTAAGCCAAGGTTGGTACCATCTACACAGTGGGAGGTTGACGGGAGCAAATGCCAACCAGGGGTGCTCTCAACATTTGATTTAGCGGGTCGAGACCTGCTAAATCGAATGCCAGAAGACCAGTCTCCAGCACTGCTAGTAGAGATGTAGCCTTAATCGGAGGGCTAGAAATTTTGGCCATTGGTGACCAAGAGCTGAAACCATCTGCATCTGTTTAAAAACATTCCCTGGAGATTGGATAGATTATGGGATTATTAAACATTGGGAAGGAATACTTGAAGTGCAGGATAACCCAGGTGGTATATTGACACAACATGCCCAGGAAACTAGAGTGAGATTACACAGAATTCCTTTCTACTGGTCTCATGTCGATAAGTATGGTTGCCTCATTCCACAGTACACATCCTGCTCCTGGGATGGAACTGACCAGAGCTGGGTGAAAAAAATTCACACAACATGAAAAGTGGCTTGGACTAATTTTTGTGAACAATTAATTTTCAGATTTTGTTTCACAGAAAAACAAATGTTTAGCTTTTCAACAAAAACTCTATATTCCTTTAAAATCTTTTTTCGAAGAAGGCTACACATTTTAATGGGGAAAAAAATCTTCACACACTTCTACCACAGACCCCCTCCCATGTCACTGGGGTGGGGGTACTTACTGAGCTACGCTGATCCTGCCTGGCAGGAGAGCCTGTTTTATCCTGACTTTTCCAAAACGTTCTGCAATCTGGGGTGGGGGCTGTACGGGGAAAGGTAACAAAATCCACTGGAACTTACCTGAGTTTGTCACTTCTTCCTGACAAGTTAGTGAGGCCTAACAGAGCCTCATAGTTCTGTAGCCCATCTCTCTCTGTATTCAACAAGCTGACCAGTGGCCGCACCACCTCATACACCTATGAGGAGGGGATATCGGATGGTCACTCTTTGGTGTCTGGATCCCCATCGGCTTGTCACAAAAATACAACAAGAAAACAACTGCATTTACTTACCCTCTCGCCTGGGAATGCTATGTCTGGATTGGAGATGGCTGCAATTTTGGCTAGGGCATGAGAAGCCTTTACCTTGCCAACATCTGTACCGTCCAGAGCCAGAGGTATCAGGGTCTATGATACATAGCAAGGAATTCAGGCTTACAGAAAGATTTACTGTACTGTCACTATTTTACTCTAGTTTATTACAGAAGAGTCTCTGGAAGAGTCAAGTTTTGTCCAAATGTATTTGTCCATTAAACTAACTTGCAGAGCATGTTGAATCTCATGTTTCTGTGGAGCCAAATACCCACACACCAGCCCGCAGATGACTTCAGAGTAGTGGAGTCTTTTTGCTTCAGTGTTGCATGGCCACTTGGGGAGACAACTTCTCTTGCGTGGTAGAACAGGATTTCTGATGATGCAGGAGCCAGTGGATACCAGCAGAAATGGTTACTGAAAGGCCTGGTAGAGGCACTGTCTCCTGGAGTTTATAGCACAGCATCAGCAAATATGCTTAACCATCATGTTAGGAAACCTCTCAAGAGGATGCAAGGAAACAAAAGCCGCGTCTCATTCGGTAAGCTTGCTAGCAGCGCGCTAAAAGAGGCACTTTGCTCTTGGGCAAATATTTGAATCCTGGATCACTTCTAGTGTTTTGGGGAGGGTTTCTGTGCATATATTTAAAGTACTGGGGAAAGTGGCTTTCCTTTGGCGAAAGGCTGGTCTGGTAAAAATTGCTACAGGTTGGACCCCTCTGGTCCAGCATTTTTGGGGCCTGACTGGTCCTGGACAAGGGGATTAGCTGGACCAGGGGAGGCCCCTCCCCTCCTGCCTCATGTTAAACTGCTGCCCTCCAACCCAACCCCCTGCTACCTGGGCCAGAGCTCTCCAGCTCCTGCTGTTGCCAGGGCTGGGGCTTCCTGTCTGCCACCAGGGCTGGAGCTGTGCAGCTGCTGCTGGCCCTCTGCTACTGCCCAGTTACTGGGACCAGATCTCCACACTGCAGGTCCTTTCCCTCCCCCACGGAGCTCCAGGGTGAGTCCCTGGCCCCTCCAGGGCCAGACCTCCCTATACCTGGACTCTGGGGTCTAGGAACATCTGTGGTCCTGCCAGACCACAGATGTTGCCAGACCAGAGAGTCCTGGTTAAGGGAGGTACAACCTGTACTCATCTTTTCAGAACTTTCTTTAAGATGTGGGGCACATGGCATGGCTATTCCACTGCACTCCAGGGGTATCCATCACAGTTGCCCAAATGCCCCCCTTTTGCCTCACACTCAGGCAAAAGGTTGAGCTGCCTGGAACCCCCCTTAGTACCTCCCCACCAGAAAGGTTCAGAAGGCAAGGACGGTGGGGGCACGAAGCAGATACGGGCAACACATCTTGAAGGACACATTACAGAAAGGGTTTTCTGAGTGACTGCAGAGGTCCATGTCAGTGTAGATGAGTCACAAGCAGGAGGTGAATTTGGAGTATGTTTGAACAGGGACTGGAAGACCACTCAGTCAAATTTAGCATCACCTCTAATAGGGATGTAAGAGATTAACAAGCATCAGAACAATCACCAACGGGGCTGGTGCCACCAGGAGTCCATGGGAATAGCAGCCCACGAGAGCGGCACCACTGGAAGCATTTAACCATGCAAATGATGGAATTTTAATTGATTACATGATTACTACTTATTAACCTTTTTTATATCCCTAGAGTCTAGATCATGGCTACTCAACTTTGGAAGCCCGGGGGGCCACAGTGATACTCTCAGCACATGCCGAGGGCCGCAACTTAAGTGTGGTTGCATTTACATGCAAATATATATGCAAATAGCATCTCTCACACTGATGGGCATGAATACAACGATTAAGGCAAGACTACACAACACACAGGCTCTATTTAAGTCAGTTCTGCTGATATTAATAAAATGCAGCATTTACCGGATTTCCACCCATATGACAGCACTTTGAATGAGCAATGCCAGTCCAGGGATTTAACTACTAAAACGCATCTCAACTGAAGACCATTATATTGACGACTTTTTTGTTTTGGCTCCCACCCATGGGCCGCATACTGAGCCCGCGTAAACCCAAGCCTCACAGCAGACCACAAACAAACGGGCTGCGGGCCACGTGTTGAGTAACCCTCGTTGAGAGATTGCCTCTCACTATGCTAACAGGTAACACGATGCTCAGCCACCACTGTGCAAACATTCCACGTGGACATGCTAGCCACAACATCTGAGGCAGTCGCTTGGGACCTGCTTGAATGACTCAACACTATTTGGTGGCTTCGTGTTAGCCAGTTGGTTGAATACAACTGTGTATCCATGACGAAATCCTCTGTGTGGTAACAGGACTGGCCTTTCTTTTATCCTCACATGCAAAGAACAGTTGAAAGGAAGACCAGGTAGGTTTAGTCTGTTCCAGACTAAATGCTCTAACGCCCAGAGCCTCCTGTCTCTCCTTCCCTTTATAGCAACAAGGCTTTGGGAAGAAGGGCTGTAAGAAATTTGCTGGGTTCATATGGAAAGTGGAGACCAACTTAGTAAGAAAACATGTGTGAGGACAAAGGCAGACTTAGTCTGCACAGAAATCCACGTACAGAGGATCAGATACTAAACAGATACTCTGTCACTCTCCTGGCTGATGTAATGGCTACCAAAAATGCCACCTTCCTTGAAAGGTGCAACAGAGCAGGTCACTAGAGGCACAAAGCAGAGACTCATCAGCTTTGTAAGACAAGACTGAGGCTCTGTCCAATCCCTTTAAAAAACAAATCTCTCCATTCCAACAGCCGTAAGAGCAGCTCTCCACAGGTGGGCACAATGCTGCTATAGCCCTTAGGTGTATTCTGACAGAGCAAACTGCCAACTCATGAAGGTCAAGGAAAGTTGTCTTTTGAAGTGGACCCCTACAAGACAGACCCTTCTGCCATGCCCCATGCATGCCACTACCGAACCAGCGATAGGACTCAACTCTTCTGAAGTCGTTTGCAGCCTTGTGTGTGGGTATCTGGCATGTGCTGAATAGAAGCAAGAGAAGGGGAATCTCTCAGTCTGAACTGGATGGAAAATCTCTTCCATTCAGCCAGCTAAAATACTTCCAGTTGGTGGCTTCCTACCATTCAGCAGCATGCACTGACGTTCTCTAGAGCAGGATTCCTCTGCCAAAGAGACTTAAAGCCTCCAGGACTGGGATGGAGGAGGCAGCTGTGATTCTGATTTGTCTGTGGGAAATGGGGGTGCGCAGGAGGAACTGAGAGGAGAACCCCTGGAGAGCACAAACACCTACAGGGGAACAGCCACGGGCAAGCACTCCAAGAGGAATTTTGTTTTTCTCCATGCTCAAGTTAAAAACCATATCCAGAACATTCACCACCACCCCTTTTTTTAGGGGTTTAAGATTTTAGATAATTAAAATGTGTATCATCGGTATAGGCCCCGCCATAGCAAGTGTTAAAATGATGAGAGTTTCTCGCACATGCAGCGAGAGATGGCTCAGAATGGTTGAACATTCCAGACTGTGCACATCAGTTCCAGAATATTCTAAAGGCCTGAGGAGAGTCGGTTACCTTCCCACCACCTTGCGCGACGATGGTACCACGGTCCTTGGGATCCTCACACAAGGCCAGGAAGACCCTGAAAAAACCCAGCAATGCTGAGAAAACAGGTCTGCAAAGAGAGTATGTCCCACCTGATCTGTCGGTTATGATGCGAGGGGCTAACGCTCAGTGAAACAGTAAATTCAGCAGGTGTTTTCAAGGAAGCTGGAACAGTGTGCACAGTGGGGACGCTGAGGGCCAGTGAGCCAAATTGTAAACCCTGCATAAGATGGAAACCACTTCCAGCCATAAAGTGCAGCAGCACTCCCCGTACCTGTAGGCCAGCCCTTACGGGTGTATCCACACCAGTGATGCTGAAGTTTTAATACAAAGCAATAACGTAATACATTAGAGAATGGCAGCTGCTTTGTTCCTCATCTCCAATTCCTCTATTATCCCATTAGACTTGTACAACGTTTTGTAAGATTAGAAATTCAAGCTGTAGCCTAGCGATAACAATGAGGAGTCCTGTGGCATCTTGAAGTCTAAGTCCAGGTCTGCACTACACCCAGAAGGTCGGCTTAAGGTCCGCAGCTCCAGCTATGTAATAATGTAGCTGGAGTTGACATACCTTAAGCTGAGCTTGGCATTGTCTCCATAGTGGGAGGTCAACACGAGCCCTCAGCGTTTGATTTAGCAAGTCGATCCTCCGGTAAGTGCAGATGTAGCCTAATGACTTCATTTGGGCACAAGATAGAACCCACTTCAGATGCATTAAGTGGAAACTTCAGTTTGATTGATAGACACACGCAAAGATGCATGTGTTACTTTACTATACAGAGGACCAGTGCTAACAAGGACAATTCAATCAGGATGGGCATGGCCCACTCCCAACAGTTGATGAGAAAGATTAATTGTTAGTCTTTAAGGCGCCATGGGACAACTTGTTTTTGGTGAAACAGACTAAAGCAGCTACCCCTGTGAAACTTGTCAGCCTAGTGATAGATTGTAACTGACCTTTATCATTTAGGTTCTGGACCATATTCAGGTTTTTGTAAACACTCGTTTTCCTCTGCTGTCACCTTTAGCTTTGA
The DNA here is from genome assembly GCA_032595735.1 of Pelochelys cantorii. Lineage (NCBI taxonomy): Eukaryota > Metazoa > Chordata > Testudines > Trionychidae > Pelochelys > Pelochelys cantorii. The sequence continues at coordinate 3,408,781 of CM064346.1, read as the reverse complement.
TTGGCAGAACTTGTTGGTGAGAATCCACAGCATACATTTCTCTTTTGACATCATGTAAATTACACCTTGTGCTAAGAGCTTTAATGGGGTTCAGTGGTTAATAGGTGTGAAACAAAACCAATTTATCCTGATACTTGGAAGTTTAACCTACTGGGGCATTCAACTGAGCTATAAACTGTAGTGTAGCCCCCATGTTAGTGAAGTTTACAGTGAAGGTTTTCTCCTGCAAGACCATCTAGAGTAAATTCCCAAGCAGCTGCCCCAGGGCTATACCTGGCTAGTAGCTCCTTGGTCTGGTCCGTTAAGATGGCGCTATCGGCCTTCACCATGCAGGCCAGAGCAGAAATGACACCAGCATTGAGCAGCCGTTTCACTCGCTTCCAAACAAAGTCCTTCTTGTCCTGGAAAGGGATATTGAAGAGTGAACAGGGTCCCATCAGCATCTCGACATGCAGCCACCACCCCTGACTACAGTCACATACGTGGGCTTCTCTGCACACGTTACCATGGAGAAAGCTCGGGCCTCTAGTACTGTCTATCCGTGTGGCACAGGCACAGGGGCTGAGCTCTGGAATGTGAGGTCATGACTTCCTGTTTCAAATGGAGGTACCTTACTGCTCATGCTGGAGCTTTTAGTGCTGGCACCAATGTCCCCATGGGATGTTTCTGTGGGGACAAGCTACTGACCTGGACATTTACGCTCTGGCTTGATACCTGGTAACCCCTCATCAGATAGACAGGCAGTGTGAATCCAATGGGCTGGGGCTCAGGAAATCCTGTTTCTGCTCCCATCTCACCCACCCACCTGCCACAAGATCTTAGGCAAATTGCTGCCCCATGCCTCAGTTTCCCCCAGCCTTTTGTTTTACATAGATTGTGACCCCCATTGTTCTAGGTGCTGGACAGCTATAAAATCAGTTCTTGTCCTGAAGAATTTACAGTCTCAGTTTGGAGTCTCGAGGCAACCCCATAATGAAAAAAAAAGCATCTTCCTTTAGTCGCTGGGACATACAACCCAAGATGCAATGCCCTGAATGGCCAGAAATGGGCAATGTTACCACAGCTAAGCCTTCCCAGGAAGTAGTTGTAGATACAGCCCTTCTCAGGCAGATTGTCCATGGGGTTTGGGAATCCATACCATCGGAGACAAAGCAAGAGGGTTCTGCGCTCCGGGGTGTAACCCACCTACCTTGGGGTGCTCCTCAGGCACATGCTGTTTGGAAAACTTTGCCAGCTGCACAAGCTCCGGGACCAGCTCTTTGACATCGTAACTGTTGGTACAGTTCACTAGCGTGGAAGCCACCGAGTACAGGATAGTCTTGTCACTTGTCTGCACAGCAAATGGAAACAAAAATGAATTGCCATGTTGAGAGCCAAACCGGGAAGGTGGTGTAGTGGCTGGAGAAGACTATGGGGGCTAGGACGCTCCGATTCTGTTCTAAGTTTTATAGTGAAGTTACTGGACCTCTTTGTACATCACTATCGCCATGTTATTGACGTATAATTACTTATAAGCAATGCTGCAAGAGATAAACAACACTTGAGATACTCCAGCGGAAGATTCTGTTCAGCTAGTGGGTGACTGGTGCTGGCCCAGTGAGACATTAAGAGGCATCGCATCATTGCATGAACAATGGTCATCAGCACCCTTTCACTGTCAGGGGCATAGCGAGAGACGGGGTGGAGGGGCAGTTGCACCCAGACGCCACGCTAGGACGAGTGCAGGGAGAACAGTGCGGGCAGGTCTGATGTGGCTGCGGCAGGGCTGGGTGGTCCCAGACCCTCCCATGCCTTTCTCCCTGCACTCGCCCTAGCCTGGGGGCAACTGCCCCCTACCCCCACCCCAGCTACGCCCCTGTTCACAGTCACCTTTCATGATCGCCCACCAAGTTCATTAACCCATCCAGTGTTCACGAGGTTGGAGTCAGAAGACAAGGGATTATTTTGGCAAGAGTCTGGGAGAGGAGAACGTACCTTCGCTAATTCAAACATGGCTTGCAGGGCTGGCTTATCTTCCACAAGCTCATCTTTCACGTCTGCATCCAGGGTTAGGTACGCCAGACCTTCCACAGCCCACTTCCTGGTGCGGGTGTCAATGCTGGTGTTGCACAGCCACCTGAATGAGAACATATTTACAGGGCTAAAAGAGGCAACAGCCCAAAGGGATGCTGGGGCACTGTGCTTTATTTTTAGCAGCATCCTCATGTGCCATGAAACAGACGCAGAAAGCCACAGATCTTAATGGCCGAAGTTCCCTTTGGATGATGTTCCCATAGGGAATTGGGAGTGGTAGTGCGCTTATGCATTTTATAAGAGACACCTTTAATATATTATACCTTTTAGACAATCGGGTTATCTTCTGTGGTTTCTTACCGGGTGAGCGAGTCAGGAACCAGATGGATTTTGGTGCTAGCAAAGGTGAAAGAGCAGCGGGGAAACAGAAAAGGAGGTATAAGAGTTCTAGGCATGGATTCCTAAATGTTTCCAGCAGTTAAGCACCATCTAGATTTTATCAGCAACACAGTGAAAGCACCATCTAGGTGAGGCCCTCCCCAGGAGAGATGGAACTGAAAAGCATTTTGGAAAGCAAGGAGTAGAACACAAGCAACATGCTTCTTTCAGTCTTGCTTACTTTCGACACTGCTTTGCCAGCTTTTCCGTGGACCCCTCAGCAAATTGTCGCAGGCCGTAGTCAGTGCCTCCGGCTGATCCCAGCTTGCAAAGACCCTGCACCAGAGAATGAAAGGACACAATGTAGCTCAATGAAGGGATATGAACCTTTTCAGGGTCAGTAACAAGATGGCCTCAAATTTACGAGAAAAGCAACTAACGGTCTATCTACGTAAGCCGAGACAGATTCCAGCAAAGAAAGTTCTGTGTTGCTTGAAGCAGATTTTCCATTTATTTTGAAGCCCTGCTGCCATTCACTGTCCATTATATGAATGAGAAGTTCATCCCCATGAAGAAGCGTTAAAAGAAGCCTGACCCAACAGGCCAGCTTTACATAGCAGTCACTGGAGAGGAATTGAAGATGGCAGACACAAGGAGTTTTGTTGCATTACAAAGTTTGCCCTCTGCCAAGACCTGCAAGCTGCCATGCCCTCCTCGACTTCTCAGAGGGATGCCAGTGGACGTTCTTACTGATGAGACCCTGGCCGTGGCAGAGGAGATGACAGCATGGAAAACCTAGACCGCGCCTGTCCCTGGGAACGGATGCACAGGTCGCGGGTGATAAAGTGTTGGCAAGGGGCAGAGCGGGCGGAACACTCACCACTAGAGCACGAATTTTTATTTTCTCATTCTTGGTCTTCTTGTAGACTTCCTTCAGCAGCGCCACTCCATTGGTGATGATGAAGGTGGCCCGGCTCAGCTTTGTGGAGGCGTGGATGAGGGCCTCCACAGCCACCAGCTGGTCAATCTCTCTTTCAGAGCCACACAAAGCAACCATCATCTCCATGATGCCCTTCATGCCCAGCAGCTTGTTGCCCAAGTCAAAAGGCCCTTGCATGATCCCAGAAACAGTCTGGATGGCATGGAGCGTCTTATCCATGTCCTGTGGGTCCACCTTGCTCCTGCAGGGGGCAGCAGACCAAAATCAGCAAGGCAGGCCTGGGAGGGAGACTGCAGAGTTACTGTCAGTCTCCGGTGTGTTACCAGTCTCTCCCCTCGGGGGCCAGGCACCATCAAGGCTCCCTTTCCAAGCTGGAATTTAGCCCAGCACCTTCTCACAGCCGCCGGCTCTGTATCCGCAGGATAGGAACCACATGGGCAGACGCAGTGTGCGTTTTCCACCACACCCCGCCCACGAGAAAAGGCACCACCTTGGAACTACACGGATGGAACCACCCTCTCACTCCTTTTCCCTACACGGGTCCTTTTCTTCCTCTGGCAAACTGAATCAGTGGCCAGACTGTCTTGTTTGGGAGAGACGGGGACACATTTGCTTGGAACAGAAATGAAACCCACATTGTGTCCCCGGGGGTAATGCACGAGACCAGGAGTCAGGCCTGGTTTCTATTCCCAGCTCTACCCTTGACCCATGTGATCCTTAGTGACACATGTCACCTCACTCTAGCTATTTATCCAGCAGTGGGTCTATTTATCCAGTCACTGATGACTGCACCATGGCCTGTAGGCTAGATCTTAATGCCAACTTCAAGAGAAACGTCTCCATTACAGATTGAACTTCTCTAATCTGGCACCCTCGGGACCTGACCCGTGTCAAACTAGAGAATTTGCTGAACCACAGGAGGTCAATATTGTCTAGCAGCATTGCTAACACTGCCACTGCTTACTGCACTCTTAGAAGACGTTTAGAGGAATATTAGAGCTAAACAGCACAGAACACTGAGTCAGGACTGCGGGCTTTAAACAAATTTTATGGGACTGCAGGAAACTTGACCACACCCATAATAAGAGGACATCTGGTTAACTCACATCATGCCAGACCACGGATGGTGCCGGACTAGAGAGGTTCAACCTGTATCAGTCTTCTGAACCATTCTGTGCTTTTCTGGTTGCCATCCTCCCTTGAAGAGCTCTAGCCTACAAAGAGCCTTTTAATGACAACAGAAGAGAAGGCAGCATAGGGCGCATTTTATGTTGGCCCAATTTCTGCTGTAAGAATCTGAAAGGATTATACAGCATCTGACCCACTCCCAGATTCCTGAGAGCTCTTCTTTGCATTTTGGGCACCCATCCTTGCGCAGTGCTCCATCCGCGCCCTAACTCACCTGATGTACTCCTCGCAGATCTCTCGGAAGTGGTCGCGCTCAGGATCACACCGCAGGTCGTCATACAGCTTATTCAGGAGAATGGACGCGATCATTTGGGTGTTCTCCGTTAAGGGCAGGCAGCTGGGCAGCTCGGGAACCTGGCCTACAACTTTCAATATCTTTTTTAGACCTGGGACAGAGAATTAACAGGGCTTTAGAGAGGATAGGTCTGTGCCACATTCCCATACAGTGCAGTGGGCATTCTCCTGCACCAAACTAGGCCACTTGCAATATTTGTGTCATCTGGCCTGTAAATTAATTTAATATGATCTTGCTAACCCACTCAGAGAAACATGTAAGCAATTGATTTACTGATGAGAGTAAGGTCTCCCATGTCAACAAAGTTTGCAGAATTCTGTTGAACAGCAGTCATAAAATGTACGGTCAAACTAATATTATCTCTTTTGCAGGACTTGTTCATCAACTAGATCTGTCCTTTAATTAAAGATGCACAACACCTGCTGATTTTAGTGGCATGAAGGCCTGGAAATGAGGAAGAGGGGTTTGAAATATCATAGGAGATTCTGGATTAAACAAATATCTTATTCAACAAATATTGGACAAATATCTTCATTCAATAGAAGATGTGAGGGTTGAAGGCTTTCCGTGAAGCCCAGCTCAATCCCGAAAATGCAGTATTAAAAACAAAAGCTCTTCTGTTTTGAATACCATCCAGACTTTGGAAAGTCTCACCACGTCAATTACTTTTGTAGATAGGAGGGTTGCTACCAGAGGATGTCTGGAAAAGTTATGCCATGCATGTCCCATTCAAGCTTAGGCCTGGGGAAAGGACATTCACCGGTGTCAATGACGAAGATGGTTCTAGAGTTGTCGTGGATCTTCAGATCCTTTCTCGGTATGTTCTTGCTGAGCAGGTTGAGAGCCTGGTCCCGACCTTGCCCAGACACCTTCTTATTGACCAGCATGTCCAGCAGGTGCACTGTGATCATCTTCAAATCCTTCTTGGTGTCTGCATCAGAGACAAGGCGGTGGCAGAAGGTTAGAGGAAGGGGCACTTTGAAAGCTGATTACCCTACCGAAGACCACTTTTGAACGGCTATTAGAATGTACATGGGGCTGTGTTCTAGCCAATGTCTCTGTTTCATAGAAGCGAGGCCGGGTAAAATATGGCCCGTGGGCCAAATCCAGCCCACCAAGCCACCAGATCAGACCTGCAGAGGCAGCAGGAAGCCCCAGGCAGGCTCCCCTGCTTGTCCCGCAGCCCCTCGTGCCGAGCAGAAACATGGCTGCAGGGCTCCATTTCTGTTTCAAAACTGGAGGGAGGGGGGAGTTTCAGGAACCGCCCTGCCCCCAGTACAATCCCATTGGCCTGTTTCCAGCCAGAAACCAGCCAAAGGGAGCTGCTTGTTGGAATAACAGGCAGCCAAGAAGAATCACGCCCCCTCTCCTCAGCTCAGTTATTCATTGAAGCACAAGGCTAGGCAAGCAGGCAGGTTGGCTGGGAAACATTTTAAGCTCTGCAAGCCTTAGCTTGGCAGGCAGGCAGGCTGGTTTGCATGCTGGCAGGTAAGTCTCCTGGCCACAGCCTGCCTCTGGCACCCCAGCCCTTCTCTGCCACAACCCTCTGCCCCCCACTCAACATACCCAAACTCTGTCCCCCTCTTGCAGCCATACCCCCTCCCAGATCTGGCACCCTGATCTCCTGCCCCAGATCACAATCCCCTTCTACCCTGGGTCACATCCCAAACCCCTGCACTCCACTCTCCTGCCCTAGGTCACAACCGCCTCCTTCTCCCAAACTCCCTCCCAGACCCCACACTCCCTCCTGTACCCCAGACCCTTACCCCAAGCTCCCTTCTGCACCCAGCCTCCATCCCAGACCCTGCATCTCCTCCATTAATATCCTAGATGAGTGCGTCCCTCGACCACTTTCCAAAATCTTGGAGCGGCCCCCCCAAGTTATTGCCCACCCCAATATAAGCCCAGAAAAGCATTACGGTTGGGTAGGCTAGCTATGGTTCTGGGACCTGTGGGTTTGGTAAGTAAAGGTGTTTCTAACAGTGCTTGTTGCTGGGTACTTAAGAACAGCCAGACTGGATCAGACCAAATGTGCATCTTGTCTTCTGACAGTGGCCAATACTAGGTGCTCCGGGGGAATGAACAGAGGTGATCCAACCCCTGTGACCCATTCCCAGCCTCTGACAAACAGAGGCTAGGGACACCATTCCTACCTGGCTAATAGCCAACCTCCATAAATTTAGGTAGTTCTTTTTTGAACCCTGTTAAAGTCCTGGCTTTCACAACATCCTCTGGCAAGGAGTTCCACAGGTTAACTGTGCGTTGCATGAAGAAATACTTCCTTTTGTTTGTTTTAAACCTGCTGCCTATTAATTTCATTTGGTGACCCCTAATGGGAGCAAGTAAATAAGTTTTCCTTATTCACTTTCTCCAGACCTGCCATGATTTTACACCAGCTGTTTGCAAATCCACCCACAGGCAATAAGAAGCCACATTTGCAGGTTCTACTGTTCAGAGCAATGGGATCCTTACGTCTTTTCACATCTCTGACAACATTCAGTGGTTACATGTAATTCAATTACCCAGCACCACAGCATCTTCTTTTCCATGTTGCTCCTCCTTTCCTTCCCCTGATAAGGAGTCTGTAATGGCCTGTAGGAGGTTGCAAACAGCCATAGAGATTTCTTCATTATCCACTGCCATCCACATGCACATTTTATCAATTCCTAGGAGGTGAAGGATAGCTGTAGCCTGCCCAGATAAAAATACAGGAATCAGTGTTATAGTTCACCTGATTCTGTAGAAAGCAATTTTCTTTTCACACCCATTAAAATGGTATGCTTGGCCAGGGCAATAAAATAACAACTGAATATTGAAATTGTCCAGTAAAGGCACAGGGAACAGTTTTGCACCTCATAAGAACAGCCACTCTGGGTCAGATCAAAGGTTCACCTAGTCCACTAGCCTGTCTTCCCACAGTGGCCACTGCCAGGTGCCCCAGAAGTAATCAATATAACAGGGAATCAAGTGATCCCTCCCTGTGACCCATTCCCAGCTTCTGGCAAACAGAGTATAGGGCAGTGGTGGCCAATACATCAGTTAGTCTATAAGAAAGGGAGAGTGACTTCTGCTGTAGCTAAGAGCCAGTTGGTGTTTTAGCCTCTAAGGTCCCAGGTTCAATCCCTCCTGCTGAATGGTTCTTGGCACTCAAGATTTATTTTCCTCATTCTACTACTAAGTGGGGGGTTGACATGGAAGCAAGAACAGCTGTTCTGCAACAGGGAGGAACCGGTTCCTTTGAGTTCCCTGCTTGCAGTGAGAGACCAAGGCCTGCAACTTACCCGTGCCCTGTGCCCCGTGCACATGCCCGAAAGGGTCCTTATGGCTGCGAGGATCATCTCAGCATTTTTGGTTTCTATCAGCTGCAGCAGCAGATTCACCCCATTGTTCTGGAATATTCGCTCGGCTCCTGCTTCCTCCCGCCCCAGGACAATGAGATTGTTTGCCGCCTAGGGGAAAACAAGGTGGAAAGTCACAGGGTCGCTGGCCTCAGACGTGGCAGTCTCAAGCCACATCCTTGTGAACTGTGTTCAGAACAGAATTTTGATGCATGAAGGGAGGGAGTGACTTGGGGGTGGAATGTCGGGCCCTGGGTCTCATTGCTGCAGCGGGACCAGGTGAGCAGCAGGGGGGCTAAGGCAGCAACCTGCCTGTCTTGGCACCACAGACTGCACTGTGCCCCAGAAGTGGTTGGAGGAAGGTGGGAGTGCACAGGGCTCCGTGCACTGCCCCTGCCCCGAGCACTAGCCCTGCACTCCCATTGGCTGGGAACCTGCTGCTGGCTGCTTCGGGGGGCAGCGTGATCTGCCATGCCAGGAGAGGCAGGAAGCTGCTTTTGTCCCACCGCTGACTGGGAGCCACTAGAGGGAAGCCCCTCCTGCCCCCACCCTGACCCCCAAAGCTGGAGCCCCCTCCTCACCCCAAAGCTCCTCCTCCGCCCACCCCAGAGCCCACATTCTCGTCACATCATGTCAGGTCACAGCATCAGCAATTTTCTTCAACTGGGTCAGGAGAAAAATAAAGTTTGAAACTCGCTGCCCTGCAGTAAGTGAACCTTGCCTGTGTCTCAGCATAGTGCTACTACACATCGCTGGAGCCCTCGCCAAGGGGATAAATAGCGCTCTCGGGGCCACTGGGAGGATTTATAGGGCTCTATGCATGGCCCCTGGGGCCTCCCCCCACCTGGCACGAGTGCAGCAAGGCAGCTGCCTGGGAGAGCCCAGCAGGGAGGGTTCTCGGAGGCAGAGCTGCTTCACCAGCAGCAGCAGCAGTAACCAGGCTCCCCGCCCCGTCTCTGGCGCTTGAGGAACGCCATGGTCACGTCACCACGATGTGGGGCACCACGGGACAACACACAAGAGCCGATCAGCCCCCGACCTGCCGTCCCAGTGGGGCCCCGAATTTCCAGGTGCCCTACGCAACGGCATGTGCCTAGGAGGGCGCTGAGCAGTGCAGGTGAACACTGTGGCTTAGGTGAGTGCAGGTGCCTGCAGGGCCAGGGTCTATCGAGCGGGAACACGGCTCTCCCTTCCCCCGAGCCACAGCCCGCCAGCCACGCCGCTGGTTCGGGCAGCACCGCATCCCGCCGCCACCCGGCTCCCGCGGCCCCTCCCTGCGCGTTCGCTGCAGCACAAGGCGCGTAGCGCGGGCCCCGAGGGCTCGGCGCTACGGCTCAGCGAAGAGGTGGTTTGAGAACCGTTTGCAAATATCCGAAGGCGAAGGCAGCGCAAGGGGGAGGAGCCGGGACTGCCGCACGGCAAGACTAGCTTCCTGCAGCAGATCTGCGGGGCCTGGAATCCCGCCCCATGGGAGGGCGAGGGCGAGCTCTCCCGTGCGAGAATGCACTGGGCAAAGAGCCGCCCTGCCCGTGGGGCGGGCTCCTTCCCTCTGGCCGTGGGCAAAGGCTTCAGGGAGGAGGGAGCGGCAGGAAGGGGCAGCTAGATGCGGGTCTCAGCTGCAGACACCAGAGCTGCTTTGGATGGGGGTTTGTGATTCAGGGGCTCTGTGGAGCTGCCGCGGTGAAGTCAGCTCCTCTCTCGCACCCTCTGTGTTGATGTGTGTCAGGACGGGATGAATGGCTGTCGAGCCCGATAAGGGCAATACCAGTCACCTCGCCTGCTGCCGCCTGGAAGTCTCACCTTTTCCCGCTTCTCTCTCTCGCTGCTCCCATCCAGCAGGATTTCAAACATGTTCTGCACTCTGGCATCGGTGGAGAACTGAACGCGCAGCTGGAGGGAGATGAACATGGGAGATTTCCGCCTCAGGTTTCTGCGCTTGGGCCCTAGACTCCATTGTCTTGTGGCTGCGCATGGCGTTTGGGGTTTGACTTTTTGTAAAAGTCCATCTATCCACATCTGAAGCTCAGACACCCATAGAAACCCAGGCTGGAAGAGCCCTCAGGAGTCATCAAGTCCAGCCCCCTGCCCAAAGCAGGACCAACCCCAACTCAATCAGCCCAGCCAGGGCTTTGTCAAGCCAGGACTTAAAAACCTCTAGGGATGGAGATTCCACCCCCTCCCTAGGGAACCCATCCTAGTGCTTCCCCACCTGCCTAGGGAAATCATTTTTCCTAATCTCCAACCTAGACCTCTCCCACTGCAACTGAGACCATTGATCCTCATTCTGCCATTGGCCCCCACTGAGAACAGCCTCTCTCCTTCCTCTTTAGAACCCCCCCTTCAGGGATTTGGAGGCTGCTATCAAATCCCTCCCTCCCCCCACTCTTCTCTTCTGCAGACTAAACAAGCCCAAATCCCTCAGCCTCTCCTGGTCATGTGCTCCAGTCCCCTCATCATTTTCTTTGCCCTCCGCTGGACCCTCTCCAGTGCATCCACATCCTTTCTGGAGTGGAGGGCCCAGAATCCAGCTGTGGCCTCACCAGAGCCGAATAAAGGGGAATAATCACTTCTCTAGATCCACTAGCAATGCTCCTCCTAATGCCCCCCAATCTGCCATTATCCAGCCCATAAGCGGTTCGCTGTGTGGTGTGCTGGCCTTAGGAGGGCTGGAGGATGGCCTGCCATGTGTTCAAACATTACTACCTAAGCTCAGCAGATATGCTTGCTCTGGGACACTGTTGTGCACCTGCAGCTTTCGTACAGTTGGACTCCAAGCTCTGTTGCCAAGGCCTTTACCTTTTCCTGAATTTTGGCTCCCAGCCGCCTCAGGGCCTCCTGGAAGTTTTTGTTGCGGGGCTCAATGGTGGCACATCTCTGGACATCTTTGAAGGCTTGGTCCAACTTCTCCAGCCTCTCCAGAGCCTGGCTGCGCCTGTACAGGGCCTTAATATCCGATGCACTGATGTCAATCGCTAGGAAAGTGGTCAAGTACAAAAAAGCATCAACATTGGCTTCGAACTCCACCCCCATCCAGAGAATTCACTAAGACAAGAACGATGGAGGCCCATGGCCCCAGCCAGGACTCCGTTACCCTGTTCCACCAATACACCCCTTTCCTCTGGCTGCATTCCACTACGTCAGTTCTCTGTACAGCCATTCCCAAACACACAGAACGATGCTCAAAAGAGCAGTGACTTAAAGTCATTGGTTCTCTGAGATGTCTGGTGGGTCCTGCTCACAAGCTCAGGGTCTAACCCATCGCCAAATCTTGTATCAGGAAGGAATTTTCCCCTGGGGCAGATTGGCAGAGAATCCCCGGGGGTTTTCACCTTCCCCTGGGGCACAGGGTCACTTGCAGGTTTGAACTAGGATAAATGGGAGATTCTCTGTAACTTGAAGTCTAAGCCAGGATTTGAGGACTGGCCAGAGGTGGTGATGGGTGAGGTTCAGTGGCCTGCAATGTGCAGGAGGTCAGACTAGATGATCCTGGTGGTCCCTTCCAGTCTTAGAATCATAGAACACTAGAAGTGGAAGGGACCTTGAGAGGTCATGGAGTCCAGTCCCCTGCCCTCATGACAGGACCCAGCACCATCTAGACCATCCCTGACAGATGTCTGTCTAACCTGCTCTTAAATATCTCCAGAGATGGAGATTCTACAACCTCCCTAGGCAACTTATTCTAGTGTTTAACCACCCTGACAGTTAGGAAGTTTTTCTTAATGTCCAACCTAAACCTCACTTGCTGCAGTTAAGCCCATTGCTTCTTGTCCTATTCTCAGAGGCCAAGGAGAATAATTTTTCTCCCTCCTCCTTGTGACACCCTTTTAGATACCTTAAAACCGCTATCATGTCCCCTCTGTCTTCTCCTTTTCAAACTAAACACACACAATTCTTTCAGTCTTCCTTCATAGGTCATGTTCTGTATAACTTTAATCATTCTTGTTGCTCTTCTCTGGACTTTCTCCAATTTCTCCACATCTTTCTTGAAATGTGGTGCCCAGAACTGGACACAATATTCCAGTTGAGGCCTGATCAGTGCAGAGTAGAGCAGAAGAATGACTTCTTGTGTCTTGCTCACAACACACCTGTTAATGCATCCCAGAATCATGTTTGCTTTTTTTGCAGCAGCATCACACTGTTGACTCATATTTAGCTTGTGGTCCACTATGATCCCTAGATCCCTTTCTATAGTACTCTTTCCTAGACTTCTGCAGTAGTCGCTTCCCATTCTGTATGTGTAAGACTGATTGTTCCTTCCTAAGTGGAGCTCTTTGCATTTGTCCTTATTAAATTTCATCCAATTTACCTCAGACCATTTCTCCAGTTTGTCCAGATCATTTTAAATTATGACCCTATCCTCCAAAGCAGTTGACATGAAGCTGGGAGGGGTTGCATCTGCAAACTTAATAAGCATACTCTCTATGCCAATATCTAAGTCGTTGATGAAGATATTGAACAGAGCCGGTCCCAAAACAGACCCCTGCGAAACCCCACATGTTATGCCTTTCCAGCAGAATTGTGAACCATTAATAACTACTCTCTGAGAACGGTTATCCAGCCAGTTCTGCACCCACCTTATAGTAGCCCCATCTAAGTTGCATTTGCCTAGTTTATGGATAAGAATATCATGCGAGACCATATCAAATGCCTCACTAAAGTCTAGGTATGCCACGTCCACTGCTTCTCCCTTATCCACAAGGATAAGGTCCGTCCCTCCCCCCTTGTCCAGAGAAGAAGTTTTTTCCCCTATTGGTTCACTGGATGGATTTGCCACAGTGAACATAAGAGTGGCCATCCTGAGCCAGCCCAGTGCTCTGTCTTGCCCAGTATCATGTCTTTGAACATGCCTTGTGCCCCAGAGGGAACGAACAGAACTGGCAATGATCAAGTGATCCCTCCCCTGTCGGCCACTCCCAGGTTCTGGCAGTCAGATGCGAGGGACCCAGATAGTAGGGTTGTGTCCCTGACCATCTCGGTTAATAGCCGTGGGGCACCTATCCTCCATGAACACAGCCAGTTATTTTGGACCCCCACTATAGTTTTGGCCTCCACAACATGGAGGCTGACGGAGCATTGTGTGACGTGGCACTTCCTTTTGTTTGTTTTAAATGTGCTTCCTACTGATTTCATTGGTCTTATGTGAGTAGTAACACCACTTTCCTAGTCGTGACCTCAAGCATAGCATCTCAGCTTGAACAGGTAAGGGGAAGGCCCCCTCTTTTCAGTTCCCCTTCTTCAGACCTTTTCCAATTCCAACATCTCTTGTTTGAAATGAGAGGACCAGACCTGCAAGCAGTTTTCAAGTATGGACACACCTTGCACTTGCATAGCAGCAGGATGCTATTTACCCTTTTGTGTGTCATTTCCCAAGGAAAGTGCATTCGCTACCTTTGGGATCTCTTAACCTTCAATTTAAATGGCATATTGACCCAGGTAGGACACTTTCATCCCCCCTGGAGAGATGATCCCTGTTGCTTTAACTGCCCCACCACACCCCACTGTGTGAGTAAATGGGACAATCATGCTCCCATTTCTCTGTAAAGTCAAGAGGCGAATTTTATAGGGACTAATACAGAATCCTGGTGTTTAACATTCCAAGCAAAGCAATCTATAGCTGATTTTTTGAACTACACAAAACAGTAAAGCTACATGAGTACAATATATAATAGTTGTGTATTAATGAAAAGGAAAATACAACGTATCTACTGCTTGTAAATCAGAACAGAAGCAAGTGTAATGTGAGTTTAACTGATTGTATTAAGCAGACACAAAACCAGGTCTGAGAACAGACTAGTGCATGTAGGGAGACTCAAATCCTACATTTTAGACCTCGCCTGCTTACCTCTAGAAGCATCCGATGCTGCTTGGGCATAGCTCTCCTGTCAATTCAAAGGGAAGAGAGATGTATTAGCTATAAAGATGGGCAATGGTATATATTCAGGGTACTGATTTTGGAGTGTGATCGGGAGCAAGTCACTTAGCCTCACTTTCCAGATGGGTGAACAAAGGCTCAGCATGTAAGTTCTAAGTCCTATTATATCGCTGAAGACGACAGATTTAGATACTCTTTCCTTCCTGGTATACTGTAGTGGTGTGGTAGCCCACTCCAGAAGAGGACGGGGTGAAAACAGCCTTAGAAATGCTGCACAGGGCCCAAACAGTGGGGAAAGGGTTTATAGGAGGCCAGCCGGGGGAAGGCTTAGACATAGCCAATCAGGGCCATGCTGGGCCCTATAAAAAGGGCTGCAGGGCAGAGAAGAATTCAGTCTCTCCCTAGACTCCAAGGAAGGAGAGCTGACTGCCTGTAAAGGGACACCACCATGGACAGAACAGTATTGGGCAGGCTCAGGGGAGCCGTAGGGAGATCCAGCTTGATAACTGCTAGACTGAGGCTGTGATACAGGGGCCAAGCGGGTGCTGGGGCTGCAGAGAAGTGGCCCAGGGAAACTAGCAGGAGAGCTTTGGAGGAGGGACAGTGAGTGGCTGCTGGCTAGAGGGCCCCTGACGCTGGGACCGAGAGTAGCAAATGGACCTGGGTCCCCCAACCCACCAGCACATGGACTGCAGCGTGCCACCTGCAAGTGGCTAGATCGGGGCTACAGTTTGCACCCAAGGCAAGTGGCAAACTGAGGACTGTCGATCCCCAGAAGAGGGTGCCTTGGGGTGATGTGGGTCCAGATCCAGACAGTAGAGACGAATGACCACAGGTGAGATACTGCCCAGAAGTGGTGTCCTCAACCAACTGAAATGAGCTACTTCCCAGAGTGGGCAGCAGGAGGTGCCACGGTGGTAAATCCAACCCCTGTTACTTGTGTGACACCCTCTCAGCCCTACATTGCTACAAGTGTACGTAAGACAATGCAACAGCTTCCAGTACAACTGCTGAGCAATGGGGAGCTGCAAAGAGGTAGTTCTGCAGCCTCTGGAGTTTTTCTCCTGGCAACATCAGTAGTGCAGATCAGGGAATAGGCAGGCTTGGGTAGGACATCACCGGAGCCCAAGGTGGCATTGAGGGGGTCTGGGGGAGGCGTGGTGCAGTCCAGGCAACGGCCCTTAGCCCCGCCCCTTCTGCCTAAGGCCCGCCTCCTTCCAGTGGAGCCTGGAACCAAGCTCCCCCATGCCCAGGGCAGGGCAAAATCTGTTGCCAGCCCTGGGTCTGATGGTCTTTTGTAGAAATCATCATAGCAAGTCACCACAAACCAGCCTAATGTGAGCTGGACTCCTTTGACATGTGTGTGAAGGACATACAGTAGCATACATATATGGCAGAGACAGTTTATAACAATACACCGAGGGATGCGGGTCAAGAATTCAAGCCCCTCTGCTACCAAAACCTTCTGTTGTTTGGGCTAAAGACTAACTCCTGTTATTGGGGACTGTTCCTCTGGAGGGTACCATTCCACAGCACGTACATTGTGCCCTGGAGGTATTATGGGATACAGCACCATACTCCAGCAGTGCCACTTGGAGCTGTGTTGGGAGTAACATCCTCTTCATCACGGGTGCTGGCAGAGTTAATACCACGGGGTCAGAGCTCTGAGCAGGTCGAGTAACTCACGGCCCCTGTTCCCATAGTCCCTGCTTTAAAGAACTTACAGGTTTCCATTGGTTTGTGCTGGGCAAGAGGCCCCAGGGAGACCCTGTTTAACCAGGAGGGTGGCACCGACAAAGACAAGAGACTGAGGACAACGTCCCAGTTCTGCCCCCAGTAAACAAATCCTCCTCCTGATTTTTAACCCTTCACACCAGACCTCGTCCCCCAAGCCAAACCCTGGCACAACCCCTCGAAGACAATGCACCAAGGATCTATAGCAACGGGACATCTTAGAAACTGGCTGTGATGCAAGTGGCCCAAGGCTACTGGGGAACACTGGTCCCCTGGATGTTTCCGGGCTCACAACTGGACAGGCTGAAGGGAGCCAGATTTTGGAGCTGGTCGGATGAGCAGCACTGTTTTCTATATCGAAAATATAGTGAGCAGATAAGCCCCTGCCCCCAATCTCCTAACCCGCCTGTCCATCATGACCTCCCCTCCCCAAATCCAGAGGCTCTCATCTCACCTTCTTCAGGAAGCATGCTGCCCTATTCCGGTACAGCACAGCCTGCAGCGACTTGTCCTTAGTCAGCTTCATGGCCTTGGTGTAGCTGTTAATAGCATTCTCATAGTCGCCAGCCTGAAAATACTTGTTGCCTTCCTCCTTCAGCTGAGCCGGGTCCTCCATCTGGGTGGGGAAGGAAGCCTCAGTAAGCTACCAAATAAAGCTACCAAGTAACTTTAGGGGAAGTATCAATTTAAGTGATTTGATCAATATGTGCAAAAAACTTGGCACTTCCTATGTGCCGTTACCTACCTCCTGGCATTCAGAGAAGATTAAACATCTCCCTTGTATCGATGGAAGTGTGACAGACACACAACTAGTGCAGGACAATGCAGCAAGTCAGCATCCAGGTAGCAATACTGGGATGGGGAGTTACTCGGTCTTCTCACAGCCCTTCCCCAACAATGCTGCTTTCTTTCCTAATGTACATTTATTGTAAACAGGAGAAGTCTGCAGCTCCAGATCCCAGTGCCTAGGTAGTCCAACCTAGAACCAAACTCTCTACCCAGTATATGCAGATTCGAGTCGACCAGAGGCCATGCATTTCAGATTTTAAACACAAGCACTTTGACCGCCTCACAGGTTAAAAAAAGCCAGGGAGAGAAACTGAAAGGTTATATCTGGCATCCCTTAGGAAAGTCAGCTGTTTTGTTGGAATTGGGACTGCTCTTAAAACTGCCCCCGGTGAATGCTGGCAGCCTATGTTACATACAGTAACGCATGTGCTGCAACTCCCGCAAGGAAGCTAAACACAGAGGATGGATGGAGATTAAAGATAATCGAGGTATGGTCAACACCTAAATACTTTGCCTCAGTTTTTAATGGGGTTAATGAAGAGCGTATAGCTAGTGGCAGGGTGAGAAATAGGATCAAGGCTATAGAAATTGACTTCCACCTCTGATGGGATGATTTCTAACATCTTAATGGGACTAAACTGGGGACCCCAGAGAATCGCCATTCAAGAATATTAAAGGAATTGGCGCAATAAATTGCAAGTCCAATAGCAAGGATTGTGAATTAATCTCTAAATTCAGGGCTCACACCTATGATGGGAGAGATGCAGCCGTGTTAGTCTGGTCTAGCTGAAACAAAAGACAGTCTTTAAAATGCTACATAGTTCTAACAAGATGGTTTATTAGGTAATGAGCTTTCATGGGCCAGACCCACTTCCTCAGATCAATTTGTGGAAGAAAATTGGCATGACCATATATACCAAAGTGATACAATCAAAAAAAGTGAACACATAAAATTGACAAATCAAATTTTAGAACAGAGTGGGGGTGAGGGGGGAAGGTTAGCATCTGTGAGGTAATGACATTAGGGGTGATAATTGGGGAAGCTATCTTCATTACCTCACAGACACTAACCTTCCCCCCTCACCCCCACTCTGTTCTAAAATTTGATTTGTCAATTTTATATGTGTTTACTTTTTTTGATTGTATCACTTTGGTATATATGGTCATGCCAATTTTCTTCCACAAATTGATCTGAGGAAGTGGGTCTGGCCCACGAAAGCTCACCATCTAATAAACTATCTTGTTAGTCTTTAAAGTACTACATAGTTCTGTCTTTTGTTTCACCTATGATGGGAGAACTGCTAATATAGTTCCTATTTTTAAAGAAAGGGAAAAAAATGACCTAGGAAACTACAGTCCTGTTAGTTTGACCGTAATTGTATGCAAGTTCTTGGAACAAATTTTGAAAGAGAAAATAGTTATAAGGGCATAGCGGTTAATGGTAATTGGGATAACAGGTAGATAACTGATTTGTTTTTAGACAAAATAAATGCAGTAGATCTAATCTGAATGGATTTTTTAGTAATGCATTTGATTCAGTTCCACATGGGAAGTTTCAATTAAATTGGAGACTACAGAGATTGGGAACTGAAAGTGGATAAGGAACTGGCTGAAGAGGAGACAAATAGGTCAGACTGAAAGGTGCACTGTCAGACTGGAAGGATGTTCCCAGTGGAATTACTCAGATTGGTTTGGGGACCGATCTTATTTAAGACTTTTGTTATTGAACTTTGCATGAAGTGAATGGGTGAAGAAAAATGGCAGATGACAACCAAAGAATGTCCCAGGAGGTGTTCTCAGGAAGAGAGCAAACAGTCTCGTGGTGTGAGGGAGACAGGTTTTAAGCTCAATGGGTCAAAACAAACCCAACAGGCTAGAATATTACACTGCATTACTCTGGTAAACATGAAAGAAGGGACAAAACTGAAATTCATTGTGCAAGACAATACTCAGTGTTTTGTATTTCACCCTGACAGGAAAACATTTAAGTCAGAAAAGCATGAGTTTCTCATAAAAATTCAAATGTTGACAAGGCCTCTTTAATTCCCTTCCTTACCCCTATAAATTTCAACCAACTTTAATTGTTTAACTAAATTTAAAACAGCCCTTTAAAAGTCCAGCCACACAGTCAAGTCAGCAAAAGTCTGACTAAAGATTCCCTCAGATGAAGGACTTGTTTGGTCTATATTCCTCTGGAGAGAGAGTCCTTAGAGCCATCTCAAGCCCTTCCCAGATTGCTATCTGAGCAGTACACCATTTGGAGCTTTTTGCTAGTCTGATGCATTTAAAACACCGAAGGGGCTGGCCAGGTTTTTAAAAAGTTCTATTTAAAGCCAGATCTCTCATCAACAGCCCATTGGGGGTGGGTGCAGGGAGGACTGCAGCCATAAATGAAAACCAGCCCAGTGAATGGTGGGGTCAGAGTGCCTGGGTCACATGGTGAAGAGACCCTATCTCGCATTTCAGTTCCTAGCCATATTTGGGCCACATCAGCTGCCCCTGCAGACTGTCAGTGTCACCTGTCACTGATCTCCAGTTCCCCACCCCCACAGCAGAAATGCATTTCAAATAAAAACATTCAATTTCTCCATGTAAAAGCTGCCTTGCCTTGCATCCTATTGCTCCCTGCCCCTCCGTACCTTGAGTGGATTCAAAATGCTGAGAAGGTCACCTGCCTGCGTTACGCTTTCAGCTCTGCTTAGCCGGTCCGCTAGTTTCCTCCCCTCCTACTATGGAGATATGCTGGCCTCCCGTGCTTTATATAGCTCAGTGACATTGTCCCGAAGCCTGTGCCAATGGGGTAGTGAGCACGGGGGTGGGGGTGAGGTCAGATTTCCAAAGGAGTTTTCTAAATTGAGTTGGAGGATTATGGTGCCTCCTGCTAAAGGAGCCGAAATGCACTTCAAACATCTGCCATGCAGCAGCCAAACGCTGGACGGGGGCTTTTCAAATAGCAAAAGCCGACAGCTGGGAGGACAGAGCACCCCTGCCCAACATGCGCAGACCCTCTCCCCAGTCTATTTAAGGAAGCATGAGACATCTGAGCCGCAGGAGCAAATGTTTTGGCTCCGTTATTGGGAAGGGAGCCTGGCAGCAGCTGCCACAACGAGAGGCTCCAAGCACCTTCGAGAAGCTGTTTCAGAGGAATCCCATTCACACGTTCCCCTCTTCCTTCTCTCCTGTTTTGGACTCCATGGAGAGCTGCTGAAACCCAGACAGGGCTGTGCTCACAACCAGCCTTGCCAAGATCCCAGAGGTAGAACCCCCCCTCTATTCAGTACCATATTGTTCAATGGCGACAGCTGGACCCTGCCAAGGCGTCACGCCTTCACACAGGAGAATTGCTCACCCAGGTGAATTAGTGACACAAACCAGGGCAATAGTAAAAGACTGGTCACTGCTTGCCCAATGAAAGAGGATGCCTGTGACACAACAGTAACTTATTTTTCAGAACAACAAGCAGACCTGTGGCACCTTAGAGACTAGAATAGATTAGGTCACGGAGACGCCTTGGAGTGGGCCCCTGCTTTGCTGGGGCATGACAGAAGGACACAGACTGGAATGCTTTTCTCTGGGTGTTGGCCACAATCCTTGATGATCCCCTGCGGGAGGGGGGGAGGGAGGGTGTTCACCCCACACCATGAGTTAATGCAGATTGAGAAGGGAGCTAATTAAACAAACAGACCACAGTGGAAAGGAATCAGGTGGCTAAGCAATCCCCTGACTGAATGAGGAAGCCCAGCTGAGGAGGAACAAGCCACACTGGGACTACTGAGGCAGGAAACAGCAGCAGCAGGTGTTTGTGGGGAAGTCTGTGGACGGTCGTTCCTGGGAGAAGGGAGACATGTTTGGGCTGGCAAGCCCAGAGAGGGGTAAGGCCAGGAAGGCAGGGCAGGGCTCAGACAAAGGAAGTCAGGTCTAAGAAGGAACAGACCTCAACAGTGGGCAAGATGGCCCCCGAGCTGGAAGGTGGACGAGAGGTGACGGGCCTGGGTTTCCCTGCCAAGTGCTGAGGGAGAGACGCTGAGGCTACATCTACACTGCAGATATTTGGCATAAGGGATCTTGTGCAAAAGGGGTTTTTTTGCGCAGAATGGACCTGTCTACACCGCTTGTTTTTGTGCAAAAAATCTTGCGCAAAAAGCATCGGCAGAGATATGCGAACGACAGCGTGACAAATGCTAATGAGTGCTTCATTAGCATACCCTCTGCTGCCAAATACCTGCAGTGACTCGGAAGACTGTGGAAGATGGCTGAAGGAAGATTGCAGCTATTTTGACGGGGCAGGGGTTGGCCACAACATCTTCAGGAGGACAGACGTGAGAGGGAATTTCAAGAAGATTTTTAAGCACTAGGCAACTGTCTTTCAGAGAAGAAAAAACTAGTAACTTCAGGAGTCCACCACGCCACAGGTTCTGTTTGTGACTCAAAGTCCTGGCTTTAAAGTGGAGGGAGAGGCATCAGGTGCCTACATAAGTCAAGCTGTCATGTTACTGGATTTTAAGGGGATCAGACAGGTCACGGTTGCCCCAAAGTCTGTACGAAGGGGCCCATGTGAGGTGTCAAATGAAAGCTTATGTTCTACTGATTTTATGTGTGCTATTCATGTACTTGTGTGATGTCTGTATGTGGAGTTATAACTATGTACTCTGTGTTGATGCTGGAAGATTCTCTGTCTGAGACAGCAATGGACCAGGAATGTTCAGTCAGTGAGTATGCTAATTAGCAAGGCTCCAGGGGCAAGGTTCTCAGAGAGGCCAATACACACCTGAGGAAGGTGTCTAGGACCTGCAAACCAGCCAATATCATGACTGCTTACATGGGACACAGGGATAGGTCACTGGGCCATGTGACCTGCTCCAGCTTGGAAGATACCAGGGATGGATATAAAATGCCATGAGGTAGACTCCATCTTGCCTTCAATTCTGCTCCTGATCCCACATGCAGCCTTGCAAGGGACAGAGAGCCAGGACAAATCGTTGGCCCATCCTGACGTAGGATATACACAAGAGACTTTTAAGATAGCAGTTTGTAACATCTCTGCTAAGAGCCTGCATCGAGAACTTTGCGATTCGATGCATGTAATGTATTCTCCTTAACAACCTTACTCTCATGCTTTTCTTTCTTTTATGAATAAACCTTTAGATGTTAGATTCTAAAGGATTGGCCTAGCATGCTCTTGTGGGTAAGATCCAAAGTGTAAACTGACCGGGGATTTGTGGCTGGTTCTTTGGGACCGGAAAGACCCGTTTGGGGTAGGTGAGATTGGGTCCTATAACCCCTCACCTGTGTGTAAGGTCCAGGGCTGACTGTGGCACAGGGAGAGCTGGGGTGTCAGAGGGGTTTTGCTCGTGAGGCTTCCTGCTGGCCGGATTGGCAGCTGAAGCGCTCGGTGTGACTGGTTTGTGACCTGTTTGGGAAAGGTCTCCAGTCAGGGGCTGTAAGGAGCCCTGAGTTTGAGCAATTCACTCTGAGCGGACGCCCTCAGCAGTGCCCCGACCTGGCCCAGTCCATTCACGCAAGCACAAGAGAAGTTACGCTATTGTTGCGAGTTAACTGATTTCCTGCACTAAGCCCTGCAAGAGGGCACGCCCTGCCCCCCCTCACTGCAAGCTTTCTGGCCCTTTTCCTTGGGCCCCTGTTCTGTGGCCCCCCCATGGCCTCCTCACACCTGGAATCCCAGCCAGCTACAGGACCTGCAGCCAGTCTGCTTTTGAACTGTGTCCAGGGATCCCCTGTACACGCTCGGGCTCCACATGCTCCATTTCCTCACCCTGGTGTTCTGCCCCAACACCAAGTGGCGGGACTACCAACACCTGTCAAGGGTGAGGAACCCTGGG
Organism: Pelochelys cantorii; assembly: GCA_032595735.1. Lineage (NCBI taxonomy): Eukaryota > Metazoa > Chordata > Testudines > Trionychidae > Pelochelys > Pelochelys cantorii. The sequence goes on along the minus strand of CM064346.1, from coordinate 3,386,394 downwards.
GTTCTCTGCTTGGTGTCCCAGTTCCGGTTCCCTCATTTTAAACCTATAACCCGAACCCTGACCCTGTTTCTCATTAGTTGTCCCAAGCAATCAGTGAGTCCTGTGCCCAGTGCTCCCTCCTGCAAGGCTAGGGGGCCTTTAGAAGTGGGTATGACATCGCCAGAGCCCAACAGGAGATGTGATCTTTGATGTACTCAATTTTGTTGTAAGTAACAATTTGAACTGGATGCAGGGTGTTGGCATTTACACAGCAATGACTAGCAAATTGAAAGGCTTAATTGCCCGCATCCAAGAAGTTACACCATTAGGGACAGCAGCGCACTGTTTCATTCACCGGGACCAACTTGCTGTGAGGAAGATGCCTGCAGCCTGAAAACCATTCTGGATGAGGCCGTACGAATTGTAAATTTTATTAAAGGACACCCTTTACGCTTGCATTTTTAAAGCCCTGTGCGAGGAGATGGGGAGCAAACGCACAATGACTTTTTCCACACTGAAGTTCGCTGCTTATGTTATGGCTGCACATTTACATTTTCATATTCCAGTAGTAGCCTAATCTGAGTAATTTAGTATTTAGGGTTGTGACTGGGCATGTGCCCTGCACCAGCCCTGCAAGGATTAAAGCCAGGCTAGGGAAGCCACCAGAGGTGGTGCTGCAGATTAGGGCCCAGAGCAGGCTCTATAAACAGGGGCTACCAGGGAGGAGGAGACACACACTCTTGCTCCAGATGTGGACTGGGAGGGACCTGGCTGCCAGGAAAGCTGGAGACTTCTGGAGGCAAAGCAGGGCCAGGGAAAGGCAGGCAGAGCTGGGGAGCTCTGGCCAGGCTGGGGCCTTGTCTCAAGGCCTATGGGGCACTAGGGCTGCAGGGAGACAGTCAAGGTGAAGGAGGCAGCAGGGCCACACCTCCTTGCCAATGAGGAGTGGCCATGTCAGACAGCAGTTTGCCCCTGAGGCAGGGGCTAGATGACACCTGGCAGTGGGTCATTGAGACCGGGTGGGGGGTGGGCATGAGGATTTGGAGTTTCCTAAGAAGGGAGGACCCCAAAGTAGGCGAAAAGCACTGTGGGCAGGAAGGGACACGAACCCTGAACCAGCGCAGGAGACAGGTAACGGAGGGTATGTCTACACTGCATTCCTCTTTCAAGAGAGGAATGCAAATGCAGACAAACGGAATTGCAAATGAAGCGTGGATTTGAGTTTCCCTTGCTTCATTTGCATAATCGCGTCCAGGAGCTATTTCGAAAAAAGAAACACTGTGTAGATGCGGTTATTTCGAAAGAAAACACTTATAAAATGAGGTTTAAGGGTAATTTCGAAAAAAGGGTTTTCTTTCGAAATAACCGTGTCTAGACTGCGTTTCTTTTTTTGAAATAGCGCCCGGACGTGATTATGCAAATGAAGCGCGGGAAATTCAAATCCACACTTCATTTGCAATTTTGCTCAGCTGCATTTGCATTCCTCTCTCAAAAGAGGAATGCAGTGTAGACATACCCTGAGGGCCAGACACCGGACAGGGCTGAAGAGCTAATTCCCCAGGAGACTAGCAGGGGGTGCTGCATCAGAGGCATGGCCCATTACCAGGGTATTCAGAGATAAGCAAAGGCACTTTGTTATCACGGATGGTTGGCTGGTGGTCCGCGGAAAGGTTTGCATTGACCGGCGTGGTCCATGGGACAAAGTTTGAGAACCACTGCTCTAGAGGCAATGGCCAGTGCTGGGAGGCTAGGCCCTGGGCCTGTGGGCGTCCCGTCCATCTCTGAGGTGGAGCAGTTGTCCACCCTTCCTGTTGGGGACCCACCTGCTGCTCCCACCTTGCCCAATGCTGTGGCTTCGGACACATTGGCTGCCATAACGCAAACCCGGTGTTGGTGTGGGCTCCCCACCCCGTCCCCTCTGCCCTGACCTCGTTTGGGAGGCACTGCAATCCCATGGCTTAGGCTCTGGGGATCATAACCTTGCCAACTCCCAGTCCTGATCCTGCACCCGCTCTCGTCCTACTCCCTCTCCCCTCCCATCACTCCCCCAAGCTACTGTCACCCCCATGGGGGCCATCTTGTTCCCGATCATTGCGAGCAGTCCTCAGGGGGTGGTTTTCATGTCCCCCATTCCAAGTCCCCTCAGGGCTGCCTAGTTCCCTCCATCACCCCCTCCCTTGCCAGGGATGGGGACAGGCAGTGCAGCGATCTGATCCCTGCTTGCCCATCTCCGTGGCCCACGATGTCGACCTAAGGGTCCCAATGGAGGACGATGGTGAGCCTGCTGCCCCGACCCTCATGGCGCTGAGGGCCGAGTTGTGCCAGTTCCTCGTGGATACCCCCAGGGCCAAGGACAAGATGCAGGGGGACTTCAACCATGTACTCTGGGCCATGAGAGCACTTTTACAGGAAGGGAGAGGAACCAAGAGGCAGGACATCGCAGCCCATCACTGGGACTGAAAATTCCACAACGTTCTCCAGGCCTTTGGGTCAGGAGCAGCCTTCTGCGAGGCACACGGGAGGCTGGCGATCACCCTGCCTGTAAGGATCCTCATTATGAAGTACACCACCTTTGCAACACTAAATGCCTGGTGCTGTGTGTGGGGGTCTCTGCAGGAGGTGGGTGCTCTCCTTCCTTTGGGAGAGGGGTACTCGGTCTTCCTGCAGGAGACCCACATGACTCCAGCTGTTGAGGCTAGCTGTTGGAGTGGGGTGGAGGGGACGGGGTGTATTTCAGCTACCTCAGCACCCATTCGACTGGGGTGGTCACCCTGTTCTCCCCCACCCTGCGGCCGGAGATGTTGGGGTTGCTGAAGTTATCCCAAGCTACTTGCTGCATGTCCAAGCCCACGTAGAGGGGCTGACATTGAACCTTGTAGTAAGTTGAGGGTCAGTAACATGAAGTAAGTAGGTCCGAATAGAGGCCTGTAACATGAAAGCAGCAACAGGCCTAGAATCTAGTAAGCAAGACTTTGGTTCAGTAACACAGGAGCCAAGAAAGAGACCCTACTGATAACTGTGTAATTGTGTAAGTTAGGTAGAGCATGGAAGGACACAGGGAGGCACTGGGTACAGACTGTAAGCCAAAGGAGAATAGCGGAACATCTTAATAAAAAATGTCTTGGTACAAAGACTCCCCAAAAACTAATGTACATACCGACCTAGGTTCAGGACCGGGTCGAGATTGACAGCATGAAGGATAGAAATAAGCCCCCCTTCTGAAAGGTGAGGGGTGGTAATTAGGCAACAGAGGGTGGCAGCCTGGTGATGTAAGTTGTTTGTACCTGATGTAAGTTGTTTGTACCTGTCTATAAAAGGACACCGCAAAGGGTGCTCTCCGGCCGACCTTGGGGGGGGTGCACTAGGCGCCTGAATGGCCGGTGTCATTGCCTAAATGTACAGAATGCACAGTAGCTTAACTTTGACTAACTGCTGTTAATATCTGTTATATGGCAATAGGCCTGCCCGGTGTTGGTACCTTGTCAATGCGGGCCGTAGTGCCTAGTGGTGTAACATTGTACTGATCTCTGTTACCAACTGGAAGAGCTTCGCATTTGACAATAAACCTGCTTGATTGATTTCAAACCTTGCCTGCATCTGTCGTTTCCGGGGCCCCTCAGAGATCTCCTGCGTTGACCCAACGCTCTAGATAAAGGGAGCACCGATTGTTATGCACGCAGCTGAAAGTTTATCATCAGCGACGGAGTAGAGGTCTTGTCAGGAGCGCGCCAGGACGACGCTGACACTGGCAGTTCAGACGGCCGAAGGTACCGAGGTACGACAAACCTAATCAGTGTCTATACCCAAAAACATGGGCCCGGACTGGGTCAGCCGACAGCCACCTTCCTCGGCACCTTGGATCCTCGCGAGCGCCTGGTCCTGGGCAGGGATTTCAACACCACCCTTGAGGATCGGGATCGTTCAGGACTTGAGAACTGCCAAGCCACAGTGGGAGTCCTCAGGGAGATGGTGGAACATCCCTCCTGGGTGGACATCTAGCGTGACCACCCCCTGGACGACACCATCACCTTTGCCTGGATGGAGAACGATCAGTCATGCCACTCCTGGTTGGACCACGTCTACCTGTCTGTTCCATCTGGCACAGCCCACTTCATCACCTGGTGGCCGCGAAGGCCCCTCTCAGTGTGGAGAGACTGGGGTCAGCCTATTGGCATTTTAATAACAGCCTGCCAGAGGATGGGGGCTTTGTGGCATCCTTCTGGGAGTTCTAGCTGGCCTGGCAGGGGCAGCACCCCGCCTTTCCCTCCATGTGGTGATGATGGGATGTGGGGAAGGTGCGTGCCCGGCTCTTCCTGACCAGACCTACCCCATCCTGGGCTGTGCCATCTTTGACAATCTGTCCTTGGTTCAGAACCTCTTGGAGCTCAGGTGTAGGGATGGTCTGTCGTTCGCCCTCCTATCCCCAGACCAGGAGGTGTTCGACAGGATGGACCATGGGTATCTCCTAGGCACTCTGCAGGCTTTTGGCTTCGGGCCCTGTTCTGTGGGCTCTTTGGGTGTTGTACGCCTTCGCAGACGGCGTGGTCAGGCTCAGCTGGACCCTGACCAAACTGGTTAGCTTTGGGCGGGGAGTATGACGGGTGTCTGCTGTCAAGCCAGCTGTACACTCCAGCGATCAAGCCCTTCCTCTGTCTCCTCCACTGGAAGCTGACTGGGTTGGTGCTTCCAGAGCCAGAGCTGTGGGTGGTCCTGTCAATGCAGGCTGACGTGCTCCTTGCAGTCCAGGACCCAGGCAACCTGGTGAGGGTGGAGACCTGCCAAGCCATCTACTCCATGGCCTCCTCCGCCCAGGTCAAGAGCTTTGGCCTGGTGGTCGGGGGCTACACTCACAATTCAGGCCATTAGGTGGAACATGGGTCCACTGCTCTCTTGAAACAGCCATTTTGGAAGAGGCATTATTCCTCATGGAATGGTTTATAAACGCCAAAATAAGCCACACGTTATTTCGAAATTATTTCAAAATAATGGAATTGAAGTGTAGACGCTCGCATAGCTATTGTGGAATAACGTCCGTTATTCCGAAATAACATTGCTGTGTAGATGCACCCTTTGATATTGAACAGAAAGGGTCTTTCTACGCAATTTGCAACAAGATGTCAGTTCCAAAAAAAAACCCCACCAAAAACACAAAACCCCACAATGTTAGGAGACATCATAAAATGCCATTACTCTCATTACTTTCCGGTAGGTTCTGTCTAACATGGCTCCACAGCTTTCAAGTCTGAAGTCAATTTCTACTGCCCTGGAGGACTTGTGCTGACAGCACCATCTAGTGAGCATCTATACCAGATCAAACCACAGAGGAAAAACAATTTCACGTTGATGTCTATCTTTATTTAGCAGTACCTATTACCTTTTTAAAATTAGCCCTTAGACAATGTATCTTCTAATTACTTTCTCCTATGTCTTCAAAAAAAAGGTCTCCAACAAAGAGACAGCTGCCTTTGTTAGCTTTCTAAATCCAAACCATTTTGTTTAGAATTTCAACTTACAGATATGCAAAAGGAAAAAAATAAAATTAATTTCGGGGTCATTTAAATTTGGTGGGAACTAGGTGCCCAAGGAAAAGACAAAATTGATGAAAAAAAGTCTCAGATGAGTCAGCGTGGAAACCCCCCCCTAGAAATAAAGGTGTCATGTGGAGGATGAAAAACTAATGCCATCTCTGTTGGTGGACTGGATCTGTGCTCTGAGTCTTGGTCCAGCCCTGGGAGTAGCAACTGATTTTTTTTTTAAATGCAGATGCAGGTACTTAGATGAGCATTAAATGAGAGAGAGAGACAGAGAGAGAGTGAGAGAGAGAGACACACACACACGCTGACCTTGGTTGGCTTTCACATTGCTTGGTTACTTGCACAAAATGGAAAGCCATCCTCAGAGCGATTTAGTGAAACAAACAAATGCACCATCCCCAGATGTTTTATGTGATGGGTTTAAAAGCCAAGTGGAAATTATTAACCATGCATTTTAGCAGGTGCATTGTAAGTCGCAGAGTGTACGACAGAGCAGCTTTTCAGAACTGTACATTCAAGTGTGGCTATTAGTACAGTGCTGGATGGATGCAAAGATATCAACCACCTCGCTTAGCTCTGCATATGGGTTCGTCATGTTGACAGGAACCTGAACATGCTAAAAGAATTTGCAGATCTCTTGGGAATAACATGGGTGAGCACCGGGATCGGTATTTTGAGGCATTTATTGCTTTACTCCCCCTTCCCCCCCACCCCAAGGAGCACCAGTTACAACAAATGGGCGCCCCTCCATGAGGGGAATACGCCAGAGTTGTGGCTTTATTGAAAGCTTGTGTACCTGACATGTTTGGTGTGCATTGCATTATACACCAAGAAGAGTGTTGCGCTAAACTTGACAAAAGAGACAGACTGAAAGACGAAACGGACAAAGTGGGACAGATTGTAAATTGCATACATGCTTACCTCCTGCATCACCATCAGTTGTGGAACTTGCAGACCAAACTGAATATGAAGCCCTCATCATGCACGCTGAAATGCAGTGGTTAAGCCATGGTGAAGTACTGGACTGCTTCCTGGCACTTCTACTAGAAACCAAGCAGTTTCTTGCTCAGAAGTCTCAAACGTACCCAGATTTAGAAGATGAAAGCTGTATTTTCCATGTGGCTTTTCTTGTTGACATCCTTAGTCACCTATGTGGAATAAGTTAGGGGGGAAAAATCTCATCTCTTGCCCACACTAATTTCTAATGTCACAAAATTCATGTTATGTCTGCAGTTAATGTCAACTCTGTTAACTTCGTTCAACTACACTCCCCAAATTTGAAAAAAATGCTAGACGCTCTGATCGAGGAAATAAATATGATCCATCAGTTTATGTCCAAGTACTGTCTACACTGGCAGAGCATTCTGAGAACTTTCCTTCTGAGAGATTGGAAGCCCTTCCTCTCATTGCTCTCAAATCAATTTGAATTTGAGCCAAGCAAATGTGGAGTAATGTGTCAAACTTGGGGCTGATAAAAGGAAGTTTAAGGAAGAATTAATTTGTGTTCATGGCCTGGATGAAATTAACCAGCTCAAGAGGAAAGGTATATGAGAACTGGTCTAGTTCTCCAGCATTGCATTGCAAAGCTGATGTCAACTTCAGATCAACACACGCATGCAAACACAGACTTTCTGCTATGGGACCCATCAAATGCAAGAAGTGCAACAGACTAATGGATGGAAACCTCAGCGCTTAATTGTCAAGTGCTTGCATATCCCTTACTTGTGATCTAAGAAAGCTTGGAGGACAGATCCAGCCAGAAGTTGTACTAAGTAGGATGTAAGCTAAGCATACATATTTCTGGATTTTGCTCTTCAAGTTTGCAGGTCTATTAATATACGAATGACTGTGCATATCCATAACTGGTTATGAAATAGGTGGTGTGTATTAAATACATTTCATCTCATTCATGTGGTCATAGTGCACGTGCCTCATTTCAGTCTTGCGGCCCACTGAGATGAAGGAAGGCTGCTCATGCAGCCTAGGTTGTCCATCACTGATCTAGGTGGACTGAGATAGTCTTGCCAGGCGCTGCTTCTCACATGAATCCCAGGGCGAATGCACATTAGAGTCTGACACTTGTGAATTTTGCAAGGAGGGGGAACCCTGCTGGGGCATGTCTATGTAGTGCAGGGGTTGGCTGTCTATGGCCTGCAAGCCAAATATGGCTCTTGCCATTCCCAAGACACACTTATTCCCTCTCTAGGAGGTTTGGAAGCTTTTAAATGCACCTGCATGTCTGTGGGTACCTCTGGATGCGAACCCAGGTCGTAGGAGGGGAAGGCTCATGCAGGTGTCATCGACCAAGCCTGGCTCATTTTCTTGCCCTCCTAGTGGAGGTGTGGGAAGATCCCCCAAAGCCCTGCAGGGCCCTAGACAGGGGGTGGACATAGGGCCATCTGTGGGGCCAGGACTAGGTCTCCCAGGGAGACTCTGGTGTTTTGCAATACTGTACTTAAAAGGGACTAGAGTAACCTACACCAAGGTACTCCTAAGGGCTACGTCTACACTGCAGGCTTCTTGTGCAAGAACTCTTTTGCGCAAGAGTTCTTGCACAAAAGGTCTTGCACAAGAGTGTGTCCACACTGCCATGTGCTTTTGCACAAGAGATGTGCTTTTGCACAAGAGCATCCATGGCAGTGTGGATGCTCTCTTGCTCAAGAAAGCTCTGATGGCCATTTTAGCCATAGGGGTTTCTTGCGCAAGAAACCCCTGTTGCCTGTCCACACTGCCCTCTTGCGCAAGAGGACTTATTCCTCGTGGGGAGAGGAATAACTCTTGCGCAAGAAGCCCTCTTTTCTGTTTTACTGTAAATTGACTTGCGGAAGAACATGCGTGCAGTGTAGACGCTCCGCAAGTTTTTGCACAAGAACAGCCGTTCTTGCGCAAAAAGCCTGCAGTGCAGACAAAGCCCTAGCGTATAAAGTAGAAGAGAAAAAACCAGCGGAAGTTGAACCCTCATACCTCCCATACCGGTGGCATTTCACCCTGCTGCCAGCCTTGCCCAGTTTAGTGCTGCTCTGCCGATTTGAGATTTGTCCCTACAAAATAAAAATAGCTCGCAGCAGCAGCCATGGCAGAGGTATTGGGGGAGGGGGTAGGAGGTGTGGCCTCTTAGACAAAGCATCTGGTGGCCCTGAGCCACCTAGCAGAAGTGTTGGGCTTTACTCCAGCAATACAAGTTTGGGGAGGGAGATGGACTCTCTTGCCCTTATAGGGGGCAGTTTGACCAAGGGGGCTCCACCTGTTCATGGAGATGTGGAGGCGGGGGTTGAAAAGGAGGTTTCTCTGCCCCAAAGCACGCTTGGCTGTTCCAGATCTGAGGAACGGAAGAACAGAGGAGCAGACCAGTGGCAAAGTCCCTGATGCTTCAGAGGAAATTCAAGAACCCTCAAGTGGACAACCAGGGAATAACCTGCCCCACACCCCACTTACAAACCAGTGGATCCAAGTGAGAGAAGGAGGCTCATAGTGGTTTGGGGGACCTGCCCGGACTCTGTCCCATAGTTTACACACATACAAACGCCATTTTGTTTGTAAGACCCTCCTGGGCCTTCGCCTCAGGTCTGCAGCCTCCACAGACACTTGAGAAGCGCTACCAATGGCGAGCGGTTAAATGCTGATACGTCAGATGGAAACACCCTTGGACTGAGAGCTGGCTATTGCCAGGGAAAACTGGATTCCCAAGTCTGATTCTAGAGAGGTGGTGGCCAAGTAATAGATCATCTGACTGGGTGGGGGCTGATGTCGACTCAGGGGTGTCACCTGACAGAGGAGACTGGTTCTCAGAGCTTCTCACTGGCCATTTGAGGTGGGAAGAAGAGACTAAGGAGGAAAGGACGAGGCTTTGCTGGAGAAGGCTCCTGGTCTCCCAAAAGAGGCACTAACCAAGTCCTGAAGAACTTGACTGGTGAAGAAACGGAGGCCTGGACTCTGGGGTTTGCTTTTGCACAGATCTGCATTTCTTGTGCTCTCTGAAGAGTAGTGCATTTGCTCTAGAACTCCTTTTGTACAGTCCATTGGCTCCAGCTGTCCGTCCAGGGAGGATGAATCAACTCGACGGCCCACAAGGAGTTCAGAGAAGGGTTTGCTGACGTTACTGAGAGGCCTGCAGGGTGGTCGCCACCAGTCTGGGGGCAAAGGCTGGATGAGCTGTGGGGCCCCCACAGAAAGTCTGTGCCCAGGGTGAGGGATGTGGCCAGCGACACCTTTTATCCAGGCAGCTAGACACAGGAGATGGCGGAGCTGCCTGTGGGGCTGAGACTGGTTGCTGAATGTGAGAATGAGTCTGGGCTGGCTTAGGATACAGGGAGTGGGCCAAGAGGGATTGTACTGACTACTTCTGGTTCCTGTGCTAACAAGTCTGTCCTGTGCTGTGTCCCTGTGGACTAAAACCTTCTGGTCTATCTGCCGGCTGAGTCACATCTGGCTACGGATGGGGGTGCAGGGCCCCGTAGCTCCCCAAACCTCAGTGACACCCACATTAGGAAAAACAAAAAACATCCCATTCTGGATGCCAGTGCTCACTTTTTCAGCACCTTCCATGGAGGAACTCCAGTTTTATCATGCACTGTGCTCACTACTGTACCGAACAGCACTAAAACACTCCATATTTTCTTTGATGTATTCTTCCGTAGTGGAATGCACAGGTAACCAAGCTCCTTCCTTATGGTCTGCCTAGTTTCACAGACTGACATTTTTGTACTGTTAAGGGGTTGCAAAAACACTAGAGGAAACTTAAGGCCCAGCATTGTAAGTTTTCTTCATCCTGAGGATCTCCCTCTAGGATTTTAAACACACTGAACAGGCTATGATTGTGACACTGGATGAATAGGCTAAGAGACGTCTGTCCATTTGCTGGGCTCTAGCTGGTCAATCATAAAAGTACCTCACATTTGGTTTCTGAAGAGCGAACCTACTGCAAAAATGCTAAATGGTAAGACCTGGGCAGCCATCGATAAACAAACAAGCCATAGCTGGTGCACTGCACCCAGAACTCATGCAATAGGGGTTTGTGTCACAAGCAAGATCTAGGAGTAGAAGTGTTTAAGCAAGGTAACCAACCAGTCTTTTGTGTGCATCCTAGAATCCGAGTCTAGACATGCTGCTGTATGGTCAAAACATTAAAATAGAGTAGCAGAGCTAACCACCAGCCATTTCAGAAGCCACATTGCTGCGATATAGCCCATGTAGGATTTATACCATGCATATCACTGTAGTATCTAAGCACTTTCCAGTCATGCTTCACCAGTGGGGAAAAGCGTGAGCAGGGGAATGCTTGTTTTGTATTTTATAGTATATATGCAGTTGCACGTGGGGTAGAAATAGCAAGGTTACACAAGACCTAAAACCTATCACCTTAATGTGAAAATTTGTGATAGAGCTTGGATCCTGCAGGAACTCATGCAACAGGCCAGGGTCTGTTCCCAAGAACAGAGTCAGTTCTGTAAGAAGGCTTCTTTGTCCTCATGGGACTAGAAAGGGAGATGAATTCAGAATCACAGAATCATAGAGCTGGAAAAGACCTCAGAAGGTCATCAAGTTCAGCCCCCTGCTCTAGGCAGGACCAATCCCAACTAAATGAACCCAGCCAGGGCTTTGTCAAGCCGAGACTTAAACACCTCTAGGGATGGAGACTCCACTACTTCCCTAGGTAACCCAGCCCAGTGCTTCACCACTCTCCTAGTGAAATAGTTTTTCCTAATATCCAACCTGGACCTCTCCCACCACAACTTGAGACCATTGCTCCTTGTTCTGCCATCTGTCACAACTGAGAACAGCCTTTCTCCATCCTCTTTGGAACCTCCCTTCAGGAAGTTGAAGGCTGCTATCAAATCCCCCCTCACTCTTCTCTTCTGCAGACTAAACAAACCCAAATCCCTCAGCCTCTCCTCATAGGTCATATGCTCCAGCCCCCTAATCATTTTGGTTGCCCCCTGCTGGACCCTCTCCAATGCGTCCACATCCTTTTTGTAGTGGGGGCCCCAGAACTGGACACAATACTCCAGATGTGGCCTCACCAGAGCCGAATAAAGAGGAATAATGACATCTCTGGATCTGCTGGCAATGCTCCTCTTAATGCAACCTAATATGCCCTTCGCCTTCTTGGCTACAAGGGCGCCCTGTTGACTCATATCCAGCTTCTCATCCACTGTAACCCCCAGGTCCTTTTCTGCAGAACTGCTACTTAGCTGGTTGGTCCCCAGCCTGTAACAATGCTTGGGATTCTTCCATCCCAAGTGCAGGACTCTGCACTTGTCCTTGTTGAACCTCATCAGATTTCTTGTGGCCCAATCCTCCAATTTGTCTAAGTCACTCGAGTAGCAAACATGAATGTTAACAACCACAGACTTGTTTAAAGCTGTAAGTCTGCCTCTGAAGGAACCATGCCAGTGACAGCAAGTGATTTTCTGAGCACATTCTTGTTGCCTGCTCCCTTTCAGCAAAGAATTCCATTTCATTTCAGCCACCTTACTCAACAGATTCTGTTTCCCAGAGACCCTCACGGAAATAGAGAGTTGCATTGAACGAACCTCTCCTAGTTAGCAGTTTATGGACTCAATTTATGGATTGAAGAAGACTTCCATCCCAGCTTGCAATCCTGCTTCACATGATACTAGCAACTGTAAGAATGAGTCTTTGCTCTTAATATTCAGCAGGGCTCAGTTCAGAGACAGAGGTTTAGTGATAATTCAGAAAAATCAGTACCCTGGTATATTTTGCTCTTCACTGCTAAGCCTTTCTCTGCTTTCTTGCTATTTTTATATTAGCTTGCTCTGCTTGCTTCCCCTGCACCAGGTTTCCCTCTCAGCACCAGCATCTTTCCCCAACCGGTCCTTCCCTCAGACACTAGTAGCCTCTGCAATTTTAGCAATCAATCTGCAAGTGGCCTCTTTCCCCTATTTATAGAGCTAGGGAGGCACAGAATTACATTCACCTGTGCTAATTCTGGATCACAAGGCTATGTCTACACTGGTGGGTTCTTGCACAAGAACACATCCATACAGCCATGTGCTTTTGCGCAAGAGCATCTATGGCAGTGTGGATGCTCTCTTGTGCAAGAAAGCTCTGATGGCCATTTAAGCCATAGGGCTTTCTTGAGCAAGAAACCCCTGCCGTGTGTCCACACTGCCTTCTTGCACAAGAGCTCTTGCACAAGAGGGCTTACATTTGTTAGAAAAGAGCATAGCTCTTGTGCAAGAAGCCTTCTCTTCCCACGCTTTACTGTAAATCTTCTTGTGCAAGAGCGGGTGGGCCGTGTGGAGGCTCTGCGGGTTCTTAATCAAGAACAGCCATTCTTGCTCAAGAACCTGCCAGTGTAGACATAGCCCAAGAGAGCTACATCAGTCCACAAAGCAGCTGATTAAAAACACATCCCAGCTGGGAATAGGCTTGGATTCCCTCCCCCAGTTGTCTTGCTAAGGCATAGAAAGGTTGTGCAGTGTTCATGTCTTACACCAGGTTCAGAACAATTTTGGGTAATTGACAAGGGATTTCTAAAGCTACTTGCTTAGTGCGCTGTGATATGAAGATGCCTATGTGTTGTATGCTCACCGATATTCTTGGAATCCAGTGTCTGTTTCTAACAGGGGCCCAGGTTAATTTTTTGCAAATTTAATTTAAATTTTTTTACAAATTGTTATAAAAAAAAGCGTAGAAAGCTTTTTTCTTTCTGCTTTCTCAGTGAGGGGCATTTCAGCAAGGAAGAAAGACCCAGCCTCTCAGAAGCATTTAGGCTGTACATTTCAATTGAAATCAATGAGAGTTAGGGGGGTCTAGATTTAAATGGGAGTTAGGCACTTAAATACCTCTGAGGATAAGTTCTAACTAATTAAAGTCCTGCTCATGCATGGGCTGAGTGAGATGCATACAGGTAGCCTCATTGCAGGTGATGGGGTTACTCACATGAATGAAGTGAGGGGGGCTAACTAAGGCAAAGGTTCTTAAACCTTTGTAGTGATGGCCCCTTTCATACAGCAATCCGCTGAGTGTGACCCGCCTTTATACATTAAAAACTCTTTTTATATGTTTAACACTGTTATAAATGCTGGAGGTGAAGTGGGGTTTGGGATGGAGACTAACCCCTTGTGATCCTCCCCCTCCTCCCAGATAATAACCTCACAACCCGGGACAGGTCCAACTCGCAGTTCCAGAATTTCTGAAGGTGTCTGACCTGCCAGTCCTGTGTGCATTACAAGGATGGGACCAAGAAGCAAAGTGGAAGACTTAACCAAATGCTGCTAACCTCAACAACTGACACAAGAGGGTGTGTGGCAGGTAGGGGATCAGTCAGTTGCTAACTTTTTGTTCTTACAGGCCTGGATTCTGCAGTTAATCACCGGAGTCCAGCTGTCCACCTGCATAGATCTGATTGCAGGGCCATCTCAGGGGTTCCCTGTTGCTCTGGTGGTGCCCCACAGGTGCAGACTAACTGGGCTACCCCTCTGAACCTGTTGCTCTAGTGATTCTCATGTGACTGCTTTGAGACCCTGGGCAGACAGGGGCAGAGAAGAGCCACGCGCGTGTCGTTCCGCAAGGATTTCAAAGGCGCAGCGAAGGAGGGACGGGGGCCCTGGTTCGGGCAAGCTCGTGTGTCTCCCAAGCGAGCTGCAGTGGAATTTCCCTCCTGCCCCAAGCTGCCAGCAGGTGGGGATAGACGGGCCGGGCCGGGCCGGGCCGGGCCTTGCTCTCTGCAGCCGGCCCGGGAGCAGGAAGCGGAGGCAGAGTCAGGCTGGGACAGAAGCGGGGCTGGGGTTGTGCAGGAGGGGCAGGCAGAGGGGTCTGGCTCAGCCAGTGCTTCCTTCGTAAGGGAAGAAGTGAGGAGCGCCACAGGCTTGTGTTTGGCTTCATTCAAACTGAGCAGCCAGTCCAGAGGTGCGGGGCTGTGAGCGGCCAGGCCCGGGGAGGTGCCCGGGGGGGCTGTGAGCGGCCAGGCCCGGGGAGGTGCCGGGGGGGGGCTGTGAGCGGCCAGGCCCGGGGAGGTGCCGGGGGGGGGGGGGGCTGTGAGCGGCCAGGCCCGGGGAGGTGCCGGGGGGGGGGGGGACTGTGAGCGGCCAGGCCCGGGGAGGTGCCCGGGGGGGGGGGGGCTGTGAGCGGCCAGGCCCGGGGAGGTGCCCGGGGGGGGGGGGGCTGTGAGCGGCCAGGCCCGGGGAGGTGCCGGGGGGGGGGGGCTGTGAGCGGCCAGGCCCGGGGAGGTGCCGGGGGGGGGGGGGCTGTGAGCGGCCAGGCCCGGGGAGGTGCCGGGGGGGGGGGGGGGCTGTGAGCGGCCAGGCCCGGGGAGGTGCCCGGGGGGGGGGGGGCTGTGAGCGGTCAGGCCCGGGGAGGTGCTGGGGGCTCTGGGACTCAGCCTGGGCACAGATGAAACTGTCTCCAGGAGATGCTCAGGTAGCAAGTGAGACAAAACAAGATGGGCGGGGCGGGGGGGGACTAGGTGCCTCCCCAAGGCTCACTATCTGGACTGCCCCTCTGCCATGGGGACCTGGGGTCACTCTGTGCTCCAGGGTGAGCTGGCTGGGGTTGGTGGCTCTGCAGCTGTTGTGGAGCTGAGCTGGTTCCTGGCCATTTTCCCTCCTGGCTGATCTGTGGCTGGGGTGGAGGTGCCAGCTTCGTGAGCCCTGCGATCTGTCTGTAATGGCCCTGTAACACGGGTGCCTAGTCCGTGCCCTCCCTTCGAGGTGGGGCAGAGGTGTGACTGGGAGCCCGGCTGTGTGCTGGCAGAGAGGCGGGAGGGGACGGAGTGAGGCCTGAGTTCGGATCCTGTTCTGGCAGCGCCCGGCAGGGATGTTAAAATGCCTTTCTTTGTGTAAACGTGGACCCTGCGTGCACCAATTCCTGCCCATCCCCCCATACAGAGGTGTTGGAGGGGGGTAACGAGAGGGTTAACCGATGAGCCCAGGCTTATCAGTTAGCCGTGTACACGTTCACATCCCTTAGTCTCAGGGCACCGGACTCTTCTGGTGTTGTTTATTGGTCTGACGATGGTGCCTAGGAGGCTTGCTCACGGCATGCTGGCTTTCCCTCCACACTAGGAATAAGGTCTCCCCCAGACTCCCCCTGGGGCCCCCCTGCAGTCACAACAGCCTGGCATGCTGCCTTTGGTCTGACCCAATAGGGCTGTTCTTAGGTACCAGACTCTGAGGGAGGCTTCATGGCATGGCGAGCCCTACAGTGGGCCCTGCTCACAATGCTGTCCATGGGACATGACTGTAGCTTGGTTCATTAAGCTGGGATGTTTCAGCCAAGAGGCTCGTGGTGGTAGGGAGAGTGAAGGGCAATGGCATTTCCGTGTCCCCAGAGTATCAGACCCGCCCTCTTCTCTCTTGCACAGGGTCTGTGCCTGCGTGGTGCTCGGCCTCTCTGCGTGTAGCGCCTGTCCTTGTCCCCATAGGGGCTGTCAGGGGGACCCATGGCGATCCTCCGAGCAGGGCTCTGCCCCGGCCTCACAGCAGAGATGATCCAGCTTCTGAAAGCCAACAGCATCACAACAGGTAAAGGAGCAGCCTGGGGTCTTAGCACTGGGGTCTCCCCCATTTCTGGGTGACTTCTGGGGGGATTTGGGGAGGAGGGTTGCCAGGGGAGGGCACAGAGCTCTCTTGTCTGTGCTGTGCAGCTGTGGGTGGTAGGGATGTTAGCTGTCGGGTAACTGAGTAGTCGTGGAACCGCATGAAATCTTAGCAGTCACATGACTGTTTGATAGTCCCCGGGGGTGGGGCCAGCAGCCAGTGCGCTTCTAGCCCCACTGCTGGGGAGCACCCTGCACTCCTGCCTGCCACCACGTGTCTCTTGGCTGCTCAGCAGTGTGAGGGGGGATGTACCTGAGTTCCCATCCCGGTAAGGCAGCCAGACATCACAGAGCTGTGTCTGCCTTGTCTCCGTGTCTGAGGCTAGGTCTGTGCTGCCGTCTGCAGTGTGCGTGGAGTACGGAGACCGGGCCGGCTGGAAGAATAATAGCAGTGACATTGGCTGTGGCCACTGGAGAACTTCCCCAGGTTCTGACAGGGATGTGAAATCCCGAGTCATTGGTTAACCAGTTAAATGTGATGTTTCACCAGTTAATCAATTAAAGGGGGCACCGGGGGGGGGGCAGCTGGAGTAGCCCCTGTCCGCAGCAGTCCCCCTGCGGGGCTAGAACAGCGCTCTGCCCGTGGCAGGCCAATGGACGGATGAGTCCCAAAGGCCCTTCACTTTGTGCTTTATGTTCTGTGGCAAGCCTAGGAGTGAATGTGTCTCAGACTGGGCCTGTGGCATCTTCGATGAACCTTCCTGTGACTCGCTGCGGCACTGGGAGTCCTGCCAGCCACTGGCTGAGTGCAGTTAACACAGCTCGGTGTCTCTGTGTGTACAGTGGCGGGTCAGGTTGCCCAGAGCTGGCTTTGGCTCTGTCTTGTGGCTGGGGGAGCCCAGGGCAGAGCAGCATCATGGGGAAAGGTACCCGATGGGTTCCCTGACATGTCAGGGCTGTTACGGTCTGGCCTCCAGCTGCTGATCTCTGATTGTTCCTTGCAGTGGTGGACCTTGTCTCCTCGGACCTGGAGGAAGTTGCCCGCAAGTGCTCCCTGTCCTACAAGGTGAGAAGAGATTCCTTGGTCTGATGTTTAACCTGGGCGCTAAAGCTGGAGCCTGCTGGAAAAGAGCTGTGTTTGGCCCAATGCTCTGGCATACGTTGTCTGTCTGCGGAGACCACTCCCTAATGCACAACTGGGCTAACAATGCATCGCCCCCCCCAGTCAGCCTGTGTGCTGCAAGCTGTAGACCTGACACTTTGTTGCCTAGTGCTGTCAGTCCATCTGTAACAATTCCTTCTTTGGGGAAGTCAATATTCTTTGTACTGAGAGAGTCCCCTCATAGCCCCTGTCATGGACCACAACCCCGTTGTGCTAGGTGCTATACAAAGCCAGTCCCTGCCCCACCATGTGCTCAGAATCCTTCAGTCTCACTGGGGGGGGGCCTCCCCACAGGCCCTGGTTGCTGTGAGACGTGTGCTGCTGGCGCAGTTTTCAGCTTTTCCCGTCAACGGAGCGGATCTCTATGAGGAACTCAAGAGCTCCATGGCCATCTTGCCCACGGGGAGCAAGAGGTGAGGACGCGTGCGAAGGGGGCCCAGGGTTAAAGCGAAAAGGTTTGTCCCTTTGCTGGGAAACCGAGTTGGATTGTAAGTTTTGACCTGGAGACGCCTCGAGCCATTTGGCAGAGATCTGAGCTGACTCTTCATCTGTCAGGGCTCTGACTGAGCTGGGGACGTTGTGCACTGGGAAGCAGCAGGGTTGCCTTGAATAGATGGAGTTTCTGCTTGCCTCGCCAACTCATTAGCATAGTAGCACCGGTTGCCTGTTGCAAGCTGCCAGCCTACGCTCCTGCAATCGAACCTTGCTCGCACCCCCAGATGTAGCCATCTCCCCGTACACTTGCCCAGTGGCTGCTGGAGATTTGTATCCCCTTCGGCTGCAAAATGTTACAAGCATTTGCACAGGTGGCAACTGGCCCCATTAAAGAGGGTTCCAGCACTGGTATAGCATGGCTTCAGGACAGCCCTGAGTGAGAGGTCTAGTATAGAAATTAACCACTTGATCCATAGTATCAGCCCCTCCCCCTTTCTCCTTCCCTGCCGGTTATAATAATCAAACGTGACTCTTCGGAGAAGCCCACCGGTCGCCTTCATGCTGCATTCAAACCTCCAGAGGTTCCCCCGAGGCAAAGGCTTTTCTGCTGGCTGTTCCTGCACCTGCCCTGCTGCGGCGTTTCCTCCCTCACCGGAAATGGAAAGAGGAGTGACGGGAAGGGGCGAATCCCTGGGGGTTAGGTTCTGATGTGGCCTGGTTGAGGACAGTGGAGACGCAGACATGCAGGAGCTGCTGATTTCCTGCCTTTGGTAAAACAAAAAAAGCAGTCACGTAGCACTTTAAAGGCTAACAGGATAGTTTATTAGGCGATGAGCTTTCATGAGGCAGATCCACTTCTTCAGATCATATTTTGAAAGTGAATTGGCATGACCATTATATAACAGAGGGATACAATGAAAAAAGAAAAAAAAATACAAACTGACAAATCAGCTACATAGAACAGAAGGTGGGGGGAGGAAGAGACAAGGAAGGAGGAAGTTGCTTACTGTAAGAATCAATAAGTGGCTAATCTGGGGTCACTACAAATATCAAAAGGTGGGGAGGCTGTCTTTGTAATGTGGAAGGTAATTATCATTTAAATTAAGGTCCATTCACAATGTATTGAATTTTAGCATAAATAAAAGTTCTGAGGTCTCCCTCTGTAATCTGGTGTTAAAACTAATTAAAACTAATCCTGGAACTTTCCCTTGCAACAAACCCCGTTGCCAGCTTTGTCCACATATTTACTCTGGAGACACCATCACTGGCCTAATCATTTTTGCTTTGTTGCAAAAAAAGCAAGCATGATTCTGGGATGCATTAACAGGTGTGTTGTGAGCAAGACACGAGAAGTCATTCTTCCGCTGTACTCTGCGCTAGTTAGGCCTCAGTTGGAGTATTGTGTCCAGTTCTGGGCACCGCATTTCAAGAAGGATGTGGAGAAATTGGAGAGGGTCCAGAGAAGAGCAACAAGAATGATTAAAGGTCTAGAGAACATGACCTATGAGGGAAGACTGAAGGAATTGGGCTTGTTTAATTTAGAAAAGAGAAGATTGAGGGGGGACATGATAGCAGTTTTCAGGTATCTAAAAGGGTGTCATAAGGAGGAGGGAGAAAACTTGTTCATCTTGGCCTCTGAGGATAGAACAAGAAGCAATGGGCTTAAACTGCAACAAGGGAGGTTTAGGTTGGACGTTAGGAAAAAGTTCCTAACTGTCAGGGTAGTCAAACACTGGAATCAATTGCCCAGGGAGGTTGTGGAATCTCCATCTCTGGAGATATTTAAGAGTAGGGTAGATAAATGTCTATCAGGGATGGTCTAGACAGTATTTGCTCCTGCCATGAGGGCAGGGGACTGGACTCGATGACCTCTTGAGGTCCCTTCCAGTCCTAGTATTCTATGATTCTATGTCAGTTATACGATCCAGGGCTCATATTCCTGTACATCCAGCAATGTGATCTATGCCATTATGTGCCAGCAATGCCCCTCTGCAATGTATATTGGACAAACTGGTCAGTCACTTCGCCAAAGAATCAATGCTCACAAATCAGACATCAGAAATCTCCACACACACAAACCTGTCAGCCAGAATTTCAATCAAATTGGTCATTCCCTTAAAGACCTGACAAAATGCGTCTTACAACAAAGAGACTTTAACACGAGTAAGCAATTTCCTCCTTCCTTGTCCCTCCCTCCTACCCCCCCCAACCTTCTGTTCTATGTAGTTGATTTCAGTTTGTATTTTTTTACTTTTTTCATTGTATCCCTCTGTTATATAATAGTCATGCCAATTCGCTTTCAGAATATGATCTGAAGAAGTGGGTCTGCCCCACGAAAGCTCATCACCTAATAAACTATCTTGTTAGCCTTTAAAGTGCTACATGACTGCTTTTTTTGTTTTACCTAGTTCAGACTAACATGGCTACCTCTCTGTGCCTTTGTTAGTTTGGTATGGTTGATTCTCTTTGTTGTGTGTTTCTCCTTTAGCCTGGATAAACTGCTGGACTCTGGCCTGTACACAGGGGAAGTGACAGAGCTCACAGGAGCGCCGGCCACTGGCAAGACGCAGGTGGGCAGTTCTGGGGCTGACTGGTCTGTGCCGAAAAGAGCTGATGTTCTAATCCCCTCCCCCGCCTCCTGCTGTTTAAGGTGGTCTATCTTTACACCCCATCATCAGTGGCACGTTCTGCATCCCTGGGGACTGGGAGCGTGGGTCTGGTTTGTTGTCCACCTTTCATGGTTTGGTGGTTTGTGCTCACTGGGGGATATTTACTACAGTTGAAGACCAATAAACAGCTATGGCCAGACATCTGGCAAGAATCCAGACTCCTCCTCCTCTCTGTGGCCACTGATCTTCTCCAGCTAGTAGGCCCAAACTCTGCATCTTGCACCACATCTGAAACTTGCTGAGGTGTGACCCAGGCCTTGCCTGGAGCACATGGTAGTCCCCCAGCATGGCAGGGGCACAGGCCTGGATCTGTTGGGGGAGGTCTGTGGCTGCGTCAGTCTCCTGGCCAGCAGAGGTCAAGCGCCCTGGAGGCTCCGGTGTCCTGTAACAGGACTTGCAGACAGCTCCTGAGTGTGGTTCAGGTGTAACCTGGTGAGGGCAGTATGCAAACAAGCCCCTCCCCTAGAAACAAGGGCTGGAACGGGGTGAGATCCACCCACCTGCTCTCCTGCCTAGGTGTGCCTCAGCATTGCCATGAGCGCAGCCCACGGCCTCCGGCAGAGCGTCCTTTACGTCGACTCCACGGGCGGGTTCACGGCCTCTCGCCTGCTCCAGCTGGCGCAGACCAGGACGGGGGGCGAGGAGGAGCAGGTCAGTGTGGCTGCATCATTGACCCTGACAGCTGCCGGTGGAGCTTGTGACTCAGCTGCTGAGAGCGGCCTGCCCTGACCCAGCAGGGCGGGTGCCCTGCCCACGACCCCCAAGAATCCGACTTTTCCTCGGATGGACTTCCAGGCATCCAGCCTTTGTCGTCTTGGGCTTCTCTTGGCTCCCCCCCTGCGTCCCAAACCTTCCTCTCCTGGCTTAGTGGGAGCTCACACTACCCAGCATCTTCTGAGAACCAGGCCATCAGTTCAGGTCCCATGTTATAAATGTAAGTTGCCAAACGTTGGCCTTCTTGGTTCAGTACCTCAGTTTCCCACCTGTGACGTGCTGCATGGGGGCAATGGGAAGGGATGAGTATCTTTGGAGTGGATGGGTTGGCGGGGGATGCTG